>JASDDO010000019.1:609850300-611156011 GCA_030015575.1 Agapanthus africanus
GAATGGTTGTATGCGATATAACCTAGTTATCGAATCGAAGATTGATTCGATAAGCCGATACATTAGACACTAGCCGGTTATATGCGATATGACCGGATCGTTAAATCAAGAGTTGATTTAATGATTTAATGCATAATTATATATTTGATATATTACTTTGCATTAACTAGTATCGGTTCACTTTAAATGGATTTTCTCGCTCGGATGTGCACATTGTATATTTGATATAGTTTTGTGCACATGATTGTATCATGTTTGATGATGCATGTTTACTTGGTTATGTGTAAAGAATAAACCAGGGTTAAACTAATGATTAGGGTTTTATTTATCCATTACTTATTTATTCATTTATTAATTTGTTTATTCTTTTTGGAAAATAAATGGCATGAATATAAAATGGTGGCTTGATTTGTTTTGTAGTTGAATCTTCATGAAGGTTTGACTTTGTAACCACTTTGTCTTCATGCTTAACCCTAACCATTTAATCAAACCATGGTCTACTCTCTACACTTAACTAGGGTTAGGAGATGATAAGTATTCTTAATATTTTCTTTTTAGAAAATAACTTATCATAACTTTCATCTTCTTCTTCTTCTTCACTTCAAGAAGAAAGCTTACCTCATCAATGGTGATTGATGAATTAGAGTGAGAAATCCAATTCTAAAGTCTACCCACTTCCTATTTCTTCATCCTCTACCTCTTGCCAAGTAGTAGAGTGTGTTTTCTTCACAAGTTTCTTGACTTGGTGAAGTCGGAGCTTGATTTAGCGATGCCTCGACGTAGACCATCTTCGGCATGGACATCGATGACCTAGCCCGTCCATTCTCCGATGAAGCCGACGCTAGAGCTCGGGACTTGTTATGGACAGTGAGGAGACTTCATTGCGGAGCTCTGGAGGTGGAGAACCGGATCTACAAAGGTTGTATTTCCGTATCTCTTAGTTAAGTGTTAACTAGTTTACTTTTTCGCCTAGATTTCTAGCAAACGATCCGTAGTCGGGTTTCTCGGCACCTAGAATTTTTGAAATTGGCATGGTTGATGCCTTGTGAGACCTCATTAGGATGCCTAGGAACCCTACAGTGGTATCAGAGACTAGCTAGAGCCTTAGGCGAAGTCTAGACGGAATTTGAACTCCGATCGAATCAAAACCAAAACCCTAAAATTGCTCTCTGTACTTTTTCTAAAATCGTGGATTTTTCCAAATTAAAAATATGCAGAAAACTCAGCAGGGAATTCTAAGAATTATGACGGAAATTTTTTTTCATGAACAGTGATTTTGGCGGCGGAACCGCGGCATAAGCCTAGCTTATGCGGCGGTTCCGCGGCGGATGTATGACGTCAGCCCTAACATGTTACACAGTAATTCATTGTTTCTGGTTCTGAGTTCTCTGGGTATTTTTAAAATTTATTCAAGAGTTGAATTTTCTGGAGTTGTTTTGGGGATTCGGTGTTTCGATCGGAGTATCAAATTTTGTCTGTGTGGCTTTCCGGATAAATTTTAGAATATGTTAAATAGTTCGACCGGATATAAATATCCAATTTTTCCCCTGTCGGGAAATTTCCAAGTGTTGGTTCTTTCCGTAGTTTAACGAAGTTCTAAGTAGTGCAAGTAACTCGATGGACCCTCTAGAAGACAACAAACCTTAACTCGATTATGTGACCGTCTTGAACTGCCCTTTGAACCTTCGGGATTGGGGCAGTACGGCGTGCCACATGTGAGGCGTTGGCTTGACCCTTCTACGGCTGGACCGTTGGTACTGAGGCACGAACTGAATGTTGTTAGACTTATTTAATGTGTTGATCTATATCGGGAAAACTTGGGTGTTCGGATGTTCGATCGGAAAGTTTAACATTTTCTGTTTATCTGGAATGGGATACAATAATTGGAATTCACAAGTAGTTATGAGATAACTGAATGAATGTTATAAACGTAGCACTTTAGTCTCACTTGATCGGTTGCCACGGAATTTTGATGTGATCAAAAGTCCGTCGCAATCACGTAGCGTACGCGGATACTCGCCGGGTAAACTTAATAGACAGCCTCACTCCATAGCCCCGACCAAGTGACTGTAGGAGAACCCCGTAGCCGAAAGCATCCGTTCGGGTGCTCGCGGTAGCGGTGTTCCTCCTTGGTGCACTTCGTCGACGGTATCTGGGCTGCGGCCGCCTACTGAAGTTTGCGACGAGTATTCGATCAGGATGTCGGGAATCTTGTTGAATTGCCCGACTTGATATTGAAAAGTGTTTTCGATAATGAGACTAAAATGCGGGGTTTATAATTGTTAGGCATGCGATGTCTAAGTAATTCATTTGGTCAGGCATGCGATGTCTGAGGTGGTTGCGGATTCCAACTGTTGTAGTTTTACATTTTCTTTTCTGTGACCGTAAGTGTAATATGTGATATCGCCGGTTTCGTTGCTATATGTCAACGACAATTAGGATGCGCATATTTACTTACGTTGATGACATGTGATGTTATGTGTTGCTGGATATGTTATATTGGATCGTCGTGTTTGAATAGCCGGGGTTTTTTATGTGAGATGAGTGTTTTTCATTTTCATTCATGTAAAAACTTGTATGTAATATTCTTTTATTGGGGCGCTTCCAGGTTGCGGAAGTTGTCACCTTTTGTATATTATTTACTTTTCCGCACTAGGATAGACCCAAGGAGGAGGGCACAAGTAACCGGGTTCTGGAGTCTAGTGGGAGACCAACTCGAGGAGTCGAGTCCGGGTCTCCTAACTCTAGAATTGGTAGGGTTGCTTGCCGCTCTCGTAGGGGTCTAGGGGTGTGGGTTTGGCTATTCATCGCGACTGTGGAATCCGTGTTTTATACTGGCTCGTATTGAAAACACGGACGTCCTAGTATATCCAATATTTCATATGTTTCTTCTGCTGCGATATCTGTGATGTGATCATGTGATGTTCTGTGATAGATACAGTATATAGTATATATGATATATTATATAGATGTTACTTATGTTTTACACCCGCGCTAGCCCTGCCCCGCTCTGCCGTTAGTTACCTAACCTAACGGTGCACGAGGGGACATCGAGGCGAATGCGGATGGCATAAGTGTACGTCGTATTTATCTGTGATGTTTAGGTACTTAAATGATGGGACTTCATTAATGTGATTAATGAAATAAAAGAAACCTAAGATGTTGTAGAATCGAATTTCAAAATAAAACAGGTAGCTACAGTTCTTTCTTTGCACAGCGGTATATATGATATATCCTGCACTTTATTCGATGAGGAAAGGACCGAGATCCCTTCACCGGGAGTGACTCCTTTAGCAATAACTGGCAGATGCTACACACTCGGTTTGTCTTTTGATTACTTTTAAGAGTTTTTGCTTTGCACAGTGATATATATGATATATCCCGCACCTCATTCGACGAGGAAAGGACCGACGATCCCTTCACCGTGAGTGACTCCTTTAGCAAAACTGGAAAAGCCTCGAAAGCACTCCATTTTAAAATCATTTGATTCTACAACGATATAAAGTTCATTACGCAAAAGGTTTTCTTAAAAACCTGTCGTAGCCCTCCGTCATTTCAGATATGTAATAGTTAGTATTCGTGCTGCGTTTGTTGACTCAGTCAAGGCGTAGTGTGCGGTAGCTGATTATTGCTTATCTGCAAAGCATATGATGCGATTGGATTAGGGTAGTCGTGCGGCCTTGTTGACTCAGTCAAGGTTCGTGCGGGTGGGTTTAATTCAATCGAGAAATGACGGGTTGAACTTTACTTGCGGTCTATGGTTTGTTGACTCAGTCAAGGTCATAGATCGCATGGGGCAAAATATTATTGGGAATTTCAAGTGTTGAAATTTGCAATGAGATTGCATACCTTCTATGAGATAGTTGGATCCCGATACCCGCTGCGAGTAAAAGTTACTCCTAGGAGAGTTTTACACATTACAATTAGTCGATCAAGTAGGTGTCTAGAAAGGTGTTAACGAGGTTACGCCTCTGGGAAAACGAGGTTTACATTAATTAGGTTCGTGCGAAAGCACGGGGGACCTCCCTCAAAGTACCGACACTGGCCTGGCTGAAAGATTGGCGAACTTGTAGTGTGTAATTAATCCCGGCTAGTCTTTCCTTTTAGGGTTTGAAGGAAGATTTGATAAAAAGCAGTGGGAGCCATCCTGATTAGATAAAATAAAAACCAATCTATTCTTACAAGAGCGCACGCTGAGTGTTTTCTTCTCTCTCTCTCCAGGTAGCGACCATATCACGCCTTAATCAAGATAATAATACGGAATATTGACCGAACCCGCTTGTTATACTGAGCTGGGGAACGTTGGTCCCGCTCCAACTTATAATTGTTATAAGAAGAGCAGGAAATAGGGGAATACCAGAATTCCCGTGCCGCCCAAACGATGAAAGTGCATAATGATGCATCGTCTTCGGGTGTGTTCATTATATAGAACTGTTTCTCAGTGTCCTTTACGTCCTGGGTATGTGATACCAGATCAGGATCCCAGATATGTAATCTGTTACATAGGGCTGCAGAAAGGTAGAGAACTGAGAACGGTTGATAAGTTTCATGAAGCAGAAAACGGGGCAAGAGTTGCAGCCAAGTCTGTCGGTCACTGTCACCCTGTATTACCTATACATTGATTCAGAACGAATGTTATTAGATACCGAACCTGATATACAAAATCATATCAGTCTCTTCAATAGTAAAGAAAGGATATAATTTTGTATTGTTGGATAATGTTTTGAACATTTCCTATATCAAAATTTGATCGGTTCAGGCACGTTATCTAAAAGCATTGATGTTCTAAATCAAACTACAGTTCTTAGTATACGGAATACACATAAGAGGAAGAGTTCAGAATTGAACGATTCCTTCTTGAGGCATTGTAGACTAGGTCATATCAATGTGACCCGACTAGCTGAAGTTACATGTAGATGCATATTTAAATCAGTTTGAATCTACATCTTATGAAACTTGCCAGTCATGTCACAAAGATATAATGACACCAGCTCTGTTTATTGGAAACAGAGAAAGAGTTAATGAACTCTTGGGACTGATACATGATGATGTATGTAAGGTCTCCTGTATACACATGCCAGGACTGGTTCTTTATACTTCATTATATTCTTTGATAATCTCTCAAGATTCAGTCATATGTTCCTGTTGAAACACAAGTCTGAAACTTTTGAGGTATTCACATAATATAAGTTAGAAGTAGAGAACCAAAATACGGGTATAAGTATTATGTCCTATGATGAGATCAGGGAGGAGAATACTTGTGCATGGAATTCCTGGACTATTCTAAAGGAGAATGAGATTCTCTCTCAGCATTACTCCTCTGTATACACCATAGCACGATGGTATATCGGGGTGGAGCAATTACACCCTATGTGATAAGGTGTGCTCTATGATGAGTACTACTGAGTTACCTGTTTCCTTTTGGGAGTCATGCACTTATGAAGTTGCATACCTATTGAATAGGGTTCAAATCAAATCAGTTGCCTACCGCTTCATATGTGATATAGAACGGGAAGAGCCCATATCTTAGGTTGGTTAAGATTTGGGGATGTCCGGGCTATGTCTAAAAGCATAATCCGGACAAGCTCGAGGCAAGGTCAGTTATGTAGAACTGGAAAGGTTCCAGCTATACAAACTACAGCAGATGATTTGAAAGAACCAAAGGATTCAGTAGATTCCAACGAACCTCGGCCTCTCCGCCGATCTAGTAGGGTTCCTCACCAACCTGAGAGATATTTCGATTTCTCTATGACAGTGGGAGCGAGGATTGCATCATAAGATGATGACCCAACTAGTTTCGAGCTGGCCATCAGGAGTGGGACTCTGTAAGAATGGATGGATGCTTAGTGAACTGAGATGGAATCCTCATACACCAACAAAGTATGGACTTTGGTTGCTATATCTGAAGGGTTAAATCCCCATCAGGAGCAAGTATATCTTGAGAAGATTACTTGGTGTAGATGGAAAAGTTGAGACTTTCAAAGCTAGACTTGTTAAAGCTTTTCGTCATCGACCAGGCATGGATAATGATGAAACCTTTTCAAGTGACTATGCTTAAGTCCATCCAGATCCTACTTGCCACGGCTACATACCATGACTACGATATCTGGCGGTTGGGTGTCATGACTGCTTTTCTAAATGATATTTTAGAAGAGTGCGTCTATAAGTACACAGCCAGAGGGCCTCGTAGACAGTGGGAGCAGCGGAAACGTGTGCAAGATGTTTTATAGGATAAAGCAGGCATCGCGGAGTTGGAACATCTTTTTTGATGGATTAGTCAAAGAAGTTGACATCATCAAAATGGTAGATGAACCTTGTATAAACAAGAAGGAAGTAGGGAGTATGGTGACGATCCTCGTAGAGTACGTGGATGACATACTCTTGATAGGGAAGGAGTTTCCTATGCTACGCTCGATCAATCTCCGCTTATCACAATGATTCTCCATATAGGATCAAAGTGATACCTCCTAAATCCTGGGATTTTGGATCTATGAGATAGATCTAATTGGATGTTAGGACTCTCACTAGTTGTAGTGAGACAGTATCAACCGATCCTGTGGAGAATCACTGGAAGGGTTCCAGGGTGATAAAGAAGACTGAATGTCAGTCACAGGCATTGTCTTTACCCTCAGTGGAGGGACGGTATGTTGGAAGAGCTCCAAGCTAGATACCGTGGCATACTAGAAGATAAAGGCAGGATACATCGCTACTTAAGATGCTACCAAGGAGGATGTTTGGGTGTATATTGGCTCATGAGATGAACTACGTTCCAACCATTATGAGACAATGGAGTTGTGGCTTATGCCAAGGAACGTCCGTCCCATCAGTGATCCAGACATATTCTAAGGCAGTGTCACCTGATCATGGAGATGGTTGATCACCAGGGAGATCGAGGTTAGGAGAGTAGACTCAGAAAACAACACAGTGGATCCACTCACAAAGGCCTGTTCCCAGAGAGAGACTTTTATGGGATGGTTGAGTATGAGATACTGCAACCACTGCTATAAGATGGCCCTAGTGCAAGTGGGAGATTGTTAGTTATATGTATGCCCTAGAGGCCATTACTATACATAGGATGTATATTGTAGTGGATGCTGGGACATATATAGGGAGGACTTTCTTGCTCGACATGATAGTATGCTATCTGGTTAATCTTTACCTTAACGTGTACACTGATTGTCTCCCTGTTACATGTAGGTAAAGCCCTTAGGATGTGTACTTGACTAGCTGGACTATGATGCGGATCATACTATTGGGCACATGGTAGTCCGTAAGTACATCCTTCAAAGTCCCTAGTCGTGGGTGTATCGAGACGGGGCATCGATATACCAGAGTAGACTAGCGTATACCTTCTCGACCCATACAGATGGGCGATGGATGATCCCATATCCATTGGTGTTTGACATCAGAGATGATATACGGGTGCTCAGTAGAGACTGGGTACACTGGACGGACTCGCCGAGAACTCCCAGATGGAATTATACCTCACGTCAGATGGCAGTTCTCTGGTGACACTGGTACAGAGTAGTCTGTTGACCCGAGATCGTCATAGAGTCTTGTGTGGTTCCCACTGTGCTTTGATTTCCATCTTACCACTTCCAAGAGGGCGTGCAAAACGGTGGTTTTTGGGTACAGTCCCGAGTCACATGGAGGCAATGAGCGATAGGAGTGGATTCGTCTCTCCTGGTATAGGGGGTTGATGTTGCGCTGCGTTCGTTTGGCTATAACAGGAAATCCCTGGCCAGGGTTGCTGAGATTTACTGGTAAGTGTTACCAGTAGTTTCTCGAATTGTTATAGACCTCATATCGACACGACTTATCGAGCTATTGGGGTCTGACGTTTACCACCCCTAGGCGAGATATGCGACATATCAGACGATCAGACCGGACTGTACGGTAGTGTTACTGGTTGGATTCACTGGAGTGTGAGCGGGCTTGCTCGTCGATCTTCATATCGTTCAATACCCGGGTGGCCGTTACGTTTAGCAGACCGCTTGCGGCTTGTGGGTGTTTGATATGATCATCATCTGCTGCCGGCGTATTGACGAGTCTTTAGAGTCCTACACAGAGGTTTCCTGGCTCAAGCGAAACGAAATAGGAGCGCATATGAGATATGTGCGGGACCGAGAATAATACGTGTATGTGATACCGTATTCCATTCTCGCGATGAATGTGTCGAATGGTTGTATGCGATATAACCTAGTTATCGAATCGAAGATTGATTCGATAAGCCGATACATTAGACACTAGCCGGTTATATGCGATATGACCGGATCGTTAAATCAAGAGTTGATTTAATGATTTAATGCATAATTATATATTTGATATATTACTTTGCATTAACTAGTATCGGTTCACTTTAAATGGATTTTCTCGCTCGGATGTGCACATTGTATATTTGATATAGTTTTGTGCACATGATTGTATCATGTTTGATGATGCATGTTTACTTGGTTAAGTGTAAAGAATAAACCATGGTTAAACTAATGATTAGGGTTTTATTTATCCATTACTTATTTATTCATTTATTAATTTGTTTATTCTTTTTGGAAAATGAATGGCATGAATATAAAATGGTGGCTTGATTTGTTTTGTAGTTGAATCTTCATGAAGGTTTGACTTTGTAACCACTTTGTCTTCATGCTTAACCCTAACCATTTAATCAAACCATGGTCTACTCTCTACACTTAACTAGGGTTAGGAGATGATAAGTATTCTTATTATTTTCTTTTTAGAAAATAACTTATCATAACTTTCATCTTCTTCTTCTTCTTCACTTCAAGAAGAAAGCTTACCTCATCAATGGTGATTGATGAATTAGAGTGAGAAATCCAATTCTAAAGTCTACCCACTTCCTATTTCTTCATCCTCTACCTCTTGCCAAGTAGTAGAGTGTGTTTTCTTCACAAGTTTCTTGACTTGGTGAAGTCGGAGCTTGATTTAGCGATGCCTCGACGTAGATCATCTTCGTCATGGACATCGATGACCTAGCCCGTCCATTCTCCGATGAAGCCGACGCTAGAGCCCGGGACTTGTTATGGACAGCGAGGAGACTTCATTGCGGAGCTCTGGAGGTGGAGAACCGGATCTACAAAGGATGTATTTCCGTATCTCTTAGTTAAGTGTTAACTAGTTTACTTTTTTGCCTAGATTTCTAGCAAACGATCCGTAGTCGGGTTTCTCGGCACCTAGAATTTTTGAAATTGGCATGGTTGATGCCTTGTGAGACCTCATTAGGATGCCTAGGAACCCTACACTTTCCTATCAAGAATATGGCATCCACGTACTCTACGAGGATCATCACCATACTCCATACTACCTTTTTGTACATACAAGGTTCATCTACCATTTTGATGAAGTAAAACTCTTTGACTACCACATCAAAACAGATGTTCCAAATCCGCGATGCCTGCTTTATCCTGTAAAGCAACTTGCACACGTTTCCGCTGCTCCCACTGTTTACGAAGCCCTCTGGCTGTGTACTTATAGACGTTCTCTTCTAAATCATTATTTAGAAAAGCAGTCCTGGCACCCAACCACCAGATATCG
Source organism: Agapanthus africanus (assembly GCA_030015575.1). Taxonomy (NCBI): domain Eukaryota; kingdom Viridiplantae; phylum Streptophyta; class Magnoliopsida; order Asparagales; family Amaryllidaceae; genus Agapanthus; species Agapanthus africanus. The sequence goes on from JASDDO010000019.1 coordinate 609,859,850, forward strand.
TAGTCATGGTATGCAGCAATGTTAAGTAGGATCCGGATAGACTTGAGCATAGCCACTGGAAAAGGTTTCATCATTATCCACGCCTGGTCGATGACGAAAACCTTTAACAAGTCTAGCTTTGAAAGTCTCAACTTTTCCATCTACACCAAGTAATCTTCTCAAGATATACTTGCTCCTGATAGGGATTTAACCCTTCAGATATAGCAACCAAAGTCCATACTTTGTTGGTGCACATGGATTCCATCTCAGATCGCTAAGCATCCAGCCATTCTTACAGAGTCCCTACTCTCGATGGCCTGCTCGAAACTAGTTGGGTCATCATCTCATGATGCATTCCTCGCTCCCACTGTCATCGAGAAACCGAAGTATCTCTCTGGCGGATGAGGAACCCTACCAGATCGGCGGAGAGGCTGAGGTTCGTCGGGGACTATTGAATCCTCTGGTTCTGTCAAATCATTAGCTGTAGTTTGTATAGCTGGAACTTTTCCAGTTCTACAGAACTGACCTTGCCTCGATCTTGTCCGGACTTTGCTTTCGACATAGGCCGGACAATCCCAAATCTTAACTCACTTAAGAGATAGGCTCTTCCCATACCATATCTTATATGGAGTGGTAGGCACTGAATTGATTCGAACATAATTCAATAGGTATGCAGCTTCTCAAGTGCACAACCCCTTAAAAGAAACAGGTAACTCAGTAATACTCATCATAGAGCACACCATATCTAATATGGTGCGAGTACTCCGCCCCGATATACCGTTGTGCTGTGGTATATTCAGAGGAGTAATACGGAGAGAGAATCTTATTCTCCTTTAGAATAGTTCAGGAATTCTATGCACAAGTATTCTCCTCCCTGATCTTATCATAGGACATAATACTTATACCCAGTTTTTGGTTCTCTATTTCTAACTTATATTCTGTGAATATCTTAAAAGGTTCGGACTTGTGTTTCAACAGGAACATATGTCTGAATCTTGAGAGATTATCAGAGAATGTAATGAAATACAAAGAACCGGTCTTGGCATGTGTAGACAGGGGATCTTACATACATTATCATGTATCAGTCCCAAGAGTTTACTACCTCTTTCTCTGTTTCCAATAAACAGAGCTATGGTCATCTAATCTTTGCGACATGACTGGCAAGTTTCATAAGATGTAAATTAAAACTGATTTAAATATGCATCTAAAATGTAACTTAAGCTAGTCGGGTCACATTGATATGACCTAGTCTACAATACCTCAAGAAGGAATCGTTCATTTCTGAACTCTTCCTCTTATGTGTGTTCTGTATATTAGGAACTGTAGTTTGATTTAGAACGTCAATACTTTTAGATAACGTGCCTGAACCGATCAACTTTTGAAATAGGAAATGTTCAAAACATTATCCAACAATACAAAATTTTATCATTTCTTTACTAATAAAGAGACTGATATGATTTTGTATATCAGGTTCGGTATCTAATAACATTCGTTCAGAATCAATGTACTGGTAATACAGGGTGACAGTGACCAACAGACTTGGCTGCAACACTTGCCCCGTTTTCTGTCTCATGAAACTTATCACCCGTACTCAGTTCTCTACCTTTTTGTAGCCCATGTAACAGATTACATTTGCGGGATCCTGAACCGGTATCAAATACCCAGGATGTAGAGGATACTGAGAAACAGTTCTTTGTAATGGACACACCCGAAAGCGATGCATCATATGCACTTTCATCGTTTGGGCTGCATAGGAATTCTGGTATTCCCCTATTTCCTGCTCTGTCTTATAACAATTATAAGTTGGAGCGGGACCAACGTTCCCCAGCTCAGTATAACAAGCGGGTTCGGTCAATACATCCATATTATTATCTTGATTAAGGCGTGATATGGTCGCTACCTGGAGAGAGAGAGAGAAGAAAACACTCTGCGTGCGCTCTTGCAAGATTAGATTGGTTATATATTTTATCTAATCAGGATGGCTCCCACTATTTTTATCAAATCTTCCTTCAAACCTTAAAAGGAAAGACTTGCCGGGATTAATTACACTCTACAAGTTCGCCAATCTTTCAGCCAGGCCAGTGTCGGTACTTTGAGGGAGGTTCCCCATGCTTTCGCACGGACCTAATTAAAGTAAACCTCGTTTCCCAGAGGCGTAACCTCGTTGACACCTTTCTAGACACCTACCTGATCGGCTAATTGCAAAGTGCAAAACTCTCCCATGAGTAACAACTACTCGCAGTGGGTATCGGGATCCAACTATCATATAGAAGGTATTCAATCTCATTGCAAATTTCAACACTTGAAACTCCCGATAAAGGTTTTTACCCCTAGCACTTATGACCTTAACTATAGTCAACAAATCATAAGCACTAGTCAAGTTCTACCCGTCATTTCGTGATCAATTAGACCCGCCCACATGACCCTTAACTAAGGTCAACAAAGTCACGCGACTGTCCTAACTAATCGCATCATATGCCGTGTAGGAAGACATCACTTAGCTACCGTATACTGTGCCTTGACTATGGTCAACAAACACAGCACGAATACTAAGTACTCTACTTCCTAAAATGACGGAGGGTTGCGAATGGTTTTTTTATGAAAACCTTTAACGCTTTGAACTTCATCTCGTTGCGGAATCAAATGGTTTTTAAATGGAGTGTTTTTGAGGCTTTTTTAGTTTTGCTAAAGGGGTCACTCCCGGTGAAGGGATCGTCGGCCCTTTCCTCATCGAACAAGGTGCAGGATATATCATATATACCGCTGTGCAAAGCAAAAACTATAGAAGAAATCAAAAGACAAACCGAGGGTTGTAGCATCTGCCAGTTATTGCTAAAGGAGTCACTCCCGGTGAAGAGATCTCGGTCCTTTCCTTATCGAATAAGGTGCAGGATGTTCTACAAGGAACACCGCGATGCAAAGCAAGAACTGTAGCTACCGGTTTTTATTTTTGAAATTCAATTCCACAACATCTTTTAGGTGTATTTTCTTTCATTAATCTCATTAATGAATGTCCCGTCATTTAAGTCCACCTAAACATCACAGATAAATATAACGTACGCTTATGCCATCCGCATTCGTCTCGATGTCCCGTCTGCACCGTTAGGTTAGGTAACTAACGGCAGAGCGGGGCAGGGCTAGCGCGGGTGTAAAACATAACCAACGTCTATATAATATATCATATATACTATATACTATATCTTTCTGAACAAATCACACGATCACATCACAGATAACACAGCAGAAAATATCATATGAAATATTGGATATACTAGGACATCCGTGTTTTTAATACGAGCCATATTAAAACACGGATTCCACGGTCGCGATGAGTAGCCAAACCCACACCCCTAGACCCCTACGAGAGCGGCAAGCAACCCTACCAATTCTAGGGTTAGGAGACCCGGACTCGACTGCTCGATATGGTCTCCCACTGGACCCTAGAACCCGGTTACTTATGCTCCCCTCCTTGGGTCTATCCTAATGCGGAATAGTAAATAATATACAAATGGTGACATCATCCGCAACCTGGAAGTGCCCCAATAAAAGAATATTACATACAAGTTTTTACATGAATGAAAATGAAAAACACTCATCTCACATAAAACCCCCTGGCTATTCAAACACGACGATCCAATATAACATATCCAGCAACACATAACATCACATGTCATCAACGTAAGTAAATATGCGCATCCCAATTGTCGTTGACATATAGCAACGAAACCGGCGATATCACATATTACACTTACGGTCACAGAAAAGAAAGTGTAAAACTACAACAGTTGGAATCCGCAACCTACATCGACATCGCATGCCTAACCAAATGAATTCCTTAGACATCGCATGCCTAACAATTATAAACCCCGCATTTTAGTCTCATTATCGAAAACACTTTTCAATATCAAGTCGGGCAATTCAACAAGATTCCCGACATTTTGATCGAATGCTCGTCGCAAACTTTAGTAGACGGCCGCACCCCCCGATACCGTCGACGAAGTGCACTAAGGCGGAACACCGCTGCCGCGAGCACCCGAACGGATACTTTTTGGCGACGGGGTTCTCCTACAGTCACTTGGTCGGGGCTATGGGGTGTAGCTGTCTATTAAGTTTACCGGCGAGTATCCACATACTCAACGTGATTGCGACGGACTTTTGATCACATCAATATCCCGTGGCAACCGATCAAGTGATACTAAACTGCTATGTTTATAGCATTCAAATTAGCTATCTCATAACTACATGTGGATTCCAAATATTGTATCACATTCCGGATAAATAGAAAATGTTAAACTTTCCGATCGAACATTCAAACACCCAAGTTTTCGCAAACAGCTCAACACTTGAAATAAGTTTAAAAACATTCACTTCATGCCTCAGCACCAATGGTCCAGCCGTAGAAAGGTCAAGCCAACGCCTCACATATGGCACGCCGTACTGCCCCAAACCCTAAGGTTCAAAGGGCAGTTCAAGACGGTCACATAATCGAGTTTAGCTTTGTTGTCTTCTAGAGGGTCCATCGCGTTACTTGCACTACTTAGAACGTTATTAAACTACGGAAAAATTCAACAATTGGAAATTTCCCGGCAGGGGAAAAATTGGGTATTTATATCCGGTCGAACCTTCTAACATATTCTAAAATTACCCGGAAAAACACATAGACAAAATTAGACAATTCGATCGAATCTACGAACTCCCAATACAACCCAGAAAACTCAACTCTTGAGTAGAAGTTAAAAATTCCCAGAAAATACAGCACCAACAGATAGGAATTACTGAGCAATTTTCAAAAACTAATGTGACTGTATGGCCGCGGAACTTCCGCACGAGCCATGCTCGTGCCGCGGTTCCGTGGCACTTTAGTCGACTCAGGCGCACGTACCCTACTTAATTTTCTGGATATTTTTAATTCACAAAAATCACAGTTTTGAAAAATTGTACAGAGAAGGGTTTTGAATTAGGGTTTCGGGTTCGATCGGACTTCTAACATCGTCTACACTTCGCCTAAGGCTCTAGCTAGGCTCTGATACCACTGTAGGGTTCCTAGGCACACCCATGAGGTTCTACAACTGATCAAACATGTCCAATTCAAATTTTTCCATGTGCCAAAGAACCCTATACTAGATCGTTAACTAGAGGTAAGGCGAAAAACATACAAGTAAACAATTTTACTAGAAAGTGAAAGTGACTACAACATTTGTAGATCTGGTCCTCTACCTCTTTAGCTCCAAGATGATGTCCCTCCACTGCAATCATTGGATCCCGGACTCTATTGTCGGTTTTATCAGAGAAATGGGCGGGCTAGGTCGATGACTTCGATGCCGAAGATGATCTACGTCGAGGCAACTCTAACTCAAGCTCCATCTTCACTTGGTCATGAAACTTGTGAAGATAACATACTCTACTACATGGAAAGTGGTAGAGAATGAAGAAATAGGAAGTGGGTTCACTTTGGAATTGGATTTCTCACTTGGATTCATCACTTGGAAATTTTCAAGAGAGCTTTCTTCTCTTCATGAAGAAGAAGAAGAAGAAGAAGAAAGAAAATGAATTATCTTTTTAAAATAATAATTCAAGTGATTCTAATCATTTTAGCAACCATGGGTGAGTGTAACTAGTGTAGAGACTAAACTAGGGTTTAGGTGAATGGTTAGGTTAAGGAAAAAACTAAATGGTAGATAATGCTAAGAAGCTTCATGAAGCTTAAAAAAAAACAACGTTAGCCACCATTTCATTTTTGCCAAAAATGAATAAAGAAAATAAGTAAAGATAACAAAACCCTAACCATTAACCTAAACATGGTTTAAAGTAAACACACACCCAAGTTTACATGTATCATCAAACATGATACAAACTAGTGCACAAATATATATCATATATACAATGTGCACAATCAAGTGAGATAATCAATCTTAAGTGAAAAAATACTAGTTAATGTAAAGTAATATATCAAATATATAATTATACATTAAATCATTAAATCAACACTTGATTTAATGATCTGGTCATACTGCATATAACCGACTAATATCAAGTGTATCAATGTATCGAATCAACACTTGATTCGGTAACCCGGCTATATCTTATATAACCGTCCGATGATACAAATCGCGAGAATAGAATTCAGTATCACATACTGGTATTATTCTCTGTCCCGCACATATCTCATATGCGCTCCTATTTCGTTTCGCTTGAGCCAGAAAACCACTGTGTAGGACTCTAAAGACTCGTCAATACGCCGGCAGCAGGTGATGATCATATCAAACACCTACAAGCCGCAAGCGGTCTGCTAAACGTAACGGCCACCTGGGTATCGAGAGATCAGAAGATCAACGAGCAAGCCCGCTCACACTCCTGTGAATCCAACCAGCAACACTTACCGTACAGTCCGGTCTGTTCGTCCGATATGTCGCATATCTCGCCTAGGGGTCGTAAACGTCAGACCCAGTAGCTTGATAAGTCATGCCGATGTTGTTAGTTGTATGTATGCCCTAGAGGCCAGTATTGTACAGATGATGTATATTATAGTGGATGCTTGGACATATATAGAGATGACTTTCTTGCTCGATATGATAGTATGCTATCTGGTTGCTCTTTATCTTAACATGTATACCTGTCTCTTTATATTGTCTTATGGTTACATGTTGGTAAAGCCCTTAGGATGTGTACTTGACTACCTGGACTATGATGTGGATCATACTAGTGGGGACATGGTAGTCCATAAGTACATCCTTCAAGGTCCCTAGTCGTGGGTGTATCGAGACGGGGCATCGATATACCAGTGTAGACTAGCGTATACGCTTCTCGACTCATGAGATGGGCGATGGATGATCCCATATCCATTGGTGTTTGACATCAGAGATGGTATACGGGTGCTCAGTGGAGACTTGGTACACTGGACGGACTCGCCGAGAACTCCCAGATGGTATTATACCTCACGTCAGATGGCAGTTCTCAGGTGACACTTGTGCAGGTTAGTCTGTAGACCCGAGATCGTCATAGAGTCTTGTGTGATTCCCACTGTGCTTTGATTTCCACCTTACCACGTCCTTGAGGGCATGCAAAATGGTGGTTTTGGGGTACAATCCCGAGTCGCATGGAGGCAATGAGCGATAGGGGGGTTTCGTCTCTCCTGGTATTGGGGGTTGATGTTGCACTGTGCTCGATTGGCCGTAACAGGTAAATCCCTGGCCAGGGCTGATTAGAGATTTACTGGTAAGTGTTATCAGTAGTTTCTCGACCCGTTATGAGCCTCATATCGGCACGACTTATCGGTTATTGGGTTCTGACGTTTACCACCCCTAGACTTGATATGCGACATATCAGACGAGGAGACCGGACTGCACAGGTGGTGTTGCCGGTTGGCTCGACGGGGTTTTTAGCAGGTTTTCTTGTTCTCTTCCGATCGTTCAATACCCAGGTGGCCGTTACGTTTAGCTGACCGCTTGCGACTTGGGGGTGCTTGATATGATCATCACCCACTACCGGCGTATTGACGAGTCTTAGAGTCCCACAAAGGAGTTACTTAGTCCAGGCGAAACGTTGTGGTGCGCGTATGCGATATGCGCATGGACCCGATTAAAATGCGTGTATGGGATGACGTATATTGATCGGGCGGCTTGCTTTTAGTGGGGTCATATGTGATATGGCCGGATTGATAAATCAAGTGTTGATTTATCATTTAACCATTAGTTTTCTCACTTAAAATCTTCTCTTGTACATGATGGATGTATGCATGCATGTATGTTTTCTTTCTTTTAGATTCATGCACATATGGATGTACATACACACACACATACATACATACATCCATCATGGTTGTACATACATGAAAATGGTGGCAATATAAGACTCACACCATGGTTTGATTTCTATATAAATTATTATTGCATTTGATTTAAAAACAAAGGATAATTCATGGATGCTTTCTACACTCTTCTTGACCTAACCATACTCACCCACTATTTAACCATGGAATACTTTTCCTTTTGGTTTTTAACTCAAGTTCAATAATTGTTCAACCATGGTTTGAGATGAGAGATAAAAAATATATAAAGATATATTTTCTATATTTGAAAGAAAGGTTTTCTTATCTCATATTCTAAAAGGCCACCATCTTCTTCCTCCTTCGTGCTTTGCTCTCTAGATTTATCTAGTGAGCAAATTATTCATCAAGATAGGATTTTGAAGTGATAAAAGCTACTACAACATCATTCTACACAAGTCTTGCCCACTTGTTTAGAGTGTTAGCTTCGATTTTCATTCTTGATCTTGCAAAGTTATTAGCTTGGACAAAGCGGACTCAAGGTGGATCATCGGTGACCTAGAGAAGTTCAAGCGGAGCTTTTCCAAACCCCAAGTAGCCAAGTAGTCTAGCGTAGGGAGCTACAAAGGTTGTACTCTCAAAACCCTAGCTTTTCTTTCATGAGATGATATACCATTTTTGAAACCCTAATTTTTCTAGGATAGATCCTTTGTATGTTTACTTAGCACATTAAAAACTTGATCTTTATGACATGTGATGCTTCCAAACCTCTCATAGGGTGCTAGGTAAACCCTTCATTAGTATCAGAGCCGACCTAGAACATTAGGCGACACTTTAGCGAAGTCAAAACCCCGATCGAAACAAAATACGGCTTTTTGGGACACTCTCTGGATATTTTTTCAAAACTATTGTTTTTCATAATTAAAAATACTTAAAAAATACAGCAGGAAAATGTAAGCAATACTGTGAAAAACGAACCCATGAACAGTACTTTCCACCGCGGAACCACGGCAACAGCCTGCTTGGGCCGCGGTTCTGCTGCCGTACTGATGAATCTCTGCGTCATTTTTGTACAGTAATTTGTTTGTCTGCTTGTATAATTTTTTGGGTATTTTTAATATGAATTTAGTGCTGTATGTTCTGGAGATTGTTTTGGAGTCGGTGATTCGATCGGAATTTTGATTTCGTGTTTCTTTTCGGGTAATTTAGAAAGTGTTGAATTGTTCGAACGAGTATCTTTTGCTCACTTTTTCACGGGGTTTAAATTTTTCGGAAATACGTGCAAGTTTGTTTGTAGTGGACCCTCTAGAAGACAACAAACCTTAACTCGATTATGTGACCGTCTTGAACTGCCTTTTGAACCTTAGTGTTTGGGGCAGTACGGCGTGCCACATGTGAGGCGTTGGCTTGACCCTTCTACGGCTGGACCGCTACTACTGTGTCACACTCCGGGTTTTTGAACCCCACTCAAGTGTTGAGCTTTAGGGAATTTTGAGTATTTGATCATTCGTTCGAAAACTTTAATACCGTCTATTTATCTGGAATGTGATGCAATGTGTGGAATTCATATAGCTAGATATGAAATACAAAATATGTGATATTTCGCATTTACGATGTTTAAAGAGAATGTGGATTCCAGATATTGCAGTTTTACACTTTCTTTTCTGTGACCGTAAGTGTAGTATGTCGATATCGTCGGTTTCTGTAATGTTTTGAAAATCGTTTCGGTGAAATTTCGAAAAATCGGTAAAATAAGGGGGTTTTCTGTAAAAACTCAACATACAAATATCTTATTATAAAAATTAAATATACATATTCTAGCTATGTAATTGCTATTATTTGGGGCTTATTGAGCCGCTAGTGAAATTTCAAATTTTCTGAAAAAAAATATTATTTTATTATTATTTAAGCCGTCACTAATACATTTAATTAGGGAAAATTACAAATTGGAATGAGTTGAAACAAATTTTGTGCATCATAAAACATTAAATAAAATTTTATCATGTGGTTTTTGGAACGAAATCATTTGCCAAAACGGTTTAGAAATTATTGAAGAAAAAAGGCCTTTTTTTAGCGTAAATGGATGTTTGGGGTATTATATTATCATTTTTCATCACCCCACACCCGTACCCACATCCACACACTCCCATTTACTTCTCCCCTTGAAGAATTCAGCAGCCCCCATTTTTTTTCCCCACTTGAATTTCAAAGGAAAGAAATGAAAGAAAAGAAAAGAAAATGGAGAAATGAGGTGGACCTTTGACCTTGAATTGACTTTGACTTCTCCCCCCACTTTCTCTACCTCCCTCTCTCTCCTCTCCCACTCCCATTCCAGCAGCCCCCCCTCCTACAGCAGCAGCAGCCCCCCCATTTCCCTTCTCTTTTCTCATCAAACTTCATCAAAAATTGCCTCAAATCCATAAAAAAAAATCCCAAAACCCAAATCCGACTCCTACCCATTTTAGCTTAGCCCGTATAGCATGGATCTTTGTGAAAAGAGAGCATTTTGCGAGGCCATGGATGCTTGTAGATCTTCAAATGTTTTTGGGCATAATTCTAAAACATTTTTGCTTAATTTGTTACTAAATTCTTAAAGCTAAACTACTTAAGTGTTAATTAGGCTTAAGTTGCAAGTTTTGGAATTCAAGTTATGAATTTGAATGCAAGTTAGGGTTTTATAAAATTGGTGTATGGTTGTGTGTTATATTTAGGCTTTCTGTCATGTTAATACAAGATTAGTAGCTTGTGCTAATGGTTAGTTTAAAAATTGTGTTAATTTGCTAATTTGCTTACTAGGTTTTTGAAATTGGTTAAATACTTGGGATTAAAAATGTGTTTAGGTTTTTCATGACTTCATTAACTTTATTAAGTGTGGTTTAAAACTTTAGATCATGCAAATCTAAGCTAGATTGTAGTTTGTGCATTTTTGCTTTGAAATTGTTAAATTTTAGGTATTTTGTAAACTAGAATATTAGGGTTTTTGTAATTTAATGAGATTAAATTCCGGGAATTGTTTATATGACTTATTTAAGATATTTAATAAATATATTGGCCGCTACATTCATTTAAACATCCTGTTTTGTACAAAAACGGCGAATTGTGCTTGCTAGATTTTCGGAAAAATGACTTTTTATGTAAAATTGGGGTTTTTGTGAGTTTTAACCTAGTTTATATTAAAATTAGTGTTTGTGAATGTGCAAATGAGTGTGATTGGATTTTTCTCGATGGTTTAACGTTTGTACATTGACATCGAGGGTTGGTTTGACTATTCTTGCATGCGTAGGCGATAGGTTTGGACCTATGCGTGATACGCGTGCCGATTTGATTTTCGTATGCCGTTTTTATTTCGAATTTAGTTTTAATGCGATATGGTGCGTTATGATATGTAGGTACCCCCATGTGGACTTCGAGACGACAAGCAAGCGCGTGGCGACGTCGGCACCGGCTAGCGAGGACCAGGTGAGTAGATTTATATCTACGGGGAGAAGTCGGGTGGATGGCGTATAGCACCCCCGCAGTCCGTGGTGGTGTATACGGATGCGTATACACACCAACAATTATTATATGTTATTTGGGATTAATAACGATGCTTAGGATGGATATTGGTGTGTTGGATTACTTTAGTGTTGTGAAACCTAGGGTAGTGTTGCACTACACATACACACATACATACTTGCATACATTCCTATTGATATGTGCTCATGGGATTCTTTATAGTTATGGGTTCACATGGGTATGGGACTATGTGTTCACATACGGATTTGAGGATGATACTTGGGATTGAGCTGAGTCGATGAGATTTGATTTGAGGCCGTGATATCGGTGATATAGCAGGGTTCGTATTTGAGATACGACATGACGTTGTAGCGGGTCCTTGACGTAGTGTTTCACACACGTCCATGCATACATAGGCGGTATCAGTATGGTACTAGACGTAGATCAGTACCGTGATCATGATATTTGATAAAGAGGATACCAGGTGAATAGTATGATGAATGTGATATTGACCCGTACCCAGATTTGGGATGCCGTACGTCGGATTTACGTACGAGCTATATCTTGATGATTGATCCGCACTCTTGACTTGGGATGTCTGATTTTAGATATGGTATCGGATATGATATTATTGAGGCGGGATCACCGACTAATATATATACAGGTATGTATATGTATCGACTCAGATATTAGGCGGTTTCCTTACCTGTAGTTCAGCTTGTTAGCTTAGCCCTTTAGTTTAGTTTAGTTGTTAGATTAGATTCGATTCTTACCTATTTCAAAAACTAACGAATCGTGGGTATTTTAAAAGACAGCCCAAGGGATCCTACGGATATTTCAAAAGACGTATCTTTTCATAAAAACACCGTAGCCCCTATTTTCAAAACCCCATGATTCATGTTATTTCAAAAGGCACCATTTGTAGGACTTATATTAGATTATTACAGATTAGTTATCGTTGTGTCTAGTATTCAGCTCCCGCACATTATTGCTGTTCGCTCTGCCTCGCATACTTATTTTGCTGCATATTCCATTATTGATATCATGCTGTTAGGACACCAGAACCATTACCGATGATGCGTATGTACCACGTACACCTACTTGCCGGCTCACACACATCTTCATCGGTAATTGCCATGTCACGTACACTTTAGAGAATATATTTGCTTGACTTAGCCTGTTAGTTAGTAGTTTGATATGATATTAGTGTACCTGCCTTACATGCCTAGTTTATTAATCATACATTGCAACTTGGTTATTGATACCATATGCATTCATTATCATTGACATATGCACTTGTGATGATTTCTTGAGATTTATGATATTTCTGGATTTCGGGGAAAGCCGCAAAATTTACAACTTATGATCTTTTAAAATATAAAATGTTACAGTTTTCTAGTGATGTAAAGTATCGTCCACCATGAGTTTGCTGTGGTTTTCGAGATCCGTGTCGAGGAGTGGAGGAACCGTCACGGGTACATGGTGGGCCCGGTGCGGTACCCCGGGGCAAGAGGAATGTGGTGTTGACGTTGAGCCCGGCAGGGGAGCACTACCGACCGGTGATATTACCCGACGCGTCGGATATCCGGAGGATACCGTCGTGGTCTTGAGATGGATGGTAGGGGCCGGTCTGGACTGACGGCGCCCTAGATATTGAGATTGAGACATTGATATTTCGAGACAGTGAGATTTATGTTTTGTGTCGATGCTAGACACTGTTGATACTGATTTCATTTATGGTACCTCACTTTAAAAATATAGAAATCTCACTAATTTATGAAAACAGTTTCTTCATTTACATGTATTCTGTTTTCATGCATTCATACCTTACTCATATGATATATTGCTACCTGAGGCACTGACACGGGCACATGAGTTTACACTCGGGTTAGATACTACACTAGCTATTGTTATAGGCTGCATGTTATATACATTTTTGAGGATATATTATGATCATTGACCTAGGTTGCGTTATTTATGCGATTTCTGTGTGTAGATATTTTTCTATTCACGAGTTGGCAACTCACCCCCGTTGTGCCCCAGTTTCTTGCAGGTTTTGCCGTACAGGTTTAATTACGGCTTTGCGGGCTCAGTTTCATTCGGGTGACTTGCTAGTAGGTAGGTTTTTCTTGTATCGTACCCATCATATTATCTTGTATATCATTATTCTGTTGTATCTAGAAGTTCCATCAACCAAACATGTATTTATTGAGATAGAGACCAGTGTTGTTTATTCTTTCGACCTTAGAGTCGCTCGTTATATTTCTGGTGGTTTTGAGTTTCCTTTTGAGTTTTGATCCTCGCCGTTGGTGTTGTATATTATATTGCTTGTGTGGTTGTGACCGTCGATTGACGAAGAGCTAGCTCCCGCTTGGGGATGCCTTTTTCTTGATTTCGTATACTATTCATGTTGTATCCCGTTTGGGGGCCAGTATTTACAAAGGAGACTCTGCCGAAATTTTCAGTAAATTTTTGATGTTTTAAAAACCTCATAATTCGGCTAATGCTATTGAAATTACTTGCTTTAAGTTGGTTTTTCCTGCACTCTACTACTTTTCTTGGTTTGGATTTCTGGGTTTTCGGTTTACTTAGATTACGTACATCTCGAGACGTTCGTAGTTTAAGTGCCGGTCATGTTCCGTACTTTCGGGTCGTGACAAAGTTGGTATCAGAGCGTTAGGTTTTACCTTCGGAGCGTAGGATGACCCTTGGTTGATGGAATAGGTGACTAAAGTGGAGTGACGTACCGTTGGTATGCTCCGCGGCATATTTACGACACGCCACTCCACTTAAGAAGCCTTAGGATGCACATTTCCTTGTTCAGTATTATATTCCTTCCTGATTTAGCCTCATTGTTACCAGTTTGGTTTTGCTGCCACGATTTCGGGCAGGGAGAGCTACAGCTAGAGTTGCGGTCAGCAGGAGCTCGTCACAAACGAGGACTGACCAGGGCATGATTCCGGCGACACCCGATTGTAGAGAGGTTTCTTTTGATTGTGTTCTCGCACCACGAGCGTTGATGGATCGCTGTATGAGATTACTCGGATGGACAGATCAGCACCAGAGGATTGAGCCAATGATAGAAGGTCGCTAGTCACCCACGGATGAATGACTGAGACATGTGGTTCGTTCGCCTACCCGATGAGTGGTCATCAGATAGAGTGATTCCAGCTAGAGACGACTTCACGCGGAGACGTTGGGAGTCGACAGAGACGATCAAATGTCAGAAACCTATTATTCCAAGTTTAAAGTAGTCGGAAGGACATGCAGGCAATTCTATGGCCCCTCTAGAAGAATGAAACCCTAACTCGACATAATGACCGTGTGAAAGCCTTTGAACCTTAGGGTTTGCGGCAGTTCCACTGCGCCATTAGTGAGGCTTGGGTTTGCCCTTCTACCGCTGGACCACCGATACTGTGGTATGTACTCGATACTATTAAACTGTACCCAAGATGTTGAGCTCTTGGGGGATTATGAGGTTTTGACGAATCGATTGGATAGCTCGACTTAATTCGGATGCTAGGTGGTGAGATGCATTTCTTGGGAGACTCCAGATATGAGGATAGCCGTTGGAGCTCAGTCCATGCAGCCGCGACGAGACGAGTCCAAAGCAGACGACATTAGAGAAAGGTGGAGTAAAAGGTTCGCACCAGATCTAGATGAGATGACGTTCCACTCCGCCGACATCAGAGAGGCGATGCGCATGCCAAGGCATGGTACTTGGACTTACCTTCCAGAAGGAGTCGCGATGAGTATGCAGTCGTTCCAGAGCAAGATGCAGATATAGGAAAGGACAATGACTTCCGGACAGTTGGCAGAGATGAGATATGGAAGAGACCGTGAGCAGGATTCCTTCCAGGACACTGCTGCAATGATACTTGCACCCAGGATCAGATGTGTCACGTACATTCAGAGAGCCAGAGGCCGACGCCAGTGATATGTTGTCTTACGAGTGGTCGTGATGATTGACCGGGAGATGACAAGAGACGTGCCAGAACTGGATCATCCCCGTTGGCACACCCGACAGGGCCGATGAGCCGATGGACCGAAAGATTGGTAATTCACAGTGAAGACCTTGACCCAGGAGTGGTCATGGTTACGCACACCAGCAGGACAAAGTTCATGATCATCGACGAGACGTCCCACTAGTGACCGCGACAGTTGGCCGAGATTCTTAGAGGATGCGCTTGAGCAGTACTATTCCGCCATTATTGATTACGAAGTTTTGGGTGATTTATTCGTATGATTTTTTTTGATGGATTTGAGGCAATTTTTGATGAAGTTTGAAGAGAAAAGAGAAGGGAAATGGGGGGGGGCTGCTGCTGCTGTAGGAGGGGGGCTGCTGGAATGGGAGTGGGAGAGGAGAGAGAGGGAGGTAGAGAAAGTGGGGGGAGAAGTCAAAGTCAATTCAAGGTCAAAGGTCCACCTCATTTCTCCATTTTCTTTTCTTTTCTTTCATTTCTTTCCTTTGAAATTCTAGTGGGGAAAAAAAAGGGGGCTGCTGAATTCTTCAAGGGGAGAAGTAAATGGGAGTGTGTGGATGTGGGTACGGGTGTGGGGTGATGAAAAATGATAAATATAATACCCCAAATATCCATTTACGCTAAAAAAAAGCCTTTTTTCTTCAATAATTTCTAAACCGTTTTGGCAAATGATTTCGTTCCAAAAACTACATGATAAAATTTTATTTAATGTTTTATGATGCACAAAATTTGTTTCAACTCATTCCAATTTGTAATTTTCCCTAATTAAATGTATTAGTGACGGCTTAAATAATAATAAAATAATATTTTTTTTCAGAAAATTTGAAATTTCACCAGCGGCTCAATAAACACCAAATAATAGCAATTACATAGCTAGAATATGTATATTTAATTTTTATAATAAGATATTTGTATTTTGAGTTTTTACAGAAAACCCTCTCAACTTATGATCTTTTAAAATATAAAATGTTGCGGTTTTCTAGTGATGTAAAGTGTCGTCCACCATGAGTTTGCTGTGGTTTTCGAGATCCGTGTCGAGGAGTGGAGGAACCGTCACGGGTACATGGTGGGCCCGGTGCGGTACCCCGGGGCAAGAGGAATGTGGTGTTGACGTTGAGCTCGGCAGGGGAGCACTACCGACCGGTGATATTACCCGACGCGTCGGATATCCGGAGGATACCGTCGTGGTCTTGAGATGGATGGTAGGGGCCGGTCTGGACTGACGGCGCCCTAGATATTGAGATTGACACATTGATATTTTGAGACAGTGAGATTTATGTTTTGTGTCGATGCTAGACACTGTTGATATTGATTTCATTTATGGTACCTCACTTTAAAAATGCAGAAATCTCACTAATTTATGAAAACAGTTTCTTCATTTACATGTATTCTGTTTTCATGCATTCATATCTCACTCATATGATATATTGCTACCTGAGGCACTGACACGGGCACATGAGTTTACACTCGGGTTAGATACTACCCTAGCCATTGTTATAGGCTGCATGTTATATACATTTTTGAGGATATATTATGATCATTGACCTAGGTTGCGTTATTTATACGATTTCTGTGCGTCGATATTTTTCTATTCACGAGTTGGCAACTCACCCCCGTTGTGCCCCAGTTTCTTGCAGGTTTTGCCGTACAGGTTTAATTACGGCTTTGCGGGCTCAGTTTCATTCGGGTGATTTGCTAGTAGGTGGGTTTTTCTTGTATCGTACCCATCATATTATCTGGTATATCATTAATCTGTTGTATCTAGAAGTTCCATCAACCAAACATGTATTTATTGAGATAGAGACCAGTGTTGTTTATTCTTTCGACCTTAGAGTCGCTCGTTATATTTCTAGTGGTTTTGAGTTTCCTTTTGAGTTTTGATCCTCGCCGTTGGCGTTGTATATTATATTGCTTGTGTAGTTGTGACCGTCGATTGACGAAGAGCTAGCTCCCGTTTGGGGATGCCTTTTTCTTGATTTCGTATACTATTCATGTTGTATCCCGTTTGGGGGCCAGTATTTACAAAGGAGACTCTGCCGAAATTTTCAATAAATTTTTGATGTTTTAAAAACCGCATAATTCGGCTTATGCTATTGAAATTACTTGCTTTAAGTTGGTTTTTCCTGCACTCTACTACTTTTCTTAGTTTGGATTTCTGGGTTTTCGGTTTACTTAGATTACGTACGTCTCGAGACGTTCGTAGTTTAAGTGCCGGTCATGTTCCGTACTTTCGGGTCGTGACAAAGTTGGTATCAGAGCGTTAGGTTTTACTTTCGGAGCGTAGGATGACCCTTGGTTGATGGAATAGGTGACTAAAGTAGAGTGACGTACCGTTGGTATGTTCCACGGCATATTTACGACACGCCACTCCACTTAAGAAGCCTTAGGATGTACATTTCCTTGTTCAGTATTATATTCCTTCCTGATCTAGCCTCATCGTTACCAGTTTGGTTTTACTGCCATGATTTCGGGCAGGGAGAGCTACGGCTAGAGTTCCGGTCAGCAGGAGCTCGTCACAAACGAGGACTGACCAGGGCGTGATTCCGGCGACACCCGATTGTAGAGAGGTGTCTTTTGATTGTGTTTTCGCACCACGAGCGTTGATGGATCGCTGTATGAGATTACTCGGACGGACAGATCAGCACCAGAGGATTGAGCCAATGATAGAAGGTCGCTAGTCACCCACGGATGAATGACTGAGACATGTGGTTCGTTCGCCTACCCGATGAGAGGTCATCAGATAGATTGATTCCAGCTAGAGACGACTTCACGCGGAGACGTTGGGAGTCGACAGAGACGATCGAATGTCAGAAACCTATTATTCCAAGTTTAAAGTAGTCGGAAGGACATGCAGGCAATTCTATGGTCCCTCTAGAAGAATGAAACCCTAACTCGACATAATGACCGTGTGAAAGCCTTTGAACCTTAGGGTTTGCGGCAGTTCCACTGCGCCATTAGTGAGGCTTGGGTTTGCCCTTCTACGGCTGGACCACCGATGCTGTGGTATGTACTCGATACTATTAAACTGTACCCAAGATGTTGAGCTCTTGGGGGATTATGAGGTTTTGACGAATCGATTGGATGGCTCGACTTAATTCGGATGCTAGGTGGTGAGATGCATTTCTTGGGAGACTCCAGATATGAGGATAGCCGTTGGAGCTCAGTCCATGCAGCCGCGACGAGACGAGTCCAAAGCAGACGACATTAGAGAAAGGTGGAGTAAGAGGTTCGCACCAGATCTAGATGAGATGACGTTCCTCTCCGCCGACATCAGAGAGGCGATGCGCATGTCGAGGCATGGTACTTGGACTTACCTTCCAGAAGGAGTCGCGATGAGTATGCAGTCGTTCCATAGCAAGATGCAGATATAGGAAAGGACAATGACTTCCGAACAGTTGGCAGAGACGAGACATGGAAGAGACCGTGAGTAGGATTCCTTCCAGGACACTGCTGCAATGATACTTGCACCCAGGATCAGATGTGTCACGTACATTCAGAGAGCCAGAGGCCGACGCCAGTGATATGCTGTCTTACGAGTGGTCGTGATGATTGACCGGGAGATGACAAGAGACGTGCCAGAACTGGATCATCCCCGTTAGCACACCCGACAGGGCCGATGAGCCGATGGACCGAAAGATTGGTAATTCACAGTGAAGACCTTGACCCAGGAGTGGTCATGGTTACGCACACCAGCAGGACAGAGTTCATGATCATCGACGAGACGTCCCACTAGTGACCGCGACAGTTGGCCGAGATTCTTAGAGGATGCGCTTGAGCAGTACTATTCCGCCATTATTGATTACGATGTTTTGGGTGATTTATTCGTATGATTTGATTTTGATGATTGAGGATTTACGATCTTTGCACAGTGTTGCACTTGATATCATTTTCGTGCTTCAGTTTCACATGTTTGTGATTTTACGATTTTAAACAGTTGAGTTGGTTTTGTGCGTATGCATGCACACGATTTCGTTCCTGCACTCGGTATAGTTTATATATGATTGCACTGCAGTGATACGCCTTTTGTTCACTTAGATGCACTAGACTTCGATTTCGATTGTGATATCCGATATTTGTTTTGTGCACCTTGTGCACCTGATTGATTTTGCGCACGTTCGGCGCTTGATATTGGATTTCATGATTTCGTGCACGATAGATGCACCTGATTTTGCTGTCGGGCACACATGTTGCCTACGGCAGATGTTTCGTGCACACCCGATGCACTTAGATGTTGTTTCTGTGCGCATGTATGGCACATTCATGGATTTTGATTTCCGTGCGCACCAGACGCACGTAGCATTCATGTGCATATTTTGGGATTGATTTCGTATAGAGCAGTACGTTTTTATGATATTGCTATGTATTTTCGTACTGAGCAGGACTAGTCAGAGGACAGTACCTCAATATATTTTGCATGCATTGATAGTTATTGAAGGGATTTCCAAAAAGCGAGCTATAGCCTCAGTATTTACCTACGTGTCTGATATGACACGAAATGTTTAAAACAAGGAGACCCTTCAAAATTGTTTCCAAAACGGCGGTACGTACATTTCAAACAAAGGTATATATGTATATAGTTATTTTCTTATGATAGACGTCTGCCACTGTGCAGTGTTATACGCATTGCACAGCGACTTAAAGAGATTTGGCATGCATTTCCTTCAGATACTTACAGATATAGATTCGATGTTTACATGTATAGTTTCGAGTTATATCATATTGGTTTGATTTAGATTTGGCATTGATGTCTTCTCCATGACTCCGATGATTGCGGGATGCTTGACGGAGTTTTGATTTGAATTATATACTCATTTTTCAAGCGCATGCGCTGCGCTACGAATTATTTTATGTAGTTACAATTTCGGAGCCCCGACGACTTGATGGTTTTTCTTAGATGTTTTAGTATTTGGGGGAGTTTGAATTTAAATTCGGGGACCGAATTTCTTTAAGGGGGGAAGATTGTAACGTTTTGAAAATCGTTTCGGTGAAATTTCGAAAAATCGGTAAAATAAGGGGGTTTTCTGTAAAAACTCAAAATACAAATATCTTATTATAAAAATTAAATATACATATTCTAGCTATGTAATTGCTATTATTTGGTATTTATTGAGCCGCTGGTGAAATTTCAAATTTTCTGAAAAAAAATATTATTTTATTATTATTTAAGCCGTCACTAATACATTTAATTAGGGAAAATTACAAATTGGAATGAGTTGAAACAAATTTTGTGCATCATAAAACATTAAATAAAATTTTATCATGTGGTTTTTGGAACGAAATCATTTTACCAAAACGGTTTAGAAATTATTGAAGAAAAAATGCTTTTTTTTAGCGTAAATGGATGTTTGGGGTATTATATTTATCATTTTTCAGCACCCCACACCGATACCCACATCCACACACTCCCCTTGAAGAATTCAGCAGCCTCCATTTTTTTTCCCCACTTGAATTTCAAAGGAAAGAAATGAAAGAAAAGAAAAGAAAATGGAGAAATGAGGTGGACCTTTGACCTTGAATTGACTTTGACTTCTCCCCCCACTTTCTCTACCTCCCTCTCTCTCCTCTCCCACTCCCATTCCAGCAGCCCCCCCTCCTACAGCAGCAGCAGCCCCCCCCATTTCCCTTCTCTTTTCTCTTCAAACTTCATAAAAAATTGCCTCAAACCCATCAAAAAAAATCCCAAAACCCAAATCCGACTCCTACACATTTTAGCTTAGCCCGTATAGCATGGATCTTTGTGAATAGAGAGCATTTTGGGAGGCCATGGATGCTTTTGGATCTTCAAATGTTTTTGGGTATAATTATAAAACATTTTTGCTTAATTTGTTACTAATTTCTTAAAGCTAAACTACTTAAGTGTTAATTAGGCTTAAGTTGCAAGTTTTGGAATTCAAGTTATGAATTTGAATGCAAGTTAGGGTTTTATAAAATTGGTGTATGGTTGTGTATTATATTTAGGCTTTTTGTCTTGTTAATACAAGATTAGTAGCTTGTGCTAATGGTTAGTTTAAAAATTGTGTTAATTTGCTAATTTGCTTACTAGGTTTTTGAAATTGGTTAAATACTTGGGATTAAAAATGTGTTTAGGTTTTTCATGACTTCATTAACTTTATTAAGTGTGGTTTAATGCTTTAGATCATGCAAATCTAAGCTAGATTGTAGTTTGTGCATGTTTGCTTTGAAATTGTTAAATTTTAGGTATTTTGTAAACTAGAATATTAGGGTTTTTGGAATTTAATGAGATTAAATTCCGGGAATTGTTTATATGACTTATTTAAGATATTTAATAAATATATTGGCCGCTACATTCATTTAAACATCATGTTTTGTAAAAAACGGCGAATTATGCTTGCTAGATTTTCGGAAAAATGACTTTTTAAGTAAAATTGGGGTTTTTGTGAGTTTTAACCTAGTTTATATTAAAATTAGTGTTTGTGAATGTGCAAATGAGTGTGATTGGATTTTTCTCGATGGTTTGACGTTTGTACATCGACATCGAGGGTTGGTTTGACTATTCTTGCATGCGTAGGCGATAGGTTTGGACCTATGCGTGATACGCGTGCCGATTTGATTTTCGTATGCCGTTTCGATTTCGAATTTAGTTTTAATGCGATATGGTGCGTTATGATATGTAGGTACCCCCATGTGGACTTCGAGACGACAAGCAAGCGCGTGGCGACGTCGGCACCGGCTAGCGAGGACCAGGTGAGTAGATTTATATCTACGGGGAGAAGTCGGGTGGATGGCGTATAGCACCCCCGCAGTCCGTAGTGGTGTATACGGATGCGTATACACACCAACAATTATTATATGTTATTTGGGATTAATAACGATGCTTAGGATGGATATTGGTGTGTTGGATTACTTTAGTGTTGCGAACCCTAGGGTAGTGTTGCACTACACATACACACATACATACTTGCATACATTCCTATTGATATGTGCTCATGGGATTCTTTATAGTTATGGGTTCACATGGGTATGGGACTATGTGTTCACATACGGATTTGAGGATGATACTTGGGATTGAGCTGAGTCGATGAGATTTGATTTGAGGCCGTGAGATCGGTGATATAGCAGGGTTCGTATTTGAGATACGACATGACGTTGTAGCGGGTCCTTGACGTAGTGTTACACACACGTCCATGCATACATAGGCGGTATCAGTATGGTACTAGACGTAGATCAGTACCGCGATCATGATACTTGATAAAAAGGATACCGGGTGAATAGTATGATGAATGTGATATTGACCCGTACCCAGATTTGGGACGCCGTACGACGGATTTACGTACGAACTATATCTTGATGATTGATCCGCACTCTTGACTTGGGATGTCTGATTTTAGATATGGTATCGGATATGATATTATTGAGGCGGGATCACCGACTAATATATATACAGGTATGTATATGTATCGACTCAGATGTTAGGCGGTTTCCTTACCTGTAGTTCAGCTTGTTAGCTTAGCCCTTTAGTTTAGTTTAGTTGTTAGATTAGATTCGATTCTTACCTATTTCAAAAACTAACGAATCGTGGGTATTTTAAAAGACAGCCCAAGGGATCCTACGGATATTTCAAAAGACATATCTTTTCATAAAAACACCGTAGCCCCTATTTTCAAAACCCCATGATTCGTGTTATTTCAGAAGGCACCATTTGTAGGACTTATATTATATTATTACAGATTAGTTATCGTTGTGTCTAGTATTCAGCTCCCGCACATTATTGCTCTTCGCTCTGCCTCGCATACTTATTTTGCTGCAGATTCCATTATTGATATCATGCTGTTAGGACACCAGCACCATTACCGATGATGCGTATGTACCAGGTACACCTACTTGCCGGCTCACACACATCTTCATCGGTAATTTCCATGTCACGTACACTTTAGAGAATATATTTGCTTGACTTAGCTTGTTAGTTAGTAGTTTGATATGATAATAGTGTACCTGCCTTACATGCCTAGTTTATTAATCATACATTGCAACTTGGTTATTGATACCATATGCATTCATTATCATTGACATATGCACTTGTGATGATTTCTTGAGATTTATGATATTTCTGGATTTCGGGGAAAGCCGCAAAATTTACAACTTATGATCTTTTAAAATATAAAATGTTGCGGTTTTCTAGTGATGTAAAGTGTCGTCCACCATGAGTTTGCTGTGGTTTTCGAGATCCGTGTCGAGGAGTGGAGGAACCGTCACGGGTACATGGTGGGCCCGGTGCGGTACCCCGGGCAAGAGGAATGTGGTGTTGACGTTGAGCCCGGCAGGGGAGCACTACCGACCGGTGATATTACCCGACGCGTCGGATATCCGGAGGATACTGTCGTGGTCTTGAGATGGATGGTAGGGGCCGGTCTAGACTGACGGCGCCATAGATATTGAGATTGAGACATTGATATTTCGAGACAGTGAGATTTATGTTTTGTGTCGATGCTAGACACTGTTGATACTGATTTCATTTATGGTACATCACTTTAAAAATACAGAAATCTCACTAATTTATGAAAACAGTTTCTTCATTTACATGTATTCTGTTTTCATGCATTCATACCTCACTCATATGATATATTGCTACCTGAGGCACTGACACGGGCACATGAGTTTACACTCGGGTTAGATACTACCCTAGCCATTGTTATAGGCTGCATGTTATATACATTTTTGAGGATATATTATGATCATTGACCTAGGTTGCGTTATTTATGCAATTTCTGTGCGTAGATATTTTTCTATTCACGAGTTGGCAACTCACCCCCGTTGTGCCCCAGTTTCTTGCAGGTTTTGCCGTACAGGTTTAATTACGGCTTTGCGGGCTCAGTTTCATTCGGGTGACTTGCTAGTAGGTGGGTTTTTCTTGTATCGTACCCATCATATTATCTTGTATATCATTATTCTGTTGTATCTAGAAGTTCCATCAACCAAACATGTATTTATTGAGATAGAGACCAGTGTTGTTTATTCTTTCGACCTTAGAGTCGCTCGTTATATTTCTGGTGGTTTTCAGTTTCCTTTTGAGTTTTGATCCTCGCCGTTGGCGTTGTATATTATATTACTTGTGTGGTTGTGACCGTCGATTGACGAAGAGCTAGCTCCCGCTTGGGGATGCCTTTTTCTTGATTCGTATACTATTCATGTTGTATCCCGTTTGGGGGCCAGTATTTACAAAGGAGACTCTGCCGAAATTTTCAGTAAATTTTTGATGTTTTAAAAACCGCATAATTCGGCTTATGCTATTGAAATTACTTGCTTTAAGTTGGTTTTTCCTGCACTCTACTACTTTTCTTGGTTTGGATTTCTGGGTTTTCGGTTTACTTAGATTACGTACGTCTCGAGACGTTCGTAGTTTAAGTGCCGGTCATGTTCCATACTTTCGGGTCGTGACAGTTTCGTTGCTATACATCAACGACAATTGGGATACGCATACTTACTTACGTTGATGATATATGAGATATTATGTGTTGCTGATGTTAGTTGTATGTATGCCCTAGAGGCCAGTATTGTACAGATTATGTATATTATATTGGATGCTTGGACATATATAGAGATGACTTTCTTGCTCGACATGATAGTATGCTATCTGGTTGCCATTTATCTTAACATGTACACTAGTCTCTTTATACTGTCTTATAGTTACATGTTGGTAAAGCCCTTAGGATTTGTACTTGACTACATGGACTATGATGCAGATCATACTAGTGGGGACATGGTAGTCCATAAGTACATCCTTCAAGGTCCCTAGTCGTGGGTGTATCGAGACGGGGCATCGATATACCAGAGTAGACTAGCGTATACGCTTCTCGACCCATGTGATGGGCGATGGATGATCCCATATCCATTAGTGTTTGACATCAGAGATGGTATACGGGTGCTCAGTGGAGACTGGGTACACTGGACGGACTCGCCGAGAACTCCCAGATGGTATTATACCTCACGTCAGATGGCAGTTCTCAGGTGACACTTGTACAGGTTAGTCTGTAGACCCGAGATCGTCATAGAGTCTTGTGTGATTCCCACTGTGCTTTGATCTCCACCTTACCACATCCATGAGGGCGTGCAAAACGGTGGTCTTTCGGCACAGTCCCGAGTCACATGGAGGCAATGAGCGATAGGAGGGGTTTCGTCTCTCCCGGTATTGGGGGTTGATGTTGCGCTGTGCTCGATTGGCCGTAACAGGGAAGTCCCTGGTCAGGGCTGATCAGAGATTTGCTGGTAAGTGTTACCAGTAGTTTCTCGACCCGTTACGAGCCTCACATCGGTACGACTTATCAGGTTATTGGGGTCTGACGTATACCACCCCTAGACTTGATATGCGACGTATCAGACGAAGAGACTGGACTGTATGGTAAGTGTTACTGGTCGGATTCGCAGGAGTGTGAGCGGGCTAGCTCGTCGATCTTCTGATCGCTCAATACCCGGGTGGCCGTTACGTTTAGCAGACCGCTTGCGGCTTGTGGGTGCTTGATATGATCATCATCTGCTACCGGCGTATTGACGAGTCTTTAGAGTCCTACACAGAGGTTTCCTGGCTCAAGCGAAACGAAATAGGAGCGCATATGAGATATGTGCAGGACCGAGAATAATGCGTGTATGTGATACCGCATTTCATTCTCGCGATATATGTTTCGATTGGTTATATTCGATATGACCTAGTTATCGAATCATTGATTCGATAAATCGATACATTAGATTCTAGTCGGTTATGTGCGACATGACCGGATCATTGAATCAAATGTTGATTTAATGATTTAATGCATAAATATATATTTGATATATTGCATTGCATTAACTAGTATTGGTTCACTTTAAACGGATTTTTCTCACTTGATGCACATTGTATATGTGATATGCTTTCGTGCACTTTTTTGTATCATGTTTGATGATACTTGATCATTTCGTTAAGTGTATAGAATTAATCCATGGTTAATATGATAATTAGGGTTTTGTATATTCATTTATTTATTTATTTATTTATTTATTTGAAATGGATTATGATGAGAATGGTGGCTCTTTTTGTTTTAAGTTGAAGCTTCATGAAGCTTTGACTTTGCTAACCATACTTATCTTCATGCTTAACCCTAACCCATCCAAGAGACCATGGTTAATTCTCTACACTTAACCCTAGTTCAAGTTATGATAAGTATTTGATTTAAAATTTATTTTAACACAAGACTTATCATATTCTTTTCTTGAGCTCATCTTCTTCTTCTTCTTCAAGCTTGCTACAAAAATGGCAACTTGAGTTAAAGTGAGATAAATCCAATTCTAAAGTGAACCCACCTCCTATTTCTTCACCCTCTACCTCTTGCCAAGTTGTTTTGGGTGTTTACTTCACAAGTTTCACAAGTTTGTGAAGTCGGAGCTTGAGTTTGTGCAACCTCGACGTAGATCGTCTTTGACACGAAGCCGATGACCTATTCCGCACGTTTCTCCGATGAAGCCGTCACGAGAGTTCAAGCTTCAAGATGGACAGCGAGAGGACGCCCTTGCGGAGCCGTGGAGGTGGATATCCGGATCTACAAAGGTTGTAATTTCCGTATCCCAGTAGTTAACTGTTAACTAGCTTTTTGTTTCGCCTAGAATTCTAGCAAACGATCCGTAGTCGGGTCTCTCGGCACCGTTAAAATTTTAATATGGCATGTTCGATGCCTTGTGTGACCTCATTAGGGTGCCTAGGAACCCTACAGTGGTATCAGAGCCTAGCTAGAGCCTTAGACAAAATCCAGACGGAGTTTGAAGTCCGAACGAACCCGAAAACCCATTACAAACATGCTCTCTGTACTTTTTCCAAAAACGTGGATTTTTCCATATTAAAAATTGCCAAAAAATTCAGCAGGGAATATAGTGAGTTACTGTGAAACACGTGCTGATAAATCGCCAACCCAAGCGTGGATCCGCGGCCTCCTCTATACAAAACGCGGCGCTTCCGCGGCCAGTGTATTGATTTACAGCACGTGGCTTGCACAGTAATTCATGTAGTGTAGTGCTGAGTCTTCTGGAAATTTTTAGTATTTTTTCCAGAGTTGATTTTTTCTGGGTTGTTTTGGGATTTCATGGACTCGATCGGATTATCAAATTTTTGTCTATTTGGCTTTCCGGATAAATTTTAGAATATGTTAAAAAGTTCGACCGGATATAAATACCCAATTTTTCCCCTGTCGGGAAATTTCCAAGTGTTGGATTTTTCCGTAGTTTAACGACGTTCTAAGTAGTGCAAGTAACGCGATGGTCCCTATAGAAGACACAAACCTTAACTCGATTATGTGACCGTCTTGAACTGCCCTTTGAACCTTCGGGTTTGGGGCAGTACGGCGTGCCACATGTGAGGCGTTGGCTTGACCCTTCTACGGCTGGACCGTTGGTACTGAGGTACGAACTGAATGTTGTTAGACTTATTTCATGTATTGGGAAAACTTGGGTGTTCGATTGTTTGATCGGAAAGTTTAACATTTTCTGTTTATCTGGAATGTGATACAATAATTGGAATTCACAAGTAGTTATGAGATAACTGAATGAATGTTATAAATCTAGCAATTTAGTCCCATATGATATTGAAAAGAGTTTTCGATAATGAGACTAAAATGCGGGATTTATATCTGATTAGGCATGTGATGTCTAAAGCCGTTGCGGATTCCAATTGTTGTAGTTTTACACTTTCTTTTCTGTGACCGTAAGTGTAGTATGTTCATATCGCCGGTTTCGTTGCTATACGTCAACGACAATTGGGGTATGCATACTTACTTACGTTGATGACATGTGATGTTATGTGTTGCTGGATATGTTATATTGGATCGTCGTGTTCGAATAGCCGGGGGTTTTTATGTGAGATGAGTGTTTTTCATTTTCATTCATGTAAAAACTTGTATGTAATATTCTTTTATTTGGGGCACTTCCAGGTAGCGGAAGTAGTCACCGTTTGTATATTATTTATTTTTCCGCATTAGGATAGACCCAAGGAGGGGAGGACAAGTAACCGGGTTCTGGGGTCCAGTGGGAGACCAACTCGAGGAGTCGAGTCCGGGTCTCCTAACCCTAGAATTGGCAGGGTTGCTTGCCGCTCTCGTAGGGGTCTAGGGGTGTGGGATTGGCTATTCATCACGACCGTGGAATCCGTGTTTTATACTGGCTAGTATTGAAAACACGGACGTCCTAGTATATCCAATATTTCATATGTTTATTCTGCTGCGATATCTGTGATGTGATTCTGTGATGGATATAGTATATAGTATATATGATATATTATATAGACGTTGCTTATATTTTACACCCGCGCTAGCCCTGCCCTGCTCTGTCGTTAGTTACCTAACCTAACGGTGCACGAGGGGACATCGAGGCGAATGCGGATGGCATAAGTGTACGTTATATCTATCTGTGATGTTTAGGTATTTAAATGATGGGACTTCATTAATGTGATTAATGAAAGATAAGAAACCTAAGATGTTGTAGAATCGAATTTTAAAATAAAACAAGTAGCTACAGTTCTTGCTTTGCATAGCGGTATATATGATATACCCTGCACCTTATTCGATGAGGAAAGGACCGAGATCCCTTCACCGGGAGTGACTCCTTTAGCAATAACTGGCAGATGCTACAGACTCGGTTTGCTTTTGACTGCTTTTGGGTTTTTGCTTTGCACAGCGATATATATGATATATCCCGCACCTCATTCGACGAGGAAAGGACCGAGATCCCTTCACCGGGAGTGACTTCTTTAGCAAAACTAGAAAAGCCTCAAAATCACTCCATTTCGAAACATCATTTGATTCTACAACGATATCAAGTTCATTACGCTCATGGTTTTTATGAAAAACCTGCGTAGCCCTCCGTCATTTCAGATAAGTATTAGTTAGTATTCGTGCTGCGGTAGTTTGGCCTCCGTCAAGGCGCAGTGTGCGGTAGCTAACTAGTGCTTATCTTCTAGCATATGATGCGATTGGATTAGGGTATTCGTACGGCGTTGTTTGGCCTCCGTCAAGGGTCGTGCGGGTGGGTTTAATTCAATCAGGAAATGACGGGTTGAACTTGACTAGCGGACTATGGGTTGTTTGGCCTCCGTCAAGGTCATAGGACGCTAGGGGCAAAATATTATCGGGAATTTCAAGTGTTGAAATTTGCAATGAGATTGCATACCTTCTATGAGATAGTTGGATCCCGATACCCGCTGCGAGTAAGAGTTACTCCTGGGAGAGTTTTACACATTACAATTAGCCGATCAAGTAGGTGTCTAGAAAGGTGTTAACGAGGTTACGCCTCTGGGAAAATGAGGTTTACAGTAATTAGGTTCGTGCAAAAGCACGGGGGACCTCCCTCAAAGTACCGACACTGGCCTGGCTGAAAGATTGGCGAACTTGTAGTGTGTAATTAATCCCGGCTAGTCTTTCCTTTTAAGATTTGGAGGAAGATTTGATAAAAAGCAGTGGGAGCCATCCTGATAAGATAAGATAATAACCAATCTGATCTTGCACGAGCTTACGCTAAAGTGTTTTCTTCTCTCTCTCTCCAGGTAGCGACCATTTCATGCCTTAATAAAGATAATAATATGGATGTATTGACCGAACCCGCATGTTATACTGTGCTGGGGAACGTTGGTTCCGTTCTTTCTTATAAGAGTTATAGGAATGAACAGGA
The DNA here is from genome assembly GCA_030015575.1 of Agapanthus africanus. Taxonomy (NCBI): domain Eukaryota; kingdom Viridiplantae; phylum Streptophyta; class Magnoliopsida; order Asparagales; family Amaryllidaceae; genus Agapanthus; species Agapanthus africanus. Next base: position 609,889,712 of record JASDDO010000019.1, read on the forward strand.
TATAGGGGAATACCAGGATTCCCATGCCACCCGAATGAAGAAAGTACATGTTGATGCATTTTCTTCGGGTGTGTTTGTTACTGAGAACTGTTTCTCCATTTGCTCTACGTCCTGGGTATTAGATACCGGGTCAGGATCCCATATATGTAATCAGTTACATGGGCTTAGGAAAGGTAGAGAACTTGGAGAAGGTGATAAAGACATAAGAGTAGGAAATGGTGCAATTGTTGCAGCCAAGACTGTCGGGGAATATCACCTTGTATTACCAACTGGTAATACATTGGTTCTGAACGAATGCTATTACATGCCGAACCTGATATGCAACATTATATCGGTTTCTTTGCTAAGTAAAGAAGGATATAATTTTGTATTACAGGACAGTGTTATGAACATTTTCCTTAACCAAAAGTTGGTTGGATCAGGCACGTTATGCAATGGCATTTATGTTCTAAATCAATCAACAGTTCTGAGCATAACAAACACACACAAGAGGAAGAGTTCTGAACTCAACGAATCCTTCTTGTGGCATTGTAGACTGGGTCACATCAATGCGACACGACTAGCTAAGTTGCATAAGGATGGATATTTAAATCCGTTTGAATTTTCATCCTATGACACTTGCCAGTCATGTCTCAAAGGCAAGATGACCAAGACTCCGTTTACGGGACACGGAGAAAGAGTTACCGAACTCTTAGGACTAATACATAGTGATGTATGCGGTCCCATGTCTACACATGCCAGGGATGGTTCTTCATACTTCATTACATTCACTGACGATCTCTCTAGGTTCGGGTATGTGTTCCTGATGAAACACAAATCAGAAGCTTTTGAGAAATTTAGGGAATATAAGCAAGAAGTTGAGAACCAAACCGGAAAAAGTATTAAAATCCTTCGATCTGATCGAGGAGGAGAATACTTAAGCAATGAATTCCTGGGCTTCCTAAAAGAGAATGGGATTCTCTCTCAGCTGACTCCTCCATATACACCACAGCACAACGGTGTATCAGAACGGAGGAACCGCACCCTATTAGATATGGTGCGCTCTATGATGAGTACAGCTGAGTTACCTATTTCCTTCTTGGGATATGCACTGGAGACTGCTGCATACCTACTGAATAGAGTTCCGACCAAATCAGTGCCTACCACTTCATATGAGATATGGAATGGCAAGAGACCATGTCTTAATTTTATTCAGATATGGGGTTGTCCGGCCTATGTTAAAACACAAAATCCGGACAAGCTCGAGGCAAGGTCTGTTCTATGTAAGTTTGTTGGATATCCCAAACATTCGCGAGGGTATATCTTCTACCACTCCGAGGAACAAAAAGTGTTTGTTTCTCGACATGCCACTTTCTTAGAAAAAAGTTTTCTTATGAAACAGATAAGTGGCATTGAGGTAGAACTGGAAGAGGTTCCAGCAATACAGACTACAACAGAAAATTTGGTTGAACCAGAGGATTCCGTAGTTCCCGATGAACCCCAGCCTCTCCGCCGATCTAGTAGGGTTCCTCGCCAACCTGAGAGATACTACGGTTTTCTCATTGATGGTGGCAGTGAGGATTGCATCATGGAGGATGATGACCCAACTAGCTTCGAGCAGGCCATCACTAGTGGTGACTCAGTGAAATGGCTGGATGCTATGCGGTCCGAGATGGATTCCATGTACACCAACAAAGTATGGACTTTGGAAGTTGCTCCTGAAGGGGTAAAACCCATTGGGAGCAAGTGGATCTTCAAGAAGAAACTTGGTGTAGATGGGAAAGTGGAGACTTTCAAAGCTAGACTTGTAGCAAAGGGTTTTCGTCAAAGACCAGGTGTGGACTATGACGAGACCTTTTCTCCAGTGGCTATGCTTAAATCCATCCGAATCATGCTTGCCATTGCTGCCTTTCATGACTACGAAATCTGGCAAATGGATGTTAAGACCGCCTTTCTAAATGGTGATTTAGAAGAGTGCGTGTACATGACTCAGCCAGAAGGCTTCGTAGACAGTGGGAGCAGCAGGAAGGTGTGCAAGCTGCTTAAATCCATTTATGGATTAAAGCAAGCATCGCGGAGTTGGAACATCTGCTTTGACGTCGTTATCAAAGAGTTTGATTTCGTCAAAAATCCAGATGAACCTTGTATCTACAAGAAGGTGGCAGAGAGTAAAGTTGTCTTCCTCGTATTGTACGTGGACGACATACTCTTGATAGGAAATGATATTCCTATGCTGCAATCGGTGAAGCTCTTCTTATCACAAAGATTCTCAATGAAAGATCTTGGTGATGCCTCCTGCATATTGGGAATAAGGATCTATAGAGATAGATCCAAACGGATTTTGGGATTGTCCCAATCCAGGTACATTGACACCATACTAAAGAGGTTTAGTATGGAAGAGTCCAAGCGTGGGAACTTACCCACGATCTCTGGAGTCACTCTCTCCAAAGAGATGTCTCCCAAGACTGATTTGGAGAGAGCTCGCATGCAAGGGATACCCTATGCTTCGGCAGTAGGCTCTATCATGTATGCGATGCTATGTACCAGACCCGATGTAGCATACTCACTAAGTGTAGTGAGCAGGTATCAAGCTGATCCTGGAGAGAGTCACTGGACAGCTGTGAAGAGCATTCTCAAGTACTTGCGAAGGACTAAAGATATGTTCTTGGTGTATGGTAACGGAGAACTCCAAGTGGAGTCCTTTACCGATTCCAGCTTCCAGAGTGATAAGGAAGACTCTAAGTCGCAGTCGGGCTTTGTCTTTACCCTTTACGGAGGGGCGGTTAGCTGGAAGAGTTCCAAGCAGGAAACCGTGGCAGACTCGACGATGGAGGCTGAATACATCGCTGCCAACGATGCTGCCAAAGAGGCTGTCTGGATCAAGAAGTTCATTACTGAACTTGGAGTGGTTCCATCCATTGAGCATCCAATACCTTTGTATTGCGATAACAATGGAGCGGTGGCTTTGGCCAAGGAACCCAGGTCCCATCAGCGATCCAGGCATATTCTGAGGCGGTATCACCTGATCCGGGAGATAGTTGATCGCCGGGAGATCGAGGTCAGGAGAGTTGACACGAAGAACAACACGGCGGATCCACTCACGAAGGCCATTCCCCAGATACAGTTTGAGAGACTCTTCGGGATGCTCGGTATGAGATACTACAGCAGCTGGCCCTAGTGCAAGTGGGAGATTGTTAGTTGTATGTATGCCCTAGAGGCCAGTATTGTACAGATTATGTATATTATATTGGATGCTTGGACATATATAGAGATGACTTTCTTGCTCGACATGATAGTATGCTATCTGGTTGCCATTTATCTTAACATGTACACTAGTCTCTTTATACTGTCTTATAGTTACATGTTGGTAAAGCCCTTAGGATTTGTACTTGACTACATGGACTATGATGCAGATCATACTAGTGGGGACATGGTAGTCCATAAGTACATCCTTCAAGGTCCCTAGTCGTGGGTGTATCGAGACGGGGCATCGATATACCAGAGTAGACTAGCGTATACGCTTCTCGACCCATGTGATGGGCGATGGATGATCCCATATCCATTGGTGTTTGACATCAGAGATGGTGTACGGGTGCTCAGTGGAGACTGGGTACACTGGACGGACTCGCCGAGAACTCCCAGATGGTATTATACCTCACGTCAGATGGCAGTTCTCAGGTGACACTTGTACAGGTTAGTCTGTAGACCCGAGATCGTCATAGAGTCTTGTGTGATTCCCACTGTGCTTTGATCTCCACCTTACCACGTCCATGAGGGCGTGCAAAACGGTGGTCTTTGGGCACAGTCCCGAGTCACATGGAAGCAATGAGCGATAGGAGGGGTTTCGTCTCTCCCGGTATTGGGGGTTGATGTTGCGCTGTGCTCGATTGGCCGTAACAGGGAAGTCCCTGGCCAGGGCTGATCAGAGATTTGCTGGTAAGTGTTACCAGTAGTTTCTCGACCCGTTACGAGCCTCACATCGGCACGACTTATCAGGTTATTGGGGTCTGACGTATACCACCCCTAGACTTGATATGCGACGTATCAGACGAAGAGACTGGACTGTATGGTAAGTGTTACTGGTCGGATTCGCAGGAGTGTGAGCGGGCTAGCTCGTCGATCTTCTGATCGCTCAATACCCGGGTGGCCGTTACGTTTAGCAGACCGCTTGCGGCTTGTGGGTGCTTGATATGATCATCATCTGCTACCGGCGTATTGACGAGTCTTTAGAGTCCTACACAGAGGTTTCCTGGCTCAAGCGAAACGAAATAGGAGCGCATATGAGATATGTGCAGGACCGAGAATAATGCGTGTATGTGATACCGCATTTCATTCTCGCGATATATGTTTCGATTGGTTATATTCGATATGACCTAGTTATCGAATCATTGATTCGATAAATCGATACATTAGATTCTAGTCGGTTATGTGCGACATGACCGGATCATTGAATCAAATGTTGATTTAATGATTTAATGCATAAATATATATTTGATATATTGCATTGCATTAACTAGTATTGGTTCACTTTAAACGGATTTTTCTCACTTGATGCACATTGTATATGTGATATGCTTTCGTGCACTTTTTTGTATCATGTTTGATGATACTTGATCATTTCGTTAAGTGTATAGAATTAATCCATGGTTAATATGATAATTAGGGTTTTGTATATTCATTTATTTATTTATTTGTTTATTTATTTATTTGAAATGGATTATGATGAGAATGGTGGCTCTTTTTGTTTTAAGTTGAAGCTTCATGAAGCTTTGACTTTGCTAACCATCCTTATCTTCATGCTTAACCCTAACCCATCCAAGTGACCATGGTTAATTCTCTACACTTAACCCTAGTTCAAGTTATGATAAGTATTTGATTTAAAATTTATTTTAACACAAGACTTATCATATTCTTTTCTTGAGCTCATCTTCTTCTTCTTCTTCAAGCTTGCTACAAAAATGGCAACTTGAGTTAAAGTGAGATAAATCCAATTCTAAAGTGAACCCACCTCCTATTTCTTCACCTTCTACCTCTTGCCAAGTTGTTTTGGGTGTTTACTTCACAAGTTTCACAAGTTTGTGAAGTCGGAGCTTGAGTTTGTGCAACCTCGACGTAGATCGTCTTTGACACGAAGCCGATGACCTATTCCGCACGTTTCTCCGATGAAGCCCTCACGAGAGTTCAAGCTTCAAGATGGACAGCGAGAGGACGCCCTTGCGGAGCCGTGGAGGTGGATATTCGGATCTACAAAGGTTGTAATTTCCGTATCCCAGTAGTTAACTGTTAACTAGCTTTTTGTTTCGCCTAGAATTCTAGCAAACGATCCGTAGTCGGGTCTCTCGGCACCGTTAAAATTTTAATATGGCATGTTCGATGCCTTGTGTGACCTCATTAGGATGCCTAGGAACCCTACAGCTGAGATATGATGTGCAGGATTGTCGCGATTGAATAGCCGGGGGGTTTTATGTGAGATGAGAGTTTTATATTTTCATTCATGTAAATTTAAATGTAATGTAATATTCTTTTATTTGGGGCACTTCCGGGTTGAGGTTGATACCACCGGTGTTGTATATTATTTACTTTTCCGCATTAGGATGGACCCAAGGAGGGGAGCACAGGTGACCGGGTTCTGGGGTTCAGTGGGAGGCCATCTCGAGGAGTCGAGACCGGGTCTCCTAAACTCCAGAATTAGTAGGGTCGCTTGCCGCTCTCGTAGGGGTCCAGGGTGTGGGCTTGGCTATTCATCACGACTGTGGAATCCGTATTTTCTATTGTTGGCTAAATACTAAATACGGACGTACTAGTATATCCCACATTATATCTATGTTTCTGCTGCGATATCTGCGATGTGATCATTAGATATGTTCTGTGATGGATACAGTATATAGTATATATGATATATTATATAGGCGTTACTTATGTTTTACACCCGTGCTAGCCCTGCCATGCTCTGCCGTTAGTTACCTAACCTAACGGTGCACGAGGGGACATCGAGGCGAATGCGGATGGCATAAGTGTACGTCGTATTTATCTATGATGTTTAGGTGAGTTAAATGATGGGACTTCATTAATGTGATTAATGAAAGAAAAGAAACCTAAAAGATGTTGTAGAATCAAATTTTAATAAAAAGGGTAGCTACAGTTTTGCTTTGCATAGCGGTATATATGATATACCCTGCACCTTATTCGATGAGGAAAGAGCCGAGATCCCTTCACCGGGAGTGACATCTTTAGCAAAACTGGCAGATGCTACAAAACTCGGTTTGGTTTTTGATTGCTTTTGGAGTTTTGCTTTGCACAGTGATGTATATGATATATCCTGCACCTTATTCCATAAGGAAAGAGCCGAGATCCCTTCACCGGGAGTGACCTCTTTTGCAAAACTAACAAAAGCCTCAAAATCACTCCATTTCAAAATTCACATGATTCTACGACAATATCAAGTTCATTACGCAATAGGTTTTCAGAAAAACCTGTCGTAGCCCTCCGTCATTTCAGATAAGAACTGTTTAGTATTCGTGCTGCGTTTGTTGGCCTTTGTCAAGGCGTAGTGTACGGTAGCTAAATGGTGCTTATCTGCTTATGCATATGATGCAGATTGTTTTGAGGTAGTCATACGACCTTGTTGGCCTTTGTCAAGGGTCGTGCGGGTGGGTTTGATTCAATCAAGAAATGACGGGTTGAACTTGACTAACATCCTATTTGTTGGCCTTTGTCAAGGTCATAGGGGTTAGGGGCAAAATATTATCGGGAATTTCAAGTGTTGAAATTTGCAATGAGATTGCATACCTTCTATGAGATAGTTGGATCCCGATACCCACTGCGAGTAATTATTACTCCCGGGAGAGTTTTACACAAGACAATTAGCCGATCAAGTAGGTGTCTAGAAAGGTGTCAACGGGGTTACGCCTCTGGGAAAATGAGGTTTACTTTAATTAGGTCCGTGCGAAAGCACGGGGAACCTCCCTCAAAGTGCCGACACTGGCCTGGCTGAAAGATCGGCGAAGTTGTAGGGTGTAATTATCCCGGCTAGTCTTTCCATTTAAGGTTTAAAGGAAGATTTGATAAAAACAGTGGGAGCCATCCTGATTAGATAAGATAATAACCAATCTGATCTTGCAAGAGCATACGCTAAAGTGTTTTCTTCTCTCTCTCTCTCCAGGTAGCGACCATGTCATGCCTTAATCAAGATAATAATATGGATGTATTGACTGAACCCACATGTTATACTGTGCTGGGGAACGTTGGTTCCGTTATCTTATAAGAGTTATAGGAATGAACAGGACATAGGAGAATACCAGGATTCCCATGCCACCCGAATGAAGAAAGTACATGATGATACATTTTCTTCGGGTGTGTTCGTTACAGAGAATTGTTTCTCCATTTGCCCTACGTCCAGGGTATTAGATACCGGGTCAGGATCCCATATATGTAATCAGTTACATGGGCTTAAGAAAGGTAGAGAACTTGGAGAAGGTGATAAAGACATAAGGGTTGGAAATGGTGCAATTGTTGCAGCTAAGACTGTCGGGGAGTATCACCTTGTATTACCAACTGGTAATACATTGATTCTGAACGAATGCTATTATATGCCGAACCTGATATGAAACATTATATCCGTTTCTTTATTGAGTAAAGAAGGATATAATTTTGCATTACAGGATAATGTTATGAACATTTTCCTTAACCAAAAGTTGGTTGGATCAGGCACGTTGTGCAATGGCATTTATGTTCTAAAACAATCAACAGTTCTGAGTATAACAAACACACACAAGAGGAAGAGTTCAGAACTGAACGAATCCTTCTTGTGGCATTGTAGACTGGGTCACATCAATGCGATACGACTAGCTAAGTTGCATAAGGATGGATATTTGAATCCGTTTGAATTTTCATCTTATGACACTTGCCAGTCATGTCTCAAAGGCAAGATGACCAAAACTCTGTTTACGGGACACGGAGAAAGAGTTATGGAACTCTTGGGACTGGTGCATAGTGATGTATGCGGTCCAATGTCTACACATGCCAGGAATGGTTCTGCGTACTTCATTACATTCACTGACGATCTCTCTAGATTCGGATATGTGTTCCTGATGAGACACAAGTCTGAAGCTTTTGAGAAATTTAGAGAATATAACCAAGAAGTCGAGAACCAAACCGGAAAAAGTATTAAAATCCTTCGATCTGATCGAGGAGGTGAATACTTGAGCAATGAATTCTTGAACTTCCTAAAAGAGAATGGGATTCTCTCTCTGCTGACTCCTCCATATACACCACAGCACAACGGTGTATCTGAATGGAGGAACCACACCCTATTAGATATGGTGCGCTCTATGATGAGCACAGCTGAGTTACCTATTTCCTTCTGGGGGTATGCGCTGGAAACTGCGGCATACCTATTGAATCAAGTTCCATCTTAATCTGTACCTACCACACCATATGAGATATGGAGTGGGAAGAGACCATGTCTTAAACGTGTTAAGATATGGGGTTGTCCGGCCTATGTTAAAACGCAAAATCCGGACAAACTCGAGGCACGGTCAGTTCTATGCAAGTTTGTGGGATATCCCAAACATTCATATGGATATCTTTTCTACCATACTGAGGAACAAAAGGTGTTTGTTTCTCGACATGCCACCTTTTTAGAAAAGGAATTTCTTACAAAAGAAATTAGTGGCGACCGGGTAGAACTGGAAAAAATTCCGGCTACACAAACTCAAACTGAAGATTTAGTGGAACCAGAGGATTCAGTAGCTCCCAACGAACCTCAGCCTCTCCGCCGATCTAGTAGGGTTCTTCGCGAAAATGAGAGATACTACGGTTTTCTCATGGACGGTGGGAGAGAGGATTGCATCATGGAGGATGATGACCCAACTAGCTTCGAGCAGGCCATCACGAGTGGGGACTCAGTGAGATGGCTGGATGCAATGCGGTCCGAGATGGAATCCATGTACACCAACAAAGTATGGACTTTGGAAAATGCTCCTGAAAGGGGAAAACCCATTGGGAGCAAGTGGATCTTAAAGAAAAAACTTGGTGTAGATGGGAAAGTGGAGACTTTCAAAGCTAGACTTGTAGCAAAGGGTTTTCGTCAAAGACCAGGTGTGGACTATGACGATACCTTTTCTCCAGTGGCTATGCTTAAATCCATCCGGATCATGCTTGCCATCGCTGCATATCTTGATTACGAAATCTGGCAAATGGATGTTAAGACCACCTTTCTAAACGGTGATTTAGAATAGTGCGTGTACATGACTCAGCCAGAGGGCTTCGTAGATAGTGGGAGCAACGGGAAGGTGTGCAAGCTGCTTAAATCCATTTATGGATTAAAGCAAGCATCGCGGAGCTGGAACATCTGCTTTGACGTCGTTATCAAAGAGTTTGATTTCGTCAAAAACGTAGATGAACCTTGTATCTACAAGAAGGTGGCAGAGAGTAAGGTTGTCTTCCTCGTATTGTATGTGGATGACATACTCTTGATAGGAAATGACATTCCTATGCCGCAATCGGTCAAGCTCTTCTTATCACAAAGATTCTCAATGAAAGATCTTGGTGATGACTCCTGCATATTGGGAATAAGGATCTATAAAGATAGTCCAAACGGATATTGGGATTGTCCCAATCCAGGTACATCGACACCATACTAAAGAAGTTTAGTATAGAAGAATCTAAGCTTGGGAACTTACCCACGATCTCTGGAGTCACTCTCTCCAAAGAGATGTCTTCCAAGACTGATTTGGAGAGAGCTCGCATGCAAGGGATACCCTATGCTTCGGTTATACGCTCTATCATGTACGCGATGCTATGTACCAGACCCGATGTAGCATACTCACTAAGTGTAGTGAGCAGGTATCAAGCTGATCCTGGAGAGATTCACTGGACAGCTGTGAAGAGCATACTCAAGTACTTACGAAGGACTAAGGAGATGCGCTTGGTGTATGGTAACGGAGAACTCCAAGTGGAGTCCTTTACCGATTCGAGCTTCCAGAGTGATAAGGACGACTCTAAGTCGCAGTCGGGATTTGTCTTTACCCTTTATGGAGGGACGGTTAGCTGGAAGAGTTCCAAGTAGGAAACCGTGGCAGACTCGACGATGGAGGCTGAATACATCGCTGCCAACGATGCTACCAAAGAAGCTGTCTTGATCAAGAAGTTCATTACTGAACTTGGAGTGGTTCCATCCATTGAGAATCCAATACCTTTGTATTGCGATAACAATGGAGCGGTGGCTTTGGCCAAGGAACCCAGGTCCCATCAGCGATCCAGGCATATTCTGAGGCGGTATCACCTGATCCGGGAGATAGTTGATCGCCAGGAGATCGAGGTCAGGAGGGTTGACACGAAGAACAACACAGCGGATCCACTCACGAAGGCCATTCTCCAGATATAGTTTGAGAGACTCTTCGGGATGCTCGGTATGCGATACTAAAGCAACTGGCCCTAGTGTAAGTGGGAGATTGTTAGTTGTATGTATGCCCTAGAGGCCAGTATTGTACAGATGATGTATATTATATTGGATGCTCGGACATATATAGAGATGACTTTCTAGCTCGATATTGTTGGATATATGTATGCCCTAGAGGCCATTATATGATAGTGGATGTATCTATACATGTATATATATATATATATATATTCAGTATGCATTCTTGCTCGACATGATAGTATGCTACCTGGTTATTCTTGATCTGACATGTTGATTTGATCATGCTTTTATTCACTCATACATGCCGATAAAGCCCTGAGGATAATGGCTTGACTACTCTGATTATGATGGAGATCATACTAGTGGGACATCTATAGTCTGTAAGCATATCCTGGAACGTCCCTAGTCATAGGTATATCGAGACGGGGCATTGATATACCAGAGTAGACTAGCGTATATGATACTAAACCCATACGATGGGCGATGAATGTTCCCACATTCATCGATGTTTGACATCAAGATCATATACAGGTGCTCAGTGGTGACTGGGTACACTGGACGGACTCACCGAGAACTCCTATATGGAATTATATCTATTGTCGGATAGCAGTTCTCAGGTGACACTGGTACAGGTTAGTCTGTAGACCCGAGATCGTCATAGAGTCTTGTGTGTTCTCCCACTGTACTTTGATTGCCACCCTACCACGGCTCTACTGAGTCGTGCAAACAGGTGGCCGTTGGGTACAGTCCCGAGACACACGAAGGCAATGTGCGATAGGAGGGGTTTCGTCTCTCCCGGTATTGGGAGTTGATGTTGTACTGTGCCGCACTGGTTATATCAGTAAGTCCTTGGCCAGGGCTGCTGAGATTTGCTGATAAGTGTTATCAGTAGTTTCTCGATCTGTTATAGACCATTCACCGGCACGACTTGTTGAGTTATTAGGGTCGACATGACCATCCCTAGGCTCAATATGCAGCATATCTGATGAACAGACCGGACTGTACGGTAGTGTTGCCGGATGGCTCGACGGGAGTTGTAGCAGGTTCGCTTGTTTTCTTCTGATCGCTCAATACCTGGGTGGCCGTTACGTTTAGCTGACCGCTTGCGGTTTGGGGGTACCTGATAAGATCATCACCCTCTGCCGGCGTATTGATGAGTCTTAGAGTCCCACAAAGGAGTTACCCAGTCCAGGCGAAACGTTGTGGTGTGCGTATGCGATATGCGGATGCACCCGATTAAAATGTGCGTATATGATACCGAACATTGATCGGGTGGCCTGCTTTTGGTGGGGTCGTATGAGATATGACCGGATTGATAAATTAAGTGTTGATTTATCATCTAACCATTAGTTTTCTCACTTGAAACCTTTCTAGGGTTTGATGGATGTATGCATGCATGCATATGTTTCTTTCTTTCATTCTAGTTTCATGCACATGTGGATGTGCATACATGCATACATAGATACACCCATCCGTCATGGTTGTTAGCATATGGAAATGGTGGCAATGTAAGACTCACACCATGGATTAAATAATGGATTATTATTTAATTTTGGTTTTAAAACAAAATGAAAAGAAAAGGATAATCATTCTAGGTTCTACATTCTTCTTCTAACCTAACCAAGCTCAACTACCACTAACCTAGGGTTATCCTTCTCTTTATCATTTAAAACCCAAGTTAAATTAACTCTCCAACATTTAATCATGGTTGAATGCAAGAAGGAAATAAATATATATATAGTGATATATTTCATTTTCTTTTTGAACTAAGGGGTTATTTTTCACCTCTTGTTAAAAATAGCCACCATCTTCATCCTCCTTCACCTTTTTCCTCTCTAGTTTTTTCTAGTGAGTTAAACACAATTAAAGAAAGGTTTTTGAAGTGAGATCCTTAGCCACAACATCATTCTACTCAAGTCTAGCCAACTTGATTAGAGTGTTCTCTTTGCTTTTCCAAAGTTGCAAGCTTGGACGGGAAACTTCGGGTTGATCGTCGTGGACGAAAGAGGACTACAAGTGGACCTTCTTCCAACACCCTAGAGATTAAGGAGTCAAGCAAAAGGGGAGCTACAAAGGTTGTAGCCTTCAAACCCTAATTTTTATTAGCTTAAAGTTTCGTAACCCTAATTTTCTAGGATCGATTCCTTTGCGTGTTTGTTTAGCACCTTAAAAATACATACTTTGAGACATGTGATGCTTCAAAACTCTTCATAGGGTGCTAGGCAAATCTTACACTGGTATCAGAGCCGACCTAGAACATTAGGCGACCCTTTTACGAAGTCAAAACTCCAATCGAACCGAAATACGGTTTTTTAGGGTGCTCTCTGGAAATTTTCTAAAAATTGACATTTTTCAGAATTAAAAATATGTATAAAATACAGCAGGAAAAAATAAGGATTACGGTACAAAAATTATTCCATGAACAGTGATTACTGCCGCGGAAACGCGGCCTGAGCTTGCTTAGGCCGCGGTTCCGCGGCCGTATGTATTAATTGTTGGATAATTTTTTTTACAGTAATTCATTAATCTGCTTGTATATTTTTTTGGATATTGTTAATCTGTATTTAGTTTTGAAAAATTCTGGAGATGATTTTGGACCCGTCGATTCGATCGGAATTTTGTTTTCGTGGCTTTTCCAGGTAAATAAGAAAGTATTGAAGTGTTTGAACGAATATCATTTTCTCACTATTCACGGGGTTTAAATACTTTGGAAATACGTGCAAGTCTTTTTGTGGTGGTCCCTCTAGAAGACAACAAACCTTAACTCGATTATGTGACCGTCTTGAACTGCCCTTTGAACTTTAGGGTTTGGGGCAGTACGGCGTGCCACATGTGAGGCGTTGGCTTGACCCTTCTACGGCTGGACCGCTACTACTGTGTCACACTCCAGGTGTTTGAACTCTGCTCAAGTGTTGGGCTTTAGTGAATCCTGGGTATTTGATCGTTCGTTCGAAAACTTCGATACTGTCTGTTTTTCCGGAATGTGATGCAATGTGTGGAATTCATATTACTAGACATGAAATACGGAATATGTGATATTTTACATTTGCGATGTCTAAAGAGAATGTGGATTCCAGATATTGCAGTTTTACACTTTCTTTTCTGTGACCGTAAGTGTAGTATGTACGATACCGCCGGTTTCGTTGCTATACATCAATGACAATTGGGGTATGCATACTTACTTACGTTGATGATATGAGATATTGTGTGTTGTTGAGATATAATGTGCAGGATTGTCGCGATTGAATAGCCCCGGGGTATTTATGTGAGATGAGAGTTTTACATTTTCATTCATGTAAATTCAAATGTAATGTAATATTCTTTTATTTGAGGCACTTCCAGGTTGAGGTTGTGTCACCAGTGTTGTATATTATTTACTTTTCCGCATTAGGATGGACCCAAGGAGGGGAGCACAGGTGACCGGGTTCTGGGGTTCAGTGGGAGGCCATCTCGAGGAGTCGAGACCGGGTCTCCTAAACTCCAGAATTGGTAGGGTCACTTGCCGCTCTCGTAGGGGTCCAGGGTGTGGGCTTGGCTATTCATCGCGACTGTGGAATCCGTATTTTCTATTCTGGCTAAATACTAAATACGGACGTCCTAGTATATCCCACGTTATATCTATATTTCTGCTGCCTGTGTTCTGTGATATCTGAGACGAATGACATATTATATATATGATATATAGTAGACGTTGCTTATGTTTTACATCCGCGCTAGTCCAGTCCCGGTATGCCGTTAGTTAAGTAACCTAACGGTGCATAACGGAACATTGCGGCGAATGCGGATGGCATAAGCGTACGTGTTATTTTCGTTTCCTTTTCTGTGATTGGCTTAAGGACTTAAATGATGGGATTACATTAATGTGATTAATGTAAAGAAAATAAACCTAAAAAGATGTTGTAGAATCGGATTTGAAAACGACTCGGCTATTTATGAAAAAGCTATATTTCAAAACTGCGGAGCTTAAGCCACTCCTTTTGAAAACCATTTGATTCTACAACTATATCAAGCTCAAAGCGTTAAAGATTTTCTTAAAAATCATCCGCAACCCTCCGTCATTTTAGGAAGTAGAGTACTTAGTATTCGTGCTACGTTTGTTGACTATAGTTAAGGCGTATTGTACGGTAGCTAAGTGATGTCTTCCTACAATGCATATGATGCAGATTAATTAGGACATTCTTATGACTTTGTTGACCATAGTTAAGGGTCATATGAGTGGGTCTAATTAATCAAGAAATGACGGGTAGATCTTGACTGGTACTTATGATTTGTTGACCTTAGTTAAGGTCATAGGTATTAGGGGTAAAAACTACATCGGGAATTTCAAGAGTTGAAATTTGCAATGAGATTGCATACCTTCCATGTGATGGTTGGATCCCGATCCCACTGTGGGCAATAGTTGCCCCTAGGAGAGTTTTACAGTTTACAATTAGCTAACTCATTAGGTGTCTAGAAAGGTGTTAACGGGGCTCCGCCTCTGGGAAAACGAGGTTTACTCTAATTAGGTCATTGCGAAAGCACGGGGAACCTCCTTCAAGTACCGACTCTGGCCTGGCTGAACGGTTAGTGAAGTTGTAGACTGTAAATAATCCTGGCTAGTTTTTCTTTTTAAGGTTTGAAAGAAAAACTCGATAAAAGCAGTGGGAAACATCGATTAGACAAGATAATAACAAATCTGATCTATGCAAGAGATTTCGCTGAGTGTATTCTTTTCTCTCTCTTAATGGAAGATACCCATGACTGGACTCAAGCTTTTACTAGATAAAAACAAACTGAATGGGACCAACTATAAAGACTGGCTAAGGAATCTGAAAATCGCCTTGACTTATGATAAAGTATCATATGTCCTCACGGCTTCAGCCCCGCCCGTCCCTGGTCCAAAATCCTCAGTTGCGGACATTGAAGTCCGCAAGACGTGGGACGCTGACTGTGCCACGGCCACATGCTTCGCGCTTGCATCGATGGATAACACACATCAAAAGCAGCACGAGGACATGGACATTCACGGTATATTGCTCCATACAAAGGAGTTGTATAGGGAGCAATCCCGCGTATTACGATACGAAGCATCAAAGAAATTGTTTCAGATGCGAATGGCCCCTGGCACACCAGTAGGAGACCATGTTCTGAAGATGATAGCTCTTATAGAAGAGCTTGAGGACCTTGGATGGACGATGGACAATGAACAATATATAGATATTATTCTGCAGTCCCTCCCCTCCACCTTTGCTCAGTTCATAGTGAACTTCAACATGCATGGCATGGAGAAGGACCTCCCTGAACTCCTTAACATGTTAAGGAGTGCAGAGAGCACTATGAAGTTAGTGAGAACTCCCGTTATGACTATTGGACAGTCTTCATCTTCTCGCCCGAAAGCCAAGGCCAAGGGAAAGAAAAAGAAGAAAACCCACTAATCCTAAGGGCGGAGTTAAAAAGGTGAAGGGAAAGGGAAAGTCCAAGGCTGGAGACTCGGGGAAGGGCGAATGGTTTCATTGCCACAAGACAGGACATTGGAAGTGCAATTGCACGGAGTACTTAAGTCTCAAGAAGAAGCATGGTGATGCTTCTGCTTCAGGTGCGTTTGTGACTGAAAACTGTTTTTCTATAAACTCTGCTTCCTGGGTATTGGATACCGGTTCAGGTTCTCACATTTGCATTTCTATGCAGGGGCTGAGAAATAGCAAGGTTTTGAGGACAGGTGACCATACTCTCCGCGTTGGAAATGGTTCCAATGTACATACAGTCGTAGTGGGAGAGTATCACTTGGGGTTGCCATCTGGATATATTTTGGTTTTAAATCCATGTTATTTTGTACCAAGTATGCTATGTAATATAATATCTGTTTCTTTGTTAGACAATGAAGGGTATAATTTTGTGTTGCAGAACAATGTTATGAACATTAACCTGAATCAAAAGTTGGTTGGGTATGGTACACTAAACAATGGAATATATGTCCTAAATCAACACACAGTTTTCAGTATACAACACACTAATAAAAGAAAATTTTCAGAATTAAATGAAGCTTTTCTTTGGCACTGTAGAGTTGGTCATATTAACGAAACAAGACTAAACAAGTTACACAAAGATGGATATTTAAACTCTTTTGAATATAAATCTTATGCGACTTTCCAGTCTTGTATCAAGGGTAAAATGACCAAAACTCCGTTTACCGGACACGGAGAAAGAGCTACTCAGCTCCTGGGCCTCATATATAGTGATGTATGTGGGCCAATGTCTACACAGGCTAGAGGAGGTTTTTCATACTTCATTACGTCCACTGACGATTTCTCAAGATTCGGTCATGGATTTTTATTAAAGCACAAGTCCGAAGCTTTCGAGAAATTCATTGAATATAAACAAGAAGTAGAAAAACAAACCGGCTTGAGTATCAAGATGCTTCGATCAGATCGAGGTGGTGAGTATCTCAGTACAGAATTTGCACACTTCCTAAAAGAGAATGGGATTCTCTCTCAGCTCACTCCTCCTTACACACCACAGCACAACGGTGTGTCAGAACGACGGAATAGGACCCTATTAGATATGGTCCGGTCCGTGATGAGTGACGCTGAGTTACCCATCTCGTTTTGGGGGCATGCATTGGAGACTGCAGCGTTTCTACTAAATAGGGTTCCAACCAAAGCCGTGTCTACCACACCATATGAGATATGGCATGGGAAGAGACCATCTCTTAAGAAAATTAAGATTTGGGGTTGCCCGGCCTATGTTAAAAAGCAGAATCCGGACAAACTCGAGACACCGTCAGTCTTATGTAACTTTGTGGGATATCCAAAGAATTCTTATGGATATCTATTCTACCACAAAGAGGAACAAAAAGTGTTTGTTTATCAGTATGCCACATTCTTGGAAAAAGAGTTTTTCACGGATAAAGATAATGGCGAGGTGGTAGATCTAGAAGAGGTTCTAGAGACACAAACTACAAATGACGATTTGGTTGAACCAGCTGTTGCAACAGAAACTGAAGAACCTCGGCCACTCCGTAGGTCTGGTAGGACTTCTCGCCCACCAGAGAGGTACTACGGTTTCCTCATTGATGGTAACGGAGAAGATTGCATCATGGATGATGATGATCCTACCAGTTTTCAACAAGCTATTACGAGTAAAGACTCTGTGAAGTGGCTGGATGCCATGAGATCCGAAATGGAGTCTATGTACACCAACAAAGTGTGGACTTTGGACGTTGTACCCCCTGGGGTAAAACCTGTGGGGTGCAAATGGATCTTTAAAAGAAAGATTGGTGTAGATGGGCAGGTGGAGACCTATAAGGCAAGACTTGTGGCGAAGGGTTTTCGTCAAAGACCAGGTTTGGACTATGACGAGACTTTTTCTCCCATAGCCATGCTTAAATCCATTAGGATCCTACTTGCTATTGCTGCTCACTACGACTATGAAATCTGGCAGATGGACGTTAAAACCACATTTCTAAATGGAAATTTTGAAGAATGCGTTTATATGGATCAGCCAGAAGGCTTCATTGATAGTGGGAGCAGCGGGAAAGCATGTAAATTGCTTAAATCCATATATGGGTTAAAGCAGGCATCACGGAGTTGGAACATCTGTTTCGATGATGTTATCAAAGAGTTTGATTTCATCAAAAATCCAGATGAACCTTGTGTTTATAAGAAGGCTGTAGGGAGAGCTGTCACATTCCTCGTATTGTACGTGGACGCCATTCTTCTGATAGAAAATGATATTCCTATGCTACAGTCGGTCAAATCTTTCTTATCACTGAGGTTCTCCATGAAGGACCTGGGTGATGCCACGTACATTCTGGGCATAAGGATCTATAGGGATAGATCCAAAAGGTTATTGGGATTGTCCCAAACCAAGTACATTGACACCATCCAAAAAAGGTTTAGTATGGAAGACTCCAAGCGGGGTGCCTTACCCGCTTGCCATGGGGTCACTCTCTCCAAGGATTCTTGTCCAAAGACCGATGAACAGAGAGCTCACATGAGTATTATACCCTATGCTTCGGCAGTAGGATCTATAATGTATGCGATGTTATGTACACGCCCAGATGTAGCTTATGCACTTGGTGTAGTAAGCAGGTATAAATCCAACCCAGGGGAGAATCACTGGACAGCTGTGAAGAATATTCTTAAGTACTTGAGAAGGACTAAAGAATTGTTCTTGGTTTATGGTAATGGAGATCTCCAAATGGAGGCCTTTACCGATTCGAGCTTCCAGAGTGATAAGGACGGCAGCAAATCTATCTCTGGGTTTGTATTTACCCTCAATGGAGGGGCGGTGAGTTGGAAGAGTTCCAAACAAGATACCGTTGCAGACTCTACGATGGAAGCTGAGTACATTGCTGCAAATGATGCCGCCAAGGAAGCCGTCTGGATGAAGAAGTTCGTCTCGGAGCTAGGAGTAGTTCCAACCATTATTGATCCAATACCTTTGTATTGTGACAATAATGGGGCTATGGCGTTAGCCAAGGAGCCCAGATCCCATCAGCGGTCCAGACACATCCTGAGGCGTTTTCATTTGATCCGGAAGATTGTTGATCGCCGCGAGATCGAGATTAGGAGGGTAGACACAAAGAATAACGCCGCGGATCCATTCACCAAGGCCCTCCCTCAGCCGCAGCATGAGCGACTTTTTGAGATGTTAGGTATGCGATACGCCAATAACTGGCCTTAGTGCAAGTGGGAGATTGTTGGATATATGTATGCCCTAGAGGCCATTATATGATAGTGGATGTATCTATACATGTATATATATATATATATATATATATATATATATATTCAGTATGCATTCTTGCTCGACATGATAGTATGCTATCTGGTTATTCTTTATCTGACATGTTGATTTGATCATGCTTTTATTCACTCATACATGCCGATAAAGCCCTGAGGATATTGGCTTGACTACTCTGATTATGATGGAGATCATACTAGTGGGACATCTGTAGTCTGTAAGCATATCCTAGAACGTCCCTAGTCGTAGGTATATCGAGACGGGGCATTGATATACCAGAGTAGACTAGCGTATATGATACTAGACCCATACGATGGGCGATGACTGTTCCCACATTCATCGATGTTTGACATCAAGATCATATACGGGTGCTCAGTGGTGACTGGGTACACTGGACGGACTCACCGAGAACTCCTATATGGAATTATATCTATTGTCGGATAGCAGTTCTCAGGTGACACTGGTACAGGTTAGTCTGTAGACCCGAGATCGTCATAGAGTCTTGTGTGTTCTCCCACTGTACTTTGATTGCCACCCTACCACTGCTCTACTGAGTCGTGCAAACAGGTGGCCGTTGGGTACAGTCCCGAGACACACGAAGGCAATGAGCGATAGGAGGGGTTTCGTCTCTCCCGGTATTGGGAGTTGAAGCTGTACTGTGCCCGACTGGTTATATCAGTAAGTCCCTGGCCAGGGCTGCTGAGATTTGCTGATAAGTGTTATCAGTAGTTTCTCGATCTATTATAAGACCATTCACCAGCACGACTTGTTGAGTTATTAGGGTCGACATGACCATCCCTAGGCTCAATATGCAGCATATCTGATGAACAGACCGGACTGTACGGTAGTGTTGCCGGATGGCTCGACGGGAGTTGTAGCAGGTTCGCTTGTTTTCTTCTGATCGCTCAATACCCGGGTAGCCGTTACGTTTAGCTGACCGCTTGCGGTTTGGGGGTACCTGATATGATCATCACCCTCTGCCGGCGTATTGACGAGTCTTAGAGTCTCACAAAGGAGTTACCCAGTCCAGGCGAAACGTTGTAGTGCGCGTATGCGATATGCGCATGCACCCGATTAAAATGTGCGTATATGATACCGAACCTTGATCGGGTGGCCTGCTTTTGGTGGGGTCATATGAGATATGACCGGATTGATAAATTAAGTGTTGATTTATCATCTAACCATTAGTTTTCTCACTTGAAACCTTTCTAGGGTTTGATGGATGTATGCATGCATGCATATGTTTCTTTCTTTCATTCTAGTTTCATGCACATGTGGATGTGCATACATGCATACATACATACACCCATCCATCATGGTTGTTAGCATATGGAAACGGTGGCAATGTAAGACTCACACCATGGATTAAATAATGGATTATTATTTAATTTTGGTTTTAAAACAAAATGAAAAGAAAAGGATAATCATTCTAGCTTCAACATTCTTCTTCTAACCTAACCAAGCTCAACTACCACTAACCTAGGGTTATCCTTCTCTTTATCATTTAAAACCCAAGTTAAATTAACTCTCCATCATTTAATCATGGTTGAATGCAAGAAGGAAATAAATATATATATAGTGATATATTTGTAGGGTTCCTAGGCACACTATAGAGGTCTCACAAGGCATCAACCATGCCAATTTCAAATTTTATTGGTGCCGAGAAACCCTAATACGGATCGTCGGCTAGAATTCTAGGCGAAAAACGAATCTAGTTAACACTTTAACTAAAGGAGAGAGGCTACAACCTTTGTAGATCCGGTTCTCCACTTCCTTAGCTCCACATGGGTGTCCTCTCGCTGTCCATCATGAATCCCGAACACAATCGTCGGCTTCATCGGAGAAACGGGCGAGCTAGGTCGTCCGCTTCGTGTCAAAGACGATCTACGTCGAGGCATCACTAGTTCAAGCTCCGACTTTACAAAGTTGTGAAACTTGTGAAGAAAACACCCAAAACAACTTGGCAAGAGGTAGAGGGTGAAGAAATAGGAGGTGGGTTCACTTTAGAATTGGATTTCTCTCACTAGAACTCAAGTTGCCATTGATGGCATCAAGGTTTCTATCTTGAAAAAGAAGGAGAAGATGAAGCTAGTTTTATGATAAGTGTTTTAAAATGAAAAGAAAATTCATACTTATCATAATCTAACTAGGGTTAAGTGTAGAGAATAAACCATGGTCATTTGGAGAGTTAGGGTTAAGCATGATGACAAGAATGGTTACAAAAGTCAAAGCTTCATGAAGCTTCAACTTAAAACAAAGAAAGCCACCATTCTCATCATAATCCTTTTCAAATAAATAAATAAATAAATAAATGAAAATGCAAAACCCTAATCAACACTTAACCATGGTTTAATTCTTTATACTTAACAACAAGATCAAGTATCATCAAACATGATACAAATATGTGCACAAAAGTATATCACATATACTTCTTGCACATCAAGTGAGAAAATCCATTTAAAGTGAACCAATACTAGTTAATGCAATGTAGTATATCAAATATATTATTATACATTAAATCAATAAATCAACACTTGATTTAACGATCCGGTCATATCGCATATAACCGACTAGTATCCAATGTATCGGCTTATCGAATCAATGATTCGATAACTAGGTCATATCGAATATAACCAATCGAAACATTTATCGCGAGAATGAAATGCGGTATCACATACACGCATTATTCTCGGTCCCGCACATATCTCATATGCGCTCCTATTTCGTTTCGCTTGAGCCAGGAAACCTCTGTGTAGGACTCTAAAGACTCGTCAATACGCCGGTAGCAGATGATGATCATATTAAGCACCTACAAGCCGCAAGCGGTCTGCTAAACGTAACGGCCATCCGGGTATTGAGCGATCAGAAGATCGACGAGCTAGCCCGCTCACACTCCTGTGAATCCAACCAGTAACACTTACCGTACAGTCCGGTCTGTTCGTCTGATATGTCGCATATCAAGTCTAGGGGTGGTAAACGTCAGACCCCAATAACCGATAAGTCGTGCCGATATGAGGCTCATAACGGGTCGAGAAACTACTGGTAACACTTACCAGCAAATCTCTGATCAGCCCTGGCCAGGGACTTCCCTGTTACGGCCAATCGAGCACAGCGCAACATCAACCCCCAATACCGGGAGAGACGAAACCCCTCCTATCGCTCATTGCCTCCATGTGACTCGGGACTGTACCCAAAGACCATCGTTTTGCACGCCCTCATGGATGTGGTAAGGTGGAGATCAAAGCACAGTGGGAATCACACAAGACTCTATGACGATCTCGGGTCTACAGACTAACCTGTACAAGTGTCACCTGAAAACTGCCATCTGACGTGAGGTATAATACCATCTGGGAGTTCTCGGCGAGTCCGTCCAGTGTACCCAGTCTCCACTGAGCACCCGTATACCATCTCTGATGTCAAACACCAATGGATATGGGATTATCCATCGCCCATCACATGGGTCGAGAAGCGTATACGCTAGTCTACACTGGTATATCGATGCCCCGTCTCGATACACCCACGACTAGGGACCTTGAAGGATGTACTTATGGACTACCATGTCCCCACTAGTATGATCTCCATCATAGTCCAGGTAGTCAAGTACACATCCTAAGGGCTTTACCAACATGTAACTATAAGACAGTATAAAGAGACTAGTGTACATGTTAAGATAAAGAGCAACCAGATAGCATACTATCATGTCGAGCAAGAAAGTCATCTCTATATATGTCCAAGCATCCAATATAATATACATCATCTGTACAATACTGGCCTCTAGGGCATACATACAACTAACAATCTCCCACTTGCACTAGGGCCAGCTGCTGTAGTATCGCATACCGAGCATCCCGAAGAGTCTCTCAAACTGTATCTGGGGAATGGCCTTCGTGAGTGGATCCGCCGTGTTGTTCTTCGTGTCAACCCTCCTGACCTCGATCTCCCGGCGATCAACTATCTCCCGGATCAGGTGATACCGCCTCAGAATATGCCTGGATCGCTGATGGGACCTGGGTTCCTTGGCCAAAGCCACCGCTCCATTGTTATCGCAATACAAAGGTATTGGATGCTCAATGGATGGAACCACTCCAAGTTCAGTAATGAACTTCTTGATCCAGACAACCTCTTTGGCAGCATCGTTCCCAGCGATGTATTCAGCCTCCATCGTCGAGTCTGCCACGGTTTCCTGCTTGGAACTCTTCCAGCTAACCGCCCCTCCGTAAAGGGTAAAGACAAATCCCGACTGCGACTTAGAGTCGTCCTTATCACTCTGGAAGCTCGAATCGGTAAAGGACTCCACTTGGAGTTCTCCGTTACCATACACCAAGAGCATCTCTTTAGTCCTTCGTAAGTACTTGAGAATGCTCTTCACAGCTGTCCAGTGACTCTCTCCAGGATCAGCTTGATACCTGCTCACTACACTTAGTGAGTATGCAACATCGGGTCTACACATAGCATCGCATACATGATAGAGCCTACTGCCGAAGCATAGGGTATCCCTTGCATGCGAGCTCTCTCCAAATCAGTCTTGGGAGACATCTCTTTGGAGAGAGTGACTCCAGAGATCGTGGGCAAGTTCCCACGCTTGGATTCTTCCATACTAAACCTCTTTAGTATGGTGTCAATGTACCTGGATTGGGACAATCCCAATATCCGTTTGGATCTATCTCTATAGATCCTGATTCCCAATATGCAGGAGGCATCACCAAGATCTTTCATTGAGAATCTTTGTGATAAGAAGAGCTTGACCGATTGCAGCATAGGAATATCATTTCCTATCAAGAGTATGTCGTCCACGTACAATACGAGGAATACAACCTTACTCTCTGCCACCTTCTTGTAGATACAAGGTTCATCTGGATTTTTGACGAAATCAAACTCTTTGATAACGACGTCAAAGCAGATGTTCCAACTCCGCGATGCTTGCTTTAATCCATAAATGGATTTAAGCAGCTTGCACACCTTCCCGCTGCTCCCACTATCTACGAAGCCCTCTGGCTGAGTCATGTACACGCACTCTTCTAAATCACCATTTAGAAAGGCAGTCTTAACATCCATTTGCTAGATTTCGTAATCATGATATGCAGCGATGGCAAGCATGATCCGGATGGATTTAAGCATAGCCACTGGAGAAAAGGTCTCGTCATAGTCCACACCTGGTCTTATACGAAACCCTTTGCTACAAGTCTAGCTTCGAAAGTCTCCACTTTCCCATCTACACCAAGTTTTTTCTTGAAGATCCATTTGCTCCCAATGGGTTGTACCCCTTCAGGAGCAACTTCCAAAGTCCATACTTTGTTGGTGTACATGGATTCCATTTCGGACCGCATAGCATCCAGCCATTTCACTGAGTCCCCACTCGTGATGGCCTGCTCGAAGCTAGTTGGGTCATCATCCTCCATGATGCAATCCTCGCTCCCACCGTCCATGAGAAAACCGTAGTATCTCTCAGGTTGGCGAGGAACCCTACTAGATCGGCGGAGAGGCTGGGGTTCGTCGGGTACTACTGAATCCTCTGGTTCCACTAAATCTTCAGTTTGAGTTTGTGTAGCCGGAATTTCTTCCAGTTCTACCATATCCCCACTAATTTCTTTTGCAAGAAATTCCTTTTCTAAAAAGGTGGCATGTCGAGAAACAAACACTTTTTGTTCCTCTGTATGGTAGAAAAGATATCCATGTGAATGTTTGGGATATCCCACAAACTTACATAGAACTGACCGTGCCTCGAGCTTGTCTGGATTTTGCCTTTTGACATAGGCCGGGCAACCCCATATCTTAACTCGTTTAAGACATGGTCTCTTCCCACTCCATATCTCATATGGTGTGGTAGGTACAGATTTAGATGGAACTTGATTCAATAGGTATGCTGCTGTCTCCATCGCATAACCCCAGAAGGAAATAGGTAACTCAGCTGTACTCATCATAGAGCGCACCATATCTAATAGGGTGCGATTTCTCCGCTCCGATACACCGTTGTGCTGTGGTGTATAAGGAGGAGTAAGCTGAGAGAGAATCCCATTCTCTTTTAGGAAGTCCAGGAATTCATTGCTTAAGTATTCTCCTCCTCGATCAGATCGTAGGATTTTAATACTTTTTCCGGTTTGGTTCTCAACTTCTTGTTTATATTCCCTAAATTTCTCAAAAGCTTCTGATTTGTGTTTCATCAGGAACACATACCCGAACCTAGAGAGATCGTCAGTGAATGTAATGAAGTATGAAGAACCATCCCTAGCATGTGTAGACATGGGACCGCATACATCACTATGTATCAGTCCCAAGAGTTCGGTAACTCTTTTTCCGTGTCCCGTAAACGGAGTTTTGGTCATCTTGCCTTTGAGACATGACTGGCAAGTGTCATAGGATGAAAATTCAAACGGATTTAAATATCCAACTTTATGCAAATTAGCTAGTCGTGTCGTATTGATGTGACCCAGTCTACAATGCCACAAGAAGGATTCGTTCAGTTCAGAACTCTTCCTCTTGTGTGTGTTTGTTATGTTCAGAACTGTTGATTGATTTAGAACTTAAATGCCATTGCACAACGTGCCTGATCCAACCAACTTTTGGTTATGGAAAATGTTCATAACATTATCCTGTAATACAAAATTATATCCCTCTTTACTTAATAAAGAAACCGATATAATGTTGCATATCAGGTTCGGCATGTAATAGCATTCGTTCAGAACCAATGTATTACCAGTTGGTAATACAAGGTGATATTCCCCGACAGTCTTAGCTGCAACAATTGCACCATTTCCAACTCTAATGTCTTTATCACCTTCTCCAAGTTCTCTACCTTTTCTAAGCCCATGTAACTGATTACATATATGGGATCCTGACCCGGTATCTAATACCCAGGACGTAGGGCAAATGGAGAAACAGTTCTCTGTAACGAACACACCCGAAGAAAATGCATCATCATGTACTTTCTTCTTTCGGGTGGCATGGGAATCCTGGTATTCCCCTATATCCTGTTCAGTCCTATAACTCTTATAGGAAAGAACGGAACCAACGTTCCCCAGCACAGTATAACATGCGGGTTCGGTCAATACATCCATATTATTATCTTTATTAGGGCATGAAATGGTTGCTACCTGGAGAGAGAGAGAAGAAAACACTTTAGCATAAGCTCTTGCAAGATCAGATTGGTTATTATCTTATCTAATCAGGATGGCTCCCACTGCTTTTTATCAAATCTTCCTTCAAACCCTAAAAGGAAAGACTAGCCGGGATTAAATACACACTACAAGTTCGCCAATCTTTCAGCCAGGCCAGTGTCGGTACTTTGAGGGAGGTCCCCCGTGCTTTCGCACGAACCTAATTAATGTAAACCTCGTTTTCCCAGAGGCGTAACCTCGTTAACACCTTTCTAGACACCTACTTGATCGGCTAATTGTAATATGTAAAACTCTCCCAGGAGTAACTCTTACTCGCAGTGGGTATCGGGATCCAACTATCTCATAGAAGGTATGCAATCTCATTGCAAATTTCAACACTTGAAATTCCCGATAATATTTTGCCCCTAGCGTCCTATGACCTTGACAAAGGCCAACAAATCATAGCATGCTAGTCAAGTTCAACCCGTCATTTCTTGATTGAATCAAACCCACCCGCACGGCCCTTGACAAAGGCCAACAAGGTCGCACGACTACCCTGAAACAATCTGCATCATATGCATAAGCAGATAATCACTATTCAGCTACCGCACACTACGCCTTGACAAAGGCCAACAAACGCAGCACGAATACTAAACAGTTCTTATCTGAAATGACGGAGGGCTACGACAGGTTTTTCTGAAAACCTATTGCGTAATGAACTTGATATCGTTGTAGAATCAAATGAAGTTTTAAAATGGAGTGATTTTGAGGCTTTTCTAGTTTTGCTAAAGGGGTCACTCCCGGTGAAGGGATCGTCGGCCCTTTCCTCGTCGAATGAGGTGCGGGATATATCATATATATCACTGTGCAAAGCATAAACTATAGAAGCAATCAAAATCAAACCGAGTGTGTAGCATCTGCCAGTTATTGCTAAAGGAGTCACTCCCGGTGAAGGGATCTCGGTCCTTTCCTCATCGAATAAGGTGCAGGATATATCACATATACCGCTGTGCAAAGCAAGAACTGTAGCTACCTGTTTTGTTTAAAATTTGATTCTACAACATCTTAGGTTTCTTTTCATTCATTAATCACATTAATGAAGTCCCATCATTTAAATACCTAAACATCATAGATAAATACGACGTACACTTATGCCATCCGCATTCGCCTTGATGTCCCCTCGTGCACCGTTAGGTTAGGTAACTAACGACAGAGCAGGGCAGGGCTAGTGCGGGTGCAAAACATAAGTAACGTCTATATAATATATCATATATACTATATACTGTATCTATCACAGAACATCACATGATCACATCACAGATAAAGCAGCAGAAGAAACATATGAAACATTGGATATACTAGGACGTCCGTGTTTTCAATACGAGCCAGTATAAAACACGGATTCCACGGTCGTGATGAATAGCCAATCCCACACCCCTAGACCCCTACGAGAGCGGCAAGCAACCCTGCCAATTCTAGGGTTAGGAGACCCGGACTCGACTCCTCGAGTTGGTCTCCCTCTGGACCCCAGAACCCGGTTACTTATGCTCCCCTCCTTGGGTCTATCCTAGTGCAGAAAAGTAAATAATATACAAAAGGTGACGACTTCCGCAACCTGGAAGTGCCCCAATAAAAGAATATTACATACAAGTTTTTAAATGAATGAAAATGAAAAACACTCATCTCACATAAAAAAAAACCCGCTATTCAAACACGACAATCCAATATAACATATCCAGCAACACATAACATCACATGTCATCAACGTAAGTAAGTATGCATACCCCAATTGTCGTTGACGTATAGCAACGAAACCGGCGATATGAACAGACTACACTTACGGTCACAGAAAAGAAAGTGTAAAACTACAACAGTTGGAATCCGCAACCTCTTTAGACATCACATGCCTAATCAAATGAAATTCTTAGAAATCACATGCCTAACTGATATAAATCCCGCATTTTAGTCCCATTATCGAAAACTCTTTTCAATATCAAGTGAAACTAAACCACTAGATTTATAACATTCATCCAGTTATCTCATAACTGTTTGTGAATTCCAATTATTGTATCCAATTCCGGATAAATAGAATATATTAAACTTTCCGATCGAACATTCGAACACCCAAGTTTTCCCGACATCGATCAACACATGAAATAAGTTCAAAGACATTCATTTCATGCCTCAGTACCAACGGTCCAGCCGTAGAAGGGTCAAGCCAATGCCTCACATGTGGCACGCCGTACTGCCCCAAACCCGAAGGTTCAAAGGGCAGTTCAAGACGGTCACATAATCGAGTTAAGGTTTGTTGTCTTATAGAAGGTCCATCGCGTTACTTGCACTACTCAGAACGTCTTTAAACCATAGAAAGATCCAACACTTGGAAATATTCCGGCAGGGGAAAAGTTGGGTATTTTCATCCGGTCGAACTTTTTAACATATTCTTACAATATCCGGAAAAACACATAGACGAAATTTGATAATCCGATCGAACTATCGAAGCTCCAAAACAACCCCAGAAAATGCAACTCTTGAAAAAATTTTAAAAATTCCCAGGAAAACCAGCACTGGAAAATAAGAATTACTGTGCAGAATTCATTGTTTAATGAGGCCGTACGGTCGTGGAAACGCCGCATGAGCTATGCTCATGCCGCGGAACCGCGGCGACTTGGTGGATTTGGGCTGTCGAATTTCACAGTAACTCTTAGAATCACCTGCTGAATTTTCTGCATATTTTTAATTTGGAAAAATCCCAGATTTTAGAAAATGTACAGAGAGCATTTTGTGAGTTAGGGTTTCGGTTCGTTCGGACTTCAAACTCCGTCTAGACTTCTCCTAAGGCTCTAGCTAGGGTCTGATACCACTGTAAGGTTCCTAGGCACACTATAGAGGTCTCACAAGGCATCAACCATGCCAATTTCAAATTTTATTGGTGCCGAGAAACCCTAATACGGATCGTCGGCTAGAATTCTAGGCGAAAAACGAATCTAGTTAACACTTTAACTAAAGGAGAGAGGCTACAACCTTTGTAGATCCGGTTCTCCACTTCCTTAGCTCCATGTGGGTGTCCTCTTGCTGTCCATCATGAATCCCGAACACAATCGTCGGCTTCATCGGAGAAACGGGCGAGCTAGGTCGTCGGCTTCGTGTCAAAGACGATCTACGTCGAGGCATCACTAGTTCAAGCTCCGACTTCACAAAGTTGTGAAACTTGTGAAGAAAACACTCAAAACAACTTGGCAAGAGGTAGAGGGTGAAGAAATAGGAGGTGGGTTCACTTTAGAATTGGATTTCTCTCACTAGAACTCAAGTTGCCATTGATGGCATCAAGGTTTCTATCTTGAAGAAGAAGGAGAAGATGAAGCTAGTTTTATGATAAGTGTTTTAAAATGAAAAGAAAATTCATACTTATCATAATCTAACTAGGGTTAAGTGTAGAGAATAAACCATGGTCATTTGGAGAGTTAGGGTTAAGCATGATGACAAGAATGGTTACAAAAGTCAAGGCTTCATGAAGCTTCAACTTAAAACAAAGAAAGCCACCATTCTCATCATAATCCTTTTCAAATAAATAAATAAATAAATAAATGAAAATGCAAAACCCTAATCAACACTTAACTATGGTTTAATTCTTTATACTTAACAACAAGATCAAGTATCATCAAACATGATACAAATATATGCACAAAAGTATATCACATATACTTCTTGCACATCAAGTGAGAAAATCCATTTAAAGTGAACCAATACTAGTTAATGCAATGTAGTATATCAAATATATAATTATACATTAAATCATTAAATCAACACTTGATTTAATGATCCGGTCATATCTCATATAACCGACTAGTATCCAATGTATCGGCTTATCGAATCAATGATTCGATAACTAGGTCATATCGAATATAACCAATCGAAACATTTATCGCGAGAATGAAATGCGGTATCACATACACGCATTATTCTCGGTCCCGCACATATCTCATATGCGCTCCTATTTCGTTTCGCTTGAGCCAGGAAACCTCTGTGTAGGACTCTAAAGACTCGTCAATACGCCGGTAGCAGATGATGATCATATCAAGCACCCACAAGCCGCAAGCGGCCTGCTAAACGTAACGGCCATCCGGGTATTGAGCGATCAGAAGATCGACGAGCTAGCCCGCTCACACTCCTGTGAATCCAACTAGTAACACTTACCGTACAGTCCGGTCTGTTCGTCTGATATGTCGCATATCAAGTCTAGGGGTGGTAAACGTCAGACCCCAATAACCGATAAGTCGTGCCGATATGAGGCTCATAACGGGTCGAGAAACTACTGGTAACACTTACCAGCAAATCTCTGATCAGCCCTGGCCAGGGACTTCCCTGTTACGGCCAATCGAGCACAGCGCAACATCAACCCCCAATACCGGGAGAGACGAAACCCCTCCTATCGCTCATTGCCTCCATGTGACTCGGGACTGTACCCAAAGACCACCGTTTTGCACGCCCTCATGGACGTGGTAAGGTGGAGATCAAAGCACAGTGGGAATCACACAAGACTCTATGACGATCTCGGGTCTACAGACTAACCTGTACAAGTGTCACCTGAGAACAGCCATCTGACGTGAGGTATAATACCATCTTGGAGTTCTCGGCGAGTCCGTCCAGTGTACCCAGTCTCTACTGAGCACCCGTATACCATCTCTGATGTCAAACACCAATGGATATGGGATCATCCATCGCCTATCACATGGGTCGAGAAGCGTATACGCTAGTCTACACTGGTATATCGATGCCCCGTCTCGATACACCCACGACTAGGGACCTTGAAGGATGTACTTATGGACTACCATGTCCCCACTAGTATGATCTGCATCATAGTCCAGGTAGTCAAGTACACATCCTAAGGGCTTTACCAACATGTAACTATAAGACAGTATAAAGAGACTAGTGTACATGTTAAGATAAAGAGCAACCAGATAGCATACTATCATGTCGAGCAAGAAAGTCATCTCTATATATGTCCAAGCATCCAATATAATATACATCATCTGTACAATACTGGCCTCTAGGGCATACATACAACTAACAATATTTCATTTTCTTTTTGAACAAAGGGGTTATTTTTCACCTCTTGTTAAAAATAGCCACCATCTTCATCCTCCTTCACCTTTTTCCTCTCTAGTTTTTTCTAGTGAGTTAAACACAATTAAAGAAAGGTTTTTGAAGTGAGATCCTTAGCCACAACATCATTCTACTCAAGTCTAGCCAACTTGATTAGAGTGTTCTCTTTGCTTTTCCAAAGTTGCAAGCTTGGACGGGAAACTTCGGGTGGATCGTCGTGGACGAAAGAGGACTACAAGTGGACCTTCTTCCAACACCCTAGAGATTAAGGAGTCAAGCAAAAAGGGAGCTACAAAGGTTGTAGCCTTCAAACCCTAATTTTTATTAGCTTAAAGTTTCGTAACCCTAATTTTCTAGGATCGATTCCTTTGCGTGTTTGTTTAGCACCTTAAAAATACATACTTTGAGACATGTGATGCTTCAAAACTCTTCAGAGGGTGCTAGGCAAACCTTACACTGGTATCAGAGCCGACCTAGAACATTAGGCGACCCTTTTACGAAGTCAAAACTCCAATCGAACCGAAATACGGTTTTTTAGGGTGCTCTCTGGAAATTTTCTAAAAATTGACATTTTTCAGAATTAAAAATTAGTAAAAAATACAGCAGGAAAAAATAAGGATTACGGTACAAAAATTATTCCGTGAACAGTGATTACTGCAGCGGAAACGCGGCCTGAGCTTGCTTAGGCCGCGGTTCCGCGGCCGTATGTATTAATTGTTGGATAATTTTTTTACAGTAATTCATTAATCTGCTTGTATATTTTTTTGGATATTGTTAATCTGTATTTAGTTTTGAAAAATTCCTGAGATGATTTTGGACCCGTCGATTCGATCGGAATTTTGTTTTCGTGGCTTTTCCGGGTAAATTAGAAAGTATTGAAGTGTTTGAACGAATATCATTTGCTCACTATTCACGGGGTTTAAATACTTTGGAAATACGTGCAAATCTTTTTGTGGTGGTCCCTCTAGAAGACAACAAACCTTAACTCGATTATGTGACCGTCTTGAACTGCCCTTTGAACCTTAGGGTTTGGGGCAGTACGGCGTGCCACATGTGAGGCGTTGGCTTGACCCTTCTACGGCTGGACCGCTACTACTGTGTCACACTCCAGGTGATTGAACTCTGCTCAAGTGTGGGGCTTTAGTGAATCCTGTGTATTTGATCGTTCGTTCGAAAACTTCGATACTGTCTGTTTATCCGGAATGTGATGCAATGTGTGGAATTCATATTACTAGACATGAAATACGGAATATGTGATATTTTGCATTTGCGATGTCTAAAGAGAATGTGGATTTCAGATATTGTAGTTTTACACTTTCTTTTCTGTGACCGTAAGTGTAGTATGTACGATACCGCCGGTTTCGTTGCTATACATCAACGACAATTGGGGTATGCATACTTACTTACGTTGATGATATGAGATATTGTGTGTTGTTGGGATATAATGTGCAGGATTGTCGCGATTGAATAGCCCCGGGGGGTTTATGTGAGATGAGAGTTTTACATTTTCATTCATGTAAATTCAAATGTAATGTAATATTCTTTTATTTGAGGCACTTCCGGGTTGAGGTTGTGTCACCAGTGTTGTATATTATTTACTTTTCCGCATTAGGATGGACCCAAGGAGGGGAGCACAGGTGACCGGGTTCTGGGGTTCAGTGGGAGGCCATCTCGAGGAGTCGAGACCGGGTCTCCTAAACTCCAGAATTGGTAGGGTCACTTGCCGCTCTCGTAGGGGTCCAGGGTATGGGCTTGGCTATTCATCGCGACTGTGGAATCCGTATTTTCTATTCTGGCTAAATACTAAATACGGACGTCCTAGTATATCCCACGTTATATCTATATTTCTGCTGCCTGTGTTCTGTGATATCTGAGACGAATGACATATTATATATATGATATATAGTAGACGTTGCTTATGTTTTACATCCGCGCTAGTCCCGTCCCGGTATGCCGTTAGTTAAGTAACCTAACGGTGCATAACGGAACATTGCGGCGAATGCGGATGGCATAAGCGTACGTGTTATTTTCGTTTCTTTTTCTGTGATTGGCTTAAGGACTTAAATGATGGGATTACATTAATGTGATTAATGTAAAGAAAATAAACCTAAAAAGATGTTGTAGAATCGGATTTGAAAACCACTCGGCTATTTATGAAAAAGCTATATTTCAAAACTGCGGAGCTTAAGCCACTCCTTTTGAAAACCATTTGATTCTACAACGATATCAAGCTCAAAGCGTTAAAGATTTTCTTAAAAATCATCCGCAACCCTCCGTCATTTTCGGAAGTAGAGTACTTAGTATTCGTGCTACGTTTGTTGACTATAGTTAAGGTGTAGTGTACGGTAGCTAAGTGATGTCTTCCTACAATGCATATGATGCAGATTAATTAGGACATTCTTATGACTTTGTTGACCATAGTTAAGGGTCATATGAGTGGGTATAATTAATCAAGAAATGACTGGTAGAGCTTGACAGGTACTTATGATTTGTTGACCTTAGTTAAGGTCATAGGTATTAGGGGTAAAAACTACATCGGGAATTTCAAGAGTTGAAATTTGCAATGAGATTGCATACCTTCCATGTGATGGTTGGATCCCGATCCCACTGTGGGCAATAGTTGCCCCTAGGAGAGTTTTACAGTTTACAATCAGCTAACTCATTAGGTGTCTAGAAAGGTGTTAACGGGGCTCCGCCTCTAGGAAAACGAGGTTTACTCTAATTAGGTCCGTGCGAAAGCACGGGGAACCTCCCTCAAGTACCGACACTGGCCTGGCTGAACGGTTAGCGAAGTTGTAGACTGTAATTAATCCTGGCTAGTTTTTCTTTTTAAGGTTTGAAAGAAAAACTCGATAAAAGCAGTGGGAAACATCGATTAGACAAGATAATAACAAATCTGATCTATGCAAGAGCTATAAAGGTTGTACTCTCAAAACCCTAGCTTTTCTTTCATGAGATGATATGCCATTTTTGAAACCCTAATTTTTCTAGGATAGATCCTTTGTATGTTTACTTAGCACCATAAAAACTTGATCTTTGGGACATGTGATGCTTCCAAAGCTCTCATAGGGTGCTAGGTAAACCCTTCAGATGTAGGGTCCATAACAAGGGTGAAACTACTGATAACTCTTACCAGTAAATCACAGCAACCCTAGCCCGGGATTTCCAGTTATGGCCAGTCGAGCATAGCGCAACATCAACCCCCAATACCGGGAGAGACGAATCCCCTCCCATCGCTCATTACCTCTATGTGAATCGGGCCTGTACCCAAAAACCACCTGTTTGCACGCCTCAGTAGAGCCGTGGTAGGGTGGAAATCAAAGCACGGTGGGAGACACACAAGACTCTATGACGATCTCGGGTCAACAGACTAAGCTGTACCAGTGTCACCACAGAACTACCATCTGACGTGAGGTATAATACCATCTGGGAGTTCTCGGCGAGTCCGTTCAGTGTACCCAGTCACCACTGAGCACCCGCATACTATCTCTGATGTCAAACACCAATGGATATGGGATCATCCATCGCCCATCACATGGGTCGAGAGGATATACTCTAGTCTACTCTGGAATATCGATGCCCCGTCTCGATATTCCCACGACTAGGAACATTGAAGGATGCACTCATGGACTACCCTGGCCCCACTAGTATGATCTACATCATAGTCCTGGAAGTCGAGTACACATCCTAAAGGCTTTATCTACATGTAACAAAGAGACAGAAAGTATACATGTTAAGATAAAGAGCAACCGGATAGCGTACTATCATTTCGAGCAAGAAAGTCCTACCTATATATGTCCCAGCATCCACTACAATATACATCCAATGTACAGTAATGGCCTCTAGGGCATACATATAACCAACACACCCAGACTGCCTCTTTGGTAGCATCTTAAGTAGCGATGTATCCAGCCTTTATCGTCTAGTATGTCACGGTATCTAGCTTGGAACTCTTCCAACATACCGTCCCTTTACTGAGGGTAAAGACAATGCCTGTGACTGACATTCAGTCATCCTTATCACCCTGGAACCTTTCCAGTAATTCTCCCTAGGATCAATTGATACCATCTCACTATAACTAGTGAGTATACTAATATCCAATTAGATCTATCTCATAGATCCAAAATCCAGGATTCAGGAGGTATCATTATGATCCTATATGGAGAATCTTTGTGATAAGCGGAGATTGACCGAGCGTAGCATAGGAAACTTCTTCCCTATCAAGAGTATGTCATCCACGTACTCTACGAGGATCACCACCATACTCCCTACTACCTTTTTGTATATACAAGGTTCATCTACCATTTTGAGGATCTAAAACTCTTTGACTACCACATCAAAACATATGTTCCAACTCCACGATGCCTGCTTTATCACATAAAACATCTTGCACACGTTTCCGCTGCTCCCACGGTCTACGAAGCCCTCTGACTGTGTACTTATAGACTCTCTCTTCTAAATCTTTATTTAGAAAAGCAGTCTTGACACCCAACCGCCAGATATCGTAGTCATGATATGTAGCCGTGGCAAGTAGGATCTGGATGGACTTAAGCATAGGTACTTAGAAAAGGTTTCATCACAATCCATACCTGCTCAATGATGCAAACTTTTAACAAGTCTAGCTTTGAAAGTTTCAACTTTTCCATGTACACCAAGTAATCTCCTCAAGATATACTTGCTCCTGATGGGGATTTAACCCTTCAGATAAAGCAACCAAAGTCCATACATTGTTGGTGTATAAGGATTCCATCTCAGATCGATAAGCATCCAGCCATTCTTACAGAGTCCCACTCCTGATGGCCAGCTCGAAACTAGTTGGGTCATCATCTCATGATGCAATCCTCGCTCCCACTGTCATAGAGAAACCAAAGTATCTCTCAGGTGGGTGAGGAACTGTTAGTGTATATGCCCTAGAGGCCATTACTGTATCATACTAGTTTGTATATTACTTAATGAAAGCTTGGGATATTCACCTTGTATAAACAATCTTGCTCAAAATAGTAGTATGCTACTTGGTTTTTTTCTACTTCAATGTGTACATGTGTTTCTTTTAGTATATCACCTATACACATTAGTGGAGCCCTTAGGATCTTTGCTTGATTACCAGCGTTGTGATGGCAGTCACACTAGTGGGGGCAGGGTAATCTATAAGCACATCCTTATGCAGGTCCCTAGTCGCAGGACTATCGAGACAGGGCATCGATACTCCGGAGTAGACTAGCGTATGCGCTTCTCATCCCAGTGTGGGAGACGGTCTGTCCCACAGCCGTCAGTACGTCGTACTTGAGATAGTATGCGGGTGCTCGTTGGGTTACGAGTACACTGGACAGGACTCATCGGGAACTGTTGGTTGGTTCTATACCTATCGTCAGTTATCAGTTCCCAGGTGACATGAGTACAGCTTAGTCCGCTGACTTGACACTGTCACTTCGCCTCGAGTGTGTTCCCACTGTACTTAGATTACTACCCTACCACGGCTCAAAGGACTCGTGCAAACAGGTAGTAGTGTTAGTGTATATGCCCTAGGGGCCATTATTGTATCATACTAGTTTGTATATTACTTAATGGAAGCTTGGGATATTCACATGTATATAACAGTCTAGCTAAACATGGTAGTATGCTACTTGGTTTTTCTATCTTAATATGTGAGTATACGTATTGATAGAGCTCTTAGGATCTTGCTTGACTACCAGCGTTGTGATGGCAGTCACACTAGTGGGGGCTGGGTAGTCTACAAGCACATCCTTATTCAGGTTCCTAGTCGTTGGATTATCGAGACAGGGCATCGATACTCCGGAGTAGACTAGTGTGTACGCTTCTCATCCCAGTTGGGGAGATGGTCTGTCCCACAGCCGTCAGTACGTCGTACTGGAGATAGTATGCAGGTGCTCGTTGGGTTACAGGTACACCGGATAGGACTCACAGGGAACTGTTGGTTGGTTTTATACCAGTCGTCAGTGAACAGTTCCCAGGTGACATGAGTACAGAATAGTCCGCAGACTTGACACTGCTACTTCGCCTCGAGTGTGTCTACTGTTCTTAGATTGCTACCCTACCACGGCTCAAAGGAGTCATGCAAACAGGTAGCAGTTGGGTACAGTCCCGAGCACTTGGAGGCAGTGGCGGTTAGACAGGATTTGTCTCTCCCGGTATTGGGGGTTGATATCGCGCTGTGTCAGAGAGCCATTACGCAAAGTCCCTGGCCAGGGCAAGCAAGATTTGCTGGTAGGTTCCAGTAGTTTCTCAGGGTGTAATAGGCTTCACTCCGACACGACTTATACAGCTATTAGGGGACTGACGCTTGCCGCCCCCTAGGCCTGATATGCGATAGTCTTAAACGAACGGACCGGACTGTACGGAGATTCTCACATCAGACTCAGTAGGAGTTCGGATGGGTTTCCTCATCGGCCTTCTTATCGACATCTACCCGGGGACCGTTACGTACAGCTAGTACCGCTTGCGGTCTGTGGTTAAACCCACTGCCAGCGTAGTAGTCGAGTCTCTAGAGTCCCACACAGAGAGTTTCCCTACTCCAGGCGAAACGATATAGAGGTTGTATGGTTTTACGACAAGGGTTCGGACGCATATGTGTGTTTTCGCACGTACGACTTTCGGACAGTTTTTACTAGTCGGCTTTGGTTTAAGCCAGTTACTAGTATCCGGTTATTAGATTTATACAGTCTAAAGTTTTTCCGTGTTTTCACGGATAGGAGGGGCGTTCTCGTAATTGCGCGAGAAGCTTCTAGAAGATGGTGACTAAGGAGGTTTAGGTGGCATATACATTGAATGAGATTAGTGAATCATATGGATGATTCATCCATGTCATTAATACTTCATAATTTCTTAATGACTCATGGAGATGAATCACCACAAGATATTTATCATGCATGATTGTAAATCATTTTCTTTTCTTTTCATGATAAAATAAAATGCTTGATATATATTATGATAACTCATTTTCTCTTCTCATTATTATGTTCATCTTCTCTCTCCTTAAGCTCTCTCTCTTCAAACTCTAATACTCCCCTCTCATGTGTTTAGTACAAGGATTAGTTAGACTACTTAATCCATAACCATACTCTATTTCATCTAGGTACTTTGATTAGCACTTAAAGATACCTAGCTGCCTCAAGTTTAGAGGCAAAGCTTAGAGTTTAGCTCTCGTGGTGGATCGTCTACTACTTGGAGAAGGCCGAGGAGGAGGTGGAGTTCGTAAAGAAGAAGGACACGGTTCTTTAGGTATAATCCCTTTACATAGTAGTTGTTAACCTCTATGTTTGATGTTAGTTATCGTTTAGCTTCGATTCATGCGGTTAGTCGATGTTTAGCATAAAACAAGATCGTTTTTCATATTTCCTCCTCCCCGCAAGTCGTGGGGTGTTGTACATCGACTTACAGTGGTATCAGAGCCTCGCTAAACAATAAATAACTCACTTGCAAAATTGTATGAATTTCGAACAGAAAAAACCAAAACCGGAAAACCCTGATATCATGGTTTCTGTCGACTTTTAAATGAAGTCCAAAAATTTTTCAGGCAGGTTCAGAAAGCCCAAAATGATAGTATTAGAACACCCAAGAAAACTGGGCTCACGAATCGACTAAAGCGTCGCGGAACCGCGGCACATCCCCCCGATCCGCCGCGATTCCGCCGCCGAGTTGCCGATTCACAAGCCCAATTTTCCTGTGCTGGTTC
Source organism: Agapanthus africanus (assembly GCA_030015575.1). Lineage (NCBI taxonomy): Eukaryota > Viridiplantae > Streptophyta > Magnoliopsida > Asparagales > Amaryllidaceae > Agapanthus > Agapanthus africanus. Next base: position 609,928,731 of record JASDDO010000019.1, read on the forward strand.
TCTGTGATATTTGGTATTTTCTGGAATTTTTAATTTTTGCTCAGGTTTCAGATTTACAGAGAAGTATTGTAGCAAAATTAAATGTGTTTAATCGATCGAAATTATACGGTATTTGCTTGTTGGATTATATCTGTGTTTGTATAATGTGTTCGTAAACCTCCCCTAACTGCTAGTATGTCGGTTGGCTGGGGGTTGCACATTTCTGTAATGGTTTTTACTGTTTGTGGTTATGAACTGTGTTAGACTGTTGTGATGTATAGCCGGGGTTATGTGATGGGTTATTATTTAATTCATTTGATGTAAATGTAATTTGTTGTAATATTATTTTGCGAGGCACAACCAGGTTGCGGTTGTAGCCACCGTTGTATTATTTCATTTTACTGTTTTTGCTCCTAGGACAGACCCAAGGTGGGGTGCACAAACTACCGGGTGGGTAGTTTGCCGTACCCGTTGGGTTCTTGGGTGGGGTAATGGCTATTCATCACAACTGTGTAATCCGTCTTTTGTTGCAGGCTCAAAACAAACACGGATTGCTTGCAAATCCAATAAAGTTCATCTGTGATCTAGAATGCCTATTATTGCGTCTGACGAATGTACAATATCTATATATGATAGCTATTTAGACGTCACTTATGTTTTACACCCGCGCTAGCCCAGCCCCCGCTCTGTCGTTAGTTAAGTAACCTAACGGGTGATGACGGGACCCCGTGGCGAATGCGGATGGCATAAGAGGACGTTGTATTTTCGTTGTTTTCTGCAATGATAGGTTAATGATGGGACGCATTATTTATAATGCAAAGAAAATAAACCAAAAGTTTAATCGTTGGAACAATTTAAAAGAAACCACTCGGTTAATTTTAAAAAACAGATTTTTTTTAAAATGCGGAGCTTTAACCACTCCTTTTAAAAGCTATCAGGTTCCTTCGGTTATATCAAGTTCACTACGTTCACGGTTTCGCCAAAACCATTCGTAGCCCTCCGTCATTTCATTTGGGTATTCAGTAGTATTCAAGCTATGCATTTTGGCCAAAGTCAAGGCATAGTGTTTGGTAGCTGCTGGGTTTTCATTTGTTGCATAAGATAGATGAGTTAGTTTGGGACAGTCGTATTATCATTTGATCAAAGTCAGGGGTATATACGGATGGGTTCAAATTGACAAGATAATGAAGGGTAGAACTTGACATGTGACTTATGACATTTTGACCAAAGCCAAGGTCATAAGAGCATGGGGCAAAAATATATATCGGGAATTTCTAAAGAAACTGAAATTTGCAAAGAGTTGCATACCATTTGGAGTTTGATGAATGTTGGTAGGATTCCTTCAACATTATCATACAATGATATTTAGATCCCGATCCTACTGTGAGTATATGCTACTTATCAGGATATTCGTTACTTAACGATCAATGCTATAAACCAAGTAGGTGTCAAGAAAGGTGTCAGCGGGGTTACGCCCCCAGAGAAAAGAGGTTATTTAATTAAGGAACTTCGCGAAAGCGTTGGAAAACCTCCCTCGAAGTATCGACACTAGCCTGGCTGAACGGTTAAGCAAGTATTGTACGGTGTGAATAGTCCTGGCTAATTCTTCTTTTATGGTTTAAGGAAGGATTCGAGAAACAGTGGGAGCCATCCAGTTTAGATAAACTAAAAACCACTCTAAACTTGCAAAAGCATCATGCTAAAGAGTTTTCTTCTCTCTCTCCTATTTGCAGCGACCCTGAAAATGACCGGACTTAAGTTACTTTTAGAGAAAAATATACTGACAGGGCCAAACTATAAAGATTGGCTGCGGAATGTCAAAATGGCTTTGACCTATGACAAATTGGGGTACGTCCTCACCGCTACGGCACCTGCTGTCCCTGGTCCCAAATCCAGTAATGCGGATAAGGAAATCCGCAAAACCTGGGATTTCGATTGTGCGAAAGCCAAGTACATCGTGCTTGCCTCGATGAAGAATGAACATCAGAGGAGGCACGAGGATATCGAACTAGATGGCATATTTCTCCATACAAAGGAACTTTATGGAGAGCAATCTCGTATAGCAAGATACGAGACCTCTAAGAACTTGTTTCGAGTGAGGTTGGCTGTCGGGTCATCGGTAAGAGAACATGTCCTAAAGATGATCGGCTATATAGAAGAGCTCACAGACCTTGGGACGACTTTGGATAATGAGCTCTATACAGACCTTATTCTCCAGTCCCTTCCTCACACCTACGCCCAGTTTATCCTGAACTTCAACATTCAAAGAAAAGAAGTTGAACTTTCCGGAACTCCTGAACATGTTAAGGAGTGCAGAGGGCACCTTACAGAAGACAAGGAAAACACCCGCTATGTTTGTTGGCGGTGCATCTTCTTCCGGGTCCAAGGCTAGGGCCAAAGGAAGGAAGAAGAAGGCCGTCACCAAACCTAGAGGAGGTGTTAGTAAGGTGGGAGGGAAGGGAAAGAAAAAGTTTGCGGTACCGGTAGTTGGCCAGGATGAGTGCTTCCATTGTCACAGGAAAGGGCACTGGAAGAAGGATTGCAAGGCGTGGAACGCCAAGAACCTGGAACCGAAGCAAGCTGTGGCTTCGACTTTAGGTGTGTTTGTAATTGAGAATTGTCTGTCAATTAACTCTACTTCCTGGGTATTGGATACCGGATCAGGATCTCATATTTGCAATTCATTGCAGGCACTGAGAAACCGTAGAGTGCTGAAGAAAGGTGATATGACCCTAAAGGTTGCTAACGGAGCTAGCGTGGGAGCGGCGTCCGTCGGGGATTGTCACCTAGGATTGACGAGTGGACACAATTTGGTTTTACATAACTGTTTTTTGTACCAAGCTTAACGTGTAATATCATATCAGTTTCCTTGTTATCAAATAAAGGTTATGATTTCACGTTTGTAAGAGATGTTGTTAACATCCACCTTAATCATGGTTTGATTGGGTCCGGTACACTAAATAACGGTATATATGTTTTAAACCAACTCCAAATTTTCAATATCCAGAACACACTAAAAAGAAAGTCTCCAGATTTAAATAAAGCTTTCTTATGGCATTGTAGACTGGGTCACATCAATGAGAGAATGTTGACTAAGTTGCATAGAGAAGGATATTTGGACTCGTTCGAATATCAAACTTATGACACTTGTCAATCTTGTCTCAAAGGAAAGATGACAAAGACTCCATTTACTGGACATGGAGTAAGAGCGAGCGAGCTCTTAGGACTCATACACAGCGATGTATGTGGTCCAATGTCTACGCATGCAAGAGGTGGTTTTTCCTATTTCATTACTTTCACGGATGATTACACAAGATACGGATTCATTTATCTGATGAAACATAAATCCGAGGCTTTTGAGAAATTCCAAGAGTATAAAAATGAAGTAGAAAACCAAACCGGAAAAAGTATCAAGACACTTAGATCTGATCGAGGTGGTGAATACTTGAGTGCCGAGTTCCTAGGTTACCTAAAAGAGAAAGGAATTCTTTCTCAGCTTACTCCTCCATACATTCCACAGCATAACGGTGTATCGGAGAGATGGAATCGAACCCTATTGGATATGGTACGATCCATGATGAGTAATGCTGAGTTACCGCGTTCTTTTTGGGGTTATGCGCTAGAATCAGCAGCATATCTTCTGAACAGGGCTCCTACCAAGACTGTGCCTACCACTCCATATCATATATGGACTGGGAAGAAACCCCATCTTCAGCATATGAAGATTTGGGGATGTCCAGCTTTTGTTAAAAAGCAGCATGTGGACAAGCTCGAGGCACGATCAGTAAAATGTAAGTTTGTGGGATATCCAAAGAACTCCAAGGGATATTATTTCTATTACGTAGAGGAACAAAAGGTTATTGTTTCTCGTAATGCCCATTTTCTGGAACATCAGTTTTTAGAAAAGGAAATAAGTGGGAGCGAAATAGAACTGGAAGAAATTCCAGAACCATAAACTGCTACTGAAAGTTTGGTAGAACCGGTAGTTCAAGAAGAACAGGACATTCCCGCACCCCTCCGTAGGAGTAGTAGGCCGTCTCATCCGCCTGAGAGATACTACAGTTTTCTCATAGATGGGGATAGAGAGGATTGCATCATAGATGATGATGAACCTACTGACTTCCAGCAGGCCATCCAGAGCGGCGACTCGGTACGATGGCTAGATGCAATGCGAACCGAAATGGAGTCCATGTACACCAACAAAGTATGGACTTTGGACTTTGCTCCAGATGGGGTAAAACCCATAGGATGCAAATGGATCTTCAAGAAAAAGATTGGTGTAGATGGACAGGTAGAAACCTATAAGGCTAGACTTGTTGCAAAGGGTTTTCGTCAAAGACCTGGTTTGGACTATGACGAAACTTTTTCTCCAGTGGCTATGCTCAAATCCATTCGGGTCTTTCTTGCTATTGCTGCCTTCCATGATTATGAAATCTGGCAGATGGACGTAAAGACGGCTTTTCTGAATGGAAATTTAGAAGAGTGCGTCTATATGGATCAGCCAGAGGGTTTCAATCAGAGTGGGAGCAGCGGGAAAGTATGCAAGCTGCTTAAGTCCATTTATGGACTAAAGCAGGCATCGCAGAGTTGGAACATCTGTTTTGATGAGACAGTCAAAGAATATGACTTTATCAAAAATCCAGATGAACCGTGCATATATAGTAAAGTTGTAGCCAAAAGTGTCGTATTCCTCGTCTTGTCCGTGGATGACATTCTATTGATAGGAAATGACATTCCTATGCTACAATCTGTCAAAGGATTCTTGTCACACAGGTTCTCCATGAAAGACCTGGGTGATGCCTCTTACATTCTGGGGATCCGGATCTATTGTGATAGATCCAAGAGGATGTTGGGACTTTCGCAGTCCAGGTATATCGACACTGTACTGAAAAGATTCAGTATGGAAGATTCTAAGCGCGGTAATCTACCGGCTTGTCACGGAATCACCCTCTCCAAAGAGATGTCTCCCAAGACTGATTTGGAAAGGGAACGCATGTCTATTATACCCTACGCTTCTGCGGTAGGCTCTATAATATATGCGATGTTGTGCACCAGACCAGATGTAGCTTACGCACTGAGCGTCGTAAGCCGGTATCAATCAGACCCAGGGGAGAAGCACTGGATAGGAGTAAAGAACATTCTCAAGTACCTGAGGAGGACTAAGGAGATGTTCTTGGTTTACGGTGGAAAAGACCTCAGGTTGGAGGCCTTTGTTGATTCCGGCTTCCAGAGTGATAAGGACGATTCCAAGTCCATGTCGGGTTATGTCTTTACCCTCAATGGAGGGGTGGTGTGCTGGAAGAGCTCCAAGCAAGACACCGTTGCTAACTCGATGATGGAAAAGGAGTATATAGCTGCTTTCGATGCCGCAAAAGAAGCAGTTTGGACGAAGAAGTTCTTAACAGAACTTCAGGTGGTTCCTACCATTGTTGATCCAATACCTCTGTATTGCGACAACAACGGAGCTATAGCTTTAGCGAAGGAACCAAGGTCCCATCAGAAGTCCAGACACATCTTAAGGCGGTATCACCTGATCAGGGAGATCATTGATCGTCGGGAGATCGAGGTTCGGAGAGTTGCTTCTGAAGAGAACATTGCTGATCCATTCACAAAGGCCCTACCTCAGATTCTGTTCGAGAGGCTACCCGAGATCATCGGTCTTCGATATGCCATTACATGGCCCTAGTGCAAGTGGGAGATTGTTAGTGTATATGCCCTAGAGGCCATTATTGTATCATACTAGTTTGTATATTACTTAATGGAAGCTTGGGATATTCACATGTATATAACAGTCTTGCTAAACATGGTAGTATGCTACTTGGTTTTTCTATCTTAATATGTGAGTATACGTATTGATAGAGCTCTTAGGATCTTGATTGACAACCAGCGTTGTGATGGCAGTCACACTAGTAGGGGCTAGGTAGTCTACAAGCACATCCTTATTCGGGTCCCTAGTCGTTGGATTATCGAGACAGGGCATCGATACTCCGGAGTAGACTAGTGTGTACGCTTCTCATCCCAGTTGGGGAGATGGTCTGTCCTACAGCCGTCAGTACGTCGTACTGGAGATAGTATGCAGGTGCTCATTGGGTTACGGGTACACCGGACAGGACTCACAGGGAACTGTTGGTTGGTTTTATACCAGTCGTCAGTGAACAGTTCCCAGGTGACATGAGTACAGCATAGTTCGCAGACTTGACACTGCTACTTCGCCTCGGGTGTGTCCCACTGTTCTTAGATTGCTACCCTACCACGGCTCAAAGGAGTCGTGCAAACAGGTAGCAGTTGGGTGCAGTCCCGAGCACTTGGAGGCAGTAGCGGTTAGACAGGATTCGTCTCTCCCGGTATTGGGGGTTGATATCGCGCTGTGTCAGAGAGCCATTACGCAAAGTCCCTGGCCAGGGCAAGCGAGATTTGCTGGTAGGTTCCAGTAGTTTCTCAGGGTGTAATAGGCTTCGCTCCGACACGACTTATACAGCAATTAGGGGACTGATGCTTGCCGCCCCCTAGGCCCGATATGCGATAGTCTTAGACGAACGGACCGGACTGTACGGAGATTGTCACATCAGACTCAGTAGGAGTTCGGATGGGTTTCCTCATCGGCCTTCTTATCGACATCTACCCGGGGACCGTTACGTACAGCTAGTGCCGCTTGCGGTCTGTGGTTAAACCCACTGCCAGCGTAGTAGTCGAGTCTCTAGAGTCCCACACAGAGAGTTTCCCTACTCCAGGCGAAACGATATAGAGGTCGTATGGTTTTATGACAAGGGTTCGGACGCATACGTGTGTTTTCGCACGTACGACTTTCGGACAGTTTTTACTAGTCGGCTTTGGTTTAAGCCAGTTACTAGTATCCAGTTATTGGATTTATACAGTCTAAAGTTTTTCCGTGTTTTCACGGATAGGAGGGGCGTTCTCGTAATTGCACGAAAAGCTTCTAGAAGATGGTGACTAAGGAGGTTTAGGTGGCATATACATTGAATGAGATTAGTGAGTCATATGGATGATTCATCCATGTCATTAATGCTTCATAATTGCTTAATGACTCATGGAGATGAATCACCACAAGATATTTATCAAGCATGGTTGTAAATCATTTTCTTGATAAAATAAAATGCTTGATATATATTATGATAACTCATTTTCTCATCTCATTATTATGTTCATCTTCTCTCTCCTTAAGCTCTCTCTCTTCAAACCCTAATACTCCCCTCTCATGTGTTGAGTACAAGGATTAGTTAGACTACTTAATCCATAACCATACTCTATTTCATCTAGGTACTTTGATTAGCACTTAAAGATACCTAGTTGCCTCAAGTTTAGAGGCAAAGCTTGGAGTTTAGCTCTTGTGGTGGATCGTCTACTACTTGGAGAATGCCGAGGAGGAGGTGGAGTTCGTAAAGACGAAGGACATGGTTCTTTAGGTATAATCCCTTTACATAGTAGTTGTTAACCTCTATGTTTGATGTTAGTTATCGTTTAGCTTCGATTCATGCGGTTAGTCGATGTTTAGCATAAAACAAGATCGTTTTTCATATTTCCGCCTCCCCGCAAGACGTGGGGTGTTGTACATCGACTTACAAGTAGTTGGGTGCAGTCCCGAAGAACTTGGAGGCAGTGACGGTTAAACAGGATTCGTCTCTCCCGGTTTTGGGGGTTGACATCGCGCTGTGTCTAGGAGAGCCATTACACGAGTAGTCCCTGGCCAGGGCAAGCGAGATATACTGGTAGGTTTCCAGTGTTATCTCAGGGTGTTCTGGGCTTCACTCCGACACGACTTGTACCGCTATTAGGTGACTGACGTTTACCGCCCCCTAGGCCCGCCATGCGATGTATCAGACGAACAGACCGGACTATACGGAGACTGTCACATTCAGGCTCAGTAGGAGTTCAGATGGGTTTCACCTCGTCAGTCTTCTTGTCGGCATCTACCTGGGGACCGTTACGCACAGCTAGTGCCGCTTGCGGTCTGTGGTTAAACCCACTGCCAGCGTAGTGTCGAGTCTTTAGAGTCCCATACAGAAAGCTATTCGCCTTTAGGCAAAAGAGTAGAGGTCGTATGGTTTTGCGACAGGTCGCATGGTTTTGCGACAGGGTTTGGTCACATCCGTGCACTTGTGCACGTTTAGTGTCCGGACAGTTAACACTAGCGGGCTTTGGTTTAAGCCAGATCCTAGTGTACGTTTTGGGATTGGTTTTATCCAGTATGTATTCGTGTTCCTCGGAACGCGGATGCGGGTGTGTATGCAAAGTTGACGGAGAGACAGAGGCAGAGGATTCTCATTAGGGTTGTTGACTGTTAACTGTTGACTGTTGACCATTGACTTCTTGCTAAACCCTAATGAGAATATGATATATGATTAACAATAATATTAATTAAGTATTATGGTGACATGGTTGTTGAGGTGTTGACTTTGTTGACTTGTTGACTTTGTTGACCTGTTGACTAGGTTGGACTAGTTGACCATCATGATAACAATGGCTATCATTTCATGGCAAAGACTTTTTGCTTGCTTGTTCTCTTGTGAAAAATGAGTAAATGAAATGATATGGCTATTGTAGCTTAAACCATCACATAATACTTGATTGCTATGATTTGTTATGATGGCTTTGGATTATGAGTGCCAAGATAAAAAAGTCTTTCTCATTCTATCATTTTCATTCTCTCTCTTGTTCTTGAGCTCTCATCCTCTTCCTCTTGTTCTCCCTCTCTTTAGTCTATTGTTCACTTGTCTCATGAGTTGAGAACCAAGAACCATAGATAAAATCCCAACACACTCTTCTCTACTCACTCTAGTTCACAAGGTTTAGCAAACCGAGTGAACTAGTTTCTTCAAAGCTCGAAGAAGAAGCCAAAGGTAGAAGCTTTCGGGTGGATCGATCTTCGGCGCAAGGAAACGACGGGGTGAAGCCGATCCGGACAACCATCAAGTGTAGAAGACGAAGGAGTTCAAGAAACAAAGGTATAACCCCCTAACCGAGTAGTTAACAACTCTTAGTTAGGTTGTTAGGTAGCTAAGTTTAATAAAGATCCGTTTGAGTCCATGTTACCACCTCTAGTAAATTGTTTCTCACTAAATTCCGCAAGCCCGTAAGTACCGGGAGAGGTAGCATGGACTTACAGTGGTATCAGAGCCTAGTTAAACACTACCTAACTTGTTAGCATAGTATCTAGAAATTCGATCGGAGAAAAAGTCCCGAAATAGACCCGGATATCAAACTTTCTGTCTATTTTTTAAGTTCTGTAAAAATAATAAATCATACTTCAAAAATCGACTCAGGGTTTTTAGAAGATACTGTAGAAAAATGATGCAGAGAGTCCACCAAACCACCGCGGAAACGCGGCATTAGCTTGCTATTGCCGCGGTTCCACGGCCATATTGGCTCTTCTCTGGATCGTCTTTGCTGCAGTATATTCAGTGGGGTATTTTGGGAATTTTGGTATATGTTTTTTCAGCCCAGATTATCCAGAAAGAAAAATTTATTTTTGGGGCTTTAAAAACCGTATTTTGATCGAGTTTCTAAAGACTTAAGATGACGGGTATTTATCTATGATGTGATATTTGTATTGAACGTCTGCTAATCGCTATATGTCGATTAGTGGGTGTTACACAAATCTGTGATCTGTAATGTTGCTGGAATGTGTATATGAATTCATTGGATTGTCACGGGTGAATAGCCAGGAGTTGTGAGACGAGAGTTTTCTTTTCTTTCAATTCATGTAAATTTGTAAATTGATGTAATAATTATTTGTATGGCCGCACAACCGGGTCGGGGTTGTAGCCGTCATTGTATAATTTCTTTTTACTGTTTTTGCTCCTAGGATAGACCCATGGAGGGGGTGCACAAACTACCCGGTATCTTGAAGTGCCGAGTGGCCTACTCACGGTGTTGAGGGAGGTTGCTCCGCTTCGGGCACTTGGCGGGTAGTTTTCCGCACTCGTAGGGGTCTTGGGTGGGGTATTGGCTATTCACCGCGACCGTGTAATCTGCTTTTCGTTACAGGCACTTACGAATTGCGGGTTCCTAGTATATCCAATGTGTTCATCTGTGATCGGAAATGGCTATCATTGCAATATATCTATATATGATATTATTTAGGCGTTGCTTATGTTTTACAGACGCGCTAGCCCAGCCCCCGCTCTGTCGTTAGTTAAGTAACCTAACGGGTAATGACGCGGCCCCGTGGCGAATGCGAATGGCATAAGCGTACGTCATATTTTGGTTGTTTTCTGCAATGGTAGGATTAAATGATGGGACGCATTAAAAGAACTAATGCAAGAATATCACGCATTAAAAGAACTAATGCAAGAAAATAAACCAAGTAAAAGTCGTTGGAACACTTTCGAAAAACCACTCGGTTCTTTTCAAAACCAACTTTTAAAATGCGGAGTTTGAGCCACTCCTTTTAAAAGCTATCTCGTTCCATCGATTATATCAAGTTCACTACGTTCACGGTTTCGCCAAAACCATTCGGAGCCCTCCGTCGTTTCACATGAATAGTCAATAGTATTCAAGCTATGTTTGTTAGCCAAAGTCAAGGCATAGTGATTGGTAGCTATTGGGTATTCATGTGCAGCATAGATAGATGCGTTGGTTTGGGACAGTCGTACCGCCTTGTTGGCCAAAGTCAAGGGTAGGTACGGGTTGGTTCAAATTAACTTGGAGAATGACGGGTAGAACTTGACATGTGACTTATGATTTGTTGGCCAAAGTCAAGGTCATAAGAGCATGGAGCAAAAATCCACATCGGGAGTTTCAAAAGAACTGAAACTTGCTGGTGTTGCATACCATTTGGAGTGTGATGATTCTGGTAGGATTCCTTCAGTTTCGTCACGCGATGATATTTGGATCCCGATCCTACTGTGAGTATATGCTACTCCTCGGGAAATTTCTCACTTAACGATCATTGCTATAAACCAAGTAGGTGTCTAGAAAGGTGTTAGCGGGGCTCCGCCCCCAGGGAAAAGAGCTTATTTAATTAAGGAACTTCGCGAAAGCGTTGGAAAACCTCCCTCGAAGTACCGACACCAGCCTGGCCGAACGGTTAAGCAAGAATTGTACAGTGAGATTGATCCTGACTAATTCTTCCTTTTTGGTTTGAGGAGGTATTCGAGAGACAGTGGGAGCCATCCTATTTAGACAAACTAAAAACCACTCTAAACTTGCAAGAGCATAATGCTGAGTGTTTCTTCTCTCTCTCCTAATTGCAGCGACCAATCGACATGACTGGACTTAAGTTACTTCTAGATAAAAACATACTGACAGGGCCAAACTACAAAGATTGTCTCAGGAATGTCAAGATGGCAATCACTTACGACAAGCTGGGGTATCTTCTTACCACCAAAGCTCCCCCTGTCCCAGGTCCCACCTCCAGCGTCGCGGATAAGGAAATCCGTAAGACTTGGGAGATCGATTGCGCGAAGGCCAAGTGCCTCGTGCTTGCCTCTATGGACAACGAACATCACAGGAGGCACGAGAATATGGACCTCGAATCCATATTTCTCCATACAAAAGAACTGTATGGAGAGCAATCTCGTATCGCAAGATACGAAGTGTCGAAGAAGTTATTTTCGGCAAGGTTGGCCGTCGGATCATCGGTAGCGGAACACGTGCTTAAGATGATTGGCTACATAGAAGAGCTCGCGGACCTTGGGACCACGTTGGAGAATGAGCTCTATACGGACTTGATTCTCCAGTCCCTTACTTCCACTTACGCCCAGTTTATCCTGAACTTCAACTTACAAGGAAAAGAAGTTGAACTTCCGGAGCTCCTCAACATGCTGCGGAGTGCAGAGGGCACCCTACAGAAAGGTAAGGAAACATCCACTTTGTTTGTAGCAGGATCTTCCTCTTCTAGGTCCAAGGCGAAAGCCAAGGGAAAGAAGAAGAAAGCCGCCGCCAAACCAAGGGGCGGTGTTAGTAAAGTGGATACGAAGGGAAAGGCAAAAGCAACAAAAAAAGTGGGGAAGCTTGTGGATAAGGAAGAATGCTTCTATTGTCATAAGAGTGGACACTGGAAGAATGATTGCAGGGCTTGGAAAGCCAGAACACAGGAACTGAAGCAAGTTGCGGCTTCAGCTTCAGGTGTGTATGTTATTGAAAACTGTCTATCAATAAACTCTACTTCCTGGGTATTGGATACCGGATCAGGATCTCATATCTGTAATTCTTTGCAGTCGTTGAGAAACCGTAGGGTTTTGAAGGCAGGTGACATGACCTTCAAAGTTGCAAACGGAGCTAGCATGGATGCTGAGGCCGTGGGGGACTATCACTTGGGGTTGTCAGATGGACAAGTTTTGGTTTTGCGTAATTGCTTTTTTGTACCGAACGCAACTTGTAATATCATTTCTGTATCTTTGATTTCTAAAGAAGGTTATGAATTTGCGTTTGTAAGTAATGTTGTAAACATTCACCTTAATCAAGTTCTGATTGGGTCAGGTACATTAAGCAATGGTATATACGTACTAAACCAACCACAGATTTTCAATGTCTAGAATACACACAAAAGAAATTCTCCGAAAATAAATCAGACTTTCTTATGGCATTGTAGACTAGGTCACATCAATGAGAGAAGGTTGACAAAGTTACATACAGAAGGATATTTGAATCCGTTCGAATATCAATCGTATGCCACTTGTCAATCCTGTCTCAAAGGAAAGATGACAAAGACTCCGTTCACTGGACACGGAGTAAAAGCGAGCGAGCTCTTGGGACTCGTACACAGCGACGTGTGCGGTCCAATGTCTACACATGCGCGAAGCGGTTTTTCTTACTTCATTACTTTTACGGATAACTTTTCAAGGTACGGTTATGTCTTCTTAATGAAACATAAGTCCGAAGCCTTTGGAAAATTCCAGGAATAGAAGAATGAAGTAGAAAAACAGACCGGCAAAAGTATCATGATTCTAAGATCGGATCGAGGTGGTGAATACTTGAGTGCCGAGTTCCTGGATTACTTAAAAGAGAATGGAATTCTCTCTCAGCTTACTCCTCCATACACTCCGCAACATAACGGTGTATCGGAGAGACGGAACCGAACCCTATTGGATATGGTACGGTCCATGATGAGTAACGCTGAGTTACCGCGATCATTCTGGGGGTATGCGCTAGAATCAGCTGCATACCTTTTGAACCGAGTTCCTACTAAGACTGTGCCTACCACACCATATGAGATGTGGTGTGGGAAGAAACCCTATCTTAAGCACATTAAGACATGGGGATGTCCAGCTTTTGTTAAAAAGCAGCATGCGGACAAACTCGAGGCACGCTCAGTACAGTGCAAGTTCGTGGGATATCCAAAGAACTCCAAGGGATATTTCTTCTACTGCGAAGAGGAACAAAAGGTTTTTGTTTCTCGTCATGCCTACTTCTTGGAAACTGAGTTTTTGGAAAACCAGATAAGTGGGAGCACAGTAGAACTGGAAGAAATTCCAGAACCACGAGCTATTACTGAAAGCTTAGTAGAACCAGAGGGTTCAAAAGAACAGGACATTCCTACGCCGCTCCGCAGGACTAGTAGGCAGTCTCATCCGCCCGAGAGATACTACGGTTTTCTCATAGACGGGGATAGAGAGGATTGCATCATAGATTATGATGAGCCTACTAGCTTCCAGCAGGCCGTTCAGAGCGTTGACTCGGTAAAATGGCTGGATGCAATGCGGGCCGAAATGGAGTCCATGTACACCAACAAAGTATGGACGTTGGACATTGCTCCAGACGGGGTAAAACCCGTAGGATGCAAGTTGATCTTCAAAAGGAAGATTGGTGTAGATGGACAGGTTAAGACCTATAAGGCTAGACTTGTTGCAAAGGGTTTTTGTCAAAGACCTGGTTTGGACTATGACGAAACCTTTTCTCCAGTGGCTATGCTGAAATCCATTCAGATCCTTCTTGCCATTGCTTCCTTCCATGATTATGAGATTTGGCAGATGGACGTAAAGACCGCTTTTCTAAATGGAAATTTAGAGGAGTGTGTCTATATGGACCAGCCAGAGGGTTTCATTCAGAGTGGGAGCAGTGGAAAGGTGTGCAAGTTGCTTAAGTCCATCTATGGACTAAAACAGGCATCGCAGAGTTGGAACATCTGTTTTGATGAGACAGTCAAAGAATTTGGCTTTATCAAAAATCCAGATGAACCATGCATCTATAGTAGATTTGTAGCAAGAACTGTAGTGTTCCTCGTTTTATACGTGGATGACATTCTCTTAATAGGAAATGACATTCCTATGCTACAATCTGTCAAGGGGCTCTTGCCACACAGGTTCTCCATGAAAGACCTCGGTGATGCCTCATACATCTTGGGGATCCGGATCCATCGTGATAGATCCAAGAGGATATTAGGACTTTCGCAGTCCAGGTGCATCGACACCATACTGAAAAGATTCAGTATGGAAGATTCCAAGCGCGGTAACCTGCCGGCTTGTCACGGGATCACCCTCTTTAAAGAGATGTCTCCCAAGACTGATTTGGAGAGGGATCGCATGTCTATTATACCCTACGCTTCTGCGGTAGGCTCTATAATGTATGCGACGTTGTGTACCAGACCGGATATAGCTTATGCACTGAGTGTGGTAAGCCGGTATCAGTCAAACCCTGGGGAGAAACACTGGATAGCGGTGAAGAACATTCTCAAGTACCTGAGGAGGACTAAGGAGATGTTCTTGGTGTATGGCAGAAAAGACCTCCAGATCGAGGCCTTTGCTGACTCCAGCTTCCAGAGTGACAAGGATGATTCCAAGTCCATGTCGGGTTTTGTCTTTACCCTCAATGGAGGGGCGGTGTGTTGGAAGAGTTCCAGACAGGAAACCGTTGCATACTCGACGATGGAAGCGGAATACATCGCTGCATCTGATGCCGCAAAAGAAGCCGTCTGGATGAGGAAGTTCTTGAAAGAACTTCAGGTGGATCCGTCCATTGTTGATCCAATACCTCTGTATTGCGACAACAACAGGGCTATAGCTTTAGCGAAGGAACCCAAGTCCCATCAGAAATCCAGACACATCTTGAGGCGGTATCACCTGATCAGGAAGATCGTGGATCGCCAGGAGATCGAGGTTCGGAGGGTTGCTTCAGAAGATAACACTGCAGATCCATTCACCAAGGCCTTACCCCAGACTCAGTTCGAGCGGCTGATCGAGATGATAGGTCTTCAATACGCCAGTACATGGCCTTAGTGCAAGTGGGAGATTGTTAGTGTATATGCCCTAGAGGCCATTACTGTATCATACTAGTTTGTATATTACTGAATGGAAGCTTGGGATATTCACCTTGTATAAACAATCTTGCTCAAAATAGTAGTATGCTACTTGGTTTGTTTCTACTTCAATGTGTACATGTGTTTATTTTAGTATATCACCTATACACATTAGTGGAGCCCTTAGGATCATTGCTTGATTACCAGCATTGTGATGGCAGTCACATTAGTGGGGGCTGGGTAATTTATAAGCACATCCTTATGCAGGTCCCTAGTCGCAGGACTATCGAGACAGGGCATCGATACTCCGGAGTAGACTAGCGTATGCGCTTCTCATCCCAGTGTGGGAGACGGTCTGTCCCACAGCCGTCAGTACGTTATACTTGAGATAGTATGCGGGTGCTCGTTGGGTTACGAGTACACTGGACAGGACTCATCGGGAACTGTTGATTGGTACTATACCTATCGTCAGTTATCAGTTCCCAGGTGATATGAGTACAGCTTAGTCCGCTGACTTGACAGTGTCACTTCGCCTCGAGTGTGTTCCCACTGTACATAGATTACTACCCTACCACGGCTCAAAGAAGTCGTGCAAACAGGTAGTAGTTGGGTGCAGTCCCGAAGCACTTGGAGGCAGTGACGGTTAGACAGGATTCGTCTCTTCCGGTATTGGGGGTTGACATCGCGCTGTGTCTAGGAGAGCCATTACACGAGTAGTCCCTGGCCAGGGCAAGCGAGATATACTGGTAGGTTTCCAGTGTTATCTCAGGGTGTTCTGGGCTTCATTCCGACACGACTTGTACCGGTATTAGGGGACTGACATTTACCGCCCCCTAGGCCCGCCATGCGATGTATCAGACGAACATACCGGACTGTACGGAGACTGTCACATTCAGGCTCAGTAGGAGTTCAGATGGGTTTCACCTCATCAGTCTTCTTGTCGGCATCTACCTGGGGACCGTTACGCACAGCTAGTGCCGCTTGCGGTCTCCGGTTAAACCCACTACCAGCGTAGTGTCGAGTCTTTAGAGTCCCAAACAGAAAGCTATTCGCCTTTAGGCAAAAGAGTAGAGGTCGCATGGTTTTGCGACAGGGTTCGGTCACATCCGTGACTTGTGCACGTTTAGTGTCCGGACAGTTAACACTAGCGGGCTTTGGTTTAAGCCAGATCCTAGTGTACGTTTTGGGATTGGTTTTATCCAGTATGTATTCGTGTTCCTCGGAACGCGGATGCGGGTGTGTATGCACAGTTGACGGAGAGACAGAGGCAGAGGATTCTCATTAGGGTTTTTGACTGTTGACTGTTGACCATTGAATTCTTGCTAAACCCTAATGAGAATATGATATATGATTAACAATAATATTAGTTAAGTATTATGGTGACATGGTTGTTGAGGGGTTGACTTTGTTGACGTGTTGACTTTGTTGACCGGTTGACTAGGTTGGACTAGTGGACCATCATGATGACAATGGCTATCATTTCATGGCAAAGACTTTTTGCTTGCTTGTTCTCTTGTGAAAAATGAGTGTATGAAATGATATGGCTATTGTAGATTAAACCATCACATAATACTTGATTTCTATGATTTGTTATGATGGCTTTGGATTATGAGAGCCAAGAGAAAAATATCTTTCTCATTCTATCATTTTCATTCTCTCTCTTGTTCTTGAGCTCTCATCCTTTTCCTCTTGTTCTCCCTCTCTTTAGTTTATGGTTCACTTGTCTCATGAGTTGAGAACCAAGAACCATAGATAAAATCCCAACACACTCTCCTCTACTCACTTTAGTTCACAAGGTTTAGCAAACCGAGTGAACTAGTTTCTTCAAAGCTCGAAGAAGAAGCCAAAGGTAGAAGCTTTCGGGTGGATCGATCTTCGGCGCAAGGAGACGACGGGGTGAAGCCGATCCGGACAACCATCAAGTGTAGAAGACGAAAGAGTTCAAGAAACAAAGGTATAACCCCCTAACCGAGTAGTTAACAACTCTTAGTTAGGTTGTTAGGTAGCTAAGTTTAACAAAGATCCATTTGAGTCCATGTTACCGCCTCTAGTAAATTGTTTTTCACCAAATTCCGCAAGCCCGTAAGTACCGGGAGAGGTAGCATGGGCTTACAGGAACCCTACTAGATCGGCGGAGAGGCTGAGGTTCGTTGGTTGCTATTGAATCCTTTGGTTCTACCAAATCAGCAGCTACAGTTTGTATAGCTGGAACTCTTTCTAGTTCTACCTCATGTCCAGTTATTTCTTCACAAGAAATTCCCTTTCACAAAGGTGGCATGCTGAGAAACAAAACATTTTTGTTCCTCGGTTAGGTAGAAGATATTCCCTTGCGAATGCTTGGGATATCCAACAAATTTCCACAGAACTGACTTTGTCTTGAGCTTATCCGGTTTATGTTTTTTTAGACATCGGCCGGACAACCCCATATCTTAACCAACTTAAGATATGGGCTCTTCCCTTTCCATATCACATATGAAGTGGTATGCAACTGATTTGATTTGAACCCTATTCAATAGGTATGCTGCTTATCAAGTGCATAACTCCCAAAAGGAAATAGGAAACTCAGTAGTACTCATCATAGAGCACACCATACCACATAGGGTGCTATTGCTCCGCCTCGATATACCATCGTGCTATGGTGTATACGGAGGAGTAATGTTGAGAGAGAATCTCATTCTCCTTTAGAATAATCCAGGAATTTCGTGCTCAAGTATTCTCCTCCTTGATCACATCAAAGGACATAATACTTATACCCGTATTTTGGTTCTCTACTTCTAACTTATATTCTATAAATATCTCAAAAGGTTCGGACTTGTGTTTCAACAGGAACATATGTCTGAATCTTGAGAGATCATCAGAGAATGTAATGAAGTGCAAAGAACCGGTCGTGGCATGTGTAGACAGGAGACTTTCATACACCAGCATGTATCAATGCCAAGAGTTCACTAACTCTTTCTCTGTTTTCAATAAACAGAGCTATGGTCATCTTATCTTTATGACATGACCGGCAAGTTTCACAAGATGTAAATTCAAACAAATTTAAATATGCATCTTAATGTAACTTCAGCCAGTCGGGTCGCATTGATATGACCTAGTCTACAATGCCTCAAGAAGGATTCATTCATTTCTGAACTCTTCCTTTCGTGTGTGTTCTGTATACTAAAAACTGTAGTTTGATTTAGAACGCAATACTTTTAGATAATGTGCCTGAACCAATCAACTCTTGATATAGGAAATGTTCAAAACATTATCCAACATTACAAAATTATATCATTTCTTTACTAATAAAGAGACTGATATGATGTTGTATATCAGGTTCGGTAGCTAATATGATGTTGTATATCAGGTTCGGTAGCTAATAACATTTGTTCAGAATCAATGTATTCTGGTAATACAGGGTGATAGTGACCAACAGACTTGGCTGCAACACTTGCACCGTTTTCTGTCTCATGAAACTTATCACCTGTTCTCAGTTCTCTACCTTTCTGTAGCCCATCTAACAGATTACATATGCGGGATCCTGATCCGGTATCTCTTACCCAGGACGTAAAGGATACTGAGAAACAGTTCTCTGTAATGAACATACCCGAAGAAGATGCACCAGCATGCACTTTCTTCGTTTGGGCGGCACGGGAAATCTGGTATTCCCCAATTTCCTGCTCTGTCTTATAACAATTATAAGTGGGAGCAGGACCAACGTTCCCCAGCTCAGTATAACAAGCGGGTTCGGTCAATATATCTGTTTTATTATCTTGATTAAGGCGTGATATGGTCGCTAACTGGAGAGAGAGAGAAGAAAACACTCAGCGTATGCTCTTGCAAGATCAGATTGGTTATTATTTTATCTAATCAGGATGGCTCCCACTGTTTTTATTAAATCTTCCTTCAAACCCTAAAAGGAAAGACTAGCCGGGATTAATTACACGCTACAAGTTCGCCAATCTTTCAGCATGCCAGTGTCGGTACTTTGAGGGAGGTCCCCCGTGCTTTCGCACGAACCTAATTAAAGTAAACCTCATTTTTCCAGAGGCGTAACCCTGTTGACACCTTTCTAGACACCTACTTGATCGGCTAATTGTAATGTGTAAAACTCTCTCAAGAGTAACAATTACTCGCAGCGGGTATCGGGATCTAACTATCTCATAGAAGGTATGCAATCTCATTGCAAATTTCAACACTTGAAATTCCCGATAATTTTGCCCCTAGCGTCCCATGACCTTGACGTAGGCCAACAAACCATAGTGCGCTAGTCAAGTTCAACCCGTCATTTCCTGATTGAATTAAACCCACCAGCACGACCCTTGACGCAGGCCAACAAAGTCGCACGACTACCCTAATCCAATCTGCATCATATGCATAAACTGATAAATACTAGTTAGCTACCGCACACTACGCCTTGACGCAGGCCAACAAACGTAGCACGAATACTAAGTAGGACTTATCTGAAATGACGGAGGGCTACGACAGGTTTTTCTGAAAACCTATTGCCTAATGAACATGATATCGTTGTAGAATCAAATGATTTTAAAATTGAGTGTTTTTTAGGCTTTTGCTAGTTTCGCTAAAGAGGTCACTCCCGGTGAAGGGATCGTCGGCTCTTTCCTCGTCGAATGAGGTGCAGGATATATCATATATATCACTATGCAAAGCAAAAACTCCAAAAGCAATCAAAAGACAAACCGAGGGGTGTAGCATCTGCCAGTCATTGCTAAAGGGGTCACTCCCGGTGAAGGGATCTCGGCCCTTTCCTTATCGAATAAGGTGCAGGATGTTCTACAAGGAACACCGCGATGCATAGCAAGACTGTAGCTACCTGTTTTTGAAAATTCGATTCCACAACATCATTAGGTTTCTTTTATTTCATTAATCTCATTAATGAAGTCCCATCATTTAAGTTACCTAAACATCACAGATAAATACGACGTACACTTATGCCATCCTCATTCGCCTCGATTTCCCCTCGTGCACCGTTAGGTTAGGTAACTAACAACAGAGCGGGGCAGGGCTAGCGTGGGTGTAAAACATAAGTGACGTCTATATAATATATCGTATATACTGTATACAGTATCTATCACAACATATCAAATGATCACATCACAGATATCGCAGCAGAAGAAACATATATGAAATATTGGATATACTAGGACGTCCGTGTTTTCAATACGAGCCGGTATAAAACACGGATTCCGCGGTCGCGATGAATAGCCAAAAACACATCCCTAGACCCCTATGAGAGCGGCAAGCAACACTGCCAATTCTAGGGTTAGGAGACCCGGTCTCGACTCCTCGAGATAGTCTCCCTCTGGACTCTAGAATCCGGTTACTTGTGCTCTCCTCCTTGGGTCTATCCTAGTGCGGAAAAGTAAATAATATACAAATGGTGACATCAACCTCAACCCGGAAGTGTCCCAATAAAAGAATATTACATACAATTTATTTACATGAATGAAAATGAAAAAAAAAACTCTCATCTCACATAAAACCCCCCGGCTATTCAAAACGCGACGATCCAATATAACATATCACAGCAACACATAATATCTCATATCATCAACGTAAGCAAGTATGCGAATCCCGATTGTCGTTGATGTATAGCAACGAAACCGGCGATACACCACATATTACGCTTACGGTCACAGAAAAGAAAGTGTAAAACTACAACAGTTGGAATCCGCAACCTTCTTAGACATCATATGCCTAACCAAATGAATTCCTTAGACATCGCATGCCTAACATTTAAAAACCACGCATTTTAGTCTCATTATCGAAAACTCTTTTCAATATCAAGTCGGTAATTCAACAAGATTCCCGACATTCTGATCGAATGCTCGTCGTAAACTTTAGTAGACGGCCGCACCCCCGATGCCGTCGACGAAGTGCACTAAGGTGGAACACCGCTGCCGCGAGCACCCGAATGGATGCTTTTGGCTACGGGGTTCTCCTACAGTCACTTGGTCGGGGCTATGGGCATGGCTGTCTATTAAGTTTACCCGGCGAGTATCCGCGTACGCTACGTGATTGCGATGGACTTTTGATCACATCAAAATTCCGTGGCAACCGATCAAATGAGACTAAAGTGCTATGTTTATAACATTCAAATCAGTTATCTTATAATAATTTGTGGATTCCAAATATTGTATCACATTCTAGATAAATAGAAAATGTTAAACTTTCCGATCGAACAATCAAACACCCAAGTTTTCCAAAACAGCTCAACACATGAAATAAGTTTAAAAACATTCACTTCATGCCACAGTACCAACGGTCCAACCGTAGAAGGGTCAAGCCAACGCCTCACATGTGGCACGCCGTACTGCCCCAAACCTTAAGGTTCAAAGGGTAGTTCAAGACGGTCATATAATCGAGTTAAGGTTAGTTGTCTTCTAGAGGGACCATCGCGTTACTTGCACTACTTAGAACGTTTTCAAACTATGGAAAAATCCAACACTTGAAAATTTTCCGGCAGGGAAAAAATTGGGTAATTATATCCGGTCGAACTTTTTAACAAGTTCTAAATTACCCGGAAAAACACATAGACGAAGTTAAATAAACCGATCGAATCATCGAATCCCCAAAACAACCCAGAAAACTCAACTCTTGAGTAAAATTTAAAAATTCCCAGAAAACACAGCAATTCCAGAAATAAATTACTGTGCAAACCACGTGGCCTAACTCACCAATATGGCCGCGGAACCGCCGCGCAAGCCAGGGTGGGGCCGCGGTTCCACGGCGCTTTGGTCAAGTTGGGGTCGCGTGCTGCACAGTAACTCCTACAATTCCCTGCTGAATTTTTTGGATATTTTTAATTCACAAAATTCCACAGTTCCAGAAAAAGTACAGAGAGGGGTATTCGATTAGGGTTTAGGGTTCGATCGGACTTCTAACATCGTCTACACATCGCCTAAAGCTCTAGCTAGGCTCTGATACCACTGTAGGGTTACTAGGAACACTCATGAGGTTCAACAAGGCATCAACCATGCCAAATTCAAAAATTTATGTGCCGAGAAACCCTAATGAAGATCGTTAACTAGAGGATAGGCGAAAATAAAAGCTAGCAAACAACTTTGCTACTAAGTGAATGGGAATACAACCTTTGTAGATCCGGTCCTCCACTTCTTTAGCTCCGTGTTGACGTCCCTCCGCTGCGATCATCGGGATCCTGGACTCTAGCGATGGTTTCATCGGAGAAATGAGAGGGTTAGGTCGTTGACTTCGAGGCCGAAGATGATCTACGTCGGGGAGACTCAAGCTCAAGCTATTCCTTCACTTGGTCAAAAACTTTGTGAAGAGAACACCCTATACAACATGACAAGTGGTAGAGGATGAAGAAATAGGAAGTGGGTTCACTTTGGATTTGGATTTCTCACTCTAAATCTCATGGCACCATTAGAGGTAGCAAGCTTTCTTGAAGCTTGAAGAAGATGAAGAAAAAGAAAGAATAAAAAGATAATCAATAGAATCAATATCCAAATGAAACTTATCCTTTTAATTATGGCACCATGGTTAAGTTAAGCCCTCATGCTTAACTCATGTAGAGAATTAACCAAAGTATTAGGTTAAAGGTTGGGTTAACTAATATCCTAAACAAATGACAAAAGAGTTGACTTTGTCAGTGTTTATCAAGCTTCATGAAGCTTGATAACTTTGACCAAAGTCTCATTTCTTTTGTTATTTGCTAGGAAAATAGTAAACCCTAATTTAACCTTGATTTGGTTTAGTTCTCATACACACAACTTGTATGTATCATCAAGCATGATACAAACTTGTACACTTGCATATATCACATATAAACAATGTGCACATTCAAGTGAGAAAATCAATCTTAAGTGAACCAATACTAGTTAATGTAAAGTAATATATCAAATATATAATTATACATTAAATCATTAAATCAACACTTGATTTAACGATCCGGTCATATTGCATATAACCGACTAATATCAATAGTAACAACTTATCGAATCAACACTTGATCCGATAACCCGGCTATATCGCATACAACCGATTAATGTCACAAATCGCGAGAATAGAATACAGTATCACATACTGGTATTATTCTCGGTCCCGCACATATCTCATATGCGCTCCTATTTCGTTTCGCTTGAGCCAGGAAACCCCTGTGTAGGACTCTAAAGACTCGTCAATACGCCGACAGTAGGTGATGATCATATCAAACACCCACAAGCCGCAAGCGGTCTGCTAAACGTAACGGCCACCCGGGTATTGAGCGATCAGAAGACCAATGAGCAAGCCGCTCACACTCCTGTGAATCCAACCAGTAACACATACCGTACAGTCCGGTCTGTTCGTCGTATATGCCGCATATCTCGCCTAGGGATGGTAAACGTCAGACCCCAATAACTCGATAAGTCATGTCGATATGAGGCTCATAACGGGTCGAGAAACTACTGGTAACACTTACCAGTAAATCCCTAAAGCAGCCTTGGCCAAGGACTTCCTGTTATAGCCAATCGAGCACAGCGCAACATCAACTCCCTATACCGGGGAGAGACGAATCCCCTCCTATCGCTCATTGCCTCCATGTGATTCGGGACTGTACCCAAAAACCACCGTTTTGCACACCCTCTTGGACGTGCTAAGGTGGAAATCAAAGCACAGTGGGAATCAAACTAGACTCTATGATGATCTCGAGTCAACAGACTACTCTGTACCAGTGTCACCGGAGAACTGCCATCTGACGTGAGGTATAATACCATCTGGGAGTTCTCGGCGAGTCCGTCCAGTATACCCAGTCTACACTGAGCACCCGTATATCATCTCTGATGTCAAACACCAATAGATATGGGATCATCCATCGCCTATCTGTATGGGTCGAGAAGGTATACGCTAGCCTAATCTGGTATTTCGATGCCCCACCTCGATACACCCACGACTAGGGACTTTGAAGGATGTACTTATAGACTATCATGTCCCCACTAGTTTGATCCGCATCATAGTCCAGGTAGTCAAGTACACATCCTAAGGGCTTTACCAACATGTAACAGAGAGACAATCAGTGTACACGTTAAGGAAAGAGTAACCAGATAGCACACTATCATATCGAGCAAGAAAGTCATCCCTATATATGTCCAAGCATCCACTACAATATACATCCTATGCATAGTAATGGCCTCTAGGGCATACATATAACTAACACTTATATGATGATGCACTTGATTTCAGAGGTTTTGGGAACCGCATGATATATTTTAAAAGATGGATTCATTTAAAAGAGTGGTTTTCCCTTAATATGCTCATATTGCCGTTTTATGTTGCATATATCAGTTTTTCATGGATTTTCGCATTGAGATATGGATTTCATATGATTATGGATTTGAGAACCGCGGGGGTGTTTCAAGAAATTTATGTATTGTTTGAAAACCCGGTTTCTCTTGATATGATATTTCAGTGCGTCCACCATGTGATTTCTCAGTTCTGAGATTTGCATGTGATACCCGATTCAAGGAGCGGGAGGCACTGACTGTGGGTACATGGTGGACCCGGTATGGTACCCTGGGGCGAGAGATGATATCGTGGTTTAGACGATGAGCCTGGCAGAGAGACTACTACCTACCGGTGATATTATTTAGACTCGGCGGATATTTGGGGGATACCGACCGGAGTCATGTTCATACATGCTACGTGGATTGCGGGTGTCGATGTAGATACTCAGGTTCCATGAGATGTACTGACATCAGGGCCGGTCTTGGTGACGGCGCCTGACAGATGAGTATTTACGTGTCGATGTTAGACACATGTTTTTCATGATTTTTACGTATCGTCGATGGACATACGTGGATGATATCCTCATATAATTATATGCATATGTTTTCATGAGATTTCGGGTGTCGATGTTTGACACTCAGGTTCCATGAGACTTGCAGGATATGAGGACCGATCTGAGCATGCGGTGCCTGAGGATTTTGGGATTTGATGTGTCAGTGAGGGACACTG
The DNA here is from genome assembly GCA_030015575.1 of Agapanthus africanus. Classification (NCBI taxonomy): domain Eukaryota; kingdom Viridiplantae; phylum Streptophyta; class Magnoliopsida; order Asparagales; family Amaryllidaceae; genus Agapanthus; species Agapanthus africanus. The sequence continues at coordinate 609,953,860 of JASDDO010000019.1, forward strand.
GGGTTTTACCATGCTGATGATTTTTGCATGAGGTTTTATTATATCATCCCACACTCAGGATTATTTTGATACGCATTGCTTCATGTAGTTGTAGTACCCTGATGATGTACCTTTACATGTGTCACGGCCCGAAATTGGCATGTGACGGCCCTAATACTACGCAACGCCTAAAGACGTAACGCAGTAAAAGAAAACCAAAACCCAGAAATCTAAACCATAAAAATAAGATAAGAAAAGATAGTAGCAGTTTTTGAAACATTTGAAATCGCAACCCAAATTCTTTAAAAGTCCAACTTTCTTTCTTTAAAATTTTGGCAACACCCTTTTTTGTAAAAACTGGCCCAAAGGCAGAAAACAATCCACATCAAAAATATACGACGCCGTAGCGAAGAAATAAAGACAATAGAGATAAAGCTGTATATAAGACAACAAAACCACAAATAATATACAATATCGTCCTCACCAAGTCTCTAAGTCAACAACATAATAGTAGATGGAGAGTACAAGGATACAACAAATGTACAATACAAAATACAGATAACCACCAAAACCCACCTAAGCAAAATAGCACACTGTGAGCCGATACGGTATCTGTAGTAAAAGATGATAGGTGAATAGCCTGTCTCGACTACTCTGGGGAAACACCCTGCAAAACAACTGTGGCACAACGGGGGTGAGTTGCCAACTCATGAATAGTAAATAACATATGCAGGTAATCGCAGGAATGTACGTACAGCATGAATCTAAGATATACAATTGCAGTAATAACAGGTCATGTGACATGCAGAATAAAGGAAAGTACACTAGCAGGTACAATCAATATGTGAAGCAATAATAAAATGACAATAGTATCAATAACCATGCAATAGGGATATGAGAATGTAGATATGCAACAATCATAAGGGTACACTAACAGGTACTCCTAATACATGGAACAATGCATAAATAAATAGGTATGAGGTATGGAGTGAAATATGTCATTCCCACGGAAACCTGACATCGTGGTAGGATTACAATCCATCAAGACACTCAAATCCCAATTCCTCATATCAGCCCCCAAGTTGGGCTCTCATATCATATAAGTCTCACATCTCCTCAATGTACAATATCGAGTAGATTTCCTATATCCCGAATATACAAATCAGCAATCTCTTTCATATATCCAATCTCAATGAATCACCCGATATCCCAAGTCAAAATCTCAAGTAAGATTCTATCATCCTAAATATATATTTGCAGAAATAAATATGATGGGGGCAATACACATATATTAGCGCCCCATTCCACTAATATTGGTGTAAGGGTATATATAACAACGGCTAAATCCCCTGTTATATATACAAAGGTGTTAAAAGAAATATCATGAAAACAATGTGCCAAGCATCGACACAGAAATCCTAATCTATCAGATACCGTCACCAAGACTAGCATCCTGATAGGTACGTATCATACGCTATCCCGAAAGCACGAGTGCCTAGCTCTGACCCTCGCCTTTCGACGTATGCATACGTGCATGACTCCCAACGGTATCTCCATGATCCCCGCCGAGTCATTGGTTCTGTCACCGGTAGGTTCTAGCCCGCCTCCAGGCTCAATCGGCAAAGTCCATCGATCTTCTTGCCGAGGGGAACCATACCGGGCCCCACCATGTACCCTCATACGGCAACCACACCTCGTATGGAGTATATAATCAGAACCGATAAATCTCGTGGTGGCTGCGCAAATATCATATAAAGAAAACCGGATTTTTCAATGAATGCATAATTTCATGAACTCCCGCGGTTCCCAAATCCAGAAAACATCATGTAAAATCCAAATAACAATGCGCAAATCCAGGAATAAATATATGCGATATATCTGAAAAGCGATCATATAAAGGAAAATATGTAGCTGAAACCAGATGTATACAAAATCAATAAGGTACAGCTAAGTATAGGTGTCTACCTATGAGTAAAAGATGTAGTATACCCCCCTGGGTATAAGTAAAATATGTAGTATACCCCCTGGGTATAGGTAAAATATGAGCAAAGGTGTCTCTGTAGCTAAATGTCGAATGTGATAAGTAATATAATATCTAAAATGCTTTGTGTGTGACATGGAAATTATTAACGGTGTGTGTGTAGCATACAATCCGTGCTCGTGCGATATGAACCGTCAATAACATGTGTAGTGTCCTACGGCTACGAGTCACGGTACTACTATATCTGAGTAATAGGGTAAAGGCGCAATTCTAACAATGACGTAGAATATGCGATAAGTATTAGAATTCTAGCCCAGACGCATAACGCCATGCGGGCGATTCCCCTGTAGATGTTAAATCTGTTAGTGTATATGCCCTAGAGGCCATTACTGTATCATACTAGTTTGTATATTACTTGATGGAAGCTTGGAATATTCACAGTTGTACATACAATCTTGCTCCAAATGGTAGTATGCTACTTGGTTTGTCTCTGCTTTAATATGTGCATGTGTTTCTATTAGCATATCGCTGATATACATATTAGTAGAGCCCTTAGGATCTTTGCTTGATTACCAGCGTTGTGATGGCGCTCACACTCGTGCGAGCTGGGTAATCCATAAGCACATCCTTATACAGGTCCCTGGTCGTTGAACTATCGAGACAGGGCATCGATACTCCGGAGTAGACTAGCGTATGCGCTTCTCATCCCAGCGTGGGAGACGGTCTGTCCCACAGCCATCAGTACGTTATACTTGAGATAGTATGCGGGTGCTCGTTAGGTTATGAGTACACTGGACAGGACTCGTCGGGAACTATTGGTTGGTATTATACCTATCGTCAGTTATCAGTTCCCAGGTGACATGAGTACAGCTTAGTCCGCTGACTTGACACTGTCACTTCGCCTCGAGTGTGTTCCCACTGCACTTTGATTGCTACCCTACAACGGCTCAAAGAAGTCGTGCAAACAGGTAGTTTTTGGGTGCAGTCCCGAAGCACTTGGAGGCAGTGACGGTTAGACAAGATTCGTCTCTCCCGGTATTGGGGGTTGACATCGCGCTGTGTCCAGGAGAGCCATTACACGAGTAGTCCCTGGCCAGGGCAAGCGAGATATACTGGTAGGTTTCCAGTGTTATCTCAGGGTGTTCTGGGCTACACTCCGACACGACTTGTACCGCTATTAGGGGACTGACGTTCACCACCCCCTAGGCCCGCCATGCGATGTATCAGACGAACAGACCGGACTGTACGGAGACTGTCACATACAGGCTCAGTAGGAGTTCAGATGGGGTTCACCTTGTCAGTCTTCTTATCGACATCTTCCTGGGGACCGTTACGTACAGCTAGTGCCGCTTGCGGTCTGTGGTTAAACCCACTGCCAGCGTAGTGTCGAGTCTTTAGAGTCCCACACAAAGAGCTATTCGCCTTTAGGCAAATTGAGTAGAGGTCGCATGGTTTTGCGACAGGGTTCGTTCACATCCGCGCACTTGTGCACGTTTGCTGTCCGGACAGCTTATACTAGCGGGCTTTGGTTTAAGCCGGATCCTAGTGTATGATTTGGGATTGGTTTTATCTCTTTGTATTCGTGTTCCTCGGATCACGAATACGGGTGCGTATGCACAGTTGCTTGAGACAGAGGGAGAGGACTTTGATTAGGGTTAATGACCATTGTCATTTTATTAACCCTAATGCTTATGTGTGTATTATGGTTAATTGATATTAGTTTAATAATTGTGCATGGTTATGGTTGTTGACCATTTGACATTCTTGACTTGTTGGCCTAGGTTGACACTTTGACCATCATCATTTCATTTGGAAGATGCTCTTTGATCCTTGCAATTTGCATTAAAAATGAAATGTTAATGGTCATGTCTTGATTAAGCCATGACAATTATCTAGCTAATTATCAATTTATAATAATTCACACATATATGTGAGAATGGTTTATTTTTCTCTCATTCTATCATTTACTTTCTCTCTCTTGTTCTTCCTCTCCCTCAAGCTTTCCCCTCTCATGTGTTGAGAAACACTTGAGCTTGAGAAAAACCTCTTCTTGATAATCTCTACTCTCATCTAGGGTTCTAGGATTAGCACTTCTTGCACCCTACTTACTTCTAGCTTGGAGTTGAAGCCAAAGGTTGAGGCTTTCGGGCAGATCTTTCTTCGACGTGAGAAGACGACAATGGTGACCTCTTTCTACTACTCCAAGGAGCAAGGAGAGAAGGACATAAAGCCCTAGGTATAACCATTCTACCCTTAGCTAGTTTCTAGTTAGTTTTAGCTTGTTTTTGTTTAGCAAAGATCCTTCTTTGTCTAGTCCATGTTTCCTAAAGTGATAAAAATTTGATTTTTATTCCGTTTTCCGCCTCCCCGCAAGCACCGGGGTGGGCAACGTGGACTTACAGTGGTATCAGAGCCTAACTAAACATAAACTAGTTCGGTAGTAAAGTGTATGGAAGTTCAATCGGAAAAAATCGAAAAACTGAGTTTTCAAAACCCTAACTTTCTGTTAAATTTTTTTCTGTTCAAAACAAAATAAATCATACTCCAAAAATCATCTCAGGGTTTTGTGAAGAAAGCCACCAAAAACGATCCAGAGATTCGCTCAAAGCGCCGCGGTTCCGCGGCAATAGCAAGCTATTACCGCACAACCGCTGCCGTTTTGGCTCGGGTCTGGGTCGAGTTTGGTGCAGTGTTTTTCTGGCTTGGTTTTGGGATTTTTAAGATGGTTTATATGTGCCCAGGTTTTCCAGAAAAGAAATTTGTTTTTGGGGGCCTATAAATCCGCATTTTTGATCGAACTTCAATACACTTTGACTAAAGGGTTATATCTGTGATGTTTATTTGTATTGAACGTCGGCTAATCGCTATATGTCGATTAGTCGGGGTTATACATATCTGTGATCTGTGTTTGATGATGGTATGTGTATATGAATGCGTTGGATTGTCACGAGTGAATAGCCTGGGTGGATGTGAGATGAGTGTTTCTTTTTCTTTAATTCATTGTAATATGTAAATTGATGTAATATTATTTGTTTGGCCGCACAACCGGGTCGGGGTTGTAGCCGTCATTGTATAATTCTTTTTACTGTTTTTGCTCCTAGGATAGACCCATGGAGGGGGTGCACAAACTACCGGGTATCTCGAAGTGCCGAGTGGCCTATTCACGGTGGTGAGGGAGGTTGCTTCGCTTCGGGTACTTGGCAGGTAGTTTGCCGCACCCGTAGGGGTCTTGGGTGGGGTATTTGGCTATTCACCGCGACCGTGTAATCCGCTTTTCGTTGCAGGCTCTAACGGATCGCGGATTCCTAGTATATCCAATGTATTCATCTGTGATCTGTAATGTCTATCATTGCTATATATTTATATATGATAACTATTTAGGCGTTGCTTATGTTTTACAGCCGCGCTAGCCCAGCCCCCGCTCTGTCGTTAGTTAAGTAACCTAACGGGTGATGACGGGGCCCCGTGGCGAATGCGAATGGCATAAGCGTACGTCATATTTTGGTTGTTTTCTGTAATGGTAGGATTAAATGATGGGACGCATTAAAAGAACTATTGCAAGAAAATAAACCAAGTAAAATTCGATTGGAACACTTTGAAAACCACTCGGTTCTTTTCAAAACTAAACTTTTAAACGCAGAGCTTGAACCACTCCTTTTAAAAGCTATCTCGTTCCATCGATTATATCAAGTTCACTACGTTCACGGTTTCGCCAAAACCATTCATAGCCCTCCGTCGTTTCCTATGGATATTCAATAGTATTCAAGCTATGTTTGTTGACCTTCGTCAAGGCATAGTGATTGGTAGCTGTTGGGTGTTCATATGTAGCATTGATAGATGCGTTGGTTTGGGACAGTCGTACTACCTTATTGACCTTCGTCAAGGGTATGTACGGGTGGGTTCAAATTAACCTGGATAATGACGGGTAGAACTTGACATGTGACTTATGATTTGTTGACCTTCGTCAAGGTCATAAGAGCATGGGGCAAAAATCCACATCGGGAGTTTCATAAGTACTGAAACTTGCTAGCGCTGCATACCATTTGGAGTGTGATGATTCTGGTAGGATTCTTTCGGTTTTATCACGCGATGATATTTGGATCCCGATCTTACTGTGAGTATATGCTACTCCTCGGGAAAACTCTCACTTAACGATCAATGCTATAAACCTAATAGGTGTCTAGAAAGGTGTTAGCGGGGTTACGCCCACTGGGAAAAAAGGTTACTTAATTAAGGAACTTCGCGAAAGCGTTGGAAAACCTCCCTCGAAGTACCGACACTGGCCTGGCTGAACGGTTAAGCAAGTATTTTACGGTGAGATTGATCCTGACTAATCCTTCTTTTATGGTTTGGGGAGGGATTCGAGAGACAGTGGGAGCCATCCTGTTTAGATAAATTAAAAACCAATCTAAACTTGCAAGAGCATCATGCTAAGTGTTTTCTTCTCTCTCTCTTAATTGCAGCGACCCAATGACCGCACCTAGGTTACATCTAAATTATAAAATGACTGAATCTGACTGTTTTTACTGGCAAGGGTCTGTCCAGATGTCCATTGCCTAGGACAAGCTGGGACACCTCTTGACTGATCCAACCCCTGCCGTCTCAGGTCCAGTTTCCCCTGTCACGGATATTGATATCCGTAGGACATCGGAAGAAGACTGTGCGAAAGCCAAGTGCCTCGTGTTAGCCTCAGTTGATGGTATATACCAGAGGCAGCACGAGAAGATGGACTCAGCTTCTATCTTCCTCCATAACAAAGTTTTATATGGAGAGCAATCTCGTATCGCAAGATATGAGACCTCGAACGAATTGCTTCCAGCGAGGTTAGCTATCGGGTCATCTATAGGGGACAACGTCCTTACAGAGACCAGCTCTTTTGAGCTCTCGGACCTGAAGACCACGTTGAAGAACGGGTCAGATGCTGACTTAGTTCAACAGTCTCTACCTACTACGCTGAAGGAAACCAGGGAAGTAGAAAGAAAGAGAAAGGCAGAAGTTTCGGGAATGGATGCAGTAAAAGAGGGATGTTCCTATTGTTACGGGAATGAACATGGACAGAAAGATTGCAGGGCTTGCAAAGCCAGTAGCCAGAATTCGAAGCATGTCGTGGCTTCGGCTTCGGGTGTGTTTGTAATAGAGAACTGTATGTCAGTTAACCCTACTTCCTGGGTATTGGATACCGGATCAGGATCTCATATCTGTAATTCGTTACAGGCTCTGAGAAACCGTAGGGTTATCAGGAAAGGTGATATGACTCTCAGGGTTGCTAACGGAATGAGCATGTATGCTGAATCCGTAGGGGAATATCATCTAGGACTGACAACTGGGTAGATATTGATTCTGCGTAACTGTTTTTATGTACGAGGTGCGACTTGTAATATCATATCTGTATCCTTAATTTCTAAGGAAGGATATGATTTTACTTTTGTAAGCGATGTAGTTAACATCCACCTAAATCAAGTTCTGATTGGGTCATGTACATTATAAAACGGGATATACGTATTGAATCAAGCTCAGATCTTTAGTGTCCAGAACACACTTAAAAGAAAGTCTCCGGAAACAAATCAGGCTTTCTTTTGGCATTGTAGACTGGGTCACATTAATGAGACACGGTTAACAAAGTTACATAAAGAGGGATACTTGAATCCGTTTGAGTATCAATCTTATGCCACTTGTGAATCTTGTCTCATGGGAAAGATGACAAAGACTCCGTTAACTGGACACGGAAAAAGAGCGAGCGAGCTCTTGGGACTCATACACAGTGATATGTGTGGTCCAATGTCTACACATGCGCGAAGTGGTTATTCATACTTCATTACTTTCACAGATGATTTCTCTAGGTATAGGCATGTTTTCTTGATGAAGCACAAATCTGAGGCCTTTGAGAAATTTCATGAATACATGAATGAAGCTGAAAAACAAACAGGCAAAAGTATCAAGACACTGAGATCTGATCGAGGTGGTGAATACTTGAGTGCCGAGTTTCTGGGCTACTTAAAAGAGAATGGAATTCTCTCTCAGCTTACTCCTCCATACACACCACAACACAACGGTGTATCGGAAAGGCGGAATCGAACCCTATTGGATATGGTTCGTTCCATGATGAGTAAGGCTGAGTTGCCGCGATCCTTCTGGGGTTATGCGCTAGAAACAGCTTCATATCTCTTGAATAAGGCTCCAACCAAGACTGTGCCTACCACCCCATATCAGATGTGGAGTGGGAAGAAGCCCTGTCTCAAGTACCTTAAGACATGGAGATGTCCAGCTTTTGTAAAAAAGCAGCTTGCGGAAAAGCTCGAGGCACGTTAAGTACTGTGTAAGTTTGTGGGATACCCAAAGAACTCCAGGGGGTATCTTTTCTATTCCGCAGAGGAACAAAAGGTTTTTGTTTCTTAGCATGCCCACTTCTTGGAAACTGAATTTTTAGAAAATCAGATAAGTAGGAGCGCAATAGAACTGGAAGAAATTTCAGAACCACAAGCTATTACTGAAAGCTTGGAAGAACCAGAAGTCTCAAGAGAACCGGACATCCCAGCGCCACTCCGCAGGAGTAGTAGGCAGTCTCATCTGCCTGAGAGATACTACGGTTTTCTCATAGATGGGGATAGAGAGGATTGCACCATGGATTATGGTGAGCCTACTAGCTTCCAGCAAGCCATCCAGAGCGGCGACTCGGTAAAATGGCTGGATGCAATGCGGGCCGAGATGGAGTCCATGTACACCAACAAAGTTTGGACTTTGGACTTTGCTCCAAAAGGGGTAAAACCCGTAGGCTGCAAATGGATCTTCAGAAAGAAGATTGGTGTAGATGGGCAGGTTGAGACCTATAAAGCTAGACTTGTTGCAAAGGGTTTTCGTCAAAGACCTGGCTTGGACTATGACGAGACCTTTTCTCCAGTGGCTATGCTGAAATCCATTCGGATCCTTCTTGCCATTGCTGCCTTCCACGATTATGAAATCTGGCAGATGGACGTAAAGACGGCTTTCCTAAATGGAATTTTGGAAGAGTGCGTCTATATGGATCAGCCGGAGGGATTCATTCAGAGTGGGAGCAGCGGTAGAGTGTGCAAGTTGCTAAAGTCCATCTATGGACTTAAGCAGGCATCGCGGAGTTGGAACATCTGCTTTGATGATACTGTCAAAGAATTGGATTTTATCAAAAACCCAGATGAACCATGCATTTACAGTAAGATTGTAGGGAGAACTGTAGTTTTCCTCGTCTTGTACGTGGATGACATTCTCCTAATAGGAAATGATATTCCTATGCTACAGTCAGTCAAAGGATTCTTGTCGCAGAGGTTCTCCATGTAGGACCTGGGCGATGCCAACTACATTCTGGGGATCCAGATCTATCGTGATAGATCTAAGAGGATGTTGGGACTTTCACAGTCAAGGTACATCGGCACCATACTGAAAAGATTCAGTATGGAAGATTCCAAGCGCGGTAATCTACCGGCTTGTCACGGGATCACCCTCTCCAAAGAGATGTCTCCCAAGACTGATTTGGAAAGGGATCGCATGTCTATTATACCCTACGCTTCTGCGGTAGGCTTTATAATGTATGCGATGTTGTGTACCAGACCAGATGTAGCATACACATTGAGCGTTGCAAGCCGGTATCAGTCAAACCCAGGGGAGAAACACTGGATAGCGGTAAAGAACATTCTCAAGTACCTGAGAAGGACTAAGGAGATGTTCTTGGTGTATGGCGGAAAAGACCTCCAGCTCGAGACCTTTGCTGACTCCAGCTTCCAGAGTGACAAGGATGACTCCAAGTCCATGTCGGGTTATATCTTTACCCTCAATGGAGGGGCGATTTGCTGGAAGAGTTCCAAGCAGGAGACCGTTGCTGACTCAACTATGGAAGCGGAGTACATAGCTGCTTGCGATGCCGCAAAGGAAGCTGTCTGGATGAAGAAGTTCCTCACGGAGCTTCAGGTGGTTCCTACCATTGTTGATCCAATACCGCTGTATTGCGACAACAACGGAGCTATAGCTTTAGCAAAGATACCCAGGTACCATCAAAAGTCCAGGCACATTTTGAGGCGGTACCACCTGATCAGGGAGATTATAGATCGCCAGGAGATCGAGGTGAAGAGAGTAAATACGGAGAACAACACCGCAGATCCACTCACAAGGCCATACCCCAGACTCAGTTCGAGCGGCTGATCGAGATGATAGGTCTTCGATACGCCAGTACATGGCCTTAGTGCAAGTTGGAGATTGTTAGTGTATATGCCCTAGATGCCATTACTGTATCATACTAGTTTGTATATTACTTGATGGAAGCTTGGGATATTCACAGTTGTATATACAATCTTGCTCGAAATGGTAGTATGCTACTTGGTTTGTCTCTGCTTTAATATGTGCATGTGTTTCTTTTAGCATATCGCTGATATACATATTAGTAGAGCCTTTAGGATCTATGCTTGATTACCAGCGTTGTGATGGCGCTCACACTCGTGGGAGCTGGGTAATCCATAAGCACATCCTTATACTGGTCCCTGGTCGTTGGACTATCGAGACAGGGCATCGATACTCCGGAGTAGACTAGCGTATGCGCTTCTCATCCCAGCGTGGGAGACGGTCTGTCCCACAGCCGTCAATACATCGTACTTGAGATTGTATGCGGGTGCTCGCTAGGTTACGAGTACACTGGACAGTACTCGTCGGGAACTGTTAGTTGGTATTACACCTATCGTAAGTTATCAGTTCCCAGGTGACATGAGTACAGCTTAGTCCGCTGACTTGACACTGTCACTTCGCCTCGAGTGTGTTCCCACTGCACTTTGATTGCTACCCTACTACGGCTCAAAGGAGTCGTGCAAACAGGTAGTTTTTGGGTGCAGTCCCGAAGCGCTTGGAGGCAGTGACGGTTAGACAGGATTCGTCTCTCCCGGTATTTAGGGTTGACATCGCGCTTTGTCCAGGAGAGCCATTACACGAGTAGTCCCTGGCCAGGGCAAGCGAGATATACTGGTAGGTTTCCAGTGTTATCTCAGGGTGTTCTGGGCTACACTCCGACACGACTTGTACCGCTATTAGGGGACTGACGTTCACCACCCCCTAGGCCCGCCATGCGATGTATCAGACGAACAGACCGGACTGTACGGAGACTGTCACATACAGGCTCAGTAGGAGTTCAGATGGGGTTCACCTCGTCAGTCTTCTTATCGACATCTACCTGGGGACCGTTACGTACAGCTAGTGCCGCTTGCGGTCTGTGGTTAAACCCACTGCCAGCGTAGTGTCGAGTCTTTAGAGTCCCACACAGAGAGCTATTCGCCTTTAGGCAAAATGAGTAGAGGTCGCATGGTTTTGCGACAGGGTTCGTTCACATCCGCGCACTTGTGCACGTTTGCTGTCCGGACAGCTTATACTAGCGGGCTTTGGTTTAAGCCGGATCCTAGTATAGGATTTGGGATTGGTTTTATCTCTTTGTATTCGTGTTCCTCGGATCACGAATACGGGTGCGTATGCACAGTTGCTTGAGACAGAGGGAGAGGACTTTGATTAGGGTTAATGACCATTGTCATTTTATTAACCCTAATGCTTATATGTGTATTATGGTTAATTGATATTAGATTAATAATTGTGCATGGTTATGGTTGTTGACTATTTGACATTCTTGACTTGTTGACCTAGGTTGACACTTTGACCATCATCATTTCATTTGGAAGATGCTCTTTGATCCTTGCAATTTGCATTAAAAATGAAATGATAATGGTCATGTCTTGATTAAGCCATGACAATTATCTAGCTAATTATAAATTTATAATAATTCACACATATATGTGAGAATGGTTTGTTTTTCTCTCATTCTATCATTTACTTTCTCTCTCTTGTTCTCCCTCTCCCTCAAGCTCTCCCCTCTCATGTGTTGAGAAACACTTGAGCTTGAGAAAAACCTCTTCTTGATAATCTCTACTCTCATCTAGGGTTCTAGGATTAGCACTTCTTGCACCCTAGTTACTTCTAGCTTGGAGTTGAAGCCAAAGGTTGAGGCTTTCGGGTGGATCTTTCTTCGACGTGTGAAGATGACAAAGGTGGCCTCTTTCTACTACTCCAAGGAGCAAGGAGAGAAGGACATAAAGCCCTAGGTATAACCATTCTACCCTTAGCTAGTTTCTAGTTAGCTTTAGCTTGTTTTTGTTTAGCAAAGATCCTTCTTTGTCTAGTCCATGTTGCCTAAAGTGATAAAAATTTGATTTTTATTCCGTTCTCCGCCTCTCCGCAAGCACCGGGGTGGGCAACGTGGACTTACAAAATCTACTCACCAGCGCTCCACGCTAGGTGAATCCTACCACCTGTTTCCCCCTGTAGATGCGTCCAATATACTCGCCTGCAAACCTGAAAATGAGACAAGAAACCCATATATAAGCCAAATATCTCGCAAAACGCGATATCGACACTAAACGAGAAACTCGCGTTGCGAACTAAACGCGTGTGTGCACGATACGCTGAAATGTGTGAATACGCATCTAAAACTACCGCGACACGCCGCGACACGCTAGATCACAGAACCCACTCACGTATCGCGTGTATCGCGCAAACACAACGAACACGAAAAACGATATATTGTCCCAGATTTTCTTCTAGGTCAAATCTTACAAAACTATACATGCCAAAACACTACCAATCACTGCAGACTACCCTATACAAAACCCCAGCACCCCATTCCCCTTCCTGGCCGCAATTTGCGGCCAGATTGATTAAATCTGCGGCCAAGGTAGGTTTTAGGGGCTCGTGTTCTGGTGGTGTGTTCTAGACCTAGTTTGCATGCCCCAGTTTTCTCAATTTTAACCTGAAAGGTCCAGGTCAATAGCAGATCACAGAATGCTAATATATCGCCTTAAAACACTTATTTGCACAAAACACAAACCCTATGGTATTTTAGTGAAATACTGGGTTACTCTCAGTTAAGGTGACCCTAACAACACTAAAATAAGCTAGGTTAACTAACACAATCATCACTTAATCAACATTCACCTTAATTAGCACTAAACTCACAATTAAACACAACCCGAAGCTAATTATCACATAAGCTAGAAAACTTGGAAATGAGTTCAGAAATCACCTCACACACGACCCTAGGCACAAGGAAAAGGAGAAGAAGGGGAAGAAGAGCTGCTGTAGTTGCTCAGGCTGCTGATGATGATGATGTCTGCTGCTGCTGCTGATGCTGATGCTGGAGCTGCTGCCTTGCTCCTTGTGTGTGTGTGTGTGTATTTGAGAGTGAGAGAATGAGAGCAATGAGAGTGAGGATGAGAATGAGGGTCAACAATTCAACCCCCTCCTTCTCACTCCCTCTCACTTCATTAAATGAGCATGGCCTCAACCATGTAGCACCATGCTCATCTCTCTCTCTCTCCCAAAGTCAACAATTCAAACCCATATTCAAATCCTTTTTAAATTCATTTTTTTTAAAACAACCATGCATAATTAAGACCCAAAACACTTAAAACAAAATATTACAACTAGATTAGGGAATGGTTAGTTCACCATGTTGCTAATCATGGTTAAACCCCAAATTAGCACCCTAGTTATCATGCACAAGTGTGTGCAAGCCTAGGAAAAATCTAATAAAATATTTATTAAATAGGATAAAATATTTAGAAATCAATTTGGTAAACTTTTTATTAAAAACCATACATTAAAATATAATTAGCCACAAAACACATTGTAAGGTGTTACAATCTGTCACGACCCGAAATACGGAACATGACCGGCACTTAGACTACGAACGTCTCAAGGCGTACGTATGCTAAGTAAGCCGAAACCCAGCAATCCAAACCAAGAGAAGTAGTAGAGAGTAGGAAGAACCATATCAAATCAACCTGTATGCAACATAATATACAACGCCTAAAGGCGAGGATCACAACAGAAATGAAACTCAACCAGCAAGAAACCCATGGAAATATAATGCGCGACTCTAAGATCGAAAGAATAAATATCGCTGGTCTCTATCTCAGAAAAATACATGTTTTGGTTGATGGGAATTCTAGATGCAACGGAAATATAATATACAAGGTATAATGATGGGTAAGATACAATAAACCCACCTACTAGCAAGTCACCCGAAAGGTACAGTGCCCGCAAAGCCGTACTGAAATCCGTACGGCAACACCTGCAAGAAACTGGGGCACAACGGGGGTGAGTTGCCAACTCGTGAGTAGAAAAAGATCTACGAACAGAAAATCGCATGTATGACGCAATCCTAGGTCTACGATCAACATGTATAATCCTTAAATATATAACCAGTAATCTCTAACCATGGCTAGTACAAATATCTAACCCAAGTGTAAACCCATGTGTCTGTGCCAGTGCATCAAGTGGCAATATATATCATATGAATAATGTATGAATGCATGAAACAGAATGCATGTACTGAAGAAAACTGCTTTCATAACTTTGAAAGATCTCTGTATTTTAAATGAGGTATCATGATGCAATCAGCATAAAACAGTGCCTAGTATCGGCACAAAACATAAATCTCAATATCTCGATATCTCTGTATCACAATCTCTGTACTTCAATATCTCAAATCTCAATGTCCCAATCATAATATCCAGGGCCCCGTCAGTCCAGATCGGCCCCTACTATCCATCTCATGACTACGACGGTATCCTCCGGATATCCGACGTGTCGGGTAATATCACCGGTCGGTCGTGCTCCCCTGCCAGGCTCAACGCCATCTCCTGCGATCTTCTTGCCCCGGGGTACCGCACCGGGCCCACCATGTACCCGAAACGGTTTCTCCACTCCTCGAATCGGGTCTCGAAATCCATCAGCAAAACTCATGGTGGACGACTCATACATCATGGAAAAACCGTATTTTGATTAAAAAGAGAAAGCAGTTTATATGTATGTTTTTGCGGTTTTCCTCCAAATCCAGAAAATCTCATGGAAACCCAAATCCAAATCATCAATAGCATGTGAAATCATGAATATATGCATGAGAATCCATGAATGCAGCATATAATGAATAACAGTATGCATGAAGTGACAAGTGATAGCTACAATGTCAAGCTAACATATAAAGCAAGCATACTAATATCATGTCACTACTAGCTAACAAGCTAAATCAAGCGATAATAATTTCTAAGTGTTCATGATATGGCAATTACCGATGAAGATGTGTGTGCGACAGCAATAAGTGTACGTGGTACATACGCATCATCGGTAATGGTGCTGGTGTCCTAGCAGCAGATATCAATAATGACATATGAATCATAACAGTAGGCGATGCAGAGCAACAATAATAATATGCGGGAGCTGAGATACTAAACACCATGATCGCTAAACTGCATCTAAGGTCATAAAAGTCATATAGCTACACCACTACAAGGCTGAGCTAAAGCTAACAGTAGGTAAGGGAAACCGCCTAACCTCTGAGTCGATACATATAAATATATATAGTCGATGATCCCGCCTCGATCATATCACATCCGATACCATATCTCTATAATTGGTTATTCCCAAGTCAAGTAGGCGGATCAAACATCAAAAATATAGTTCGTACGTGAATCCGTCGTACGGCATCCCCAAATCTGGGTACGGGTCAATATCATATTCGTCATATCATTCATCAAATATTCTCTTCATCAAATATCACTAATCTGGGTACTGACCTATGTCTAGTACAATGCTGGCATTATCACTATAATGAAAACCTGATTACTGATCAACAGTCTCTAGCAAGTCGATAATCATCATCATAAATCGTCACCAAAGAATATGCATTGCCGAATACGGCCTATCATAATTATCTTGACATATCAATTCATAACATATCTCATCACGTATCGTAATCACCTGTCGATCATTTACATATTTATGTCACTATTCCTATGGCATCATCATCCCAAAATCCGCTAAAGCATCAAGACGTATCTCAATTATGAATTTTATCATATCACCGACATCATAATCTCAGATCAAACCCATCGACTCACATCAATCCCAAGTATCATCCTCAAATCCGTAATAAACACATAGCCTCATACCCAAGTGAACACATATCCATAACGAATCCTATAACTATATATGAAATGAGGATGTATGCAAGTATGTATATGTGTGTATGTATGTATAGTGCACCCACTACCCTATGGTTTTGTAACCTTTCACCAATCCAATATACCAATATCCATTTAAACATCAATAATTTCCCGAACAACATATAATATTTATAGGTGTGTATACGCATCCGTATACATCACCTCGGACTGCGGGGGTGCTATACGCCATCCACCCGATTTCTCCCCGTAGATATAAATCTACTCACCTAGATATGTGTGCCGGTGCCGATGTCGCCGTTTGCATCTCCAACGTGTAAGTCCACGTTGCCAACCCCGGTTCTTGCGGGGAGGCGGAAACGGTATAAAAATCAAATTTTTAGCGCATTAGGCAATATGGACTAACAAAAGTCGGGATCTTTTCTAAACTAAACTAGCTACCAAGCTAAAGAGAGTTAGCTACTCGGAAAAGATGTTATACCTCACTTGAACTCCTTCTTCTTGAAACCTTTGTAGAGGTTGGATGGTGCTTTCCTCGTCGCCTTCTTCCGTCAAAGATGGATCCACCTGAGGGTTCAACCATTGGGCTCCTTTCTCAAACTTTGAGAGAACTAAGGTCTTCGGCTTGCTAGACCTCTAACCCTAGAATGAGTAGAGAGTGGTTTAGGGTATTTTTATCTCAAGGAGAGGTTTCTCAACACATGGGAGTGAATCTCCTTGAACTAGAGGAGGAGGAATAAGAAGAGAGGAGAGAGAATTGTTATGATAGAATGAATAAACTTTTTACAACCATAACAAATATGAAATGAATTATCAAATTAATAAAATTAATCTAAATGAAAAAGTTGATGGAAGGTTTGATATGACAATTATCATTACACACATTAAATGGTTATGCTAGAATCAAAGAGCATCTTTGATATATAATGATGATAGTCAAAGTTTCAACCATGGTCAACAAGTCAACCTTGGTCAACAAGTCAACAAACCCAACCATGACACAATTTCATTTAATTAATATTATTAATTGATATATCATAAATTTTATTAGGGTTTGGAAAAAGACGACTGTCAACTGTGCATACACACCCGCTCCGAAACCCTAATGAAAAAACCTCTTCCTCCGCCTCAATCAACTGTGCATACACACCCGCATTCTTGTTCCGAGGAACATGAATACCATGAGATAAAACCAACCCCAAAACATATACTAGTATCTGGATCAAACCAGAGCCCGCTTGTAATATCCGTCCGGACTTCAAACGTGCACAAGTGCGCGGATGAGAACGAACCCTGTCGCAAAACCATGCGACCTCTACTCTGTTTTGCCCAAAGGCGAATAGCCCTCTGTGTGGGACTCTAAAGACTCGACACTACGCTGGCAGTGGGTTTAACCACAGACCGCAAGCGGCACTAGCTGTGCGTAACGGTCCCCAGGTAGATGCCGATAAGAAGACTGACGAGGTGAACCCCATCTGAACTCCTACTGAGTCTGAATGTGACAGTCTCCGTACAGTCAAGTCTGTTCGTCTGATACATCGCATGGCGGGCCTAGGGGGCGGTAAACGTCAGTCCCCTAATAGCGGTACAAGTCGTGTCGGAGTGAAGCCCAAAACACCCTGAGATAACACTGGAAGCCTACCAATATATCTCGCTTGCCCTAGCCAGGGACTACTCGTGTAATGGCTCTCCTAGACACAGCGCGATGTCAACCCCTAATGCTGGGAGAGACGAATCCTGTCTAACCGTTACTGCCTCTAAGTGCTTCGGGACTGTACCCAACCACTACCTGTTTGCACGACTCCTCTGAGCCGTGGTAGGGTAGTAATCAAAGTACAGTGGGAACACACTCGAGGCGAAGTGCCAGTGTCAAGTCAGCGGACTAAGCTGTACTCATGTTACCTGGGAACTGATAACTGACGATAGGTATAAAACCAACTAGTCAGTTCCCGACGAGTCATGTCTAGTGTACCCGTAACCTAACGAGCACCCGCATTCTATCTCAAGTACGACGTACTGACGGCTGTGGGACAGACCGTCTCCCACACTGGGATGAGAAGCGCATGCGCTAGTCTACTCCGGAGTATCGATGCCCTGTCTCGATAGTCCTGCGACTAGGGACCTGCATAAGGATGTGCTTATAGATTACCCAGCCCCCACTAGTGTGACTGCCATCACAACGCCGGTAATCAAGCAAAGATCCTAAGGGCTCCACTAATATGTATAGGTGATATACTAAAATAAACACATGTACACATTGAAGTAGAAACAAACCAAGTAGCATACAACTATTTTGAGCAAGATTGTATATACAAGGTAAATATCCCAAGCTTCCATTAAGTAATATACAAACCTGTATGATACAGTAATGGCCTCTAGGGCATATACACTAACAATCTCCCACTTGCACTAAGGCCATGTACTGGCGTATCGAAGACCTATCATCTCGATTAACCGCTCGAACTAAGTCTGGGGCAAGGCCTTGGTGAATGGATCTGCAGTGTTTTCTTCTGAGGCAACCCTCCGAACCTCGATCTCCTGGCGATCCACGATCTCCCTGATCAGGTGATACCGCCTTAAGATGTGTATGGATTTCTGATGGGACCTGGGTTCCTTCGCTAAAGCTATAGCCCCGTTGTTGTCGCAATACAGAGGTATTGGATCAATAATGGACGGAACCACCTGAAGTTCTTTCAAGAACTTCCTCATCCAGACGGCTTCTTTTGCGGCATCAGATGCAGCGATGTATTCCGCTTCCATAGTCGAGTCTGCAACGGTTTCCTGTTTGGAACTCTTGCAACACACCGCCCCTCCATTGAGGGTAAAGACAAAACCCGACATGGACTTGGAATCATCCTTGTCACTCTGGAAGGTGGAGTCAGCAAAGGCCTCGATCTGGAGGTCTTTTCCACCATACACAAAGGACATCTCCTTAGTCCTTCTCAGGTACTTGAGAATGTTCTTTACCGCTATCCAGTGTTTCTCCCCAGGGTTTGACTGATACCGGCTTACCACACTCAGTGCATAAGCTACATCCGGTCTGGTACACAACATCGCATACATTATAGAGCCTACCGCAGAAGCGTAGGGTATAATAGACATGCGATCCCTCTCCAAATCAGTCTTGGGAGACATCTCTTTAGAGAGGGTGATCCCGTGACAAGCCTGTAGGTTACCGCGCTTGGAATCTTCCATACTGAATCTTTTCAGTATGGTGTCGATGTACGTGGACTGAAAGTCCTAATATCCTCTTGGATCTATCACGATGGATCCGGATCCCCCGGATGTATGAGGCATCACCCAGGTCTTTCATGGAGAACCTGTGCGACAAGAACCCCTTGACAGATTGTAGCATAGGAATGTCATTTCTTATCAAGAGAATGTCATCCACGTATAAAACGAGGAATACTACAGTTATTGCTACAAATCTACTATAGATGTGTAGCGTCTTGAAAAGTCGTTTTGGTGTTTTCCTGAAATTCGGTGAAAATTCGGTATTTTTCCGAAAACCGTCTTTCTCGATATTTTGCAGTTTAGGGCTAATTATACTTAAAATGGATAGGTAATTACTTGTTTTTAGTGACTAATGAGTTAATTATGAAATTTTGGTCATTTAAAAATTTTTCCCTATTTTTCAATTTTTTAATATTATTTTAAGCCGGTAAGAAAATACTTTAAATAAGCGATAAATACAAATTTTTCCGGGCTAATTTTAATCTCAAAAATTATGATAATTATATTCTAGTGATAACATGAATTTTTAGTAATTTATTTTGATTTTTAACCAATTTTTATAAATTGAAACGAAATTATTGAATTTTGGGCTAAAACTTGCAATTTTTGAGTTGTAGGGGGCCTTTTTGCATAAAATTTCTTTTGTAAAACCCCTCTATCTTTTCCCTCAGCCCAAGAACAGCCCAAGCCTTGGCCAAGACCAGAAAATTCTGACCTCTCTCTTTCTTGAGTTGTTTCTTGAGTTAATTGATAGTTTATGGTATTTATTTTAATAAAATGGTTAATATATGATACATTTGACTTTAGAAACTTGACCATGACTTTCCTCACTTGCCCATACCCTCCCCCATTCCCCTCCTCTGGCCGAAACCTGCACCCTTTCCATCTCCATTATTTTTCTTCTCTTTCTCTCTCATTTTCTTGCAATTTTTGAAGAAAATTCAACAAATATCCACAAATCCTTCTCTTTTTCAACACAAAATCCTTATGCTACCTCTTCTCAAGCCTATTATGGTTGAAATCATGTGGAAAGGAGGCACTTTTGGAGGAAACTTTCTTGCTTGATCTATTGATCAAGAGGTATAAATTCCATCTTGTTAAATTCTTTGTTTAAGTGCTTATATATTAAATGGTTTAGTGATAATTTAGTGTAGTTAATCTAGATTTCTTAGATTTTGTGGAAATTGATATTAGGTTTTGAACCATGATAATTAATTAAGTTGTTTATTAGTTAATCTAGTTGTTAATGACTAATCTATATAGTTACCTTGTTGTTGTAGTTTCAACTTTGCTAAATTAGTTAACTTTTGAAATGTGAAATTTGTTGTTTTAGGATTTCAAGAAAAGGTTTTTGTATGAAATTGGTATTTGAAACTTGATTAGTGAGTTGATTAGGGTTTAGAAACCCTTATTTAGTTGATTAAACCTAATTTGTTAACTAGTATTTTGCTAACCTAAATCTAAGAGGTGAACTTTCTAATTGGGGTTGAAATTAGTGTTAATTAAGTTTTTCAAGTGTGGATTTTTATTTGCAATTGCTATTTATAAAAATCAAGAAAAGGTTTTGTTATGTAAATTAGGTTTTTAAGCTTAGTTAATGGTTTAGCATTGGTGTATTGGCTAACTTTTTGGTTAGTTTGGAATGTTGGCGTTGGGTGGGTTGACCTTGTCGCTTTATTGTCGATGTTTGCATCAAATTGCAATTTCTGCTTACTAGATTTTTATAGAAGTTATGTGATGGGTTAATTGTGGTATCTTGATGATTTTGTTGGCTTGTCCTACGACTTTTAGGATGCGTGAGTGCGGTTTTTGGGTAGTCGGGTTTTAGTTTTGCCGGGTGACCCAAATCGGCGTTTTTCGGCAGTTTTTGCGATTTTCGCGTGTGTCCGCGCACTTTGTGCACGTTGTACCCAGCTAGAGAACTTTAGTAGTTTCGTTGGGGTTTTGCGTCGTTCTTGATATGTAACCTTATATTTGATATAAATTACAGGTTCGGTCGCGGAGACGTCTGACGCGGCGCGAAAGGGAAAGGCGGTGATCGGACACAGCTAGCCAGGAAATCCCGGTGAGTAGATTTAACATCTACGGGGGACGATCGTCTGGATGGCGCAAGTCGCCCGATAGATTTAGTAAACTGGAAAATAGTAAATTGGATAATCACTTGTGACATTAGAATAATAATACTGGCATGATAATTGCTGCAATTAGATCGATAGGTTATACCCATATACGCAAACTCAATTGTAGGACACATGCACCATTACCAGGTTTTTATATGCAGCACGAGCACTATTCATGTTTACACACACACCCTGGTAATTGCCATGCCACCACACTAGATAACTTTTAAATTTAAAACTTTTACTAATTGATACTTAAACTGGTGCTATTGCCTTTAATTCCTTAAAATGAAACCGTAGAATTGCTATTCATGTGCATGTACTTCATCATATTAATTGTTCATGCTTAATCCATTAATCACACATCGCAACTTGATTATTGATATCATACGCATTCATTATCATTGATATATGCACTTATGTGGATTTCTGGAGATTTTATGATATTGCTGGATTCCGGGGGAAAGCCGCAAAATTTCTAAACTTATTATATTTTTTTAAAATATGTAAAATTGCGGTTTTCTAGTGATGTAAGTGTCGTCCACCATGAGTTTGCTGTGGCTTTGGAAATCCGTGTCGAGGAGTGGAGGAACCGGCACGGGTACATGGTGGGCCCGGTAAGGTACCCCGGGGCAAGAGGAATGTGGTGATGACGTTGAGCCTGGCAGGGGACGGATTACCTACCGGTGACTGTTTGGGACGGCGGATATCCAGAGGATACCGACCGTGGCCGCTAGATGATGAGATATTGATATTTGAGATGGGTCAGCCGGACGGCTGAGGCCAGAGATACATTTATGAGATTTGAGACAGCTTTTGGGTGTCGTTGCTGGACACTGATTTTCGTCGATTCATTGACATTATGCTGGCATTCTAAAAGAGTTTCAAAAACAAAAAGAGATAAAATATTTCTTATATATACCTATTGAGACCTCAGATTTTCATGTTGCATGCATATTAGTACACTGATGTTATATACACACCTGCTAGTGCATCCAGTCATACCTGTATTTTAGATACTAGGATGCTTGTGTGCATGCATACGATAGCCTTTGTAGATGTTATTTATTACTCACGAGTTGGCAACTCACCCCCGTTGTGCCACAGTCTTTTGCAGGTCCGCTCCGTCAGTTCAGTAGCGGCGGGCGCACTTGTCTTTTACCTCTTTTGCCTGAGCTCGAGATTTGCTCATAGGTGGGTTATGTTATTTTTTTTTGTACCACCTTGTATATTCTTGTATCTAGCGTACTCCATCTACTGTTCTACCAGATATTTGTATATTGACCTAGAGATGAGACTGTGAGGTTTGTGGATTTTATACTGTATTTGGGGTCGAGCTCACTTGAGCCGACATGCTACTTTTCATGTTTCCTTATGCTTTATTATGCTTTATTATGCTTGCTGTCATTTACATTGCGTGGGATTTGTGACCGCCTTGTGGCGAAGAGCTAGCTCCCGCTTGGGGATGCCCTATTTTGTTGGATTCATGTATATATTTTGTTGTACCCATTTTTGGGGGTCAGTATTTACAAAGGAGACTCTGCCGAAATTTTCGGGAAAAATTTGTATTGTTTTAAAAAGTGTTTTACATGACTTATTGATAACTCGCTTTCAATTGATTGGGTTTTCTTCACTCTTTTGCTTCATTGGGTTTGTTTTCTGGGCTTTGGCTTACTTATTTTACGGACGCCTTTAGACGTTTCGTAAACTTAAGTGCCAGTCACGTTCCGTACCCTGCGGGCCGTGACAAAGTTGGTATCAGAGCGATAGGTTTACCTTTTTGAGTGTAGGATGACCCTTGGTAGATGGAGTAAGTGACTTAAGCAGGGTAACGTAGCGTACGTATGTCCGCGGCATACTTACGATACGGTACTCCGCCTAAGTGACTTTAGGATATACTTGCTTGAAAAAAAAAAATTCCTTCTTCAATTCCGTGTATCCTATGATCCTATTGCACTGTCCTTACTATCCGTTTTCCTGTGACAGCCACTATGCCGCCGAAGGCTACGAGGGCACAGAGGGCTGCCGCCAGAGACGAGATTCGAGCTGGCTCGTCCGAGACTAGGACTGAGCAGGGTGGTATGCCTACGCCGCAGGGACAGACCGATCCACCTTCCCCAGGCCGTATGGATAGGCTCGAGACGGGTATGGAGGAGTTGCGACAGATGATGGGAGGCATGCAGGAGCTGCGTCAGATGGTAGGATCCCTAGTTGCAGCCAGTCGTACACCGAGGCAGGATGACGTACCTACTACATCACAGACGACCATGATACCTGCTCCTACTACTACCATCGTGTCCATTCCGGTTTCACTACAGGACTTCATGAGGCTGAGACCTCCAGTATTCACCGGCACCGAGGCAGCGGAGGACCCACAGACGTTCCTTGATAGTTTAGCCAGGATCTGCCGTTCGCTGAGATGTTCGGATGATCGATGGGTAGAGCTTGCCAGTTTCCGGCTAGAGGGTCTCGCGCAGACATGGTGGGAGTCAGTCTTGAGAGGTCGAGCTGCAGATCTGCCGCCTATGACTTGGGCCGAGTTTACAGCGGTCTTTCTAGCCCGTTTCCTTCCAGAGAGCGTTCGTGACGCCAGAGCTCGCAGTTTCGAGGCCTTAGTCAAGACACCTGGGATGACGGTGTCTGAGTATGATATCCAGTTTACACAGTTATCCCGATATGCTCAGTATTTGGTGGATACCGAGGAGAAGATGGTGAAGAGGTTCGTACAGGGACTTGATGCCCAGCTATACCTTGCCATTGGCGCCCAGCACTACGACACTTATTCAGCTGCTATGGATACAGCATTGCGGATGGAGGCACGCATATCACAGACTCCGGCCGTTTCTGGGCCGAAGAGGATGCGCACCGATGTACCATCTCAGAGACAGCGCGCCAGATTCTTTCCGAGAGATAGGCCTGGCAGAGGATTTGGGCGGGGACAGTTATATGGTTCTTATCCCCAGAGGCAGCAGCCGTCACCAGGATGTTTTGGGTGCGGGAGTCTGCATCATCTTGTCAGAGACTGTCCGGTGAGACGACAGGGAGCAGCGACAGTTCCGCACGTGACCCTACCACCATCACCACCCCCTCCTCAGAGAGCCCTACTTCCTACCCCAGGCGATGCTCCACGCCAGTTAGGTGCACCGAGAGGCCGTGGACGCGGCGGTCCTGTTCAGAGAGGACGAGGAGGCAGAGGCCGAGGTCGAGGTCAGCCCGCTATCGGTGGAGGACAGGCCCGAGTTTTTGCTTTGACACCGCAGGATGCGCAGGCATCCAATGCCGTTGTGACAGGTACTTTGCCAGTTTGTTCTTTCGACGCACGGGTGTTATTCGACCCAGGTTCCACACATTCGTACGTATCTACACACTTTGCACCGATGTTGGGCCGTGAGTCGTCGTCGTTAGATCAGCCGCTTGTTGTTGTTACTCCGGTAGGCGAGTCGTTTGTCGCTCGTTTTGTATTTCGTTTGTGTTCCGTTCGTATCGGGGAGAGGGATTCATCAGTTGATTTGATACTCCTCGATACGTTGGACTTTGATGTGCTTCTGGGCATGGATTGGCTAGCCACTTGTTATGCTTCGGTGGACTGCCGTGAGAAGGCAGTCAGATTTAGCTTTCCGGGAGAGCCAGTCCTTGTTATTCAGGGAGACCGCAGTGTCGCCCTTCCCAGCTTAATTTCTTCTCTTCGCGCTGGTCAGCTCTTGCGGAAGGGATGTCAGGGATTCTTAGCGTGTATTTGTGATACTCGAGCTGCAGAGGTTCCGTTGGACCAGGTCCCGGTAGTTTGTGAGTTCCCTGATGTTTTCCCTGATGAGCTACCTGGGCTACCGCCTGAGCGCGATGTTGAGTTCTGCATTGATTTGATTCCCGGTTCGGGGCCTATTTCTATACCACCGTATCGGATGGCCCCGGCAGAGCTTCGAGAGCTGAAGGAGCAGTTGCAGGATTTGTTGGATAAGGGGCTTATTCGACCGAGTGTTTCTCCGTGGGGTGCTCCGGTCCTGTTTGTCAAGAAGAAGGATGGAAGTTTGCGCTTATGTATCGACTACCGCCAGCTGAACAAAGTTACCGTTCGGAACAGATATCCGTTGCCGCGCATTGATGATTTGTTCGACCAGCTTCAGGGTGCGGGGTATTTTTCGAGGATCGATTTGCGATCAGGATACCATCAGCTGCGAGTTCGACAGGAGGATATACCGAGGACAGCTTTCCGCACGCGCTACGGCCACTACGAGTTTTTGGTGATGTCGTTCGGACTCACCAACGCCCCAGCAGCATTCATGGATTTGATGAACCGTACATTCAGGCCGTATCTTGACTTGTTCATCATCGTGTTTATCGACGATATCTTGGTGTACTCCCGGAGCAGAGAGGAGCACGAGCAGCACTTGCGGATTACGTTACAGACTCTGAGGGAGCATCAGCTGTTCGCGAAGTTCTCCAAGTGTGCTTTCTGGCTGGACAGCGTCGGATTCTTGGGTCACGTGGTTACGAGAGACGGCATTTGTGTGGACCCGAAGAAGATTGAGGCTGTTCAGCAGTGGCCCCGACCTACATCGGTTACCGAGATCCGTAGTTTTCTAGGCTTGGCGGGCTACTACAGGCGTTTTGTTCAGGACTTCTCCCGTATAGCTGCACCGTTGACCGGTTTGACCCGGAAGGGAGTTCCTTTCGTCTGGACAGAGGAGTGCGAGCGCAGTTTTCAGCAGCTACGGACATGTTTGACTACGGCGCCGGTATTATCTTTACCTTCGGGATCAGGCGGATTTGTTGTCTACTGTGATGCTTCGCGAGTGGGATTAGGATGCGTTTTGATGCAGCATGGCCGGGTGATCGCTTATGCTTCTCGGCAGTTGAAGAAGCATGAACAGAACTACCCCACTCATGATTTGGAGATGGCTGCAGTGGTCTTTGCACTGAAGATTTGGCGACATTACCTTTACGGCGAGTCGTGTCAGATATTCACCGATCACAAGAGCTTAAAGTACATATTTCAGCAGCGAGACCTGAACCTCAGACAGCGTCGTTGGATGGAGTTGGTGAAAGACTACGACTGCGAGATCTTATATCACCCCGGCAAGGCGAATGTGGTGGCAGATGCGTTGAGTAGGAGGCCCGGGGGTAGTCTATCCTTTTTGCGCGCAGTGCAGAGGCAGTCGTCAGTAGATTGGCAGATGTTATGCGACAGCCGAGTTGAGTTCGAGTTCACTCAGACAGGGGGACAGCTCGCGCATGTTCGTGCACGCCCACAGTTGCTTGACCGTATATATGAGGCACAGCGTAGTGACGACCGTTGCTCAGAGATCATGGCACAGATGGGACAGGGCAGATTTTCCGAGTTCATGGTTGACGATCAGGGGATTTTACGATATGGATCTAGACTGTGCGTACCAGATGCCGATGGATTACGGCGCGACATTCTCAAGGAGGCACACCGATCAGTGTATAGTGTCCACCCCGGTTCCACCAAGATGTACCATGATATGAGAGAGACCTACTGGTGGGACGGGATGAAGAGGGACATTGCGGAGTTCGTTTCGAGATGCCTGACTTGTCAGCAAGTCAAGGCCGAGCACCAGAGGCCCGCAGGAGAGCTACAGCCGTTACCCATTCCAGAGTGGAAATGGGAGCAGATTTCGATGGACTTCGTTGTGGGTCTACCCAGGACCAGTCGAGGGTACGACTCCATCTGGGTGATCGTGGATAGATTGACGAAAGCGGCTCACTTCCTGCCAGTGAAGACGACTTTCAGCTTCGCTCAGTATGCTCAGCTCTATATTGACGAGATCGTGCGACTACATGGCGTACCGACTTGTATCGTGTCAGATCGAGGCACTCAGTTCACCAGCCGACTTTGGCAGAGACTTCAGGAGGCTTTGGGCACTCGTTTGAGCTTCAGCACAGCGTTTCATCCGCAGACAGATGGACAGTCAGAGCGGACCATTCAGACTCTCGAGGACATGCTCAGAGCGTGCGTTTTAGACTTTGGTGGTAGCTGGGATCGTCATTTACCTCTAGTGGAGTTCTCCTACAACAACAGCTTCCAGGATACTATTCAGATGGCACCTTTCGAGGCATTGTATGGGAGGAGATGCAGATCGCCCGTTTGTTGGACAGAGCTCAGCGAGAGCAGCATTTTGGGGCCGCAGCTTGTTGAGGAGACGACAGCGAAAATACAGTTGATCCGAGACCGGATGAGAGCGGCTCAGAGCAGGCAGAAATCGTATGCAGACAGGCGCCGTCGCAGATTAGAGTTCGCAGTTGGCGACCATGTTTTTCTGAAGGTCTCACCGATGAAGGGCGTGATGCGTTTTGGGCGAAAGGGGAAGCTTAGCCCTAGATTCGTAGGTCCCTTCGAGATCCTCGAGCGTGTCGGCGCTGTTGCATATCGTTTGGCTCTTCCACCCAGCTTTCCCGATGTTCACCCCGTCTTCCATGTTTCGATGCTCCGCAAGTACCTTCACGACCCTTCGCATGCGATTCAGCACCCGACAGTCCAGCTAGAGCGCGACCTTTCTTTTGCAGAGCAGCCGGTGGCCATCTTGGATCGGCAGGTGAAGAAGTTGAGGTCGAAGGTTATACCAACCGTCAAGGTCCTTTGGCGTAGCCCAAGCAGCGAGGAGGTTACCTGGGAGACCGAGGGCGAGATGAGGAAGAAATATCCCCATCTCTTCGAAGGTACGCGTAGCTATATTTTTTTAATTCGGGGACCGAATTTCTTTAAGGGGGGAAGATTGTAGCGTCTTGAAAAGTCGTTTTGGTGTTTTCCTGAAATTCGGTGAAAATTCGGTATTTTTCCGAAAACCGTCTTTCTCGATATTTTGCAGTTTAGGGCTAATTATACTTAAAATGGATAGGTAATTACTTGTTTTTAGTGACTAATGAGTTAATTATGAAATTTTGGTCATTTAAAAATTTTTCCCTATTTTTCAATTTTTTAATATTATTTTAAGCCGGTAAGAAAATACTTTAAATAAGCGATAAATACAAATTTTTCCGGGCTAATTTTAATCTCAAAAATTATGATAATTATATTCTAGTGATAACATGAATTTTTAGTAATTTATTTTGATTTTTAACCAATTTTTATAAATTGAAACGAAATTATTGAATTTTGGGCTAAAACTTGCAATTTTTGAGTTGTAGGGGGCCTTTTTGCATAAAATTTCTTTTGTAAAACCCCTCTATCTTTTCCCTCAGCCCAAGAACAGCCCAAGCCTTGGCCAAGACCAGAAAATTCTGACCTCTCTCTTTCTTGAGTTGTTTCTTGAGTTAATTGATAGTTTATGGTATTTATTTTAATAAAATGGTTAATATATGATACATTTGACTTTAGAAACTTGACCATGACTTTCCTCACTTGCCCATACCCTCCCCCATTCCCCTCCTCTGGCCGAAACCTGCACCCTTTCCATCTCCATTATTTTTCTTCTCTTTCTCTCTCATTTTCTTGCAATTTTTGAAGAAAATTCAACAAATATCCACAAATCCTTCTCTTTTTCAACACAAAATCCTTATGCTACCTCTTCTCAAGCCTATTATGGTTGAAATCATGTGGAAAGGAGGCACTTTTGGAGGAAACTTTCTTGCTTGATCTATTGATCAAGAGGTATAAATTCCATCTTGTTAAATTCTTTGTTTAAGTGCTTATATATTAAATGGTTTAGTGATAATTTAGTGTAGTTAATCTAGATTTCTTAGATTTTGTGGAAATTGATATTAGGTTTTGAACCATGATAATTAATTAAGTTGTTTATTAGTTAATCTAGTTGTTAATGACTAATCTATATAGTTACCTTGTTGTTGTAGTTTCAACTTTGCTAAATTAGTTAACTTTTGAAATGTGAAATTTGTTGTTTTAGGATTTCAAGAAAAGGTTTTTGTATGAAATTGGTATTTGAAACTTGATTAGTGAGTTGATTAGGGTTTAGAAACCCTTATTTAGTTGATTAAACCTAATTTGTTAACTAGTATTTTGCTAACCTAAATCTAAGAGGTGAACTTTCTAATTGGGGTTGAAATTAGTGTTAATTAAGTTTTTCAAGTGTGGATTTTTATTTGCAATTGCTATTTATAAAAATCAAGAAAAGGTTTTGTTATGTAAATTAGGTTTTTAAGCTTAGTTAATGGTTTAGCATTGGTGTATTGGCTAACTTTTTGGTTAGTTTGGAATGTTGGCGTTGGGTGGGTTGACCTTGTCGCTTTATTGTCGATGTTTGCATCAAATTGCAATTTCTGCTTACTAGATTTTTATAGAAGTTATGTGATGGGTTAATTGTGGTATCTTGATGATTTTGTTGGCTTGTCCTACGACTTTTAGGATGCGTGAGTGCGGTTTTTGGGTAGTCGGGTTTTAGTTTTGCCGGGTGACCCAAATCGGCGTTTTTCGGCAGTTTTTGCGATTTTCGCGTGTGTCCGCGCACTTTGTGCACGTTGTACCCAGCTAGAGAACTTTAGTAGTTTCGTTGGGGTTTTGCGTCGTTCTTGATATGTAACCTTATATTTGATATAAATTACAGGTTCGGTCGCGGAGACGTCTGACGCGGCGCGAAAGGGAAAGGCGGTGATCGGACACAGCTAGCCAGGAAATCCCGGTGAGTAGATTTAACATCTACGGGGGACGATCGTCTGGATGGCGCAAGTCGCCCGATAGATTTAGTAAACTGGAAAATAGTAAATTGGATAATCACTTGTGACATTAGAATAATAATACTGGCATGATAATTGCTGCAATTAGATCGATAGGTTATACCCATATACGCAAACTCAATTGTAGGACACATGCACCATTACCAGGTTTTTATATGCAGCACGAGCACTATTCATGTTTACACACACACCCTGGTAATTGCCATGCCACCACACTAGATAACTTTTAAATTTAAAACTTTTACTAATTGATACTTAAACTGGTGCTATTGCCTTTAATTCCTTAAAATGAAACCGTAGAATTGCTATTCATGTGCATGTACTTCATCATATTAATTGTTCATGCTTAATCCATTAATCACACATCGCAACTTGATTATTGATATCATACGCATTCATTATCATTGATATATGCACTTATGTGGATTTCTGGAGATTTTATGATATTGCTGGATTCCGGGGGAAAGCCGCAAAATTTCTAAACTTATTATATTTTTTTAAAATATGTAAAATTGCGGTTTTCTAGTGATGTAAGTGTCGTCCACCATGAGTTTGCTGTGGCTTTGGAAATCCGTGTCGAGGAGTGGAGGAACCGGCACGGGTACATGGTGGGCCCGGTAAGGTACCCCGGGGCAAGAGGAATGTGGTGATGACGTTGAGCCTGGCAGGGGACGGATTACCTACCGGTGACTGTTTGGGACGGCGGATATCCAGAGGATACCGACCGTGGCCGCTAGATGATGAGATATTGATATTTGAGATGGGTCAGCCGGACGGCTGAGGCCAGAGATACATTTATGAGATTTGAGACAGCTTTTGGGTGTCGTTGCTGGACACTGATTTTCGTCGATTCATTGACATTATGCTGGCATTCTAAAAGAGTTTCAAAAACAAAAAGAGATAAAATATTTCTTATATATACCTATTGAGACCTCAGATTTTCATGTTGCATGCATATTAGTACACTGATGTTATATACACACCTGCTAGTGCATCCAGTCATACCTGTATTTTAGATACTAGGATGCTTGTGTGCATGCATACGATAGCCTTTGTAGATGTTATTTATTACTCACGAGTTGGCAACTCACCCCCGTTGTGCCACAGTCTTTTGCAGGTCCGCTCCGTCAGTTCAGTAGCGGCGGGCGCACTTGTCTTTTACCTCTTTTGCCTGAGCTCGAGATTTGCTCATAGGTGGGTTATGTTATTTTTTTTTGTACCACCTTGTATATTCTTGTATCTAGCGTACTCCATCTACTGTTCTACCAGATATTTGTATATTGACCTAGAGATGAGACTGTGAGGTTTGTGGATTTTATACTGTATTTGGGGTCGAGCTCACTTGAGCCGACATGCTACTTTTCATGTTTCCTTATGCTTTATTATGCTTTATTATGCTTGCTGTCATTTACATTGCGTGGGATTTGTGACCGCCTTGTGGCGAAGAGCTAGCTCCCGCTTGGGGATGCCCTATTTTGTTGGATTCATGTATATATTTTGTTGTACCCATTTTTGGGGGTCAGTATTTACAAAGGAGACTCTGCCGAAATTTTCGGGAAAAATTTGTATTGTTTTAAAAAGTGTTTTACATGACTTATTGATAACTCGCTTTCAATTGATTGGGTTTTCTTCACTCTTTTGCTTCATTGGGTTTGTTTTCTGGGCTTTGGCTTACTTATTTTACGGACGCCTTTAGAC
Organism: Agapanthus africanus; assembly: GCA_030015575.1. Taxonomy (NCBI): domain Eukaryota; kingdom Viridiplantae; phylum Streptophyta; class Magnoliopsida; order Asparagales; family Amaryllidaceae; genus Agapanthus; species Agapanthus africanus. The sequence continues at coordinate 609,985,539 of JASDDO010000019.1, forward strand.
GTTTCGTAAACTTAAGTGCCAGTCACGTTCCGTACCCTGCGGGCCGTGACAAGATGCATGGTTCATCTGGATTTTTGATAAAGCCAAATTCCATGACTGTCTCATCAAAACAGATGTTCCAACTCCGCGATGCCTGCTTTAGTCCATAGATGGACTTAAGCAACTTGCACACCTTTCCGCTGCTCCCACTCTGAATGAAACCCTCTAGCTGGTCCATATAGACACACTCCTCTAAATTTCCATTTAGAAAAGCGGTCTTTACGTCCATTTGCCAAATCTCATAATCGTGGAAGGCAGCAATGGCAAGAAGGATCCGAATGGATTTCGGCATAGCTACTGGAGAAAAGGTCTCGTCATAGTCCAAACCAGGTCTTTGACGAAAACCCTTTGCAACCAGTCTAGCTTTATAGGTCTCAACCTGTCCATCTATACCAATCTTCCTTTTGAAGATCCACTTGCATCCTACGGGTTTTACCCTGTCTGGAGCAATGTCCAACGTCCATACTTTGTTGGTGTACATGGACTCCATTTCGGTCCGCATTGCATCCAACCATTTTACCGAGTCAACGCACTGAACGGCCTGCTGGAAGCTAGTAGGCTCATCATAATCTATGATGCAATCCTCTCTATCCCCGTCTATGAGAAAACCGTAGTATCTCTCGGGCGGATGAGACTTCCTACTGCTCCTGCGGAGCGGCGTAGGAATGTCCTGTTCTTTTGAAACCTCTGGTTCCACTAGGCTTTCAGTAATACCTCGTGGTTCTGGAATTTCTTCCAGTTCTACTGTGCTCCTACTTATCTGGTTTTCCAAGAACTCAGTTTCCAAGAAGTAGGCATGACGAGAAACAAAAACTTTTGTTCCTCTTCGCAGTAGAAGAAATATCCCTTGGAGTTCTTTGGATATCCCACGAACTTGCACTGTACTGAGCGTGCCTCGAGTTTGTCCGCATGCTGCTTTTTAACAAATGCTGGACATCCCCATGTCTTAATGTGATCAAGATGGGGCCTCTTTCCACACCACATCTCATATGGTGTGGTAGGCACAGTCTTAGTGGGAACTCGGTTCAGAAGGTATGCAGCTGATTCTAGCGCATACCCTCAGAATGATCGCGGTAACTCAGCGTTACTCATCATGGACCGTACCATATCCAATAGGGTCCGGTTCCGTCTCTCCGATACACCGTTATGTTGCGGAGTGTATGGAGGAGTAAGCTGAGAGAGAATTCCATTCTCTTTTAAGTATTTCAGGAACTCGGCACTTAAGTATTCTCCACCTCGATCCGATCTTAGAATCTTGATACTTTTGCCGGTTTGTTTTTCTACTTCATTCTTATATTCCTGGAACTTTTCAAAGGCTTCGGACTTATGTTTCATTAAGAAGACATAACCGTACCTTGAGAAGTCATCCGTAAAAGTAATGAAGTAAGAATAACCGCTTCGCGCATGTGTAGACATTGGACCGCACACGTCGCTGTGTACGAGTCCCAAGAGCTCGCTCGCTCTTACTCCGTGTCCAGTGAACGGAGTCTTTGTCATCTTTCCTTTGAGACAGGATTGACAAGTGGCATACGATTGATATTCGAACGGATCCAAATATCCTTCTGTATGTAACTTAGTCAACCTTCTCTCATTGATGTGACCTAGTCTACAATGCCATAAGAAAGCCTGATTTATATCTGGAGACTTTCTTTTGTGTGTATTCTAGACATTGAAAATCTGTGGTTGGTTTAATACGTATATACCATTGCTCAATGTACCTGACCCAATCAGAACTTGATTAAGGTGAATGTTTACAACATTACTTACAAACGCAAATTCATAACCTTCTTTAGAAACCAAAGATACAGAAATGATATTACAAGTTGCGTTGGGTACAAAATAGCAATTACGCAAAACCAAAACATGCCTATCTGACATTCCCAGGTGATAGTCCCCCACGGCTTTAGCATCCATGCTAGCTCCGTTTGCAACTCTGAGGGTCATGTCACCTGCCTTCAAAAACCTACGGTTTCTTAACGCCTGCAAAGAATTACAGATATGAGATCCTGATCCGGTATCCAATACCCAAGAAGTAGAGTTTATCGAAAGACAGTTTTCAATAATATACACACCTGAAGCTGAAGCCACAACCTGCTTCAGTTCCTGTGTCCTGGCCTTCTAAGCCCTGCAATCTTTCTTCCAGTGTCCACTCTTATGATAATAGAAGCATTCTTCTTTACCCACAAGCTTCCCCTCTATCTTTGTTGCCTTTGCCTTTCCCTTCGTATCCACTTTACTAACACCGCCCCTTGGTTTGGCCGGGGCTTTCTTCTTCTTTCCCTTGTCTTTCGCCTTGGACCTAGAAGAAGAAGATCCTCCTACAAACAAAGTGGATGTTTCCCTACCTTTCTGTAGGGTGCCCTCTGCGCTCCTCAGCATTTTGAGAAGTTCTGAAAGTTCAACTTCCTTTTCTTGTAAGTTGAAGTTCAGTATAAACTGGGCGTAAGTGGAAGGAAGGGACTGGAGAATCAAGTCCGTATAGAGCTCACTCTCCAACGTGGTCCCAAGTTCTGCGAGCTCCTCAATGTAGCCAATCATCTTAAGCACGTGTTCCGCTACCGATGATCCGACGGCCAATTTTGCCGAAAATAACTTCTTCGACACTTCGTATCTTGCGATACGAGACTGCTCTCCATACAGTTCTTTTGTATGGAGAAATATGGATTCCAGGTCCATATTCTCGTGCCTCCTCTGATGCTCGTTGTCCATATAGGCAAGCACGAGGCACTTGGCCTTCGCGCAATCAATCTCCCAAGTCTTACGGATTTCCTTATCCGCGACGCTGGAGGTGGGACCTAGGACGGGGGGAGCTTTGGTGGTAAGAAGATACCCCAGCTTGTCGTAAGTGATTGCCATTTTGACATTCCAGAGCCAATCTTTGTAGTTTGGCCCTGTCAGTATGTTTTTATCTAGAAGTAACTTAAGTCCAGTCATGTCGATTGGTCGCTGCAATTAGGAGAGAGAGAAGAAACACTCAGCACGATGCTCTTGCAAGTTTAGAATGGTTTTTAATTTGTCTAAACAGGATGGCTCCCACTGTCTCTCGAATCCCTCCTCAAACCATAAAGGAAGAATTAGTCAGGATCAATCCCACCGCACAATACTTGCTTAACCGTTCAGCCAGGCCAGTGTCGGTACTTCGAGGGAGGTTTTCCAACGCTTTCGCGAAGTTCCTTAATTAAAGAACCTCTTTTCCCTGGGGGCGTAGCCCCGCTAACACCTTTCTAGACACCTACTAGGTTTATAGCATTGATCATTCAGTGAGAAATTTCCCGAGGAGTAGCATATACTCACAGTAGGATCGGGATCCAAATATCAACGCGTGACGAAACTGAAGGAATCCTACCAGAATCATCACACTCCAAATGGTATGCAAATCTAGCAAGTTTCAGTACTTATGAAACTCCCGATGTGGATTTTTGCCCCATGCTCTTATGACCTTGACTTTGGCCAACAAATCATAAGTCACATATCAAGTTCTACCCGTCGTTCTCCAGGTTAATTTGAATCCACCTGTACCTACCCTTGACTTTGGCCAACAAGGCAGTACGACTGTTCCAAATCAACGCATCTATCTATGCTGCACATGAATACCCAATAGCTACCAATCACTATGCCTTGACTTTGGCCAACAAACATAGCTTGAATACTATTGACTATTCATGTGAAACGACGGAGGGCTACAAATGGTTTTGGAGAAACCGTGAACGTAGTGAACTTGATATAATCGATGGAACGAGATAGCTTTTAATAAGAGTGGCTCAAGCTCCGCATTTAAAAGTTAGTTTTGAAAAGAACCGAGTGGTTTTTCGAAAGTGTTCCAACGACTTTTACTTGGTTTATTATCTTGCATTAGTTCTTTTAATACGTGATATTCTTGCATTAGTTCTTTTAATGCGTCCCATCAATTAATCCTACCATTGCAGAAAACAACCAAAATATGACGTACGCTTATGCCATTCGCATTCGCCACGGGGCCCCGTCATTACCCGTTAGGTTACTTAACTAACGACAGAGCGGGGGCTGGGCTAGCACGGCTGTAAAACATAAGCAACGCCTAAATAGTTATTATATATAAATATATAGCAATGATAGACATTACAGATCACAGATGAATACATTGGATATACTAGGAACCCGCAATCCGTTCGAGCCTGCAACGAAAAGCGGATTACACGGTCGCGGTGAATAGCCAATACCCCACCCAAGACCCCTATGGGTGCGGCAAACTACCCGCCAAGTACCCGAAGTGGAGCAACCTCCCTCAACGCCGTAAGTAGGCCACTCGGCACTTCGAGATACCCGGTAGTTTGTGCACCCCTGCATGGGTCTATCCTAGGAGCAAAAACAGTAAAAAGAATTATACAATGACGGCTACAACCCCGACCCGGTTGTGCGTCCATACAAATAATATTACATCAATTTACATATTACATGAATGAAAGAAAAAGAAACACTCATCTCACATCCACCCCGGCTATTCACCCGCGATAGTCCAACGCATTTATATACACATACCATCATCAAACACAGATCACAGATATGTATAACCCCCACTAATCGACATACAGCGATTAGCCGACGTTCAATACATTTAAACATCACAGATATAACCGATTAGTCAAAGTATATTGAAGTTTGATAAAAAATACGGATTTATAGGCCCCCAAAAAACAAATTTCTTTTCTGAAAAACCTGGGCACAAATAAACCATCTTAAAAATCCCAAAACCCTACCAGAAGAACACTGCACCAAACCCGGTCACGAGTCGAGCCAAAACAGCGGCGGTTCCGCGGCAAATGTATACCCATTGCCGCGGAACCGCGGCGGTTTGAAGGGTTCAGGCGACCGTTTTTGGTGGGCTTGTTCACAAAACCCTGAGATGATTTTTGGGGTAAAACCTTTTATTTTTAGAGCAGGAAAAATTTTAACAGAATCTTAGGGTTTTGGCATGTCGTAGTTTTTGCGATTTTTCCGATCGAACTTCTATACACTTTACTACTTAGCTAGTTTAAGTTTAGTTAGGCTCTGATACCACTGTATGTCCACGTTGCCAACCCCGGTTCTTGCGGGGAGGCGGAAACGGTATAAAAATCAAATTTTTAGCGCATTAGGCAACATGGACTAACAAAAGTCGGGATCTTTTCTAAACTAAACTAGCTACCAAGCTAAAGAGAGTTAGCTACTCGGAAAAGATGTTATACCTCACTTGAACACCTTCTTCTTGAAACCTTTGTAGAGGTTGGATGGTGCTTTCCTCGTCGCCTTCTTCCGTCAAAGATGGATCCACCTGAGGGTTCAACCTTTGCGCTCCTTTCTCGAACTTTGAGAGAACTAAGGTCTTCGGCTTGCTAGACCTCTAACCCTAGAATGAGTAGAGAGTGGTTTAGGGTATTTTTATCTCAAGGAGAGGTTTCTCAACACATGAGAGTGAATCTTCTTGAACTAGAGGAGGAGGAAGAAGAAGAGAGGAGAGAGAATTGTTATGATAGAATGAATAAAATTTTTACAACCATAACAAATATGAAATGAATTATCAAATTAATAAAATTAATCTAAATGAAAAGGTTGATGGAAGGTTTGATATGACAATTATCATTACACACATTAAATGGTTTTGCCAGAATTAAAGAGAATCTTTGATATGTAATGATGATAGTCAAAGTTTCAACCATGGTCAACAAGTCAACCTTGGTCAACAAGTCAACAAACCCAACAATGACACAATTTCATTTAATTAATATTATTAATTGATATATCATAAATTTCATTAGGGTTTGGAAAAAGACGACTGTCAACTGTGCATACACACACGCTCCGAAACCCTAATGAAAAAACCTCTTCCTCCGCCTCAATCAACTGTGCATACACAGCCGCATTCTTGTTCCGAGGAACATGAATACCATGAGATAAAACCAACCCCAAAACATATACTAGTATCTGGCTCAAACCAGAGCCCGCTAGTAATATCCGTCCGGACTTCAAACGTGCACAAGTGCATGGATGAGAACGAACCCTATCGCAAAACCATGCGACCTCTACTCTGTTTTGCCCAAAGGCGAATAGCCCTCTGTGTGGGACTCTAAAGACTCGACACTACGCTGGCAGTAGGTTTAACCACAGACCGCAAGCGGCACTAGCTGTGCGTAACGGTCCCCAGGTAGATGCCGATAAGAAGACTGACGAGGTGAACCCCATCTGAACTCCTACCGAGTCTGAATGTGACAGTCTCCGTACAGTCCGGTCTGTTTTTCTGATACATCGCATGGCGGGCCTAGGGGGCGGTAAACGTCAGTCCCCTAATAGTGGTACAAGTCGTGTCGGAGTGAAGCCCAAAACACCCTGAGATAACACTGGAAGCCTACCAATATATCTCGCTTGCCCTGGCCAGGGACTACTCGTGTAATGGCTCTCCTAGACACAGCGCGATGTCAACCCCCAATGCTGGGAGAGACGAATCCTGTCTAACCGTCACTGCCTCCAAGTGCTTCGGGACTGTACCCAACCACTACCTGTTTGCACGACTCCTCTGAGCCGTGGTAGGGTAGTAATCAAAGTACAGTGGGAACACACTCGAGGCGAAGTGCCAGTGTCAAGTCAGCGGACTAAGCTATACTCATGTCACCTGGGAACTGATAACTGACGATAGGTATAAAACCAACTAGTCAGTTCCCGACGAGTCCTGTCCAGTGTACCCGTAACCTAACGAGCACCCGCATACTATCTTAAGTATGACGTACTGACGGCTGTGGGACAGACCGTCTCCCACACTGGGATGAGAAGCGCATGCGCTAGTCTACTCCGGAGTATCGATGCCCTGTCTCGATAGTCCTGCGACTAGGGACCTGCATAAGGATGTGCTTATAGATTACCCAGCCCCCACTAGTGTGACTGCCATCACAACGCCGGTAATCAAGCAAAGATCCTAAGGGCTCCACTAATGTGTATAGGTGATATACTAAAATAAACACATGTACACATTGAAGTAGAAACAAATCAAGTAGCATACTACTATTTTGAGCAAGATTGTATATACAAGGTGAATAACCCAAGCTTCCATTAAGTAATATACAAACCAGTATGATACAGTAATGGCCTCTAGGGCATATACACTAACACAACGCCTCGATGCCACGTGGGGTACCTACAAGGATATCACATGCTAAAACTCATGAAAATCATGTCGGAAACCAAAATGGTGCACACTACGCCAATAGGTAAAAACCTATGACCTTGTGTGCAAACACAGCCAATCACCACTGTCGTTGACGTCCAAACGCCACCCGACAGAACGAATCATCGAATACCAAAAATCCATACGGAAAACAGGTCGTAAATCATACGCCAACTCATGAAAAACAACCCAGATTTTACCCTAACTGGAAACAATCAAAACTAGACATACAGGGGGTCAAGTTTACATGAAATAGGGCTGTGCACGCAAAATGAGGTGATTCCACCCAGGTCTGGCCGCAAATTGCGGCCAGGGGGAATAAATCTGCGGCCGGGGTATGGTGGTTTGGGCTAGGGTTTTGGGTGTTGGTTCCTATCTGCCTGCACATCCTACTGTCAAGTCAAAATTATTTTAGGAGGTCCGGGTTGATAGCAGTTTCCAGAAAGGCCACAAAGTCGACAAATGCTGAATTACGCCAAGTATAACCTATCCGGTATTTTGATGAAATCTGGAACAAATCTTGGTTAAACTGGTCTTAACAACACCTAGTAAGGCTACCCTGATAATCGAAATCATCCCTTGGCCAAAACTCACTCAATTTCACTAACACTAGCACTAGGTCTCAAATATAACAGTAACTTTCAGCTAGACACTATAACTTGCAAGATAGGAATTTGGTTGCAAGATTATACCTCGAGAGGGTCTTAGGATGTAGGAGAAGGGAAGATGAAGGAAGGAGGGGTGTTGTGCTGCTGCTGGACTACTACTATAGTTTCTGGTGTTGCTTGGCTGATGCTGCTGCTTGCAATTGTTTCTGATGCTGGTTTTGTAGCTGCTGCTGCTTAAAACCTCTTTCTTTGTTGCTGAGCAGCAGCTACTGCAGGGGCTGAGGTTGTTCTTGTGGTGAGATGAAGTGTTGTAGTTGTGGTTTGATGTTGGTGTTGTGGGGTGTTGGTTGGAATAAGGTTGCTGATTTGGTATATCAGCAGCTGAAGTTGTGCTGATGTAATTGTGGTTGCATGTTGGGCTGATGTTGTGTGGGGGGAAGTAAAGTTCATGATGGTGTGGTGGTGAAGTGTGAGGTTGTAGTATGATGAGGGTGTAGAGTTGTTGAAGGGAGTTGCTGCTGTGTTTTGGCTGTTGCTGTTGCTTGCAATCCCTTCCTCTCTTTTTTTTTCTTTGTTGCAAATGCAGCTGCTACTGCTGTGGCTGAAAATGTGCTGCTGATAAATGGAGCTGATGTGTTGATATGGGGCTGAATATGAGCTGAGTTGATGAATGGTTTCAGCAGCAGATGTAGCTGCAGGTGTAGGGGTGGCTGATGTGAAGAAATTGGGGCTGAAAGTGTTCATGTTGGCTGATGCTTTGGTGGCTGAAGTGATGATATTGGGGCTGATGTGTTGTATTGGGGGCTGATATGTTACATCAGCTGCTGTTGCAGCTGATGTGGCTGTTGCTTTTGTTTGGGCTAAGGTTGTGCTTGATGTCTTGGCTGATGTTACATGCTGATGGTGGCTGAAAGTATGCTGATAATGCTTGATATGGGGCTGATGTGGTGTATCAGCTGATAGGTTGATATGGCGGCTGAAGTGTTGGGTTGTTGTTGCTATATGGGGTTGTTGCTGCAGCAGCAAACGTAAGGGGCTATTTGGTTGTGGTTATTTTTGTTGATGTAGGTGTTGTGTAGAATACTTGATGGTGGGGTGTGAGAGTGTGAGAGATGTGAGTGTGTAAGACAAGAAAAGGTGTTGAGGTGAGAAGCCTTGAAATGAAATGGTGTGTCATAACTTCATAGCGTCCTCTCTCTCTCTCTCAAGGTCAACTAACCCTAATCACCCTTAACCAAACTAAAACCCTTAATTAAGCCAATTAACCTAACCAAATGGTGCAACCCACCATGGTCATCTCAACATGGTTCAACCTTAAGCCACCATGAGTTCATAACATGAAATATGACAAGTGTAGGAAATGTTATGTGCACATTTTTTGCACAAAAGGCCAAAAATCCAATTAGCGATTTTTAATCGCGGTTAACACCAAAATCGCATATAACTCATCATAAAAACTGTAAAATGGCATATTTCCACACAATAATCTATTTTAGAATTTCCATAATTTTTCTTCAGAATTTTCACCCTTTATCGGTATTTAATTATACCGACGATTAAAATATTCATTAAAAATTAATATTAAATTCTGAAAATTCCCAAAAATAATATTCTATTTTTCTTTTGAAATGTTACACAATCTCCCCCTTAAAAGAAATTCGTCCCCGAATTTAAAAATATACTGCTACGCGTACCTTAAAAGAGAAGATTACAATTCTCAAATCTCACTCGCAGCCTCCCAAGTGATTACCTCACTATACGGCTACGTCCAAGAAAACCCTTCACAGATGGCAAGACCCTTGACCGAAGTTTCTCCACCTGCCGAGCCATTAACACAATGGTTGCCGGTGAGCGAAACGATCGCGTCCAAGCCAAATGGTCTGGTGCCATATCATGTGAGAAAGGTCATGAAGGTAATTGTAAAGTATCATCACAAGGAATACGGGGTGAAAACTCAGTAATCTAGGCGGAAGTGCCAAATTAAAGGCAACGAAGCTGACTCGCTTATAGGATCTCATAAGAACCCACAGTCCTGGGGTAAGCTCCCCAAAACTCAACACGTCATTCATCGGAAAAGTCCGTAGGAATACATGATCTGTCCCTGCGAACTCAAGTCTATGACCTACACAGTCGGCATAAGACCTCTATTGCACCGTGCTACTCTCATCCTGATCTGAATCAACTGGATCATCTCCGAAGTCTCTAGACTAGCTGGGGTCCAAAAAATCCTACAACGCAGAGTCAGAAAACAACAGACTGGTGATCGACATGACCTAACCCCTAAACCTGAAGGTTGCCAATTAGAGTGTCTCCTGATAACAGCTATCGAAGGAGAACCCTAACGATGGCGAGTGACGATCCCCAACTGCTGACAACAATCAATACAACACACAACTTAACAAAGAACAACTGAGCAAACTGAGTATAACCGGGCGACAAGAATCCGAATGGAGTCACACCCTGATTAAACTTGGGTAGACACCATAACGAAATTCATGGAGATCTGCTCCCACTCCTACTTTAGAATGGTAAAAGGTTGCAACTTTCCAGCCGACCTCAGATGCTCGACCCAAGCACACAACAAGACAGACACCTTGAAACAAAACCTGAAACTTCTCTTTACATTCCTGTCCACCCTTAACTATCTCACAAGTCACGTCAATGTTCTTGAATGAATATAGAGAGTTGACAAATGTGCCTGCTCTAGGATTGCACGTCTCTACCTGATAATATCAGGTACACAAACACATTCCTAACTTAGCACACCATTGTCATAAATCAAGGACTCCGAATCATTACCCAGCCGAGTATGCTCAAGTATCTCTAACGAACGAGCATCGGTGGGCAGTGTCTCGCGAAAGCGATTAAGGAAAAGTGGTCGGGCGCGGACATGAGCAAGCTGTCCCCTCTGTAGAGAAGAACTTAAGCTGTACTCAACGATCGCACAAAAACTGTAAATCTGCAGAAGACTATCACAACAATCAAAATCCGCTGCAGGAAGATATATATTAAGCTCTGGTGGTCCGTGAAAATATGACACGACTCTCGAACAAATAGTGTCTCCAAATCTCCAACGCAAAACCACCGCGGCCATCTCCAGATCATGAGTGGAATATCCTTCTCGTACTTCCAACAAATGTAGGGAAGCAAAAGCGATAACTCTATAGTGTCACCTTGGTACACACTCGAGCCCACTCAAGAAACATTACAGTTAAACAACAAAGTTGCCCGAACCAATAGCAAAGAAAGCACTGATGCAGTTTTTAACAGAATCTTCAACTGCCGAAACTCCGCACACATGCCTCAGTCCACAGAAAAGAAATCTCCATTTCGGTCAATTCAGTCGACGGTGCAGCACTACTCTAGAAATCCTGCACGAAACGGAGGTAAGAACCTGCTAAGCCCAAAAATCTGCGGACCTCCGTCCTGCACACAAGTCTGGACCTAAGCTGTACGGCCACGATCTCCCTCGGGACCATACAAACCGTCTCCCGTGAAAACAAGACCTAGGATTCAACACAAACAAGCCTGAAGAAACACTCAGAGAATCTAGAAAATCGTTGGTGCTCTCCCAGTACCTGCATAACAAATCCTTAAGTGTTACTCCTGTTCCTCAAGACACATTAAATAGACCAGAATGTCGTAAATAACACAACAATAACTGGTCGAGGAACGGCCTGAAGAAATCCGGTTCATCAAATCTACGAATGCTGCCAAGGCATCAGTGAATCCAATGACTCACTAAAACACACAAAGCACGTAGCACGCATAAGGCAGTCTTCGGAATGCCATCACTCCGAATCCGCAATAATGATGACCTGATCCCAAACAAAATTAGAAAATGTCTCGCACTCTGGAGCTGATCGAAGAAATCGTCAATGCGAGGTGAAGGATACCTATCCGCACCGTAAGCCGGTTCAATTAACGATCCATCGATACGCAACCCTAAACTGCCGTCTTTATCCTTGACGAACAGAAATAGGAGCTTCCAAAAGAGAAACACTCAGACGCACAAAACTCCCCAAACCACAACTCTGCAGCTGATCCTTAAGCTCCCTAAGCTTTGCCGGCTCATCCAGAACAATGTCGGAAAAACTCTCGCACGAAAGGAACACCGGTCCAACAAACCCTCTGTGGCTGCGCTATCAAGAATGATTGCCAAGAATCCACGACATCTCCTCAGTAGCCGACTAGCGAAAAAGGCCGAATTCAAGCTGTGAGAGGCAACACAACTATCCACCTGCACAACAAGAACTGACCTGCCGAAGAAAACAAACCTGACAGTTTCCTCACGGTAATCCACAGACGCCTAACACGTAGCTAAACAGTTCATGCCCAGGAGAACGTCAGATCCAACATCATTAGTAGGATCGAAACGACGGACGAATCTTTATCTCCTATCCGATTGGCACACAACTGAAATACGTGTCACGCAACAAAAGAATCGCTGACAGAAGTTAAGACAACAAACGGCTAATCTACCTAACATGATACAAGTAAGAAAAACAAACGAGTACATCAGAGAACATACGAATTAAGGATACCTGAAAACTCTGCATTGGACGCCTGCGCGTCCCGATGAGTAGAAGCAAATTCCTGTGTCTGCCCTCTACCCGCAACTGGCTGAACTCCTCTGGTAGACTGACTCCTTTGAGAGAATCTTCCACGTGCACGGCCTTTCTGAAAACGATCCTGACGAGGTGCTAAAGAACAATCCCTGACAAAGTGCTGAAGGCTTCCGCATCGAAAACATCTACGTGGTGACTGCTGACCCTCCTGGGAATGAGAGATGAACGACTGTCCTCGTCCTAAGCCTCTGCTACTCCCGCGACGGCTACAAAATCTGTCTCGATGACCAAACCTCTGTCCCTGGGCTTGTACACTGGTACGAGTCCTCCACTGTCCTGGAACTTTCAGCGTCTCTGGAATATGCGCCTCGTCAACTGGAGCTGCAACCAATGGTGCTATGTAGGTGACGGACTGCTGCATGCTGATCGTAAGTGACAACTGAGTAACAAGGGTGACAACCTCCTGTCGTAGCTCCCGAACGACATCAACCAATGAACTCATCGTCTGGCGAAAGTCCTGCATCTCAGCCATAAGCCTATCGATACTACATGTCAAAGGCCAATCCGTCTGCACCTGTGCAACTAAAGTGCCATCCTGGTCAGTTCTTGTCTCACCCGAGCCAACTCTGACCTCGGCCATCGCTGCATCACTCTGAGTCCCCATAGTCATCGGCAGCAAGGCTATAAATAGATATAAGATTCGATAAGAATAAGGAAATCGAATCGCAAGGATATGAGTCATCAAGGAAGGAATTTCAAGCAATTGTACTTAGGTCACTTAAGGCGAAGTACCACATCGTGGGTATGCTACAGAGATACACACACTATGTTACTCTGCTCAAGCTACCTACTCCATCATACTAAGGTCATCCTACACTCCGAAAGGTAAAATCCTAGCGCTCTGATACCAACTTTGTCACGACCCGAAATTGGCACGTGACGGCCCTAATACTACGCAACGCCTAAAGACGTAACGCAGTAAAAGAAAGCCAAAACCCAGAAATCTAAACAATAAAAATAAGATAAGAAGAGATAATAGCAGTTTTTGAAACATTTGAAATCGCAACCCAAATTCTTTAAAAGTCCAACTTTCTTTCTTTAATATTTTGGCAACACCCTTTTTTGTAAAAACTGGCCCAAAGACAGAAAACAATCCACATCACAAATATACGACGCCGTAGCGAAAAAATAAAGACAATAGAGATAAAGCTGTATATAAAACAACAAAACCATAAATAATATACAATATCGTCTTCACCAAGTCTCTAAGTCAACAACATAATAGTAGATGGAGAGTACAAGGATACAACAAATGTACAATACAAAATACAAATAACCACCAAAACCCACCTAAACAAATAATATACACTGTGAGTATGCGACATCGCAATAATTAGCCTTGAGTGCAAGTGGGAGATTGTTAGAGATAGTGCCCTCAGAGTCAATTATTGGATCACATGCACGTGATTGCAATGATTGAGGGAGGACCTGTCCCAGTAGGACAGTCTTACTCAAGATGATAGTATGCTATCTGGTTTATCTTTATCATCGTGTACTGCTTTAGGTGACCTTACAGGTCACTATTGCACGTTGATAAATCCCCTAGGATTCTTGCTTGACTGCCAGCAGTATGAGGGCGATCATATACGTGGGAGCTGGGGTCTATAAGCACTTCCTTAAAAGGTCCCTAGTCATGGGAGTTTCGAGACAGGGCATTGATACTCCAGAGTAGACTAGTGTATACAGTCGAGACCACGACGAGGGGCGGTAGCCGGTCTCACAAGCCACTGGTGTCAGTTGGTTCACCTAAGATGTATACAGGTGCTCATTGGGTTATGAGTACACCGGACAAGACTCGCCGGGAACATGCTAGTTGGTCTTATAGCTGACGTCAGATAGCAGTTCCCTGGTAACATGTGTACGTATTAGTTCATCGACCTGAGATCGTCATTTGTCTCGTGTGAGTTCCCACTGTACTTTGATTACTACCCTACCACGCTCAAAGGAGACGTGCAAACAGGTTTTAGTTGGGTACAGTCCCGAACCACATGGAGGCAGTGAGCGGATCTTCAGGGGTTCTTCCCTCCCGGTATTGGGGGTGAGATCGCGCTGTGTTTAGGAGAGCTATTACACAAAGTCCTTGGCCAAGGCAGGAGATTTACTGGTAGGTATTCCAGTAGTATCTCAGGGTGTTCTGGGATACACTCCGACACGACTTGTACCGCTTTTGGGGGTCTGACTTTTACCAACCCCCTAGGCCCGCCATGCGATGCTCATAGACGAACGGACCGGACTGTACGGATATTGTCACTGAAAGGCTCAGTAGGGTGTCAGGATGAGTTCACTCACAGACATCCCTTTTGGTCAATAGCCGGTAGCCCGTTACGTATGGCTAATACCTCTGACGTGCTAGTGGTTAAATCCACAGCCAAAGTATTGGCAAGTCTTTAGAGTCCCCTACAGACCGTTTTCTCAAGTTTCGGGCGAAACTCTGTAGTGTCCGTATGGAGATATGGCAGGATTCGATCAGATACGCGCGGTATTGCACGGATCATAATCGGACGGATTATACTAGAGGGCTTTGGTTTAAGCCGGATCCTAGTATTGTACAGTGTAGATTTTGTCTCTTTGCATTTGTATTCGGTCGCAATATAAATGCAGGTATGTATATACAGAAATGGGGTTTTCCTGTAATTTATTACAGGATCAGTTTTCTGAAGTTGCCAGTTTGTATTCCGTTCCGGCCAGTTTTCCTTTGTTCCTTCACGGCCGGAATTTTAAGAGGGAGGGGCTAATTTGCAAGAGTGCAAATTAGTTTTATGGAGGGGGTTTCTTGCATTTGGAGGATTATTATAAGACTATCATCATTAGATCCCTTTTCCATCTCTTCCCTTGCATTTATGGTGATGGTTATGGAAAGGATGTGGAGTTGATTTGGTTGTGACTTATTTATCTTTTTATCATTTATTTTTCTCCTCTTGATAATTCCATTCTTGCTCCACCATTTTGGAGATTGAGGGGCCGGCCACTTGAGGTGAGTGAGGAGAGAGGTTTCATTTTGGTGAAGGAAAATGATTCATCACATTTCTAGCTTGCTACAAAATTCCTCACCTCCCCAAAAGTTCATTTCTCCACATCAAATGGCAACTTCTCTACCCGTAAGAGACAGTGGTTTCTACACTAGTCTACAACATTCCTTGGACGCGTCGGCTAGCCAACTTCGCGCCCGAGTTGTCTCGGTCCAGAGGTGGGAGCCCGTAAAAGAACCCGGCGATGTGGTGCCCGTTTCGACGAGGAGGCGACGACCGGAGATTCCGCGAGGAGATCGGAGTGGAGGCGAAGACCGAAGGACACGGATCGCTTGGTATAGCATTCTACCCTTTCTCGAATTTGCTAGGAGTAGGTTAATGGCCCGATCCGGGATATTTTGTGCGCGGTGATGCCGGTTTCTAGTTTCTAGAAAAGTTTCGTTTCCGCATTCCTGCGTCGGATTGACGGCCGGGGCGCCTCCGTGCACTTACACTGGTATCAGAGCAACGTCATTAACCTAGTCTAGCTTACTCTAGTATGTTTAGAACTCGATCGAACAAAAATCCCAAAAACCGTATTCTCTAGTGCACAAGTTTCTGTCGAAATTTTTTTGGCTCGAAATTTTTTCAGTACATTGCATAAATACGTGCAGTGAATTTTAAGCATACTGCAAAAATTTTGTTAGGAGTTGCTACAGTATGACCGAGGAAACGCGGCCAAAACCCTGTTCTGGCCGCGGTTCCGCGGTGGGAAATGGTCAACGCCGTACAGAATTTTTCCAGTGGGCTTCTGGTCAGGAAATGGAGGTTTTGATATATTCTTGGGTCCAGATTTTCTGTGAGAGCTACAGTAGTGCTTGGGGCCCGCTTCGATATATTTGATCGATCGAGAATTTTAAACATGTTAGTTCACAGTATTTACATTATATCTGCGACCGTGAATGTCATTTGATTGGTAAATCCTGTTTAACTGCTATAGCCCTTTTAGACGGATTTGCGAACGTGACATTCACGTTGATGTTCTGTGTTGTGCTGTGTTGTTGCAGATTGGTCGTGGGGGATAGCCTGGATGCAATGGTAGTACAGTTTAGTTTATTATGTACATTTGATATTGCGGGGCGAGCGTCCGACATGTGGACTGCCATCACTGCCTGTTTGTATATTATTCTTTTGGGGCACGACCAGGCTGAGGTCGATGTACCCGTTGTATGTATATTTTACTTTCTGTACTAGGATTACCCCGCGGAGGGGTGCACGGATAACTGGGTTCTAGAGGGCAACAGGACCGCATCTCATGGCGTTGAGACGGAAGGGGCTTTACTCTAGAATTAGCGGGCTATTCGCCGCACTCGTAGGGGGTATAGGTTGACCCAGGAGGGGTGCCCAAGTTACCGGATTCCGTGAAGTGCTGGGTGGTCCATTCACATTGTTGAAGGGGGCTGCCTCGCTTCAGGTTTTGGCCGGTGACTTGCCGCGCCCGTAGGGGTCTAGGATTTCATTGCACAGGCTATCCACACGACCAGGGGAACGTCGGGTTTCAGTAGCGGCTCTATGAAACCCGGGGATCCCAGATATCTGTATTGTTCTATGCTGCTTATTACATTTCTGTGATGTTGCATTTTATCACGCCTTGAGCGAATATTATATATTGATATATATACTGGTAGATGTTGTATATGTTTTGCATCCGCGCTAGTCCAGTCCCCGCTCTGTCGTTAGTTAAGTAACCTAACGGGTGATGACGGGACCAAGTGGCGAATGCGGATGGCATATACGTACATCATTATTTTCGTTCTTTATTGGTGTGATCAATTGATGGGATTGCGTTGATTCGGATCAATGCAAGCTAAACAAACCTATTCTGATGATGTTGGAACTTTTTTTCAAAAAGCTGTTATTGCAAGGGCGTTCTCTTTTGTTTTGCACAGTGGTATTCGGTAATGAATATCCAGCTCCTCAGTCGACGAGGCAAGGGCCGAGATCCCTTCACCGGGAGTGACCCCTTGGACAGAAGTTTGCGTCAGGAAAATAACTTCACTATAGTCGTTTACTTTTGCTTTGCATCGTGGTATTCAGTTGGAATATCCTGCACCTCATTCTACAGGGAAAGAGCCGAGATCCCTTCACCGGGAGTGACCTCTTTAGCAAAGGTTTTCGCCACTATATTTTTATAAAGCTATTCAGTTCCTTCAACGATATCAAGTTCATTACGTTAAAGGTTTTCGCCAGAAACCATTCGTAGCCCTCCATCATTTCAGTTAAATATTCGGTAGTATTCAAGCTATGTATTTTGACCTCACGCCAAGGCATGGTGATTGGTAGCTGCCGGATATTTATCTGTTGCATAGATAGATGCGTTAGTTTGGGACAGTCGTACTACTATTTTGGCCTACGTCAAGGGTATGTACGGTTGGGTTCAAATTAATCTGGATAATGATGGGTAGAACTTGACATGTGACTTATGACATTTTTACCTCACGCCAAGGTCATAAGAGCATGGGGTAAAAAATTCACATCGGGAGTTTCTAAAGAAACTGAAACTTGCCAGATATGCGCATACCTTCTGGAGTGTGATAACGTGAGCGGATTCCGTCACGTTATCTTGCGATGATAGTTGGATCCCGATTCCTACTGATGAGTTGGTTTACTCCTCGGGTGATCCCGACTAATTCTTCTTTCGGGTTTGGAAAAGAATTTGACGTTATAGTGCGAGGTTTCCTGATTAGATAAAGTGATAACCATTTTGATCTAGGTTAGAGTGCACGCTGAGTGTTTCTTTTCTCTCTCTCTTTGGCAGCGACCATGACCCGACCCTAGACTATGACTCGGTGACCAAATTAACCGAACCTTCTTAAACATTGGCTTTTGGATTGTCAGAGTTACAAACCTCATTGCCACTCCTACTTTTACCCTTATCTCTAGGACACCCCGTATTACTACGAACGTCCACTTCCATTGGACAAAACCATCGTATGGTTATATACGAACTCGAAGGGATTTATTCGAGGATGGTTTCCGGTTCTGGAGAAAACGAATAGGACTATTCAGTTGTCTTTTCCTTTTACCTTCTCTCAGGTTGTGAGTACTCCTTGGTTTAGGAGATAGTACACCTATTACGCAAATTGGATAGTCTTCTTCCAAACCTTAGGCTGGTACCGAATGGTGGGGAATGAAGAAAACCAATTAGCATAACGATGGTGTACAGAAGGTATTAAGTAAAGACATATCAAGGGATTAGTAAGAGGGCAAAGTAAATTGCGACTGCTATTCACGACCGAACCAAGTATTTCATTACCACTCCCACTTCACCTTTGTATTTCTCCAGAACACTCCGTATCCCTAAGAAGATCCACAGTTTATTTGGATACTCCATCGTATGGTTTTATACGAACTCGAAAGGAACTTGTTCCAGTTCGAGGATGGATTCTGGTTCAGAAGAAATAGGAATAAGGTTTATTCGGTTGTCTTTTATCTTCACCTTCTCTCGCATTGCGAGTGCTCCTAGGATTAGGACAGTACACCCATTATGCTTATTTGATAGTCTTCTTCCAAACCATAGGCTGGTGCTGAACAGTAGGGAAGTAAGAAAACCATTTTGCCTAAAGGGGTGTACAGAAGGTAATGACTAAATACATATAAAGGGATTTGGAGAGATGGCAAAGAGATATACGGTTACAGTTGTGAATCTAGATAATGGAAGAGGCATTACTAGGAATACCGAGATACCCCATTGAAACATTTTAATGTATCAGTTTCACTGTGTACTGTTAAAAGAAAACTGATTTCCCAATTAGACACTTGCTCTAGGGTATGTATTTACCAGGTTTGATTCTCACATATGTATGGTTTTACTGATGATGAGTGGGAGTAAATTATTGGGAATTAGGTGATCATCCTCATTATATCGGGATTTGTTGTAATTGGTGATATTTGAGGAAATCGCCTGGGCTGTTTGCTGGTCGGCAAATATTTGGTTTTGAATATCCGTTGTTATGCACCAATTTCAAATTGATATATCTGTACGTCTATTTTTATAGAGTGAGATATACCTTTTTGAAATTATGTTTATCACATTTACCTATATCAGTGGATGGTTAGGTAAGGAGCATTGAACAGCGGTGTAATTCTTCATAACCATAGTAAAGTTTTCAACCTACGACACACAGGGTTTAAGTTATTAGACTCAGAGGACTTATACAGAGTATTGTATGTTGTACAGTGTCCATTAGGATAGAGGGGATGGTCCACGTACTATATTCGGTTTACTTATGACTTCTCTAGTTTTTAAACAGGTGTTTCGTAGAAACACAAGGTCTGAGTTTTGAGAAGTTATAGGTATATGAATAAAGTAGAGGACCGGGTATTGCAAGTATCGGGATTCTTCAAGATGATCAAAAATGTAGATACTTGTGGGTGGTATTCAGTTGATAGTAATGATTAAGAAAACTCGCTTCTCTTCAGGTTACTCATAATTGGAAGCATTCCTAAGTTGAGTAACGCTGATCGGCCTCTCTCTCCATTTAGTTGACATGCACTGGAGACAGCTGCGTGATTTGAATCTGGTTCAATTAAATCGGTGCCTTTTTTCTATATTGGATATAGAACAGTTCATATCTTGACATTGGTAAGGTACGGAGAGTTTTCCGGCTAATGCTTAAAACCAGACTCCGGATAACTCAAGACGCGTTTCTGTAATGGCTGTTTGTGGGTTGACCCAGGCTATGACGTGGGTTGACTTTCTACCATCTGGAAGATCAATAGTGATATTGTTCTAGACTCGCCACAGTTTTAATAAAAATGGATTTTTTCAGAAAACAGTAGTGGGAATATGGTAGAACTGGAAGTGATTCCAGAACCGCAAACGATTACTGAAGTTTTGATAAGAACCTAAAGATTCAATCTGGTTTGACATTCCATTAGCCACTCCGCAGATTTGGTTGGTAACCTCAGGCACCCGAGAGGTACTCCGGTTGCCTCAAGGACGGTGACAGGGAGGTTCTTGTTTACCCAGACTTGCCATTGCTGTTGTTGCAGACTGTGAGACTCGGCAGGAGGATGAGTATAGCGTCGTTCTAAACTAGCTTTAGAAGTGTACGTCTATATGACTCTGCTAGAGGGTTGTCATAGTCAGTGGGAGCAGCGGAAGCATTGGTGGACAGGTGGCTTTTGTCTATTTACAGACTAAAGCGGATACAGCGGAGATAGATCATCTATTTCTGATGTGACAGTCATAGGTTTGACTTCATCAGAATAGAAGATGGATCTGTTAAGAAGGTAGTAGGGTGTGATGTCCTGGTATTTGGATGACATACAAAGAGTAGGAAGTGAAATTCCTATACTATGATCGGTTATACTTTGGTTGTCACAAAGTGGTTTCTCCATATAGGAATTGGATATTATATCAGGCATTCTGGTTACTAGATCTATGGTTTTAGATCTAGATTTGGGAAGTGTCCCAATCTGGGTACTTAGACAGCATTCTAAAGGTGTTTTAAAATGGATGACTCATGGCACGGGGAAGTGTCCCAATCTGGGTACTTAGACAGCATTCTAAAGGTGTTTTAGAATGGATGACTCCTGGCACGGTAGTATACCTGCAGGTAATGGAGTCACCCTCTCTAAAGGTGTCTTACTGACTAAAGGGGAGAGGGATATGCATGATTGGATGATCACTTGCTTAGGCAATTGAGTCAATCATGAGATGTCAAGTACCACGCCAGATATAGTTTTTGTAGTAGATGCAATAAGTTGATATTGATCCAATCCAGGAGAAACATTCGGAAGCAGTTTTAGAACATAAGTGGATGTTCTAGGGATATGATAACATTAGCCTCATTCGGGAGATGATTATCATTCCAAGCTTACAAGGTGACCTGGATGACAGAGTGACTGTCAGAGTTATAGTTTTCCCTCTGACGAGAGGCAGTATTTTTGACAGGTGCTCCAGGCGGATACTGAGGGAGGCATGGCGCAGGATACTGATTAAGTTCAGTTAATGATACAGTCTAAGAAGTTTGGATTTCGAGTTCACTTATGAACTAGGTCCCATCAGACATCCAAACATATTCTAAGACAGGTATTGCTCATTTCGGAAGATCGGTTTCTCCGCGAACTTGAGATAAAGAGAGACATAGAAAGAAACATCACAGCGGATCCACGCACTGAGGCTATTCCTCGAACGCAATAGTTTCGCAAACGAGCTTTATGAGACTGACTAGTAGAGGAGTTGGGTGTTCAGTATCATACGGGCTGTGAGTATGCGACATCGTAATAATTAGCCTTGAGTGCAAGTGGGAGATTGTTGGAGATAGTGCCCTCAGAGTCAATTATTAGATCACATGCACGTGATTGCAATGATTGAGGGAGGACCTGTCCCAGTAGGACAGTCTTACTCAAGATGATAGTATGCTATCTGGTTTATCTTTATCATCGTGTACTGCTTTAGGTGACCTTACAGGTCACTATTACACATTGATAGAGCCCCTAGGATTCTTGCTTGACTGCCAACAGTATGAGGGCGATCATATACGTGGGAGCTGGGGTCTATAAGCACATCCTTAAAAGGTCCCTAGTCGTGGGAGTTTCGAGACAAGGCATTGATACTCCATAGTAGACTAGTGTATACAGTCGAGACCCCGACAAGGGGCGGTGTCCGGTCTCATAAGCCACTGGTGTCAGTTGGTTCACCTAAGATGTATATAGGTGCTCATTGGGTTATGAGTACACCGGACAGGACTCACCGGGAACATGCTAGTTAGTCTTATACCAGACGTCAGATAGCAGTTCCCTGGTGACATGTGTACAGATTAGTTCATCGACCTGAGATTGCCATTTGTCTCGTGTGAGTTCCCACTGTACTTTGATTACTACCTTACCACGCTCAAAGGAGACGTGCAAATGGGTTTTAGTTGGGTACAGTCCCGAGCCACTTGGAGGCAGTGAGCGGATCTTCAGGGATTCGTCTCTCCCGGTATTTGGGGTGAGGTCGTGCTGTGTCTAGAAGAGCCATTACACGAAGTCCTTAGCCAAGGCAGGAGATTTACTGGTAGGTATTCCAGTAGTATCTCAGGGTGTTCTGGGCTACACTCCGACACGACTTGTACCGCTTTTGGGGGTCTGACTTTTACCAACCCCCTAGGCTCGCCATGCGATGCTCATAGACAAACAGACTGGACTGTACGTATATTGTCACTGACATGCTCAGTAGGGTGTCAGGATGAGTTCGCTCACAGACGTGCCTTTTAGTCAATAGCTGGTAGCCCGTCACGTATGTCTAATACCTCTGACGTGCTAGTGGTTAAATCCACAGCTAAAGTATTGACGAGTCTTTAGAGTCCCCCACAGACCGTTTTCTCAAGTTTCGGGCGAAATGATGTAGAGTCCGTAGGGCGATATGTCATGGTTCGATCAGATACGCGCGGTATTGCACGGATCATGATCTAACGGATTATACTAGAGGGCTTTGGTTTAAGCCGGATCCTAGTATTGTACAGTGTAGATTTTGTCTCTTTGCATTTGTATTCGGTCGCAATACAAATGCAGGTATGTATATACAGTCGCGGGGTTTTCCTGTAATTTATTACGGGATTAGTTTTCTGAAGTTGCCAGTTTGTATTCCGTTCTGTCCAGTTTTCCTTTGTTCTTTCACGGCCGGAATTTTGAGAGGGAGGGGCTAATTTGCAAGAGTGCAAATTAGTTTTGTGGAGGGGGTTTCTTGCATTTTGAGGATTATGATAAGATTATCATCATTAGATCCCTTTTCCATCTCTTCCCTTGCATTTATGGTGATGGTTATGGAAAGGATGTGAAGTTGATTTTGTTGTGACTTATTTATCTTTTTATCACTTATTTTTCTCCTCTTGATAATTCCATTCTTGCTCCACCATTTTGGAGATTGAGGGGCCGGCCACTTGAGGTGAGTGAGGAGAGAGGTTTCATTTTGGTGAAGGAAAATGATTCATCACATTTCTAGCTTGCTACAAAATTCCTCACCTCCCCAAAAGTTTATTTCTCCACATCAAATGGCAACTTCTCAACCCGTAAGAGACAATGGTTTCTACACTAGTCTACAGCATTCCTTGGACGCGTCGGCTAGCCAACTTCACGCCCGAGTTGCCTCGGTCTAGAGGTGGGAACCCGTAAAAGATCCCGGCGATGTGGTGCCCGTTTCGACGAGGAGGCGATGACCGGAGATTCCGCTAGGAGATCGGAGTGGAGGCGAAGAACGAAGGACACGGATCGCTTGGTATAGCATTCTACCCTTTCTCGTATTTGCTAGGAGTAGGTTAATGGCCCGATGCAGGATATTTTGTGCGCGATGGTGCCGGTTTCTAGTTTCTAGAAAAGTTTCATTTCCGCATTCCTGCGTCGGATTGACGGTCGGGGCGCCGCCGTGCACTTATACTGTCACCGGAAGGTACTAGCCCACCTCCAGGCTCAATCGGCAAAGTCCATCGATCTTCTTGCCGAGAGGAACCATACCGGGCCCCACCATGTACCCTCATACGGCAACCACACCTCGTATGGAGTGTATAATCAGAACCGATAAATCTCATGGTGGCTGCGCAAATATCATATCAAGCAAATCGGGGTTTTCAATGTATGCATAATTTCATGAACTCCCGCGGTTCCCAAATCCAGAAAACATCATGTAAAATCCAAATAACAATGCTCAAATCCAGGAATAAATATATGCGATATATCTGAAATGAGAGTATATAAAGGAAAATATATAGCTGAAACCTGATGTATTCGAAATCAATAAGGTACAACTAAGTATAGGTGTCTATCTATGAGTAAAAGATGTAGTATACCCCCTCTGAGTATAAGTAAAATATGTAGTATACCCCCTCTGGGTATAGGTAAAATATGAGCAAAGGTATCTCTATAGATAAATGTCGAATGTGATAAGTAATATAATATCTAAAATGGTTTGTGTGTGACATGGCAATTATTGACGGTGTGTGTGTAGCATACAATCCGTGCTCGTGCGACATGAACCGTCAATAACATGTGTAGTGTCCTACGGCTACTAGTTACGGTACTACTTTATCTGAGTAATAGGGTAAAGGCGCAATTCTAACAATGACGTAGAATATGCGACAAGTATTAGAATTCTAGCTCAGATGCATAACGCCATGCGGGCGATTCCCCTATAGATGTTAAATCTACTCACCAGCGATACATGCTAAGTGAATCCTACTACCTATTTCCCCCTGTAGCTGCGTCCGATGTACTCGCCTACAAACCTGAAAATGAGACAAGAAACCCATATATAAGCCAAATATCTCGCAAAACGTGATATCGACTGTCATGACCCGAAAGTACGGAACGTGACTGGCACTTAGATTACGAGACGTCTAAAGGCGTACCGTAACCTAAGTCAGCCAAAGCCCAGAAATCTAACCCAAAAAATCAAAGAGAGTGAAGGAAAACCTAAAATGAAAACGGTTTTTAAATCAATTGAGTTGCAACGAATCCCTTTTTAAAACATCAAAATTTTCTGAAAATTTCGGCAGAGTCTCCCCTGTATTTTCTATCCCCAAAAATGGGTACAACAAGATAATACATATGAAATCAGAAAAATGGCATCCCCAAGCGGGAGCTAGCTCTTCGCTCAAGGCGGATCACAACCACATGCAATATAATAGTAATATCAAGAGAAGAACATAAAGAAACGCAAAATACCAGAAAACGCACGTCGGCTCAAGTGAGCTCGACCCAAAAGAACCACAAATATACAAGTCTCTCAATCTCATCACTAGGTCGCATATACAAAACAAGTGGTAGATGGAGAATACTAGATACAATGATAAAACAACAGGAAATAAAGTATACTCGCAACCCACCTACGGGCGATGTCGCGAGTCTGAGCAAAAGGAACTGATGACAAGATAGCCCGCCGCTACAAGACTGACGGGTCCGACCTGCAAGACACTGTGGCACAACGGGGGTGAGTTGCCAGCTCGTGAGTAAATATAACATCTAATAAGGCAATCGTAAGAATGCACGCAATGCGGAACAACATGTATGTCCAAATGTGGTATAATAACTCTAGTATGCATGCACATGTATGCAATATCTTTTCTAACTCTTTAAGTGTTTTAAATGTTAAAGTTACTGGATTCTTAACTTTTAGAAAACGAATGTCTGCATAATAACTAAATATCATCAAGAAATCCTCAGAAAACCCGTGTCAAGCATCGACACCAAATAGGAATCATATCTGTCTCAATGTCGGGCTCCGTCAATCCGGATCGGCCCATATCATAAATCTCACGACAACGGTCGGTATCCTCCGGATATCCGCCGCGCCAGACATCATCGGTAGGTAGTCTTCCCCTGCCAGGCTCATCGTCTACAACTCGATCTTCTTGCCCCGGGGTACCATACCGGGCCCACCATGTACCCGAGACGGTTCATCCACTCCTCGAATCGGGTCTCGAAATCCAACAGAAAACATGAAAACTCATGGTGGACGACACATACATCACGAGAAAACCGCAAGTTTGTTTTGAAAAAGATAAATATAAGGTTTTGTTAAATTCTTGCGGTTTTCCCCCAAAATCCAGAAATCGCAGCAAACTGAAATCCTCCAGAAATCATAATGTCCATATGTTATGTATGATAAGTGTCTATGATATCAATGTATATGATGTGAGAGTTTGGCTAGAAATCTATGTAAATATGATAGTAATGCGAGGTATATGCGTACGATACAATCTCAAATATCATGCATGAATGCAATGGCGTTACTAGCTAAACAGGTTTTTATAGTGCACGTGGCATGGCAAATACCAAAGGCGTGTGTGTCACATGAATAGTGCGCGTGCAATAGATGCCAATGGTAAGGTGTTCGTGTCCTACGAAATGATATCGCATATGTATATATGAATGTCATATGAATGTCCATGCAATCTAGTATAGGGTTACTATAAGGGTATGCAATGTGCGTAAATGGATAAGCTAGCTAACAATATAATTATTGCATAAAGTAGAGTAATCCTAACTAGGGAGGGGGCGCCTCGCGCCATCCAGACGATTCCCCCGTAGATGAATATATCTACTCACCAGAAATCCCCGCTAATCTGGTCCGGCCACCGCTTTGCCTTTTCGCGCCGTATCCGAAGTTTCCCCGACCGATCCTAGAATTGCATAACACAAAATATAAGGTTACAGATTTCTGAAATGATGCAACTCACACTATGAAAAGATCCACGCTCTCGAATTTATCACAACACGCACTCGGTACGCGGAAAATGCACGAAAATCGCTAAAACCTTAACTAAAATCGCCGTATCGGGGAAATCGATTAAACTACAACCCGACTAGACGAAACCCCACGTTCGCGCACTCTAATAATCCTATACAAAGCTAGTAATATTGCTTTTCCTAGCGAAATTTGAACGCATACTATTTTCCGGAAAAATCTAGTAAGCGATTCCTTACCGATTTTGATACAAACATCGAAACTTATCGATTTAGTAAGCATACCAATATACAATTAACCACTCCAATCACCTAGATAACCATCCTTAGCATAATCCAAGCATCATGCTACAAGCCCTAATTTCTAAAATCAAAACCTTCACTTGATTTTTCCAAATCAAACATTTACTACTAAACTAATATTTAGAATTTAAATTCTAGCACAATTAAACCTCAAGTAAGCAACTAGTTTAGGATTTTTCACCTCTCAATCTTGAACCCTAACTTTAATACATCAACCATGCTTTAAACCCTAATCCAAAATCAAATCCCTTTCTTGAATTTCCTAACCAAGAATTCATAAGCAAATTACACACTAAAACTACTAAATCTAGCAACTTAAACAACAATTAACAACTAGATTTGGATTTATACCTCCCAAGTGTGAACCCTAGCTTGCTCAAGCCACCAAAGAAGCCTCCTTTCTCCAAGTTTTGAACTAATTTGGCTTGAGGAGAGAGTGGATTAGGATTTAGATTTGAATGGAGATGGAAATTTGTTGATTTTATATGAATTTTTGCAAGAAAATAAAGCAAAATCAAATGAGGAAGTGGGGAAAACTGCAGGTATAGGGTTCGGCTGCAGCTTTGAGGAGGGAGTGGGGAAATTTTGGAGAAGATTCTAGGTCTAAAACACCCCCATGTTATCATTTAATGCATTTCTTTTCAACATTTTACCAAAAAACCCTTATTTTACCTCATTTTTCATTAAATTTCCTTCCTTAAAACTAAAAGTTTGCAAGCCATGATATAATTTTATTAACACCATATTTTAGCTTATAAAGACTCCTAATTAAGAAATTTACCTAATTAAAGTTGTATTTATCCCTAATTAAATGTATTTAAAAAGGCTTAAAATAATAAAAAAAAAATTAATTACGAAAAAAAAATTTATTTAACTAGAAACTTATAAATGACATTTTAGTGACAAAATTATAGTAATATCTTATTTAAATTTTGTATAATTAGGTCTACAAAGAAAATACCTATTTTGACTTTTTACGGAAAAAGCCGAAAATTTTGCCGATTACCGAAAAACTGCCTAAACGATTTTCGAAGGGTTACAATCTTCCCCCCTTAAAGAAATTCGGTCCCCGAATTTAGAATTTAGCTACGCGTACCTTCAAAAAGATGGGGATATCTCTTCCTCATCTCGACCTCGGTCTCCCAGGTGACCTCCTCGCTGTTCGGGCCACGCCAAAGAACTTTGACAGACGGTATGACCTTCGACCTTAATTTCTTCACCTGCCGATCCAAGATGACAACCGGCTGCTCGGTGAAAGAAAGATCACGCTCTAACTGGATCGTCTGGTGCTGAATCGCCTGGGAAGGATCATGAAGGTACTTGCGGAGCATCGAGACATGGAATACGGGGTGAACATCGGGGAAGCTGGGCGGAAGAGCTAACCGATAAGCGACTGGACCAACACGCTCTAGGATCTCGAAAGGACCAACATATCTAGGACTCAGCTTCCCTTTCCGCCCAAATCTCATCACACCCTTCATCGGAGAGACCTTCAGGAAAACATGATCGCCAACAACGAACTCGAGTCGGCGACGACGCCTGTCCGCATAAGATTTCTGCCTGCTCTGTGCCGCTCTCATCCTGTCCTGAATCAGCTGTATTTTCTCGGTCGTCTCCTGTACGATCTGAGGCCCCAAAATACTGCTCTCCCTGAGCTCTGTCCAACATACCGGCGATCGGCATCTCCTCCCATATAAAGCCTCGAAAGGTGCCATCTGAATCGTCTCCTGGAAGCTATTATTGTAGGAAAACTCGATCAGAGGCAAATGACGATCCCAGCTACCACCGAAATCTAAAACACAAGCTCTGAGCATGTCCTCAAGAGTCTGAATCGTACGCTCCGACTGACCGTCAGTCTGAGGATGAAAGGCTGTACTAAAACTCAATCGGGTGCCCAAAGCTTCCTGTAGCTTCTGCCACAATCGGCTGGTAAACTGGGTGCCACGGTCGGACACGATGCAAGTCGGAACGCCATGCAGTCGCACTATCTCATCAATATAAACCTGGGCGTACTGAGAAAATCCAAAAGTGGTCTTCACTGGCAGGAAGTGAGCCGCTTTCGTCAGTCGATCGACAATCACCCAAATAGAGTCGTACCCTCGACTGGTCCTGGGTAGACCCACAACGAAGTCCATGGAGACCTGCTCCCACTTCCACTCAGGGATGGGCAAAGGCTGTAACTCGCCGGCTGGCCTCTGGTGCTCGGCCTTGACTTGCTGACAAGTCAGGCACCTCGACACAAAATCTGTAATATCCTTCTTCATCCCGTCCCACCAGTAAATTTCTCTCAAATCACGGTACATCTTGGTGGAACCTGGGTGAACACTGTATACTGATCTATGTGCCTCCTCGAGAATATCACGCCTCAGTCCCTCTGAATCTGGCACACACAGTCGAGTCCCAAATCGAAGTATCCCCTGCTCATCAATCACGAACTCAGAAACTCTGCCCTGCCGAATCTGCTCAATAATCTCCAAGATACGGGCATCGCCGGACTGTGCCTCATGGATACGGTCAAGTAACTGTGGGCATGCTCTGAAATGGGCCAGCTGTCCCCCTGTAGGAGTAAACTCGAACTGCACTCTGCTATCACATAAAACCTGCCAATCCGCCGTCGACTGCATCTGTACTGCGCTCAAACAAGATAAGCTACCTCCGGGCCTCCTACTCAAAGCATCTGCCACCACATTCGCCTTGCCCGGATGGTATAGAATCTCGCAGTCATAATCTTTCACCAACTCCATCCAACGTCGCTGTCTAAGGTTCAGGTCTCGCTGCTGGAAAATATACTTCAAACTCTTGTGGTCAGTGAATATCTGGCACGACTCACCGTATAGGTAATGTCTCCAGATCTTGAGTGCAAATACCACCGCAGCCATCTCTAAATCATGGGTGGGGTAGTTCTGCTCGTGTTTCCTCAGCTGCCGAGAAGCATACGCGATAACTCTGTCGTGCTGCATCAACACACATCCCAGCCCCACTCTAGAAGCATCACAATATACCACGAACCCGCCTGATCCTGAAGGCAATGCTAACACTGGAGCAGTAGTCAGACGAGTCTTCAACTGCTGGAAGCTATCCTCACATGCCTGGATCCAATCAAAAGGAACCCCCTTCCGGGTCAACCCGGTCAACGGTGCAGCAATGCGGGAGAAATCCTGGACAAAACGTCGATAATAGCCGGCCAGACCTAGAAAACTGCGGACCTCTGTGACGGATACCGGTCTAGGCCAACGCTGAACTGCCTCGATCTTCTTCGGGTCCACGCAAATACCATCTCTCGTCACCACATGACCCAAGAAGTCGACACTGTCTAACCAGAATGCGCACTTGGAAAATTTGGCGAACAGCTGATGCTCCCTCAAAGTCTGCAGTGTGATACGTAAGTGCTGCTCATGCTCCTCCCGGCTCCGAGAATAAACCAAGATGTCGTCAATGAACACAATAATGAACTGATCGAGATACGGCCTGAATACGCGGTTCATCAAATCCATAAAAGCTGCCGGGGCATTGGTGAGCCCGAACGACATCACCAAGAACTCATAATGACCATATCGAGTACGAAAGGCAGTCTTCGGAATATCCTCCTTCCGAACCCGCAACTGGTGATAACCTGATCGTAAGTCAACCTTCGAGAAGAACCCTGCACCCTGGAGCTGATCAAATAAGTCATCAATGCGGGGTAGGGGATATCTGTTCCGCACAGTAACTCGGTTCAGCTGACGATAATCAATGCATAAACGCATACTTCCGTCCTTCTTCTTAACAAACAAGACGGGAGCGCCCCAAGGTGACACACTCGGTCGGATAAGCCCCTTGTCCAGCAAGTCCTGTAACTGATCCTTTAGCTCTCTCAGCTCCGCCGGGGCCATCCGATAAGGCGGTATAGAGATAGGCCCCGTGCCGGGGATCAAGTCAATACAGAACTCAATCTCGCGCTCTGGTGGCAGACCAGGCAGCTCGTCAGGGAATACATCAGGAAACTCTCTCACAACAGGGACCTGGTCCAACGGAACCTCTGTGGAGCTAGTATCACAAACATAGGCTAAGAATCCCTGACACCCTTTCCTTAAGAGCTGACCAGCGCGAAGAGAAGAAATCAAGCTGGGAAGGGTAGCACTACGATCTCCCTGAATAATAAGAACCGGCTCACCAGGAAAACTGAATCTGACTGCCTTTTCACGGCAGTCCACGGATGCATAACAGGTGGCTAGCCAGTCCATACCAAGAAGAACGTCAAAGTCTAGCATATCGAGGAGAATCAAATCTACTGAAGAATCTCTCTCCCCGATACGAACGGAACACGATCGGTATACAAAACGGGCAACAAAAGACTCGCCTACCGGGGTAATAACGACAAGCGGCTGATCTAACGGACAAGACTCTCGGCCCAACCTCGGTGCAAAATACGTGGAAACATAGGAATGTGTGGAGCCTGGATCAAATAATACCCGTGCATTAAAAGAACATACTGGCAGAGTACCTGTCACGACGGCATTGGATGCCTGTGCATCCTGAGGAGTCAATGCGAACACTCGGGCCTGTCCACCACTAATAGCTGGCTGTGCTCTGCCTCTACCTCGGCCTCTGCCTCTGCCTCTGTCGCCTCGTCCTCTCTGAACCGGACCGCCACGCCCACGGCCTCTAGAAGCATCTGGCTGGCGTGAAGCATCATCAGAAGGAGGAAGTAAAGCTCTCTGCGAGGGTGGTGAAGGTGGTAAAGTCACATGTGGGACTGTCGCCGCGCCCGGACGTCCCATGGTACAGTCTCTGACACGGTGATACTGGCTCCCGCACCGAAAACATCCTGGAGACGACTGCTGGGTCTGTGGATATGAACCAAATAACTGACCTCGTCTCAATCCTCTGCCTCCGCCATCTCCCGGAAATAATCTATCACGATGTCTGCCCATCTGCCGCTGAGCTGGCGTATCAGTACGGATCCTCTTCGGCCCAGGAGCGACCGGAGTCTCAGAAATACGCTCCTCCAGAAGTAAGGCTGCATCCATCGCGGCTGCGTATGTATCAAAGTGCTGGGTGCCGATGGCAATGAATAGCTGTGTATCAAGCCCTCGTACAAACCTCTTTAGCCTCTTCTCTTCTGTGTCGACTAGGTACGGTGCATATCGAGACAACTGGGTAAACTGTATATCATACTCCGACACTGTCATCCCAGGAGTCTTGCGCAGAGACTCAAAACTACGGGCTCGAGCATCTCGGACACTCTCCGGAAGAAAACGGGCAAGAAATGCAGCTGTAAACTCATCCCAGGTCATAGAAGGCAGACCTGCAGCTCGGCCTCTCTCTACTGAGTTGTACCATGTCTGGGCAAGACCCTCCAGACGGAAACTCGCAAACTCCACCAACCTATCCTCAGAACACCTCAACGAACGGCCAATCCGTGCCATCCTATCGAGAAATGTCTGTGGGTCCTCTGTCGCATCTGTACCGGTAAAAGCTGGAGGTCTCAACCTCATGAACTCCTGTAGTGAAACGGGGATAGTCTCCGTAGCAGCAGCAGGAGTGACCATCTGTGCAGCAGGTACGATCGTGGTCTGTGCGGTGGAAGGAACGTTCTCGGATCTCTGTGCCCGGCTGGACTCAACTAAAGATCCCATCATCTGCCGCAACTCTTGCATGCCGGCCTCTAATCTGGCAATACGGTCTGTATGAGGCGGATCAGTGGGACCCTGAGGGGTAGGAGTATCCTCCCGCTCGATCCTCGCCTCAGACGAGCCCGCTCGAATCTCATCCCTAGCGGCAGCCCGCTGAGCTCTCGTAGTCTTTGGCGGCATCGAAGCTGGAATAAGAAATAGAACTGATAAGGACATTGCAATTGAATCAAGGAATGCAAGGAATCAAGAAAGGAAATACAAGCAATTATGTCCTAAGGTTACTTAGGCGGAGTACCGTATCGTAAGTATGCCGCGGATCATACCCACGCTACGCCACTCTGCTTAAGTCACCTACTCCATCTACCAAGGTCGTCCTACACTCAGAAAGGAAAAACCTACGCTCTGATACCAACTTTGTCACGACCCGAAAGTACGGAACGTGACTGGCACTTAGATTACGAGACGTCTAAAGGCGTACCGTAACCTAAGTCAGCCAAAGCCCAGAAATCTAACCCAAAAAATCAAAGAGAGTGAAGGAAAAACTAAAATGAAAACGGTTTTTAAATCAATTGAGTTGCAACGAATCCCTTTTTAAAACATCAAAATTTTCTGAAAATTTCGGCAGAGTCTCCCCTGTATTTTCTATCCCCAAAAATGGGTACAACAAGATAATACATATGAAATCAGAAAAATGGCATCCCCAAGCGGGAGCTAGCTCTTCGCTCAAGGCGGATCACAACCACATGCAATATAATAGTAATATCAAGAGAAGAACATAAAGAAACGCAAAATACCAGAAAACGCACGTCGGCTCAAGTGAGCTCGACCCAAAAGAACCACAAATATACAAGTCTCTCAATCTCATCACTAGGTCGCATATACAAAACAAGTGGTAGATGGAGAATACTAGATACAATGATAAAACAACAGGAAATAAAGTATACTCGCAACCCACCTACGGGCGATGTCGCGAGTCTGAGCAAAAGGAACTGATGACAAGATAGCCCGCCGCTACAAGACTGACGGGTCCGACCTGCAAGACACTGTGGCACAACGGGGGTGAGTTGCCAGCTCGTGAGTAAATATAACATCTAATAAGGCAATCGTAAGAATGCACGCAATGCGGAACAACATGTATGTCCAAATGTGGTATAATAACTCTAGTATGCATGCACATGTATGCAATATCTTTTCTAACTCTTTAAGTGTTTTAAATGTTAAAGTTACTGGATTCTTAACTTTTAGAAAACGAATGTCTGCATAATAACTAAATATCATCAAGAAATCCTCAGAAAACCCGTGTCAAGCATCGACACCAAATAGGAATCATATCTGTCTCAATGTCGGGCTCCGTCAATCCGGATCGGCCCATATCATAAATCTCACGACAACGGTCGGTATCCTCCGGATATCCGCCGCGCCAGACATCACCGGTAGGTAGTCTTCCCCTGCCAGGCTCATCGTCTACAACTCGATCTTCTTGCCCCGGGGTACCATACCGGGCCCACCATGTACCCGAGACGGTTCATCCACTCCTCGAATCGGGTCTCGAAATCCAACAGAAAACATGAAAACTCATGGTGGACGACACATACATCACGAGAAAACCGCAACTTTGTTTTGAAAAAGATAAATATAAGGTTTTGTTAAATTCTTGCGGTTTTCCCCCAAAATCCAGAAATCGCAGCAAACTGAAATCCTCCAGAAATCATAATGTCCATATGTTATGTATGATAAGTGTCTATGATATCAATGTATATGATGTGAGAGTTTGGCTAGAAATCTATGTAAATATGATAGTAATGCGAGGTATATGCGTACGATACAATCTCAAATATCATGCATGAATGCAATGGCGTTACTAGCTAAACAGGTTTTTATAGTGCACGTGGCATGGCAAATACCAAAGGCGTGTGTGTCACATGAATAGTGCGCGTGCAATAGATGCCAATGGTAAGGTGTTCGTGTCCTACGAAATGATATCGCATATGTATATATGAATGTCATATGAATGTCCATGCAATCTAGTATAGGGTTACTATAAGGGTATGCAATGTGCGTAAATGGATAAGCTAGCTAACAATATAATTATTGCATAAAGTAGAGTAATCCTAACTAGGGAGGGGGCGCCTCACGCCATCCAGACGATTCCCCCGTAGATGAATATATCTACTCACCAGAAATCCCCGCTAATCTGGTCCGGCCACCGCTTTGCCTTTTCGCGCCGTATCCGAAGTTTCCCCGACCGATCCTAGAATTGCATAACACAAAATATAAGGTTACAGATTTCTGAAATGATGCAACTCACACTATGAAAAGATCCACGCTCTCGAATTTATCACAACACGCACTCGGTACGCGGAAAATGCACGAAAATCGCTAAAACCTTAACTAAAATCGCCGTATCGGGGAAATCGATTAAACTACAACCCGACTAGACGAAACCCCACGTTCGCGCACTCTAATAATCCTATACAAAGCTAGTAATATTGCTTTTCCTAGCGAAATTTGAACGCATACTATTTTCCGAAAAAATCTAGTAAGCGATTCCTTACCGATTTTGATACAAACATCGAAACTTATCGATTTAGTAAGCATACCAATATACAATTAACCACTCCAATCACCTAGATAACCATCCTTAGCATAATCCAAGCATCATGCTACAAGCCCTAATTTCTAAAATCAAAACCTTCACTTGATTTTTCCAAATCAAACATTTACTACTAAACTAATATTTAGAATTTAAATTCTAGCACAATTAAACCTCAAGTAAGCAACTAGTTTAGGATTTTTCACCTCTCAATCTTGAACCCTAACTTTAATACATCAACCATGCTTTAAACCCTAATCCAAAATCAAATCCCTTTCTTGAATTTCCTAACCAAGAATTCATAAGCAAATTACACACTAAAACTACTAAATCTAGCAACTTAAACAACAATTAACAACTAGATTTGGATTTATACCTCCCAAGTGTGAACCCTAGCTTGCTCAAGCCACCAAAGAAGCCTCCTTTCTCCAAGTTTTGAACTAATTTGGCTTGAGGAGAGAGTGGATTAGGATTTAGATTTGAATGGAGATGGAAATTTGTTGATTTTATATGAATTTTTGCAAGAAAATAAAGCAAAATCAAATGAGGAAGTGGGGAAAACTGCAGGTATAGGGTTCGGCTGCAGCTTTGAGGAGGGAGTGGGGAAATTTTGGAGAAGATTCTAGGTCTAAAACACCCCCATGTTATCATTTAATGCATTTCTTTTCAACATTTTACCAAAAAACCCTTATTTTACCTCATTTTTCATTAAATTTCCTTCCTTAAAACTAAAAGTTTGCAAGCCATGATATAATTTTATTAACACCATATTTTAGCTTATAAAGACTCCTAATTAAGAAATTTACCTAATTAAAGTTGTATTTATCCCTAATTAAATGTATTTAAAAAGGCTTAAAATAATAAAAAAAAAATTAATTACGAAAATTTTTTTTATTTAACTAGAAACTTATAAATGACATTTTAGTGACAAAATTATAGTAATATCTTATTTAAATTTTGTATAATTAGGTCTACAAAGAAAATACCTATTTTGACTTTTTACGGAAAAAGCCGAAAATTTTGCCGATTACCGAAAAACTGCCTAAACGATTTTCGAAGGGTTACATCGACACTAAACGAGAAACTCGCGTCGCGAACTAAACGCGCGTGTGCACGATACGCTGAAACGTGTGAATACGCGTCTAAAACTACCGCGACACGCCGCGACACGCTGGATCACAGAACCGACTCACGTATCGCGCGTATCGCGCAAACACAACGAACACGAAAAACGATATATTGTCCCAGATTTTCCTACAGGTCAAATCTTACAAAACTATACATGCCAAAACACTACCAATCACTGCAGACTACCTTACAGAAAACCCCAGCACCCCATTCCCCTTCCTGGCCGTAATTTGCGGCCAGATTGATTAAATCTGCGGCCAAAGGTAGGGTTTAGGGGCTCGTGTTCTGGTGGTGTGTTCTAGACCTAGTGTGCATGCCCCAGTCTTCTCAATTTTAACCTGAAAGGTCAGGGTCAATAGCAGATCACAGAATGCTAATATATCGCCTAAAAGCACCGATTTGCACAAAACACAAACCCTATGGTATTTTAGTGAAATCCGGGGTTACTTTCAGTTAAGGTGACCCTAACAACACTAAAATAAGCTAGGTTAACTAACACAATCATCACTTAATCAACATTCCACATAATTCACCTTAATTAGCACTAAACTCACATTGAACACAACCCGAAGCTAATTATCACATAAGCTAGCAAACTAGGAAATGAGTTCAGAAATTACCTCACTCACGACCCTAGGCACAAGGAAAAGGAGAAGAAGGGGAAGAAGAGCTGGTGTAGTTGCTGGGGCTGCTGATGATGATGTTTTCTACTGCTGATGATGATGATGCTGTCTACTGCTGCTGCTGATGGCTGTTGCTGATGCTGGAGCTGCTGCCTTTCTCCTTGTGTGTGTGTGTGTTTGAGAGTGAGAGAATGAGAGCAATGAGAGTGAGGATGAGAATGAGGGTCAACAATTCAACCCCCCTCCTTCTCACTCCCTCTCACTTCATTAAATGAGCATGGCCTCAACCATGTAGCACCATGCTCATCTCTCTCTCTCTCCCAAAGTCAACAATTCAAACCCATATTCAAATCCTTTTTAAATTCATTTTTTTTAAAACAACCATGCATAATTAAGACCCAAAACACTTAAAACAAAATATTACAACTAGATTAGGGAATGGTTAGTTCACCATGTTGCTAATCATGGTTAAACCCCAAATTAGCACCCTAGTTATCATGCATAAGCGTGTGCAAGCATAGGAAAAATCTAATAAAATATTCATTAAATAGGATAAAATAATTGGGAATCAATTTGGTAAACTTTTTATTAAAAACCATACATTAAAATATAATTGGCCACAAAACACATTCTAAGGTGTTAAAACATGATTGTAGCATATTCATATTGCCATACTTATGCTATCAGATTACATGTGATAGACTTATCGCTGTTCGTGCATACTTGCGATTACAGTATGATGTTATTTACTTTTCACAAGTTGGCAACTCACCCCTGTTAGTTATATGTATGCCCTATAGGCCATTACTGTACATACGATGTATATTGTAGTGGATGCTAGGACATATATAGGGAGGACTTTCTTGCTCGACATGATAGTATACTATCTGGTTGTACTTTATCTTAACATGTACTCTGATTGTCTCTATATTACATGTTCATAAAGCCCTTAGGATATGTACTCGACTACTGAGACTATGATGAGATCATACTAGTGGGGTCATGGTAGTCGACGAGTACATCCTATAACTGTTCCTAGTCGAGGGTGTATCGAGACAGGGCATCGATACACTAGAGTAGACTAGCGTATACGCATCTTGACCCATATGATGGGTGATGGAAAATCCCATATCCATCGGTGTTTGACATCAAGGATGGTGTACGGGTGCCCAGTAGAGACTGGGTACATTGGACGGACTCGCCGAGAACTCCCAGATGGTATTATACCTCACGTCAGATGGCAGTTCCCTGGTGACGCTGGTACAGAATAGTCTGTTGACCCGAGATCGTCATAGAGTCTTCTGTGATTCCTACCATGCTTTGATTTCCATCATACCAGGTCCATGAGGGCGTGCAAAAAGGTGGCTTTTGTGTACTGTCCCGAATCACATGGAGGCAATGAGCGATAGGAGGGGATTCGTCTCTCCCGATATAGGGAGTTGATATTGTGCTGTGTTCGATTGGCTATAAATGGAAATCCCTGTAAGGTTCCTAGGCACTCCCAAGAGGTCTCACAAGGCATCAACCATGCCAATTTCAAATTTTACGGTGCCGAGAAACCCTAGACTACGGATTGTTAACTAGAAGTCTAGGCGAAAAAGAAACTAGTTTACATCTAAACTAAAAGAACGGAAATACAACCTTTGTAGATCCGGTCCTCCACCTCCACGGCTCCGTGATGAAGTCCTCTCCGCTGTCTAAATCAAAATCCGGGCTCTAGCGTCGTCTTCATCGGAGAAATGGGCGGGCAAGATCGTCGGCTTCGTGCCGAAGATGATCTACGTCGAAGCATCACAAGATCAAGCTCCCACTTCACCAAGTCATGAAACTTGTGAAGAAAACACACCCTAATACTTGGCAAGAGGTAGAGGATGAAGAAATAGGAAGTGGGTTCACTTTAGAATTAGATTTCTCACTCATTTTCAAGAGTTGCCATTGATGGAGCAAGGTTCTTCATCTTGAAGATGAAGAAGAAGAAGAAGAAAATGTTATGATAAGTTAATTCAAAATAGAAAATAAATTGAACACTTATCATGTTGCAACCATGGTCAAGTGTAGAGAATAAATCATGGTTAAGTGGAATGGTTAGGGTTAAGCATGAGACAAAATGGTCACTTGGTCAAAGTCTTCATGAAGCTTCAAGAAAGAACAAAGAAAGCCACCATTTTTCTCTTTTGCTATTATTTTCCAAAACTAATAAATAAATAAATGAATGAATAAATAATCATAACCCTAACCATTCATATAACCATGGTTCAATCTTCACACAAACACAAGTAAACATGTATCATCAAACATGATACAATCAAGTGCACAAAACTATATCGAATATACAATGTGCACATCCGAGCGAGAAAATCCATTTAAAGTGAAC
Source organism: Agapanthus africanus (assembly GCA_030015575.1). Taxonomy (NCBI): domain Eukaryota; kingdom Viridiplantae; phylum Streptophyta; class Magnoliopsida; order Asparagales; family Amaryllidaceae; genus Agapanthus; species Agapanthus africanus. Next base: position 610,024,801 of record JASDDO010000019.1, read on the forward strand.
CAATATTAGTTAATGCAAAGTAATATATCAAATATATAATTATACATTAAATCATTAAATCAACACTTGATTTAACGATCCGGTCATATCGCATATAACCGACTAATATCCAATGTATCGATTTATCGAATCAATCCTTGATTCGATAACTAGGTTATATCGCATACAACCATTCGACACATTCATCGCGAGAATAGAATACGGTATCACATACACGCATTATTCTCGGTCCCGCACATATCTCATATGCGCTCCTATTTCGTTTCGCTTGAGCCAGGAAACCTCTGTGTAGGACTCTAAAGATTCGTCAATACGCCGGCAGTAGGTGATGATCATATCAAACACCCACAAGCCGCAAGCGGTCTGCTAAATATAACGGCCACCCGGGTATTGAGCGATCAGAAGATCGACGACCAAGCCCGCTCACACTCCTGTGAATCCAACCAGTAACACTTACCGTACAGTCCGGTCTGTTCGTCTGATATGTCGCATATCTCGCCTAGGGGTGGTAAACGTCAGACCCCAATAGCTCGATAAGTCGTGTCGATATGAGGTCTATAACAGTTCGAGATACTACTGGTAACACTTACCAGTAAATCTCAGCAACCCTGGCCAGGGATTTCCGGTTATAGCCAATCGAACACAGCGCAACATCAACTCCCTATACCGGGAGAGACGAATCCCCTCCTATCGCTCATTGCCTCCATGTGATTCGGGACTGTACCCAAAAACCACCGTTTTGCACGCCCTCTTGGACGTGGTAAGATGGAAATCAAAGCACAGTGGGAACCACACAAGACTCTATGACGATCTCGGGTCAACAGACTACTCTGTACCAGTGTCACCAGAGAACTGCCATCTGACGTAAGGTATAATACCATCTGGGAGTTCTCGGCGAGTCCGTCCAGTGTACCTAGTCTCCACTGAGCACCCGTATATCATCTCTGATGTCAAACACCAATGGATATGGGATCATCCATCGCCCATCTGTATGGGTCGAGAAGGTATACGCTAGTCTACTCTGGTATATCGATGCCCCGTCTCGATACACCCACGACTAGGGACTTTGAAGGATGTACTTATGGACTACCATGTCCCCACTAGTATGATCCGCATCATATTCCAGGTAGTCAAGTACACATCCTAAGGGCTTTACCAACATGTAACAGAGAGACAATCAGTATACACGTTAAGGTAAAGTTCAACCAGATAGCATACTATCATGTCGAGCAAGAAAGTCCTCCCTATATATGTCCCAGCATCCACTACAATATACATCCAATGTACAGTAATGGCCTCTAGGGCATACATATAACTAACAATCTCCCACTTGCACTAGGGCCATCTGATAGCAGTGGTTGTAGTATCTCATACTCAACCATCCCATAAAAATCTCTCTTTGGGAACAGGCCTTTATGAGTGGATCCGCTGTGTTGTCCTCTGAGTCTACTCTCCTAACCTCGATCACCTTGGAGATCAACTATCTCCATAATCAGGTGATGCTGCCTCAGAATTTGTCTGGATCACTGATGGGACAGACGTTCCTTGGCATAAGCCACAACTCCATTGTCACACAATGGTAGGAACCTAGTTCATCTCATGAACCAATATACACCCAAACAGCCTCTTTGGTAGCATCTTAAGTAGCGATGTATCGAGCTTTTATCGTCTAGTATGTCACGGTATCTAGCTTGGAACTCTTCCAACATACCGTCCCTTTACTGAGGGTAAAGACAATGCCTGTGACTGACATTCAGTCGTCTTTATCACCCTGGAACCATTCCAGTGATTTTCCCCAGGGTCGATTGATACCTTCTCACTACAACTAGTGAGAATCCTAACATCCATTTAGATCTATCTCATAGATCCAAAACCCAGGATTTAGGAGGTATCATTTTGATCCTATATGGAGAATCATTGTGATAAGCGGAGATTGACCGAGCGTAGCATAGGAAACTCCTTCCCTATCAAGAGCATGACATCCACGTACTCTACAAGGATCACCACCATACTCCCTACTACCTTTTTGTTTATACAAGGTTCATCTACCATTTTGATGATGTCAAACTCTTTGACTTATCCATCAAAAAAGATGTTCCAACTCCGCGATGCCTGCTTTATCCTATAAAACATCTTGCACACGTTTCCGCTGCTCCCACTGTCTACGAAGCCCTCTGGCTGTGTACTTATAGACGCTCTCTTCCAAATCATTATTTAGAAAAGCAGTCAAGACACCCAACCACCAGAGATCGTAGTCATGGTATGTAGCCATGGTAAGTAGGATCTGGATGGACTTAAGCATAGCCACTGGAAAAGGTTTCATCATTATCCACGCCTGGTTGATGACGAAAACCTTTAACAAGTCTAGCTTTGAAAGTCACAACTTTTCCATCTACACCAAGTAATCTTCTCAAGATATACTTGCTCCTGATGGGGATTTAACCCTTCAGATATAGCAACCAAAGTCCATACTCTGTTGGTGTATAAGGATTCCATCTCAGATCACTAAGCATCCAGCCATTCTTACAGAGTCTTACTCCTGATGGTCAGCTCGAAGCTAGTTGGGTCATCATCTCATGATGCAATCCTCGCTCCCACTGTCATAGAGTAACCGAAGTATCTCTCAGGCGGGTGAGGAACCTTACTAGATCGGCGGAGAGGCTGAGGTTCGTTGGTAACTATTGAATCCATTGGTTCTATCAAATCATCAGCTGAAGTTTGTATAGCTGGAATATTTACAGTTCTACATAACAGATCTTGCCTTGAGATTGTCCGGATTTTGCTTTTAGACATAGGCCGGACAACCCCAAATCTTAACTAACTTAAGATATGGGCTCTTCCCTTTCCATATCACATATGAAGTGGTAGGCAACTGATTTGATTGGAACCCTATTCAATAGGTATGCAGCTTCTCAAGTGCATAACTCCCAAAAGGAAATAGGTAACTCAGTAGTACTCATCATAGAGCACACCTTATCACATAGGGTGCTATTGCTCCGCCCCGATATACCATCGTGCTATGGTGTATACGGAGGCGTAATGCTGAGAGAGAATCTCATTCTCCTTTAGAATAGTCCAGGATTTCCGTGCTCAAGTATTCTCCTCCTTGATCACATCAATGGACATAATACTTATACCCGTATATTGGTTCCCTACTTCTAACTTATATTCTGTGAATATCTCAAAAGGTTCGGACTTGTGTTTCAACAGGAACATATATCTGAATCTTGAGAGATTATCAGAGAATGTAATGAAGTACAAAGAACCAGTCTTGGCATGTGTAGACAGGGGACCTACATACATCAACTTGTATCATCCCAAGAGTTCACTAACTCTTTCTCTGTTTCCAATAAACAGAGCTGGTGTCATTATATCTTTATGACATGACTGGCAAGTTTCATAAGATGTAGATTCAAACTGATTTAAATATGCATCTACATGTAACTTCAGCTAGTCAGGTCACATTGATATGACCTAGTCTACAATGCCTCAAGAAGGATTCGTTCATTTCTGAACTCTTCCTCTTGTGTGTGTTCCGTATACTAAAGAACTGTAGTTTGATTTAGAACATTAATGCTTTTAGATAACGTGCCTGAACCGATCAACTTTTGATATAGGAAATGTTCAAAACATTATCCAACAATACAAAATTTTATCATTTCTTTACTAATAAAGTGACTGATATGATTTTGTATATCAGGTTCGGTATCTAATAACATTCGTTCAGAATCAATGTATTTGGAATACAGGGTGACAGTGACCAACAGACTTGGCTGCAACTCTTGCCCCGTTTTCTGTCTCATGAAACTTATCACCCGTTCTCAGTTTTTCTACCTTTTTGTAGCCCTATGTAACAGATTACATATCTGGGATCCTGATCCGGTATCATATACCTTAGGATGCGGAGGATACTGAGAAACAGTTCTTTGTAACGAACACACCCGAAGATGATGCATCAGCATGCACACTCTTCGTTTGGGCGGCACGGGAATTCTGGTATTCCCCAATTTCCTGCTCTGTCTTATAACAATTATAAGTTGGAGCGGGACCAACGTTCCCCAGCTCAGTATAACAAGCGGGTTCGGTCAATAATCCGTATTATTATCTTGATAAAGGCGTGATATGGTCGCTACCTGGAGAGAGAGAGAAGAAAACACTCAGCGTGCGCTCTTGCAAGAATAGATTGGTTATTATTTTATCTAATCAGGATGGCTCCCACTGCTTTTTATCAAATTTTCCTTCAAACCCTAAAAGGAAAGACTAGCCGGGATTAATTACACACTACAAGTTCGCCAATCTTTCAGCCAGGCCAATGTCGGTACTTTGAGGGAGGTGCCCCGTGCTTTCGCACGGACCTAATTAATGTAAACCTCGTTTTCCCAGAGGCGTAACCTCGTTGACACCTTTCTAGACACCTACTTGATCGGCTAATTGTAATGTGTAAAACTCTCCCAGGAGTAACAATTACTCGCAGCGGGTATCGGGATCCAACTATCTCATAGAAGGTATGCAATCTCATTGCAAATTTCAACACTTGAAATTCCCGATAATTTTGCCCCTAACCTCCTATGACCTTGACAAAGGCCAACAAACCATAGGATGCTAGTCAAGTTCAACCCGTCATTTCCTGATTGAATTAAACCCACCCGCACGACCCTTTACAAAGGCCAACAAGGTCGCACGACTACCCTAACCCAATCAGCATCATATGCTTAAGCAGATAAGCACCAGTTAGCTACCGCACACTACGCCTTGACAAAGGCCAACAAACGCAGCACGAATACTAACTACTACTTATCTGAAATGACGGAGGGCTACGACAGGTTTTTCTGAAAACCTATTGCGTAATGAACTTGATATCATTGTAGGATCGAATGATTTTAAAATGGAGTGTTTTTTATGCTTTTCTAGTTTTGCTAAAGGAGTCACTCCCGGTGAAGGGATCGTCGGTCCTTTCCTCATCGAATAAGGTGCAGGATATATCACATATACCGCTGTGCAAAGCAAAAACTCTTAAAAGCAATCAAAAGACAAACCTAGTGTGTAGCATCTGCCAGTTATTGCTAAAGGAGTCACTCCTGGTGAAGGGATCTCGGTCCTTTCCTCATCGAATAAGGTGCAGGATATATCACATATACCGCTGTGCAAAGCAAGAACTGTAGCTACCTGTTTTGTTTTTGAAATTCGATTCTACAACATCTTAGGTTTCTTTTATTTCATTAATCTCATTAATGAAGTCCCATCATTTATATACCTAAACATCACAGATAAATACGACGTACACTTATGCCATCCGCATTCGCCTCGATGTCCCCTCGTGCACCGTTAGGTTAGGTAACTAACGGCAGAGCGGGGCAGGGCTAGCACGGGTGTAAAACATAAGTAACGTCTATATAATATATCATATATACTATATACAGTATCCATCAAAGAACATCACATGATCACATCACAGATATCGCAGCAGAAGAATCATATGAAATATTGGATATACTAGGACGTCCGTGTTTTCAATACGAGCCAGTATAAAACACGGATTCCACGGTCGTGATGAATAGCCAAACCCACACCCCTAGACCCCTACGAGAGCGGAAAGCAACCCTACCAATTCTAGAGTTAGGAGACCTGGACTCGACTCCTCGAGTTGGTCTCCCACTGGACTCCAGAACCCGGTTACTTGTGCTCTCCTCCTTGGGTCTATCCTAGTGCAGTAAAGTAAATAATATACAAACGGTGACAACTTCCGCAACCTGGAAGTGCCCCAATAAAAGAATATTACATACAAGTTTTTACATGAATGAAAATGAAAAACACTCATCTCACATAAAAACCCCCGGCTATTCAAACACGACGATCCAATATAACATATCCAGCAACACATAACATCACATGTCATCAACGTAAGTAAATATGCGCATCCCAATTGTCGTTGACATATAGCAACGAAACCGGCGATATCACATATTACACTTACGGTCACAGAAAAGAAAGTGTAAAACTACAACAGTTGGAATCCGCAACCACCTCAGACATCGCATGCCTGACCAAATGAATTCTTTAGACATCGCATGCCTAACAATTATAAACCCCGCATTTTAGTCTCAAAATCGAAAACTCTTTTCAATATCAAGTCGGGCAATTCAACAAGATTCCCGACATCCTGATCGAATGCTCGTCGCAAACTTCAGTAGGCGGCCGCACCCCCGACGCCGTCGACGAAGTGCACCAAGGCGGAACACCGCTACCGCGAGCACCCGAATGGATGCTTTCGGCGACGGGGTTCTCCTACAGTCACTTGGTCGGGGCTATGGAGTGAGGCTGTCTATTAAGTTTACCCGGCGAGTATCTGCGTACGCTACGTGATTGCGACGGACTTTTGATCGCATCAAAATTCCGTGGCAACGGATCAAGTGAGACTAAACTGCTATGTTTATAATATTTATTCAGTTATCTCATAACTAGTTATGAATTCCAATTATTGTATCACATTCCGGATAAATAGAAAATGTTAAACTTTTCGATCGAACAATCGAACACCCAAGTTTTCCCGAAACAGCTCAACACATGAAATAAGTCTAACAACATTCAGTTCGTGCCTAAGTACCAACGGTCCAGCCGTAGAAGGGTCAAGCCAACGCCTCACATGTGGCACGCCGTACTGCCCCAAACCCGAAGGTTCAAAGGGCAGTTCAAGACGGTCACATAATCGAGTTAAGGTTTTTTGTCTTCTAGAGGGTCCATCGCGTTACTTGCACTACTTAGAACGTCGTTAAACTACGGAAAAATCCAACATTTGGAAATTTCCCGACAGGGGAAAAGTTGGGTATTTATATTCGGTCGAACTTTTTAACATATTCTGAAATTTATCCGGAAAGCCACATATACAAAATCTGATACTCCGATCGAAACACCGAATCCCCAAAACAACCACAGAAAATTCAACTCTTGAATAAATATTAAAAATTCCCAGAAAATCCAGCATAATATAATAGGAGTTACTGTGCAAACAGTGAATGACGATCTCATTAACTTGCCGCGGAACCGCCGCAGAAGCTAGGCTTATGCCGCGGTTCCGCCGCTCATTTGAGGGATCATGAGAAAATTTTTGCGCCGTAATTCTTAGAATTCCCTGCTGAATTTTTCAAGCATTTTTAATCTGGAAAAATCCCAGTTTTTAGAAAAAGTCCAGAGAGCTATTTTGGGGTTAGGGTTTTGGTTCGATCGGGTTTCAAACGTCGTCTACGCATCGCCTAAGGCTCTAGCTAGGCTCTGATACCACTGTAAGGTTCCTAGGCACTCCCAAGAGGTCTCACAAGGCATCAACCATGCCAATTTCAAATTTTACGGTGCCGAGAAACCCTAGACTACGGATTGTTAACTAGAAGTCTAGGCGAAAAAGAAACTAGTTTACATCTAAACTAAAAGAACGGAAATACAACCTTTATAGATCCGGTCCTCCACCTCCACGGCTCCGTGATGAAGTCCTCTCCGCTGTCCAAATCAAAATCCGGGCTCTAGCGTCGGCTTCATCGGAGAAATGGGCGGGCAAGGTCGTCGGCTTCGTGCCGAAGATGATCTACGTCGAAGCATCACAAGATCAAGCTCCCACTTCACCAAGTCATGAAACTTGTGAAGAAAATGCACCCTACTACTTGGCAAGAGGTAGAGGATGAAGAAATAGGAAGTGGGTTCACTTTAGAATTGGATTTCTCACTCATTTTCAAGAGTTGCCATTGATGGAGAAAGGTTCTTCATCTTGAAGATGAAGAAGAAGCAGAAGAAAATGTTATGATAAGTTAATTCAAAATAGAAAATAAATTGAACACTTATCATGTTACAACCATGGTCAAGTGTAGAGAATAAATCATGGTTAAGTGGAATGGTTAGGGTTAAGCATGAGACAAAATGGTCACTTGGTCAAAGTCTTCATGAAGCTTCAAGAAAGAACAAAGAAAGCCACCATTTTTCTCTTTTGCTATTATTTTCCAAAACTAATAAATAAATAAATGAATGAATAAATAATCATAACCCTAACCATTCATATAACCATGGTTCAATCTTCACACAAACACAAGTAAACATGTATCATCAAACATGATACAATCAAGTGCACAAAACTATATCGAATATACAATGTGCACATCCGAGCGAGAAAATCCATTTAAAGTGAACCAATATTAGTTAATGCAAAGTAATATATCAAATATATAATTATACATTAAATCATTAAATCAACACTTGATTTAACGATCCGGTCATATCGCATATAACCGACTAATATCCAATGTATCGATTTATCGAATCAATCCTTGATTCGATAACTAGGTTATATCGCATACAACCATTCGACACATTCATCGCGAGAATAGAATACGGTATCACATACACGCATTATTCTCGGTCCCGCACATATCTCATATGCGCTCCTATTTCGTTTCGCTTGAGCCAGGAAACCTCTGTGTAGGACTCTAAAGACTCGTCAATACGCCGGCAGCAGGTGATGATCATATCAAACACCCACAAGCCGCAAGCGGTCTGCTAAACGTAACGGCCACCCGGGTATTGAGCGATCAGAAGATCGACGAGCAAGCCCGCTCACACTCCTGTGAATCCAACCAATAACACTTACCGTATAGTCCGGTCTGTTCGTCTGATATGTCGCATATCTCGCCTAGGGGTGGTAAACGTCAGATCCCAATAGCTCGATAAGTCGTGTCGATATGAGGTCTATAACAGTTCGAGATACTACTGGTAACACTTACCAGTAAATCTCAGCAACCCTGGCCAGGGATTTCCGGTTATAGCCAATCGAACACAGCGCAACATCAACTCCCTATACCGGGAGAGACGAATCCCCTTCTATCGCTCATTCCCTCCATGTGATTCGGGACTGTACCCAAAAACCACCGTTTTGCACGCCCTCTTGGACGTGGTAAGATGGAAATCAAAGCACAGTGGGAACCACACAAGACTCTATGACGATCTCGGGTCAACAGACTACTCTGTACCAGTGTCACCAGAGAACTGCCATCTGACGTAAGGTATAATACCATCTGGGAGTTCTCGGCGAGTCCGTCCAGTGTACCCAGTCTCCACTGAGCACCCGTATATCATCTCTGATGTCAAACACCAATGGATATGGGATCATCCATCGCCCATCTGTATGGGTCGAGAAGGTATACGCTAGTCTACTCTGGTATATCGATGCCCCGTCTCGATACACCCACGACTAGGGACTTTGAAGGATGTACTTATGGACTACCATGTCCCCACTAGTATGATCCGCATCATAGTCCAGGTAGTCAAGTACACATCCTAAGGGCTTTGCCAACATGTAACAGAGAGACAATCAGTATACACGTTAAGGTAAAGTTCAACCAGATAGCATACTATCATGTCGAGCAAGAAAGTCCTCCCTATATATGTCCCAGCATCCACTACAATATACATCCAATGTACAGTAATGGCCTCTAGGGCATACATATAACTAGCAATCCCTGGCCAGGGTTACTGAGATTTACTGGTAAGTGTTATCAGTAGTTTCTCGAACTATTATAGATCTCATATCGACACGACTTATCAAGCTACTCGGGTCTGACGTTTACCACCCCTAGGCGAGATATGCGACATATCAGACGACGAGACCGGACTGTACGGGAGTGTTACTGATTGGATTCGCAGGAGAATGTACAGGCTTGCTTGTTGATCTTCTGATCGCTCAATACCAGAGTGGCTGTTACGTTTAGCTGACCGCTTGCAGCTTGTGGGTGTTTGATATGATCATCACCTGCTACCAGCGTATTGACGATTCTTTAGAGTCCTACACAGAGGTTTTCTTGACTCAGGCAAAACGGAGTAGGGGCACATATGTGATATGTGCAGGACCGAGGATAATGCGATATGGGATACCGTATTATATTCTCGTGTTATTTTGATATGAGCTGGATCATCGGATCAAGTGTTGATTCGATGAATCGGTACATGATATATTAGTCGGTTATATTCGACATAGCCAGATTGTCGGATCAAGTGTTGATTCGATAATTTAATGTATAATAATATATATGATATATTGAATTACATTATCTAATATTGGCTCGCTTTATTGATTCATTTTCTCACCAGGTAATACATTGATATATATATGATATATGTTAATTGTATTATTTTCTTTTGTTACAAATATATATTATATATGTGATATATAATATTGTAACATGATATGATTACTAATGCAACATGTTTAGTGGAGATTAAACAAGCTTAGGGTTTGAATTGGGTTAGTTCTTTCATGAACCTTCTAGAAGGTTTTCTTTTGTTTTGTGCTAAGATATTATGGTTGATATTTTAGTGACTCATTGTTAATCCAACCCAAACCCTTCACCCTTGGTTAAGTCTCTACATGGGTTAGCCTCTTCATAGTCTACCATGGTTGCATTATTAATCACTATGATAACATTTCATTATTCATCACAAAAGGATTATTCATTGTTCTTCTTCTTCTTCTTTCTTGCAAAGCTTTCTAGCTTTGATTCTTGTGATGAAAATGGGTGAGATTATGAAAATAAAATAGAGCTAAATTCCTACTTCATCATCCTAATCTATCCTAGCCATTTAGATTAGGGTGTTCACTTCATTTGTGAGTGAGAGCTTGTATTAATGAAACTTCAAGGTAGATCATCTTTGTTATAGAAGATCGGAAGCAAGCATGCATTTTTCTCTTCGTGGAGCCTCTCGAGAGTCCGGAACATGATGATTGCAGCGAAGGGACCTCAACACGGAGCTTATGAAGCGAAGTACCGGACTACAAAGGTTGTAATTCCAAACTCTTAGTGTTAAAGTGTTTAACATGCTTTGTTTCACCTAATCACTAGCATAAAGATCTTGGTTAGGGTTGTTCGGCACGGCTAAATTTTTAATCGGGCATGGTTGATGCCTTGTAGAACCTTGTAAGCGTGCCTAGTAACTCTACAGCGGTATCAGAGCCAAGCTAGAGCTTTAGGAGAAGTCTGAGGGAAATTTAAATTCCGATCGAACTTCGAACACCCGATATAACCTAGTTTCTGGAAAAATTTTAAAAATATGATTTTTTCTGCATTAAAAATACTCAAAAAAATCAGCAGGGAATTCTATGGACACCTATGAAAAACGACACCCTAACTCCACTATTGCGTCGCGGAACCGCGGCCAAACTGGGGTATTGGCGGCAGTTCCGCGGCAATAATTGAGAGTTATGGTATCGTTTTCCAACAGTAATATCCGTATGTGTTACCTACTGCTTCTGGGAATTTTTAATCTTTACTCAAGTGTTGAGTTTTCTGAGTTGTATTGGGGACTCGTTTATTTGATCAGATAATTTAACTTCGTTTAAGTTTTTTCCGGATAATTTTAGAACCTGTTAAAAGGTTTGAACGGATATCAATAACTCACTTTTTCCCCTGTCGGAAATTTTTTCGAAAGTTGGATTTTTTCTCGAGTTTGAAACTTCCGGAAAATCATGCAAGTAACGCGGTGGACCCTCTAGAAGACAACAAACCTTAACTCGATTATGTGATCGTCTAAACCGTCTCTGAACCTTAGGGTTTGGGGCAGTACGGCATTGCCACATGTGAGGCGTTGGCTTGACCTTTCTACGGCTGGACCATCGGTACTGTGGTATGTGATGGATACCTTTTTTGAACTCCACTCAAGTGTTGAGCTATTTGGGAAAACTTGGGTGTTTGATTATTCAATCGGAAAGTTTAACATTGTCTACTTATCTGGAATGTGATACAATATTTGGAATCCACATGCAGTTATGAATAACTAATTTGAATGTTATAAATCTAGCAGTTTAGTCTCAAATGATCGGTTGCCACGGGATTTTGATGCGTTCAAAAGTCCGTCGCAATCACGTAGCGTATGCGGATACTCGCCGGGTAAACTTAATAGACAGCCATGCCCCATAGCCCCGACCGAGTGACTGTAGGAGAACCCCGTCGCCAAAAGCATCCGTTCGGGTGCTCGCGGCAGCGGTGTTCCGCCTTAGTGTACTTCGTCGACGACATCCGGGGGTGCGGTCGTCTACTAAAGTTTGTGACGAGCATTCGATCAGGATGTTGGGAATCTTGTTGGATTGCCCGACTTGACATTGAAAAGAGTTTTCGATAATGAGACTAAAATGCGGGGTTTATAATTGTTAGGCATGCGATGTCTAAGAAGGTTGCAGATTCCAACTGTTGTAGTTTTACACTTTCTTTTCTGTGACCGTAAGCGTAGTATGTGATGTATCGCCGGCTTCGTTGCTATACATCAATGACAATCGGGATACGCATACTTGCTTACGTTGATGATATGAGATATTATGTGTTGTTGTGATATGTTATATTGGATCGTCGCGTTCTGAATAGCCGGGGGTTTTATGTGAGATGAGAGTTTTTCTTTTTCATTCATGTAAAATTCATTTGTATGTAATATTCTTTTATTGGGGCACTTCCGGGCTGAGGATGATGTCACCGTTGTATATTATTTACTTTTCCGCATTAGGTAGACCCAAGGCAGGGAGCACAAGTAACCGGGTTCTAGGGTCCAGTGGGAGACCATCTCGAGGAGTCGAGACCGGGTCTCCTAACCCTAGAATTGGCAGTGTTGCTTTCCGCTCTCGTAGGGGTCTAGGGATGTGGGTTTGGCTATTCATCGCGACCGTGAAATCCGTGTTTTATACAGGCTCGTATCAAAACATGGACGTCCTAGTATATCCAATATTTCATATATGTTCTTCTGCTGCAATGTTCTGTGATGAGATCATATTACTGCCTGAGACGAATGTTTATATTATATATATGAGATATATGCTATATTGCAGATTTCGTTTCAAATGTGATGCTTGTGAAGCATAATAAAATGGGACTTCATTAATGAGATTAATGAAACTAAAAGAAACCTAAAGATGTTGTAGAAACTTGTTTAAAAACTGGTAGCTCTAGTTCTTGCTTTGCATAGCAGTGTTCCTTGTAGAACATCCAGCACCTTATTCGATAAGGAAAGAGCCTGGATCCCTTCATCGGGAGTGACCTCTTTAGCAATAACTGGCAGATGCTACAAACTCGGTTTGTCTTTTGATTGCTTCTATAGTTCTTGCTTTGCATAGTAGTATTTATGAAATATCCTGCACCTTATTCGATGAGGAAAGAGCCGACGATCCCTTCACCGGTAGTGACCTCTTTAGCAAAACTAGAAAAAACCTCAAAAACACTCCATTTAAAATCACTCGATTCTACAACGATATCAAGTTCATTACGCAAAGGGTTTTCTTAAAAACCTGTCGTAGCCCTCGGTCATTTCAGATAAGTCCTATTTAGTATTCGTGCTACGTTTGTTGACCACCGTCAAGGCGTAGTGTGCGGTAGCTGACTAGTATTTATCTGCTTATGCATATGATACGGATTGGATTAGGGTAGTCGTGCGGCTTTGTTGACCTCCGTCAAGGGTCGTGCGGGTGGGTTTAATTCAATCAGGAAATAACGGGTTGAACTTCACTAGTAGCCTATGGTTTGTTGACCTCCGTCAAGGTCATAGGACGCTAGGGGCAAAATATTATCGGGAATTTCAAGTGTTGAAATTTGCAATGAGATTGCATACCTTCTATGAGATAGTTGGATCCCGATACCCGCTGCGACTAAAATTTACTCTTGGAAGAGTTTTACAGATTACAATTAGCCGATCAAGTAGGTGTCTAGAAAGGTGTCAACGGGGTTACGCCCCTGGGAAAAATGAGGTTTACTTTAATTAGGTCCGTGCGAAAGCACGGGGAACCTCCCTCAAAGTACCGGCACTGGCCTGGCTGAAAGATTGGCGAACTTGTAGCGTGTAATTAATCCCGGCTAGTCTATCCTTTTATGGTTTGAAGGAAGATTTGACTAAAATAAGTGGGAGACATCCTGATTAGATAAATTGATAACCACTCTAAAAGTGCACGCTGAGTGTTTTCTTCTCTCTCTCTCTCTAGGTAGCGACTATGTCACGCCTTAATCAAGATAATAATACGGATGTATTGACCGAACCCGTTTGTTATACTGCGCTAGGGAACGTTGGTCCCGCTCCAACTTATAATTGTTATAAGACAGAGCAGGAATTAGGGGATTACCAGAATTCCCGTACCGCCCAAACGAAGAAAGTACATGTTGATGCATCTTCTTCGGGTGTGTTCATTACACAGATCACTGTTTCTCAATATCCTTTACGTCCTGGGTATTTGATACCGGATCAGGATCCCACATATGTAATTTGTTACATGGGCTACAGATAGGTAGAGAACTGAAAACAGGTGATAAGTTTCATGAGATAGAAACGGTGGAAGTGTGGCAGCCAAATCTGTTGGTAGTTATCACCCTGCATTACAAGAATACATTGATTCTGAACGAATGTTATTAGATAACGAACCTGATATACAACATCATATCAGACTCTTTATTAGTAAAGAAGGATATAATTTTGTATTGTTGGATAATATTTTGAACATTTCCTATATCAAGAGTTGATCGGTTCAAGCACGTTATCTAAAAGCATAGACGTTCTAAATCAAACCACAGTTCTTAATATACAGAACACACACAAGAGGAAGAGTTCAGAAATGAACGAATCCTTCTTGAGGTATGGTAGACTAGGTCATATCAATGCGACCCGACTAGCTGAAGTTACATAAAGATGCATATTTAAATTAGTTTGGATTTACATCTTGTGAAACTTGCCGGTCATGTCACAGAGATAAGATGACCACGGCTCCGTTTATTAGAAACAGAGAAAGAGTTAATGAACTCTTGGGATTGATACATGCTGATGTATGAAAGTCCCCTGTCTATACATACCAAGACCGGTTCTTGTACTTCATTATATTCACTGATGATCTCTCAAGATTCAGACATATGTTCCTATTGAAACACAAGTCCGAAACTTTTGAGATAATCACAGAATATAACATAGAAGTAGAGAACCAAAAATGGGTATAAGTATTATGTATTTTGATGAGATCAAGGAAGAGAATACTTGAGTACGGAATTCCTGGACTATTCTAAAGGAGAATAAGATTCTCTCTCCGCATTATCCTCCGTATACAGCACAGCACGTCGGTGTATCGGGGCGGAGCAATCACACCCTATTTTATATGGTGTGCTCTATGATGAGTACTACTGAGTAGCCTATTTCCTTTTGGGAGTTATGCACTTGTGAAACTGCATACCTATTGAATAAGGTTCCAATCAAATCAGTTGCCTACCACTTCATATGTGATATGGGAAGGGAAGAGCCCATATCTTAAGTTTGTTAAGATTTGGGGTTGTCCGGCCTATGTCTAAAAAGCAAAATCTGGACAAGCTCGAGGCAAAGTCAGTTCTGTGGAAGTTTGTTGGATATCCCAAGCATTCGTAAGGGAATATCTTCTACCAAACCGAGGAACAAAAGATGTTTTGTTTCTCAGCATGCCACCTTTGTGAAAGGGAATTTCTAGTGAAGAAATTAGTAATCATGAGGTAGAACTGAAAACAGTTCCAGCTATACAAAACTGCAGCTGATGATTTGGTAGAACCAAAGGATTCAATAGTAACCAACGAACCTCGGCCTCTCCACCGATCAGGTAGGGTTCCTCATCCACCTGAGAGATACTTCGGTTTCTCTATGACAGTGGGAGAGAGGATTGCATCATGAGATGATGACCCAACGAGTTTCGAGCTGGCCATCAGGAGTGGGACTTTGAAAGAATGGCTGGATGCTTATCGATCTGAGATGGAATCCTTAAACACCAACGAAGTATGGACTTTGGTTGCTTTATCTGAAGGGTTAAATCCCCATCAGGGGAAAGTATATCTTGAGAAGATTACTTGGTGTACATGGAAAAGATAAGACTTTCAAAGCTATGCTTAAGTCCATCCAGATCCTACTTGTCACGGCTACATACCATGACTACGATATCTGGCGGTTGGGTATCATGACTGCTTTTCTAAATGATGATGTGGAAGAGAGAGTCTATAAGTACACTGCCAAAGGGCTTTGTAGACAGTGGGAGCAGCGGAAACGTGAGCAAGATGTTTTATGTGATAAATCAGGCATCGCGGAGTTGGAACGTCTGTTTTGATACGGTAGTCAAAAAGTTTGACTTCATCAAAATTGTAGATGAACCTTGTATATACAAAAAGGTAGTAGAGAGTATGGTGGTGATCCTCGTAGAGTACGTGGATGACATACTCTTGATAGGGAAGGAGTTTCCTATGCTACGCTCGGTCAATCTCCGCTTATCACAAGGATTCTCCATATAGGATCAAAGTGATACCTCCTAAATCCTGGGTTATGGATCTATAGGATAGATCTAATTGGATGTTAGGATTCTCACTAATTGCAGTGAGATGGAATCAATCGATCCTAGGGAGAATCACTGGAAAGGTTCCATAGTGATAAGGACGGCTGAATGTCAGTCACAGGCATTATCTTTAGCTTCAGTGGAGGACCGGTATGTTGGAAGAGTTCCAAGCTAGATACCATGACATACTAGACGATTAAAGGCAAGATACATCGTCATCAAGGATGCTACCAAAGAGGCAGTCTGGATATATATAAGTTCATGAGATGAACTTCATTCCAACCATTGTGTGACAATGGAGTTATGGCTTTGGCCTAGGAACCCCCGTCCCATCAGAAATCCAGATATAATTCTTGGGCAATATCACCTGATCATGGAGATGGCTGATCTCTAGGGAGATCGAGGTTAGGAGAGTAGATACAGAGGACAACGGCGCGGATCAACTCACAAAGGCCTTTTTCCCGGTAGAGACTTTTATGGGATGGTTGAGTATGAGATACTTCAACCACAGCTAGATGTTGGGTATGTGATACCACAACAGATGGCTCTAGTGCAAGTGGGAGATTGTTAGTTATATGTATTCCCTAGAGGCCATTACTGTACATACGATGTATATTGTAGTGGATGCTAGGACATATATAGGGAGGACTTTCTTGCTCGACATGATAGAATGCTATCGGGTTGTACTTTATCTTAACATGTACTCTGATTGTCTCTATATTACATGTTGATAAAGCCCTTAGGATATGTACTCGGCTACTGGGACTATGATGAGATCATACTAGTGGGGCCACGGTAGTCGACGAGTACATCCTATAACTGTTCCAAGTCGAGGTGTATCGAGATAGGGCATCGATACACCAGAGTAGACTAGCATATACGCATCTTGACCCATATGATGGGCGATGGATGATCCCATATCCATTGGTGTTTGACATCAAGGATGGTGTACGGGTGCTCAGTAGAGACTGGGTACACTGGACGGACTCGCTGAGAACTCCCAGATGGTATTATACCTCACGTCAGATGGCAGTTCTCCGGTGACACTGGTACAGAGTAGTCTGTTGACCTGAGATCATCATAAAGTCTTGTGTGATTCCCACTGTGCTTTGATTTCCATCATACCACGTCCAAGAGGGCGTGCAAAAAGGTGGATTTTAGGTACAGTCCCGAATCACATGGAGGCAATGAGCGATAGGAGGGGATTCGTCTCTCCCGGTATAGGGAGTTGATGTTGTGCTGTGTTCGATTGGCTATAACTGGAAATCCCTGGCCAGGGTTGCTGAGATTTACTGGTAAGTATTATCAGTAGTTTCTCGAACTGTTATAGACCTCATATCGACCTGACTTATCAAGCTACTGGGGTCTGACGTTTACCACCCCTAGGCTGTTGGAGATAGTGCCCTCAGAGTCAATTATTGGAGCACAGGCACGTGACTGCAATGATTGAGGGAGGACCTATCCCGGTAGAACAGTCTTACTCGAGATGATAGTATGCTATCTGGTTTACTTTTATCATCGTGTACTGCTTTAGGTGACCTGACAGGTCACTATTGCACGTTGATAGAGCCCCTAGGATTCGTGCTTGGCTGCCAGCAGTATGAGGGCGATCATATACGTGAGAGCTGGCAGTCTATAAGCACATCCTTAAAAGGTCCCTAGTCGTGGGAGTTTCGAGACAGGGCATCGATACTCCAGAGTAGACTAGTGTATACAGTCGAGACCCCGACGAGGGGCGGTGGCCGGTCTCACAAGCCACTGGTGTCAGTTGGTTCACCTAAGATGTATACAGGTGCTCATTGGGTTATGAGTACACCGGACAGGACTCGCCGGGAACCTGCTAGTTGGTCTTATACCTGACGTCAGATAGCAGTTCCCTGGTGACATGTGTACAGGTTAGTTCATCGACCTGAGATCGTCATTTGTCTCGTGTGAGTTCCCACTGTGCTTTGATTACTACCCTACCACGGCTCAAAGGAGTCGTGCAAACAGGTTTTAGTTGGGTACAGTCCCGAGCCATATGGAGGCAGTGAGCGGATCTTCAGGGGTTCGTCTCTCCCGGTATTGGGGGTGAGGTCGCGCTGTGTCTAGGAGAGCCATTACACGAAGTACTTGGCCAAGGCAGGAGATTTACTGGTAGGTATTCCAGTAGTATTTCAGGGTGTTCTGGGCTACACTCCGACACGACTTGTACCGCTTTTGGGGGTCTGACTTTTACCAACCCCCTAGGCCCGCCATGCGATGCTCATAGAAGAACGGACCGGACTGTACGGATATTGTCACTGACAGGCTCAGTAGGGTGTCAGGATGAGTTCGCTCATCGACGTCCCTTTTAGTCAATAGCTGGTGGCCCGTTACGTATTGGCTTATACCTCTGACGTGCTAGTGGTTAAATTCACAGCCATAGTATTGACGAGTCTTTAGAGTCCACCACTCATTCTGTTACTCAAGCTTTCGGGCGAAACGCTGTAGAGGCCGTATGGAGATATGGCAGGGTTCGATCAGATACGTACGGTATTGCACGGATCGTGATCGGACGGTTTTTACTAGCCGGCTTTGGCTTAAGCCGGATCTTAGTATTTGATAGTGTAGTTTTGTCTCATTGCATTTGTATCCGGACGGAATACAGATGCGGGTGTGTATGCACAGTATCGGGGTTTTCCTGTAATTTATTACGGGACCAGTTTTCTGGAGTTGCCAGTTTGCATTCCGTTCCGGCCGGTTTTCTTTTGTTCTTTCCCGGCCGGACTTTTCCGATGGAGGGGGTTATTTGCAAGTTTGCAAATAACTTTTTGTGGAGGGTTTATTTGTGAGATGAGAGATTATGATGGCATCTTATCTTTTCCACCATCACTTGCATTAATTGTGATTTGAGAGGGTATGGGTTTGATGTGAATTTGTGATGGGTTTTTTGGTGTGTCCTTATCTTTATTAATTCATTTTCTTACACCCACTGGAATGAGGTATGGCCGGCCACTGTTCCTAAATGGAGGGGTTTAATTTTGGTGGGATTACTTCCTTCTTGTATTTTCGTGGGCCCCCCTCATTTTGAGTGTGCTGGATTTTGTTTGAGGTGATGAGTGATTAATTGCTTTGAAATTGAATGAGCTTTGAATGGGCTCATTTTCTTTTAACAGCAAGTAAGAGAGAGTTTGCTTGATAATAGATATATGTGGTTCTTTAGTGAGTGAGCTGGTTTCAATTTTCATTTCTTCCAGTGAGCAAAAAGACATTGGCCGAGCTCATTTTTTTTCAAGCATGCTCCATTATTCCCTCAAGCTTCCATGAATATCATTGTGCAAAATTCCTCCATAAATGGCAACCTCGTAAACCCAAAGAGACATGGCTACTACACTATCCTACAGCAAATCTTGGACGCGTCGGCCAGCCAACTTCGCGCCCGAGTTGCCTCGGTATTGAGGTGGGAGCCCGTAAAAGATACAGGCGATGTGGTGCCCTTCCGGCGAGGAGGCGACGACCGGAGTTTCCGCAGGAGATCGGGATGACGATGAGAAGACCGGAGGACTCGGATCATTCGGTATATCTCTAACCCGTCTTGTAGTTAGCTAGAATAAGTTTAATGGTTCAATCCGGGTGTTTAGTGCGTGGTGGTGCCGGTTTGCTAAGTCCGCAAAATTAAAGTTTATCACCGCTTCCGCATTTGGCCGTCGGATTGACGGCCGGGGCGCCGCCGTGCACTTACAGTGGCATCAGAGCCTCGCCATTAACTTCGTCTAGCTTCGTTTGATGTGTTTTTCAGTTCCGATCGACCAAAATTCCAAAAACCCAATTTTAGTTCACGACAGTTTTCTGTTGAAATTTTTTGGTCTCCTAAAATTTTTCAGGTTGTAGAAAACTGATGTACAAGAAATTCTAAGCATACTGAAAAAGTTCGACACAGTGAGTCGACACCTGGAGCGCGGAACCGCGGCCAAACCCCCCCTTGGGCCGCGGTTCCGCCGCATATTTATATCCTCACTGCATCATATTTTTCCAGTGGGCTTCTGGGCTTATTTTAGGGGTTTTGGAATATTAATATTGGGCCCAGATTTTCTGTGAGTGCTACAGTATTGCTTTGGGGCCCACTTGTTAATTTTTGATCGATCGGATATTTTAAACACATTTTTCACAGTATTTACATTATATCTGCGACCGTGAATGTCACTCGATCGGTAAATCCGATCTAACTGCTATAGCCCGGTTAGACGGATTTGCGAACGTGACTTTCACGTTGAAGTTCTATGTTTTTGCTGTGATATTTCGGGGCGAGCGTCCGATATGTGGACTGCCGTCACTGCCTGTTTGTATTATTCTTTTGGGGCACGACCTGGTTGCGGTCGATGTACCCGTTGTATGTATATTTTACTTTCTGTACTAGGGTTACCCCGCGGAGGGGTGCACGGATAGCCGGGTTCTAGAGGGCAACGGGCCCGCATCTCAGGGCATTGAGACGGAGGGGCTTCAGTCTGGAATTGGCGGGCTATTCGCCGCACTCGTAGGGGGTACAGGTTGACCCAGGAGGGGTGCCCAAGTTGCCGGATTCGCTGAAGTGCTGGGTGGTCCATTCACGGTGCTGAAGGGGGCTGCCTCGCTTCAGGTTTTGGCGGGTAATTTGCCGCGCCCGTAGGGGTCTAGGATTTCATTGCACAGGCTATCCACACGACCAGGGGAACGTCGGGTTTCAGTAGTGGCTCTGTGAAACCCGGGGATCCCAGATATCTGTATTGTTCTGTGATGCTGTACATTTCTGTGATGTTGCATTTTATTCACGCCTTGAGCGAATATAATATATTGGTATATATATTAGTAGATGTTGTATATGTTTTACATCCGCGCTAGTCCAGTCCCCGCTCTGCCGTTAGTTAGCTAACCTAACGGGTGATGACGGGACCCAGTGGCGAATGCGGATGGCATATACGTACGTCAGTATATTTTCGTTCTTTGTGGTGTGATTAATTGATGGGACTGCGTTGATTCGGATCAATGCAAGTTAAACAAACCTATTCTGATGTTGTTGGAACACTTTTCAAAAAGCTGTTATTGCAAGGACGTTCTCTTTTGTTTTGCATAGTGATATTCGGTTATGAATATCCAGCACCTCAGTCGACGAGGCAAGGGCCGAGATCCCTTCACCGGGAGTGACCCCTTGGACAGAAGTTTGCGTCAGGGCATTAACTTCACTATAGCCGATTACTTTTGCTTTGCATCGTGGTATTCATTTGGAATATCCTGCACCTCATTCTACGGGGAAAGAGCCGAGATCCCTTCACCGGGAGTGACCTCATTAGTAAAGGTTTTCGTCACTATATTTTCTAAAAAGCTATCCGTTCCTTCAACGATATCAAGTTCATTACGTTAAAGGTTTTCGCCAGAAACCATTCGTAGCCCTCCGTCGTTTCAGACATGTAGCACGTAGTATTCATGCTATGTTTGTTGACCTTCGTCAAGGCATAGTGCATGGTAGTTGCTTGTTGCTTTTCTGCTACATAGATAGATGTATTGGTTTGGGACAGTCGTATAGCCTTGTTGACCTTCGTCAAGGGCTTGTACGGGTGGGTTCAAATTAACCTGGACAATGACGGGTGGAACTTGACATGTGACTTATGATTTGTTGACCTTCGTCAAGGTCATAAGAGCATGGGGCAGAAATCACATCGGGAGTTTCAAAAGAACTGAAACTTGCCAGATATGCGCATACCTTCTGGAGTGTGATAGCGTGAGCGGATTCCGTCACGTTATCATGCGATGATAGTT
Organism: Agapanthus africanus; assembly: GCA_030015575.1. NCBI lineage: Eukaryota > Viridiplantae > Streptophyta > Magnoliopsida > Asparagales > Amaryllidaceae > Agapanthus > Agapanthus africanus. The sequence goes on from JASDDO010000019.1 coordinate 610,046,885, forward strand.
GGATCCCGATTCCCACTGATGAGTTAGTTTACTCCTCGGGTGACCCCGACTAATTCTTCTTTCAGGTTTGGAGGAGAATTTGAGGTACAGTGGGAGGTTTCCAGATTAGATAAATTGGTAACCATTCTGATCTTGGTTAGAGTGCACGCTGAGTGTTTCTTTTCTCTCTCTCTTGGCAGCGACCATTGACCCGACCCTAAGCCTATGACTCAGTGACCGAGTTGACCGAACTTTGTTAACACTGGCTTTTGGATTGTCAGAGTTGCAGACCTCATTGCCACTCCTACTTTTACCCTTTCCTCCAGGACACCCCGTATTACTACGAACGTCCACTTCCATTGGACAAAACCATCGTATGGTTAGATACGAACTCGAAGGAATTTATTCGAGGATGGTTTCCGGTTCTGGAGAAAACGAATAGGATTATTCAGTTGTCTTTTCCTTTTTGCCTTCTCTCAAGTTACGAGTACTCCATAGTTTAGGAGATAGTACACCTATTACGCAAATTGGATAGTCTTCTTCCAAACTTTAGGCTAGTGCCGAACAGTGGGGAATGAAGAAAACCAATTAGCATAACGATGGTGTGCAGAAGGTATTAAGATTAAGACAAAGCAAGGGATTAGTAAGAGGGCAAAGTAAATTGCGACTGATATTCACGACCAAACCAAGTATTACTTCGCCAATCCTAAATCAACTTTGTATTTCTCCAGGACACTCCGTATCACTACGAAGATCCACAGTTTATTGGATACTCCATCGTATGGTTATATACGAACTCGAAAGGAACTTGTTCCAGTTCGGGGATGGATTCTGGTCCAAGAGAAATAGGAATAAGGTTTATTCGGTTGTCTTTTATCTTCACCTTCTCTCGCATTGCGAGTGCTCCTAGGACTAGGACAGTACACCCATTATGCTCATTGGATAGTCTTCTTCCAAACCATAGGCTGGTGCCGAACGGTAGGGAAGGAAGAAAACCATTTGGCCTAAGGGGTGTGCAGAAGGTAATGACTAAAGACATATAAAGGGATTTGGAGAGGTGGCAAAGAATTATACGGTTATAGTTGTGAATCTGGATAATGGTAGAGGCATTACTAGGAATACCAGGATACCCCATCGAAACATTTCAATGTTTCAGTTCAACTGTGTAATGTTAAAAGAAAACTGATTTCCCGATTAGACACTTGCTCCAGGGTATGTATTTACCAGGTTTGATTCTCACATCTGTATGGTTTTACAGATGATGAGTGGGAGTAAGTTATTGGGAATTGGGTGATCATCCTCATTATATCGGGATTCGTTGTAATCGGTGATATTTGAGGAGATCACCTGGGCTGTTTGCCGGTCGGCAAATATTTGGTTTTGAATATCCGCTGTTGTGCACCAATTTCAAATTGATATATCTGTACGTCTATTTTCATAGAGTGAGATATACCTTTTGATATTATGTCGATGACATTTACCTATATCAGTGGATGGTTAGGTAAGGAGCATTAAACAGCGGTGTAATTCTTCTTAACCATAAGTACAGTTTTCAACCTACGACACACAGTGAAAGAGTTGTTAGACTCGGCGGACTTATACAGAGTATTGTATGTTGTCCAGTGTCCATCAGGACAGAGCGGTTGGTCCTCATACTATATTCTGTTTACTTTTAACTTCTCTAGTTCTTAGACATGTGTTTCGTAGAAACACAGGGTCTAAGTTTTGAGGAGTTATAGGTATTTGAATGGAGTAGAGAACCAGGTGTAGCAAGTATCGGGATTCTTCAAGGTGATCGAAGATGTAGATACTTGTGTATGGTGTTCAGTTGATAGTAATGATTAAGAGAACTTGCTTCTCTTTCAGGTTATTCATAATTGGAAGCATTCCTAAGTTGAGTAACGCTGATCGGCCTCCTTCCATTTTGTTGACATGCACTGGAGACAGTTGCATGATTTGAATCTGGTTAAATTAAATCAGTGCCTCTGGTTCTATATTGGATATAGAACAGTTCGTATCTTAACGTTGTTAAGGTACGGGGAGTTGTCCGGCTTATGCTTAAAACCAGACTCTGGATAACTCAAAAGCACGTTTCTGTAATAACTGTTTGTGGGTTGACCCAGGCTATGACGAGGGTTGACTTTCTACCATCTGGATGAACAATAGCGATATTGTTCTAGACTCGCCACAGTTTTATTAAAAATGGATTTTTTCAGAAAGCAGTAGTGGGAGTATGATAGAACTGGAAGTGATTCCAGAACCACAGACGATTACTGAAGATTTGATAAGGAACCTAAAGATTCAATCTAGTTTGACATTTCATTGGCCACTCCGCAGATAAGGTGGGTAACTTCAGGCACCCGAGAGGTACTCCGGTAGCCTCAAGGACGGTGACAAGGAAGTTCTTGTTTACCCACACTTGCCATTGTTGTTGTTCCAGGCTGCGAGACCCGGCAGCAGGATGAGTATAGTGTCGTTCTAAACTAGCTTTAGAAGTGCACGTCTATATGACTCTGCCAGAGGGTTTTCGTAGTCAGTGGGAGCAGCGGAAGCATTGGTGGACATCAGGCTTATGTCTATTTATAGACTAAAGCAGATATAGCGGAGATAGATCATCTGTTTCTGATGTGACAGTCATAGGTTTGACGTCATCAGAATAGGGGATGGATATGTTGAGAAGGTAGTAGGAAGTGATATTCCTATACTACGATCGGTTATACTTTGATCGTCACACAGTGGTTTCTCCACATGGGACTTGGACATTATATCAGACATACTGGTTACTAGATCTATGGTTTTAGATCTAGATTTGGGTGGTTTCCCAATCAGGGTACTTTGACAGCATTCTAAGAGTATTTAGAATGGACGACTCCTGGCACGGTAGTATACCTGCAGGTGATGGAGTCACCCTCTCTAAAGGTGTCTTATAGACTAAAGTAGAGAGGGATGTGCATGATTGGCAGATCACTTGCTTAGGCAATTGAGTCAATCATGAGATGTCAAGTACCACACCAGATGTTGTTCTTGCACTAGATGCAATAAGTTGATATTGATCCAATCCTGGAGAAACAGTCGGAAGCAGTTTTAGAACATAAGTGGATGTTCTAGGGATATGATAACGATAGCCTCATTCGGGAGACAGTTATCATTCCAGGCTTCCAAGGTGACATCGACGACAAGGAGGTTGTCAGAGTTATAGTTTTCCTTCTGACGAGGGGCAGTATTCTGGACAGGTGATCCAGGCAGATACTGAGGGAGGCATGGCGCAGGATACTGATTATGTTTAGTTGACGATATAGTCTAAGAAGTTTGGATTTGGAGTTCATTTATGAGCTAAGTCCCATCAGACATCCAGACATTCTAAGACAGGTATTGCTCATTTCGGGAGATGGCTTTCTCCGCGAACATGAGATATAGAGAGACATAGAAAGAAACTTCATGGCGGATCCACTCACTGAGGCTAATCCTCGAACGCAAGAGTTTCGCAAACGGGATTTGTGAGACTGACTAGTAGAGGAGTTGGGTGTTCGGTATCACACGGGCTGTGAGTATGCGACATCGCAATAATTAGCCTTGAGTGCAAGTGGGAGATTGTTGGAGATAGTGCCCTCAGAGTCAATTATTGGATCACAGGCACGTGACTGCAATGATTGAGGGAGGACCTATCCCGGTAGAACAGTCTTACTCGAGATGATAGTATGCTATCTGGTTTACTTTTATCATCGTGTACTGCTTTAGGTGACCTGACAGGTCACTATTGCACGTTGATAGAGCCCCTAGGATTCTTGCTTGGCTGCCAGCAGTATGAGGGCGATCCTATACGTGAGAGCTGGCAGTCTATAAGCACATCCTTAAAAGGTCCCTAGTCGTGGGAGTTTCGAGACAGGGCATCGATACTCCAGAGTAGACTAGTGTATACAGTCGAGACCCCGACGAGGGGCGGTGGCCGGTCTCACAAGCCACTGGTGTCAGTTGGTTCACCTAAGATGTATACAGGTGCTCATTGGGTTATGAGTACACCGGACAGGACTCGCCGGGAACCTGCTAGTTGGTCTTATACCTGACGTCAGATAGCAGTTCCCTGGTGACATGTGTACAGGTTAGTTCATCGACCTGAGATCGTCATTTGTCTCGTGTGAGTTCCCACTGTGCTTTGATTACTACCCTACCACGGCTCAAAGGAGTCGTGCAAACAGGTTTTAGTTGGGTACAGTCCCGAGCCACATGGAGGCAGTGAGCGGATCTTCAGGGGTTCGTCTCTCCCGGTATTGGGGGTGAGGTCGCGCTGTGTCTAGGAGAGCCATTACACGAAGTCCTTGGCCAAGGCAGGAGATTTACTGGTAGGTATTCCAGTAGTATCTCAGGGTGTTCTGGGCTACACTCCGACACGACTTGTACCGCTTTTGGGGGTCTGACTTTTACCAACCCCTAGGCCCGCCATGCGATGCTCATAGACGAACGGACCGGACTGTACGGATATTGTCACTGACAGGCTCAGTAGGGTGTCAGGATGAGTTCGCTCATCGACGTCCCTTTTAGTCAATAGCTGGTGGCCCGTTACGTATTGGCTTATACCTCTGACGTGCTAGTGGTTAAATTCACAGCCATAGTATTGACGAGTCTTTAGAGTCCACCACTCATTCTGTTACTCAAGCTTTCGGGCGAAACGCTGTAGAGGCCGTATGGAGATATGGCAGGGTTCGATCGGATATGTACGGTATTGCACGGATCGTGATCGGACGGTTTTTACTAGCCGGCTTTGGCTTAAGCCGGATCTTAGTATTTGATAGTGTAGTTTTGTCTTATTGCATTTGTATCCGGACGGAATACAGATGCGGGTGTGTATGCACAGTATCGGGGTTTTCCTGTAATTTATTACGGGACCAGTTTTCTGGAGTTGCCAGTTTGCATTCCGTTCCGGCCGGTTTTCTTTTGTTCTTTCCCGGCCGGACTTTTCCGATGGAGGGGGTTATTTGCAAGTTTGCAAATAACTTTTTGTGGAGGGTTTATTTGTGAGATGAGAGATTATGATGGCATCTTATCTTTTCCACCATCACTTGCATTAATTGTGATTTGAGAGGGTATGGGTTTGATGTGAATTTGTGATGGGTTTTTTGGTGTGTCCTTATCTTTATTAATTCATTTTCTTACACCCACTTGAATGAGGTATGGCCGGCCACTGTTCCTAAATGGAGGGGTTTAATTTTGGTGGGATTATTTCCTTCTTGTATTTTCGTGGGCCCCCCTCATTTTGAGTGTGCTGGATTTTGTTTGAGGTGATGAGTGATTAATTGCTTTGAAAATGAATGAGCTTTCAATGGGCTCATTTTCTTTTAACAGCAAGTAAGAGAGAGTTTGCTTGATAATAGATATATGTGGTTCTTTAGTGAGTGAGCTGGTTTCAATTTTCATTTCTTCCAGTGAGCAAAAAGACATTGGCCGAGCTCATTTTTTTTCAAGCATGCTCCATTATTCCCTCAAGCATCCATGAATATCATTGTGCAAAATTCCTCCATAAATGGCAACTTCGTAAACCCAAAGAGACATGGCTACTACACTATCCTACAGCAAATCTTGGACGCGTCGGCCAGCCAACTTCGCGCCCGAGTTGCCTCGGTATTGAGGTGGGAGCCCGTAAAAGATACAGGCGATGTGGTGCCCTTCCGGCGAGGAGGCGACGACCGGAGTTTCCGCAGGAGATCGGGATGACGAGGAGAAGACCGGAGGACTCGGATCATTCGGTATATCTCTAACCCGTCTTGTAGTTAGCTAGAATAAGTTTAATGGTTCAATCCGGGTGTTTAGTGCGCGGTGGTGCCGGTTTGCTAAGTCCGCAAAATTAAAGTTTATCACCGCTTCCGCATTTGGCCGTCGGATTGACGGCCGGGGCGCCGCCGTGCACTTACATAGGTGAGATATGCAACATATCAGACGACGAGACCGGACTGTACGGGAGTGTTACTGATTGGATTCGCAGGAGAATGTACAGACTTGCTTGTTGATCTTCTGATCGCTCAATGTAAGTCCACGGTAGCACCCTGGCCATCTAACAGACGCCAAATGCGGAACAAAAACTTTTACAACTGGCGCTATCGCGTACTGTAACCCGGATCTGCCATTAATGCTAAACTAACAAACTACAAAGTGGGTAGAAATGTTATACCGAACGATCCGAGTCCTTCGGTCTTCAACAATCATCCCACGCTTTGTTGCGGCTGCTCCGATCTCCTGAATCTCCAGTCTTCTCGTCCAGATGGCACCACGTCGACGGATCTTTAAACGGGCTCCCGCCTCTGAACCGAGGCAACTCGGTCATCAAGATTGCTAAAAGAGATGACCAAGGTGATGTAGAGAATAAGTAGAACACTTTGTCTCATTTCGTCCAAAGCTATGGACGAACGGTTAATGAAGTTGCCTTTTGGAATCGGGTGAAATGAGAAATCTAGCTATCTAATTTTCATGAGTCCAAAACTATATCAATCTTTTTTCAAGCAACCATCATTTTCCACAAAGAATGGCCGGCCAAATATAAGTGAGGAGGGGGTGAGTGTAGGAGATGGGAAAGGTGACCATAACATAAATGATATGAGTGAGTCATATAACACCTTGCACTAATCAATTAATGAACTAATGAATCATCACAACACATCATCATATAATTAATGCACTAAGCCACCTCACCATCCTAGTCATCATATAGAAACTTCTAGAAGCAAGACTCACCCTCATGACTCACCCAAGTGACGAAAAGATAAATCCGTATTTAACCGAATTTCAAATACGGGTGATAGAAAACTGGCAACTGGCAACTTCCAAAAGCAATCCCGAAACGAATTTCAGGATAACCCCGTAACAGTATAAACATACCCGCATTTGTATTACGACCGAATACAAATGCAACTGAGACAAGGATATTATATCTACACAGTATAATACTCGGATCCGGCTTAAACCAAAGCCCACCAGTATTATCTGCCCGAAAAATGACACGTGCATAAACGCACGTGCATTTTCCGAACCCTGCCATAAAACCATACGACCTCTACAACGTTTCGCCCGAACTTAGGAAAGTGTCTGTGGGGGACTCTAATGACTCATCAGCACACTGGCACTGGTTATAACCATTAGCACGTCAGAGGTATAAGATGTACGTAACGGTTGCCTATGTATTGATTGGAAGGAAAGCTGACGAGCGAACTCATCCATAAACCCTACTAAGCCTGACAGTGACAATATCCGTACAGTCCGGTCCGTTCGTCTAAAGAGTATCGTATATCTAGTCTAGTGGGTGGATAAAGTCAGACCCCTAATAACGCGATAAATCGTGTCGGCATGAAGCCCATCACCATCAGAGAAACTACTGATCCAAATCAGTAAATCTCCACTACCTCGACCGAGGATTTCTAGTGATGGCCACCCGTGCACTGTGCGATATCAACCCCCAATACCGGGAGAGACGAACCCTCGACGATCCGCTCACTGCCTCCATGTGGCTCGGGACTGTACCCAAAAAAGACCTGTTTGCATGACTCCTTCGAGCCGTGGTAGGGTAGAAATCAAAGCACAGTGGGAACTCACACGAGACAAATGACGATCTCAGGTCGACAAACTAACCTGTACACATGTCACCAGGAAACTGCTATCTGACGATATGTATAATACTAACTAGCATGTTCCCGGCGAGTCCTGTCCGGTGTACTCATAACCTAATGAGCACCTGTCTACATCTTAGGTGAACCAACTGACACCAATGGCTTGTGAGACCGGCCATCGCCCCTCGTCGGGGTCTAGACAGTATACACTAGTCTACTCTGGAGTATCGATGCCCTGTTTCGAAACTCCCACGACTAGGGACACTTTAAGGATGTGCTTACAGACCCCAGCTCCCACGTATATGATCGCCATCATACTGATGGCAGTCAAGCAAGAATCCTATGGGCTCTATCATCATGCAATAGTGAACTAAAGCATGTATACGATGATAAAGACAAACCAGATAGCATACCATCATCTCGAGCAAGACTGTCATATCGGTATAGGTCCTCCCTCAATCATTACAATCACGTACCTGCGATCCAATAATTGACTTAGAGGGCACTATATCCAACAATCTCCTACTTGCACTTAAGGCTAATTATTGCGATGTCGCATACTCACAGCCCGTGTGATTCCGAACACCAAACTCCTCTACTAATCAGTTTCACAAAGCCCGTCTGTAAAACTATTGTGTTCGAAAAATAGCCTCAGTGAGTGGATCCGCCCTGATGTTTCTTTCTATGTCTCTCTTAATCTCAAGTTTACGGAGAAAGCCATCTCCCGAATCGAGTAATACCTGTCTTAGAATATGTATGGATATCTGATGGGACCTAGTTCAAAAATGAACTCTAAATCCAAACTTCTTAGACTGTAGTGATCACTGAACCTAATCAGTATCCAGCACCATGCCTTCCACAGTATCCTCTTGGACCACCTGTCCATAATACTTTCCCTTGTCAGAGGGAAAAGTATAACTCTGACAATCACTCTGTCATCCTTGTCACCTTTGAAGCCTGGAATGATAACCGTCTCTCGAAGGAGGCTGCCGTCATCAAATCCTTAGAACATGCACTTATGTTCTAAAACTGCTTCCTTATTTTTCTTCAGGATTGGATTAATATAAACTTTTCACATCAAGTGCAAAAACAACATCTGGTGTGGTACTTGACATCTCACGATTGACTCAATTACCTAAGCAAGTGATCTGCCAATCATGCACATCCCTCTCCCCTTTAGTCTGTAAGACACCTTTAGAGAGGGTGACTCCATCATCTGTAGGTACGCCACCATGCTAGGAGTCATCTATTCTAAAATACTATTAGAATACAGTCAAAGTACCCACATTGGGAAACTACCCAAATCTAGATCTAAAACCATAAATCTAGTAACCAGAATGTCAGATATTATATTCATATCCTGTCTGGAGAAACAACTGTGTGACGACCACAGTACAACCGATTTGTAACATTTCAAAATAATAAAATATTATTTTTGGGAAATTTTATAATTTAATATTACTTTATTGAATATTTTAATAATTCGGTATAATTAAATACAAATAAATGGGGAAATGTTTTGGAAAATTATGGAAAATTCTAAAATAGGGTAAATTAGAGAATTTTGCCGTTTCAAAGTTTTTATGATTAGTTATATGCTAATTTAGTGTTAATCACGATTAAAAAATCGCTAATCGGGTTTTTGGCTTTTTGTGCAAAACATGCACATATCATCTTTTCTTACACTTGTGCATTTTTCCGCCATGTTCCTTTTGGGTTCACTATTCAAGTGAGAAGGGTTTTAGTAAATAAAAGAAAAGAGAAGAAATGGGAAAGGATTATAATATTGGGTATGGGCATGTGAGAGAATGAGAGGGTGAGATGTGTTGACTAAGTCCTAGCCATTCTCCTCCATTTTCAACACTCATTTCTCTCCCTCTCCCTCTTGTTGCTGCTCCTGCTCCTGCTCCTCACCTCACCTCCCCTCTTCGAGCCCCAAATCACCTCTAAAACTACACCGAAACCCCAGTCTCATTTCAATAAAAATGTGCACAAGCTTGCAAGCTATAGGATGGACCAAGAAAGCTTTTATATTGGCGCTGCTGAGGATTCTAGGGGGTCTTATGAGGTAATTCCATCACAATAAGAGAGGTATTTCTTGTTCTTAAGCTTCGATTCAAGTTTCATATCGATATTGTGTGTTTTTGTGGACTTGAGGAAAACTTAGTTAGGGTTTGGGAGAAATTTGTGTTGTAATGTGAAATTGAGCTCAGTATAAGTTAGATAAACACCCTAGTGCATGAATTGAGATCCCAACCTGAGAGTTGAAATCCGAAATACGGATTTAGAAACCGATATCAGAAAGTTTGTGGAATCTGTGAAGGTTATTTGAGATCTGCTATCTGTTCATATCAGAATACTGCATTTTATACCGCCCATTCTTACGCTCGTGTGTTTATAGGTAGGTACTTTTAATCCGTGTTTGTTACATATTTGCAGGATACAGGTTCTCGGTTCTAAAACGGTGAAATTCATGGAAAACACGACAAAATCCGGGTTCCTGCCAACCACAGATAAAACACGGTCTCCGCTCTTCATCCGTATGTTGCCAGATATCAGTTTAAGAGACAAAATGTCAAATCAATGTCGCTTTCATGCACAAGGCTCAATGGCAGCACAAGATCCAAGAGATCTACGCGGAGCTCGAGGCAATCATGACAAAAACATCCACAAAAAGTCCACCTTTCCTCAACAGAAATTCTGGAAGAAATGTGAATGTATTTTCAGAAAATACATGTACCACAAAAGAGGGCACAGCAAACCAGGGACTCCAAGCAAAATTGACCAGTCAACTCCACTAGACTGCCGCGTTTCCGCGGCCAATAGGGGGTATTGGCCGCGGAAACGCGGCCGTACTGTGGCCTCCTTTTGTCATTTTTCTGGGGCATTTTGGGCATTTCATATGGGGTCTGCTGGTTGCCCTAGAACTCCATTCTCCTGCCTATAAATACAGCAGATCCGAGCCAAACTAAGAGAGTTTTTTCTTAGCTTCTTTTTTGTAGTTTTTGTTCTTCTTTCTTCTTCTTCTTCATTCTCCCTCCATGAAATTGTAGTTAGAGCTTTTGAGTGGATGTTAATGAAGATGAGGGTTTTGTATCTTTCTTGTTAGTTTGCTCCCCCTTGAGATTCTTGCTTTCTCTTGCTCATTCAACCTCTTCATTGAGCTTGAATGGTTAAGGGTTAGTTATTGATCTCAAGGGTCGTATTTTCTCACGGGACTAGTTCTTCACTTCACATGCGTTCTCTACCCTTCCCTTGATCTTGCAAGCTCTTCATTGAGCTTGCAAGTTTAAGGGTTGGCTATTGAGCACATGCTTGGCTTGGGTTCTACTTCCGTGTTCTTTTTATTTGCTTATTTATTACTCGCATTTTTCATTCTTGCTTTAATTACTTGCAATTTTATTCATGCACTTTAATACTTGTATCTTTTCTTTTCTTTGTTCTTTTCTTTTTGTTCTCTTTTGTTTATTTTGTGAATGTTGTAATTATTGTTGTTGTTAAGAATTAATACGGTATTGTAAGTTAACGTTTCTTTGCCAATTCCTTTTCCCGTTATTTTCCATTTGAACTTCGCCCGAACCATACGCAAGCGCTCCGTTAGGCTCCGTACCCTGACAAGGTAACGGTGATTCCTAACCGCGACCGGTTGCGTTCGGTTTGGCCGGAGGCGAAAGCAAGAGACAAGAACGGAAGGACAAGGGTAAATAAGCCGGATTCCACGAATACCGCGCTTCAATCTCCTAATCCACGTTGTTGCCAATTGCTTAGCTTCAATTGGTCAAGACTCGGCTCAAAGGTTTTGAGTTCGGATTTCTTAGCTTACAATCTCGTATCTTTTCTTAACAACTTTATACTTGCAGATAAACACATAGGTTAGAACAAACTCATACAGATTCTTTATTGACTCGTCTAAGACAAGAGCGGAAATTCAACCATCTCCCTGTGGATCGACCCGTGCTCAACCGGCTAGCTGCATAGCGACACCGTCCTGATCGCGGTAAACTTTAGAACTCTTAAAACTCGACACGCCAAAAGCGTGCGATCAAATGGCGCCGTTGCCGGGGAGACGGTAGCGTATTTTCTTTCTTGTTATTCGGGTTAATATTCTTTTTGTATATATTTATTTAAAAAAAAAATTTCTTTTTGTTTTTTGTTTTTTTTTTATCATTTTTTGTGGGCAAGTGTGCAGCTTTTTGCGTATTTGCAAACTGCGATTGTGGGGAGCAAAGTGTGCATTCAAGGCAAAGGTGATTACAAAGTACAGTGCCAAAGATCCGGGTAGTTTGACCCGCGCAAGCGAACCTTTCAAGCTTACCGGATTTGATTCAACGGGGGTTTCCTAACCCAAAATCTTAACGGTACGTATTTTTCTAACACCTTCTTCTCAAATCCGACGCTTCCAATATACTATTCTTTGCAGGATTCTTTGCAAGTTCGCTAGCAAACGCTAAAAAAATTGACTAATCCGTATTTGTTGCAGCGCCGCGCTTAAACTAAAAAACGATTGTTTGATTCTTTATAGAATTTTTGAATTGCGCATTGCATACATTAATACGGACTTAAGGGCAAGCGAACCCCACAATATACGGTAAAGGATTTCATCACCTTTTCCGTGGTCCACAAATCACGAACTTGAGCATAACGATTACCCGCACAAATTTTAAAAGAAACTAGACTTTAAGCCTTAAGGACTTCGCGCTCACTAGGAGAAGTTAACTGTGTTTAGAACCTTGCTTAACGGTATATTGTTTACGGGGTGTCTAGGAAAGTGTTAACGGCGAAACCGCCAAAAGAGAAAGGGTTATTTAATTAAGGAACTTCGCGAAAGCGTTGGAAAACCTCCCCTTATCTCTGCACTTACCTGGCCTCGTGATCAGTGTATCTTGAGCCCGTTTCTCGACACAGTTTTACTTCGACAATCAAGTTCTGGAGCAGGTCTAGTTGACCTAGGTAAACCCTAGAACGATTAGGTGTGTGGTATTTTTGTGTCGTGATTGTTTTTGTCCATATTCTTTTTGTGTGTATATTTCATTCTTCTGTTAATATAATAAAAAAAAAATCACATTCTTTTTCCCCTCCTTTTCTCTGCCTTTCCTTCCTTCTCTCTTCATATCATGGGTACTCCACCTCGCAAAACTCTTGCCGAACTTTGGTACCCCCAACCAGACATTACTTCTTACGGTTCTTGCTTTGGCCGAACTTCGAACGACCCCTCCATGCCCAAAGTTTCACTGAAAGATCGCATAGCAGCGTCTAGGACAAACACTTGCACTCCTCATTCCACTTCGTATCAACCGTTTCAAACATTCACTCCCGCTTATGTTGATATCCTATCTGCAAGTCGTCCTTTGTCCATCGCTGAACGTATTGAACAATCTCGTAGCCGATCTTTTACTCCTTTCACCACTTCAAACTCTTGGGATCAACAATTCCATTCACCTTCTTATCCAAATGTTGATCCTGCTCCTGTCCAGCCATTCAATTCCTACCAGTCCTACCCGACTTTTTCACCTTCCCTAGACATTGTTTCTGAACCGCCATTTGTGAATTTTCAGTATCCAAACAACTTTGAATCTTTTACTGAAACCCCTTCTCAACCCATGTCTAGTCTGGAACAGTCGTTAGAAGACTTTAGGGTAGCGTCAAGCCAACAGATGATGGATTTGAATGCGTCCATGGCCGCCCTCATGCAACCTAGTGACCCGGTAGCTAGTTTTCAACTAGCTCCAACTTTTTCAATGTATGATGAGGCGGCAGGACAGGCTGTGAATTTGAGTGGAGAGAGTGAGATGCACCCCCTTCCAAATCAAACCTACCTGTCCCAAATTGAATCCCACAACTCCTGTTTTGAAAGTCTATCGAGTATCCCACATGATGTATCAATTGAAGATAGAATGACGAATGAGTTATGCGACTTCGTAGTGTTTGATTTGCCCGATTATGAAGGGTCCGTTCCAAGTGAAACCATACCTAATCCTTTTGACCTCTACACCTATATCTTAGAACCAGAATCGATTAATATCCATGCTTTTGATGAGGTGTCAGAGAATTTTGATTTTCACTTGATTGAGGATATTGACGCTGGGGATATTTTGGATGATGAACCCGTAGATTTGGCTGAGTTTATCTCTTCAAATCATCATCCCGAGTCATTAAATGTTTTTCCTGAACCCCATATGCGTCTGGACTTTGAAGAGAAGAGCATGGATGAGCTTGACTTTGAGGAGAATTTTGAGGATATTTTTGAGGATGAAACAGTTCTAGATGATGAGTCGGATTTTCCAATTCATCCTGTTCCTTTCACTGACTGTGTACACCCTCCAGAACCTTTAACCGATACCCTTCCTCAACCACTTCCCTCCATCCTTTCCATCGTTCGACCTTGCAAGAACTCGTATCATTTTCACTCCCTGTGTCTGGTTTATCAAGTTCGGCGTACCCATGGTTTCTCACGAATCTTGAGGGATTTGACCCAATCTCTCGACGGGTTAATAGATTAGCACAATCGCTGTTTACACATCACTCATCACAAATTGTGCTAATCTATTCACTCCATTTGCACCCTCAAGTTCGTACTCCGCTTCTTTTTCCCTTCCGCCATTCTTCTTCTGATATACCGAGACCGTATCCCGCTTCTATCTCCATACGGTCTCGCGTATTCTCTCTCTCTTTTCCCTACGCCTTCTTTCACCAGCCACTGCTTTACAGAGATAAAATCTTTGAATGGTTGGTGCTCACTTTTGGCCTGTGTAAGGCCTTGTATAGCTTGATACTGTTCTTTCCCCCCTAAACCTGAACTTCAACGCCTAACAGTGGAAACACTGTTTTACTTAAGTTTGGGGGGACACCTTTTTTGTATATATTTTTTGTTTTCCTTTTTGTATATAATTTGTTTTTAGGGAGCGCCGGCAATTTTGACCCTCTTGGTATAGCCTGACAGTGAGGGCACTGTCAAGTTTAAGTTTGGGGGTGTGTGCTCGGTAAGCTTTCTTCCTTCGCATTCATATGTATATTTTGCATTTGCATATTAAATCCATAAAATCCATAAAAATCTGAAAATTTTCTTAAAATATAAAAACTTTTTTGTCAAGTTAGCTTGTGGAAGAACTCTGATTCAGCATTCGACGGTTTTTGTTTGAAAAAATAGGAATAACTAAATCTTATGTTTAGATTTTGAAAACCTGAAAGATAACTCTCCTTTGAAGTTAACTATAGCTGATATACGTCTTTACATCACACTACACGTGTCGTGAGTTTTTGAAATTAGATGACAAGTCTTTTATGTTTAAAAACTTTTAAACAGATAAATAATTTTCGGAGGATCAAATAGGTTTGTTCTGAAATAAGTAATGTCAAGAATAGTTTATGAAGTAAAGCGAATATGAAGGAATGTTATTGATGCCGTAATTGGAACTAAGTCTGAAAAATAACCCATCTGAAACTTGATTGGAATGATTACACACCAAACCCACTAAACACGTCTTTTATCCAAAAAAATAATTGAATTGCCGACTATATCTCCGTTCGTATTAAATCATCTGATTTTCACGCCAAACTGTCTTTTGTTTTTGGACCTGGGTAACTTGAGTAATTAAGTCCGCCGGGGTGTTTCTACACCTAATGCCCTAAAACCAACTGGTTTGGGTGCATTGGCCCAAAGCTCGCTAAGAAGCCTAGAAAGTCCAGATAAAAACAAAGTCAAGCAAGTGTTCTCTCCGAGTTAAAATTCCTAACGGTTCTTTGTGTGAGAATAATCTTGATAAAAGAAAGGCTTTTATAAAAAAATTTAACGGAGATATGAAGGTTTTATTCTATGATAAAGACTATTGCACGTTCACAGAGGTGTGTATGAAATGAAAACAAGAAAAAGGTGGAGTGAAGAATAAGACCTAGTTTCCTGTTAGGGAAGATAGAAATTCTGAAGTTGAAACCTTACTGGAAAACGAAACTTGAAAAATGCTTAACTCTTTATAAAACTTATGTGATCCTTTTAAAATTGTTATCTGGGCTTTATTGTGCGACATGATGACTTTAATCGATCCTTCTGGAACTTAACGACACTAATTGCACTGCACGTAAAGACATATAAAATCTGTAGTTAAATAAGAAGCGAGGTGTGAAAAATAAAGGTTCGATAGTCTAGACTTAGGATTATAGAATTGTTATTTTCTGAAACAAAAACTTTAGGGTTTGAATCTTAGTTATTGTACAAAACCAACTTGACCGGATTTTGTGGGTAGTATCCGCTGAAAACCCTTAGGAGACAACACTCCTCCTACTAGGGACACCTAGAGGTTTAACGGCTTGTTGCACGCGCTCAGTGCAATCGCGTTCCCTGCGAAAGTGCGGTTATCATTTTATTTTTATGAATAATTGGTTTTGCTCGGGACGAGCAAAGGTTAAGTTTGGGGGTATTTGTTCAAATCAGAATACTGCATTTTATACCGCCCATTCTTACGCTCGTGTGTTTATAGGTAGGTACTTTTAATCCGTGTTTGTTACATATTTGCAGGATACAGGTTCTCGGTTCTAAAACGGTGAAATTCATGGAAAACACGACAAAATCCGGGTTCCTGCCAACCACAGATAAAACACGGTCTCCGCTCTTCATCCGTATGTTGCCAGATATCAGTTTAAGAGACAAAATGTCAAATCAATGTCGCTTTCATGCACAAGGCTCAATGGCAGCACAAGATCTAAGAGATCTACGCGGAGCTCGAGGCAATCATGACAAAAACATCCACAAAAAGTCCACCTTTCCTCAACAGAAATTCTGGAAGAAATGTGAATGTATTTTCAGAAAATACATGTACCACAAAAGAGGGCACAGCAAACCAGGGACTCCAAGCAAAATTGACCAGTCAACTCCACTAGACTGCCGCGTTTCCGCGGCCAATAGGGGGTATTGGCCGCGGAAACGCGGCCGTACTGTGGCCTCCTTTTGTCATTTTTCTGGGGCATTTTGGGCATTTCATATGGGGTCTGCTGGTTGCCCTAGAACTCCATTCTCCTGCCTATAAATACAGCAGATCCGAGCCAAACTAAGAGAGTTTTTTCTTAGCTTCTTTTTTGTAGTTTTTGTTCTTCTTTCTTCTTCTTCTTCATTCTCCCTCCATGAAATTGTAGTGAGAGCTTTTGAGTGGATGTTAATGAAGATGAGGGTTTTGTATCTTTCTTGTTATTTTGCTCCCCCTTGAGATTCTTGCTTTCTCTTGCTCATTCAACCTCTTCATTGAGCTTGAATGGTTAAGGGTTAGTTATTGATCTCAAGGGTCGTATTTTCTCACGGGACTAGTTCTTCACTTCACATGCGTTCTCTACCCTTCCCTTGATCTTGCAAGCTCTTCATTGAGCTTGCAAGTTTAAGGGTTGGCTATTGAGCACATGCTTGGCTTGGGTTCTACTTCCGTGTTCTTTTTATTTGCTTATTTATTACTCGCATTTTTCATTCTTGCTTTAATTACTTGCAATTTTATTCATGCACTTTAATACTTGTATCTTTTCTTTTCTTTGTTCTTTTCTTTTTGTTCTCTTTTGTTTATTTTGTGAATGTTGTAATTATTGTTGTTGTTGAGAATTAATACGGTATTGTAAGTTAACGTTTCTTTGCCAATTCCTTTTCCCGTTATTTTCCATTTGAACTTCGCCCGAACCATACGCAAGCGCTCCGTTAGGCTCCGTACCCTGACAAGGTAACGGTGATTCCTAACCGCGACCGGTTGCGTTCGGTTTGGCCAGAGGCGAAAGCAAGAGACAAGAACGGAAGGACAAGGGTAAATAAGCCGGATTCCATGAATACCGCGCTTCAATCTCCTAATCCACGTTGTTGCCAATTGCTTAGCTTCAATTGGTCAAGACTCGGCTCAAAGGTTTTGAGTACGGATTTCTTAGCTTACAATCTCGTATCTTTTCTTAACAACTTTATACTTGCAGATAAACACATAGGTTAGAACAAACTCATACAGATTCTTTATTGACTCGTCTATGACAAGAGCGGAAATTCAACCATCTCCCTGTAGATCGACCCGTGCTCAACCGGCTAGCTGCATAGCGACACCTTCCTGATCGCGGTAAACTTTAGAACTCTTAAAACTCGACACGCCAAAAGCGTGCGATCACTATCACCCGAAACATCCTAAAATAAATTTGATTGGACAGTGAGATGTGCAGGCACCCAGGAAGCTAACCCCAAGACCCTAGCCCCTAACTCCTAGACCCGGCCGCAGAGTTATCCTGTTTGGCCGCAATTTGCGGCAAGACCTGCCCCATTTTGGTTCGTCTTGGTTTTGGTGTTCCCTCATCAGTAGATTAGGCCCCTGGTATGTGTAGATTTGTCTAGTTTGACCTAGGGTGAAATCTGGAGCCTATTTCCTTAGTTGCTGTTTTGGATTCGTGTTTCCGTATTCCGTATTTGTAGTTCTGAAATTGTGTATTGTGTTTTACCTTGACTATTTAGATTTTATACGACGATATCGAGGATTGATTGATGGTTTTGATGGCGTGCCCATAGGTTCTAACCTATAGGCCCCTTATCGTATCGTTTTGGGTTTCATGTGCCGTTTTAGCTTTGATTCGGATTTAATACGCATTTACGATACTTTGATGTGTAGGTACCCCATGAAGACTTCGGCACAACGAGCAGGCGCGTGGCGACGTCGACAAATGAAGATGCAAGGTGAGTAGATTATATCTACAGGGGGAAGTTAGGTGGATGGAGTATAGCACCCCCACAGTCCGTAGTTGATATACTATATTATATGATAGTTATAGTGTGTCATGGATATTGTGTTAGGCGTATTATGGATAGCTTAGGGTTAGAAGTAAACTAGTATAGTTCATAGTCGCGAACCCTAGAATAGGCTTACACCTACACGCGCACTCTTGCATATTCACTATACTTACACTGTGTTGATAATAATTTTGGATGACATTGGAGATGGGTCGATGATTTTAGGCATTGCGCCGTGAGACCGGTGATATGATGTGATTCGTACTTGCGATACGACACGTGATCTTAGCGGGCCGTTGGGCATGTATTTTACCCCCGCTTTCATACTTATATAGATGGTATTGATTTGTACTAGACTTAGATCTGTACCCCAGATTATGCGATACGATGATAATGATACCTGATATTTGATAAGAGGAATGTGATACTGACCGTACCCAGCTATTGGGATGCCGTATGACGATTTACCGTACGAGCTTTATATTGATGATTGATCCACACTTATGACTTGAGGATGCCATATGACATACTGTATCGTACGCAATACTATTGAGACGGGATCGCCGACTATATATATATATATATATATATATATATATATATATATGTCGACTCAGATTTAGGTGGATTCCATACCCCTCCCGGTTTACTTGATACTTAGATCTGTAGTTTGCATAGTAGATGTTAGACTGAACCCGAGTCATACCTATTTCAAAAACTAACGAATCGGGAATATCTGGAAAAAAACACCGTAGCCCTTAGTTTACTAAAAACCCCGATTTGTCTTATTTCAAATGGCAAGCTGCATTACTATTCATTTACCACTTACTCTACGGCTGGCATTGCATTGCATGCTTATATGTGATTGATTCATATTCCTTGTACATATGCCTTTACATAGTTGCATGCTCATATTAGTGTTCATGTTGCATGTATTATAATTCATGGATTTCGCACTGTGATATGGTTGCATATGATGATTCTGGATTGTTTTACTCCTACGTATATATATCAGTGGTATGGGACGCTGAAATATATATGTACACCCATAGAGTATATATATATATATATATATTAGTGGTATGGGACGCTGATATATATATACGCCTACTTAATATATCATCATGATGATCTATGCAAATTTACATATGCATTGTGAGAGAAGCCTATGTGCTCGGAGCCTATGAGATCGATGTGAGAGGAGCCTATGTGCTCGGAGCCTATGAGCTCGATGTGAGAGGAGCCTATGTGCTCGGAGCCTATGAGCTCGATGTGAGAGGAGCCTATGTGCTTGGAGCCTATGAGCTCGATTTGAGAGGAGCCTATATGCTCGGGGTCTTTATGGTTGATGGCATATTATATCTCCCCTACCCCACATTTATTTTATATGCATTGCATCATATATTAGTAGTACCTGATAGAGTACGTTCATGAATGTTGAATACATATCGGATACATGATATATGGGTTTCACTTGATATTGAGATATATAGTTGTGTCGATGCTCGACATTGATTTCCTGATGATTTCATTTATGATATCCTCTGTTTTCGTTTTACCGCATACATACATCATATTTATGATATGTTATTACGTGAGGCACTGGCACGAGTTCTTGGCACTACACTTATGTTCAGATATTACATTGCCACTTTACCATGCTTCAGACTTATTCATTTGAGGTTTATATTATATTTGATCGACTGACTTAAGATTATGTCATGCTTTCAATTTCTGCTTGTAGATATTTTCTATTCACGAGTTGGCAACTCACCCCCGTTGTGCCACAGTTCTTGCAGGTTTTGCCATACAGGTTCCATAGCGGCATTTCCGGCACATTGCTTCCTTTGCAGGTGATTTGCTTGGTAGGTGGGTTCTTTGCATCAGAACCACCCTTGTATATGTATTATTCTTTGTATCTAGAAATTCCATCAACCAAAACTTGTATATTGTTTCAGACTTAGACACTAGTGATGTATTATTTCGACCTTAAAGTCGCGCTTAGTAGTATTACGATTTTCTTGCTTATTGGAGTTTCTCTTGGGTTTTGATCCTCGCCCTTCGGCGTTATATATTATATTGCTTGTATGGGTTGTGCTCTTTGTTTATGCGTACTAAGTGTTTGATAAAATGCCTCAAGGGAAAATAATTTACAAAAAAATATGTTTCTTTACTCTTAAAATGGTTTTAGGTTTCTGGGCTTTTGGCTTACTTGAATCAGATGGAGTCCTATAGACTTCATATGATTCAAGGGCCAGTCACGTGCTCTTTCGGGTCGTGACACGATTTTAGTATATGAATTTTACTTCCTACTCTGTGTATGTCATCCAAAAACCAGGACATCACACCCTACTACCTTCTTAACAGATCCATCCCCTATTTTGATGAAGTCAAACCCATGACAGTTACATCAAAATTAGATGATCTTATCTCCACTATATCTGCTCAAGCCTAAAAATAGACATAAGCTCCTTGCCCACTTTGCTTCCGCTGCTCCCACTGACTACGACAACCCTCTGGCAGAATAATATATACGTTCACTTCTAAAGCTAGTTTAGAATGACGCTATACTTAACCTCCTGCCGGGTCTCATAGCCTAGAACAACAGTAGTGTCATGTCTGGGTAAACAAGAACCTCCCTGTCACCGTCCTTGAGACTACCGAAGTACCTCTCGGGTGTGTGAGGTTACCCACCATATCTGCGGAGTGGCTAATGGAATGTCAAACCTGATTGAATATATAGGTCCTATTAAATTTTCCGTAATCATTTGCGGTTCTGGAATCACTTCCAGTTCTACCATACTCCCACTCTCGTTTTCTGAAAATTAATCCATTTTAATAAAACTGTGGCGAGTCAAGAACAATATCACTATTGATCTTCCAGATGGTAGAAATGTCAACCCTCGTCAAAGCCAGGGTCAACCCACAAACTGCCATTACAGAAACGTACCTTGAGTTATCCAGTATCTGGTTTTAAGCATAAGCCGGACAACTCCCCGTATCTTAACATCGTTAAGATATGAACCATTCTTTATACAATATAGAAATAAAGGCACTAATTTAATTGGAACCAGATTCAAATCATGCAGCTGTCACCAGTGCATATCAACTTAATGGAGAGAGGCTAATCAGCATTACTCAACTTTGGAATATATCCAATTATGAGTAACCTGAAAGAGAAACAAGTTTCTCAAAACCATTACTATCAGCTGAATACCAATCACAAGAATATACATCTTCGATCTCTTTGAAGAATCCCGATACTTGCGATACCTGGTTCTCTACTTTATTCTTTTACCCACAACTTCTCAAAACTTAGACATTGTATTTCTACAAAACACTTATCTAAAAACTAGAGAAGTCATAAGTAAACAGAACATAGTATGAGGACCTACCCCTTTGTCCTGACGGACACTGGACAACATTCAATACTTTGTATAAGTCCATTGAGTTGAATAACTCAAAACCTGTGCATCGTAGGTTGAAAACCGTACCTAGACGATTTCCTCAAATATCACCAATTACAACGAATTCCGATATAATGAGGATGATCTCCTAATTCCCAATGACTTACTACCACTCATTATCTGTAAAACCGTATGGATATGAGAATGAAACCTGGTAAATACATACCCTGGAGTAAGTATGTTATCGGGAAATCAGTTTTCCTTTAACAATGCACTGAAACATGAAAAATGTTTCGTAGGGGTATCCTGGTATTCATAGTAATGCCTCTTCCATAATCCAATTTATGACTTTAATCGTATATTTCTTTGCCACCTCTCCAAATCCCTTTATTGTCTTTATTCATTACCTTCGGTACACCCCTTAGGCTAAGTGGTTTTCTTCCTTCCTTACCGTTCGTCACCAGCCTATGGTTTGGAAGAAGACTATCCAGTAAGCATAATAGGTGTACCCTCCTAATCCTAGGAGTACTCGCAACTTGAGAGAAGGTGATGATAAAAGACAATCTGAATAATACCTTATTCTATTTCTCCCGAACTGGGGAAAAAAACAATGGTAAAAAAGGAGTGGCGATGAAGTACGCGGTTTGGTCGTGAATGATAACAGTCGTAATTTACTTTTCCCTCTCTTCCTAATCCCTTTATTTTGTCTTTACATATTACCTTCTGCACACCTTACTTAGGCTAATTGGTTTTCTTCATTCCCTACCTTTCGGTACCTGCCAATGGTTTGGAATAAGACTATCCAATAAGCGTAATAGGTGTACCCTCCTAAACTAAGGAGCACTCGCTGCTTGAGAGAAGGTGATAATAAAAGACAACTGAATAAACCAATTCTATTTCTCATGAACCTGGATCCATCCTCAAAAAAGTTCCTTCGAGTTCGTATATAACCATACGATGGATCTATCCAATGGAAGTGGATATCCGTAGTAATACGGGTTGTTCTAAGAAATGCAAAGGGTAAAAGAAGGAGCGGCAATGACTTATGCAACTCGGACAATCCAAAAGCCAGTATTTTAAGAAGGTTCGGTCAACTTGGTCACTGAGTCATAGACTAGGGTCGGTCAATGGTCGCTGCCAAAGAGAGAGAGAGAAAAGAAACACTCTACGTGCACTCTAACCTAGATCAGAATGGTTATCACTTTATCTAATCAGGAAACCTCCTACTATAATCTCAAATTCTCCTCCAAACCTAAAAGAAGAATTAGTCGGGATCACCCGAAGAGTAAAGCAACTCATCAGTGAGAATCAGGATCCAACTATCATCGCATGATAACTTTATGGAAGCCACAAAAGTTATCACACTCCAGAAGGTATGCGCATGCCTGGCAAGTTTCATGTATGTTTGAAACTCCCGATATGATTTTTGCCCCATGCTCTTATGACCTTGGCGTTGGTCAAAATATCATAAGTCACATGCCAAGTTCTACCCGTCACTATCCAGGTCAATTTTAACCCACCCGCACATGCCCTTGACGTTGGCCAAAATGGCAGAACGACTGTCCCAAACCAACTCATCTATCTATGCAATAGATGAATACCCAGCAGCTACCAAACACTATGCCTTGGCGTTGGTCAAAATACATAGCTTGAATACTACTGAATACCCAAAAGAAATGACGGAGGGCTACGGCTGGTTTTTGGCGAAAAACCTTTAACGTAATGAACTTGATCTCGTTGAAGGAACCTGATAGCTTTTTATAAAAATATAGTGACAAAAACCTTTGCTAAAGAGGTCACTCCAGGTGAAGGGATCTCGGCTTTTTTCTCGTAGAATGAGGTGCAGGATATTCTAACTGAATACCGCTATGCAAAGCAACTTGTAATCGACTATAGTTTAGTTATTACCCTGACGCAAATTTCTGCCCAAGGGGTCACTCCCGGTGAAGGGATCTCGGCCCTTGCCTCGTCGAATGAGCTGCTGGATATTCCAACTGAATACCGCTATGCAAAACAAAAGGAAACATCTTTGTAATAACACCTTTTAAAATTTGTTCTAACAACATCAAATATAGGTTTGTTTTATTCTTGCATTGATAAGAATAAACGCAATCCCATCTATCAATCATACCAGAAAAGAACGAAAAATAAAATGTACGTATATGCCCTCCGCATTCGTCACCGGGTCCCATCATCACCCGTTAAGTTACTTAACTAACAACAGAGCGGGGACAAGACTAGCGCGGGTGTAAAACATATACAACATCTAATAGTATATATATACCAATATACAATAATCGCTTCAGGCGTGATAATATGCAACATTACAGAAAATGTAATAAGCATCACAGAACAATACAGATAATCTGGGATCCCCGGGTTTCACAGAACCGCTACTGAAACCCGACGTTCCCCTTGTCGTGTGGATAGCATGTGCAATGAAACCTAGACCCCTACGGGTGCGGCAAGTTACCCGCCAAAACCTGAAGCGAGGCAGCCCCCTACAGCAAAGTGAATGAACCACCCGGCACTTGACGGAATCCGGTAACTTGAGCACCCCTCCTTGGGTCAACCTGTACCCCCTACGAGTGCGGCGAATAGTCTGCCAATTCTAGAGTGAGGTCCCTCTGCCTCTCAAAGCCATGAGATACGGACCCGTTGCCCTCCAGAACCCGGCTATCCGTGCACTCCGTCGCGGGGTAAACCTAGTACAGAAATAAAAAAAATGTACAATGGGTATATCGACCTCGGCCCGGTCGTGCCCCAAAAAGAATATTATACAAACAGGCAGTGACAGCAGTCCACATGTTGGACGCTCGCCCCGCAACATCAAATGTACAAATAAATCCAAACAGCACTATCATTGCACACTGCTATCCACCACGACAAATCCGCAACATCACAGCACAACATAGAACATCAACGCGAATATCATGTTCGCAAATCCGTCTAAAAGAGCTATTGCAATTAGACGCAATTTACCGCTCAAATGACATTCCCGGTCGGAGATATAATATAAGTACTGTAAACTAACATGTTTAAATTTCGATCGACAAAACTTCCCGAAGTGAGCCCCACGTACATCTGTTGTACAGTAACAAAATCTGGGCCTAAAAGAACAGTACCAGAAACCACAATTTCCAACAAAGAATCACCAGTAGAAAATTGACCAACTGAAACACTAAGACGGCCGCGGTTCCGAGGTCAAAGCTAGGCTTTGACCGCGGTTCAGCGGCCGTACGGACGATTTAGTTGACCGTTTTTCTCCATTAATCTTTAAAAAGCCTGCTTGTTTTTCGGTGATGCTCAAAATAATTTTTAGACCCTTTTAAAAATCAACAGAAACTTTAGTGAAGAAAATTGTAGTTTCGGAAATTCCGTTCGATCGATATTTTAAACGCGTTAGCACAAGTTAGTAAAGCTTAATGGTGAGGCTCTGATACCACTGTAAGTCCACGGTAGCGCCCCGGCCGTCTAACAGACGCCAAATGCGGAACAAAAACTTTTACAACTGGCTCTATCGCGTACTATAACCCGGATCTGCCATTAAAGCTAAACTAACAAACTATAAAGTGGGTAGAAATTTTATACCGAATGATCCGAGTCCTTCGGTCTTCAACCATCATCCCATGCTTTGTTGCGGCTGCTCCGATCTCCTGAATCTCCAGTCTTCTCGTCCAGGTGGCACTACGTCGACGTATCTTTAAACGGGCTCCCGCCTCTGAACCGAGGCAACTCGGTCGTCAAGTTTGCGAAAAGAGACGACGAAGATGATGTAGAGAATGAGTAGAACACTTTGTCTTATTTCGTCCAAAGCTATGGACGAACGGTTAATGAAGTTGCCATTTGGAATCGGGTGAAATGAGAAATCTAGCTATTTAATTTCCATGAGTCCAAAACTATATCAATCTTTTTTCAAGCAACCATCATTTACCACAAGGAATGACCGGCCGAATATAAGTGAGGAGGGGGTGAGTGTAGGAGATGGGGAAGGTGACCATAACATAAATGATATGAGTGAGTCATATAACACCTTTCACTAATCAATTAATGAACTAATGAATCATCACAACACATCATTATATAATTAATGCATTAAGCCACCTCACCATCCTAGTCATCATCTAGAAACTTCTACAAGCACGACTCACCCTCATGACTCACCCAAGTGACGAAAAGAGAAATCCGTATTTAACCGAATGTCAAATACGGATGACAGAAAACTGGAAATTGGCAACTTCCAAAAGCAATCCCGAAACGAATTTTAGGATAACCCCGTAACAGTATAAACATACCCGCAATTGTATTACGATCGAATACAAATGCAACTGAGACAAACATATTATATCTACACAGTATAATACTCGGATCCGGCTTAAACAAAAGCCCACCAGTATTATCTGCCCGAAAAATGACACGTGCGTAAATGCACGTGCATTTTCCGAACCCTGCCATAAAACCATACGGCCTCTACAACGTTTCGCCCGAACTTGGGAAAGTGTCTGTGGGGGACTCTAATGACTCATCAACACACTGGCACTGGGTATAACCACTAGCACGTCAGAGGTACAAGCTGTACGTAACGGTTGCCTATGTATTGATTGGAAGGGAAGCTGACGAGCGAACTCATCCATAAACCCTACTGAGCCTGACAGTGACAATATCCGTACAGTCCGGTCCATTCGTCTAAAGAGTATCGCATATCGAGTCTAGGGGGGTGGATGAAGTCAGACCCCTAATAACGCGATAAATCGTGTCGGCATGAAGCCCATCACCATCTGAGAAATAACTGATCCAAATCAGTAAATCTCCACTACCTCGGCCGAGGATTTCTAGTGATGGCCATCCATGCACTGTGCGACATCAACCCCCAATACCGGGAGAGACGAATCCCCGACGATCCGCTCACTGCCTCCATGTGGCTCGGGACTGTACCCAAAAAAGACCTGTTTGCACGACTCGTTTGAGCCGTGGTAGGGTAGAAATCAAAGCACAGTGGGAACTCACACGAGACAAATGACAATCTCAGGTCGACAAACTAACATGTACACATGTCACCAGGGAACTTCTATCTGACGATATGTATAATACCAACTAGTATGTTCCCGGCGAGTCATGTCTGGTGTACTCATAACCCAATGAGCACCTTTATACATCTTAGGTGAACCAACTGACACCAATGGCTTGTGAGACCGGCCATCGCCCCTCGTCGGGGTCTTGACTGTATACACTAGTCTGCTCTGGAGTATCAATGCCCTATCTCGAAACTCCCATGACTAGGGACACTTTAAGGATGTGCTTACAGACCCCAGCTCCTACGTATATGATCGCCATCATACTGCTGGCAATCAAGTAAGAATCCTATAGGCTCTATCATCATGCAATAACTAAAGCATGTATACGATGATAAAGACAAACCAGATAGCATACCATCATCTCGAGCAAGACTGTCATATCGGTATAGGTCCTCCCTCAATCATTGCAATCATGTACCTGCGATCCAATAATTGACTTAGAGGGCACTATATCCAACAATCAATACCTGGGTGGCTGTTACGTTTAGCTGACCGCTTGCAGCTTGTGGGTGTCTGATATGATCATCACCTGCTACCGGCATATTGACGATTCTTTAGAGTCCTACACAGAGGTTTCTTGACTCAGGGAAAACGGAGTAGGGGAACATATATGATATATGCAGAACCGAGGATTATGCGATATGAGATACCGTATTATATTCTCGCGTTATTTTGATATGAGCCGGATCATCGGATCAAGTGTTGATTCGATGAATCAGTACATGATATATTAGTCAGTTATATTCGATATAGCCGGATTGTCGGATCAAGTGTTGATAATTTAATGTATAATAATATATATGATATATTTAATTACATTATCTAATATTGGCTCGCTTTATTGATTCATTTTCTCACCGGGTAATACATTGATATATATGCGATATATGTTAATTGTATTATTTTCTTTTCTTACAAATATATATTATATATGTGATATATAATATTTTAACATGATATGATTACTAATGCAACATGTTTAGTGGAGATTAAACAAGGTTAGGGTTTCAATTGGGTTAGTTCTTTCATGAACCTTCCTGAAGGTTTTCTTTTGTTTTGTGCTAAGATATTATGGTTGATATTTTAGTGACTCATTGTTAACCAAACCCAAACCCTTCACCCTTGGATAAGTCTCTACATGGGTTAGCCTATTCATAGTCTACCACGGTTGCTTTATTAATCATTATGATAACATTTCATTATTCATCACAAAAGGATTATTCATTGTTCATCTTCTTCTTCCTTCTTGCAAAGCTTTCTAGCTTTGATTCTTGTGATGAAAATGGGTGAGATTATGAAAATAAAATAGAGCTAAATTCCTACTTCATCATCCTAATCTATCCTAGACATTTAGATTAGGACGTTCACTTCATTTGTGAGTGAGAGCTTGTGTTAATGAAACTTCAAGGTAGATCATCTTTGTTATCGAAGATCGGAAGCAAGCATGCATCTTTCTCTTCGTGGAGCCTCTCGAGAGTCCGGAACATGATGATCGCAGCGAAGGGACCTCAACTCGAAGCTTATGAAGCGAAGGACCGGACTGCAAAAGTTGTAATCCCAAACCTTAGTGTTAAAGTGTTTAACATGCTTTGTTTCACCTAATCTCTAGTATAAAGTCTTGGTTAGGGTTGTTCGGCACGGCTAAATTTTTAATCGGGCATGGTTGATGCCTTGTAGAACCTTGTAAGCGTGTCTAGTAACCCTACACCCCTGTTGTGCCACAGTGTTTTGCAGGACTTGCCCTCAGAGTAGTCGCGGCAGGGCGTCTTATCACCTCTACTTTTGCGGATACAGCTACGGTTGGCTTTGAGGCCTTCGCTTTTATGTGGGTTTTGTGGTTATACATTTATGTACTTTGGATATCTTTTAGTTGGATCTAGTATTCTCCATCTACAGCTTCTTGTATTTGACTTAGAGATGAGTTGTGAGGATTCGGTGTTGTATATATTTTGGTGACTTTGGGTGCCGTACTCGTGGGAGCCAGTCTTGTTATAAAGTTTTTACTTCTTTATGCGGTTTTCCTTTATATTTCTTCGCTACGGCATCGTATTTATATCTTGTGGTGGTTGTCTCCGCCGTCAGGCGTGAGTTGCTCCCGTTTGGGATGCTTTATTTATATTCTATGTTGTACCCGTTTTCGGGGCTAGTTTTTACAAAGGAGCTGCTGCCGAAATTTTCAAGAAAGAAAACTAGAGTTAAATATTTTACTCGAGATTTTTCTGAATGATTTAAACTATGTTTTCTCCGTTTATCCAGTTTTGGGTGGTTTAGATTTCTGGGTTTCGGCTTACTTAAGTTGCGTACGCCTGTAGACGTTACATAGTTTAAGTGCAGGTTACGGGCTAAATTTTTGGGTCGTGACAATGTTGGTATCAGATCGCTAGATTTTACCTTTCGGCGTATAGGATGAACTTAGTATGATGGAATATGTAGCTTAAGCAGAGTAACGTAGCGTGTGTATGTTCCACGGCATACTTACGACACGGTACTCCACCTAAGTGACCTTAGGACTTATTGATTGAAATTCCTACTGTGATGTGTACATCCTTGTGATTCGATTTCCGTGTCTTTATCGAATCTTGTTTCAATTTCCAGCCTATATGCTGCCGAAGACTACGGTGCCACAGAGAGCGGCCACGAGGGCCGAGGTCAGAGTTGACTCGTCTGAGACAAGGACTGACTAGGGCGGTACGCCTGTTGTACCGGAGCACATTGTTATGCTTGAGGCTGGCATGCAGGACTTGCGCCAGATGATGGGATCTTTAGTTGAAGCCATTCGAGCGCAGGGGCAGGAAGTTATTCCACCCTTTGCAGGGACCAAGATGGTACCTACTGTTCCGTCAGTCGCAGCTACAGCTCCAGAGGTTATCACCGTGTCATTGACAGAGTTTATGAGGCTGAGGCCTCCAATGTTCACTGGCACAGATGTAGCCGAGGATCTGCAATCGTTTATCGACCGGATGGCTAGGATTTGTCGTTCGCTCCGATGCTCCGACGAAAGATGGGTGGAGTTCACGAGTTTCCGTCTGGAGGGTCTGGCCCAGAAGTGGTGTGAGTCCTTAGAGAGGGGCAGAGCCGCGGGTCTTGCTCCTATGACCTGGGCTGAGTTTATGACGGTGTTTCTCTCCCATTTTCTTCCACCGAGAATCAGGGATGTGTGAGCGCACAGATTTGAGTCGTTACACCAGACTCCGGTGATGGCGGTGTCTGAGTATGATGTACTGTTTACCGAGCTATCTGTGTATGCTCCGTACTTGGTAGCGACTGAGGAGATGAGGGTGAAGAGGTTTGTTCGAGGCCTACTTTCCTAGTTTTTCCTAGCCATCAGCATTCAGCATTGTGACACGTATGCTGCAGCGGTGGACGCAGCCCTTTTGGTTGAGGAGCGTCTTTCAAAGGCGTCGATTGTTCCGGCACCGAAGAGGGTTCGTACAGATGTTTCAGCATGGAGACAGAGGTTTGCACGCCGCGGCAGTGTTCCTTCAGACAATGGGAGTAGCAAATACATGGTACGGGGCCATTTATTCAGCTCTTATCCCCAGAAAGGTCAGCGGCCGACTTATGGGTGCTATGGGTGCGGCAATCTACATCACCTTGTTCGGGATTGTACCGTGATACGCCAGAAAGGGGCAGCCGTACCCCAGGTTACCTTACCACCTTCTCCGCCTCAGAGAGCGCTGCCTCTTATGCCTGTTGTTGCGCCGCGTCAGACTCCTGCTCAGAGAGGTCGTAGTCGCGGTTGTTTTGTGCCGAGAGGACGAGGTGGCGGAGGCAAAGGACAGCAAGTAGCCGGTAGATGGCAGGCTCAGGTTTTTGCCTTGACTCACCAGGACGCGCAGGAGTCCAATGCAGTGGTTTCAGGTATCCTTTCAGTTTGTTCTTTAGATGCACATGTTCTTTTTGATCCGGGATCTACGTATTCGTATGTTTTTACGCACTTCGTGCCGAGGTTAGGACGAGAGTCGTGTTTGCTAGATCAGCCGCTTGTCGTGACTACTCCTGTTGGAGAGTCATTTGTTGCACGATACATGTTCCGGTCGTGTGTTGTCCCTATAGGAGACAAAGATCTGTCCGTCAACTTGATCCTTCTTGAGATGTTGGACTTCGACGTTCTCCTAGGCATGGACTGGTT
Organism: Agapanthus africanus; assembly: GCA_030015575.1. NCBI lineage: Eukaryota > Viridiplantae > Streptophyta > Magnoliopsida > Asparagales > Amaryllidaceae > Agapanthus > Agapanthus africanus. Next base: position 610,077,799 of record JASDDO010000019.1, read on the forward strand.
AGCTACTTACTATGCGTCCGTGGACTGCCACGAGAAGACTGTTAGGTTTTTTTTCCCGACGAGTCAGTGTTTGTTGTGCAGGGGGACCGTGGTGCCACCCCTCACAGTTCGATTTCTATCCTTTGCGCTAGTCGACTTTTGAGGAGGGGATGTCGGGGATTCTTGGCTTTCATTCATGATACCGGAGCCACAGTAGAGTCGTTGTACCTGGTTCCTACCGTGCGAGAGTTTCCCGACGTCTTTCCCGATGAGTTACCTGGGTTGCCGCCAGAGCGCGATATTGAGTTCTGCATTGATCTGATTCCCGGCGCGGGGTCTATTTCTATACCGCCTTATCGGATGGCTCCGACAGAGCTTAGAGAGCTTAAAGATCAGTTGCAAGAGTTGCTTGATAGGGGACTTGTGCGTCCGAGTGTTTCTCCATGGGGAGCTCCTATTCTGTTCGTCAAGAAGAAGGACGACAGTTTGAGGCTGTGTGTGGATTATCGTCAACTGAACCGAGTTACGGTGAGGAATAGGTATCCTTTACCTCGCATTGACGATTTATTTGATTGGCTCTAGGGTGCGAAATATTTTTCTAAGATTGATTTGCGTTCGGGTTATCATCAGTTGCGGGTTCGAAATGATGACATTCCAAAGACTGCTTTCCGTACGCGCTATGGGCATTATGAGTTTTTGGTGATGTCGTTCGAACTCACCAATGCGACAGCAGCGTTCATGGATCTGATGAACTGGATTTTCAGTCCGTTCCTCGACCAGTTTATTATTGTGTTTATTGATGACATACTGGTCTACTCTAGGAGTCGTGAGGAGCATGAGCAGCACTTGAGGATTGCTTTACAGACATTGAGAGAACACCAGTTGTATACTAAATTCTTAAAGTGCGCATTTTGCCTTGATAGAGTTGACTTCCTGGGTCATGTGGTGACGGGTGACGGTATTCTTATGGACCAGAGGAAGATCGAGGCTGTGCAGCTTTGGCCCAGACCTGTATCTGTGACTGAGATCCACAGCTTTTTGGGCTTAGCTGGTTATTATCACCGTTTTGTGCAGGATTTCTCGAGTATCGCTGCACCGCTTACCGGACTGACCCGGAAGGGGGTTCCTTTTCTTTGGACTGATGCGTGCGAGCAGAGTTTTCAGCAGTTGAAGACTCGGTTGACGACGGTACCAGTTCTATCTTTGCCTTCTTGATCGGGCGGCTATATTGTTTACTGTGATGCTTCTCGAGTGGGGCTCGGTTGTGTTTTGATGCAGCATGATAGAATAATTGCTTATGCTTCTAGGCAGCTGAAGAAGCACGAGCAGAATTACCCCACTCACGATCTTGAGATGGCTGTGGTGGTCTTTGCATTGAAGATTTGGAGGCACTACTTGTACGGGGAGTCGTGTCAGATCTTCACGGATCACAAGAGCTTGAAGTACATCTTCCAGCAGTGGGATCTGAATCTGTGACAGCGCCGTTGGATGGAGCTAGTGAAGGATTATGATTGTGAGATCCTTTATCACCCAGGTAAGGCGAATGTGGTAGCTGATGGTTTGAGTCGTAGGCCTGGGGGTAACTTGTCCCAGTTGAGCGCAATTCAGCGACAGTCTTCTGCAGATTGGAAGCTCTTGTGCGATGGTAAAGTACAGTTTGAGATCACTTCCACTGGGGTACAGCTTGCTCATGTCCGTGCCCGTCCACTACTACTTGATCGTATCAGTGAGGCGCAGCCCAGTGATGCCCATTTGTCTGAGATTCTTGAGCTTGTCCGGCAGGGTATAGTTTCAGAGTTCATGATTGATGACCAGGGTGTGCTACGATGCGGGGCTCGCTTCTACCAGATGCTGATGGTTTTAGACGCGAGATCCTAGAGCAGGCACATCAGTCAGCCTTTATCGTTCATCCAGGTTCCACCAAGATGTACCGTGACTTGAGAGACTTTTACTGGTGGGAAGGGATGAACCGTGATATTTCGGACTTCGTTTTGAGGTGCTTGACTTATCAGCAAATCAAGGCTGAGCATCAGAGACCGGCTGGAGAGTTGCAGCCTTTACCTATTCCGGAGTGGAAATGGGAGCAGATTTCCATGGACTTCATGGTGGGTCTACCCAGGACCAGTCAAGGGTATGACTCCATTTGGGTGATTGTTGACCGGTTGACGAAAGCGGCTCACTTCCTTCCAGTGAAGACCACTTTCGGTTATGCTCGGTATGCTCAGTTGTACATAGATGAGATTGTGCACTTGCATGGCGTTCCCATATGCATCGTATCCGACAGAGGTACCCAGTTTACTAGCCGTCTTTGGCAGAAGCTTCAGGAAGCTTTGGGTACCCGGTTGAGTTTTAGCACCGCTTTTCATCCACAGACCGATGGTCAGTCGGAGCGGACTATACAGACTCTTGAGGATATGCTCCGTGCTTGTGTGCTTGATTTTGGTGGCAGTTGGGATAGTCACTTGCCGTTGATTGAGTTCTCCTACAACAACAGCTTTCAGGAGACTATTCAGATGGCACCTTTTGAGTCTTTGTATGGTAGGAAGTGTCGATCGCCAGTCTGTTGGACCGAACTCAGCGAGAGTAAGGTTTTGGGACCCCAGCTAGTTCAGGAGACTACGGAGAAGATCCAGCTGATACAGGACATGATGAGAGCAGCCCAGTGCAGGCAGAAGTCTTATGCCAACCGTCGTCGTCGCAGACTTGACTTCGCAGTGGAGGATCATGTCTTCCTGAGGATTTCTCCGATGAAGGGCGTTATGCGATTTTGGAAGAGGGGGAAGCTCGGTCCCAGATTTGTAGGTCCTTTCGAGATCCTTTAGCGAGTGGGTTCTGTTGCTTATTGTTTGGCGCTCCCTCCTAGTTTTCCGGATGTTCATCCCGTTTTCCATGTGTCGATGTTTCGTAGATACCTTCATGATCCTTCTCACATGATTCGGCACCAGACCGTTCAGCTTGAGCGCGATCTTTCATTCACCGAGCAGCCAGTAGTTATTTTGGATCGGCAGATGAAGAAAGTTTGGTCAAAGGTCTTGCTATCTATGATGGTTCTTTGGCATAGCCCTACTAGTGAGGAGATCACTTGGGATGCCAAGAGCGAGATGCGGAAGAAATTCCCTCATCTCTTCGAAGGTACGCGTGGTTAAATTTTAATTCGAGGACCAAATTTCTTTAAGGGCGGAGATTGTAACGTTTTAGAAATAGTGATGCGAATTTTTCCAATTCGGGGTAAAATAGTCGGCGTTTTCCTTTTTAACCCGATTGTGATCAAACCTCTGTACAGACTTAAATGCGCCTAGTTTAACTAGAATAGTGCTAGTGCGCGGGCTTTAGGGGTCAATTGGAAGTTTTGGCTCACATAGAATTTTTCCCTAATTAAAATATTATTTTAATGTGTTATTTATGCACTTAATTGGTGGTAATTACATTGTTGGTTTAGGTTAATCACTCCTAATGTGAATCTAGGCTAAACTAATCACTAGATTAAGTTAAACTATCCATCTAATATCTAGATATTTTTGTGGCAAAAGGATTTGAATTTTTTAAAGAAAAGAAAAGAAAGAAAAGGTGGCATTTTAGCATTTATGTGCATTTATTGCATTCTTTTGCTAGAAATTTCCATACACTTCACCAAAAATCCCCACTCCCAAGCCTTGGCCGAGCCCCTCCTTCAAGTTCTACCCTTTGTTTTCTTTGCTCCATTTCATCATTTCAAGATCAATAAATCATCAAAAAACCCTAAATAATTCCACAAAACTCCTAAACAAATCATAACCCATCTTTCTTCATCACAAATCATGCTTAGTTCTTCAAGAATAACATGATTTTGGAGGCTAAAGTGATGGATCTAGGTGATCTTTTGTGTTCTTGTTAAGGTATAAATTTCAAACCCAAATCCTTAATTGTTATGTTTAAATCATAAGCTAGATATTTAATTGTTTAAATATTGCTTTAATTTCTTGTTTAATTCATTCATGATATTTGTATGAAAATTTAGTTAGGGTTTGTATTGGTTAATGGTTAAAATGATGACTTTGAAAACTTAATCTTGTGGATGAAGTTTTTGTTAATTCCTAAATTTGACTAATTGAGTTTTTAGCATACTAGGTTTTACTAAAACCTTATTGGGTGAGAATAAAATTTTGGAAATGGTTTGGATAACATAGTTAAGCTATTTTAAGAAGTTTATAATCGCTAGAATGGTGTTAGCTTTAGACTGGTGCACAATTATGCGATAAGTTGCTTACTAGGTTTCGGTGAATTTTGAATGTGGGTTCGATTGGTCGTTACGAGATTATTTATATTATCTTTCTCGTATTTAATTGTGTTGTGTTTGCGCGATCGGTACGATCGGAGTCTAGACTTGGTGTTGCGTAGTTTAGAGACCCTAGTTAGGGTTTTTGCCGATGTCGTGCGCGGTTGGTGCGCTAGGTGTGCAGTTTAATTTTCTGGGCGTTATCCTTGCGTTTCGTTATCTTTGTGTCGGCGTAGGGTATTTAGCTTATGTGATGTGTTTATGAAATTTTAGGATCGCAAGCGGGGACTTCGGACGCTGCGAACAAAGGAAAGCAGGTAGTCAGATTTTCATAGCTCGAGATCTCAGTGAGTAGATTTAACATCTACGGGGAAATCGCCCGTATGGCGTTATGCGTTAGGGCTGGGTTATGATATGATAGCTGCATATTATTCGCATATGAGTTGATTGCATATGAACGTCATTGCATAGTATTACCTGTTATACCTAGACTTGTACCTTTTGGACACAACACCTTACTGACGGTTCATGTTGCGCGAGCACTAATTTGTATGCTACACCCACATCGTCGGTAATTGCTATGGCACGTACACCCCACTTACATACGTGATAATGTATTTGGATAGGGATAATTGAGGCAGTGACTCCTATTCCATTTCATGTATACCTTGCTATAGCCATATGTACATCATGCATACATATGGACATGTACACCCACATACCTGTTACAACTACATGTACATCATGCATACCTACTGACATGTACACCCACCTATTTTGCTATAGCTGCATATGCCCTAAGTGGTATTGTTTTGACATGTGATATTGAGACGATGATTATTGTGATATTGCGCTTATGAAATGCATCATACCTACTTGCTTACAAGTAGATACTTATACCTAGTTACAGTTACATGTACACCTTATATGTTGATGCACTTGATTTCGGAGGTTTTGGGAACCGCATGATATATTTGAAAAGATGGATTCATTTAAAAGAGCGGTTTTCCCTTAATATGCTCATATTGCCGTTTTATGTTGCATATATCAGTTTTTCATGGATTTTTGCATTGAGATATGGATTTCATATGATTATAGATTTGAGAACCGCGGGGGTGTTTCAAGAAATTTATGTATTGTTTGAAAACCCGGTTTCTCTTGATATGATATTTCAGTGCGTCGACCATGTGATTTCTCGGTTCTGAGATTGGCATGTGATACCCGATTCGAGGAGCGGGAGGCACCGACTGCAGGTATATGGTAGACCCGGTATGGTACCCTGGGGTGAGAGATGATATCGTGGTGTATACGATGGGCCTGGCAGAGGGACCATTACCTACCAGTGATATTATTTGGACTCGGCGGATATCTGGGGGATACCAACCGGAGTCATGTTCAGACATGCTACGTGGATTGCGGGTGTCGATGTAGATACTCAGGTTCCATGAGATGTACTGACATCAGGGCCGGTCATGGTGATGGCGCCTGACGGATGAGTATTTACGTGTCCATGTTAGACACGGGTTTTTCATGATTTTTACGTATCGTCGATGGACATACGTGGATGATATCCTCATATAATTATATGCATATGTTTTCATGAGTTTTCGGGTGTCGATGTTTGACACTCAGGTTCTATGAGACTTACAGGATATGAGGGCCGATCTGAGGATGCGGTGCCGGAGGATTTTGGGATTTGATGTGTCAATGAGGGACACTAGGGGTTTTCCATGCTGATGATTTTTGCGTGAGGTTTTATTATATCATCCCACATTCAGGATTATTTTGATATGCATTGCTTCATGTAGTTGTAGTACCCTGATGATGTACCTTTACTTGATTGTTGCATATTCATATTGTTAGTTGTATGTATGCCCTAGAGGCCAGTATTGTACAGATGATGTATATTATATTGGATTCTTGGACATATATAGAGATGACTTTCTTGCTTGATATAATAGTATGCTATCTGGTTGCTCTTTATCATAACATGTATACTAGTCTCTTTAAACTGTCTTATAGTTACATGTTGGTAAAGCCCTTAGGATGTATACTTGACTACCTGGACTATGATGCAGATCATACTAGTGGGGACATGGTAGTCCATAAGTACATCCATCAAGGTCCCTAGTCGTGGGTGTATCAAGACGGGGCATCGATATACCAGTGTAGACTAGCGAATACGCTTCTCGACCCATGAGATGGGCGATGGATGATCCCATATCCATTGGTGTTTGACATCAGAGATGGCATACGGGTGCTCAGTGGAGACTGGGTACACTGGACGGACTCGCCGAGAACTCCCATATGGTATTATACCTCGCGTCAGATGGCAGTTCTCAGGTGACACTTGTACAGGTTAGTCTGTAGACCCGAGATCGTCATAGAGTCTTGTGTGATTCCCACTGTGCTTTGATCTCCACCTTACCACGTCCATGAGGGCGTGCAAAACGGTGGTTTTTGGGTACAGTCCCGAGTCACATGGAGGCAATGAGCGATAGGAGGGGTTTTCGTTTCTCCCGGTATTGGGGGTTGATGTTGTACTGTGCTCGATTGGCCGTAACAGGGAAGTCCCTGGCCAGGGCTGATTCAGAGATTTGCTGGTATGTGTTACCAGTAGTTTCTCGACCCGTTATGAGCCTCACATCGACACGACTTATCGGTTATTGGGGTCTGACATTTACCACCCCTAGACTTGATATGCGACATATCAGACGAGGAGACCGGACTGTACGGGAAGTGTTGCCGATCGGCTCGACGGGAGTTGTAGCAGGTTCGCTTGTTCTCTTCTGATCGCTCAATACTCGGGTGGCCGTTACGTTTAGCTGACCGCTTGCGGCTTGGGGGTGCTTGATATGATCATCACCCTCTGCCGGCGTATTGACGAGTCTTAGAGTCTCACACAGGAGTTACCTAGTCCAGGCGAAACGTTGTGGTGCGCGTATGCGATATGCACATGGACCCGATTAAAATGCGCGTATATGATACCGTACATTGATCGGGCGGCTTGCTTTTGGTAGGGTCATATGTGATATGGCCGGATTGATAAATCAAGTGTTGATTTATCATTTAACCATTAGTTTTCTCACTTAAAACCTTTTCTTGGATGATGGATGTGTGCATGCATGTATGTTTTTCTTTCTTTCTTTCTTACTAGTTTCATGCACATATGGATGTGCATACATACATACATACATACATACATACATACACCCATCTATCATGGTTGTTTACACATGGAAATGGTGGCAATATAAGACTCACACCATGGATAAATGGATGGATTATTATTTGATTTTGTGTTTAAAAAAAAATACTAAAGAAAAGGATAATTCTTGCTAGCTTCTACACTCTTCTTTAAACCTAACCAAGCTCACCTACCACTAACCATGAGTTATCCTTCTCTTTGTGTTTTAAAACTCAAGTTAAATAATGTCTCCATCACTTAACCATGGTTTGAAGTGAGAAGAAATAAAATATATAAAGATATATTTCATTTCTTTTCCATGGTTATCATTTTTTTTACTCTTGTTAAAAGAAAGCTACCATCTTCATCCTCCTTCACCATTTGCTCTCTAGTTTTTTCTAGTGAGTAAAACACACATAAAGAAAGGTTTTCGAAGTGAGAATCTAAACCACTACATCATTCTACACAAGTTTAGCCAACTTATTTAGAGTGTTCTCTTCGTTTCTCATCATGATAATCGAAGTTGCGAGCTTGGACGAGGAACTCCGGGTGGATCGTCGTGGACGTGAGAGGACTTCAAGAGGACCTTCTTCCAACACCCAAGAGACCAAAGAGTCCAGCGAAAGGGAGCTACAAAGGTTGTAGTCTCGAAACCCTAGTTTTTATTGGCTTTAACTTTCGAAACCCTAATTTTCTAGGATCGATTCCTTTGTATGCTTGTTTAGCACCATAAAAATCTAAACTTTGAGACATGTGATGCTTCAAAACTCAACATAGGGTGCTAGGCAAACCTTTCACATATTGCCATACTTATGCCATCAGATTACATATGATAGACTTATCGCTGTTCATGCAGACTTGCGATTAAAGTATGATGTTATTTACTATTCACGAGTTGGCAACTCACCCCCATTGTGCCATAGTATTTTGCAGGACTTGCCCTCAGAGTAGTCGCGGCAGGGCGTCTTATCACCTCTACTTTTGTGGATACCGCTACGGTTGGCTTTGAGGCCTTTGCTTTTATGTGGGTTTTGCGGTTATCCGTTTATGTACTTTGGATATCTTTTTGTTGGATCTAGTATTCTCCATCTACCACTTCTTATATTTGACTTAGAGATGAGTTGTGAGGATTCGGTGTTGTATAGATTTTGGTGACTTTGGGTGCCGTACTCGTGGGAGTCGGTATTGTTGTAATGTTTTTACTTATTTATGCAGTTTTCCTTTATATTTCTTCGCTACGGAGTCGTATTTATATCTTGTGGTGGTTGTCTCCGCCGTTGGGCGTGAGTTGCTCCCGTTTGGGATGCTTTATTTATATTCTATGTTGTATCCGTTTTCGGGGCTAGTTTTTACAAAGGAGGTGCTGCCAAAATTTTCAAAAAAGAAAACTAGAGTTAAATATTTTACTCGAGATTTTTCTGATTGATTTAAACTATGTTTTTCTCCGTTTATCCAGTTTTGGGTGGTTTAAATTTCTGCGTTTCGGCTTACTTAAGTTGCGTACGCCTGTAGACGTTACGTTTAGGTTTACCTAGCACCCAATGTAGAGTTTGGAAGCATCACATGTCACAAAGTTCAAGTTTTTATGGTGCTAAGCAAGCATACATAGGATCGATCTTAGAAAATTAGGGTTTCAAAATATTAAAAGCAATAAAGACTAGGGTTTCGAGACTACAACCTTTGTAGCTCTCTTCGCTAGACTCTTTGGCCTCTTGGGTGTTGGAGGAAGGTCCTCTTGAAGTCTTCTTGTGTCCACGACGATCCACCTGAAGCTCCTAGTCCAAGCTTACAACTTCACTTTTCAAAAGGAGAAATGAAGATAACACTCTACACAAGTGGGCTAAACTTGTGTAGAATGATGTTGTGGTTCTAATTCTCACTTCAAAAACCTTTCTTGATGTGTTCTTTACTCACTATGAGAAACTAGAGAGCAAAGGAAAAAGGAGGAGGAAGATGATGGCTCTTCTTTTTCAAGAAGAGAAAGGATTAACCTTAGAAAAGAAATGAAAATATATCTATATATATTTATTTCTTCTCATCTCAAACCATGGTTAGGATATGAAGATATTATTGTATCATAGTTTAAAACACCTAAGGAAAAATAACCATGGGTTAAAGAGTGGGTGAGCATGGTAAGATGAAGAACAGTGTAGAATCAATCCAATAATTAACCCTTTTTCTTTCCTTTTTGTTTTAGTATAAATACAATAATAATCCATATTAAAAACCATGGTGTGAGTCTTATATTGCCATCATATTCCATGTATAAGAAACCATGAAGGATGATGTATGTATGTATGTGTGTATGCACATCCATATGTGCATGAAACTAAAAGAAAGAAAGCATACATGCATGCATACATCCATCATGTACAAGGAAAGGTTTCAAGTGAGAAAACTAAAGGTTAAATGATAAATCAACACTTGATTTATCAATCCGGCCATATCACATATGACCCCACCAAAAGCAAGCCGCCCGATCAATATACGGTATCCTATACGCGCATTTTAATCGGGTCCATGCGCATATCGCATACGCGCACCACAACGTTTCGCCTGGACTAGGTAACTCCTTTGTGGGGCTCTAAGACTCGTCAATACGCCGGCAGTAGGTGATGATCATATCAAGCACCCCCAAGCCGCAAGCGGTCAGCTAAACGTAACAGCCACCCGGGTATTGAGCGATCAGAAGAAAACAAGCGAACCTGCTACAACTCCCGTCAAGCCATCCGGCAACACTACCGTGCAGTCCGGTCTCCTCGTCTGATATGTCGCATACCAAGTCTAGGGGTGGTAAACGTCAGACCCCAATAACCGATAAGTCGTGCCGATGTGAGGCTCATAACGGGTCGAGAAACTACTGGTAACACTTACGAGTAAATCTCTAATCAGCCCTGGCCAGGTACTTACCTGTTACGGCCAATCGGGCACAGTGCAACATCAAACCCCAATACCGGGAGAGACGAAACCCCTCCTATCGCTCATTGCCTCCATGTGACTCGGGACTGTACCCAAAAACCACTGTTTTGCATGCCCTCATGGACGTGGTAAGGTGGAAATCAAAGCACGGGGGGAATCACACAAGACTCTATGACGATCTCGGGTCTACAGACTAACCTGCACAAGTGTCACCTAAGAACTGCCATCTGACGCGAGGTATAATACCATCTGGGAGTTCTCGGCGAGTCCGTCCAGTGTACCCAGTCTCCACTGAGCACCCGTATACCATCTCTGATGTCAAACACCAATGGATATGGGATCATTCATCGCCCATCTCATGGGTCGAGAAGCGTATACGCTAGTCTACACTGGTATATCGATGCCCCGTCTCGATACACCCATGACTAGAGACCTTGAAGGATGTACTTATGGACTACCATGTCCCCACTAGTATGATCCTCATCATAGTCCAGGTAGTCAAGTACACATCCTAAGGGCTTTACCAACATGTAACTATAAGAGAGTATAAAGAGACTAGTATACATGTTAAGATAAAGAGTAACCAGATAGCATACTATCATATCGAGCAATAAAGTCATCTCTATATATGTCCAAGCATCCAATATAATATACATCATCTGTACAATACTGGCCTCTAGGGCATACATACAACTAACAATCTTCCACTTGCACTAGGGCCAGCTGCTGTAGTAACGCATACCGAGCATCCCGAAGAGTCTCTCAAACTGTATCTGGGGAATGGCCTTCGTGAGTGGATCCGCTGTGTTATTCTTCGTGTCAACCCTCCTGACCTCGATCTCCCGGCGATCAACTATCTCCCGGATCAGGTGATACCGCCTCAAAATATGCCTGGATCGCTGATGGGACCTGGGTTCCTTGGCCAAAGCCACCGCTCCATTGTTATCGCAATGCAAAGGTATTGGATGCTCAATGGATGGAACCACTCCAAGTTCAGTAATGAATTTCTTGATCCAGACAGCCTCTTTGGCAGCATCGTTGGCAGCGATGTATTCAGCCGCCATCGTCGAGTCTGCCACGGTTTCCTTCTTGGAACTCTTCCAGCTAACCGCCCCTCTGTAAAGGGTAAATACAAATCCCGACTGTGACTTAGAGTCGTCCTTATCACTCTGGAAGCTCGAATCGTTAAAGGACTCCACTTGGAGTTCTCCGTTACCATACACCAAGAGCATCTCTTTAGTCCTTCGCAAGTACTTGAGAATGCTCTTCACAGCTGTCCAGTGACTCTCTCCAGGATCAGCTTGATACCTACTCACTACACTTAGTGAGTATGCTACATCGGGTCTGGTACATAGCATCGCGTACATGATAGAGCCTACAGCTGAAGCATAGGGTATCCCTTGCATGCGAGCTCTCTCCAAATCAGTCTTGGGAGACATCTCTTTGGAGAGAGTGACTTCAGAGATCGTGGGTAAATTCCCACGCTTGGATTCTTCCATACTAAACCTCTTTAGTATGGTGTCAATGTACCTAGATTGGGACAATCCCAATATCCGTTTGGATCTATCTCTATAGATCCTGATTCCCAATATGCAGGAGGCATCACCAAGATCTTTCATTGAGAATCTTTGTGATAAGAAGAGCTTGACCGATTGCAGCATAGGAATGTCATTTCCTATCAAGAGTATGTCGTCCACGTACAATACGAGGAAGACAACTTTACTCTCTGCCACCTTCTTGTAGATACAAGGTTCATCTACGTTTTTGACGAAATCAAACTCTTTGATAACGACGTCAAAGCAGATGTTCCAGCTCCGCGATGCTTGCTTTAATCCATAAATGGATTTATGCAGCTTGCACACCTTCCCGCTGCTCCCACTATCTATGAAGCCCTCTGGCTGAGTCATGTACACGCACTCTTCTAAATCACCGTTTAGAAAGGCGGTCTTAACATCCATTTGCCAGATTTCGTAATCATGATATGCAGCGATGGCAAGCATGATCCGGATGGATTTAAGCATAGCCACTGGAGAAAAGGTCTCGTCATAGTCCACACCTGGTCTTTGACGAAAACCCTTTGCAACAAGTCTAGCTTTGAAAGTCTCCACTTTCCCATCTACACCAAGTTTTTTCTTGAAGATCCACTTGTTTCCAATGGGTTTTACCCCTACAGGAGCATCTTCCAAATTCCATACTTTGTTGGTGTACATGGATTCCATCTCGGACCGCATAGCATCCAGCCATTTCACTGAGTCCCCACTCGTGATGGCCTGCTCGAAGCTAGTTGGGTCATCATCCTCCATGATGCAATTCTCGCTGCCACCATCCATGAGAAAACCGTAGTATCTCTCAGGTTGGCGAGGAACCCTACTAGATCGGCGGAGAAGCTGAGATTCGTTGGGAACTACCGAATCCTCTGGTTCAACCAAATCTTCTGTCGTAGTCTGTATTGCTGGAACCTCTTCCAGTTCTACCTCTTTGCCACTAATCTCTTTTTCAAGAAATTCCTTTTCTAAAAAGGTGGCATGTCGAGAAACAAACACCTTTTGTTCCTCAGTGTGGTAGAAGATATACCCGCGCGAATGTTTGGGATATCCAATAAACCTACACAGAATGGACCTTGCCGCGAGTTTGTCCGGATTCTGCGTTTTTACATAGGCCGGACAACCCCATATCTTAACATAATTAAGACATGGTCTCTTTCCTTTCCATATCTCATATGGAGTGGTTGGCACGGATTTGGTGGGAACCATACTCAATAGGTTTGCAGCTGTTTCCAGTGCATATCCCTAGAAGGAAATAGGTAACTCAGCTGTGCTCATCATAGAGCGCACCATATCTAATAGGGTGCGGTTCCTCCGTTCTGATACACCGTTGTGCTGTGGTGTATATGGAGGAGTCAGCTGAGAGAGAATCCCATTCTCTTTTAGGAAGTCCAGGAATTCAATGATCAAGTATTCACCTCCTCGATCAGATCGAAGGATTTTAATACTTTTTCCGGTTTGGTTCTCGACTTCTTGTTTATATTCTCTAAATTTCTCAAAAGCTTCTGATTTGTGTTTCATCAGGAACACATATCCGAATCTAGAGAGATCGTCAGTGAATGTAATGAAGTACGCATAACCATTCCTGGCATATGTAGACATTAGACCGCATACATCACAATGCACCAGTCCTAAGAGTTCCATAACTCTTTCTCCGTGTCCCGTAAACGGAGTTTTGGTCATCTTTCCTTCGAGACATGACTGGCAAGTGTCATAAGAAGATAATTCAAACGGATTCAAATATCCATCCTTATGCAACTTAGCAAGTCGTGTCGCATTGATGTGACCCAGTCTACAATGCCACAAGAAGGATTCGTTTAGTTCTGAACTCTTCCTCTTGTGTGTGTTTGTTATACTTAGAACTGTTGATTGATTTAGAACATAAATGCTATTGCACAACGTGCCTGATCCAACCAACTTTTGGTTACGGAAAATATTCATAACATTATCCTGTAATACAAAATTATACCCCTCTTTACTCAACAAAGAAACCGATATAATGTTGCATATCAGGTTCGGCATGTAATAGCATTCGTTCAGAATCAATGAATTACCAGTTGGTAATGCAAGGTGATATTCCCCGACGGTCTTAGCTGCAACAATTCCACAATTTCCAACTCTTATGTCATTATCACCTTCTCCAACTTCTCTACCTTTCCTAAGCCCATGTAACTGATTACATATATAGGATCCTGACCCGGTATCTAATACCCAGGACGTAGGGTAAATGGAGAAACAGTTCTCTGTAACGAACACACCCGAAGAAAATGCATCAACATGTACTTTCTTCATTCGGGTGGCATGGGAATCCTGGTATTCCCCTATGTCCTGTTCATTCCTATAACTCTTATAAGAAAGAACGGAACCAACGTTCCCCAGCCCAGTATAACTTGCGGGTTCGGTCAATACATCCATATTATTATCTTGATTAAGGCATGACATGGTCACTACCTAGAAAGAGAGAGAAGAAAACACTTTAGCGTATGCTCTTGAAAGATCAGATTGGTTATTATCTTATCTAATCAGGATGGCTCCCACTGTTTTTATCAAATCTTCCTTCAAACCCTAAAAGGAAAGACTAGCCGAGATTAATTACACCCTACAACTTCGCCGATCTTTCAGCCGGGCCAGTGTCGGTACTTTGAGGGAGGTTCCCCGTGCTTTCGCACGGACATAATTAAAGTAAACCTCGTTTTCCCAGAGGCATAACCCTGTTGACACCTTTCTAGACACCTACTTGATCGGCTAATTGTCCTGTGTAAAACTCTCCCGGGAGTAACAATTACACGCAGTGGGTATCGGGATCCAACTATCTCATAGAAAGTATGCAATCTCATTGCAAATTTCAACACTTGAAATTCCCGATAATATTTTGCCCCTAGCGTCCTATGACCTTGACACAGGCCAACAAACCATAGTGCGCTAGTCAAGTTCAACCCGTCATTTCTTGATTGAATTAAACCCACCCGTACGACCCTTGACGCAGGCCAACAAAGTCACACGACTACCCTAATCCAATCTGCATCATATGCATCAACAGATAAATACTAGTTAGCTACCGCACACTACGCCTTGACGCAGGCCAACAAACGTAGCACGAATACTAAGTAGGATTTATCTGAAATGACGGAGGGCTACGACAGGTTTTTTTCTGAAAACCTATTGCGTAATGAACTTGATATCGTTGTAGAATCAAATGAAATTTTGAAATGAAGTGATTTTGAGGGTTTTATTAGTTTTGCTAAAGAGGTCACTCCCGGTGAGGGGATCTCGGCTCTTTCCTCATCGAATAAGGTGCGGGATATATCATATATATCACTGTGCAAAGCAAAACTCCAAAAGCAGTCAAAAGTCAAACCGTGTGTTGTAGCATCTGCCAATTTTGCTAAAGAGGTCACTCCCGGTGAAGGGATCTCGGCTCTTTCCCCATCGAATAAGGTGCAGGGTATATCATATATACCGTTATGCAAAGCAAGACTGTAGCTACCCTTTTATTTGAAAATTTGATTCTACAACATCATTTTGGTTTCTTTTCTTTCATTAATCACATTAATGAAGTCCCATCATTTAACTCACCTAAACATCACAGATAAATACGACGTACACATATGCCATCCACATTCGCCTCGATGTCCCCTCGTGCACCGTTAGGTTAGGTAACTAACGGCAGAGCAGGGTAGGGCTAGCGCGGTTGTAAAACATAAGTAACGTCTATATAATATATCATATATACTATATACTGTATCCATCAGAGCACATCACATGATCACATCACAGATATCGCAGCAGAAACATAGATATAATGTGGGATATACTAGGACGTCCGTATTTAGTATTTAGCCGACAATAGAAAATACGGATTCCACAGTCGCGATGAATAGCCAAGCCCACACCCTGGACCCCTACAAGAGCGGCAAGCGACCCTACCAATTCTGGAGTTTAGGAGACCCGGTCTCGACTCCTCGAGATGGCCTCCCACTGAACCCCAGAACTCGGTCACCTGTGCTCCCCTCCTTGGGTCCATAATAATATGGAAA
Source organism: Agapanthus africanus (assembly GCA_030015575.1). Classification (NCBI taxonomy): domain Eukaryota; kingdom Viridiplantae; phylum Streptophyta; class Magnoliopsida; order Asparagales; family Amaryllidaceae; genus Agapanthus; species Agapanthus africanus. The sequence goes on from JASDDO010000019.1 coordinate 610,093,720, forward strand.
AGTAAATAATATACAACACTGGTGGCAACGACCTCAACCCGGAAGTGCCCCAAATAAAAGAATATTACATTACATTTGAATATACATGAATGAAAAAAATAAAACTCTCATCTCACATAAAACCCCCCGGCTATTCAATTGCGACAATCCTCCACATCATATTTCAGCAACAAATAATATCACATATCATCAACGTAAGTAAGTATGCGTACCCCAATTGTCGTTGATGTATAGCAACGAAACCGGCGATATCGAACATACTACACTTACGGTCACAGAAAAGAAAGTGTAAAACTACAATATTTGGAATCCACATACTCTTTAGATATCATAAATACGAAATATCACATACTTCGTATTTCATGCCTAAACCATATGAATTCCACATATTGTATCACATTCAAGATAAACAGACAGTATTAAAGTTTTCGAACGAATAATCAAACACCCAAGATTCCCTAAAGCTCAACACTTGAGCAGAGTTCAAAAACCCGGAGTGTGACACGGTAGTAGCGGTCCAGCCGTAGAAGGGTCAAGCCAACGCCTCACACGTGGCACAACGTACTGCCCCAAACCTTAAGGTTCAAAGAGCAGTTCAAGACGGTCACATAATCGAGTTAAGGTTTGTTGTCTTCTAGAGGGTCCACCACAAGACTTGCACGTATCTCCAAAAGATTTAAACCCAGTGAAAAGTGAGCAAATGATAATCGTTCGAACACTTCAATACTTTCTAGTTTACTCCGAAAAGAAACGAAATGAAAATTCCGATCGAATCGTCGAGTCCAAAACCATTTCCAGAAAATACAGTACTATATTCAGATTAAACATACCTAAAACACTATAAAAGCAGTTATAAGAATTACTGTGCTAATTTGAAGCAATGATGCCTCTGTACGGCCGCGGAGCCGCGGCCTAAGCAAGGAATTGTCGTGGTTCCGCGGCGCTCTGTACGGATCATGGCTTCGAATTTCACATAGTTTCTTAGTTTTTCCTGCTGTATTTTTTAAGTATTTTTAATTCTGAAAAATGTCAGATTTTAAAATTTGTCCAGAGAGGGTCTCGAAAAATCGTATTTTGATCCGATCGGGATTTTTACTTCATTAAAGTGTCGCATAATGTTCTAGGTTGGCTCTGATACCAATGTTAGGTTTACCTAGCACCCTATGTAGAGTTAGGAAGTATCACATGTCACAAATTTCAAGTTTTTATGGTGCTAAGCAAGTATACATAGGATCAATCCTAGAAAATTAAGGTTTCAAAATGTTAAAGGCAATAAAGACTAGGGTTTCGAGACTACAACCTTTGTAGCTCCCTTCGCTAGACTCTTTGGCATCTTGGGTGTTGGAGGAAGGTCCTCTTGAAGTCTTCTTGTGTAACATTTCAAAAAAATAAAATATTAATTTTTGGGAATTTTTAGTAATTTAATATTATTTTATTGAATATTTTAATATTTTGGTATTTTTAAATACAAATAAATAGGAAAAATGTTAGAAAAATTATGGAAAATTTTAAAATAGGGTAAATTAGAGAATTACGCCATTTCTAAGTTTAATTGATTAGTTATACGCTAAATTAGTGCTAATCGCGATTAAAAATCGCTAATCGGTTTTTAGCATTTTTGTGCAAAACATGCACATATCACTTTTTCACACTTGTGTTACATTTTATTGCCATGGTTGTTTTGGGGTTACTATTTATGTGAGAAGGAATTTTGGAGATAAGAAAAGAAAAAGAAAAGGGAATATAATATGAGGTTTGGTGAGAGAGAGGTATGGTCTCATTTGACTAAACACTTAGCCATTTATCCCTTCCCTCATTTTCCTCCCTCTCCTCCTTTCTCCTGCTGCTGCTCCTCCCTTACTTCCCTCCCCTCTTCAACCCCTCACAACACCTCTAAAACAACCCCAAAACCCAATCTCCATTTCATTAAATGTGTGCACAATCCCTAAATCTACACTTGGAGCTAAAGAAGCAAGGATTTTGGCCACTAGGGGCAACTCAAGAAAATTCTGGAGTTGCCAAATGAGGTATTTTCTGAATCATTAACTTAGTTTTAGCATTTCCTTTACCCCCATGTTATGATTGAACCGATATTGTGTGATTTGGTGACTTGAGGTAAAACCTAGTTAGGGTTTGAGGGAAACTTGTGTTGTATTGTGAAATTAAGCTCAGTTGAGGTTATATAAACACCCTAGTGCATGTATTGAGACCCTAACCTGAAGCCTAAACCCAGAATACGGATTTTAGAAATCAATATCGGAAAATTTGTGAAATCTGTGAAGGTTAATTGGGATCTGCTATCACCCGGGACTTCCTAAAATAAAATTGATTGGACAGTGGTATGTGCAGGCACCCAGGAAGCTACCACCAAGACCCTAGCCCCTAACTCCCTTACCCGGCCGCCAATTAATCCCAATTGGCCGCAATTTGCGGCCCGACCAGCACCAATCTGTGTCGTTTTGGTTCTGCAGCTCCTACATGTATAGATTAGACCCCTGGTATGTATAGTTTTGTCTAATTGGACCTAGGGTGAAATCTGGAACATATTTCCTAAGTTGCTGTTTTGGATTCGTGTTTCCGTATTCCGTATTTTTGATTCTGCAATTGTGTATTGTGTTTTACCTCGACTAATTGGCGTTTATACGACGATATAGAGGAATTGTTAATGGTTTTGAAGGCGTGCCATAGGTTCTAACCTATAGGCCTCTTATCGTATCGTTTTGGGTTTCGTGTGCCGTTTTAGCTTTGATTTGGTTTTAATGCGCATATACGACACTTGATGTGTAGGTACCCCATGAAGACTATGGGACGACAAGCAAGCGCGTGGTGACATCGAAAGATGGAGACGCAAGGTGAGTAGATTATATCTACTGGGGGAAGTCGGGTGGATGGCGTATAGCACCCCCGCAGTCCGTAGTTAGTATACTATATATTATGCTTGATAGTTATAGTGTGTCGTGGATATGATAGATTAGGTGTACTATGGATAGTGTAGGGTTGGAAGTGACTAGTGTAGTTCATAGTCGCGAACCCTAGAATAGATTTACAACTATACTCACACCCTTGCATATTCATTATACTTGCACTGTGTTGATGATATTGGATGACATTGGAGATGAGTCGATGATGTTGGGCTTTGTGCCGCAAAATCGGTGATTTGATGTGATTCGTATTTGGGATACGATACGTGATCTCTAGCGGGCCTTGGGACGTGTGCTTGCACACGCAGTATATTGATGGTATCAGTTGTACCAGACTTAGATCAGTACCCCAGATTATGTGATAGATGATAGTGATACCTGAGATGTGATGAGCAAGTGTGATATTGACCCGTACCCAGCTATTGGGATGCCGTACGACGATTTACCGTACGAGCTTTACATTGATGATAGATCCGCACTCATGACTTGAGGATGTCATATGATATACTGTATCGTACGCGATACTATTGAGGCGGGATCACCGACTATTATATCTATATATATATATCGACTCAGATTTAGGTGGTTTCCATACCCCTCCCGATTGACTTGATACTTAGATCTGTAGTTTGCATAGTAGATGTTAGACTAGACCCGAGTCATACCTATTTCAAAAACTACGAATCAGGAATATCTTAAAGACAAACAAAGGGATTCTACGGATACTTTAAAAGGCGTATCTTTTCTTAAAAACACCGTACCCCTTATTTTACTAAAACGCTGATTTGTCTTATTTCAAAAGGCATAACTGCATGACACATAAATATTGATGTAGTTTCTTCACTGTGGTGTTGATTATTTGATTTCCACATATTCATGCTATTCACATTGCTTGCATATGTTTATTGCTATATTATTATCATGTTGTTAGGACACCAGCACCATTATCGATGATGCGTATGTTCCACGTACACTATTTGCCGGCTCACACACTTCATCATCGATAATTGCCATGCCACTACACTGTAGTACCGTTGCATTCATGATATGATTCTTTCATGGCATATTGTACACTTATAGCTGTACACAAAATATAGATGATTCTGACTTGATTAGAGATTTGCGAACCGCATGATGTTCTTCAAAACTGATTCGTTTTAAAAGAGCGGTTTCCCTCGACATGTGCACATTACTATTCCATGTTGCATGACTTATGATATGCTTACCTTTCTTACATGTCGCATACATCATGTTTTGATTATACGCATTGAGATATGTTGTTTCCATGATATTTCTGGATTTGGGAACCGTGGGTATTTCAAAAGAGAATATATAATTGTGTTAAAAACCCGGTTCCCTTTGATATGATATTTCAGTGCGTCCACCATGTGTTTTCTCGGTGCTGAGAGCGACATGTGAAACCCGATTCGAGGAGGCGGATGAGGCCGATTGCGGGTACATGGTGGACCCGGTATGGTACCCCGAGGCGAGAACGGTTTCGCTGTGTAGTAGACGGTGAGCCTGCCAGAGGGACTACTACCTACCGGTGATTGTATTTGAGCTCGGCGGATATCTGGAGGATACCGACCGGAGTTGAGAGATGGATATGGGATGACCTGTACTGCCGGGGCCGAGGGCCGATACCGCAGACGGAGCCCCATATGGATGAGGACATGGAATGACCCGTACTGCCGGGGCCGAGGGCCGATACCGCAGACGGAGCCCCATATGGACGAGGATTTACGTGTCGATGCTAGGCACGGGTTTCATGATGTTTTTCCATGATTTTGTTTATATCCTCATATTTGCATACATGATGCATATTGTCATTGGGTGACGGGTGGACGGGTTCCACGTTTATACAGACTTGATCACATACAGACTGGATTTATATTGATCATACTTCATTGTATATATAACAGGGTATGAGGGCGCTGTTATATATACCCTTACACCAATATTAGTGGTATGGGACGCTAATATATGTGTATTGATATTCATATTTACTTCATGCAGACATACCTTATACTGATGACATGTTATTACCTGAGTACTTGGCACTACATACATGTTTAGATGTTACATTGCCACCTTATCATGCTTCAGACGTACTCTTGTGGGTTATATTATACTGATCGTTTGACCTAGGATTATGTCTTGCATTCGGTTTCTGCTTGTAGATATTCTCTATTCACGAGTTGGCAACTCACCCCCGTTGTGCCACAGTTCTTGCAGGTTTTGCCGTACAGGTTTCTTTGCGGCATTTCTGGCACACTGCTTCCTTGCGGGTGGATTGCATTTGGTAGGTGGATTCTTTTGCATCAAGAACCAACATTGTACTTGTATTATTCATTGTATCTAGAATTTCCATCAACCAAAACTTGTATATTGTTTCAGACTTAGACATTAGTGTTGTATTATTCGACCTTCGAGTCGCGCTTAGTAGTATTGCGGTTTTCATGCTTATTGAGTTTCTTTTGGATTTGACCCTCGCCTTTCGGCGTTGTATACTATATTGCTTGTGTGGTTGTGACCGTCGATTGACGAAGAGCTAGCTCCCGCTTGGGGATGCCTTTATCATTGTATATATATATTGTTCTTGTTGTACCCCGTTCGGGGCCAGTATTTACAAAAGAAACTCTGCCGAAATTTCTAGAAAAAACTTTACATTTTAAAAATGCACATTCGGCTTAGTTATTTAAAAACCTTGACTTCAAACATGTTTTCCTTCACTTCTTTAAAAACCAGTTTTCTTTATCTACTCTTAAAATGGTTTTAGATTTCTGGGCTTTTGGCTTACTTGGATCAGATGGAGTCCTATAGACTTCATTTGGTTCAAGGGCCAGTAACGTGCTCTTTCGGGTCGTGACAAAGTTGGTATCAGAGCGCTAGGTTGACCTTGGTTTGTGTCTAAGTTTGACTATGTGGAGCCTAGGGCGTTTATATATACATGGAACTTAGGCTTGACCTTACGGAACTTAGACTTAGTCGAGGGGGTATTAGACCCGAACTTTCGTCGCGTAGGATAACCCTTGGTTGATGGAATAGGTGACTAAAGTAGAGTGACGTACCGTGGGTATGTTCCGCGGCATACTTACGACACGCCACTCCGCTTAAGGAACCTTAGGATGTACATATTTTCAAGATCAGTGATTCTCTTCATATCCATGATTATACATCCATTTGAGATCCTCGATACTATTAGTTTCATGATCATACCTTCATTGATGCTGTTCCTTCTTATGATCATGTATCCACTTTGGATCTGTTGTTCTCTTTCTTGCCATTGATCTGCTCTCTTCGATACTCTGTTGAGATTCCTGTCGCCATGTTTGAGCGCAGTTTGGGCTGCTGCTAGGGTTACGGTCGGTGCGAGCTCGTCTGGTACAAGGGCCGACCATTGTGTTTTCTGGTGACATGGGAACGTCTCGAGTTAGTATTGGTGACTGTGACCTCTAGTGGAGGCGAGTGCTTGGTTTTCCACCGGATGATCGGGCCATTGTTAGAGCTGCCAGTTGAGAGAGGACTGTTGATGTACAGCATACCTCAGAGATTATGATGTCGCCTACTGTGCAGACAGATGGATCAGCTGTTACTGAGATTGACAGGATGTCGCTCCCGGAGCTTACGAGTTGAGATTTTCGAAGCTTCCAGGCAGATATGAGATAGATGATAGCTAGTCTACCCGATTTGGGAGACGAAGGTGATTCGTCCGATTTATGCGCCGGAGCGGGCCCAGTTGAGTTGAAGATTTCTAGTGTGGGGAGTCTTACTCGGATCTAGAGCAGACCGATTCAGAGATGATCGCCAATGTATCGCCTTTCCTGGAGGATTGAGGCGCTGTTCGGCGTACAGGCGAATGAGCCAGTTGTTGCTGCAAACGACGAGATATCATCCAGACGATTGGAGCTACTGCAGCATGAGTACATACTTAGAGAGATGATAGCGAGTCGCTAGTCACCTGAGGATAAATGACTAGGACATGTGGTTCGTTCGTTTACCGATGCGAGGTCATCAGATAGATTGTTTCCAGCTAGAGACGACTTCACGCGGAGATGTTGAGAGTTGATAGAGACGATCGAATGTCAGGAGCCATTCTCCAAGTTTAAAGTATACGGAAAGACATGCAGGCGATTCTATGGACCCCCTAGAAGAATGAAACCCTAACTCGACTTAATGACCGTGTGAAAGCCTTTGAACCTTAGGGTTTGCGGCAGTTCCGCGGCGCCATTAGTGAGGCTTGGGTTTGCCCTTCTACGGCTGGACCACCGACGCTGTGGCATGTACTCGATACTATGAAACTGTACTCAAGATGTTGATCCCTTGGGGGATTATAAGGTTCTGACGAGTCGATCGAATGTTTCGACATCATTCGAATATCATGTGATGGGATGCTTTGCTTGGAAGACTCCAGATATGAGTATAGCCATTGGAGCATAGTCCATGCAGCCACGATGAGACGAGTCCGAATCAGTCGACATTGAAGCAGAGTGAATAAAAGAGTTTGCAAGAGATTTCGAGGAGATGACGTCCCACTCCGCTGACATCAGAGATGTGATACGCACCCAGAGGCGTTGTATATGGATATATCTTCCAGAAAGAAGCGCGATAAGTATGCAGCCGTTCCGGAATAAGAATTTGCTTCAGCAATGGATGATGACTTCCGGGCAATCCGGCAGGAATGAGATTTGAGAGAGAAACCTCGATAAGACCTTTCTGGAAAACGATATGAGAAGACCTAGACCCAGGAGTGGTCATATTGCGCACACCCAGCAGGCCAGAGTTCGGCATCGTCGACGAGGTAGTTGACCAGGTTCGGATAAAGGAACTTACCCAGATGTGTTGCGAACTGATCAAGGACGGACGAGTATTGAGTATTCCTCCGATGGTTGGGATGCGTTCCCGAGGAACTGTTCGGCCAGACATCTTCTACAGAATGATGAAGCTACAGGGTACGCGGTTTCGAGTCCGTGCGAGAGACTTCGGATTGACTGTGGCCGAGAACAGTGTAGTGCGTAGATAGCATGGCATGACGCCATAGTGGACGACAATAGAGACAAGTGGAACCAGAGGTTCGTGCGAGACGCTGACGAGCTGTCATTACTTCCCGTCGGGACTAGAGACCTGATATGCTTACAGAGGCGTTGGGATGCGACCAGTTTCCAAGAGAATGTTGTGCTGAGGACACAGATGTCCATTGAGCGAAAATAGATTATACAAGAGTACCAGCCTTCGTACAGTTCGGCTTAGGTAAGATCGGAAGAGACCTTGAGCAGGATTCCTTCCAGGACATTGCTGCAATGATGTTTGCACCCAGGATCAGATGTGGGATGTGCATTCAGAGAGCCAGAGGCCGACGCCAGTGGCATGCTGCCTTACCAGTGGTCGTGAGGATTGACCGAGAGATGACCAGAGAAGTGCCAGAACGGAATCGTCCCCGTTAGCACACCTGACAGGGGCGATGAGCCGATTGACTGCGAGAAAGGTAATCCGCAGAGAAGATAATGACCCGGAGTCAGAGGACGCCAGACCGTGAGTAAGAGGCAAGTAGATATCTTGCGCTGCTAGCATTGGATGCACCGACTCCTTCTCGACCTTGAAGGAGGAACTACCGACGACGGTATTTATGATTTGTGATTTTGTGATTCGATTATCACGTATCCGTCATTTTGGATTCCGGTATTTTGGGCGTTCTGTTTGCATGAATTAGTTTTGATGACTGAGTTTCATGATATTGTTTCATGCACCCACTGGATATTTATGTTTTGCGCATAAGTTATTACATTCGAGGTATTGATTGTGATTTCATGCCTATCTTATACAGTGATTTGATTTACACTTCCAGCATAATTTTCATGCACCTTTAGTGTTTTGATATACGATATTGGTGCACGCCAGATGCACTAAATCGGGATTCTTCGTGCATGTCACATGCACCTTTTTTTTTTTGCTATCAGGCACACACGTTGCCTACGACAGATGTTTCGTGCACACCAGTTGCACTTAGATGTTGTTTTGTACACCTGTTTGACACATATATGGATTTTGATTTCCTTGCATACCAGACGCACAGGATATTCTTATATATGCATTTTGGGGATTGATTTCTAGTAGAGCGGTACATATTTATGATATTCGCTATGTATTGATGTTTTCGGAGCCCCGACAAATTGGATTTTTACTGAAATGTTTTTGTAATTGGGGGATTAAATTTAAATTCGGGGACCGAATTTCTTTAAGGGGGGTAGATTGTAACATTTCAAAAAGATAAAATATTAATTTTTGGGAATTTTTAATAATTTAATATTATTTTATTGAATATTTTAATATTTTGGTATTTTTAAATACAAATAAATAGGAAAAATGTTAGAAAAATTATGGAAAATTTTAAAATAGGGTAAATTAGAGAATTACGCCATTTCTAAGTTTAATTGATTAGTTATACGCTAAATTAGTGCTAATCGCGATTAAAAATCGCTAATCGGTTTTTAGCATTTTTGTACAAAACATGCACATATCACTTTTTCACACTTGTGTTACATTTTATTGCCATGGTTGTTTAGGGGTTACTATTTATGTGAGAAGGAATTTTGGAGATAAGAAAAGAAAACGAAAAGGGAATATAATATGAGGTTTGGTGAGAGAAAGGTATGGTCTCATTTGACTAAACACTTAGCCATTTTTCCCTTCCCTCATTTTCCTCCCTCTCCTCCTTTCTCTTGCTGCTGCTCCTCCCTCACTTCCCTCCCCTCTTCAACCCCTCACAACACCTCTAAAACAACCCCAAAACCCAATCTCCATTTCATTAAATGTGTGCACAATCCCTAGATCTACACTTGGAGCAAAAGAAGCAAGGATTTTGGCCACTAGGGGCAACTCAAGAAAATTCTTGAGTTGCCAAATGAGGTATTTTCTAAATCATTAACTTAGTTTTAGCATTTCCTTTACCCCCATGTTATAATTGAACCGATATTGTGTGATTTGGTAACTTGAGGTAAAACCTAGTTAGGGTTTGAGGGAAACTTGTGTTGTATTGTGAAATTAAGCTCAGTTGAGGTTATATAAACACCCTAGTGCATGAATTGAGACCCTAACCTGAAGCCTAAACCCAGAATACGGATTTTAGAAATCGATATCGGAAAATTTGTGAAATCTGTGAAGGTTAATTGGGATCTGCTATCACCCGGGACTTCCTAAAATAAAATTGATTGGACAGTGGCATGTGCAGGCACCCAGGAAGCTACCACCAAGACCCTAACCCCTAACTCCCTTACCCGGCCGCCAATTAATCCCAATTGGCCGCAATTTGCGGCCCGACCAGCACCAATCTGTGTTGTTTTGGTTCTGCAGCTCCTACATGTATAGATTAGACCCCTGGTATGTATAGTTTTGTCTAATTGGACCTAGGGTGAAATCTGGAACATATTTCCTAAGTTGCTGTTTTGGATTCGTGTTTCCGTATTCCGTATTTTTGATTCTGCAATTGTGTATTGTGTTTTACCTCGACTAATTGGCATTTATACGACGATATAGAGGAATTGTTAATGGTTTTGAAGGCGTGCCATAGGTTCTAACCTATAGGCCTCTTATCGTATCGTTTTGGGTTTCGTGCGCCGTTTTAGCTTTGATTTGGTTTTAATGCGCATATATGACACTTGATGTGTAGGTACCCCATGAAGACTACGGGACGACAAGAAAGCGCGTGGTGACATCGAAAGATGGAGACGCAAGGTGAGTAGATTATATCTACTGGGGGAAGTCGGGTGGATGGCGTATAGCACCCCCACAGTCCGTAGTTAGTATACTATATATTATGCTTGATAGTTATAGTGTGTCGTGGATATGATAGATTAGGTGTACTATGGATAGTGTAGGGTTGGAAGTGACTAGTGTAGTTCATAGTCGTGAACCCTAGAATAGATTTACACCTATACTCACACCCTTGCATATTCATTATACTTGCACTGTGTTGATGATATTGGATGACATTTGAGATGAGTCAATGATGTTGGGCTTTGTGCCGCAAAATCGGTGATTTGATGTGATTCGTATTTGGGATACGATACGCGATCTCTAGCGGGCCTTGGGACTTGTGCTTGCACACGCAGTATATTGATGGTATCAGTTGTACTAGACTTAGATCAGTACCCCAGATTATGTGATAGATGAAAGTGATACCTGAGATGTGATGAGCTAGTGTGATATTGACCCGTACCCAGCTATTGGGATGCCGTACGACGATTTACCGTACGAGCTTTACATTGATGATAGATCCGCACTCATGGCTTGAGGATGTCATATGATATACTGTATCGTACGCGATACTATTGAGGCGGGATCACCGACTATTATATCTATATATATATATCGACTCAGATTTAGGCGGTTTCCATACCCCTCCCGATTGGCTTGATACTTAGATCTGTAGTTTGCATAGTAGATGTTAGACTAGACCCGAGTCATACCTATTTCAAAATCTACGAATCAGGAATATCTTAAAGACAAACAAAGGGATTCTACGGATACTTTAAAAGGCGTATCTTTTCTTAAAAACACCGTACCCCTTATTTTACTAAAACCCTGATTTGTCTTATTTCAAAAGGCATAACTGCATGACACATAAATATTGATGTAGTTTCTTCACTGTGGTGTTGATTATTTGATTTCTACATATTCATGCTATTCACATTGCTTGCATATGTTTATTGCTATATTATTATCATGTTGTTAGGACACCAGCACCATTATCGATGATGCGTATGTTCCACGTACACTATTTGCCGGCTCACACACTTCATCATCGATAATTGCCATACCACTACACTGTAGTACGGTTGCATTCATGATATGATTCTTGCATGGCATATTCTACACTTATACCTGTACACAAAACATAGATGATTCTGACTTGATTAGAGATTTGCGAACCGCATGATGTTCTTCAAAACTGATTCGTTTTAAAAGAGCGGTTTCCCTCGACATGTGCACATTACTATTCCATGTTGCATGACTTATGATATGCTTACCTTTCTTACATGTCGCATACATCATGTTTTGATTATACGCATTGAGATATGTTGTTTCCATGATATTTCTGGATTTGGGAACCGTGGGTATTTCAAAAGAGAATATATAATTGTGTTAAAAACCCGGTTACCCTTGATATGATATTTCAGTGCGTCCACCATGTGTTTTCTCGGTGCTGAGAGCGACATGTGAAACCCGATTCGAGGAGGCGGATGAGGCCGATTGCGGGTACATGGTGGACCCGGTATGGTACCCCGGGGCGAGAACGGTTTCGCTGTGTAGTAGACGGTGAGCCTGGCAGAGGGACTACTACCTACCGGTGATTGTATTTGAGCTCGGCGGATATCTGGAGGATACCGAACGGAGTTGAGAGATGGATATGGGATGACCCGTACTGCTGGGGCCGAGGGCCGATACCGCAGACGGAGCCCCATATGGATGAGGACATGGGATGACCCGTACTGCCGGGGCCGAGGGCCGATACCGCAGACGGAGCCCCATATGGACGAGGATTTACGTGTCGATGCTAAGCACGGGTTTCATGAAGTTTTTCCATGATTTTGTTTATATCCTCATATTTGCATACATGATGCATATTGTCATTGGGTGACGGGTGGACGGGTTCCACGTTTATACAGACTTGATCACATACAGACTGGATTTACATTGATCATACTTCATTGTATATATAACAGGGTATGAGGGCGTTGTTATATATACCCTTACACCAATATTAGTGGTATGGGACGCTAATATATGTGTATTGATATTCATATTTACTTCATGCAGACATACCTTATACTGATGACATGTTATTACCTGAGTACTTGGCACTACATACATGTTTAGATGTTATATTGACACCTTATCATGCTTCAGACGTACTCTTGTGGGTTATATTATACTGATCGTTTGACCTAGGATTATGTCTTGCATTCGGTTTTTTCTTGTAGATATTCTCTATTCACGAGTTGGTAACTCACCCCCGTTGTGCCACAGTTCTTGCAGGTTTTGCCGTACAGGTTTCTTTGCGGCATTTCTGGCACACTGCTACCTTGCAGGTGAATTGCATTTGGTAGGTGGATTCTTTTGCATCAAGAACCACCATTGTACTTGTATTATTCATTGTATCTAGAATTTCCATCAACCAAAACTTGTATATTGTTTCAGACTTAGACATTAGTGTTGTATTATTCGACCTTAGAGTCACGCTTAGTAGTATTGCGGTTTTCATGCTTATTGAGTTTCTTTTGGATTTGACCCTCGCCTTTCGGCGTTGTATACTATATTGCTTGCGTGGTTGTGACCGTCAATTGACGAAGAGCTAGCTCCCGCTTGGGGATGCCTTTATCATTGTATATATATATTGTTCTTGTTGTACCCCATTCGGGGCCAGTATTTACAAAAGAAACTCTGCCGAAATTTCTAAAAAAGACTTTACATTTTAAAAATGCACATTCGGCTTAGTTATTTAAAAACCTTGACTTCAAACATGTTTTCCTTCACTTCTTTAAAAACCAGTTTTCTTTATCTACTCTTAAAATGGTTTTAGATTTCTGGGCTTTTGGCTTACTTGGATCAGATGGAGTCCTATAGACTTCATTTGGTTCAAGGGCCAGTCACGTGCTCTTTCGGGTCGTGACATCTTGTGTCCACGACGATCCACCCGAAGCTCCTAGTTGAAGCTTACAACTTCACTTTTCAAGAGGAGAAATGAAGATAACACTCTACACAAGTGGGCTAAACTTGTGTAGAATGATGTTGTGGTTCTAATTCTCACTTCAAAAACCTTTCTTGATGTGTTCTTTACTCACTATGAGAAACTAGATAGCAAAGGAAAAAGGAGGAGGAAGATGATGGCTTTTCTTTTTCAAGAAGAGAAAGGATCAACCTTAGAAAAAAAATGAAAATATATCTATATATATTTATTTCTTCTCATCTCAAACCATGGTTAGGATATGAAGATATTATTGTATCATAGTTTAAAACACCTAAGGAAAAATAACCAAGGGTTAAAGAGTGGGTGAGCATGGTAAGATGAAGAAGAGTGTAGAATCAATCCAATAATTAACCCTTTTTCTTTCCTTTTTGTTTTAGTATAAATACAATAATAATCCATATTAAAAACCATGGTGTGAGTCTTATATTGCCATCATATTCCATGTATAAGCAACCATAAAGGATGATGTATGTATGTATGTGTGTATGCACATCCATATGTGCATGAAACTAAAAGAAAGAAAGCATACATGCATGCATACATCCATCATGTACAAGGAAAGGTTTCAAGTGAGAAAACTAATGGTTAAATGATAAATCAACACTTGATTTATCAATCCGGCCATATCACATATGACCCCACCAAAAGAAAGCCGCCCGATCAATATACGGTATCCTATACGCGCATTTTAATCGGATCCATGCGCATATCGCATACGCGCACCACAACGTTTCGCCTGGACTAGGTAACTCCTTTATGGGACTCTAAGACTCGTCAATACGCCGGCAGTGGGTGATGATCATATCAAACACCCCCAAGCCGCAAGCTGTCAGCTAAACGTAACGGCCACGCGGGTATTGAGCGATCAGAAGAAAATATGCGAACCTGCTACAACTCCCGTCGAGCCATCCGGCAACACTACCGTGTAGTCCGGTCTCCTTGTCTGATATGTCGCATACCAAGTCTAGGGGTGGTAAACGTCAGACCCCAATAACCGATAAGTCATGCCGATGTGAGGCTCATAACGGGTCGAGAAACTACTGGTAACACTTATCAGTAAATCTCTAATCAGCCCTGGCCAGGGACTTACCTGTTACGGCCAATCGAGCACAGTGCAACATCAACCCCCAATACCGGGAGAGACGAAACCCCTCCTATCGCTCATTGCCTCCATGTGACTCCGGACTGTACCCAAAAACCACCGTTTTGCACGCCCTCATGGACGTGGTAAGGTGGAAATCAAAGCACAGTGGGAATCACACAAGACTCTATGACGATCTCGGGTCTACAGACTAACCTGCACAAGTGTCACCTGAGAACTGCCATTTGACGTGAGGTATAATACCATCTGGGAGTTCTCAGCGAGTCCGTCCAGTGTACCCAGTCTCCACTGAGCACCTGTATACCATCTCTGATGTCAAACACCAATGGATATGGGATCATCCATCGCCCATCTCATGGGTCGAGAAGCGTATACGCTAGTCTACACTGGTATATCGATGCCCCGTCTCGATACACCCATGACTAGGGACCTTGAAGGATGTATTTATGGACTACCATGTCCCCACTAGTATGATCCTCATCATAGTCCAGGTAGTCAAGTACAAATCCTAAGGACTTTACCAACATGTAACTATAAGAGAGTATAAATAGACTAGTATACATGTTAAGATAAAGAGCAACCAGATAGCATGCTATCATATCGAGCAAGAAAGTCATCTCTATATATGTCCAAACATCCAATATAATATACATCATCTATACAATACTGGCCTCTAGGGCATACATACAACTAACAGTTACATAGTTTAAGTGCAGGTTACGGGCCAAATTTTTGGGTCGTGACACATCTGCCACAACATTCGTCTTGCCCGGATGATAATGAATCTCGCAATCATAGTCTTTCACTAGCTCCATCAAACGGCGCTGTCTCAATTTCAAATATCGCTGCTGAAAATGTACTTTAAACTCTTGTAGTCAGTAAATATCTAGCACGACTCGTCGTATAAGTAGTGTATCCAAATCTTAAATGTAAAAATCTCCGCAGCCTTCTATAAATCATTTGTGGGATAGTTCTGCCCGTGCTTCTTCAACTGCCGAGAAGCATCGCAATAAAAAACAAAACCGCCTGATCCTAGAGGCAAAGATAATACTGGCGCTGTAATCAAACGAGTCTTTAACTGCCAAAAGCTCTGCTCGCATACCTCATTCTAACGAAAAGAAACTCCCTTCCGGGTCAACCCGGTCAACGTTGCAGCTGTATGCGAAAAATCCTGTACGAAATATCAATAGTATCCGTCCAAACCCAAAATGCTGCGAACTTCCGTCCCTGATATAGGTCTAGGCCCGTGCTGAACGGCCTCGATCTTCTTCGGTTCCATACTTACCATCTTTCGTAACTACGTTTCCCAAGAAGTCCACATTATCCAACCAGAAAACACACGTGGATAATTTAGCGAATAGCTGGTGCTCCCTTAAGGTCTGCAACAAAATCCTCAATTACTGCCCAAGCCCCTCTCGGTTTCAAAAGTATACTAAAATGTCATCAACGAACACGATAATAACTGATCAAGAAACGGCCTTAATATGCGGTTCATCAAGTCCATAAACGCTGCTGGGGCATTAGTGAGCTCGAACGACATCACCAAGAACTCATAATGCCCTTAACGTGTGCGAAAAGCAGTCTTCGGAATATCATCCTCTCGAACTCGCAACTAATGGTCACCAGATCGCAAGTCAATCTCCGAGAAATGTCCCGCACCCTGGAGCTAATCAAATAAATCGTCGATACGAGGTAAGGGATATATGTTCCACATAGTAACCCGATTTAACTAACAATAATCGATGCATCAACACAAATTGTTGTCTTTCATCTTGACGAACAGGACAGGAGCTCCCCAAGGTGACGCACTCGGACGAACAAGCCCTTATCTAACAAATCTTGCAACTGATCCTTCAGTTCCTTACGCTCCGCCGGGTTCATCCGATATGGCGGTATAGAAAAAAAGCTCCGTGCTCGGAATCAGGTCAAAGCAGAACTCAATATCGTGCTCTGGCGACAAACCAAGTAACTCGTCAGGAAAACATCTAGAAAACTCTCTCAAAATCGGGACCTGGTCCAACAGGACCTCTGCGGCTCGAACATCACAAACATACGCTAAGAATCCCTGACATCCTTTCCTGAAACGCTGACTAGCGCGAAGAGAAGAAATCAAACTGGGAAAGGCGACGCTACGGTCTCTCCGAAAACAAACAAGAACTGGCTCACCCGGAAAACTAAATCTGACTGCCCTCTTATGGCCATCCACGAATGCATAACACGTGGCTAACCAATCCATGCTTAGAAGAACATCAAAGTCAAACATATCAAGAAGCATCAGATTGACAGGAGAATCCCTATCTCCGATACGAACAAAACGAACACGAATGAGAAACACATAGAGCTACAAAAGACTAGCCTATGGAAGAAATTACAATAAGCGGCTCATTTAGCAAGGACTACTATCGGCTAGACTTCGATAAAAAATATATGGATACCATTTCAATCAACACCAAAAAGAAATACGCACCAGAAGAAAACACCGAAAGAATAACTGTCACAACGGCGACTATCTAACCGCCTTGAGCTGGCATACCGGTACAAATCCGCTTCGATCCAAAAATGACCGAAATCTCAGAAATACGCTCCTCTAGCAGTAAGGCTGCATCCATCGCGGCTGCATAAGTGTCAAAATGCTGGGTGTCGATGGCAAGAAATAACTGCATGTCCAATCTCCAAACAAACCTCTTTATCCGTTTCTCTTCAGTGTCCACTAGATAAGGAGCACATCAGACCACTAAGTAAACTAAATGTCGTACTCGGACACTGTCATCCCTGGAGTCTTGCATAAAGGCACGAAACTACGAGCTCAGCATCTCGAACGCTCTTCGGAAGGAAACGAGCAAGAATTACAGCTGTGAACTCCTCCCAAGTCATAGGAAGTATGTCTGCAGCTCGGCCTCTCTCAATTGACTCGCACCACGTCTGAGCAAGACCTCTCTAGAAGAAAACTCGCAAGCTCAACCCATCACTCGTCAGAACATATTAGCGAATGAAAAATCCTAGCCATCTAGTCGAGGAATGTCTGCGGATCCTCCGCCGCATCTGTGCCGATAAAAACTAGATGCTTCAGCCTCAAAACTCCTATAAGGATACGGAAATAATCTTGGTAATAACAGAAACAGCTGCCTGTGCAGCAGGTACAATCACAATCCCTGCAGTATGAGGGACATCATCGGCTCTCGGAGCTTGGCTAGCCTCAACTAACAATCCAACCATCTGTCGCAAGCCCTGAATACTCGACTCTAGCCTAGCTATCCGTCCTGAAGAAGGTGGATCACTCTGTCCCTGAGGGGCAGGCATACCGCCCTGATTGGTCCTCGTGTCAAACGATCCTACTCTGATCTCTGTAAGTCCACGTTGCCCACCACGGTGCTTGCGGGGAGGCGGAAACGTTATGAAAAAATGAATTTTTACAACACTAGGCAACATGGACTATGCTAAAGGAGGGATCTTTGCTAAACAAAAACTAACTAACAAGCTAAAAGAGTTAGCTACTCGGTTAAGGGGTTATACCTAAGTCTTTAAGTCCTTCTCTTCTTGCTCCTTGGAGTGGAAAGAACGGGTTCTCCTCGTCGCCTTCTCTTGCCGAAGAAAGATCCACCCGAGGGCCTCTACCTTTGGCTCCGACCTCAAACTAGAAGTAACTAAGGTGTTTGGTGTCCTAAACCTTGGACCTTAGAAAGAGTAGAGAGTAATTTAGAATGTTTTATCTTAAGCTTAATTGTTCTCAACTCATAAGAGGGAGAGCTTTGAGAGAGAGGAAGAGGAGGAGAGAGAATGAGAATGATAGAATGAGAAGAATAATGCCAACCTTCTCATATATATGTGAATTATGATAAATAAATAATTAGCTAAAGATAATTGTGATGGTTAATCTTGAAATGACCATTATCATTTCACATTAATTACTTTTGCAAGAATCAAAGAGCATCTTTCATATGAAATGATGATGGTCAACTTGTCAACCTAGGTCAACAAGTCAAGCATAGTCGAATGGTCAACAACCCTAACCATACACAATTATAATTAACTAATATTAATAATCATATTTCACACATAAACATTAGGGTTAAGAACAATGGTCATCAACCCTAATGAAAGTCCTCTGCCACTGCCTCAGTCAACTGTGCATACACACCCGTATCCGTGTTCCGAGGAACACGAATTGTCACGACCCAAAATTGGCCCGTGACGGCCCTAATACTACGCAACGCCTAAAGACGTAACGCGGTAAAAGAAAGCCGAAACCCAGAAATCTAAACCAAGAAAATACGGAAAAGATAATATAAGTTTTTGAAACATTTGAAAGCACAACCCAAATTCTTTAAAAAGTCTTACTTTCTTTCTTTAAAATTTTAGCAACACCCCCTTTTGTAAAAAGTGGCCCAAAGGCGAAAAACAATCTCCTCACAAGTATACGACGCCGTAGCGAAGAAATAAGAGACAGTAGAAAGGAAACTGTATATAAAAGACATCAAATCCACAATAATACACAGTAACGTCCTCACCAAGTCTCTAAGTCAACAATACAATAGCAGATGGAGAGTACAAGATACAACGAATGTACAATACAAAATACAGATAACCACCAACCCACCTAAGCAAAATAGTACTGTGAGCTGATGCGGTATCTGGAGCAAAAGATGATAGCTGAAAGCGGAATAGCTAAATAGAGGAAAGCCTGCCTCGACTACTCTGGGGAACAACCTGAAACACCTATGGCACAACGGGGGTGAGTTGCCAACTCGTGAATAGTAGATAACATATGCAGGTAATCGCAGGAATGTACGTACAGCATGAATCTAAGATATGCGATTACAGTAATAACATGTCATGCAAATGCTAAATAAAGGGAAGTACGCTAGCAGGTACAATCAATATGTGAAGCAATAGTAACATGACAATAATATGCAATAACCATGCAATAGGGATATGAGAAAGTCGATATGCAACTATCATGAGGGTACACTAACAGGTACTACCAATATATGAATCTGTGCATAAAGTAGATAAGTGTGAGGTATAGGGTGGAGTATGTCATTTCCACGGAAACCTGACATCGTGGTAGGATCACAACCCATCAAGACACTCAAATCCCAAATCCTCAAATCAGCCCCCAACTGGGCTCTCACATCACATAGGTCTCACATCACCTCAATGTACGATATCGAGTAGCTCTCCTATATCTCGAATGTACAAATCCACAATCTCTTTCATATCCAATATCCAATCTCAATGAATCACCTATATCCCAAGTCGAATCTCAAGCAAGCTTCTAACATCCTAAAGGTATATATATATACAGAAATAAATATGACGGGGCAATACACATATATTAGCGTCCCACTCCACTAATATTGGTGTCAAGGTATATATAACAACGGCTAAAACCCCTGTTATATATACAAAAGGTGTTTAAGAGAAATATCATGAAAACAATGTGCCAAGCATCGACACAGAAATCCTGATAGGTACGTATCATACGCTGTCCCGAAAGCACGAGTGCCTAGCTCTGACCCTCGCCTTTCGACGTATGCATACGTGCATGAATCCCAACGGTGTCTCCATGACCCCCGCCGAGTCATCAGTACTGTCACCGGTAGGTACTAGCCCGCCTCCAGGCTCAATCGGCAAAATCCATCGATCTTCTTGCCGAGGGGAACCATACCGGGCCACCATGTACCCTCCACGGCCTCGACGCCTCCTCGTAGGGGTATATATAATCAGCACCGATAAAGCTCATGGTGGATGCGCAAATATCATATCAAGGAAACCGGGTTTTTCAATGTATGCATAATTTCATGAACTCCCGCGGTTCCCAAATCCAGAAAACATCATCTAAAATCCAAATAATAATGCGCAATCCAGGAATAAACATATGCGATATATCTGAAATGCGAGCATATAAATGAGAATATGTAGCTGAAACCAGATGTATGCAAAACAAATAAGGTACAGCTAAGTAACATCAGTAAGGGTAAATATGTAACTGCAACTGAATATGTGTGTAACATACGGGTGTAGCAATGTAGGTATCTACCTATAAGAACTGATGTCATATATCCCCCCTGGGTATAAGAAAAATATGAGTAAGGTATACCTGTAGATGTATCGTAAAGGGTAAGTGTACCTATCACTAATGGTACGATACTCTATAGGTATATAGGTATGGTAATGTCATCTGTGATAAGCAATAGAATCTATAAGGGGTTGTGTGTGACATGGCAATTATTGACGGTGTGAGTGTAGCATACAATCCGTGCTCGTGCAACATGAACCGTCAATAATGTGTGCAGTGCCCTACGGCTACTAGTCACAGTATAGCTATATCTTAGTAACAGGTAAAGGCGCAATTCTAACAATGACACAGAATGTGCGACAGGTATTTGAATCCTAGCCCAGACGCATAACGACATGCGGACGATTCCCCTGTAGATGTTAAATCTACTCACCTACGCTCCACGCTAGGTGAATCCTACCATCTGCTCCCCCCTGTAGTAGTGTCCGTAGTCCCTGCCTGCAAACCTGCAAATAAGACACAAAATCATATATAAGCCAGATATTCCGCGAAACGCGATATCGAACCAAAACGAGAAACTCGCGTCGCGAACTAAACGCGCGTGTGCACGATACGCTGAATCGTGTGTGTATGCGTCTAAAGCCATCGCGACATGCCGCGATACGCTGGATCACAGAACCCACTTACGTATCGCGCGTATCGCGCAAACACAACGAACACCTAAAACGATATATAATCCCAGATTTTCCCACAGGCCAAAACATACAAAACTAGACATGCCAAAGCACTATACAACACAGAAGACAACCCTAGCCAAGATCCCAGAACCCAACTCCTCTTCTTGGCCGCAATTTGCGGCCAAACTGAATTAATTGGCGGCCATGTTTGGGAATGGTGGGTTCGTGTTCTAGTGGTGGTATCTAGACCTAGTGTACATGCTCCAGTGTCCTCAATTTTATCATGTAGGGTCTGGGTCAAAAGCAGATTCCAGATGTCCAATATATCGCTAAAAAACGACAATTTAGCACAAAAGCAAACCCTATGGTATTTTAGTGAAATCCAGGGAAATTCTCAGTTGAAGTGACCCTATTAACACTAAAATAGGCTAGGTTAACTAACACAATCATCATATGATCAAACTTCCACACAAAACACCATAATTAGCACTAAACTAGCTAATTTAAAACAAACCGACACTAAACCATACAAGCTAAGAAAACTAAGAAATTGGGTTAAGGAAATATACCCAAAAGGGACCCTAGAGAGCAGGTGAAGAAGTGGAGAAGAGCTTCTGCAAGTGCTGAGGTTCTTGTTGCTGCTGTTGCTGCTGCTTCTGATGGTGAAGATGATGGTGCCACTGCTGCTGCTTCAGCTGCTGATGGTATTGTTGTTGCTGCTGCTGCTGAGGTGAGGGGGTGTGTGTGCGTGTTGAGAGAGTGAGAGAAGGAGAGATATGAGAGTGAGAAATGAGAATGAGAGAAAAACCAACAACCCCTCCCATTCCCTTTCTCTTTCATCATAATGAGGCATGGCACACACCATCAAGCCCATGCTTCTCTCTCTCTCAAAGTCAACCATTTAAATATTTAAATTCATTTTTCAATTAAAATAACAACCATAACTCTTAACTAATCATAAAACTAACTTAAGACAAATGGTTAGCTAACCATGATTGCTAATCATGTTTAACCCCAAGAACAACCCTAGTTATCTTGCACAAGTGTGTGTGTGCCTAACAAAATTCTAATAAAATACTCATTAAATAGGATAAAATATTTAAAACTTAATTTGGTAAACTTTTTATTAAAAACTATAATTAGCTACAAAACACATTCTAAGGTGTTACACGAATACAAAGAGATAAAACCAATCCCAAAATATATATTAGGATCTGGCTTAAACCAAAGCCCGCTAGTATAAGCTGTCCGGACACCAAACGTGCACAAGTGCGCGGATGTGAACGAACCCCGTCGCAAAACCATGCGACCTCTACTCAATTTGCCTAAAGGCGAATAACTCTCTGTGTGGGACTCTAAAGACTCGACACTACGCTGGCAGTGGGTTTAACCACAGACCACAAGCGGCACTAGCTGTACGTAACGGTCCCCAGGTAGATGCTGATAAGAAGACTGACGAGGTAAACCCATCTGAACTCCTACTGAGCCTGAATGTGATAGTCTCCGTACAGTCCGGTCTGTTCGTCTAAGAGTATCGCATTGCGGGCCTAAGGGGGCGGTAAACGTCTGTCCCCTAATAGCGGTACAAGTTGTGTCAGAGTGTAGCCCAGAACACCCTGAGATAACACCGGAAACCTACCAGTCTATCTCGCTTGCCCTGGACAGGGACTTTGTGTAATGGATCTCCTAGACACAGCGCGATATCAACCCCCAATACCAGGAGAGATGAGTCCTGTCTAACCGTCACTGCCTCCAAGTGCTTTGGGACTGCACCCAAAATCTACCTGTTTGCACGACTCCTTTGAGCCGTGGTAGGGTAGTAATCAAAGAACAGTGGGAACACACTCGAGGCGAAGTGACAGTGTCAAGTCAACGGACTAAGTTGTACTCATGTCACCTGGGAACTGATAACTGACAATAGGTATTATACCAACCAACAGTTCCCGACGAGTCCTGTCCAGTATACTCGTAACCTAACGAGCACCCGCATACTATCTCAAGTACG
Organism: Agapanthus africanus; assembly: GCA_030015575.1. Taxonomy (NCBI): domain Eukaryota; kingdom Viridiplantae; phylum Streptophyta; class Magnoliopsida; order Asparagales; family Amaryllidaceae; genus Agapanthus; species Agapanthus africanus. Next base: position 610,117,191 of record JASDDO010000019.1, read on the forward strand.
ACGTACTGACGGCTGTGGGACAGTCCGTCTCCCAAACTGGGGTGAGAAGCGCATACGCTAGTCTACTCCGGAGTATCGATGCCCTGTCTCGATAGTCCTATGACTAGGGACCTGCATAAGGATGTGCCTGTGGATTACCCAGCCCCCACGAGTGTGACTGCCATCACAACGCTGGTAATCAAGCAAAGATCCTAAGGGCTCCACTAATGTGTAAATGCGATATGCTAAAAGAAACACATGCACACATTAAAGTAGAATCAAACCAAGTAGCATACTACTATATTGAGCAAGATTGTCAATACAAGGTGATTATCCCAAGCTTCCATCAAGTAATATACAAACTAGTATGTTACAGTAATGGCCTCTAGGGCATATACACTAACAATCTCCTACTTGCACTAAGGCCATGTACTGGCGTATCGAAGACCTATCATCTCGATCAGCCGCTCGAACGGAGTCTGGGGTAAGGCATTTGTGAATAGATCAGCAGTGTTATCTTCCGTAGCAACTCTCCGAACCTCGATCTCCTGGCGACCCACGATCTCCTTGATCAGGCGATACCGCCTCAAGATGTGTCTGGACTTCTGATGGGACCTGGGTTCCTTCGCTAAAGCTATATCCCCGTTGTTGTCGCAATACAGAGGTACCGAATCAACAATGGACGGAAACACCAGAAGTTCTGTCAAGAACTTCCTTATCCAGACGGCTTCTTTTGCGGCATCTGCAGCAGCGATATATTCCGCTTCCATCATCGAGTCTGCAACGGTTTCCTGTTTGGAACTCTTCCAACACACCGCCCCTCCATAGAGGGTAAAGACATAACCCGACATGGACTTGGAATCATCCTTGTCACACTGGAAGCTAGAGTCAGCAAAGGCCTCGATCTGGAGGTCATTTCCGCCATACACCAAGAACATCTCCTTGGTCCTTCTTAGGTACTTGAGAATGTTCTTTACCGCTATCCAGTGTTTCTCCCCAGGGTCTGACTGATACCGGCTTACCACACTCAGTGCATAAGCTACATCTGGTCTGGTGCACAACATCGCATACATTATAGAGCCAACCGCAGAAGCGTAGGGTATAATCGACATGCGATCCCTTTCCAAATCAGACTTAGGAGACATCTCTTTGGAGAGGGTGATCCCGTGACAAACCGGTAGATTACCGCGCTTGGAATCTTCCATACTGAATCTTTTCAGTATGGTGTCTGTTGGAGATAGTGCCCTCATAGTCAATTATTGGATCGCAGGTACGTGATTGCAATGATTGCGGAGGACCTATCCCGGTAGGACAGTCTTACTCGAAATGATAGTATGCTATCTGGTTTGCCTTTATCAGTCGTGTACATGTTCAGGTGACTGATTGCATGTTACACTTTGATAGAGCCCTTAGGATCTTGCTTTACTACCAACAGTATGATGGCGATCATATAAGTGAGAGTTGGGTAGTTTATATGCATATCCTTAATTGTGGTCCCTAGTCGTGGGAGTTTCGAGACAGGGCATCGATACTCCGGAGTAGACTAGTGTGTACAGTCGAGACCCCGACGAGGGGCGGTGGCCGGTCTCACAAGCCACTGGTGTCAGTTGGATCACCTAAGATGTATACAGGTGCTCATTGGGTTATGAGTACACCGGACAGGACTCGCCGGGAATCTGCTAGTTAGTACTATACCTATCGTCAGATAGCAGTTCCCAGGTGACATGTGTACAGGTTAGTTCATCGACCTGAGGTCATCATTTGTCTCGTATGAGTTCCCACTGTGCTTTGATTTCTACCCTACCACGGCTCAAAGGAGTCGTGCAAACAGGTAGCTTTTGGGTACAGTCCCGAGCCATATGGAGGCACGTGAGCGGATCGGCAGGGGATTCGTCTCTCCCGGTATTGGGGGCGAGGTCATGCTGTGTCTAGGAGAGCCATTACACAAAGTCTATGGCCATGGCAGGAGATTTACTGGTAGGTACTCCAGTAGTATCTCAGGGTGTGATTGGGCTACACTCCGACACGACTTATACTGCTATTGGGGGTCTGACGTTACTAGCCCCCTAGGCGGATATGCGATACTCATTGACGAACGGACCGGACTGTATATACATTGTCACTGTTAGGCTCAGTAGGGTTTTCAGAGGAGTTCGCTCATCGGTCTCCCTTGAGTTAGCTCCTCGGCCTCCCTTGAGGTCAGTCCATGGGCAGCCGTTACGCATAGCTAGTGCCGCTGACGGTTTGTGGTTAAACCCACTGCCAGGGTACTGACGAGTCATTAGAGTCCCCCACAGACAGTTTCCCAAGTTCGGGCGAAACTGTTGTAGAGGCCGTATGGTTTTATGGCAGGGTTCGGAAAATGCACGTGCGTTTACGCACGTGTTATTTTTCGGGCAGATGATACTGGTCGGCTTTGGTTTAAGCTGGATCCGAGTATTATATTGAGTAGGTATAATATCTTTGTCTCAGTTGCATTTGTATTCGGTCGTAATACAAATGCGGGTATATTTATACAGTTTCGGGGTTGTCCTGAAATTCGTTTCTGGATCACTTTTGGAAGTTGCCAGTTTCCAGTTTTCTATCAGCCGTCTTTTAACATTCGGTTAAAGACGGATTTATCTTTTCTTGGATGAGAGTGAGTCATGCTTCTAGAAGGTTCTAGAAGGTTCTAGATTTGGTGAGGTGTCTTGTGACTCATGCTTTGATTTTAACCATTTCTTGTTTTCCTTAAGATATTATTTTGTGTTCACATTATGATATTTGCTTATGGTTACCCCCCCTCTCCTACGGTCACCTCCCTTTTTGATATAAGAGGCCGGCCCCCCCCTCTCTCTCTCACTTGATGGTTTTTCATTTGTAAAAAGATTATGATAGTATTTGGGGTGTATGGAATTTCACAGCTCATTTCATTCCAACACCCGATTCCCTCGGCAACTTCATTAACCGTCCGTCCATAGTTTTGGACGGAACGAGACAAAGTCATCTACTCATTCTCTACATCAATCTTGGTCGTCTCTTCTAGCAAACTTGACGACCGAGTTGCCTCGAGTCAGAGGCGGGAGCCCGTTTAAAGAATCAGTGATGTGGTGCCACCTCGACGAGGATATCAGAGATCGACGAGATCGGAGCAGCCGCAACGGAGCGTGGGATGATGGTTGAAGAACGAAGGACTCGGATCGTTCGGTATAACCTTTCTACACTCTTTACAGTTTGTTAGTTTAGCAATAATGGCAGATCCGGGTTAAAGTATACGATAGCGCCAGTTAAAAAGTTTTTGTTCCGCATTTGGCGTCTGTAGACGGCCGGGGCGCTAACGTAGACTTACAGTGGTATCAGAGCCTCACCATTTTGCTATACTAACTTGTGCTAACGCGTTTAAAACATCGATCGAACCGGAAATCAAAAATCACATTTTTTCATCTTGACAGTTTCTGTTGATTTTAAACGGTCTCCTAAAAATATTTCACACATCTCAGAAATCTGTGCAGGCTTTTCTAAGAACCACGTAGAAATTTGGGCACGTAATTCGATGATATCGCCGCGGAAACGCGGTCAAACCTATGGTTTGACCGCGCATCCGTGGCCATACAGTGAGGTCGTGGCCCTAAATTTTCACAGTGGGTTCTCTGTTGGATTTTGTGGTTTTTGGTAAATATCGTTTTGGCCCAGGTTTTGTTACTGTTCACCAGTAAGTCGTGGGGCCCACTTTTTGATATTTGGTCGATCGAAATTTAAACACGTTAGTTTACAGTGCTTACATTATATCTCCGACCGGGAATGTCATTTGATCGGTAAACCGCGTCTGATTGCTATAGTTCTTTTAGACGGGTTTGCGAACGTGACATTCGCGTTGATGTTCTGTGTTGTGCTGTGATGTTGCGGATTTGTCGTGGTGGATAGCAGTGTGCAATGGTAGTACAGTTTGAGTTTATTTGTACATTTGATATTGCGGGGCGAGCGTCCAACTTGTGGACTGCCGTCACTGCCTGTTGTATAATATTCTTTTGGGGCACGACCAGGTTGCGGTCGATGTACCTGTTGTACTATTTTTCATTACTGTACTAGGTTTTGCCCCGCGACGGAGTGCACGGATAGCCGGGTTCTGGAGGGCAACGGGTCCGCATCTCATGGCTTTGAGAGGCAGAGGGGCCCCACTCTAAAATTGGCAGACTATTCGCCGCACTCGTAGGGGGTACAGGTTGACCCAAGGAGGGGTGCTCAATTTACCGGATTCCGTGAAGTGCCGGGTGTTCCATTCACTATGCTGTGGGGACTACCTCGCTTCAGGTTTTGGCGGGTAACTTGCTGCACCCGTAGGGGTCTAGGTTTCATTGCACAGGCTATCCACACGACAGGGGAACGTCGGGTTTCAGCAGCGGCTCTGTGAAAACCGGGGATCCCAGATCATCTGTATTGTTCTGTGATGCTTATTACTTTTCTGTAATGTTGCATATTATCACGCCTGGAGCGATTATTGTATATTGGTTTATATACTATTAGATGTTGTATATGTTTTACACCCGCGCTAGTCCAGTCCCCGCTCTGTCGTTTGTTAAGTAACCTAACGGGTGATGACGGGACCCAGTGACGAATGCGGATGGCATATACGTACATTTTATTTTCGTTCTTTTCTGGTGTGATTGATTGATGGGACTGCATTGATTCTGATCAATGCAAAATTAAACAAACCAATTTTCAGTTGTTGGAACAAATTTAGAAAGTGTTATTGCAAAGACGTTTCCTTTTGTTTTGCATAGCGGTATTCAGTGGAATATCCTGCACCTCATTCGACGGGGCAAGGGCCGATATCCCTTCACCGGGACTGACCCCTTGGGCAGAAGTTTGCGTCAGGGTAATAACTTCACTATAGTCGATTACAAGTTGCTTTGCATCGCGGTATTCAGTGGAATATCCTGCACCTCATTCCACGAGGAAAGAGCCGAGATCCCTTCACCGGGAGTGACCTCTTTAGCAAAAGGTTTTCGCCACTATATTTTAAAAAGCTATCAGGTTCCTTCAGCGATATCAAGTTCACTACGTTAAAGGTTTTTCGCTAAAAACCAACCGTAGCCCTCCGTCACTTCTTTTGGGTATTCAGTAGTATTCAAGCTATGTATTTTGACCTAACGCCAAGGCATAGTGTTTGGTAGCTGCTGGGTATTCAATTGTTGCATAGATAGATGAGTTGGTTTGGGACAGCCGTTCTGCCATTTTGACCTAACTCCAAGGGCATGTGCGGGTGGGTTCAAATTAACAAGATAGTGATGGGTAGAACTTGGCATGTGACTTATGATATTTTGACCTAACGCCAAGGTTATAAGAGCATGGGGCAAAAATCGTATCGGGAGTTTCTAAAGAAACTGAAACTTGCCAAGTATGCGCATACCTTCTGGAGTATGAGTAACGTGGATGCATTCCATCACGTTATCATGCGATGAGAGTTGGATCCCGATTCCCACTGATGAGTTGGTTTACTCTTCGGGTGATCCCGATTGATTCTTCTTTCAGGTTTGGAGGAGAATTTGACAGGACAGTGGGAAGTTTCCGGATTAGATAAAGTGATAACCATTCTGATCTAGGTTAGAGTGCACGCAGAGTGTTTCTTTTCTCTCTCTCTTTGGCAGCGACCTTTGACCGACCCTAGACTATGACACAGTGACCAGGTTGACCGAACCTTCTTAAAAATACTGGCTTTTGGATTGTCTATGTTGCATAAGTCATTGCCACTCCTTCTTTTACCCTTTGAATTTCTCAGAACACCCGTATTACTACGGATATCCACTTCCATTGGATAGATCCATCGTATGGTTATATACGAACTCGAAGGGATTTCTTCGAGGATGGATCCAGGTTCAGGAGAAATAGAATTGGTTTATTCAGTTGTCTTTTATTATCACCTTCTCTCAGGTTGCGAGGGCTCCTTGGTTTAGGAGAGTACACCTATTACGCTTATTGGATAGTCTTATTCCAAACCATAGGCAGGTGCCGAAAGGTAGGGAATGAAGAAAACCAATTAGCCTAAGTAGGGTGTGCAGAAGGTAATATGTAAAGACAAAACAAAGGGATTAGAAAGAGGGCAAAGTAAATTGCGACCGATATCGTTCAGGACCAAAACCGCGTACTTCATCGCCACTCCTATTTCACTTTAAAAGAATAAGGTATTATTCAGTTGTCTTTTATCATCACCTTCTCTCAAGATACGAGTACTCCTTGGTTTAGGAGGGTACACCTATTATGCTTACTGGATAGTCTTCTTCCAAACCATAGGCTGGTGCCGAACGGTAGGGAAGGAAGAAAACCATTTAGCCTAACGATGGTGTACAGAAGGTAATGACTAAAGACAAATAAAGAGATTTGGAGAGATGGCAATAAAATATACGGTTGAAGTCATGAATTGGATTATGGAAGAGGCATTACTATGAATACCAGGATACCCCTACGAAACATTTTCATGTTTCAGTGCATTGTTAAAGCAAAACTGTTTTCCCGATTAGACACTTACTCCAAGGGTATGTATTTACCAGGTTTCATTCTCATATCTGTATGGTTTTACAGATGATGAGTGGGAGTAAGTTATTGGGAATTAGGTGATTATCCTCATTATATCGGAATTCGTTGTAATTGGTGATATTTGAGGAAATCGCCAAGGTGCAGTTTTCAACCTACGACGCACAGGTTCTGAGTTGTTTAACTCAGCGGACTTATACAGAGTATTGTATGTTGTCCAAGTGTCCATCAGGACAAAGGGGTAGGTCCTCGTACTATGTTCTATTTACTTATAACTTCTCTAGTATTTAGACAAGTGTTTCGTAGAAATACAAGGTCTAAGTTTTGAGAAGTTGTGGGTATAAGAATAAAGTAGAGAACCAGGTATCACAAGTATCGGGATTCTTCAAAGAGATCGAAGATGTAGATTCTTGTGATTGGCATTCAGATGATAGTGATGGTTTTGAGAAACGTGTTTCTCTTTCAGGTTACTCATAATTGGATGGATTCCTAAGTTGAGTAATGCTGATTGGCCTTTTTCCATTAAAGTGATATGCACTGGAGACAGCTGCATGATTTGAATATGGTTCCAATTAAATAAGTGCCAAAGTTTCTATATTGGATATAGAATGGTTCGTACCTTAAAAGATGTTAAGGTACGGGGAGTTGTCCAGCTTATGCTCAAAACCAGACGCTAGATAACTCAGGGCACGTTTCTGTAATGGCTGTTTGTGGGTTGACCCTGGCTACGACGAGGGTTGATATTCTACCATTTGGAAGATCAATAGTGATATTGTTCTTGACTCGCCACAGTTTTAGTAAAATGGATCTTTTTCAGAAAACAGTAGTGGGAGTATGGTAGAACTGGAAGTGATTCCAGAACCGCGAACGATTACGGAAAATTTAATAGGACCTATATATTCAATCAGGTTTGACATTCCAATAGCCACTCCGCAGATATGGTGGGTAACCTCAGACACCCGAGAGGTACTCCGGTAGCCTCAAGGACGGTGACAGGGAGTTTATAATCTACCCAGACTTGACACTACTGTTGTTCCAGGATATGAGACCCTGTAGGAGGGTTGTCGTAGTCAGTGGGAGCATCGGAAGTATAGTGGGCAAGTAGCTTATATCTATTTATAGACTTGAGCAGTTATAGCGGAGATAGATCATCTAATTTTGATGTGATAGTCATGGGTTTGACTTCAATCAGGATAAGGGATGGATCTGTTAAGAAGGTAGTAGGGTGTGATGTCATGGTATTTGGATGACATACACAGAGTAGGAAGTAAAATTCCTATACTACGATCGGTTGTACTGTGATCGTCACACAGTTGTTTCTCCAGACAGGATATGGATATAATATTTGACATTCTGGTTTCTGGATCTATGGTTTTAGATCTGGATTTGGGTAGTTTCCCAATGTGGGTACTTTGACAGATATTCTAATGGTTTTTAGAATAGTTGACTCCTAGCATGGTGGTGTACCTGCAGGTGATGGGGTCACCCTCTCTAAAGGTGTCATATGGACTAAAGGGGAGAGGGATGTGCATGATTGACAGATCACTTGCTTAGGCAATTGAGTCAATCATGAGATGTCAAGTACCACACCAGATGTTGTTTTTGCACTAGATGCAATAAGTTTGTATTAATCCAATCCTGGAGAGACATAAGGAAGCAGTTTTAGAACATAAGTGGTTGTTCTACGGATTTGATGACGGCAGCCTCCTTCGGGAGACGATCATCATTCCAGGCTTCAAAGGTGACATGGATGACAGAGTGATTGTCAGAGTTATAGTTTTTCCTCTGAGCAAGAGGGACAGTATTATGGACAGGTGGTTCAAGAGGATACAGTGGGTGGCATGGTGCCGGATATTGATTAGGTTCAGTGATCGATATAGTCTAAGAAGTTTGGATTTGGAGTTCATTTATGAACTAGGTCCCATCAGAAATCCAGACATATTCTAAGACAGGTATTACTCAATTCGGGAGATGGCTTTCTCCGCGAACTTGAGATTTAGAGAGATAAAGAAAGATACTTCTAGGCGGATCCACTCACTGAGGCTATTTCTCGAACACAATAGTTTTACAAACGGGCTTTGTGAAACTGATTTGTAGAGGAGTTGGATGTTCGGTTTCACACGGGCTGTGAGTAGTCGACATCGCAATATTAGCCTTGAGTGCAAGTGGGAGATTGTTGGAGATAGTGTCCTCATAGTCAATTATTGGATCGCAGGTACGTGATTGCAATGATTGCGGAGGACCTATCCCGGTAGGACAGTCTAACTCGAAATGATAGTATGCTATCTGGTTTGCCTTTATCAGTCGTGTACATGTTCAGGTGACTGATTGCATGTTACACTTTGATAGAGCCCTTAGGATCTTGCTTTACTATCAACAGTATGATGGCGATCATATAAGTGAGAGTTGGGTAGTTTATATGCATATCCTTAATTGTGGTCCCTAGTCGTGGGAGTTTCGAGACAGGGCATCGATACTCCGGAGTAGACTAGTGTGTACAGTCGAGACCCCGACGAGGGGCGGTGGCCGGTCTCACAAGCCACTGGTGTCAGTTGGATCACCTAAGATGTATACAGGTGCTCATTGGGTTATGAGTACACCGGACAGGACTCGCCGGGAATCTGCTAGTTAGTACTATACCTATCGTCAGATAGCAGTTCCCAGGTGACATGTGTACAGGTTAGTTCATCGACCTGAGGTCGTCATTTCTCTCGTATGAGTTCCCACTGTGCTTTGATTTCTACCCTACCACGGCTCAAAGGAGTCGTGCAAACAGGTAGCTTTTGGGTACAGTCCCGAGCCATATGGAGGCACGTGAGCGGATCGGCAGGGGATTCGTCTCTCCCGGTATTGGGGGAGAGGTCGTGCTGTGTCTAGGAGAGCCATTACACAAAGTCCATGGCCATGGCAGGAGATTTACTGGTAGGTACTCCAGTAGCATCTCAGGGTGTGATTGGGCTACACTCCGACACGACTTATACTGCTATTGGGGGTCTGACGTTACTAGCCCCCTAGGAGGATATGCGATACTCATTGACGAACGGACCGGACTGTATATACATTGTCACTGTTAGGCTCAGTAGGGTTTTCGGAGGAGTTCGCTTATCGGTCTCCCTTGAGTTAGCTCCTCGGCCTCCCTTGAGGTCAGTCCATGGGCAGCCGTTACGCATAGCTAGTGCCGCTGACGGTTTGTGGTTAAACCCACTGCCAGGGTACTGACGAGTCATTAGAGTCCCCCACAGACAGTTTCCCAAGTTCGGGCGAAACTGTTGTAGAGGCCGTATGGTTTTATGGCAGGGTTCGGAAAATGCACGTGCGTTTACGCACGTGTTATTTTTCGGGCAGATGATACTGGTCGGCTTTGGTTTAAGCTGGATCCGAGTATTATATTGAGTAGGTATAATATCTTTGTCTCAGTTGCATTTGTATTCGGTCGTAATACAAATGCGGGTATATTTATACAGTTTCGGGGTTGTCCTGAAATTCGTTTCAGGATCACTTTTGGAAGTTGCCAGTTTCCAGTTTTCTATCAGCCGTCTTTTAACATTCGGTTAAAGACGGATTTATCTTTTCTTGGATGAGAGTGAGTCATGCTTCTAGAAGGTTCTAGAAGGTTCTAGATTTGGTGAGGTGTCTTGTGACTCATGCTTTGATTTTAACCATTTCTTGTTTTCCTTAAGATATTATTTTGTGTTCACATTATGATATTTGCTTATGGTTACCCCCCTCTCCTACGGTCACCTCCCTCTTTGCTATAAGAGGCCGGCCCCCCCTCTCTCTCTCACTTGATGGTTTTTCATTTGTGAAAAGATTATGATAGTATTTGGTGTGTATGGAATTTCACAGCTCATTTCATTCCAACACCCGATTCCCTCGGCAACTTCATTAACCGTCCGTCCATAGTTTTGGACGGAACGAGACAAAGTCATCTACTCATTCTCTACATCAATCTTGGTCGTCTCTTCTAGCAAACTTGACGACCGAGTTGCCTCGAGTCAGAGGCGGGAGCCCGTTTAAAGAATCAGTGATGTGGTGCCACCTCGACGAGGATATCAGAGATCGACGAGATCGGAGCAGCCGCAACGGAGCGTGGGATGATGGTTGAAGAACGAAGGACTCGGATCGTTCGGTATAACCTTTCTACACTCTTTACAGTTTGTTAGTTTAGCAATAATGGCAGATCCGGGTTAAAGTATACGATAGCGCCAGTTAAAAAGTTTTTGTTCCGCATTTGGCGTCTGTAGACGGCCGGGGCGCTAACGTAGACTTACAGTGGTATCAGAGCCTCACCATTTTGCTATACTAACTTGTGCTAACGCGTTTATAACATCGATCGAACCGGAAATCAAAAATCACATTTTTTCATCTTGACAGTTTCTGTTGATTTTAAACGGTCTCCTAAAAATATTTCACACATCTCAGAAATCTGTGCAGGCTTTTCTAAGAACCACGTAGAAATTTGGGCACGTAATTCGATGATATCGCCGCGGAAACGCGGTCAAACCTATGGTTTGACCGCGCATCCGCGGCCATACAGTGAGGTCGTGGCCCCAAATTTTCACAGTGGGTTCTCTGTTGGATTTTGTGGTTTTTGGTAAATATCGTTTTGGCCCAGGTTTTGTTACTGTTCACCAGTAAGTCGTGGGGCCCACTTTTTGATATTTGGTCGATCGAAATTTAAACACGTTAGTTTACAGTGCTTACATTATATCTCCGACCGGGAATGTCATTTGATCGGTAAACCGCGTCTGATTGCTATAGTTCTTTTAGACGGGTTTGCGAACGTGACATTCGCGTTGATGTTCTGTGTTGTGCTGTGATGTTGCGGATTTGTCGTGGTGGATAGCAGTGTGCAATGGTAGTACAGTTTGAGTTTATTTGTACATTTGATATTGCGGGGCGAGCGTCCAACTTGTGGACTGCCGTCACTGCCTGTTGTATAATATTCTTTTGGGGAACGACCAGGTTGCGGTCGATGTACCTGTTGTACTATTTTTCATTACTGTACTAGGTTTTGCCCCGCGACGGAGTGCACGGATAGCCGGGTTCTGGAGGGCAACGGGTCCGCATCTCATGGCTTTGAGAGGCAGAGGGGCCCCACTCTAAAATTGGCAGACTATTCGCCGCACTCGTAGGGGGTACAGGTTGACCCAAGGAGGGGTGCTCAATTTACCGGATTCCGTGAAGTGCCGGGTGTTCCATTCACTATGCTGTGGGGACTACCTCGCTTCAGGTTTTGGCGGGTAACTTGCTGCACCCGTAGGGGTCTAGGTTTCATTGCACAGGCTATCCACACGACAGGGGAACGTCGGGTTTCAGCAGCGGCTCTGTGAAACCCGGGGATCCCAGATCATCTGTATTGTTCTGTGATGCTTATTACTTTTCTGTAATGTTACATATTATCACGCCTGGAGCGATTATTGTATATTGGTTTATATACTATTAGATGTTGTATATGTTTTACACCCGCGCTAGTCTAGTCCCCGCTCTGTCGTTAGTTAAGTAACCTAACGGGTGATGACGGGACCCAGTGACGAATGCGGATGGCATATACGTACATTTTATTTTCGTTCTTTTCTGGTGTGATTGATTGATGGGACTGCATTGATTCTGATCAATGCAAAATTAAACAAACCTGTTTTCAGTTGTTGGAACAAATTTAGAAAGTGTTATTGCAAAGACGTTTCCTTTTGTTTTGCATAGCGGTATTCAGTGGAATATCCTGCACCTCATTCGACGGGGCAAGGGCCGATATCCCTTCACCGGGACTGACCCCTTGGGCAGAAGTTTGCGTCAGGGTAATAACTTCTCTATAGTCGATTACAAGTTGCTTTGCATCGCGGTATTCAGTGGAATATCCTGCACCTCATTCCACGAGGAAAGAGCCGAGATCCCTTCACCGGGAGTGACCTCTTTAGCAAAAGGTTTTCGCCACTATATTTTAAAAAGCTATCAGGTTCCTTCAGCGATATCAAGTTCACTACGTTAAAGGTTTTTCGCCAAAAACCAACCGTAGCCCTCCGTCACTTCTTTTGGGTATTCAGTAGTATTCAAGCTATGTATTTTGACCTAACGCCAAGGCATAGTGTTTGGTAGCTGCTGGGTATTCAATTGTTGCATAGATAGATGAGTTGGTTTGGGACAGCCGTTCTGCCATTTTGACCTAACGCCAAGGGCATGTGCGGGTGGGTTCAAATTAACAAGATAGTGATGGGTAGAACTTGGCATGTGACTTATGACATTTTGACCTAACGCCAAGGTTATAAGAGCATGGGGCAAAAATCGTATCGGGAGTTTCTAAAGAAACTGAAACTTGCCAAGTATGCGCATACCTTCTGGAGTATGAGTAACGTGGATGCATTCCATCACGTTATCATGCGATGAGAGTTGGATCCCGATTCCCACTGATGAGTTGGTTTACTCTTCGGGTGATCCCGATTGATTCTTCTTTCAGGTTTGGAGGAGAATTTGACAGGACAGTGGGAAGTTTCCGGATTAGATAAAGTGATAACCATTCTGATCTAGGTTAGAGTGCACGCAGAGTGTTTCTTTTCTCTCTCTCTTTGGCAGCGACCTTTGACCGACCCTAGACTATGACTCAGTGACCAGGTTGACCGAACCTTCTTAAAAATACTGGCTTTTGGATTGTCTATGTTGCATAAGTCATTGCCACTCCTTCTTTTACCCTTTGAATTTCTCAGAACACCCGTATTACTACGGATATCCACTTCCATTGGATAGATCCATCGTATGGTTATATACGAACTCGAAGGGATTTCTTCGAGGATGAATCCAGGTTTAGGAGAAATAGAATTGGTTTATTCAGTTGTCTTTTATTATCACCTTCTCTCAGGTTGCGAGGGCTCCTTGGTTTAGGAGAGTACACCTATTACGCTTATTGGATAGTCTTATTCCAAACCATAGGCAGGTGCCGAAAGGTAGGGAATGAAGAAAACCAATTAGCCTAAGTAGGGTGTGCAGAAGGTAATATGTAAAGACAAAACAAAGGGATTAGAAAGAGGGCAAAGTAAATTGCGACCGATATCGTTCAGGACCAAAACCGCGTACTTCATCGCCACTCCTATTTCACTTTAAAAGAATAAGGTATTATTCAGTTGTCTTTTATCATCACCTTCTCTCAAGATACGAGTACTCCTTGGTTTAGGAGGGTACACCTATTATGCTTACTGGATAGTCTTCTTCCAAACCATAGGCTGGTGCCGAACGGTAGGGAAGGAAGAAAACCATTTAGCCTAACGATGGTGTACAGAAGGTAATGACTAAAGACAAATAAAGAGATTTGGAGAGATGGCAATAAAATATACGGTTGAAGTCATGAATTGGATTATGGAAGAGGCATTACTATGAATACCAGGATACCCCTACGAAACATTTTCATGTTTCAGTGCATTGTTAAAGCAAAACTGTTTTCCCGATTAGACACTTACTCCAAGGGTATGTATTTACCAGGTTTCATTCTCATATCTGTATGGTTTTACAGATGATGAGTGGGAGTAAGTTATTGGGAATTAGGTGATTATCCTCATTATATCGAAATTCGTTGTAATTGGTGATATTTGAGGAAATCGCCAGGGTGCAGTTTTCAACCTACGACGCACAGGTTCTGAGTTGTTTAACTCAGCGGACTTATACAGAGTATTGTATGTTGTCCAAGTGTCCATCAGGACAAAGGGGTAGGTCCTCGTACTATGTTCTGTTTACTTATAACTTCTCTAGTATTTAGACAAGTGTTTCGTAGAAATACAAGGTCTAAGTTTTGAGAAGTTGTGGGTATAAGAATAAAGTAGAGAACCAGGTATCACAAGTATCGGGATTCTTCAAAGAGATCGAAGATGTAGATTCTTGTGATTGGCATTCAGATGATAGTGATGGTTTTGAGAAACGTGTTTCTCTTTCAGGTTACTCATAATTGGATGGATTCCTAAGTTGAGTAATGCTGATTGGCCTTTTTCCATTAAAGTGATATGCACTGGAGACAGCTGCATGATTTGAATATGGTTCCAATTAAATAAGTGCCAAAGTTTCTATATTGGATATAGAATGGTTCGTACCTTAAAAGATGTTAAGGTACGGGGAGTTGTCCAGCTTATGCTCAAAACCAGACGCTGGATAACTCAGGGCACGTTTCTGTAATGGCTGTTTGTAGGTTGACCCTGGCTTCGACGAGGGTTGATATTCTACCATTTGGAAGATCAATAGTGATATTGTTCTTGACTCGCCACAGTTTTAGTAAAATGGATCTTTTTCAGAAAACAGTAGTGGGAGTATGGTAGAACTGGAAGTGATTCCAGAACCGCGAACGATTACGGAAAATTTAATAGGACCTATATATTCAATCAGGTTTGACATTCCAATAGCCACTCCGCAGATATGGTGGGTAACCTCAGACACCCGAGAGGAAAGGGATGTGCATGATTGACAGATCACTTGCTTAGGCAATTGAGTCAATCATGAGATGTCAAGTACCACACCAGATGTTGTTTTTGCACTAGATGCAATAAGTTTGTATTAATCCAATCCTGGAGAGACATAAGGAAGCAGTTTTAGAACATAAGTGGTTGTTCTACGGATTTGATGACGGCAGCCTCCTTCGGGAGACGATCATCATTCCAGGCTTCAAAGGTGACATGGATGACAGAGTGATTGTCAGAGTTATAGTTTTTCCTCTGACCAAGAGGGACAGTATTATGGACAGGTGGTTCAAGAGGATACTGTGGGTGGCATGGTGCCGGATACTGATTAGGTTCAGTGATCGATACAGTCTAAGAAGTTTGGATTTGGAGTTCATTTATGAACTAGGTCCCATCAGATATCCAGACATATTCTAAGACAGGTATTACTCAATTCGGGAGATGGCTTTCTCCGCGAACTTGAGATTTAGAGAGATAAAGAAAGATACTTCTAGGCGGATCCACTCACTGAGGCTATTTCTCGAACACAATAGTTTTACAAACGGGCTTTGTGAAACTGATTAGTAGAGGAGTTGGATGTTCGGTTTCACACGGGCTATGAGTAGTCGACATCGCAATATTAGCCTTGAGTGCAAGTGGGAGATTGTTGGAGATAGTGCCCTCATAGTCAATTATTGGATCGCAGGTACGTGATTGCAATGATTGCGGAGGACCTATCCCGGTAGGACAGTCTTACTCGAAATGATAGTATGCTATCTGGTTTGCCTTTATCAGTCGTGTACATGTTCAGGTGACTGATTGCATGTTACACTTTGATAGAGCCTTTAGGATCTTGCTTTACTACCAACAGTATGATGGCGATCATATAAGTGAGTGTTGGGTAGTTTATATGCATATCCTTAATTGTGGTCCCTAGTCGTGGGAGTTTCGAGACAGGGCATCGATACTCCGGAGTAGACTAGTGTGTACAGTCGAGACCCCGACGAGGGGCGGTGGCCGGTCTCACAAGCCACTGGTGTCAGTTGGATCACCTAAGATGTATACAGGTGCTCATTGGGTTATGAGTACACCGGACAGGACTGGCCGGGAATCTGCTAGTTAGTACTATACCTATCGTCAGATAGCAGTTCCCAGGTGACATGTGTACAGGTTAGTTCATCGACCTGAGGTCGTCATTTGTCTCGTATGAGTTCCCACTGTGCTTTGATTTCTACCCTACCACGGCTCGAAGGAGTCGTGCAAATAGGTAGCTTTTGGGTACAGTCCCGAGCCATATGGAGGCACGTGAGCGGATCGGCAGGGGATTCGTCTCTCCCGGTATTGGGGGCGAGGTCGTGCTGTGTCTAGGAGAGCCATTACATAAAGTCCATGGCCATGGCAGGAGATTTACTGGTAGGTACTCCAGTAGTATCTCAGGGTGTGATTGGGCTACACTCCGACACGACTTATACTGCTATTGGGGGTCTGACGTTACTAGCCCCCTAGGCGGATATGCGATACTCATTGACGAACGGACCGAACTGTATATACATTGTCACTGTTAGGCTCAGTAGGGTTTTCGGAGGAGTTCGCTCATCGGTCTCCCTTGAGTTAGCTCCTCGGCCTCCCTTGAGGTCAGTCCATGGGCAGCCGTTACGCATAGCTAGTGCCGCTGACGGTTTGTGGTTAAACCCACTGCCAGGGTACTGACGAGTCATTAGAGTCCCCCACAGACAGTTTCCCAAGTTCGGGCGAAACTGTTGTAGAGGCCGTATGGTTTTATGGCAGGGTTCGGAAAATGCACGTGCGTTTACGCACGTGTTATTTTTCGGGCAGATGATACTGGTCGGCTTTGGTTTAAGCTGGATCCGAGTATTATATTGAGTAGGTATAATATCTTTGTCTCAGTTGCATTTGTATTCGGTCGTAATACAAATGCGGGTATATTTATACAGTTTCGGGGTTGTCCTGAAATTCGTTTCAGGATCACTTTTGGAAGTTGCCAGTTTCCAGTTTTCTATCAGCCGTCTTTTAACATTCGGTTAAAGACGGATTTATCTTTTCTTGGATGAGAGTGAGTCATGCTTCTAGAAGGTTCTAGAAGGTTCTAGATTTGGTGAGGTGTCTTGTGACTCATGCTTTGATTTTAACCATTTCTTGTTTTCCTTAAGATATTATTTTGTGTTCACATTATGATATTTGCTTATGGTTACCCCCCCTCTCTTACGGTCACCTCCCTCTTTGCTATAAGAGGCCGGCCCCCCCTCTCTCTCTCACTTGATGGTTTTTCATTTGTGAAAAGATTATGATAGTATTTGGGGTGTATGGAATTTCACAGCTCATTTCATTCCAACACCCGATTCCCTCGGCAACTTCATTAACCGTCCGTCCATAGTTTTGGACGGAACGAGACAAAGTCATCTACTCATTCTCTACATCAATCTTGGTCGTCTATTCTAGCAAACTTGACGACCGAGTTGCCTCGAGTCAGAGGCGGGAGCCCGTTTAAAGAATCAGTGATGTGGTGCCACCTCGACGAGGATATCAGAGATCGACGAGATCGGAGCAGCCGCAACGGAGCGTGGGATGATGGTTGAAGAACGAAGGACTCGGATCGTTCGGTATAACCTTTCTACACTCTTTACAGTTTGTTAGTTTAGCAATAATGGCAGATCCGGGTTAAAGTATACGATAGCGCCAGTTAAAAAGTTTTTGTTCCGCATTTGGCGTCTGTAGACGGCCGGGGCGCTAACGTAGACTTACAGTGTCGATGTACCTGGACTGTGAAAGTCCTAATATCCTATTGGATCTGTCACGATAGATCCAGATCCCCAGAATGTAAGTGGCATCACCCAGGTCTTTCATAGAGAACCTGTGTGACAAGAACCCTTTGACAGATTGTAGCATAGGAATGTCATTTCCTATCAAGAGAATGTCATCCACGTATAAAATGAGGAATACAACAGTTCTTGCTACGAATCTACTATAGATACATTGTTCATCTGGATTTTTGATAAAGCCAAATTATTTGACCGTCTCATCAAAACAAATGTTCCAACTCCGCGATGCCTGCTTTAGTCCATAGATGGACTTAAGCTACTTGCACACCTTTCCACTGCTCCCACTCTGAATGAAACTCTCTGGTTGGTCCATATAGACACACTCCTCTAAATTTCCATTCAGAAAAGCGGTCTTTACGTCCATCTGCCAAATCTCATAATCGTGGAAGGCAGCAATGGCATGAAGGATCCGAATGGATTTCAGCATAGCCACTGGAGAAAAGGTTTCGTCATAGTCCAAACCAGGTCTTTGACGAAAACCCTTTGCAACAAGTCTAGCTTTATAGGTCTCAACCTTTCCAATTACACCAATCTTCCTTTTGAAGATCCACTTGCATCGTACGGTTTTTACCCCATCTGGAGCAACGTCCAACGTCCATACTTTGTTGGTGTACATGGACTCCATTTCGGTCTGCATTTCATCCAGCCATTTTACCGAGTCAACGCTCTGAATGGCCTACTAGAAGCTAGTCGGCTCATCACTATCAATGATGCAATCCTCTCTATCCCCGTCTATGAGAAAACCGTAGTATCTCTCGGGCGGATGAGACTACCTACTACTTCTGCGGAGCGGCGCAAGAATGTCCTGATCTTTCGAACCCTCTAGTTCTACTAAGCTTTCAGTAATAGCTCGTGGTTATGGAATTTCTTTCAGTTCTACTGCGCTCCAACTTATTTGATTTTCCAAAAACTCAGTTTCCAAGAAGTGGGCATGACGCGAAACAAAAACCTTCTGTTCCTCATCGCAATAGAAGAATATCCCTTGGAGTTCTTTGGATATCCTACAAACTTGCACCGTACTGAGCGTGCCTCGAGTTTGTCCGCATGCTGCTTTTTGACAAAAGCTGGACATCCCCATGTCTTAATGTGATTAAGATAGGGTCTCTTCCCACACCACATCTGATATGGTGTAGTAGGCACAGTCTTAGTTGGAACTCGGTTCAAAAGGTATGCAGCTGATTCTAGTGCATATCCCCAGAATGATCGCGGTAACTCAGCGTTACTCATCATGGAACGTACCATATCCAATAGGGTGCGGTTCCGTCTTTCCGATACACCGTTATGTTGCGGAGTGTATGGAGGAGTAAGCTGAGAGAGAATTCCATTCTCTTTTAAGTAATCCAGGAACTCGGCACTCAAGTATTCACCACCTTGATCAGATCTCAGTGTCTTGATACTTTTTCCTTTTTGTTTTTCTACTTCATTCTTATATTCCTGGAATTTTCGAAAGGCTTTGGATTTATGTTTCATTAAGAAGACATATTCGTACCTTGAAAAGTCATCCGTGAAAGTAATGAAGTAAGAATAACCGCTTCGTGCATGCGTAGACATTGGACCGCACACGTCGCGGTGTACGAGTCCCAAGAGCTCGCTCACTCTTACTCCGTGTCCAGTGAACGGAGTCTTTGTCAACTTTCCTTTGAGACAGGATTGACAAGTTGCATATGATTGATATTCGAACGGATCCAAATATCCTTCTGTATGTAACTTCGTCAAGCTTCTCTTATTGATGTGACCCAGTCTACAATGCCATAAGAAAGTCTGATTTGTTTCCGGAGACTTTCTTTTGTGTATATTCTGGACATTGAAAATCTGTGGTCGGTTTAATACGTATATACCATTGCTTAATGTACCTGACCCAATCAGAACTTGATTAAGGTGAATGTTTACAACATTACTTACAAACGCAAATTCATAACCTTCTTTAGATATTAAAGATACAGAAATGATATTACAAGTTGCATTGGGTACAAAAAAGCAATTATGTAAAACCAAAACATGTCCATCTGACATTCCCAGGTGATAGTCCCCCACGGCCTCAGCATCCATGCTAGCTCCGTTTGCAACTTTGAGGGTCATATCACCTGCCTTCAAAAACCTACACTTTCTCAATGCCTGCAATTAATTACAGATATGAGATCCTGACCCGGTATCCAATACCTAGGAAGTAGAGTTTATTGATAGACAGTTTTCAATAACACACACACCTGAAGCTGAAGCCGCAACTTGCTTCAGATCCTGTGTTCTGGCCTTCCAAGCCCTGCAATCTTTCTTCCAGTGTCCACTCTTATGATAGTAAAAGCATTCTTCCTTCCCCACAAGCTTTACCACTACCTTTGTTGCTTTTGCCTTTCCCTTCGTATCCACTTTACTAACACCGCCCCTTGGTTTGGAAGGGGTTTTCTTCTTCTTTCCCTTGGCTTTTGCCTTGGACCTAGAAGAGGAAGATCCCCCTACAAACAAAGTGGATGTTTCCCTACCTTTCTGTAGGGTGCCCTCTACAATCCTCAGCATGTTGAGGAGCTCTGAAAGTTCAACCTCCTTTTCTTGCAAGTTGAAGTTCAGGATAAACTGGGCGTAAGTGGAATGAAGGGACTGGAGAATCAAGTCCGTATAGAGCTCATTCTCCAACGTGGTCCCAAGGTCCGCGAGCTCCTCTATGTAGCCAATCATCTTAAGCACGTGTTCCGCTACCGATGATCCGACGGCCAATCTCGCCGAAAACATCTTTTTAGACACTTCGTATCTGGCGATACGGGATTGCTCTCCATACAGTTCTTTTGTATGGAGAAATATGGATTCGAGGTCCATATTCTCGTGCCTCCTATGATGTCATTGTCCATAGAGGCAAGCATGAGGCACTTGGCCTTCGCGCGGTCGATTTCCCAGGTCTTACGGATTTCCCTATCCGCGACGCTGGTTTTGGGACCTGGGACAAGGGGAGCTTTAGTGGTAAGAAGATACCCCAACTTTTCATAAGTGATTGCCATTTTGACATTCCTGAGCCAATCTGTGTAGTTTGGCCCTGTCAGTATGTTTTTATCTAGAAGTAACTTAAGTCCAGTCATGATATTTGGTCGCTGCAATTAGGAGAGAAAGAAGAAACACTTTAGCATGATGCTTTTGCAAGTTTAGAGTGGTTTTTAATTTGTCTAAACAGGATGGCTCCCACTGTCTCTCGAATCCCTCCTCAAACCATAAAGGAAGAATTAGTCGGGATCAATCTCACCGTACAATTCTTGCTTAACCGTTCAGCCAGGCCAGTGTCGGTACTTCGAGGGAGGTTTTCCAACGCTTTCGCGAAGTTCCTTAATTAAATAACCTCTTTTTCCTGTGGGCGTAGCCCCGCTAACACCTTTCTAGACACCTACTTGGTTTATAGCATTGATCGTTAAGTGAGAAATTTCCGGAGGAGTAGCATATACTCACAGTAGGATCGGGATCCAAATATCATCGCATGACAAAACTGAAGGAATCCTACCAGAATCATCACACTCCAAATGGTATGCAGCGCTAGCAAGTTTCAGTTTCTTTTGAAACTCCCGATGTGGATTTTTGCCCCATGCTCTTATGACCTTGACTTTGGCCAACAAATCATAAGTCACATGTCAAGTTGTACCCGTCATTCTCCAGGTTAATTTTAACCCACCCGCACATACCCTTGACTTTGGCCAACAAGGTAGAACGATTGTCCCAAACCAACACATCTATCTATGTTGCACATGAATACCCAATAGCTACCAATCACTATGCCTTGACTTTGGCCAACAAACATAGCTTGAATACTTATTGACTATCCATGTGAAATGACGGAGGGCTACGAATGGTTTTGGCGAAACCGTGAACGTAGTGAACTTGATATAATCGAAGGAACGAGATAGCTTTCAAAAGGAGTGGTTCAAGCTCCGCATTTAAAATTTGGTTTTCAAAAGAACCGAGTGGTTTTGAAAGTGTTCCAACGACTTTTACTTGGTTTATTTTTCTTGCATTAATTTTAATGCGTCCCATCAATTAATCCTACCATTGCAAAAAACAACGAAAATATGACGTATGCTTATGCCATCTGCATTCGCCACGGGGTCCCGTCATCACCCGTTAGGTTACTTAACTAACGACAGAGTGGGGGCTGGACTAGCGCGAATGCAAAACATAAGCAAGGCCTAAATAGATATCATATATAGATATATACATTCGTCACATGCAATGATAGCTACTCCAGATCATAGATGAACACATTGGATATACTAGGAATCCGCATTTCGTACGAGCCTGTAACGAAGAGCGGATTACACGGTCGCGATGAATAGCCAAACCCTACCCTAGACCCCTACGGGTGCGGCAAACTACCCGCCAAGTACCCGAAGCGAAGCAACCTTCCTCAACACTGTGAGTAGGCCACTCGGCACTTCGAGATGTAAGTCCATGCTACCTCTCCCGGTACTTTCGGGCATGCGGAATTTGGTAAAAAACGATTTTTATAGAGATGGTAACATGGACCTATAACCCGGATCTTGGTTAAACATCTAACTAACAACCTAACTACGAGTTTCTAACTACTCGGTTAGGGGGTTATACCTTGCTTGTCTTGAACTCCTTCGTCTTCAAG
The DNA here is from genome assembly GCA_030015575.1 of Agapanthus africanus. NCBI lineage: Eukaryota > Viridiplantae > Streptophyta > Magnoliopsida > Asparagales > Amaryllidaceae > Agapanthus > Agapanthus africanus. The sequence goes on from JASDDO010000019.1 coordinate 610,139,537, forward strand.
CTCCGATGGTGGTCCGGATTGGCTTCTTCCCGTCGTCTCCGTACGCCGAAGATAGATCCACCTGAAAGCTCCAACCTTTGGCTCCTTCTTCGAACTTTGAAGAAACTAGTTCACTCGGTTTGCTAAACCTTGTGAACTAGAATGAGTAGAGAAGAGTTTGTATGGGATTTTATCTATGGTTCTTGATTCTCAACTCATGAGATATGTGAACCATAGAGTCAAGAGAGGGAGCAAGAGGAAGAGGGTGAAAGCAAGAGCAAGAGAGCTCAAGAACAAGAGAGAGAATGAGCAAGTCTTTTGTCTTTCACCCTCTCATAATCCAAAACCATCATAACTCATTATACCAAATCAAGTGTTATGTGATGGTTGAAGCAACCATAACCATATCATTTCATGCACTCATTTTGCACAAATGAGCAAGCAAGCAAAAGTCTTTGGCATGAAATGATGGCAATGGTTATCATGATGGTCAACTAGTCAAGCCTAGTCAACCGGTCAACAAAGTCAACAAGTCAACAAAAGTCAACAAGTCAACAAGGTCAACAAAAGTCAACAACCATGTCACCATAATACTTAATTAATATAATAGTTAATCACATATCATATTCTCATTAGGGTTGAGCAAAAAGTCAAATAGTCAACGGTCAACTGTCAACAACCCTAATGAGAATCCGCTACCTCTGTCTCCCCGTCATCTGTGCATACACACCCGCATCCGCGTTCCGAGGAACACGAATGCATACTGGATAAATCCAATCCCAAAAGGTACACTAGGATCTGGCTTAATCCAAAGCCCGCTAGTGTAAACTGTCCGGACACTGTACGTGCACAAGTGCATGGATGTGACCGAACTCTGTCGCAAAACCATGCGACCTGTCGCAAAACCATGCGACCTCTACTCTTTTGCCTAAAGGCGAAAAACTTTCTGTGTGGGACTCTAAAGACTCGACACTACGCTGGCAGTGGGTTTAACCACAGACCGCAAGCGGCACTAGCTGTGCGTAACGGTCCCCAGGTAATGCCGACAAGAAGACCGACGAGGCGAAACCCATCTGAACTCCTACTGAGCCTGAATGTGACATTCTCCGTACAGTTCGGTCTGTTCGTCTGATACATCGCATGGCGGGCCTAGGGGGCGGTAAACGTCAGTCCCCAAATAGCGGTACAAGTCGTGCCGGAGCGAAGCCCAAAACACCCTGAGATAACACTGGAAGCCTACCAGTATATCTCGTTTGCCCTGGCCAGGGACTACTCGTGTAATGGCTATCCTAGACAAAGCGCGATGTCAACCCCCAATACCGGGAGAGACGAATCCTGTCTAACCGTCACTGCCTCCAAGTGCTTCGGGACTGCACCCAACTACTACCTGTTTGCACGACTCCTTTGAGCCGTGGTAGGGTAGTAATCAAAGTGCAGTGGGAACACACTCGAGACGAAGTGACAGTGTCAAGTCAGCGGACTAAGCTGTACTCATGTCACCTGAGAACTGATAACTGACGATAGGCATAATACCAACTAGTCAGTTCCCGACGAGTCCTGTCCAGTGTACCCGTAACCTAACGAGCACCCGCATACTATCTCAAGTACGACGTACTGACGGCTGTGGGACAGACCGTCTCCCACACTGGGATGAGAAGCGCATGCGCTAGTCTACTCCGGAGTATCGATGCCCTGTCTCGATAGTCCTGCGACCAGGGACCTGCATAAGGATGTGCTTATAGACTACCCAGCCCCACTAGTGTGACTGCCATCACATCGCTGGTAATCAAGCAAAGATCCTAAGGGCTCCACTAATGTGTATAGGTGATATACTAAAATAAACACATGTACACATTGAAGTAGAAACAAACCAAGTAGCATACTACTATTTTGAGCAAGATTGTATATACAAGGTGAATATCCCAAGCTTCCATTAAGTAATATACAAACTAGTATGATACAGTAATGGCCTCTAGGGCATATACACTAACAATCTCCCACTTGCACTAAGGCCATGTACTGGCGTATCGAAGACCTATCATCTCGATCAGCCGCTCGAACTGAGTCTGGGGCAGGGCCTTGGTGAATGGATCTGCAGTGTTATCTTCTGAAGCGACTCTCCGAACCTCGATCTCCTGGCGATCCACGATCTCCCTGATCAGGTGATACCGCCTCAAGATGTGCCTGGATCTCTGATGGGACCTGGGTTCCTTCGCTAAAGCTATAGCCCCGTTGTTGTCGCAATACAGAGGTATTGGATCAACAATGGACGGAACCACCTGAAGTTCTTTCAAGAACTTCCTCATCCAGACAGCTTCTTTTGCGGCATCAGATGCAGCGATGTATTCCGCTTCCATCGTCGAGTCCGCAACGGTTTCTTGTTTGGAACTCTTCCAACACATCGCCCCTCCATTGAGGGTAAAGACAAAACCCGACATGGACTTGGAATCATCCTTGTCACTCTGGAAGCTGGAGTCAGCAAAGGCCTCGATCTGGAGGTCTTTTCCGCCATACACCAAGAACATCTCCTTAGTCCTTCTCAGGTACTTGAGAATGTTCTTTACTGCTATCCAGTGTTTCTCCCCTGGGTTTGACTGATACCGGCTTACCACACTCAGTGCATAAGCTACATCCGGTCTGTTACACAACATCGCATACATTATAGAGCCTACCGTAGAAGCGTAGGGTATAATAGACATGCGATCCCTCTCCAAATCAGTCTTGGGAGACATCTCTTTAGAGAGGGTGATCCCGTGACAAGCCGGTAGGTTACCGCGCTTGGAATCTTCCATACTGAACCTCTTCAGTATGGTGTCGATGTACCTGGACTGTGAAAGTCCTAATATCCTCTTGGATCTATCACGATAGATCCGGATCCCCAGGATGTATGAGGCATCACCCAGGTCTTTCATGGAGAACCTGTGTGACAAGAACCCCTTGACAGATTGTAGCATAGGAATGTCATTTCCTATTAAGAGAATGTCATCCACGTATAAAACGAGGAATACTACAGTTCTCGCTACAAATCTACTATAGATGCATGGTTCATCTAGATTTTTGATAAAGCCAAATTCTTTGACCGTCTCATCAAAGCAGATGTTCCAACTCCGCGATGCCTGCTTTAGTCCATAGATGGACTTAAGCAACTTGCACACCTTTCCGCTGCTCCCACTCTGAATGAAACCCTCTGGTTGGTCCATATAGACACACTCCTCTAAATTTCCATTTAGAAAAGCGGTCTTTACGTCCATTTGCCAGATCTCATAATCGTGGAAGGCAGCAATGGCAAGAAGGATCCGAATGGATTTCAGCATGGCTACTGGAGAAAAGGTTTCGTCATAGTCCAAGCCAGGTCTTTGACGAAAACCCTTTGCTACCAGCCTAGCTTTATATGTCTCAACCTGTCCATCTACACCAATCTTCCTTTTGAAGATCCACTTGCACCCTATGGGTTTTACCCCGTCTGGAGCAATGTCCAACGTCCATACTTTGTTGGTGTACATGGACTCCATTTCGGTCCGCATTGCATCCAGCCATTTCACTGAGTCAATGCTCTGAACGGCCTGCTGGAAGCTAGTAGGCTCATCATAATCTATGATGCAATCCTCTCTATCCCCGTCTATGAGAAAACCGTAGTATCTCTCGGGCGGATGAGTCTGCCTACTACTCCTGCGGAGCAGCGTAGGAATGTCCTGTTCTTTTGAACCCTCTGGTTCCACTAAACTTTCAGTAATAGTCCATGGTTCTAGAATTTCTTCCAGTTCTACTGCGCTCCCACTAATTTCCTTTTCTAAAAACTGGTGTTCTAGAAAGTGGGCATGATGAGAAACAAGAACTTTTTGTTCCTCTTCGCAGTAGAAAGAATATCCCTTGGAATTCTTTGGATATCCCACAAACTTACACAGTACTGAGCATGCCTCGAGCTTGTCCGCATGCTGCTTTTTGATAAAAGCTGGACTTCCCCATGTCTTAATGTGATTAAGATGGGGTCTCTTCCCACACCACATCTCATATGGTGTAGTAGGCACAGTTTTAGTAGGAACTCGGTTCAAAAGGTATGCAGCTGATTCTAGCGCATACCCCCAGAATGATCGCGGTAACTCAGTGTTACTCATCATGGACCGTACCATATCCAATAAGGTTCGGTTCCGTCTCTCTGATACACCGTTATGTTGCGGAGTGTATGGAGGAGTAAGCTGAGAGAGAATTACGTTCTCTTTTAAATAGTCCAGGAACTCGGCACTCAAGTATTCTCCACCTCGATCCGATCTTAGAATCTTGATACTTTTGTCGGTCTGTTTTTCTACTTCATTCTTATACTCCTGGAATTTTCCAAAGGCTCCTGACTTATGTTTCATTAAGAAGACATAACCGTACCTTGAGAAGTCATCCGTAAAAGTAATGAAGTAAGAATAACCGCTTCGCGCATGTGTAGACATCGGACCGCACACGTCGCTGTGTACGAGTCCCAAGAGCTCGCTCGCTCTTACTCCGTGTCCAGTAAACGGAGTCTTTGTCATCTTTCCTTTGAGACAGGATTGACAAGTGGCATACGATTGATATTCGAACGGATTCAACAATCCTTCTGTATGTAACTAAGTCAACCTTCTCTCATTGATGTGACCCAGTCTACAATGCCATAAGAAAGTCTGATTTATTTCCGGAGACTTTCTTTTGTGTGTATTCTGGACGTTGAAAATCTGTGGTTGGTTTAACACGTATATACCATTACTCAATGTACCTGACCCAATCAAGACTTGATTAAGGTGAATGTTTACAACATTACTTACAAACGCAAATTCATAACCTTCTTTAGAAACTAGAGATACAGAAATGATATTACAAGTTGCGTTGGGTACAAAAAAGCAATTACGCAAAACCAAAACATGTCCATCCGACATTCCCAGGTGATAGTCCCCCACGGCTTTAGCATCCATGCTAGCTCCGTTCGCAACTCTGAGGGTCATGTCACCTGCCTTCAAAACCCTACGGTTTCTCAACGCCTGCAAAGAATTACAGATATGAGATCCTGATCCGGTATCCAATACCCAGGAAGTAGAGTTTATTGAAAGACAGTTTTCAATAACATACACACCTGAAGCTGAAGCTGCAACCTGCTTCAATTCCTGTGTTCTGGCCTTCCAGGCCCTGCAATCATTCTTCCAGTGTCCTTTCTTATGACAATAGAAGCATTCTTCCTTATCCACAAGCTTCCCCGCTTTCTTTGTTGCTTTAGCTTTTCCCTTCGTATCCACTTTACTAACACCGCCCCTTGGTTTGGCGGGGGCTTTCTTCTTCTTTCCTTTGGCTTTCGCCTTGGACCTAGAAGAAGATGATCCTCCTACAAACAAAGTGGATGTTTCCCTACTTTTCTGTAGGGTGCCCTCTGCGCTCCTCAGCATGTTGAGGAGCTCTGAAAGTTCAACCTCTTTTTCTTGTAAGTTGAAGTTCAGTATAAACTGGGCGTAAGTGGAAGGAAGGGACTGGAGAACTATGTCCGTATAGAGCTCACTCTCCAATGTGGTCCCTAGGTCCGCGAGCTCCTCAATGTAGCCGATCATCTTTAGCACGTGCTCGGCTACTGATGATCCGACGGCCATCTTTGCCGAAAATAACTTTTTCGACGCTTCATATCTTGCGATACGAGATTGCTCTCCATACAGTTCTTTTGTATGGAGAAATATGGATTCAAGGTCCATATTCTCGTGCCTCCTCTGATGTTCGTTGTCCATCGAGGCAAGTACGAGGCACTTGGCCTTCGCGCTATCAATCTCCCAAGTCTTGCGGATTTCCTTATCCGCGACGCTGGAAGTGGGACCAGGGACAGGGGGAGCTTTGGTGGTAAGAAGATACCCCAGCTTGTCGTAAGTGATTGCCATTTTGACATTCCTGAGCCAATCTTTGTAGTTTGGCCCTGTCAGTATGTTTTTATCTAGAAGTAACTTAAGTCCAGTCATGTCGATTGGTCGCTGCAATTAGGAGAGAGAAGAAGAAACACTCAGCATGATGCTCTTGCAAGTTTAGAGTGGTTTTTAGTTTGTCTAAACAGGATGGCTCCCACTGTTTCTCGAATCCCTCCTCAAACCATAAAGGAAGAATTAGTCAGGATCAATCTCACCGTACAATACTTGCTTAACCGTTCAGCCAGGCCAGTGTCGGTACTTTGAGGGAGGTTTTCCAACGCTTTCGCGAAGTTCCTTAATTAAATAGCCTCTTTTCCCTGGGGGCGTAGCCCCGCTAACACCTTTCTAGGCACCTACTAGGTTTATAGCATTGATCGTTAAGTGAGAAATTTCCCGAGGAGTTGTCATGACCCGAAAGTACGGAACATGACCGGCACTTAAACTACGAACGTCTCGATGCGTAAGTAATCTAAATAAACCGAAAACCCAGAAATCCAAACCAAGAAAAGTAGTAGAGTGCAGGAAAACCAATTTAAACAAGTAGTTTTAATAGCATAAGCCGAATTATACGGTTTTTAAGAACATCAAAATTTACTGAAAATTTCGGCAGAGTCTCCTTTGTAAAAACTGGCTCCCAAACGGGATACAACATGAATAGTATACGAAATCAATAAAAAGGCATCCCCAAGCGGGAGCTAGCTCTTCGTCAATCGACGGTCACAACCACACAAGCAATATAATATACAACGCCAACGGCGAGGATCAAAACTCAAAAGGAACTCAAAACCACCAGAAATATAACGAGCGACTCTAAGGTCGAAAGAATAAACAGCACTGGTCTCTATCTCAAAATAAATAGATGTTTGGTTGATGGAATTTACTAGATACAACTGAAATATATTATACAAGGTAATATGATGGGTACGATACAAGAAAAACCCACCTACTAGCAAGTCACCCGAATGAAACTGAGCCCGCAACGCCGTAATGAAACCTGTACGGCAAACCTGCAAGAAACTGGGGCACAACGGGGGTGAGTTGCCAACTCGTGAATAGAAAAACATCTACGCACAGAAATCGCATAAATAACGCAACCTAGGTCAATGATCATAATATATCCTCAAAAATATACATAACAAGCAGCCTATAACAATGGCTAGGGTAATATCTAACCGAGTGAAATCTCATGTGCCCGTGTCAGTGTCTCAGGTGGCAATATATCATATGAATGAGGTATGAATGCATGAAAACAGAATACATGTAAATGAAGAAACTGTTTTCATAAATTAGTGAGATTTCCTTCGTATTTTTAAACTGAGGTATCATAATGAAATCAGTATCAACAGTGTCTAGCATCGACACGAAACATAAATCTCACTGTCTCGAAATATCAATGTCTCAATCTCAATATCTAGGGCGCCGTCAGTCCAGACCGGCCCCTACCATCCATCTCAAGACCACGACGGTATCCTCCGGATATCCGACGCGTCGGGTAATATCACCGGTAGGTAATCTGTCCCCTGCCAGGCTCAACGTCAACACCACATTCATCTTGCCCCGGGGTACCATACCGGGCCCACCATGTACCCGTGACGGTTCCTCCACTCCTCGACACGGATCTCGAAAACCACAGCAAACTCATGGTGGACGACACTTACATCACTAGAAAACCGCAATTTACATATTTTAAAAGGTTAACAAGTTTAGAAATTTTGCGGCTTTCCCCCGAAATCCAGAAATATCATAAATCTCAAGAAGTCATCACAAGTGCATATGTCAATGCTAATAAATATATATGGTATCAATAACCAAGTTGCAATGTATGATTAATAACTAGGCATGAACAATGGAATAACAGTATGCATGAAGTGACAAGTAATAACTACAATGTCTAAACTGGCATATAACCCAGGTACACTAATATCGTATCAACTACTAACTAACAAGCTAAGCCAAGCAATAGTATTTTCTAAGTGTACGTGACATGGCAATTACCGATGAAGATGTGTGTGAGCCGGCAAGTAAGTGTATGTGGTACATACGCATCATCGGTAATGGTGCTGGTGTCCTAACAGCATGATATCAATAATGGAGTATGCAGCAAAATAAGTATGCGGGGCAGAGCGAACAGCAATAATGTGCGGAAGCAGAATACTAGACACAACGATAACTAATCAGTATTAAACTAATATAAGTCCTACAAATGGTGCCTTTTGAAATAACACGAATCATGGGGTTTTGAAAATAGGGGCTACGGTGTTTTTATGAAAAGATACGTCTTTTGAAATATCCGAAGGATCCCTTGGGCTGTCTTTTAAAATACCCACGATTCGTTAGTCTTTGAAATAGGTAAGAAGTCTAATCTAATTTAACAACTATACTAAACTATACGGCTGAACTACAGGTAAGGGAACCGCCTATCATCTGAGTCGATACATATACATACCTGTATATGTATAGTCGGTGATCCCGCCTCAATAATATCATATCCGATACCATATCTATAATCAGGCATCCCAAGTCAAGAGTGCGGATCAATCATCAATATAGCTCGTACGTAAATCCGTCGTACGGCATCCCAATCTGGGTACGGGTCAATATCACATTCATCATACTATTCACCTGGTATCCTCTTTATCAATTATCATGATCGGGGTACTGATCTACGTCTAGTACCATACTGATACCGCCTACGTATGCATGGACGTGTGTGAAACACTACGTCAAGGACCCGCTACAACGTCATGTCGTATCTAAGATACGACCCCTGCTATATCACCGATCTCACGGCCTCAAATCGAATCTCATCGACTCAGCTCAATCCCAAGTATCATCATCAAATCCGTATGTGAACACATAGTCCCATACCCATGTGAACACATACTATAAAGAATCCCATGAGCACATATCAATAGGAATGTATGCAAGTATGTATGTGTGTATGTGTAGTGCAACACTTCCCTAGGGTTCGCAACACTAAAATAATCCAACACACCAATATCCATCCTAAGCATCGTTATTAATCCCAAATAACATATAATAATTGTTGGTATGTATACGCATCCGTATACACCACCACGGACTGCGGGGGTGCTATACGCCATCCACCCGACTTCTCCCCGTAGATATAAATCTACTCACCTGGTCCTCGCTCGCCGGTGCCGACGTCGCCAGGCGCTTGCTTGTCGTCCTGAAGTTCACATGGGGTACCTACATATCATAACGCACCATATCGCATTAAAACTAAATTCGAAATCGAAACGGCATACGAAAATCAAATCGGCACGCATATCACGCATAGATCCAAACCTATCGCCTACGCATGCAAGAATAGTCAAACCAACCCCCGATGTCGATGTACAAACGTCAAACCATCGAGAAAACCCAAACACACCAATCGTGATTTCAAAACTCACTAATTATATAAGAAATAAGGTTTAGTTCATCAAAACCATAAAATTAAACAATTCGTTTTATTTTACAAAAACCTAGTTAGCACAAATTCCCATTTCGGTTCAAAACTTGATGTTTTACCCAAACTAAATATTTTGACGATTCTAATGGCCAAAATGCTCACTTAATATCATAATTAGGTCATACAAATCACCTCCATATTTTTAATCTCACGAATTAGCATTAACTCAAAATTCAAGTTTGCAACAAATATCGATTTTAACACTTTTCAAAGTAAAATTCACAATTTATCAATTAAGCATGGTTTTGCATGATCAAAGTCGCTAAACAACAAATTAAAATGCTAATAAAGTCATCAAAACCTTAATTACATTTTAAATCTCAATTTTATATGTATTTCACTAAAACCTAGTTTGCAAATTACATAATTAATACAAATTTAAATTTAACAAAGATATAAACTACCAACTAGATTAGTTTTAGCATAATAACAACATGTTAAACTACACAATTTTCCCATGATCAATTATAAGAACCCCAACTTAAATTCACAACCCTAATCTAGAATTTCTTAATCATACAATTGAACCCACATAAAACCAAATTAACACTTAATTAAGCTAACTGCAACCAATTAACAACAATTTAAGAAAAAAGGTTAGAATTTACCCAAACAAATTGAAGATCCCACAAGCACACATAGCCCTCCAAAATGCTCCTTGTCACCAAAATCCATGCGATAAGGGCTAAGCAAAAATGGGTAGGAGTCGGATTTGGGTTTTGGGATTTTTTTGATGGATTTTGGGGCAATTTTTGAAGAAGTTTTGAAGAGAAAAGAGAAGGGGAAAAGGGGGGGCTGTTGCTGTTGTAGGAGAGGGAGGGGTCAGCCAGAAATTGAGGGGGGGGAGGAGAGAGAGGGAGGTAGAGAAAGTGGGGGAAAGTCAAGGTCAAGGTAAGGTCAAAAGTCCACCTAATTCACCCATTTTCTTTTCTTTCATATCTTTTCCTTTGAAAATCAAGTGGGGAAAAATATGGTGGCTGCTGAATTCAGCCATGGGGAGGAGTAAGTGGGGGTGTGTGGGTGTGGGTACGGGTGTGGGGTGATGAAAAATGATAAATACAATACCCCAAGTATCCATTTACGCTAAAAAAAGCCTTTTTTCTTCAATAATTTCTAAACCGTTTTGGCAAATGATTTCGTTCCAAAAACTACATGATAAAATTTTATTTAATGTTTTATGATGCACAAAATTTGTTTCAACTCATTCCAATTTGTAATTTTCCCTAATTAAATGTATTAGTGACGGCTTAAAATAATAATAAAATAATATTTTTTTCAGAAAATTTGAAATTTAACCAGCGGCTCAATAAACACCAAATAATAGCAATTACATAGCTAGAATATGTATATTTAATTTTTATAATAAGATATTTGTATTTTGACTTTTTACAGAAAACCCCCTTATTTTACCGTTTTTTTGAAATTTCACCGAAACGATTTTCAAAACGTTACAGGAGTAGCATATACTCACAGTAGGATCGGGATCCAAATATCATCGCGTGACGAAACTGAAGGAATCCTACCAGAATCATCATACTCCAAATGGTATGCAAATCTAGCAAGTTTCAGTACTTATGAAACTCCCGATGTGGATTTTTGCCCCATGCTCTTATGACCTTGACTTTGGCCAAAATATCATAAGTCAGATGTCAAGTTCTACCCGTCATTATCCAGGTTAATTTGGATCCATCCGTACCTACCCTTGACTTTGGCCAAAATGGCAGTACGACTGTCCCAAACCAACGCATCTATCTATGCTACACATGAACACCCAATAGCTACCAATCACTGTGCCTTGACTTTGGCCAACATACACAGCTTGAATACTATTGACTATTCATGTGAAACGACGGAGGGCTACGAATGGTTTTGGCAAAACCGTGAACGTAGTGAACTTGATATATTCGATGGAACGATATAGATTTTAAAAGGAGTGGCTCAAGCTCCGCATTTAAAAGTTGGTTTTGAAAAGAACCGAGTGGTTTTTCGAAAGTGTTCCAACGACTTTAACTTGGTTTATTATCTTGCATTAGTTCTTTTAATGCGTGATATTCTTGCATTAGTTCTTTTAATGCTTCCCATCATTTAATCCTACCATTGCAGAAAACAACCAAAATATGACGTACGCTTATGCCATTCGCATTCGCCACTGGGCCCCGTCATTACCCGTTAGGTTACTTAACTAACGACAGAGCGGGGGCTGGGCTAGCGCATCTGTAAAACATAAGCAACGCCTAAATAATATCATATATAGATATACTGCAATGATAAACATTTCAGATCACAGATGAATACATTGGATATACTAGGAATCTGTAATTCGCACGAGCCTGTAACGAAAAACAGATTACACGGTCGCGGTGAATAGCCAATACCCCACCCAAGACCCCTACGGGTGCGGAAAACTACCCGCCAAGTACCCGAAGCGTAGCAACCTCCCTCATCTCCATGAGTAGGCCACTCGACACTTCGGCATACCCGGTAGTTTGTGCACCCCCTCCATGGGTCTATCCTAGGAGCAAAAGCAGTAAAAAGAAATTATACAATGACGGCTACAACCCCGACCCGGTTGTGCGGCCATACAAATAATTATTACATCAATTTACAAATTTACATGAATTGAAAGAAAAGAAAACTCTCGTCTCACAACCCCCGTCTATTCACCCGCGACAATCCAACATATTCATATACACATTCCAGCAACATTACAGATCACAGATTTGTATAACCCCCACTAATCGACATATAGCGATTAGTAGACGTTCAATACAAATATCACATTACAGAAAAACCCGTTAGCTTAAGTCTTTTAGAAGTTCGATCAAAAATACGGATTTTCGGGACCCCAAAAATAAAATTTTCGTTCTGGAAAATCTGGGCAGAAAACACATATACCAAAAATCCCAAAATACCCCTATGAGAATACTGTAGCAAAGAAAGAACAGAAAGGAGCCAAGTCGGCCGCGGAACCGCGGCAATAGCAAGCTATTGCCGCGTTTCCGCGGCTCTTCGATAAGATCACTGGACCAAATTTCTACAGTATTCACAGAAAACCCTGAGTCGATTTTAGGTGTGAAAATAATCAACTTTTGAACAGTATAAAAATCGACAGAAACTTCGAATTTTGGGGTTCGTTTTCGGGACTTTTTATTTGATCGATCTTCTAGTTACTTGCTAACATGTTAGATAGAGTTTAACTAGGCTCTGATACCACTGTAAGTCCATGCTACCTCTCTCGGTACTTTCGGGCATGCGGAATTTGGTAAAAAACGATTTTTATAGAGGTGGTAACATGGACCTATAACCCGGATCTTGGTTAAACATCTAACTAACAACCTAACTACGAGTTTCTAACTACTCGGTTAGGGGGTTATACCTTTCTTGTCTTGAACTCCTTCGTCTTCAAGCTCCGATGGTGGTCCGGATTGGCTTCTTCCCGTCGTCTCCGTATGCCGAAGATAGATCCACCTGAAAGCTCCAACCTTTGGCTCCTTCTTCGAACTTTGAAGAAACTAGTTCACTCGGTTTGCTAAACCTTGTGCACTAGAATGAGTAGAGAAGAGTTTGTATGGGATTTTATCTATGGTTCTTGATTCTCAACTCATGAGATATGTGAACCATAGAGTCAAGAGAGGGAGCAAGAGGAAGAGGGTGAAAGCAAGAGCAAGAGAGCTCAAGAACAAGAGAGAGAATGAGCAAGTCTTTTGTCTTTCACCCTCTCATAATCCAAAACCATCATAACTCATTATACCAAATCAAGTGTTATGTGATGGTTGAAGCAACCATAACCATATCATTTCATGCACTCATTTTGCACAAATGAGCAAGCAAGCAAAAGTCTTTGCCATGAAATGATGGCTATGGTTATCATGATGGTCAACTAGTCAAGCCTAGTCAACCGGTCAACAAAGTCAACAAGTCGACAAAAGTCAACAAGTCAACAAGTCAACAAGGTCAACAAAAGTCAACAACCATGTCACCATAATACTTAATTAATATAATAGTTAATCACATATCATATTCTCATTAGGGTTGAGCAAAAAGTCAAATAGTCAACGGTCAACTGTCAACAACCCTAATGAGAATCCGCTGCCTCTGTCTCCCCGTCATCTGTACATACACACCCGCATCCGCGTTCCGAGGAACACGAATGCATACTGGATAAATCCAATCCCAAAAGGTACACTAGGATCTGGCTTAATCCAAAGCCCGCTAGTGTAAACTGTCCGGACACTGTACGTGCACAAGTGCACGGATGTGACCGAACTCTATCGCAAAACCATGCGACCTGTCGTAAAACCATGCGACCTCTACTCTTTTGCCTAAAGGCGAAAAGCTTTCTGTGTGGGACTCTAAAGACTCGACACTACGCTGGCAGTGGGTTTAACCACAGACCGCAAGCGGCACTAGCTGTGCGTAACGGTCCCCAAGTAATGCCGACAAGAAGACCGACGAGGCGAAACCCATCTAAACTCCTACTGAGCCTGAATGTGACATTCTCCGTACAGTCCGGTCTGTTCGTCTGATACATCGCATGGCGGGCCTAGGGGGCGGTAAACGTCAGTCCCCAAATAGCGGTACAAGTCATGCCGGAGCGAAGCCCAAAACACCCTGAGATAACACTGGAAGCCTACCAGTATATCTCGTTTGCCGTGGCCAGGGACTACTCGTATAATGGCTCTCCTAGACACAGCGCGATGTCAATCCCCAATACCGGGAGAGACGAATCCTGTCTAACCGTCACTGCCTCCAAGTGCTTCGGGACTGCACCCAACTACTACCTGTTTGCACGACTCCTTTGAGCCGTGGTAGGGTAGTAATCAAAGTGCAGTGGGAACACACTCGAGGCGAAGTGACAGTGTCAAGTCAGCGGACTAAGCTGTACTCATGTCACCTGGGAACTGATAACTGACGATAGGCATAATACCAACTAGTCAGTTTCCGACGAGTCCTGTCCAGTGTACCCGTAACCTAACGAGCACCCGCATACTATCTCAAGTACGACGTACTGACGGCTGTGGGACAGACCGTCTCCCACACTGGGATGAGAAGCGCATGCCTAGTCTACTCCGGAGTATCGATGCCCTGTCTCGATAGTCCTGCGACCAGGGACCTGCATAAGGATGTGCTTATAGACTACCCAGCCCCACTAGTGTGACTGCCATCATATCGCTGGTAATCAAGCAAAGATCCTAAGGACTCCACTAATGTGTATAGGTGATATACTAAAATAAACACATGTACACATTGAAGTAGAAACAAACCAAGTAGCATACTACTATTTTGAGCAAGATTGTATATACAAGGTGAATATCCCAAGCTTCCATTAAGTAATATACAAACTAGTATGATACAGTAATGGCCTCTAGGGCATATACACTAACACGAGATACCCTGTAGTTTGTGCACCCCACCTTGAGTCTATCCTAGGAGCAAAAACAGTAAAAGAAATTATACAATGACAGCTACAACCCCAACCCGGTTGTGCGGCCATACAAATAATATTACATCAATTTACATATTACAAGAATTGAAAGAATAAGAAAACTCTCATCTCACAACCCCCCGGCTATTCATCCGCGACAATCCAACGAATTCATATACACAAACCATCAACATTACAAATCACAGATATGTATAACCCCTACTAATCGACGTATAGCGATTAGCAGACGTTCAATACATATAACACATCACAGATATAACCCATTAGCCAAAGTGTAAAGAAGTTCGATCAAAATACGGATTTGTGACCACCCCAAAAACTAACTTGTTCTCTGGAAAATCTGGGCAGAAACAAACCATCTCAAGAATCACAAAACACCACCAGAAGAAAACTGCAGGAGAAACGATCCACAGCCGAGGCAACTCGGCCGCGGATCCACGGCAGGAGCAAGCTCTTGCCACGGAACCGCGGTGAGTTGGTCGACTCACTGGATCGTTTTTCTTGCCTGTTCTAACAAAAGCCTGAGCCGATTTTTAGTACATGATTTATTATTTTTGGAGCAGAAATAAAAATCGGCAGAAACTTAGGTTTTAGAAAACATGTTTTGCGATTTTTTCCGATCGAAGTTCTAGATACTTTGCTAACTAGTTAGTTTGTGTTTAGCTAGGCTCCGATACCACTGTAAGTCCACGTTGTCCACCCCAATGCTTGCGGGGAGGCGGAAACGTTATGAAAAATCAGATTTTTACAACACTAGGCAACATGGACTATGCTAAAGGAGGGATCTTTGCTAAACAAAAACTAACTAACAAGCTAAAAGAGTTAGCTACTCGGTTAAGGGGTTATACCTAAGTCTTGAAGTCCTTCTCTTCTTGCTCCTTGGAGTGGAAAGAACGGGTTCTCCTCGTCGCCTTCTCTTGCCGAAGAAAGATCCACCCGAGGGCCTCTACCTTTGGCTCCAACCTCAAACTAGAAGTAACTAAGGTGCTTCGTGTGCTAAACCTAGGACCTTAGAAAGAGTAGAGAGTAATTTAGAATGTTTTATCTCAAGCTTAATGGTTCTCAGCTCATGAGATGGAGAGCTTTGAGAGAGAGGAAGTGGAGGAGAGAGAATGAGAATGATAGAATGAGAATAATAATGCCAACATTCTCACATATATGTGAATTATGATAAATAAATAATTAGCTAAAGATAATTGTGATGGTTAATCTTGAAAAGACCATTATCATTTCACATTAATTACTTTTGCAAGAATCAAAGAGCATCTTTCATATGAAATGATGATGGTCAACTTGTCAACCTAGGTCAACAAGTCAAGCATAGTCAAATGGTCAACAACCCTAACCATACACAATTATAATTAACTAATATTAATAATCATATTTCATACATAAACATTAGGGTTAAGAAAATGACAATGGTCATCAACCCTAATGAAAGTCCTCTGCCTCTGCCTCAGTCAACTGTGCATACACACCCATATCCGTGTTCCGAGGAACACGAATACAAAGAGATAAAACCAATCATAAAACATATACTAGGATCTGGCTTAAACCAAAGCCCGCTAGTATAAGCTATCCGGACACCAAACGTGCACAAGTGCGCGGATGTGAACGAACCCCGTCGCAAAACCATGCGACATCTACTCATTTGGCCTAAAGGCGAATAACCCTCTGTGTGGGACTCTAAAGACTCGACACTACGCTGGCAGTGGGTTTAACCACAGACCGCAAGTGGCACAAGCTGTACGTAACGGTCCCCATGTAGATGCCGATAAGAAGACTGACGAGGTAAACCCATCTGAACTCCTACTGAGCCTGAATGTGACTGTCTCCGTACAGTCCGGTCTGTTTGTCTAAGAGTATCGCATGGCGGGCCTAGGGGGCGGTAAACGTCAGTCCCCTAATACCGGTACAAGTCGTTTCAGAGTGTAGCCCAGAACACCCTGAGATAACACTGGAAACCTACCAGTCTATCTCGCTTGCCCTGGCCAGGGGCTTTGTGTAATGTCTCTTCTAGACACAGCGCGATATCAACCCACAATACCGGGAGAGACGAATCCTGTCTAACCGTCACTACCTCCAAGTGCTTCGGGACTGCACCCAAAAACTACCTGTTTGCACGACTCCTTTGAGCCATGGTAGGGTAGTAATCAAAGAATAGTGGGAACACACTCGAGGCGAAGTGACAGTGTCAAGTCAACGGACTAAGTTGTACTCATGTCACCTGGGAACTGATAACTGACGATAGGTATTATACTAACCAACAGTTCCCGACGAGTCCTGTCCAGTGTACTCGTAACCTAAAGAGCACCCGCATACTATCTCAAGTACGACGTACTAACGGCTGTGGGACAGACCGTCTCCCAAACTGGGATGAGAAGCGCATACGCTAGTCTACTCCGGAGTATCGATGCCCTGTCTCGATAGTCCTACGACTAGGGACCTGCATAAGGATGTGCTTGTGGATTACCCAGCCCCACGAGTGTGACTGCTATCACAACGCTGGTAATCAAGCAAAGATCCTAAGGGCTCCACTAATGTGTAAAGGCGATATGCTAAAAGAAACACATGCACACATTAAAGTAGAATCAATCCAAGTAGCATACTACTATATTGAGCAAGATTATCAATACAAGGTGAATATCCCAAGCTTCCATCAAGTAATATACAAACTAGTATGATACAGTAATGGCCTCTAGGGCATATGCACTAACAATCTCATCTCTGGCGGCAGCCCTCTGGCCCTCGTAGTCTTCTGCGGCATAGTAGCTGGAACAAGAAACAGGATCGATAGGAACATTGCGATCGAATCAAAAGATTTCCGGAATCAAGGAAGAAAATAAAAGCAAATATATATATCCTAAGGTCACTTAGACGGAGTACCGTATCGTAAGTTTGCCGCGGAACATACACACGCTACGCCAGTCTGCTTAAGTTACCTACTCCATCTACCAAGGGTCATCCTACACTCTGAAAGGTAAAACCTATCACTCTGATACCAACTTTGTCACGATCCGAAGGTACGGAACGTGACTGGCACTTAAATTACGAAACGTCTAAAGGCGTAACGTAGTCTAAGTAAGCCAAAGCCCAGAAAACTAAACCTTTTAACAATTAGAGTGAAGGAAAACTTGTTTTATAGCAAGTGGTTTTAATAAATAAGTGGCAATAAACATTTAAAAGCAACATCATATTTTCCCAAAAATTTCGGCAGAGACTCCTTTGTAAATACCGCCCCCAAATGGGTACAACACATGAAAATACATATAAATAATGAATAAAGGCATCCTCAAGCGGGAGCTATCTCTTCGCCAATGGTGGAATCATACCCACATGCAATATGTATATCAAAAGTGCGAAATAAGCATCTGAAAGTAAGAAATGAGAAACACCACGTCGGCTCAAATGAGCATCGACACCAAATACCACAAATACAAGTCTCACGAGTCTCACCGTATATTCAAATATATAAGGGTAGATGGAGTATACTAGATACAAATAATAATACAAGAAGGAACAAAAGTCTCCTCGCAACCCACCTATGAGAAAAGCTGCAAATCGATGCAATGAAGCAAAAGAGGAAGTACGCCCGCTGCTACTGCGCTGACGGGTCGAACCTGCAAGATACTGTGGCACAACGGGGGTGAGTTGAAAACTCGTGAGTAGTAAATTACATCTAATAAGGTTATCGTAAGCATGCACACAAATGCGTCTCAACCTACGCATATCGATACGATATGATGTATTAACATGAATGCATAATCAAAACGAAACCTGAACAAGTCTGGTATGAGAAAATCTTTGTTCTTATCTTAGAAAAACCTCTGTGCAATAACCTGAAGTATCATCAATGAAATCAACAGAAAATCCGTGTCAAGTATCAACACAATATATATATATATATATAACCCAATATCTCAATGTCTCAATATCTCAATGTCTCAATATCTCAATATCTCAATATCTCAGGCTCCGTCAGTCCGGATCGACCCATATCATCAAATCTCACGACTACGTCGGTATCCTCCGGATATCCGCCGCGTCAAAAATAACCGGTCGGTAGTGCTCCCTTGCCGAGCTCAACGCCATCATCTGCGATCCTCTGCCCCAAGGTACTGAACCGGGTCCACCATGTACCCGCATACGGTGCATCCCCTCCTCGAATCGGGCAAATGATACAGCTCGAGAACCGAGAAAACTCATGGTGGGCGACACATACATCATATCACGAGAAAACCGCAACTTGCATTTTTAAAAATGATAATGGGTTTACTAAATTCTTGCGGTTTTCCCCAAAATCCATGAATCCCATAAACACGGAAATCTCCAGGAAAAATCACAATATGTGAACATGTCAGCGATGATGAATGCCTATGGTATCAATAATATGAAATACGGTGTGTGACTAGAAAACTATGCATGAACGATGGTGCAATGAAGTATATACATATAACTAGCAATCCAACGTATCCAATCCTGATGAGATGAATATACAACTACAAGTCTACATATCATATATGATGCAAATGCACGGGTATCGATTCTAAGCAAGTTCTTTAGTGTTTTTGACATAGAAATTACCAATGAGGTGTGTGTTCGCATGAATAGTGCACGTGCGGCATGAACCAATGGTAATGGTGCAAGTGTTCTGTGAGATGATATCACATATATATAGAAGATGATGCGATGCAATGAGATGAATAACTAGGAAACTACGCATATAATTGCAAGCACTACTAGTAATCCTAACTATCAGGCGCCTTACGCCATCCAGACGATTCCCCCGTGTCAGTTATATGTATGCCCTAGAGGCCATTACTGTACATACGATGCATATTATAGTGGATGCTAGGACATATATAGGGAGGACTTTCTTGCTCGACATGATAGTAGGCTATCTGGTTGTACTTTATCTTAACATGTACTCTGATTGTCTCTATGTTACATGTTGATAAAGCCCTTAGGAAATGTACTCGACTACTGGGACTATGATGAGATCATACTAGTGGGGCCATGGTAGTCGACGAGTACATCCTATAATTGTTCCTAGTCGAGGGTGTATCGAGAAAGGGCATCGATGCACCAAAGTAGACTAGCGTATACGCATCTTGACCCATATGATGGGTGATGGATGATCCCATATCCATCCGTGTTTGACATCAAGGATGGTGTACGGGTGCTCAGTGGAGACTGGGTACACTGGACGGACTCGCCGAGAACTCCCAGATGGTATTATACCTCACGTCAGATGGCAGTTCTCCGGTGACACTGGTACAGAGTAGTCGTTGACCCGAGATCGTCATAGAGTCTTATGTGATTCCCATTATGCTTTGATTTCCATCATACCACGTCCAAGAGGGCGTGCAAAAAGGTGGCTTCTGGGTAAAGTCCCGAATCACATGGAGGCAATGAGAGATAGGAGGGGATTCGTCTCTCCCGGTATAAGGAGTTGATGTTGTGCTGTGTTCGATTGGCTATAACCGAAAATCCCTGGCCAGGGTTGCTGAGATTTACTGGTAAATGTTATCAGTAGTTTCTCGAACTGTTATAGACCTCAAATCGACACGACTTATCGAGCTACTGGGGTCTGACGTTTACCACCCCTGGGCGAGATATGCAACATATCAGACGACTAGACCGGACTGTACGGGAGTGTTACTGTTTGGATTCACAGGAGAATGTACAGGCTTGGTTGTTGATCTTCTGAGCGCTCAATACCTGGGTGGCTGTTACGTTTAGCTGACCGCTTGCAGCTTGTGGGTGTTTGATATGATCATCACCTACTGCCGGCGTATTGACGATTCTTTAGAGACCTACACAGAGGTTTCTTGGCTCAAGCAAAACAGAGTAGGAGCATATATGTGATATGTGCGGGACCGAGGATAATACGATATGAGATACCGTATTCTATTCTCGCGATATGAGATATCGGCCGGGTATATGTGATATAGCCGGGTCATCGTATTAGTCGGTTATATGCGATATAGCCGGATTATCGGATCAAGTGTTGATTCAATAATTTAATGTATAATAATATATATGATATATTAAATTACATTAACTAATATTAGCTCACTAAAAGATTCTTTTTCTCACTCGGGTAATACATTCATATATATGCGATATATGTTAATTGTATTATTTTATTTTGTTACGATAAATATTGTATATGTGATATATAATATTGTAACATGATATGATTACTAATGCAACATGTTTAGTGGAGATTAAACATGGTTAGGGTTTGATTAGGGTTAAGCTTTTCTAGATGTTTCTAGAAGCTTTCTTTTTGTTTTGTGCAAAGATATTTGTTTAGATATTTTTGCATGATATTTTCTTAACCCAACCAAACCTTTAACCTTAGTCAAATCTCTACAAGGGTTAGTTTGACTATGATTGCATTATTCATCCTTATCATAACTATCATTATTCATCATAAAAGGATTTTTGATCACTATTCTTCTTCTTCTTCCTCCTTTTGCAAAGCTTTCTTGCTTTTTATTTGTGATGAAAAATGAGTGAGAATAAGAAAATAGAAGAGAGCAATAATCCTACTTCATCATCCCCATCTATCATTGCCATTTAGATGAGGGTGTTCACTTCATATAATGAGTGTTAGCTTGTGTTAACGAAACTTCAAGGTAGATCATCTTTGTATCGAAGATCGGAAGCAAGACTGCATCTTTCTCTTCATGGAACCTCTCGAGAGTCCGGAACACGATGATCGCAGCGAAAGGACTTCAACACAGAGCTTTAGAAGTGAAGGACCGGATCTACAAAGGTTGTAATCCCTCTCACTTAGTGTTAAACTGTTTAACATACTTGTTTTCGCCTAAACTCTAGTTTAAATATCCGGCTACGGCTTGTTCGGCACGGCTAAATTTTTAATCGGCCGTGGTTGATGCCTCGTAGACCCTTGCGGCAGTGCCTAGCAACCCTACTGTGGTATCAGAGCCAAGCTAGAGCTTTAGGCGAAGTCTAGACGAAGTTTAAAGTCCGATCGAACCCGGAAACCCCGATATAAACCCTTCTCTGGACATTTTCTGAAAATGTGTTTTTTTGTGAATTAAAAATACTTTAAAAAATCAGCAGGGAATTCTATGGACCTATGTGAAAAACGGTCCACTGATACGCTTAAAGCGCCGCGGAACCGCGGCAGAACCATGCTTCCCACGGCGGTTCCGCTGCGCTACAGTGCGCTTGATGTGTTCTTTTTCCACAGTAATGTCCGTACGGTTTTACTGATTCTTTTGGGATATTTTTTATCATTACTCAAGTGTTGAGTTTTCAGGGTTGTATTGGGGACTTGTTGATTCAATCGGATTATTTAACTTTGTTTAGTTTGTACGGGTAATTTTTGAAAGGTTCCTAGGCACCCTATAGAGGTCTCACAAGGCATCGAACATGCCAATTTCAAAAATTATGGGTGCCGCGAAACCCTAACGCGGATCTTAGACTAGAATTCTAGGCGAAACAAGAAACTAGTTAACTATTTAACTAGAAGTTAGATGCTACAACCTTTGTAGATCCGGATTTCCACTTCCTTAGCTCCACGTGGGTGTGCTCTCGCTGTCCATCACGAATCCTAGACTCATTCGTCGGCTTCATCGGGAAAACGGGCGAGCAAGGTCGTCGGCTTCGTGTCAAAGACGATCTACGTCGAGGTTGCACTAGTTCAAGCTCCGACTTCACCAAGTAGTGAAACTTGTGAAGAAAACACCCAAAACCACTTGGCAAGAGGTAGAGGATGAAGAAATAGGAGGTGGGTTCACTTTAGATTTGGATTTCTCTCACTAGATCTCAAGTTGCCATTAAAGTAGCAAGCTTGAAGAAGAAGAAGAAGATGAAGATGGTTATGATATGTTTTTTTTAAAAAGAAATAGTGTTAGTTATATGTATGCCCTAGAGGCCATTACTGTACATAGGATGTATATTGTAGTGGATGCTGGGACATATATAGGGAGGACTTTCTTGCTCGACATGATAGTATGCTATCTGGTTACCCTTTACCTTAACGTGTATGCTGATTGTCTCTCTGTTACATGTTGGTAAAGCCCTTAGGATCTGTACTTGACTACCTGGACTATGATGCGGATCATACTAGTGGGGACATGGTAGTCCATAAGTACATCCTTCAAAGTCCCTAGTCGTGGGTGTATCGAGACGGGGCATCGATATACCAGAGTAGACTAGCGTATACCTTCTCGACCCATACAGATGGGCGATGGATGATCCCATATCCATTGGTGTTTGACATCAGAGATGATATACGGGTGCTCAGTAGAGACTGGGTACACTGGACGGACTCGCCGAGAACTCCCAGATGGTATTATACCTCACGTCAGATGGCAGTTCTCTGGTGACACTGGTACAGAGTAGTCTGTTGACCCGAGATCGTCATAGAGTCTTGTGTGGTTCCCACTGTGCTTTGATTTCCATCTTACCACGTCCAAGAGGGAGTGCAAAACGGTGGTTTTTGGGTACAGTCCCGAATCACATGGAGGCAATGAGCGATAGGAGGGGATTCTTCTCTCCCGGTATAGGGAGTTGATGTTGCGCAGTGTTCGATTGGCTATAACAGGAAATCCCTGGCCAGGGTTGCTGAGATTTACTGGTAAGTGTTACCAGTAGTTTCTCGAATAGTTATAGACCTCATATCGACACGACTTATCGAGCTATTGGGGTCTGACGTTTACCACCCCTAGGCGAGATATGCGACATATCAGACGATCAGACCGGACTGTACGGTAGTGTTACTGGTTGGATTCACTGGAGTGTGAGCGGGCTTGCTCGTCGATCTTCAGATCGCTCAATACCCGGGTGGCCGTTACGTTTAGCAGACCGCTTGCGGCTTGTGGATGTTTGATATGATCATCATCCGCTGCCGGCGTATTGACGAGTCTTTAGAGTCCTACACAGAGGTTTCCTGGCTCAAGCGAAACGAAATAGGAGCGCATATGAGATATGTGCGGGACCGAGAATAATGCGTGTATGTGATACCGTATTCCATTCTCGCGATGAATGTGTCGAATGGTTGTATGTGATATAACCTAGTTATCGAATCAAGGATTGATTCGATAAGCCGATACATTGTATACTAGTCGGTTGTGTGCGACATGACCGGATCATTGAATCAAGTGTTGATTTAATGATTTAATGCATAATTATATATTTGATATATTACTTTGCATTGACTAGTATTGGTTCACTTAAGATGGATTTTCTCACTCGGATGTACGCATTGTATATGCGATATACTTTTGTGCACTTGTATGTATCATGTTTGATGATGCATGCTAACTTGTGTTTTGTGTAAAGTTTAAACCATGGTTATGTAATGGTTAGGGTTTTCATTTTCATATCTATTTATTTATTTGTTTACCCATTATTGGAAAATGATAAGCATAATGCAAAATGGTGGCTTTATTTGGAAGCTTGTTGAAGCTTCATGAAGACTTTGACTTTAGCAACCATTTTGTCTCATGCTTAACCCTAACCATCCCATTTAACCATGATTGATTCTCTACACATTACCATGGTTAGTGTTATGATAAGAATGGATTATTCTTTTCTTTTTTAATTAATCTTATCATATCATTTCTTCTTCTTCTTCTTCTTCCTTCAACTCAAGAAGAAAAACCTAGACTACATCAATGGTGGATTGATGATATGAGTGAGAAATCCAAATCTAAAGTCTACCCACTTCCTATTTCTTCATCCTCTACCTCTTGCAAAGTAGTAGAGTGTGTTTCCTTCACAAGTTTCTTGACTTGGTGAAGTGAGAGCTTGATCTTGCGATGCTTCGACGTAGATCATCTTCGGCATGGACATCGACGACCTAGCTCGCCTATTCTCCGATGAAGCCGACGCTAGAGCCCAGGATTTGTGTAGGACAGCGAGAGGACTTCATTGCGGAGCTATGGAGGTGGAGCACCGGATCTACAAAGGTTGTATTTCCGATTCTCATAGTTAAGTGTTAACTAGTTAGCTTTTTCGCCTAGTTTTCTAGCAAACGATCCGTAGTCGGGTTTCTCGGCACCGTTAAAATTTTATAATGGCATGTTCGATGCCTTGTGAG
Source organism: Agapanthus africanus (assembly GCA_030015575.1). Classification (NCBI taxonomy): domain Eukaryota; kingdom Viridiplantae; phylum Streptophyta; class Magnoliopsida; order Asparagales; family Amaryllidaceae; genus Agapanthus; species Agapanthus africanus. The sequence goes on from JASDDO010000019.1 coordinate 610,164,421, forward strand.
ACCTCATTAGGGTGCCTAGGAACCCTACAAATAGAAAATCAATACTTATCATAACTTAAACTAGGGTTAAGTGTAGAGAATAAACCATGGTGAATTAAGTGGGTTAGGGTTAAGCAAGAAGACAAGAATGGTTAAAGAAGTCAAAGCTTCATGAAGCTTCAACTAATGACAAAAGAAAGCCACCATTCTCTTTAAACTTATCCAAATAAATGAATAAACAAATAAATGAATAAATAAATATGCAAAACCCTAATTATCATAATTACCATGGTTTAATTCTATTCACTTAACCATATGATCAAGTATCATCAAACATGATACAAAAAAATGCACAAAAGTATATCACATATACAATGTGCAATCCAAGTGAGAAAAATCCGTTTAAAGTGAACCAATACTAGTTAATGCAAAGTAATATATCAAATATATAATTATACATTAAATCATTAAATCAACACTTGATTCAATGATCCGGTCATGTCGCACATGACCGACTAGTATTCAATGTATCGGCTTATCGAATCGATCTTCGATTCGATAACTAGGTTATATCGAATATAACCATTCGATACATATATCGCGAGAATGGAATACGGTATCACATACACGCATTATTCTCGGTCCTGCACATATCTCATATGCGCTCCTATTTCGTTTCGCTTGAACCAGGAAACCTCTGTGTAGGACTCTAAAGTCTAGTCAATACGCCGGTAGCAGATGATGATCATATCAAACACCCACAAGCCGCAAGCGGCCTGCTAAACGTAACGGCCACTCGGGTATTGAGCGATCAGAAGATCGACGAGCTAGCCCGCTCACACTCCTGCGAATCCGACCAGTAACACTTACCGTACAGTCCGGTCTATTCGTCTGATATGTCGCATATCAAGTCTAGGGGTGGTATACGTCAGACCCCAATAACCGATAAGTCGTGCCGATGTGAGGCTCATAACGGGTCGAGAAACTACTGGTAACACTTACCAGCAAATCTCTGATCAGCCCTGGCCAGGGACTTCCCTGTTACGGCCAATCGAGCACAGCGCAACATCAACCCCCAATACCGGGAGAGACGAAACCCCTCCTATCGCTCATTGCCTCCATGTGACTCGGGACTATACCCAAAGACCACCGTTTTGCACGCATTCATGGACGTGGTAAGGAGGAGATCAAAGCACAGTGGAAATCACACAAGACTCTATGACGATCTCGGGTCTACAGACTAACCTGTACAAGTGTCACCTGAGAACTGCCATCAGACGTGAGGTATAATACCATCTGGGAGTTCTCGGAGAGTCCGTCCAGTGTACCCAGTCTCCACTGAGCACCCGTATACCATCTCTGATGTCAAACACCAATGGATGTGTGATCATCCATCGCCCATCTCATGGGTCGAGAAGCGTATACGCTAGTCTACTCTGGTATATCGATGCCCCGTCTCGATACACCCACGACTAGGGACCTTGAAGGATGTACTTATGGACTACCATGTCCCCACTAGTATGATCTGCATCACAGTCCAGGTAGTCAAGTACATATCCTAAGGGCTTTACCAACATGTAACTATAAGACAGTATAAAGAGACTAGTGTACATGTTAAGATAAAGAGTAACCAGATAGCATACTATCATATCGAGCAAGAAAGTCATCTCTATATATGTCCAAGCATCCAATATAATATACATCATCTGTACAATACTGGCCTCTAGGGCATACATACAACTAACAATCTCCCACTTGCACTAGGGCCAGCTGCTGTAGTATCGCATACCGAGCATCCCGAAGAGTCTCTCAAACTGTATCTGGGGAATGGCCTTCGTGAGTGGATCCGCGGTGTTGTTCTTCGTGTCAACCCTCCTGACCTCGATCTCCCGGCGATCAACTATCTCCCGGATCAGGTGATACCGCCTCAGAATATGCCTGGATCGCTGATGGGACCTGGGTTCCTTGGCCAAAGCCACCAATCCATTGTTATCGCAATACAAAGGTATTGGATGCTCAATGGATGGAACCACTCCAAGTTCAGTAATGAACTTCTTGATCCAGACAGCTTCTTTAGCAGCATCGTTGGCAGCGATGTATTCAGCCTCCATCGTCGAGTCTGCCACGGTTTCCTGCTTGGAACTCTTCCAGCTAACCGCCCCTCCGTAAAGGGTAAAGACAAAGCCCGACTGCGACTTAGAGTCGTCCTTATCACTCTGGAAGCTCGAATCGGTAAAGGACTCCACTTGGAGTTCTCCGTTACCATACACCAAGAACATATCTCTAGTCCTTCGCAAGTACTTGAGAATGTTCTTCACAGCTGTCCAGTGACTCTCTCCAGGATCTGCTTGATACCGACTCACTACGCTTAGTGAGTATGCAACATCGGGTCTGGTACATAGCATCGCATACATGATAGAGCCTACTGCCGAAGCATAGGGTATCCCTTGCATGCGAGCTCTCTCCAAATCAGTCTTGGGAGACATCTCTTTGGAGAGAGTGAGTCCAGAGATCGTGGGTAAGTTCCCACGCTTGGATTCTTCAATACTAAACCTCTTTAGTATGGTGTCAATGTACCTGGATTGGAACAATCCCAATATCCGTTTGGATCTATCTCTATAGATCCTGATTCCCAATATGCAGGAGACATCACCAAGATCTTTCATTGAGAATCTTTGTGATAAGAAGAGCTTGACCGACTGCAGCATAGGAATATCATTTCCTATCAAGAGTATGTCGTCCACGTACAATACGAGGAAGACAACCTTACTCTCTGCCACCTTCTTGTAGATACAAGGTTCATCTGGATTTTCTTTGATAACGACATCAAAGCAAATGTTTCAACTCCGCGATGCTTGCTTTAATCCATAAATGGATTTAAGCAGCTTGCATACCTTCCCGCTGCTCCCACTATCTACGAAGCCCTCTGGCTGAGTCATGTACACGTACTCTTCTAAATCACCATTTAGAAAGGCGGTCTTAACATCCATTTGCCAGATTTCGTAATCATGATATGCAGCGATGGCAAGCATGATCCGGATGGATTTAAGCATAGCCACTGGAGAAAAGGTCTCGTCATAGTCCACACCTGGTCTTTGACGAAAACCCTTTGCTACAAGTCTAGCTTTGAAAGTCTCCACTTTCCCATCTACACCAGGTTTTTTCTTGAAGATCCACTTGCTCCCAATGGGTTTTACCCCTTCAGGAGCAATTTCCAAAGTCCATACTTTGTTGGTGTACATGGATTCCATCTCGGACCGCATAGCATCCAGCCATTTCACTGAGTCCCCACTCGTGATGGCCTGCTCGAAGCTAGTTGGGTCATCATCCTCCATGATGCAATCCTCACTGCCACCATCAATGAGAAAACCATAGTATCTCTCAGGTGGACGAGAAACCCTACTAGATCGGCGGAGAGGCTGGGGTACGTCGGGAACCACTGAATCCTCTGGTTCTACTAAATCGTTAGTTGCAGTTTGTGGTGCTGGAACCTCTTCCAGCTCTACCTCTTTTCCATTAATTTCTTTTGCAAGAAATTCCCTTTCCAAAAAGGTGGTATGTTGAGCAACAAACACTCTTTGTTCCTCAGCTTGGTAGAAAAAATATCCTTGAGAATTCTTAGGATATCCCACAAACTTGCAAAGGACTGATCGTGCCTCGAGTTTGTCCGGATTTTGTTTTTTGACATAGGCCGGACAACCCCATATCTTAATTCGTTTAAAATATGCTCTCTTCCCACTCCATATCTCATATGGTGTGGTAGGTACTGATTTAGACGGAACCAGATTCAATAGGTATATGGCTGTCTCAAGCGCATACCCCCAAAAGGAAATAGGTAACTCAGCATTACTCATCATTGAACGCACCATATCTAATAGGGTGCGATTCCTTCGTTCCGATACACCGTTGTGCTGTGGTGTATAAGGAGGAGTAAGCTGAGAGAGAATCCCATTCTCTTTTAGATAATCCAGGAATTCACTGCTTAAGTATTCACCTCCTCGATCAGATCGAAGAACCTTAATACTTTTGCCAGTTTGGTTCTCTACCTCGTGCTTATATTCTTTGAATTTCTCAAAAGCTTCAGACTTGTGTTTCAATAGGAACACATGCCCGTATCTAGAGAGATCGTCAGTGAATGTAATGAAGTAGGAAGAACCATTTCTGGCGTGTGTAGACATTGGACTGCATACATCACTATGCACCAGTCCCAAGAGTTCAGTAACTCTTTCTCCGTGTCCCGTAAACGGAGTTTTGGTCATTTTTCCTTTGAGACATGAATGGCAAGTGTCATAAGATGATAATTCGAATGAATTCAAATATCCATTCTTATGCAACTTAGCTAGTCGTGTCTCATTGATATGGCCAAGTCTACAGTGCCACAAGAAGGATTCGTTCATTTCTGAGCTTTTCCTTTTGTGTGTGTTTTGTATATTGAAGACTGTATTTTGATTGAGAATGAATATGCCATTATGTAGCGAGCCTGATGCAATCAACCTTTGATCCAGGAATATGTTCATAACATTATCCTTTACTACAAAACTATATCCTTCTTTACTTATAAAGAAACTGATATAATGTTGCACATCATGTTCGGTATATAATAGCACTCATTCAGGACTAGTGTATTACCATTTGGTAATACCAGGTGATATATGCCAACTGCTTTGGCTGCAACATTTGCCCCATTCCCTACTTGAACGGAATGATCACCTTTTCCCAGTTCTCTACCTTTCCTTAGCCCATGTAACTGCTTACATATATGGGATCCTGATCCGGTATCTAATACCCAGGACGTAGGGTGAACTGAGAAACAGTTCTCAATGACAAACACACCCGAAGATGATGCATCAACATGCATGTTCTCCTTTTGGGCGGTGTGAGAATCCAGATATTCTCCTGTTTCCTGTTCATTCTTATAACACTTATAAGATAGAACGGGTTCAACGTTCCCCTGCACAGTATAACATGCGGGTTCGGTCAATACATCCATATTATTATCTTGATTAAGGCATGAAATGGTCGCTACCTGGAGAGAGAGAGAAGAAAACACTTTAGCGTAAGCTCGTGAAAGATCAGATTGGTTATTATCTTATCTAATCAGGATGGCTCCCACTGCTTTTTATCAAATCTTCCTTCAAACCTTAAAAGGAAAGACTAGCCGGGATTAATTACACACTACAAGTTCGCCAATCTTTCAGCCAGGCCAGTGTCGGTACTTTGAGGGAGGTCCCCCGTGCTTTCGCACGAACCTAATTAATGTAAACCTCGTTTTCCCAGAGGCGTAACCTCGTTAACACCTTTCTAGACACCTACTTGATCGGCTAATTGTAATGTGTAAAACTCTCCCAGGAGTAACTCTTACTCGCAGTGGGTATCGGGATCCAACTATCTCATAGAAGGTATGCAATCTCATTGCAAATTTCAACACTTGAAATTCCCGATAATGCTTTTGCCCCTAGCGATCTATGACCTTGACTAAGTCAACAAACCATAAATCGCAAGTCAAGTTCAACCCGTACATTTCCCGATTGAATTAAACCCACTCGTACGACCCTTGACTGAGTCAACAAGGCCGTGCGAATGCTCTAATCCAATCACATCTCATGTTGTTGCAGATAAACATAATTTAGCTACCATACACTATGCCTTGACTAAGTCAACAAACATAGCATGGATACTAAATAATATCTATCTGAAATGACGGAGGGCTACGCGGGTTCTTTCAGAAAAAACCATGAGCGTAATGAACTTGATATCGTTGTAGAATCGAATGAAGTTTTAAAATGGAGTGATTTTGAGGCTTTTCTAGTTTTGCTAAAGGGGTCACTCCCGGTGAAGGGATCGTCGGCCCTTTCCTCGTCGAATGAGGTGCGGGATATATCATATATATCACTGTGCAAAGCAAAAACTCTTAAAATCAATCAAAGCCAAACCGAGTGTGTAGCATCTGCCAGTTATTGCTAAAGGAATCACTCCCGATGAAGGGATCTCGGTCCTTTCCTCATCGAATAAGGTGCAGGGTATATCATATATACCGCTATGCAAAGCAAGAACTGTAGCTACCTGTTTTGTTTAAAATCTGATTCTACAACATCTTAGGTTTCTTTTCTTTCATTAATCACATTAATGAAGTCCCATCATTTAAATACCTAAACATCACAGATAGATATGACGTACACTTATGCCATCCGCAATCGCCTCGATGTCCCCTCGTGCACCGTTAGGTTAGGTAACTAACGACAGAGCAGGGCAGGGCTAGGGCGGGTGTAAAACATAAGTAACGTCTATATAATATATCATATATACTATATACTATATCCATCACATGATCACACTACAGATATCGCAGCAGAAGAAACATATGAAACATTGGATATACTAGGACGTCCGTGTTTTCAATACGAGCCAGTATAAAACACGGATTCCACGGTCGTGATGAATAGCCAATCCCACACCCCTAGACCCCTACGAGAGCAGCAAGCAACCCTGCCAATTCTAGGGTTAGGAGACCCGGACTCGACTCCTCGAGTTGGTCTCCCACTGGACCCCAGAACCCGGTTACTTGTGCTCCCCTCCTTGGGTCTATCCTAATGCGGAAAAGTAAATAATATACAAAAGGTGACAACTTCCGCTACCTGGAAGTGCCCCAAATAAAAGAATATTACATACAAGTTTTTACATGAATGAAAATAGAAAACACTCATCTCACATAAAAACCCCCGGCTATTCGAACACGACGATCCAATATAACATATCCAGCAACACATAACATCACATGTCATCAACGTAAGTAAGTATGCATACCCCAATTGTCGTTGACGTATAGCAACGAAACCGGCGATATGAACATACTACACTTACGGTCACAGAAAAGAAAGTGTAAAACTACAACAATTGGAATCCGCAACCTCTTTACACATCACATGCCTAACAGTTACAAACCCCGCATTTTAGTCTCATTATCGAAAACTCTTTTCAATATCGTATGGGACTAAACTGCTAGATTTATAACATCCATTCAGTTATCTCATAACTGTTTATGAATTCCAATTATTGTATCACATTCCAGATAAACAGAAAATGTTAAACTTTCCGATCGAACAGTCGAATACCCAAGTTTTGCCGATACAGCTCAACACATGAAATAAGTCTAACAATATTCAGTTCGTGCCTCAGTACCAACGGTCCAGCCGTAGAAGGGTCAAGCCAACGCCTCACATGTGGCACGCCGTACTGCCCCAAACCCGAAGGTTCAAAGGGCAGTTCAAGACGGTCACATAATCGAGTTAAGGTTTGTTGTCTTCTAGAGGGTCCATCGCGTTACTTGCACTACTTAGAACGTCGTTAAACTACGGAAAAATCCAACACTTGGAAATTTCCCGACAGGGGAAAAATTGGGTATTTATATCCGGTCGAACTTTTTAACATATTCTAAAAATTATCCGGAAATACACAAAGACGAAATTTGATACCCCGATCGAAACACCGAATCCCCAAAGCAACCCCAGAAAATTCAACTCTTGAATAATTATTAAAAATACCCAGGAAAATCACCACTGGAAACTAAGAATTACTGTGTAAAATTCTTTAAATATAGAGGTCGTACGACCGCGGATCCGCCGCATGAGCCATACTCATGCCGCGGATCCGCGCTGTCTTGGTGGAATTACGCTCACGAATTTCACAGTAAACCTTATAATTTCCTGCTTATTTTTCTGCATATTTTTAATATGGAAAAAACCTCATTTTTGGAAAATGTCCAGAGAGCTCATTTGGTTTAGGGTTTCGGGTTCGTTCGGGCTTCAAATTGCGTCTAGACTTCGTCTAAGGCTCTAGCTAGGCTCTGATACCAGTGAAAGGTTCCTAGGCACCCTATAGAGGTCTCACAAGGCATCGAACATGCCAATTTCAAAAATTATGGGTGCCGCGAAACCCTAACGCGGATCTTAGACTAGAATTCTAGGCGAAACAAGAAACTAGTTAACTATTTAACTAGAAGTTAGATGCTACAACCTTTGTAGATCCGGATTTCCACTTCCTTAGCTCCACGTGGGTGTGCTCTCGCTGTCCATCATGAATCCTAGACTCATTTGTCGGCTTCATCGGGAAAACGGGCGAGCAAGGTCGTCGGCTTCGTGTCAAAGACGATCTACGTCGAGGTTGCACTAGTTCAAGCTCCGACTTCACCAAGTAGTGAAACTTGTGAAGAAAACACCCAAAACCACTTGGCAAGAGGTAGAGGACGAAGAAATAGGAGGTGGGTTCACTTTAGATTTGGATTTCTCTCACTAGATCTCAAGTTGCCATTAAAGTAGCAAGCTTGAAGAAGAAGAAGAAGATGAAGATGGTTATGATAAGTTTTTTTTTTTAAAAGAAATAGAAAATCAATACTTATCATAACTTAAACTAGGGTTAAGTGTAGAGAATAAACCATGGTGAATTAAGTGGGTTAGGGTTAAGCAAGAAGACAAGAATGGTTAAAGAAGTCAAAGCTTCATGAAGCTTCAACTAATGACAAAAGAAAGCCACCATTCTCTTTAAACTTATCCAAATAAATGAATAAACAAATAAATGAATAAATAAATATTCAAAACCCTAATTATCATAATTACCATGGTTTAATTCTATTCACTTAACCATATGATCAAGTATCATCAAACATGATACAAAAAAGTGCACAAAAGTATATCACATATACAATGTGCAATCCAAGTGAGAAAAATCCGTTTAAAGTGAACCAATACTAGTTAATGCAAAGTAATATATCAAATATATAATTATACATTAAATCATTAAATCAACACTTGATTCAATGATCCGGTCATGTCGCACATGACCGACTAGTATTCAATGTATCGGCTTATCGAATCGATCTTCGATTCGATAACTAGGTTATATCGAATATAACCATTCGATACATATATCGCGAGAATGGAATACGGTATCACATACACGCATTATTCTCGGTCCTGCACATATCTCATATGCGCTCCTATTTCGTTTCGCTTGAGCCAGGAAACCTCTGTGTAGGACTCTAAAGACTCGTCAATACGCCGGTAGCAGATGATGATCATATCAAACACCCACAAGCCGCAAGCGGTCTGCTAAACGTAACGGCCACCCGGGTATTGAGCGATCAGAAGATCGACGAGCTAGCCCGCTCACACTCCGGCGAATCCGACCAGTAACACTTACCGTACAGTCCGGTCTATTCGTCTGATATGTCGCATATCAAGTCTAGGGGTGGTATACGTCAGACCCCAATAACCGATAAGTCGTGCCGATGTGAGGCTCATAACGGGTTGAGAAACTACTGGTAACACTTACCAGCAAATCTCTGATCAGCCCTGGCCAGGGACTTCCCTGTTACGGCCAATCGAGCACAGCGCAACATCAACCCCCAATACCGGGAGAGACGAAACCCCTCCTATCGCTCATTGCCTCCATGTGACTCGGGACTGTACCCAAAGACCACCGTTTTGCACGCCCTCATGGACGTGGTAAGGAGGAGATCAAAGCACAGTGGGAATCACACAAGACTCTATGACGATCTCGGGTCTACAGACTAACCTGTACAAGTGTCACCTGAGAACTGCCATCTGACGTGAGGTATAATACCATCTGGGAGTTCTCGGCGAGTCCGTCCAGTGTACCCAGTCTCCACTGAGCACCCGTATACCATCTCTGATGTCAAACACCAATGGATGTTGGATCATCCATCGCCTATCTCATGGGTCGAGAAGCGTATACGCTAGTCTACTCTGGTATATCGATGCCCCGTCTCGATACACCCACGACTAGGGACCTTGAAGGATGTACTTATGGACTACCATGTCCCCACTAGTATGATCTACATCACAGTCCAGGTAGTCAAGTACATATCCTAAGGGCTTTACCAACATGTAACTATAAGACAGTATAAAGAGACTAGTGTACATGTTAAGATAAAGAGTAACCAGATAGCATACTATCATATCGAGCAAGAAAGTCATCTCTATATATGTCTAAGCATCCAATATAATATACATCATCTGTACAATACTGGCCTCTAGGGCATACATACAACTAACAATTTTTAGAACGTGTTAAAAAGTTCGACCGGATATCAATAACTCACTTTTTCCCCTCTTGGAAAATTTTTCAAAAGTTGGATTTTTTCTCGAGTTTAAGAACGTTCTAAGTCATGCAAGTAACGCGGTGGACCCTCTAGAAGACAACAAACCTTAACTCAATTATGTGACCGTCTTGAACTGCCTATAAACCTTAAGGTTTGGGGGAGTACGGCGTGCCACATGTGTGGCGTTGGCTTGACCCTTCTACGGCTGGACCATTGGTACTGTGGCATGTGATGGATATTTTTAAACTGATTTCAAGTGTTAAGATATATTGGGGAAATCTTGGGAGTTTGATTATTCGATCGGAAAGTTTAACATTGTCTATTTATCTAGACAGTGATACAATAATTGGAATCCACAGGTAGTTATGAGATAACTAATTTGAATGTTATAAATATAGCAGTTCAGTCTCAGATGATTGGTTGCCATGGAATTTTGATGTGATCAAAAGTCCGTCGCAATCACGTAGCGTACGCGGATACTCGCCGGGTAAACTTAATAGACAGCGACGCCCCATAACCCCGACCAAGTGACTGTAGGAGAACCCCGTCGCCAAAAGCATCCGTTCGGATGCTCGCGGCAGTAGTGTTCCGCCTTAGTGTACTTCGTCGACGACATCCGGGGGTGCGTCCGTCTACTAAAGTTTGCGACGAGCATTCGATCAGGATGTCGGGAATCTTGTTGAATTGCCCGACTTGATATTAAAAAGAGTTTTCGATGATGAGACTAAAATGCGGAGTTTATAATTGTTAGGCATGCGATGTCTAAGGAATTCATTTGGTTAGGCATGCGATGTCTAAAGAGGTTGCGGATTCCAACTGTTGTAGTTTTTCACTTTCTTTTCTGTGACCGTAAGCGTAGTATGTGGTGTATCGCCGGCTTCGTTGCTATACATCAACGACAATCGGGATATGAATACTTGCTTACGTTGATGATATGAGATATTATATGTTGTTGTGATATGTTATATTGGATCGTCGCGTTCTGAATAGCCGGGGGTTTTATGTGAGATGAGGGTTTTTATTTTCATTCATGTAAAATTCATTTTTATGTAATATTCTTTTATTGGGGCACTTCCGGGCTGAGGATGATGTCACCATTGTATATTATTTAATTTTCCGCATTAGGTGGTCCCAAGGCGGGGAGCACAAGTAACCGGGTTCTACGGTCCAGTGGGAGACCATCTCGAGGAGTCGAGATCGGGTCTCCTAACCCTAGAATTGGCAGTGTTGCTTGCCGCTATCGTAGGGGTCTAGGGATGTGGGTTTGGCTATTCATCGCGACCGTGGAATCCGTGTTTTATACAGGCTCGTATTAAAAACACAGACGTCCTAGTATATCCAATATTTCATATATGTTCTTCTGCTGCAATGTTCAGTGATGAGATCATATTACTGCCTGAGACGAATGTTTATATTATATATATGAGATATATGTTATATTGCAGATTTCGTTTCAAATGTGATGCTTGTGAAGCATAATAAAATGGGACTTCATTAATAAGATTAATGAAATAAAAGAAACCTAAAGATGTTGTAGAAACTTGTTTAAAAACTGGTAGCTCTAGTTCTTGCTTTGCATAGCGGTGTTCCTTGTAGAACATCCAGCACCTTATTCGATAAGGAAAGAGCCGAGATTCTTTCACCGGGAGTGACCTTTTTAGTGAAACTAGCAGATACTGCAAACTCGGTTTGTCTTTTGATTGCTTCTATAGTTTTTACTTTGCATAGTGGTATTTGTGAAATATCCTGCACCTTATTTGATGAGGAAAGGGCCAAAAATCCCAACACCGGGAGTGACCCCTTTAGCAAAACTAGAAAAGCCTCAAAAACACTCCATTTAAAATCACTCGATTCTACAATGATATCAAGTTCATTACGCGAAGGGTTTTCTTAAAAACCTGTCGTAGCCCTCCGTTATTTCAGATAAGTACTACTTAGTATTCGTGCTGTGGTAGTTTAGCCTTCGTCAAGGCGTAGTGTACGGTAGCTAACTAGTGCTTATCTGCTAGCATATGATGCGATTGGATTAGGGTATTCGTACGGCATAGTTTGTCCTTCGTCAAGGGTCATGCGGGTGGGTTTAATTCAATCAGGAAATGTACGGGATGAACTTGACTAGCGGACTATGGGTGGTTTGGCCTTCGTCAAGATCATAGGACGCTAGGGGCAAAATATTATTGGGAATTTCAAGTGTTGAAATTTGCAATGAGATTGCATATCTTCTATGAGATAGTTAGATCCTGATACCCACTGCGAGTAAGAGTTACTCCTGGGAGAGTTTTACACATTACAATTAGCCGATCAAGTAGGTGTCTAGAAAGATGTTAAACGGGATTACGCCTCTGGGAAAACGAGGTTTACTCTAATTAGGTTCGTGCGAAAGCACGGGGGACCTCCCTCAAAGTACTGACACTGGCCTGGCTGAAAGATTAGCGAACTTGTAGCGTGTAATTAATCCCGGCTGGTCTTTCCTTTTAGGGTTTGAAGAAAGATTTGATTAAAACAGTGGGAGACATCCTGATTAGATATATTAGATAACCAATCTAATCTTGCAAGAGCATACGCTGAGTGTTTTCTTCTCTCTCTCCAGGTTGCGACTATATCACGCCTTAATCAAGATAATAATACGGATATATTGACCGAACCCGCTTATTATACTGAGCTGGGGAACGTTGGTCCTGCTCCAACTTATAATTGTTATAAGACAGAGCAGGAAATTGGGGATTACCAGAATTCCCGTGCCGCCCAAAAGAAGAAAGTGCATACTGATGCATCTTCTTCGGGTGTGTTCATTACAGAGAACTGTTTCTCAGTATCCTTTACGTCCTGGGTATTTGATACCGGATCAGGATTCCACATATGTAATTTGTTACATGGGCTACAGATAGGTAGAAGACTGAGAACAGGTGATAAGTTTCATGAGATAGAAACGGTGCAAGAGTTGCAACCAATTCTGTTGGTCACTATCACCCTGTATTACCAGAATATATTGATTCTGAACGAATGTTTTTAGATACCGAACCTGATGTACAACATCATATCAGTCTCTTTATTAGTAAAGAAGGATATAATTTTGTATTGTTGGATAATGTTTTGAACATTTCCTATATCAAGAGTTGATCGGTTGAGGCACGTTATCTAAAAGCATTGACGTTCTAAATCAAACTACAGTTCTTAGTATACAGAACGCACACGAGAAGAATAGTTCAGAAATGAACGGATCCTTCTTGAGGCATTGTAGACTAGGTCATATCAATGCGACTCGGCTAGCAAAGTTACATTTAGATGCATATTTAAATTTGTTTGAATTTACATCTTGTGAAACTTGCCAGTCATGTCACAAACATAAAATGACCACAGCTCTGTTTATTGGAAACAGAGAAAGAGTTAGTGAACTCTTGGGATTGATACATGCTGATGTATGAAAGTCTCCTGTCTATACATGCCAAGACCGGTTCTTTGTACTTCATTACATTCTCTGATGATCTCTCAAGATTAAGACATATGTTCCTGTTGAACACAAGTCCGAAACTTTTGAGATATTCACAGAATATAAGTTAGAAGTAGAGAACCAAAAACAGGTATAAGTATTATGTCTTTTGATGAGATCAAGGAGGAGAATACTTGAGCACGGAATTCCTGGACTATTCTAAAGGAGAATGAGATTCTCTCTCAGCATTACTCCTCCGTATACACCAAAGCACGATGGTATATCGAGGCGGAGCAATAGCACCCTATTTGATATGGTGTGCTCTATGATGAGTACTACTGAGTTTCCTATTTCTTTTTGGGAGTTATGCACTTGAGAAGTTGCATACCTATTGAATAGGGTTCAAATCAAATCAGTTTCCTACCACTTCATATGTGATATGGAAAAGGAAGAGCTCATATATTAAGTTGTTTAAGATTTGGGGTTGTCCGGCCTATGTCTAAAAGAAAAATCCGGACAAGCTCGAGGCAAGGTCTGTTATGTAGAACTGGAATGGTTCCAGCTATACAAACTGCAACTGATGATTTGGTAGAACCAAAGGATTCAATAGTTTCCAACGAACCTCAGCCTCTCCGCCGATCTAGTAGGGTTCCTCACCCACCTGAGAGATACTTCGGTTTTCTCTATGACAGTGGGAGCGAGGATTGCATCATGAGATGATGACCCAACTAGTTTCGAGCTGGCCATCAGGAGTGGGACTCTGTAAGAATGGCTGGATGCTTAGAGATCTGAGATGGAATCCTTATACACCAACAAAGTATGGACTTTGGTTGCTTTATCTGAAGGGTTAAATCCCCATCAGGAGCAAGTATATCTTGAGAAGATTACTAGGTGTACATGGAAAAGTTGAGACTTTCAAAGCTATGCTTAAGTCCATCCAGATCCTTCTTGCCACGGCTACATACTATGACTACGATATCTGGCGGTTGGGTGTCATGACTGCTTTTCTAAATGATGTTTTAGAAAAGAGCGTCTATAAGTACACAGCCAGAGGGCTTCGTCGACAGTGGGAGTAGCGGAAATGTGTGCAAGATGTTTTATATAACAAAACAGGCATCGTGGAGTTGGAACATCTGTTTTGATGTGGTAGTCAAAGAGTTTGACTTCATCAAAATGGTAGATGAACCTTGTATATACAAAAAGGTAGTAGGGAGTATGGTGGTGATCCTCGTAGAGTACGTGGATGACATACTCTTGATAGGGAAAGAGTTTCCTATGCTACGCTCGGTCAATCTCCGCTTATCACAAGGATTCTCCATATAGGATCAAAATGATACCTCCTAAATCCTGGGTTTTGGATCTATGAGATAGATCTAATTGGATGTTAAGATACTCACTAGTTGTAGTGAGATGGTATCAATCGATCCTGGGGAGAATCACTGGAAAGGTTCCAGGGTGATAAGGACGACTGAATGTCAGTCGCAGGCATTGTCTATACCCTAAATGGAGGGACGGTATGTTGGAAGAGTTCCAAGCTAGATACTGTGACTTACTAGACGATTAAAGGCAAGATACATCGTTACCAAGGATGCTACCAAAGAGGCAGTCTGGATATATAAGTTCATGAGATGAACTTCGTTCCTACAATTGTGTGACAATGGAGTTGTGGCTTTTGCCAAGGAACCCCCGTCCCATCTGATATCCAGATATAATTCTTAGGCAGTATCACCTGATCATGGAGATGGTTGATCTCCAGGAAGATCGAGGTTAGGAGAGTAGACACAGAGGACAACAGCGCGGATCCACTCACAAAGGCTTTTTTCCCAGTAGAGACTTTTATGGGATGGTTGAGTATGAGATACTTCAACCGCAACTAATTGTTGGGTATGTGATACCACAACAGATGGCCCTAGTGCAAGTGGGAGATTGTTAGTTATATGTATGCCCTAGAGGTCATTACTGTACATACGATGTATATTGTAGTGGATGCTAGGACATATATAGGGAGGACTTTCTTGCTCGACATGATAGTACGCAATCTGGTTGTACTTTATCTTAACATGTACTCTGATTATCTCTATGTTACATGTTGATAAAGCCCTTAGGAAATGTACTCAACTACTGGGACTATGATGAGATCATACTAGTGGGGCCACGGTAGTCGACGAGTACATCCTATAATTGTTCCTAGTCGAGGGTGTATCGAGACAGGGCATCAATGCACCAGAGTAGACTAGCGTATACGCATCTTGACCCATATGATGGGCGATGGATGATCCCATATCCATCGGTGTTTGACATCAAAGATGGTGTACGGGTGCTCAGTGGAGACTGGGTACACTTGACGGACTCGCCGAGAACTCCCAGATGGTATTATACCTCACGTCAGATGGCAGTTCTCCGGTGACACTGGTACAGAGTAGTCTGTTGACCCGAGATCGTCATAGAGTCTTGTGTGATTCCCACTGCGCTTTGATTTCCATTATACCACGTCCAAGAGGGCATGCAAAAAGGTGGCTTTTGGGTACAGTCCCGAATCACATGGAGGCAATGAGCGATAGGAGGGGATTCGTCTCTCCCGGTATAGGGAGTTGATGTTGTGCTGTGTTCGATTGGCTATAACCGGAAATCCCTGGCCACGGTTGCTGAGATTTACTGGTAAATGTTATCAGTAGTTTCTCGAACTGTTATAGACCTCAAATCGACACGACTTATCGAGCTACTGGGGTCTGACGTTTACCACCCCTAGGCGAGATATGCGACATATCAGACGACGAGACCGGACTGTACGGGAGTGTTACTGTTTGGATTCACAGGAGAATGTACATGCTTTCTTGTTGATCTTCTGAGCGCTCAATACCTAGGTGGTTGTTATGTTTAGCTGACCGCTTGCAGCTTGTGGGTGTTTGATATGATCATCACCTACTGCCGGCGTATTGACGATTCTTTAGAGTCCTACACAGAGGTTTCTTGGCTCAGGCAAAACGGAGTAGGAGAACATATGTGATATGTGCAGGACCGAGGATAATACGATATGAGATACCGTATTCTATTCTCGCGATATGAGATATCGGCCGGGTATATGTGATATAGTCGGGTCATCGTATTAGTCGGTTATATGCGATATAGCCGGATTGTCGGATCAAATGATGATTCGATAATTTATTGTATAATAATATATATGATATATTAAATTACATTAACTAATATTAGCTCGCTAAAAGATTCTTTTTCTCACTCGGGTAATACATTGATATATATGCGATATATGTTAATTGTATTATTTTATTTTGTTACGATAAATATTGTATATGTGATATATAATATTGTAACATGATATGATTACTAATGCAACATGTTTAGTGGAGATTAAACATGGTTAGGTTTTGATTAGGGTTAAGCTTTTCTAGATGTTTCTAGAAGCTTTCTTTTTGTTTTGTGCAAAGATATTTGTTTAGATATTTTTGCATGATATTTCCTTAACCCAACCAAACCTTTAACCTTAGTCAAATCTCTACAAGGGTTAGTTTGACCATGGTTGCATTATTCATCCTTATCATAACTATCATTATTCATCACAAAAGGATTTTTGATCACTATTCTTCTTCTTCTTCCTCCTTTTGCAAAGCTTTCTTGCTTTTTATTTGTGATGAAAAATGAGTGAGAATAAGAAAATAAAAGAGAGAAATAATCCTACTTCATCATCCTCATCTATCCTTTCCATTTAGATGAGGGTGTTCACTTCATATACTGAGTGTTAGCTTGTGTTAACGAAACTTCAAGGTAGATCATCTTTGTATCGAAGATCGGAAGCAAGACTGCATCTTTCTCTTCGTGGAACTTCTCGAGAGTCCGGAACACGATGATCGCAGCGAAGGGACTTCAACACGGAGCTTTAGAAGTAAGGACCGGATCTACAAAGGTTGTAATCCCTCTCACTTAGTGTTAAACTGTTTAACATACTTGTTTTCGCCTAAACTCTAGTTTAAAGATCCGGCTTCGGCTTGTTCGGCATGGCTAAATTTTTAATCGGGCATGGTTGATGTCTCTTAGACCCTTGTGGCAGTGCCTAGCAACCCTACACCCCGTAGATGTGTACATCTACACACCGGGACGCCTCGGCTACTATGATCTGATCTCAGCCTTGACTTTCCACGCCACATCCGACGCCTCTGCACCCGATTCTAGAAGCGTACACAAGTCAAAAAGAGGATAGATATATGAATAGTCGCGGACACAAACGATACAAATCAACCGCGCGCGCTAACTAGACGCGCACGCACTTGGTGCACAAAACGCGTTCGCAACAATGCCACAAACACAACTAGGGTCGCTATACGTTGCAACTAACAAGCCTAGAACCCCAATCGCGCATTCACAACACATTAAATATCTTAGGAAATAGGTAGTAAATTATCAAAACCTCAAACTTAATTAAAATCGATTTATTCCAAAAACCTAGTAAGCATCAATTTACCATTTTAGTTCAAATCTTGATGATTTAACAAAACTAGTGGCCATAATGATCACTTAATAACTTAATTAAGCCACACAAATCCTAACTAAATTTTAATCTCACCTAATTATACTAATCATAAAAATTTAGTTTGCAAGATTATATAATTAAAATAAATTAAAAGTAACAATTAACAAATTAACAACCAGTTTAGATTTTGCAATTCTTAAGATGATAACCTACAATTAGTTAACTTGATTTATTGATAAAAACCCTAACTTGAATTCAAACCCTTTTCTTGAAATTTTAAGTTTGCAATTACCATAATTAAACACCAAAATTAATTAAACTGAAGTAATTAATCAACTAGTAACCATTGGGTTAAGATTATACATCAACAAACAAGAGATCAAACATGCAACTTAGCCTCCCAAAAATCCATCTTGCTCCAAGATTCATGCTAGATTAGTCTAAGGAATAATGGGTAAAGGTTTGATTTGGAATTTGTGGGATTATGTGTGGATTTTTGAGTGAATTTAGAGGATTTTTTATGGGGAAATAAAGTGGGGAAATGGGGAAGGGGGTTGTTGCCCTTGTGCAGGCCGAAAATAGGAGGAGGGGGTGAGGGGAAATGTGTGGGTGAGCTTAAGAAGCATGCCACCGAATACCCCCAATAATGCACCAATCTCTTTTCTTTTCTTCTTTTTTATTTCTTGTGAGAATGGTGGAAAAATGAGGGGGGAAAGGGCTGCTCATTTCGGCCAGCCAAGAGGAGAGGGAAGAGAGAGTGAGGTGAGAAAAAAACCAAGTCAAGAAAACCCCATACCTCAAGTCAACATGCCCATGCTTCTTTTCTTTATTATTTCCTTTTTAATTTTCTTTTCTATTAATTTTTCCTTGAATTTCTAGTACCATCTTGACAATTTCTTTTCATTCCAAAAACAACATGTTACATTTTGGTTTAATGTGTCATGGTGCACTAAACTTGTATTAACCCATTCTAATTTGTAATTAACACTAATTAAATGTATAAGTGAGTGCTTAAAAATAATATTTAAAATAATTAATTGAGAAAAATATTTAAGTAAACTTGAAATTTATAAGTGATCAATTAAATACCAAATACTAGCAATTACATAGCTAGAATAGGTATATTTAAGTCTATGTTGAAAAATAATTATATCTTGGTTTTTACGGAAAACACTAGTTATTTTACCGATTATCGGAAATTTCACCAAAACGATTTTTCAGAACGTTACATATACGGTCCTATGTCTACATATGCCAGGGATGGTTCCGCGTACTATATTATATTCACCGATGTTCTCTCAAGATACGGACATGGGTTCTTGTTGAAAAACAAAACTGAATCTTTTGAGAATTTAAAGGAATCTAAGTACGAAGAACCAGATGGGTAAAGGTATTCAAATCCTTCGATATGATCGGGGAGAAGAATACTGGAGTACGGAATTCCGAGACTATTTAAAAGTGAATGAGATTCTCTCTTAGTTTACTCCTCCGTATACACCACAGCACAACGGTATATCGGGGTAGAGGAATCGCACCCTATGAGATATGGTGCGCTCTATGATGAGTACTGCTGAGTTGCCTATTTCCTTTCAGGGACATGCACTTGAGAAGATGCATACCTATTTAATAAAGTTCCGATCAAATCCGTTGCCTACCGCTCCATATAAGATATGGAATGGGAAGAGACCATCTCTTAAACGAGTTAAGATATGGAATTGTCCGGCCTATGTTGAAAAGAAAAATCCGGACAAGCTTAAGGAAAGTTCAGTTCTGTGCAAGTTTGTAGGATATCCCAAATATTCATGAGGGTATATCTTCTACCACACCGAGGAACAAAAGATGTTTTGTTTCTCGACATGCCACCATTTTAGAAAAGGAATTTCTTAAGGAAGAAATTAGTGACGATGAGGTAGAACTGGAAGAAGTTCCAGCAAAGAAAACTAGAATTGACAATTTGTTGGAACCAGAGGATTCAATAGTCCCTGACAAACCGAAACCACTCCGCAGATCTAGAAGGGTTCCTCAACCACCTGAGAGATACTACGGTTTTCTCATAGACGGTAGGAGCGAGGATTGCATCATGGAGATAATAACCCAACTAGTTTCGAGCAGGCCATCACGAGTAGGGACTCAGTGAAATGGCTGGATGCTATGCGATCTGAGATGGATCCATATACACCAACAAAGTGTTGACTTTGGAAGTTGCTCCTGAAGGGGTAAAACCCATCGGGAGAAAGAGGATCTTTGAGAAAGATAATTTGGTGTAGATGGAAAAGTTGAGACTTTCAAAGCTATGCTTAAGTCCATCAGGATCCTACTTGCCATTGCTGCATACCATGACTACGAAATTTGGAAGACCGCACGTCAAAACCGCTTTTCTAAATGGTGATTTAGAAGATAGCGTGTATATGACACTGCCGAAAGGCTTCGTAGAAAGTGGGAGCAGCGGAAGCATGTGCAAGCTGCTTAAATCCGTCTACGGGTTAAAGCAGGCTTCGCGGAGATGGAACATCTATTTTAATGAAGGCGTCAAAGAGTTTGATTTCATCAAAAAGGTAGATGAACCATGTATAAATAAGAAGGTTGTAGAGAGTATGGTTGTCTTCCTCGTATTGTACGCGGATGACATACTCTTAGAAAGTGTGTTCCTATGCTACACTCGGTCAAGCACCTCTTATCGCGCAGTGTCACGACCCGAAATTAGCACGTGACGACCCTAATACTACGCAACGCGGTAAAAGAAAGCCAAAACCCAGAAATCTAAACCATCAAAAATAATAAGAAAGTGATAATAGTATTTTCAAAACCTTTGAAATCACAACCCAAATTCTTTAAAGTCTCACTTTTATTACTTAAAATTTTGGCAGCACCTCCTTTGTAAAAACCATCCCCAAAATGGGTACAACATAATATAAAAGTAAAAGCATCCCAAACGGGAGCAAAATCCACGCCCAACGGCGGAAAACAATCACCACAACAGATATACGACGCCGTAGCGAAGAAAAAGACGATATAAATAAAACTGCATAAAAACTTCTAAGTCACAAAATAATATACAATATCGTCCTCACACCAAGTCACCAAGTCATACATAATACTGGTAGATGGAGAGTACATGGATACAACGAATATACAATACCACATCGGATAACCACAAAACCCACCTGGGCAAAACTGCACACTGTCAGACGAAGTGGTATCCGCAGCAAAAGATGATATGATGGATGAAAATAGCCCTGCCTCTGACTATCCTGAGGAACACATGCAAACACTGTGGCACAACGGGGGTGAGTTGCCAACTCGTGTATAGTAAATAACATATGCAGGTAATCGCGAGTATGCACATACAACGCAAATCTAACACAAGCATTTAATATCAATGAACGGTCATATGTAATGCAATAATCATGAAATAATGATATGAAGATGTATATATGCAACAGTCATGAAAGGTACTCTAATAGGTACTACTAATACATGAAACAGTGCATAAACAATAAATGTAGAGAATGGAATGAAATATGTCATTTCCACGGAATCCTGATATCATGGTAGGATCACAATCCATCAAGACAATCCAAATCCCAATTCCTCCAATCAGCCCCCAAATTGGCTCTCATATCATATAAGTCTCACAAATCATGAATGTACACTATCAAGTAGATCTCACATATCCCGTATGTACAATACCAAGTATATCTCGTATACCCCAAATGTACAATATCAAGTAGATCTCACAAATCCCGAGTGTACAAAATCAGCAATCTCATATATATCCTGTAATCAATATCAAATGAATTCTCAAATGTCCTAAATCCAATGTCAATAAGTCCTTTACATTCTAGGTATATTTGCATGAATAAAATATGATGATGTATATAAATTAATGTCAATACACATATATTAGCGTCCCATTCCACTAATATTGGTGTAAGGGCATATATAACAGCGGCTTAATCCCCTGTTATATATACAAAGGAGTAAAAAGAATATCATGAAACCAATATGTCAAGCATCGACACAGAAATGTTGATCTATTAGGTGCTGTCACCAAGACTGGCACCCTGATAGGTACGTATCACACGCTATCCGAAAAGCACGAGTGCCTAGCTCTGACCCCCGTCTTTCCACGTATCCATACGTACATGACTCCCAACGGCATCCCCATGATAACCGCCGAGTCATTGGTAATATCACCGGATGGTATGGTTTCCCTGCCAGGCTCAATCGGCAAGGTCCATCAATCGTCTTTCCCCGGGGTACCTTCGGGCCTTACCATGTACCCTCATACGGCCCACGACGCCTCCTCGCATGGAGTATATATATCAGAACCGATAAATCTCATGGTGGATGCTGAAATGTCATATCAAGGGAAACCGGGTTTTTCAAATAATGCATAATTTCATGAACTTCCACGGTTCCCAAATCCAGAAAACATCATGAAAAATCCATATCTCAATGCGAAAATCCATGAATATAATATACGCATCATAAATCTGAAATGCGAGTATATAAAGGAAAAGCATCAATTAATTGTAACAAGTTAATATAATATCATGCGGTTCCTAATCTCTCCAATTCTAAAATAACATCAAGTAAAGGTAAACATGTAGCTATAACCAGATATATGTATCTACCTATAAGTAATGATGTAGTATACCCCCTAGGTATAAGTGAAGTATGTGAGTAAGGTATACCTGTAGGTATGACATAAAGTGTGTATGTACCTATTGCTGATGGTACGGTACTCTATAGGTATACAGGTATCTAACACGTAAGTATGTGAAGGCATATGTGTAAGCATGTGGATATACAGGTATGCTAAATGTCATATGCGATAAGAACTATGAATCAATGTCTCAATGTTCCTAACCAAGCAATATCATTTCTATATGTGGGTTGTGCGTGACATGTCAATTATTGACGGTGTGTGTGGCATACAATCAGTGCACGTGCAACATAAGCCGTCAATAATGGTGCAGTGTCCTAAGGATACTAGTCCAAGCACAACACTAACTAAGCAATAGGGTGAATGTGCAATTCTAAATATGACATAGAATATGCGACAGAAATAACATCTCTAGCCCAGACGCATAACGCCATGCGGGCGATTCCCCTGTAGATGTTAAATCTACTCACCAACACTCCTGGCTAAGTGTAGCCTACCACCTGTTTTCCTTTGTAGCTGTGTCCGTAGTCCCCTCCTGCGAACCTACAATATTAAGACAATAAAACAAGTGTATATTAATAATAACCCTAAAGTACGTACACACTACATTAGACCGACGCAACAACACAAAACATACTCTCAAGTGTTCATATTGTGGCTAACGCGCGTAGCGACACGACGAAAACAACCTAAGAGTAAAACCACACAAAGTGCACGATCTGTATCGTATAACGTATCGTGCGAACACAAAACGCTACAACCTACCTAAGTGATCCCAGATTTTGCATACAGAGAAAACTAAACAAACAAAAAAGACCAAAAACACCAAAACCACAGCAGACCTACCCAGAAAAACCCAAACCCAAACTCCTACCCACGGCCGATCTCGCCGGAATCCTCTTCAGACGTCGCCGGCCCTGGCCGGTGGGATGGGTCTCGTGTCTCAGGTGAAAGCCTATGGTCACAGATACAACACAACTAAAATGTTTGGTTTTCTAGTATTTTCTCGGGATCACAGCAGGTCATAGATATCGCAAATCGACACTAAAATACGATATATTGCTCAAAACTTAACTTTAAATACTTAAAACTGAAACTAACTAGCTACATACCACAAAAACTATAAAAAGAACATATAAGGATCATTACCTATCCTCAAGGGCACAAAGATCCAAGCTTTCCTAGCTCCAAGATGCTAAAATCAAGACTTGGGGTATTTTTGTGATTTAAATTAGGAATTTTGGAGATTTATGAGCTTGGGAATTGTTGTAAATGGTGTGGAAAAGATCAAGGGCAGGAAGAATGAAGAGGATTCGGCCAAGGGAGGAGGTAAGGAGTTGTGTGGAGTGTTCTAGCTCAATTCTAGCATTAAATGCAATAAATGCATTCACATGCACACTTGCACACATGCTTGCACCTCTTTTCTATTTCTTTTCTTTTCTTTAATCCAATAAATCCTAACCTCCACACAAATATCTAGATACCAAGTGATGGGTTTTGATTTTACCCAAACATAATTGTTGAAAAGATCACTTAAGCGAAATTTCCCAAAAAGTGAATACCGCATTAAAATAATATTAAAATTGGGAAAAATTTAAATTGAACCAAAATATCCCATATAACCCGAAAGCTTGCGCACTAGCTTTATTTTAGCTAAACTAGGCGCTGAAAAGTCTATATGGTCATTTGATCACAGTCGGTTTAAAACGGAAAATACCGACAATTTTACCCAAAAACGGAAAAATTCATATAACGATTTCTAAAACATTACAATCTCCCCCCTTATAAAAATTCGTCCCCGAATTTAAAATTCTCACTAAGCGTACCTTCAAAAAGAAAAGTACAAAACTCCCAAATCTCGCTCGCAGCCTCCCAAGTGACCACCTCACTAAACGGCTACGTCCAAGAAAACCCTCCACAGATAGCGAGACCCTTGACCGAAGTTTCTCCACCTGCCGAGCCATTTACACCAATGGCTGCCGGTGAACGAAAAGTGTAGGGTTCCTAGGCACTCTCAAGAGGTCACACAAGGCATCGAACATGCCAATTTCAAAAATTATGGTGCCGAGAAACCCTAGTACGGATCGTTTGCTAGAAAACTAGGCGAAAAAGCTAACTAGTTAACACTTAACTATGAGAAAACGGATATACAACCTTTGTAGATCCGGTGCTCCACCTTCATAACTCCGCAACGAAGTCCTCTCCGCTGTCCAAAAAGAATCCGGGCTCTAGCGTCGACTTCATCGGAGAATAAGCGAGCTAGGTCGTCGATGTCCATGCCGAAGATGATCTACGTCGAGGCATCGCTAAATCAAGCTCCGAATTCACCAAGTCAAGAAACTTGTGAAGAAAACACACTCTACTACTTGGCAAGAGGTAGAGGATGAAGAAATAGGAAGTGGGTAGACTTTAGAATTGGATTTCTCACACTTATGCTCAAATTGCCATTGTTGAAGCAAGCTTTCTTCTTGAAGAAGAAGAAGAAGAAGATGATAAATCTTATGATAAGTTGAATAAATATTGAAAAAGAAAATCAATACTTATCATAACATGAACCATGGTCAAGTGTAGAGATTAAACTAGGGTTAATGGAGTGGTTAGGGTTAAGCATGAGACAAAATGGTTACTTAGGTCAAAGCTTCATGAAGCTTCAACTAGAATACAAAACAAGCCACCATTTTCCTTTATGCTATTCATTTTTCCAAAAAGAATAAATGAACAAATAAATGAATAAGTAAAAACCCTAATCATCCACTTAACCATAGTTTAATACTTTACACTTAACAAAAAAGCATGTATCATCAAACATGATACAATCATGTGCACAAAATCATATCGCATATGCAATGCGCACACCCGAGTGAGAAAATCCATTTAAAGTGAACCGATACTAGTTAATGCAAAGTAATATATCAAATATATAATTATGCATCAAATAATTAAATCAACACTTGATTCAATGATCCGGTCATGTCGCACACAACCGACTAGTATACAATGTATCGGCTTATCGAATCAATCCTTGATTCGATAACTAGGTTATATCGCATACAACCATTCGACACATTCATCGCGAGAATGGAATACGGTATCACATACACGCATTATTCTCGGTCCCGCACATATCTCATATGCGCTCCTATTTCGTTTCGCTTGAGCCAGGAAACCTCTGTGTAGGACTCTAATGACTCGTCAATACGCCGGCAGCGGATGATGATCATATCAAACACCCACAAGCCGCAAGCGGTCTGCTAAACGTAACGGCCACCCGGGTATTGAGCGATCTGAAGATCGACGAGCAAGCCCGCTCACACTCCAGTGAATCCGACCAGTAACACTACCGTACAGTCCGTTCTGATCGTCTGATATGTCGCATATCTCTCCTAGGGGTGGTAAACGTCAGACCCCAATAGCTCGATAAATCGTGTCGATATGAGGTCTATAACAATTCGAGAAACTACTGGTAACACTTACCAGTAAATCTCAGCAACCCTGGCCAGGGATTTCCTGTTATAGCCAATCGAACACAGCGCAACATCAACTCCCTATACCGGGAGAGACGAATCCCCTCCTATCGCTCATTGCCTCCATATGACTCGGGACTGTACCCAAAAACCACCGTTTTGCACGCCCACTTGGACGTGGTAAGATGGAAATCAAAGCACAGTGGGAACCACACAAGACTCTATGACGATCTCGGGTCAACAGACTACTCTGTACCAGTGTCACCAGAGAACTGCCATCTGACGTGAGGTATAATACCATCTGGGAGTTCTCGGCGAGTCCGTCCAGTGTACCCAGTCTCTACTGAGCACCCGTATATCATCTCTGATGTCAAACACCAATGGATATGGGATCATCCATCGCCCATCTGTATGGGTCGAGAAGGTATACGCTAGTCTACTCTGGTATATCGATGCCCCGTCTCGATACACCCACGACTAGGGACTTTGAAGGATGTACTTATGGACTACCATGTCCCCACTAGTATGATCCGCATCATAGTCCAGGTAGTCAAGTACAGATCCTAAGGGCTTTACCAACATGTAACAGGAAGACAATCAGTGTACACGTTAAGGTAAAGATCAACCAGATAGCATACTATCATGTCGAGCAAGAAAGTCTTCCCTATATATGTCCCAGCATCCACTACAATATACATCCTATGTATAGTAATGGCCTCTAGGGCATATATATAACTAACAATCTCCCACTTGCACTAGGGCCATCTGATAGCAGTGGTTGTAGTATCTCATACTCAACCATCCCATAAAAGTCTCTCTCTGGGAACAGGCCTTTGTGAGTGGATCCGCTGTGTTGTCCTCTGAGTCTACTCTCCTAACCTCGATCCCCTGGAGATCAACCATCTCCATGATCAGGTGATACTGCCATAGAATATGTCTGGATCACTGATGGGACCGGCGTTCCTTGGCATAAGCCACAACTCCATTGTCACACAATGGGAGGAACATAGTTCATCTCATGAACCAATATACACCCAAACAGCCTCTTTGGTAGCATCATAAGTAGCGATGTATCCTGCCTTTATCGTCTAGTATGTCACGGTATCTAGCTTGGAACTCTTCCAACATACCGTCCCTTTACTGAGGGCAAAGACAATGCCTGCGACTGACATTCAGTCGTCTTTATCACCCTGGAACACTTTCAGTGATTCTCCCCAGGATCGATTGATACCATCTCACTACATCTAGTGAGAATCCTAACATCCAATTAGATCTATCTCATAGATCCAAAACCCAGGATTTAGGAGGTATCACTCTGATCCTACACGGAGAATCTTTGTGATAAACGGAGATCGACCGAGCGTAGCATAGGAAACTCCTTCCCTATCAAGAGTATGTCATCCACGTACTCTACGAGAATCGTCACAATACTCCCTACTACCTTTTTGTTTATACAAGGTTCATCTACCATTTTGATGATGTCAACTTCTTTGACTAATCCATCAAAACAGATGTTCCAACTCCGCGATGCCTGCTTTATCCTATAAAGTATCTTGCACACGTTTCCGCTGCTCCCACTGTCTACGAAGCCCTCTGGCTGTGTTCTTATAGACGCTTTCTTCCAAAACATTATTTAGAAAAGTTTTCATGACACCCAACCACCAGATATCATAGTCATGGTATGTAGCCGTGCCAAGTAGGATCTGGATGGACTTAAGCATAGCTCCTTAGAAAAAGTTTCATCATTATCCACGCCTGGTTGATGACGAAAACCTTTAACAAGTCTAGCTTTGAAAGTCTCAACTTTTCCATTTACACCAAGTAATCTTCTCAAGATATACTTGCTCCTGATGGGGATTTAACCCTTCAGATATAGCAGCTAAAGTCCATACTTTGCTGGTGTATAAGGATTCCATCTCAGATCACTAAGCATCCAGCCATTCTTACAGAGTCACACTCCTGATGGCCAGCTCGAAACTAGTTGGGTCATCATCTCATGATGCAATCCTCGCTCCCACTGTCATAGAGGAACCGAAGTTTCTCTCAGGTGGGTGAGGAACCCTACTAGATCGGCGGAGAGGCTGAGGTTCGTTGGTATCTACTGAATCCCTTGGTTCTATCAAATCATCTGCTGTAGTTCGTATAGCTGGAACCTTTCCAGTTCTACAATACAGACTTTGCCTCGAGCTTGTCCGGATTTTGCTTTCAGACATAGGCCGGTCAACCCCAAATCTTAACTAACTTAAGACATGGGCCCTTCCCATTCCATATCACATATGAAATGGTAGGCAATTTGATTTGATTGGAACCCTATTCAATAGGTATGCAACTTCTCAAGTGCATAACACCCAAAAGGAAATAGGTAGCTCAGTATTACTCATCATAGAGAACACCTTATCACATAGGGTGTAATTGCTCCACCACGATATACCATCGTGCTATGGTGTATGCGGAGGAGTAATGCTGAGAGAGAATCTCATTCTCCTTTAGAAAAGTCCAGGATTTCCGTGCTCAAGTATTCTCCTCCTTGATCTCATCATAGGATATAATACTTATACCAGTATTCTGGTTCTCTACTTCTCGCTTATATTCTGTGAATATCTCAAAAGGTTCGGACTTGTGTTTCAACAGGAACATAGGTCTGAATCTAAAGAGATCATCAGAGAACGTAATGAAGTATAAAGAACCAGTCTTGGCATGTGTAGACAGGGGACCTACATACATCAACATGTATCATCCCAAGAGTTTACTAACTCTTTCTCTGTTACCAATAAACAGAGCTGTGGTCATTTTATCTTTGTGACATGACTGGAAAGTTTCACAAGATGTAAATGCAAACTGATTTAAATATGCATCTTTATGTAACTTAGCTAGTCGGGTCGCATTGATATGACCTAGTCTACAATACCTCAAGAAGAATCCGTTCATTTCTGAACTCTTTCTCTTGTGTGTGTTCAGTATACTAAGAACTGTAGTTTGATTTAGAACATCAATGCTTTTAGATATCGTGCCTGAACCGATCAACTTTTGATATAGGAAATGTTCAAAACATTATCCAACAATACAAAATTATATCCTATCTTTACTAATAAAGAGACTGATATGATTTTGTATATCAGGTTCGGTATCTAATAACATTCGTTCAGAATCAATGTATTGGTAATACAGGGTGACAGTGACCAACAGACTTGGCTGCAACACTTGCCCCGTTTTCTGCCTCATGAAACTTATCACCCGTTCTCAGTTCTCTACCATTCTGTAGCCCTATGTAACTGATTACATATCTGGGATCCTGATCTGGTATCACATACCCAGGACGTAGAGGATACAGAGAAACAGTTCTTTGTAATGAACATACCCGAAGATGATGCATCAGCATGCACTCTCTTCGTTTGGGCGGCACGGGAATTCTGGTAATCCCCAATTTCCTGCTCTGTCTTATAACAATTATAAGTTGGAGCGGGACCAACGTTCCCCAGCTCAGTATAACAAGCGGGTTCGGTCAATAATCTGTATTATTATCTTAATTAAGGCGTGATATGGTCGCTACCAGGAGAGAGAGAGAAGAAAACACTCAGCGTGCGCTCTGTCAAGAATAGATTGGTTATTATTTTATTTAATCAGGATGGCTCCCACTGCTTTTTATCAAATCTTCCTTCAAACCCTAAAAGGAAAGACTAGCCGGGATTAATTACACACTACAAGTTCGCCAATCTTTCAGCCAGGCCAGTGTCGGTACTTTGAGGGAGGTCCCCCGTGCTTTCGCACGAACCTAATTAATGTAAACCTCGTTTTCCCAGAGGCGTAACCCCGTTGACACCTTTCTAGACACCTACTTGATCGGCTAATTGTAATGTATAAAACTCTCCCAGGAGTAACTCTTACTCGCAGCGGGTATCGGGATCCAACTATCTCATAGAAGGTATGCAATCTCATTGCAAATTTCAACACTTGAAATTTCCGATAATATTTTGCCCCTAGCGTCCTATGAGCTTGACAGAGGTCAACAAACCATAGGCTGCTAGTCAAGTTCAACCCGTCATTTCCTGATTGAAGTAAACCCACCCGCACAACCCTTGACAGAGGTCAACAAGGTCGCACGACTACCCTAAATCAATCACATCATATGCTTATGCAGATAAGCACTAATCAGCTACAGCACACTACGCCTTGACAGAGCTCAACAAACGCAGCACGAATACTAACCAGTACATATCTGAAATGACGGAGGGCTACGACAGGTTTTTCTGAAAACCTATTGCGTAATGAACTTGATATCGTTGTAGAATCAAATGATTTTAAAATGGAGTGATTTTGAGGCTTTTCTAGTTTTGCTAAAGGAGTCACTCCCGGTGAAGGGATCGTCGGTCCTTTCCTCGTCGAATGAGGTGCGGGATATATCATATATATCACTGTGCAAAGCAAAAACTCTTAAAAGCAATCAAAAGACAAACCAAGTGTGTAGCATCTGCCAGTTATTGCTAAAGGAGTCACTCCCGGTGAAGGGATCTCGGTCCTTTCCTTATCGAATAAGGTGCAGGATATATCATATATACCGCTGTGCAAAGCAAGAACTGTAGCTACCTGTTTTATTTTGAAATTCGATTCTACAACATCTTAGGTTTCTTTTATTTCATTAATCTCATTAATGAAGTCCCATCATTTAAAATGTACCTAAACATCACAGATAAATACGACGTACACTTATGCCATCCGCATTCGCCTCGATGTCCCCTCGTGCACCGTTAGGTTAGGTAACTAACGGCAGAGCGGGGCAGGGCTAGCGCGGGTGTAAAACATAAGTAACGCCTATATAATATAACATATATAATATATACTGTATCTATCACAGAACATCTCATGATCACATCACAGATATCGCAGCAGAAGAATCATATGAAATATTGGATATACTAGGACGTCCGTGTTTTCAATACGAGCCAGTATAAAACACGGATTCCACGGTCGTGATGAATAGCCAAACCCACACCCCTAGACCCCTACGAGAGCGGCAAGCAACCCTGCCAATTCTAGAGTTAGGAGACCAGGACTCGACTCCTCGAGTTAGTCTCCCACTGGACTCCAGAACCTGGTTACTTGTGCTCCCCTCCTTGGGTCTATCCTAGTGCGGAAAAGTAAATAACATACAAACGGTGACTACTTCCGCAACCTGGAAGCGCCCCAATAAAAGAATATTACATACAAGTTTTTACATGAATGAAAATGAAAAACACTCATCTCACATAAAAACCCCCGGCTATTCAAACACGACGATCCAATATAACATATCCAGCAACACATAACATCACATGTCATCAACGTAAGTAAATATGCGCATCCCAATTGTCGTTGACATATAGCAACGAAACCGGCGATATCACATATTACACTTACGGTCACAGAAAAGAAAGTGTAAAACTACAACAGTTGGAATCCGCAACCTCCTCAGACATCGCATGCCTGACCAAATGAATTTCTTAGACATCGCATGCCTAACAATTATAAACCTCGCATTTTAGTCTCAAAATCGAAAACTCTTTTCAATATCAAGTCGGGTAATTCAACAAGATTCCCGACATCCTGATCGAATGCTCGTCGCAAACTTCATTAGGCGGCTGCACCCCCGATACCGTCGACGAAGTGCACCAAGGAGGAACACCGCTACTGCGAGCACCCGAACGGATGCTTTCGGCGACGGGGTTCTCCTACAGTCACTTGGTCGGGGCTATGGAGTGAGGCTGTCTATTAAGTTTACCCGGCGAGTATCCGCGTACGCTACGTGATTGCGACGGACTTTTGATCACATCAAAATTCCGTGGCAACCGATCAAGTGAGACTAAACTGCTATGTTTATAATATTCATTCAGTTATCTCATAACTTTTTGTGAATTCCAATTATTGTATCCCATTCCAGATAAATAGAAAATGTTAAACTTTCCGATCGAACAATCGAACACCCAAGTTTTCCCAATACAGATCAACACATGTAATAAGTCTAACAATATTCAGTTCGTGCCTCAGTACCGACGGTCCAGCCGTAGAAGGGTCAAGCCAACGCCTCATATGTGGCACGCCGTACTGCCCCAAACCCGAAGGTTCAAAGGGCAGTTCAAGACGGTCACATAATCGAGTTAAGGTTTGTTGTCTTCTAGAGGGTCCATCGCGTTACTTGCACTACTTAGAACGTCGTTAAACTACGGAAAGATCCAACACTTGGAAATTTCCCGACAGGGGAAAAGTTGGGTATTTATATCCGGTCGAACATTTTAACATATTTTAAAATTTATCCGGAAAGACACACAGTCAAAATTTGATAATCCGATCGAAACACCGAATCCCCAAAAACACAGCAGAAAAATTCAACTCTTGAATAAATATTAAAAATTCCCAGAAAACTCAGCTCTTTGAACTAGGAATTACTGTGCAAAGGAACAGGGCTGACGTCATCAAGGGGCCGCTGATCCGCCGCAGAAGCCATGCTTCTGCGGCGGATCCGCCGCGAAATTTACTGTTCACCAGAAACTTTTTGCACCGTAATTCTTATTTTTCCCTGCTGAATTTTTTAGCAATTTTTAATTTTGAAAAAGACCAGATTTTAAAAAATGGACAGAGAGCATATTTGTGATCGGGTTTCGGGTACGTTCGGACTTCAAACTCCGTCTAGACTTCGCCTAAGGCTCTAGCTAGGCTCTGATACCACTGTAGGGTTCCTAGGCACTCTCAAGAGGTCACACAAGGCATCGAACATGCCAATTTCAAAAATTATGGTGCCGAGAAACCCTAGTACGGATCGTTTGCTAGAAAACTAGGCGAAAAAGCTAACTAGTTAACACTTAACTATGAGAAAACGGATATACAACCTTTGTAGATCCGGTGCTCCACCTTCATAGCTCCGCAACGAAGTCCTCTCCGCTGTCCAAAAAGAATCCGGGCTCTAGCGTCGACTTCATCGGAGAATAAGCGAGCTAGGTCGTCGATGTCCATGCCGAAGATGATCTACGTCGAGGCATCGCTAAATCAAGCTCCGACTTCACCAAGTCAAGAAACTTATGAAGAAAACACACTCTACTACTTGGCAAGAGGTAGAGGATGAAGAAATAGGAAGTGGGTAGACTTTAGAATTGGATTTCTCACACTTATGCTCAAATTGCCATTGTTGAAGCAAGCTTTCTTCTTGAAGAAGAAGAAGAAGAAGATGATAAATCTTATGATAAGTTGAATAAATATTGAAAAAGAAAATCAATACTTATCATAACATGAACCATGGTCAAGTGTAGAGATTAAACTAGGGTTAATGGAGTGGTTAGGGTTAAGCATGAGACAAAATGGTTACTTAGGTCAAAGCTTCATGAAGCTTCAACTAGAATACAAAACAAGCCACCATTTTCCTTTATGCTATTCATTTTTCCAAAAAGAATAAATGAACAAATAAATGAATAAGTAAAAACCCTAATCATCCACTTAACCATAGTTTAATACTTTACACTTAACCAAAAAGCATGTATCATCAAACATGATACAATCATGTGCACAAAATCATATCGCATATGCAATGCGCACACCCGAGTGAGAAAATCCATTTAAAGTGAACCGATACTAGTTAATGCAAAGTAATATATCAAATATATAATTATGCATCAAATAATTAAATCAACACTTGATTCAATGATCCGGTCATGTCGCACACAACCGACTAGTATACAATGTATCGGCTTATCGAATCAATCCTTGATTCGATAACTAGGTTATATCGCATACAACCATTCGACACATTCATCGCGAGAATGGA
This sequence comes from Agapanthus africanus, assembly GCA_030015575.1. NCBI lineage: Eukaryota > Viridiplantae > Streptophyta > Magnoliopsida > Asparagales > Amaryllidaceae > Agapanthus > Agapanthus africanus. The sequence goes on from JASDDO010000019.1 coordinate 610,198,355, forward strand.
ATACGGTATCACATACACGCATTATTTTCGGTCCCGCACATATCTCATATGCGCTCCTATTTCGTTTCGCTTGAGCCAGGAAACCTCTGTGTAGGACTCTAAAGACTCGTCAATACGCCGGCAGCGGATGATGATCATATCAAACACCCACAAGCCGCAAGCGGTCTGCTAAACGTAACGGCCACTCGGGTATTGAGCGATCTGAAGATCGACGAGCAAGCCCGCTCACACTCCAGTGAATCCGACCAGTAACACTACCGTACAGTCCGGTCTGATCGTCTGATATGTCGCATATCTCGCCTAGGGGTGGTAAACGTCAGACCCCAATAGCTCGATAAGTCGTGTCGATATGAGGTCTATAACAATTCGAGAAACTACTGGTAACACTTACCAGTAAATCTGAGTAACCCTGGCCAGGGATTTCCTGTTATAGCCAATCGAACACAGCGCAACATCAACTCCCTATACCGGGAGAGACGAATCCCCTCCTATCGCTCATTGCCTCCATGTGACTCGGGACTGTACCCATAAACCACCGTTTTGCACGCCCTCTTGGACGTGGTAAGATGGAAATCAAAGCACAGTGGGAACCATACATGACTCTATGACGATCTCGGGTCAACAGACTACTCTGTACCAGTGTCACCAGAGAACTGCCATCTGACGTGAGGTATAATACCATCTGGGAGTTCTCGGCGAGTCCGTCCAGTGTACCCAGTCTCTACTGAGCACCCGTATATCATCTCTGATGTCAAACACCAATGGATATGGGATCATCCATCGCCCATCTGTATGGGTCGAGAAGGTATACGCTAGTCTACTCTGGTATATCGATGCCCCGTCTCGATACACCCACGACTAGGGACTTTGAAGGATGTACTTATGGACTACCATGTCCCCACTAGTATGATCCGCATCATAGTCCAGGTAGTCAAGTACAGATCCTAAGAGCTTTACCAACATGTAACAGGGAGACAATCAGTGTACACGTTAAGGAAAAGATCAACCAGATAGCATACTATCATGTCGAGCAAGAAAGTCTTCCCTATATATGTCCCAGCATCCACTACAATATACATCCTATGTATAGTAATGGCCTCTAGGGCATATATATAACTAACAAAAAGATCGCGTCAAAGCTAAATGGTCTGGTGCTGAATCATGTGGGAAAGTCATGAAGATAATTGCAAAATATTAACACAAAGAAAATGGGGTGAATAGTCAATAATCTGGGCGGAAGTGCCAAGTTATAAGCAATCGAACCAACTCGCTTTAAGGATCTCAAAAGGACCTATGATCCTGGGATAAGCTTCCCAAAACTCAACACGTCATTCATAGGAAAGTCCGTAGGAATACATGATCTCCCACTGCGAACCCAAGTCTGCGACCACCATGGTCGACATAAGACCTTTGTCTGCACTGGCTGTCATCATCCTAACCTGAACCAACTAGATCATCATCCAAAAATCCTACTCACGCAGAGTCAGAAAAAACAGACTGGTGATCAACACAACCTAACAACTAATTAAAGGCTGCCAATTGGAGTGCCTCCTGATAACTGCAATCGAAGGAGAATCCTAACAATGGCAAGTGACGATCCCAACTGCCGACAATAATTAACACGTACGCAGAAGCATATCCTCCAAAGTCGGTATAGCCCGCTCTCACAAAACCATCATCCTGCGGATGGAAAACGGAGCTAAAGCTCAACCAGTGCCCAAGGCTTCCTGAAATTCCTACCCAAGACGGCAAGCGAACAGGGTGCCTTATTGGATACGACCCATGAAGAAAATCCATGCAATGCACAAACTTAACAAAGAACAACTGAGCAAACTGAGCAAAACCGACAACAGCCTCCGAATAGAGTCACACCCAGACTAAACCTGGGTAGACGCCACAATGAATATTCATGGAGATCTGCTCCCATTCCTACTTCGGAATGGTTACAGGTTGCAACTCTTCAGCCGTTCTCAGATGCTCAGCAAAAAACAAAGAAAGAGCTGGTGCAGTTGTCAACCGAATCTCCAACTGCTAGAAACTCCGTACGCATGCCTCAGTCCAAAGAAAAGAACCTCCTTTCAGGTCAGTCCAGTCAACGGTGCTGTAAGTCCATGTCACGCACCCCATGAACTTGTGGGGAGGCGGAATATATGAAAAACGATTATCAAAGCTTCGTAACACGGACTTGAGCGCATGAATCGTATCTAAACCGTTACTAGCAAACTACGAAAGGTTTAACTACTCGGATACGAAGTTATACCTCACGAAACTTTTCCTTCGGGTCTTCATCGTGGTCCTCCACTTCTCGTATGCTCCTCGGAACATCGGCATCTCAACGGCCTCATCGAATCAAAGATGATCCACCCGAGAGCTCCTACGCCAAGCTTTATCTCTAACTTGAGATAACTAGGTTGCTCAAAGTGCTAATCTAAGCTACCTAGGGGATATAGAGTGAGGTTATGGAAGTATTAATCTAGCTAACCCTTGATCTCAACACATGAGAGGTTAGGGTTAGGGTTTCAAGAATGAGAGAGCTTTAGGAGAGAGAAGGTGATGATAAGAATGAATTGAAATTGTTTCTGTTAGTTATATGTATGCCCTAGAGGCCATTACTGTACATTGGATGTATATTATAGTGGATGCTGGGACATATATAGGTAGGACTTTCTTGCTCGACATGATAGTACGCTATCTGGTTGCTCTTTATCTTAACGTGTATACTTTCTGTCTCTCTGATTACATGTTGATAAAGCCCATAGGATGTGTACTCGACTTCCAGGACTATGATGTAGATCATACTAGTGGGGCCTGGGTAGTCCATGAGTACATCCTTGAAATGTTCCTAGTCGAGGGAATATCGAGACGGGGCATCGATATTCCAGAGTAGACTAGCGCATATCTTCTCGACCCATGCGATGGGCGATGGATGATCCCATATCCATTGGTGTTTGACATCGAAGATGGTATGCGGGTGCTCAGTGGAGACTGGGTACACTGAACGGACTCGCCGAGAACTCCCAGATGGTATTATACCTCACGTCAGATGGCAGTTCTCTGGTGACACTGGTACAGCTTAGTCTGTTGACCCGAGATCGTCATAGAGTGTTGTGTGTCTCCCACTATGCTTTGATTTCCACCCTACCACGGCTCTACTGAGTTGTGCAAACAGGTGGTTTTTGGGTACAGTCCCGATTCAAATGGAGGCAATGAGCGATAGGAGGGGATTCGTCTCTCCCGGTATTGGGGGTTGATGTTGTGCTATGCTCGACTGGCCATAACAGGAAATCCCTGGCCAGGGTTGCAGTGATATACTGGTAAGAGTTATCAGTAGTTTCACGAATGTTATGGACCCTACGTCGGCATGACTTATCGAGCTATTGGGGTCTGACGTTTACCACCCCTAGGCGAGATATGCGACATATCAGACGAACAGACCGGACTATACGGTAAGTGTTACTGGTTGGATTCGCAGGAGTGTGAGCGGGCTTGCTCGTCGATCTTCTGATCGCTCAATACCCGGGTGGCCATTACGTTTAGCAGACCGCTTGCGGCTTGTGGGTGTTTGATATGATCATCATCCGCTGCCGGCGTATTGACGAGTCTTTAGAGTCCTACACAGAAGTTTCCTGGCTCAAGCGAAACGAAATAGGAGCGCATATGAGATATGTGCGGGACCGAGAATAATGCGTGTATATGATACCGTATTTCATTCTCGCGATGAATGCGTCGAATGGTTGTATGCGATATAACCTAGTTATCGAATCAAGGATTGATTCGATAAGCCGATACATTGGATACTAGCCGGTTATATGCGATATAACCGGATCATTGAATCAAGTGTTGATTTAATGATTTAATGTATAATTATATATTTGATATATTACTTTGCATTAACTAGTATTGGTTCACTTTAAATGGATTTACTCACTTGGTTTGTACACATTGTATATGTGATATACTTTTGTGCACAAGTTTGTATCATGTTTGATGATACTTGCTCTTTTGGGTTTGTGTAAAGATTAAACCATGTTTAGTGAATGGTTAGGGTTTCTTTTCTCTTATTTATTTATCCATTTATTATTGTTTTGGAAAAGATAAAGAGAAAATGAAATGGTGGCTTAGTTTATCTTTTCTTTGAAGCTTCTTGAAGCTTTGAAAAGTCTACCATTCTTGTCTCTTCTTTAACCCTAACCACTCTTCTAAACCTTGGTTAAATCTCTACACTAAACCATGGTTGAAGTTATGATAAGTATTATTTTTTATTTTCTTTTTAATTAACTTATCATATCTTCTTCTTCTTCTTCATCTTCTTCAACAAAAGAAAAAGCTTGCTACTCCAATGGCAAGTGATGAAAACTAGTGAGAAATCCAAAACTAAAGTCTACCCACTTCCTTTTTCTTCATCCTCTACGTCTTGCCAAGTTGTATAGGGTGTTTACTTCATAAGTTTTCAAAGCTTGGTGAAGTTGGAGCTTGTTCTTGTGATGCTTCGACGTAGATCATCTTCGGCATCGAACCGACGATCAAGCCCGCCTATTCTTCGATGATGTCAATCCTAGAGTCAAGGGTTTGATTTGGACAGCGGAGGGAGATCATCGCGGAGCCTAGGAGGTGGTGGACCTGATCTACAAAGGTTGTAGCCCCTTCCCTATTTCTATATTTCCGTATACTTGCTTGCTTTGCCTAAATATCTAGTTAACGATCCGCTGTAGGGTTCCTAGGCACTGTTATGGAGTCTCACAAGTGATCAAACACGCAAATTTCTAAAAATTACGGTGCCGAGAAAACCTTTAATATTTATTCCAGAGTTTTATTTTCTGGGTTGTATTGGGAACTAAGTGTATCGATCGGATTGTCTAATTTTGTCAGTGTGGCTTTTCCGGGTATTTTTAGAATATGTTAAAAAGTTCGACCGGATATAAATACCCAACTTTTCCCCTACCAGGAAATTTCCAATTGTTGGACTTTTCCGTAGTTTAACGACGTTCTAAGTAGTGCAAGTAACGCGATGGACCCTCTAGAAGACAACAAACCTTAACTCGATTATGTGACCGTCTTGAACTGCCCTTTGAACCTTCGGTTTTGGGGCAGTACGGCGTGCCACATGTGAGGCGTTGGCTTGACCCTTTTACGGCTGGACCGTTGGTACTGAGGCACGAACTGAATGTTGTTAGACTTATTTCATGTGTTGAGCTGTATCGGGAAAACTTGAGTGTTCGATTGTTCGATCGAAAAGTTTAGCATTTTCTATTTATCCGGAATGTGATACAATACTTGGAATTCACAAATAGTTATGAGATAACGGAATGAATATTATAAACATAGCAGTTTAGTCTCACTTGATCGGTTGCCACGGAATTTTGATGTGATCAAAAGTCCGTCGCAATCACGTAGCATACGCGGATACTCGCCGGGTAAACTTAATAGACAGCCTCACCCCATAGCCCCGACCAAGTGACTGTAGGAGAACCCCGTCGCTGAAAGCATCCGTTAGGGTGCTCGCGGCAGCGGTGTTCCGCCTTGGTGCACTTCGTCGACGGTATCAGGGGTGCGGCCGCCTACTAAAGTTTGCGACGAGCATTCGGTCAGAATGTCGGGAATCTTGTTGAATTGCCCGACTTGATATTGAAAAGTGTTTTCGATAATGAGACTGAAATGCGGAGTTTATAATTGTTAGGCATGTGATGTCTAAGTAATTCATTTGGTCAGGCATGCGATGTCTGAGGAGGTTGCGGATTCCAACTGTTGTAGTTTTACACTTTCTTTTCTGTGACCGTAAGTGTAATATGTGATATCGCCGGTTTCGTTGCTATATGTCAACGACAATTGGGATGCGCATATTTACTTACGTTGATGACATCTGATGTTATGTGTTGCTTGATATGTTATATTGGATCGTCGTGTTAGAATAGCCGGGGGGTTTTTTTGTGAGATGAGTGTTTTTCATTTTCATTCATGTAAAAACTTGTATGTAATATTCTTTTATTGGGGCACTTCCAGGTTGCGGAAGTTGTCACCGTTGATGTATATTATTTACTTTTCTGCACTAGGATAGACCCAAGGAGGGGAGCACAAGTAACCGGATTCTAGGGTCCAGTGGGAGACCAACTCGAGGAGTCGAGTCCGGGTCTCCTAACCCTAGAATTGGTAGGGTTGCTTGCCGCTCTCGTAGGGGTCTAGAGGTGTGGGATTGGCTATTCATCACGACCGTGGAATCCGTGTTTTATACTGGCTCGTATTGAAAACACGGACGTCCTAGTATATCCAATATTTCATATCATTCTTTCTGCTGCATTATCTGTGATGTGATCATGCGATGTTCTGTGCTCTGTTCAGACAGATATAGTATATAGTATATATGATATATTATATAGACGTTGCTTATGTTTTACACCCGCGCTAGCCCTGCCTCGCTCTGGCGTTAGTTACCTAACCTAACGGTGCAGACGGGACATCGAGGCGAATGCGGATGGCATAAGCGTACGTTATATTTATCTGTGATGTTTAGGTGGAATTAAATGATGGGATATTCATTAATGAGATTAATGAAAGAAAATAAACCTAATTGATGTTGTGGAATCGAATTTCAAAATAAAACAGGTAGCTACAGTTCTTGCTTTGCATCGCGGTGTTCATTGTAGAACATTCTGCACTTTATTCGATAGGGAAAGGACCGAGATCCCTTCACCGGGAGTGACTCCTTTAGCAATAACTGGCAGATGCTACAACCATCGGTTTGTCTTTGATCGCTTCTATAGTTTACGCTTTGCACAGTGATATATATGATATATCCCGCACCTCATTCGACGAGGAAAGGGCCGACGATCCCTTCACCGGGAGTGACCCCTTTAGCAAAACTAGAAAAGCCTCAAAAACATTCCATTTAAAAACCATTTGATTCCGCAACGAGATCAAGTTCAAAGCGTTAAAGATTTTCACAAAAACCATTCGCAACCCTCCGTCATTTTAGGAAGTAGAGTACTTAGTATTCGTGCTGTGTTTGTTGACCATAGTCAAGGCACAGTGTACGGTAGCTAAGTGATGTCTTCCTACACCGCATATGATGCGATTAGTTAGGACAGTCGCGTGACTTTGTTGGCCTAAGTTAAGGGTCATGTGGGTGGGTCTAATTGATCACGAAATGACGGGTAGAACTTGACTAGTACTTATGATTTGTTGACCATAGTTAAGGTCATAGGTGCTAGGGGTAAAAACCATTATCGGGAGTTTCAAGTGTTGAAATTTGCAATGAGATTGCATACCTTCTATGTGATAGTTGGATCTCGATACCCACTGCGAGTAATTGTTACTCCTGGGAGAGTTTTGCACTTTACAATTAGCCGATCAAGTAGGTGTCTAGAAAGGTGTCAACGGGGTTACGCCTCTGGGAAAACGAGGTTTACAGTAATTAGGTCCGTGCGAAAGCACGGGGAACCTCCCTCAAAGTACCGACACTGGCCTGGCTGAAAGATTGGCGAACTTGTAGAGTGTAATTAATCCCGGCTAGTCTTTCCTTTTAGGGTTTGAAGGAAGATTTGATAAAAACAGTGGAAGCCATCCTGATTAGATAAAATATATAACCAGTCTGATCTTGCAAGAGCGCACGCTGAGTGTTTTCTTCTCTCTCTCTCCAGGTAGCGACCATATCACGCCTTAATCAAGATAATAATATGGATGTATTGACCGAACCCGCTTGTTATACTGAGCTGGGGAACGTTGGTCCCGCTCCAACTTATAATTGTTATAAGACAGAGCAGGAAATAGGGGAATGCCAGGATTCCCATGCCGCCCAAACGAAGAAAGTGCATGAGATGCATCTCCTTCGGGTGTGTTCATTACAAAGAACTGTTTCTCAGTATCCTCTGCATCCTGGGTATATGATACCGGATCAGGATCCCAGATATGTAATATGTTACATAGGGCTACAAAAAGGTAGAAAAACTGAGAACGGGTGATAAGTTTCATGAGGCAGAAAATGGGGCAAGTGTTGCAGCCAAGTCTGTTGGTCACTGTCACCCTGTATTACCAATACATTGATTCTGAACAAATTCTATTAGATACCGAACCTGATATACAAAATCATATCAGTCTCTTTATTAGTAAAGAAATGATATAATTTTGTATAGATGGATAATGTTTTGAACATTTCCTATATCAAAAGTTGATCGGTTCAGGCACGTTATCTAAAAGCATTGACGTTCTAAATCAAACTACAGTTCCTCGTATACAGAACACACACAAGAGGAAGATTTCAGAAATGAACGAATCATTCTTGAGGCATTGTAGACTAGGTCATATCAATGCGACCCGACTGGCTGAAGTTACATTTTAGATGCATATTTAAATCAGTTTAAATTTACATCTTGTGAAACTTGCCAGTCATGTCACAAAGATATAATGACACCAGCTCTGCTTACTGGAAGCCGAGAAAGAGTTAATGAACTCTTGGGACTGATACATGATGATGTATGTAAAGTCTCCTGTCTACACATGCCAGGACTGGTTCTTTATACTTCATTATATTCTCTGATAATCTCTCAAGATTCAGTCATATATTCCTGTTGAAACATAAGTCCGAACCTTTTGAGATATTCACAGAATATAAGTTAGGAGTAGAGAACCAAAATACGGGTATAAGTATTATGTCCTATGATAAGATCAGGGAGGAGAATACTTGTGCATAGAATTCCTGGACTATTCTAAAGGAGAATGAGATTTTCTCTCAGTGTTACTCCTCTGAATACACCACAGCACAACGGTGTATCAGGGCGGAGCAATTGCACAATATTAGATATGGTGTGCTCTATGATGAGTATTACTGAGTTACCTATTTCCTTTTGGGGTTATGCACTTGAGAAGCTGCATACCTATTGAATTAGGTTTGAATCAAATCACTGCCTACCACTCCATATAAGATATGGTATGGGAAGAACCCATCTCTTAAGCGAGTTAAGATTTGGGGTTGTCCGGCCTATGTTTAAAGCAAAATCCGGACAAGATCGAGGCAGGATCAGTTCTGTAGAACTGGAAAGGTTCCAGCTATACAAAACAGCAGTTGATGATTTGACAGAACCATAAGATTCTATAGTTCCCGACGAACCTCAGCCTCTCCGCCGATCTAGTAGGGTTCCTCATCCGCCGGAGAGATACCTCGGTTTCTCGATGACAGTGGGAGCAAGGATTGCATCATGAGATGATGACCCAACTAGTTTCGAGCAGGCCATCGAGAGTAGGGACTCTGTAAGAATGGCTGGATGCTTAGCGATCTGAGATGGAATCCATGTACACCAGCAAAGTATGGACTTTAGCTGCTATATCTGAAGGGTTAAATCCCCATCAGGAGCAAGTATATCTTGAGAAGATTACTTGGTTTAGATGGAAAAGTTGAGACTTTCAAAGCTAGACTTGTTAAAGGTTTTCGTCATCGACCAGGCGTGGATAATGATGAAACCTTTTTCCAGTAGCTATGCTTAAGTCTGTCCAGATCCTACTTACCACGGCTACATACCATGACTACGATATCTGGCGGTTGGGTGCCATGACTGCTTTTCTAAATACTGATTTAGAAGAGAACGTCTTTAAGAACACAGCCAGAGGTCTTCGTAAACAGTGGGAGCAGCGGAAACGTGTGCAAGTTGCTTTACATAATGAAGCAGGCATCGCGGAGTTGGAACGTCTGTTTTGATGTGATAGTCAAAGTGTTTGACTTCATCAAAATGGTAGACGAACCTTGTATATACAAAAGGGTAGTAGAGAGTAAGGTGGTCATCTTCGTATTGCACGTAGACAACATACTCTTGATAGGAAAAGAGTTTCCTATACTACGATCGATCAATCTCCTATTATCACAAGGATTCTCCAAATAGGATAAAGATGATACCTCCTAAATCCTGAGATTTGGACCTATGAGATAGATCTAAAGGGATATTAGGGTTCTCACTAGGTATAGTGACATTGTATCAATCGATCCTGGGAAGAATCACTGGAAGTGTTCCAGGGTGATAAAGACGACTGAATGTCAGTCACAGGCACTGTCTTTACCCTCAGTAAAGGGACGGTATGTTGGAAGAATTCCAAGCTAGACACCGTGGCAAACTAGACGATAAAGGCTGGTAACATCGCTATTGAAGATACTACCAAAGAGGAAGTTTGGGTGTATATTGGTTCATAAGATGAACTAGGTTCCTGCCATTGTATGACAATGGAAGTGTGGCTTCGGCCCTGGAACCCTGGTCCCATCAGTGACCCAGACAAATTCTGAGGCAGCATCACCTGATCATGGAGATAGTTGATCTCCAGGGTGATCGAGGTTAGGAGAGAAGACTCAGAGGACAACACGGCGGATCCACTCACGAAGGCCTTTTTCCCAAAGAGAGACTTTTAGGGGATGGTTGAGTATGTGATACTGCAACCACTGCTACAGATGGCCCTAGTGCAAGTGGGAGATTGTTAGTTATATGTATGCCCTAGAGGCCATTACTGTACATTGGATGTATATTGTAGTGGATGCTGGGACATATATAGGTAGGACTTTCTTGCTCGACATGATAGTACGCTATCTGGTTGCTCTTTATCTTAACGTGTATACTTTCTGTCTCTCTGATTACATGTTGATAAAGCCCATAGGATGTGTACTCGACTTCCAGGACTATGATGTAGATCATACTAGTGGGGCCTGGGTAGTCCATGAGTACATCCTTGAAATGTTCCTAGTCGAGGGAATATCGAGACGGGGCATCGATATTCCAGAGTAGACTAGCGCATATCTTCTCGACCCATGCGATGGGCGATGGATGATCCCATATCCATTGGTGTTTGACATCGAAGATGGTATGCGGGTGCTCAGTGGAGACTGGGTACACTGAACGGACTCGCCGAGAACTCCCAGATGGTATTATACCTCACGTCAGATGGCAGTTCTCTGGTGACACTGGTACAGCTTAGTCTGTTGACCCGAGATCGTCATAGAGTCTTGTGTGTCTCCCATTGTGCTTTGATTTCCACCCTACCACGGCTCTACTGAGTTGTGCAAACAGGTGGTTTTTGGGTACAGTCCCGATTCACATGGAGGCAATGAGCGATAGGAGGGGATTCGTCTCTCCCGGTATTGGGGGTTGATGTTGTGCTATGCTCGACTGGCCATAACAGGAAATCCCTGGCCAGGGTTGCAGTGATATACTGGTAAGAGTTATCAGTAGTTTCACGAATGTTATGGACCCTACGTCGGCATGACTTATCGAGCTATTGGGGTCTAACGTTTACCACCCCTAGGCGAGATATGCGACATATCAGACGAACAGACCGGACTATACGGTAAGTGTTACTGGTTGGATTCGCAGGAGTGTGAGCGGGCTTGCTCGTCGATCTTCTGATCGCTCAATACCCGGGTGGCCGTTACGTTTAGCAGACCGCTTGCGGCTTGTGGGTGTTTGATATGATCATCATCCGCTGCCGGCGTATTGACGAGTCTTTAGAGTCCTACACAGAGGTTTCCTGGCTCAAGCGAAACGAAATAGGAGCGCATATGAGATATGTGCGGGACCGAGAATAATGCGTGTATATGATACCGTATTTCATTCTCGCGATGAATGCGTCGAATGGTTGTATGCGATATAACCTAGTTATCGAATCAAGGATTGATTCGATAAGCCGATACATTGGATACTAGCCGGTTATATGCGATATAACCGGATCATTGAATCAAGTGTTGATTTAATGATTTAATATATAATTATATATTTGATATATTACTTTGCATTAACTAGTATTGGTTCACTTTAAATGGATTTACTCACTTGGTTTGTACACATTGTATATGTGATATACTTTTGTGCACAAGTTTGTATCATGTTTGATGATACTTGCTCTTTTGGGTTTGTGTAAAGATTAAACCATGTTTAGTGAATGGTTAGGGTTTCTTTTCTCTTATTTATTTATCCATTTATTATTTTTTTGGAAAAGATAAAGAGAAAATGAAATGGTGGCTTAGTTTGTCTTTTCTTTGAAGCTTCTTGAAGCTTTGAAAAGTCTACCATTCTTGTCTCTTCTTTAACCCTAACCACTCTTCTAAACCTTGGTTAAATCTCTACACTAAACCATGGTTGAAGTTATGATAAGTATTATTTTTTATTTTCTTTTTAATTAACTTATCATATCTTCTTCTTCTTCTTCATCTTCTTCAACAAAAGAAAAAGCTTGCTACTCCAATGGCAAGTGATGAAAACTAGTGAGAAATCCAAAACTAAAGTCTACCCACTTCCTATTTCTTCATCCTCTACCTCTTGCCAAGTTGTATAGGGTGTTTACTTCACAAGTTTTCAAAGCTTGGTGAAGTTGGAGCTTGTTCTTGTGATGCTTCGACGTAGATCATCTTCGGCATCGAACCGACGATCAAGCCCGCCTATTCTTCGATGATGTCAATGCTAGAGTCAAGGGTTTGATTTGGACAGCGGAGGGAGATCATCGCGGAGCCTAGGAGGTGGTGGACCGGATCTACAAAGGTTGTAGCCCCTTCCCTATTTCTATATTTCCGTATACTTGCTTGCTTTGCCTAAATATCTAGTTAACGATCCGTTCTAGGTTTTCTCGGCACCGTAATTTTTAGAAATTTGCGTGTTTGATCACTTGTGAGACTCCATAACAGTGCCTAGGAACCCTACAGTTTCTCACTTGTTATATATTATGAAGCATAAAGAATTATCAAATGAATAAATCAAATGTATTATCATCATGCTTCATTGAATATGTGCAATGAATCATCAAGTGAGTCATTAAGCAGTAAATGCTTCATTAACTCACTTGAATGATTCATCTCATGAGTCACAAAACCAATTAATGCTAATGCCACCTAACCCTCCAAGTCACCATGCTTCTAGAAGCTTCCCGGAAAATTACGAGAACGCCCCTCCAATCCGTGAAAACACGGAAAAACTTTAGACTGTATAAATCCAATAACCTGATACTTGAAACTGGCTTAAACCAAAGCCGACTAGTAAAAACTGTCCGAACGTCGTACGTGCGTAAGCACACGTATGCGTTCGAACCCTTGTCGTAAAACCATACGACCTCTATATCGTTTCGCCTGGAGCAGGGAAACTCTCTGTGTGGGACTCTAAAGACTCGACACTACGATGGCAGTGGATTTAACCACAGACCGCAAGCAGCACTAGCTGTACGTAACGGTCCCCAGGTAGATGTCGATAAGTAGGCCGATGAGGAAAACCATCTGAACTCCTACTGAGCCTGATGTGACAATCTCCGTACAGTGCGGTCTCTTTGTCTAAGACTATCGCATATCGAGCCTAGGGGGCGGCAAGCGTCAGTCCCCTAATAGCTGTATAAAGTCGTGTCGGAGCGAAGCCCATTACACCCTGAGAAACTACTGGAATCTACTAGTAAATCTCGCTTGCCCTGGCCAGGGACTTTGCGTAATGGCTCTCTGACACAGTGCTATATCAACTCCCAATACCGGGAGAGATGAATCCTGTCTAACCGCCACTGCCTCCAAGTGCTCGGGACTGCACCCAACTGCTACCTGTTTGCACGACTCCTTTGAGCCGTGGTAGGGTAGCAATCTAAGAACAGTGGGACACACTCGAGGCGAAGTAGCAGTGTCAAGTCTGCGGACTATGCTGTACTCATGTCACCGGGGAACTGTTAACTGATGATGGGTATAATACCAACCAATCAGTTCCCCGGCGAGTCCTGTCCGGTGTACCCGTAACCTAACAAGCACCTGTATACTATCTCCAGTACGACGTACTGATGGCTGTGGGACAGACCATCTCCCCAACTGGGATGAGAAGCGTACACACTTAGTCTACTCCGGAATATCGATGCCCTATCTCGATAATCCAACGACCAGGGACCTGTATAGGATGTCGCTTATAGACTACCCAGCCTCCACTAGTGTGACTGCCATCACAACGCTGGTAATCAAGCAAAGATACTGTGGGCTCTACTAATATGTATAAGTGATACGTCATAAGAAACATATGCACATATTAAAGTAGATACAAACCAAGTACCATACTAGCAATTTTAGCAAGACTGTTATATACAACTATGAATATCCCAAGCTTCCATTAAGTAATATACAACCTAGTATGATACAATAATGGCCCCTAGGGCATATACACTAACAATCTCCCACTTGCACTAGGGCCATGAGCTGACATATCGTAGACCTATCATCTCGAATAGCCTCTTGAACTGCGTCTGAAGAAGGGCCTTTGTGAATGGATCAGCAATGTTATTCTCCGTCTCTACTCTCTTTACCTCGATCTCTCGGCGATTTACGATCTCGCTGATCAGGTGATACCACCTTAAGATGTGTCTGGACTTCTGATAGGACCTGGGTTCCTTCGTTAAAGCTATAGCGCCGTTGTTGTCACAATACAGAAGTATTAGACCAACACTGGTAGGAACCACCTGAAGTTCTGTGAGGAACTTCTTCATCCAGACTGCTTCTTTTGCGGCATCGCAAGCAGCTATGTACTCCGCTTCCATTGTTGAGTCAGCAACGGTCTTCTGCTTGGAACTCTTCTAACAGACCGCCCCTCCATTGAGGGTAAAGACATAACCAGACATGGATTTGGAGTCATCTTTGTCACTCTGGAAGCCGGAGTCGGTAAAGGCCTCCATCTGGAGGTCTTTTCCGCCATACACCAAGAACATTTCCTTAGTCCTCCTCAGGTACTTGAGAATGTTCTTTACTGCTATCCAGTTCTTCTCCCTGGGTTTGCCTGATATTCGTCTTACAACGCTTAATGCGTATGCTACATCTGGTCTGGTACATAACATCGCATATATTATATAACCTACCGCAGAAGCGTAGGTTATAATAGACATGCGATCCCTTTCCAAATCGGTCTTGGGAGACATCTCTTTGGAGAGGGTGATTCCGTGACAAGCCGGTATGTTACCACGCTTAGAATCATCCATACTGAATCTCTTCACCATGGTGTCTATGTACCTGGACTGCGAAAGTCCCAACATCCTTTTTGATCTATCACGATAGATCCGGATCCCCAGATTGTAGGTGGCATCACCCAGGTCCTTCATGGAGAATTTATGTGACAAGAATCTTTTGACTGACTGTAACATAGGAATATCATTTCCTATTAGGAGAATGTCATCCACGTGCAAGACGAGGAATACTACAGCTCTCCCTACAATTTTACTGTATATGCAAGGTTCATCTGGATTTTTGATAAAGTTGAATTCTTTGACAGTATCATCAAAACAGATGTTCCAACTCCGTGATGCTTTCTTTAGTCCATAAATGGACTTAAGCAGCTTGCATACTTTACCGCTGCTCCCATTCTGAATGAATCCCTCTAGCTGATCCATATAGACGCCCTCTTCCAAATTACCATTTAGAAAGGCCGTCTTTATGTCCATCTGCCAGATTTCATAATCGTGGAATGCAGCAATAGCAAGAAGGACCCGAATAGATTTAAGCATAGCCACAGGAGAAAAGGTTTCGCCATAGTCCAAACCAGGTCTTTGACGGAAACCCTTTGCAACAAGTCTAGCTTTATAGGTTTCAACCTGTCTATCTACACCAATCTTCTTTTTGAAGATCCATTTGCATCCTACGGGTTTTACCCCATCTTGAGCTATGTCCAAAGTCCATACTTTGTTAGTGTACATGGACTCCATTTCGGTCCGCATTGCATCCAGCCATTTTACTGAGTCACCGCTCTGAATGGCTTGCTGGAAGCTAGTAGGCTCATTATAGTCAATAGTGCTATCCTCTCTATCCCCGTCTATGAGAAAACCGTAGTATCTCTCGGGCGGATGAGACTTCCTACTACTCCTGCGGAGTGGCGGCGGGATGTCCCTTTCTTCTGAAACCTCTGGTTCTTCCAATTTTTCAGTAATAGCTTGTGGTTCTGGAATTTCTTCCAGTTCTACTATGCTCCCACTTGTTCCTTTTTCTAAAAACTGATGTTCCAGAAAGTGGGCATGACGAGAAACAAAAACCTTTTGTTCCTCTGCGTAATAGAAATAATATCCTTTGCAATTCTTCGGATATCCCACAAACTTACACTGTACTGATCGTGCCTCGAGCTTGTCCACATGCTGCTTTTTTACAAAAGCTGGACATCCCCATGTCTTAAAATGTTTTAGACTGGGTTTGGGTCCACTCCACATCTGATATGGTGTGGTAGACACAGTCTTGGTAGGAACTTGGTTTAAAAGATATGCAGCTGATTCTAGTGCATATCCCCAGAATGATCGCGGTAACTCAGTGTTACTCATCATGGAACGAACCATATCCAATAGGGTTCGATTCCTCCTTTCTGATACACCGTTATGTTGTGGCGTGTATGGAGGAGTAAGCTGAGAGAGAATTCCATTCTCTTTTAGGTAACCCAGGAACTCGGCACTTAAGTATTCTCCACCTCGATCAGATCTCAGTGTTTTTATACTCTTGCCTGTTTGTTTTTCCACTTCATTCATGTATTCTTGGAATTTCTCAAAAGCCTCGGATTTATGCTTCATTAAGAAGACATATCCATACCTAGAGAAATCATCCGTAAAAGTAATGAAGTAGGAATAACCACCTCGCGTATGTGTAGACATTGGACCGCACTTGTCACTGTGTACGAGTCCCAAGAGCTCGCTTGCTCTTACTCCGTGTCCAGTGAACAGAGTCTTTGTCATTTTTCCTTTGAGACAAGATTCACAAGTAGTATAAGACTGATATTCGAACGGATTCAAATATCCTTCTCTATGTAACTTAGTCAACCTTCTCTCATTGATGTGACCTAGTCTACAATTCCATAAGAAAGCCTGATTTATTTCTGGAGACTTTCTTTTAAGTGTGTTCTGGACATTGAAAACCTGAGCTTGACTTAATACGTATATACCGTTATCTAATGTACCGGACCGAATCAAAACTTGATTTAGGTGGATGTTAACTACATCGCTTACGAATGTAAAATCATATCCCTCTCTTGAAAGTGTGGACACAGATATGATATTACAAGTCATACTAGGTACATACAAACAGTTACGTAGAATCAATATATGCCCACTTGTCAAACCTAGGCGATATTCTCCCACGGATTCAGCGTCCATGCTCATTCCGTTTGCAACTCTGAGAGACCAATCATCTATCTTTATAACTCTACGGTTTCTCAAAGCATGTAATGAATTACAGATATGAGACCCTGCTCCGGTATCTAGTACCCAGGAAGTAGAGTTAATGGACAAACAGTTCTCAATAACAAATACACTTGAGGCTGAAGCCACAACATGCTTCGAATCCTGGCTACTGGCTTTGCTAGCCCTGCAATCATTCTGCCAATGTTCATTCCTGTAACAATAGGAACGTCCCTCTTTTACTATATCCAGTCCCGAAACTTTTGCCCTTCTCTTTCCTTCTACTTCCCTGGTTTCCTTCTGGGTAGGAGGCAGAGACTGTAGAATCAAGTCAGTATCTGACTCATTTCCCAACACGGTCTCCAGGTCCTGGAGCTCATCAATACAGCTAGTCATTGATAGATGACCCGTCAGCCAACCTCGCTTGAATTAATTCGTTCGAGGTCTCATATCTTGCGATATGAGATTGCTCTCCATATAATTCTTTGTTATGGAGAAAGATGGAAACTAAGTCCATCTTCTCGTGCTGCTTCTGGTATACACCATCAAATGAAGCTAACATGAGGCACTTAGCTTTCGCTTTATCTTTTTCCCTTGTCTGACGGATATCCATATCCGCGATAGTGGAAACTGGACCTGGGACGGCGGGATCTTGAGTAGTAATAGGGTGGTCCAGGTTGTCATAGGCAATGGACATCTGGACAGACCTTTTGTAAGTCCATGCTACCCTTCCCCGGTACTTACGGGGTTGCGGAATTGGTGAAAAACGATTTTCAAGAGGGTGGTAACATGGACTACCAATACGGATCTTTGTTAAACTACTAACTAACAACCTAACAAGAGTTTACCTACTCGGTTAGGGGGGCTATACCTTTCTTGAACTCCTTCATCTTCGACTCCTCCCGGTGTACGGATCGGCCTCACCTCGTCGTCTCCTTGCGCCGAAGATGGATCCACCCGAAAGCTTCTACATTTGGCTTCTTCTTCGAACTTTGAAGAAACTAGATCACTTGGCTTGCTAGGCCTTGTGAACTAGAATGAGTAGAGGAATGTTTTGGTGTCTTTTTATCTCTAAGACAATGAGTCTCAACACATGAGAATGGTTTGCCTTGAGGTAGAGAGAGCAAGAGGAAGAGGGAGAGCTTGAGAATGAGAGAGCTCAAGAGAGAGAAAGAAAATGATAGAATGAACCATACTCTTCTCATTCTCACATCTCATAATCCAAAAGCCGTCATAACAAAAATAGTAATCAAGTATTGTGTAATGGTTTAAGTCAAAATGGCTATATCATTTCATGCACTCATTTTGCATAAATAAACAAGCAAGCAAAAGTCTTTGCCATGGAATGATAGCCATTATCATGATGATGGTCAACTAGTCCAACCTAGTCAACCGGTCAACAAAGTCAACAAGTCAACAATGTCAACCCCTCAACAACCATGTCACTATAATACTTAATTAATATTAATGTTAATCATATATCTTATTCTCATTAGGGTTAAGCAAAAGTCAATGGTCAACATTCAACTGTCAACAGTCAACAGTCAACAACCCCAATGAGAATACTCTGCCTCTGTCTCTCTGTCAACTGTGCATACACACCCGCATCCGCGTTCCGAGAAACACGAATACAAACGAGATAAAACCTACCCCAAAACGTACACTAGGATCTGGCTTAAACCAAAGCCCGCTAGTGTTAACTGTCCGGACACTGTACGTGCACAAGTGCACGGATGTGACCGAACCCTGTCGCAAAACCATGCAACCTGTCGCAAAACCATGCGACCTCTACTCTTTTGCCTAAAGGCGAATAGCTTTCTGTGTGGGACTCTAAAGACTCGACACTACGCTGGCAGTGGGTTTAACCACCGACCGCAAGCAGCACTAGCTGTGCGTAACGGTCCCCAGGTAGATGCCGACAAGTAGACTGACGAGGTGAAACCCATCCGAACTCCTACTGAGTCTGACTGTGACAATCTCCATACAGTCCGGTCTGTTCGTCTGATACATCGCATGGTAGGCCTAGGGGGCGGTAAACGCCAGTCCCCTAATAGCGGTACAAGTCGTGTCGGAGTGAAGCCAAAAACACCATGAGATAACACTGGAAACCTACCAGTATATCTCGCTTGCCCTGGCCAGGGACTACTCGTGTAATAGCTCTCCTAGACACAGCGCGATGTCAACCCCCAATACCGGGAGAGACGAATCCTGTCTAACCGTCACTGCCCCAAGTGCTTCGGGAATGCACCCAACTACTACCTGTTTGCATGACTCCT
This sequence comes from Agapanthus africanus, assembly GCA_030015575.1. NCBI lineage: Eukaryota > Viridiplantae > Streptophyta > Magnoliopsida > Asparagales > Amaryllidaceae > Agapanthus > Agapanthus africanus. The sequence continues at coordinate 610,217,743 of JASDDO010000019.1, forward strand.
TTGAGCCGTGGTAGGGTAGTAATCTAAGTACAGTGGGAACACACTCGAGACGAAGTGACAGTGTCAAGTCAGCGGACTAAGCTGTACTCATGTCACCTGGGAACTGATAACTGACGATAGGTATAGTACCAACCAACAGTTCCCGACAAGTCCTGTCCAGTGTACCCGTTAGCCAACGAGCACCCGCATACTATCTCCAGTACGATGTACTGATGGCTGTGGGACAGAACATCTCCCACACTGGGATGAGAAGCGCATACGCTAGTCTACTCCGGAATATCGATGCCCTGTCTCGATAGTCCTGCGACTAGGGACCTACATAAGGATTTGCTTATAGATTACCCAGCCCCCCCTACTGTGACTGCCATCACAACGCTGGTAATCAAGCAAAGATCCTAAGGGCTCAACTAATGTGTATAGGTGATATACTAAAATAAACACATGTACACATTGAAGTAGAAACAAACCAAGTAGCATACTACTATATTGAGCAAGATTGTTTATACAAGGTGAATATCCCAAGCTTCCATTAAGTAATATACAAACTAGTATGATACAGTAATGGCCTCTAGGGCATATACACTAACAATCTCCCACTTGCACTAAGGCCATGTACTGGCGTATCGAAGACCTATCATCTCGATCAGCCGCTCGAACTGAGTCTGCGGTAAGGCCTTTATGAGTGGATCTGCAGTGTTATCTTCCGTAGAAACTCTCCGAACCTCGATCTCCTAGCGACCCACGATCTCCCTGATCAGGTGATACCGCCTCAAGATGTGTCTGGACTTCTGATGGGACCTTGGTTCCTTCGCTAAAGCTATAGCCCCGTTGTTGTCGCAATACATAGGTATTGGATCAACAATGGACGGAACCACCTGAAGTTCAGTTAAGAACTTCCTTACCCAGACAGCTTCTTTTGCGGCATCAGCCGCAGCGATATATTCCGCTTCCATCGTCGAGTCAGCAACGGTTTCCTGTTTGGAACTCTTCCAACACACCGCCCCTCCATTGAGGGTAAAGACATAACCCGACATGGACTTGGAATCATCCTTGTCACTTTGGAAGCTGGAGTCAGCAAAGGCCTCGATCTGGAGGTCTTTTCCGCCATACACTAAGAACATCTCCTTAGTCCTTCTCAAGTACTTGAGAATGTTCTTTACTGCTATCCAATGTTTCTCCCCAGGGTTTGACTGATACCGGCTTACCACACTCAGTGCATAAGCTACATCTGGTCTGGTACACAACATCGCATACATTATAGAGCCTACCGCAAAAGCGTAGGGTATAATAGACATGCGATCCCTTTCCAAATTAGTCTCGGGAGACATCTCTTTGGAGAGGGTGATCCCGTGACAAGCCGGTAGATTACCGCGCTTGGAATCTTCCATACCGAATCTTTTCAGTATGGTGTTGATGTACCTGGACTGTGAGAGTCCCAGTATCCTCTTGGATCTGTCACGATAGATCCGGATCCCCAGAATATATGAGGCATCACCCAGGTCTTTCATGGAGAACCTGTGTGACAAGAACCCCTTGACAGATTGTAACATAGGAATGTCATTTCCTATTAAGAGAATGTCATCCACGTATAAAACGAGGAATACTACAGTTCTTGCTACAAATCTACTATAGATGCATGGCTCATCTTGATTTTTGATAAAGCCAAATTCCTTGACCGACTCATCAAAACAGATGTTCCAACTCCACGATGCTTGCTTTAGTCCATAGATGGACTTAAGCAACTTGCACACCTTTCCGCTGCTCCCACTCTGAATGAAACCCTCTGGCTGGTCCATATAAACACACTTCTCTAAATTTCCATTTCGAAAAGCGGTCTTTACGTCCATCTGCCAAATCTCATAATCGTGGAAGGCAGCAATGGTAAGAAGGATCCGAATGGATTTCAGCATAGCTACTGGAGAAAAGGTCTCGTCATAGTCCAAACCAGGTCTTTGACGAAAACCCTTTGCAACCAGTCTAGCTTTATAGGTCTCAACCTGTCCATCTACACCAATCTTCCTTTTGAAGTTCCATATGCATCCTACGGGTTATACCCCATCTGGATCAACGTCCAACGTCCATACTTTGTTGGTGTACATGGACTCCATTTCGGTCCGCATTGCATCCAGCCATTTTACCGAGTCAACGCTCTGAATGGCCTGCTGGAAGCTAGTCGGCTCATCATAATCTATGATGCAATCCTCTCTATCCCCGTTTATGAGAAAACCGTAGTATCTCTCCGGCGGATGAGACTGCCTACTACTCCTGCGGAGCGGCGTAGGAATGTCATTTTCTGTTGAACCCTCTGGTTCCACTGAGCTTTCAGTAATAGTCTATGGTTCGGGAATTTCTTCCAGTTCTATTTCGCTCCCACTTGTTTCCTTTTCTAGGAACTGGTATTCTAGAAAATGGGCATTACGAAAAACAATGATCTTTTGTTCCTCTGCGTAATAGAAGAGATATCCCTTGGAGTCCTTTAGATATCCCACAAACTTGCACTGTACTGAGCGTGCCTCGAGCTTGTCCGCATGCTGCTTTTTGACAAAAGCTGGACTTCCCCATGTCTTAATGTGATTAAGATAGGGTCTCTTCCCACACCATATATCATATGGTGTAGTAGGCACAGTCTTAGTTGGAACTCGGTTCAAAAGGTATGCAGCTGATTCTAGTGCATATCCCCAGAATGATCGCGGTAACTCAGCGTTACTCATCATGGACCGTACCATATCCAATGGGGTCCGGTTCCGTCTCTCCGATACACCGTTATGTTGCGGAGTGTATGGAGGAGTAAGCTGAGAGAGAATTCCGTTCTCTTTTAAATAGTTTAGGAACTCGGCACTCAAGTATTAACCACCTCAATCCGATCTTAGTGTCTTGATACTTTTGCCGGTTTGTTTTTCTACTTCATTCTTATATTCCGGGAATTTTCCAAAGGCTTCGGACTTATGTTTCATTAAGAAGACATAACCGTACCTTGAAAAGTCATCCGTAAAAGTAATGAAGTAAGAATAACCGCTTCACGCATGTGTAGACATTGGACCGCACACGTCGCTGTGTACGAGTCCCAAGAGCTCACTCCCTCTTACTCCGTGTCCAGTGAACGGAGTCTTTGTCATCTTTCCTTTGAGACGGGATTGACAAGTGGCATACGATTGATATTCGAACGGATTCAAATATCCTTCTGTATGTAACTTCGTCAACCTTCTTTCATTGATGTGACCCAGTCTATAATGCCATAAGAAAGTCTGATTTATTTCCGAAGACTTTCTTTTGTGTGTATTCTAGACATTGAAAATCTGTGGTTTGTTTAATACGTATATACCATTGCTTAATGTACCTGACCCAATCAGAACTTGATTAAGGTGAATGTTTACAACATTACTTACAAACGCAAATTCATAACCTTCTTTAAAAATCAAAGATACAGAAATGATATTACAAGTTGCCTTGGGTACAAAAAAAGCAATTACGCAAAACCAAAACGGGTCCATCTGACAACCCCAGGTGATAGTCCCCCATGGCCTTAGCATCCATGCTAGCTCTATTTGCAACTTTGAGGGTTATGTCACCTGCCTTCAAAACCCTACGGTTTCTCAACGCCTGCAAAGAATTACAGATATGAGATCCTGATCCGGTATCCAATACCCAGGAAGTAGAGTTTATTGATAGACAGTTTTCAATAACATACACACCTGAAGCTGAAGCCGCAACTTGCTTCAGTTCCTGTGTCCTGGCCTTCCAAGCCCTGCAATCTTTCTTCCAGTGACCACTCTTATGACAGAAAAAGCACTCTTCCTTCCCTATAAGCTTCCCCGCTATCTTTGTTTCTTTTGCTTTTCCCTTCGTATCCACTTTACTAACACCGCCCCTTGGTTTGGCGGAGGCTTTCTTCTTCTTTCCCTTGGCTTTCTCCTTGGACCTAGAAGAGGAAGATCCTCCTACAAACAAAGTGGATGTTTCCCTACCTTTCTGTAGGATGCCCTCTGCACACCTCAGCATGTTGAGGAGTTCTGAAAGTTTAACTTCTTTTTCTTGTAAGTTGAAGTTCAGGATAAACTGGGCGTAAGTGGAAGGAAGGGACTGGAGAATCAAGTCCGTATAGAGCTCGTTCTCTAACGTGGTCCCAAGTTCCGCAAGCTCCTCAATGAAGCCAATCATCTTAAGCATGTGTTCCGCTTGAAAGGTTTGCCTAGCACCCAATAATGAGTTTTGAAGCATCACATGTCTCAAAGTTTGGATTTTGATGGTGCTAAACAAGCATGCAAAGGAATCGATTCTAGAAAATTAGGGTTACAAAACTTAAAGCTAATAAAATTAGGGTTTCGAGACTACAACCTTTGTAGCTCCCTTTTGTTGGACTCCTTGGTCTCTTGGGTGTTGGAAGAAGGTCTTCTTGAAGTCCTCTCACGTCCACGACGATCCACCCGGAGTTCCCCGTCCAAGCTCGCAACTTCGAGAATCGAAGAGAACACTCTAAACAAGTTGGCTAAACTTGTGTAGAATGATGTTGTGGTTAAGGTTCTCACTTCAAAAACCTTTCTTTATGTGTATTTTCCTCACTAAAAGAAACTAGAGAGCAAATATTGAAGGAGGAAGAAGATGGAGGCTTTCTTTTAACAAGAGTTAAAATGATCACAATCAAAAGAAAATGAAATATATCTTTATATATTTTATTCCTTCTCACTACAAACCATGGTTAAAATGATGGAGACATTATTTAACTTGAGTTTTAGAACATAAAGAAAAGGATAACTCAAGGTTAGAGGTAGGTGAGAATGGTTAGGTTAAAGAAGAGTGTAGAAACAACTCAAGAATTATCCTTTCCTTTTCTATTTTGTTTTAAACATAAAATTAAATAATAATCCATATATTTATCCATGGTGTGAGTCTTATATTGCCACCATTTCCATGTGTAAACAACCATGATAGATGGGTGTATGTATGTATGTATGTATGCACATCCATATGTGCATTAAACTAGAAAGCAAGAAAGAAACACATACATGCATTCATACATCCATCATATCCAAGAAAGGTTTTAAGTGAGAAAACTAACGGTTAAATGATAAATCAACACTTGATTTATCAATCCGGCCATATCACATATGACCCTAACAAAAGCAAGCCGCCCGATCAATGTACGGTATCATATACGCGCATTTTAATCGGGTCCATGCGCATATCGCATACGCGCACCACAACGTTTCGCCTGGACTAGGTAACTCCTGTGTGGGACTCTAAGACTCGTCAATACGCCGGCAGAGGGTGATGATCATATCAAGCACCCCCAAGCCGCAAGCGGTCAGCTAAACGTAACGGCCACCCGTGTATTGAGCGATCAGAAAAAAACAAGCGAACCTGCTACAACTCCCGTCGAGCCAACCGGCAACACTACTGTACAGTCCGGTCTTTTCGTCAGATATGGTGCATATCGAGCCTAGGGATGGTCACGTCGACCCCAATAACTCAATAAGTCGTGTCGGTGAATGGTCTATAACAGATCGAGAAACTACTGATAACACTTATCAGCAAATCTCAGCAGCCCTGGCCAGGCACTTACTGATATAACCAGTCGGGCACAGCACAGCATCAACTCCCAATACCGGGAGAGACGGAACCCCTCCTATCGCTCATTGCCTTCGTGTGTCTCGGGTCTGTACCCAACACCCACCTGTTTGCACGACTCAGTAGAGCCGTGGTAGGGTGGCAATCAAAGTACAGTGGGAGAACACACAAGACTCTATGGCGATCTCGGGTCTACAGACTAACCTGTACCAGTGTCACCTGAGAACTGCTGTCCGACGATAGATATAATTCCATATAGGAGTTCTCGGTGAGTCCGTCCAGTGTACCCAGTCATCACTGAGCACCCGTATACGATCTTGATGTCAAACATCGATGAATGTGGGAACATTCATCGCCCATCGTATGGGTCTAGTATCATATACGCTAGTCTACTCTGGTATATCAATGCCCCGTCTCGATATACCTACGACTAGGGACTTTCCAGGATATGCTTATAGACTACACATGTCCCACTAGTATGATCTCCATCATAATCAGAGTAGTCAAGCCGATATCCTCAGGGCTTTATCAGCATGTATGAATGAATAAAAGCATGATCAAATCAACATGTCAGATAAAGAAGAACCAGATAGCATATTATCATGTCGAGCAAGAATGCATACTGAATATATATACATGTACAAATACATCCACTATCATATAATGGCCTCTAGGGCATACATATATCCAACAATCTCCCACTTGCACTAAGGCCAGTTATTGGCGTATCTCGTACCCAACATCTCAAAAAGTCGCTCATGCTGCGGCTGAGGGAGGGCCTTGGTGAATGGATCCGCGGCGTTATTCTTTATGTCTACTCTCCTAATCTCGATCTCGCGGCGATCTACAATCTCCCGGATCAAATGAAAACGCCTCAGGATGTGTCTGGACCGCTGATGGGATCTGGGCTCCTTGGCTAACGCCATAGCCCCATTATTATCACAATACAAAGGTATTGGATCAATAATGGTTGGAACTACTCCTAGCTCCGAGACGAACTTCTTCATCCAGACGGCTTCCTTGGCAGCATCATTTGCAGCAATGTACTCAGCTTCCATCGTAGAGTCTGCAACGGTATCTTGTTTGGAACTCTTCCAACTCACCGCCCCTCCATTGAGGGTAAATACAAACCCAGAGATAGATTTGCTGTCGTCCTTATCGCTCTGGAAGCTCGAATCGGTAGAGGCCTCCATTTGGAGATCTTCATTACCATACACCAAGAACAATTCTTTAGTCCTTCGCAAGTACTTAGGAATGTTCTTCACAGCTGTCCAGTGGTTCTCCCCTGGGTTGGATTGATACCTGCTTACAACACTAAGTGAATAAGCTACATCTGGGCGTGTACATAACATTGCATACATTATAGATCCTACTGCCGAAGCATAGGGTATAACGCTCATGCGAGCTCTCTCTTCATCGGTCTTTGGACAAGAATCCTTGGAGAGAGTGACCCCATGGCAAGCGGGTAAGGCACCCGGCTTGGAGTCTTCCATACTAAACCTTTTTAGGATGGTGTCAATGTACCTGGTTTGGGACAATCCCAATAACTTTTTGGATCTATCCCTATAGATCCTTATGCCCAGGATGTATGTGGCATCACCCAGGTCCTTCATGGAGAACCTTAGTGATAAGAAAGATTTGACCGACTGTAACATAGGAATATCATTTCCTATCAGAAGAATGTCATCCACGTACAATACGAGGAATGTGACAGCTCTTCCTACAGCCTTCTTATAAACACAAGGTTCATCTGGATTTTTGATGAAATCATACTCTTTGATAACATCATCGAAACAGATGTTCCAACTCCGAGATGCCTGCTTTAACCCATATATGGATTTAAGCAATCTTCATGCTTTCCCGCTGCTCCCACTGTCAATGAAACCCTCTGGCTGATCCATATAAACGCATTTTTCTAAATCTCCATTTAGAAATGCTGTTTTAACGTCCATCTGCCAGATTTCATAGTCGTAGTGAGCAGCAATAGCAAGTAGGATCCAAATGGATTTAAGCATGGCTACGGGCGAAAAAGTTTCATCATAGTCCAAACCTGGTCTTTGACGAAAGCCTTTCGCCACAAATCTTGCCTTATAGGTCTCTACCTGCCCATCTACACCAATCTTTCTTTTAAAGATCCATTTGCACCCCACGAGTTTTACCCCAGGGGGTACAACGTCCAAAGTCCATACTTTGTTGGTGTACATAGACTCCATTTCGGATCTCATGGCATCCAGCCACTTCACAGAGTCTCTACTCGTGATAGCTTGCTGAAAACTGGTAGGATCATCATCATCCATGATACAGTCTTCTCTGTCACCATCAATGAGGAAACCGTAGTACCTCTCCGGTGGGCGAGAAGTCCTACCAGACCTACGGAGTGGCCGAGGTTCTTCAGTTTCTGTTGCAACAGCCGGTTCAACCAAATCGTCATTTGTAGTTTGTGTCTCTAGAACCTCTTCTAGATCCACCACCTTGCCATCATCTTTATCTGTGAAAAACTCTTTTTCCAAGAATGTGGCATATTGAGAAACAAACATCTTTTGTTCCTCTTTGTGGTAGAATAGATATCCATAAGAATTCTTTAGATATCCCACAAAGTTACACATGACTGACCGTGTCTCTAGTTTGTCCGGATTCTGCTTTTTAACATAGGTCGGGCAACCCCAAATCTTAATTCTCTTAAGAGATGGTCTCTTCCTATGCCATATCTCATATGGCGTGGTAGACACGGCTTTGGTTGGAACCCTGTTTAGCAGAAACGCTGCAGTCTCCAATGCATGCCCCCAAAACGAGATTGGTAACTCAGCGTCACTCATCATGGACCGGACCATATCTAATAGGGTCCTATTCCGTCGTTCTGACACACCGTTGTGCTGTGGTGTGTAAGGAGGAGTGAGCTGAGAGAGAATCCCATTCTCTTTTAGGAAGTTTGCAAATTCTGTACTGAGATACTCACCACCTCGATCTGATCGAAGCATTTTGATACTCAAGCCAGTTTGTTTTTCTACTTCCTTTTTATATTCAATGAATTTCTCGAAAGCTTCGGACTTGTGCTTTAATAAAAATACATGACCGAATCTTGAGAAATCGTCAGTGAATGTAATGAAGTATGAAAAACCGCCTCTAGCCTGTGTAGACATTGGCCCACATACATCACTATGTATGAGGCCTAGGAGCTGAGTAGTTCTTTCTCCGTGTCCGGTAAACGGAGTTTTGGTCATTTTTCCCTTGATACAATACTGGCAAGTCGCATAAGATTTATATTCAAAAGAGTTTAAATATCCATCTTTATGTAACTATTTAGTCTTGTTTCGTTAATATGACCAAATCTACAGTGCGAAAGAAAAGCTTCATTTAATTCTGAAAGTTTTCTTTTATTAGTGTGTAGTATACTGAAAACTGTGTGTTGATTTAGGACATATATTCCATTATTAAGCGTACCATACCCAACCAATATTTGATTCAGGTGAATGTTCATAACATTGTTCTGCAATACAAAATTATATCCTTCATTGTCCAACAAAGAAACGGATATTATATTACATAGCATACTTGGTACAAAATAACATGGATTCAAAACCAAAATACATCCAGATGGCAACCCCAAGTGATACTCTCCCACTGCGACTGTATGTACATTGGAACCATTTCCAACGCGGAGAGTATGGTCACCTGTCTTCAAAACCTTGCTATTTCTCAGCCCCTGCATAGAATTGCAAATGTGAGAACCTGAACCAGTATCCAATACCCAGGAAGCACAGTTTATTGAAAAACAGTTTTCTGTCACAAACGCACCTGAAGCAGAAGCATCACTATGCTTCTTCTTGAGACTTAAGTACTCCATGCAGTTGCGCTTCCAATGTCCTGTCTTGTGGCAATGAAAACATTCGCCCTTTCCCGAGTCTCCAGTCTTGGACTTTCCCTTTCCCTTCACCTTTTTAACTCCACCTTTAGGATTGGTGGGCTTCTTCTTTTTCTTTCCCTTGGCCTTAGCTTTCGGGTGAGAAGAAGAAGATTGTCCAATAGTCATAACGGGAGTTCTTGCTGACTTCATAGTGCTCTCTGCACTCCTTAAAATATTAAAGAGTTCAGGGAGTTCCTTCTCCATGCCATGCATGTTGAAGTTCACTATGAACTGAGCAAAGGTGGAGGGAAGGGACTGCAGAATAATATCTATATATTGTTCATTGTCCATCGTCCATCCAAGGTCCTCAAGCTCTTTTATAAGAGCTATCATCTTCAGAACATGGTCTCCTACTGGTGTGCCAGGGGCCATTCGCATATGAAACAATTTCTTTGATGCTTCGTATCGTAATACGCGGGATTGCTCTCCATACAACTCCTTTGTATGAAGCAATATACCGTGAATGTCCATGTCCTCGTGCTGCTTTTGATGTGTGTTTTCCATCGATGCAAGCGCGAGGCATTTGGCCGTGGCACAGTCAGCGTCCCATGTCTTGCAGACTTCAATGTCCGCAACAGAAGATTTTGGACCTGGGACGGGCGGGGCTGAAGCCGTGAGTACATATGATACTTTATCATAAGTCAAGGCGATTTTCAGATTCCTCAGCCAGTCTTTATAGTTGGTCCCATTCAGTTTGTTTTTATCTAGTAAAAGCTTGAGTCCAGTCATGGGTATCTGCCATTAAGAGAGAGAAAAGAATACACTCAGCGAAAGCTCTTGCATAGATCAGATTGGTTATTATTATCTTGTCTAATCGATGTTTCCCACTGCTTTTATCGAGTTTTTCTTTCAAACCATAAAAAGAAAAACTAGCCAGGATTAATTACAGTCTACAACTTCGCTAACCGTTCAGCCAGGCCAGTGTCGGTACTTTAAGGGAGGTTCCCCGTTCTTTCGCACGGACCGAATTAGAGTAAACCTCGTTTTCCCAGAGGTGGAGCCCCGTTAACACCTTTCTAGACACCTAATGAGTTAGCTGATTGTAAACTGTAAAACTCTCCTAGGAGCAACTATTGCCCACAGTGGGATCGGGATCCAACCATCATATGGAAGGTATGCAATCTCATTGCAAATTTCAACTATTGAAATTCCCGATGTTGTTTTTACCCCTAGTACTTATGACCTTAACTAAGGTCAACAAATCATAAGCACCAGTCAAGTTCTACCCGTCATTTCTTGATTAATTAGACCCACTCATATAACCCTTAACTATGGTCAACAAAGTCATAAGAATGTCCTAATTAATCTGCATCATATGCAATGTAGGAAGACATCACTTAGCTACCGTACACTACGCCTTAACTATAGTCAACAAACGTAGCACGAATACTAAGTACTCTACTTCCTAAAGTGACGGAGGATTGCGGATGATTTTTAAGAAAATCTTTAACGCTTTGAACTTGATATCGTTGTAGAATCAAATGGTTTTCAAAAGGAGTGGCTTAAGCTCCGCAGTTTTGAAATATAGCTTTTTCATAAATAGCCGAGTGGTTTTCAAATCCGATTCTACAACATCTTTTTAGGTTTATTTTCTTTACATTAATCACATTAATGTAATCCCATCATTTAAGTCCTTAAGCCAATCACAGAAAAGAAACGAAAATAACACGTACGCTTATGCCATCCGCATTCGCCACAATGTTCCGTTATGCACCGTTAGGTTACTTAACTAACGGCATACCGGGACGGGACTAGCGCGGGTGTAAAACATAAGCAACGTCTATTATATATCATATATATAATATGTCATTCGTCTCAGATATCACAGAACACAGGCAGTAGAAACATAGATATAAAGTGGGATATACTAGGACGTCCGTATTTAGTATTTAGCCAGAATAGAAAATACGGATTCCACAGTCGCGATGAATAGCCAAGCCCACACCCTGGACCCCTACGAGAGCGTCAAGTGACCCTACCAATTCTGGAGTTTCGGAGACCCGGTCTCGACTCCTCGAGATGGCCTCCCACTGAACCCCAGAACCCGGTCACCTGTGCTCCCCTCTTTGGGTCCATCCTAATGCGGAAAAGTAAATAATATACAACACTGGTGACACAACCTCAACCCGGAAGTTCCCCAAATAAAAGAATATTACATTACATTTGAATTTATATGAATGAAAATATAAAACTCTCATCTAACATAAAACCCCCCCGGCTATTCAATCGCGAAAATCCTGCACATCATATCTCAGCAACACATAATATCTCATATCATCAACGTAAGTAAGTATGCATACCCCAATTGTCGTTGATGTATAGCAACGAAACCGGCGATATCGTACATACTACACTTACGGTCACAGAAAATAAAGTGTAAAACTACAATATTTGGAATCCACATTCTCTTTAGACATCATAAATGCGAAATATCACATATTTCGTATTTCATGCCTAAACTATATGAATTCCACATATTGTATCATATTCCAGATAAACAGACAGTATTAAAGTTTTCGAACGAACGATCAAGTACCCAAGATTCACTAAAGCTCAACACTTGAGCAGGGTTCAAAAATCCGAAGTGTGACACAGTAGTAGCGGTCCAGCCGTAGAAGGGTCAAGCCAACGCCTCACATGTGGCACGCCGTACTGCCCCAAACCCTAAGGTTCAAAGGGCAGTTCAAGATGGTCAAATAATCGAGTTAAGGTTTGCTATCTTCTAGAGGGTCCACCACAAAAAGACTTGCACGTATCTCCAAAGTATTTAAACCCCGTGAATAGTGAGCAAATGACACTCGTTCAAACACTTCAATACTTTCTAATTTACCCGGATAAAAAACGAAATGAAAATTCCGATCGAATCTACGCGTCCAAAACCATCTCCAGAAAATACAGTACTATATTCAGATTAAACATACCTAAAACACTGTACAAGCAGACATAAGAATTATAGTGTAATTAGCATGCAATGATACCACTGTACGGCCGCGGAGCCGCGGCCGTAGCAAGGAATTGCCGCGGTTCCGCGGCCATTTGAACTGTTCATGGCATCGAATTTCACCATATTTCTTAGTTTTCCCTGCTGTATTTTTTAAGTATTTTTAATTCTGAAAAAGGTCAGATTTTAAAATTTGTCCAGAGAGGGTCTAAAGAATGCGTATTTTTGTCCGATCGGGATTTTTACTTCGTAAAAGCGTCGCCTAATGTTCTAGGTTGGCTCTGATACCAATGAAAGGTTTGCCTAGCACCCTATAATGAGTTTTGAAGCATCACATGTCTCAAAGTTTGGATTTTGATGGTGCTAAACAAGCATGCAAAGGAATCGATCCTAGAAAATTAGAGTTACAAAACTTAAAGCTAATAAAATTAGGGTTTCGAGACTACAACCTTTGTAGCTCCCTTTTGATGGACTCCTTGGTCTCTTGGGTGTTTGAAGAAGGTCCTCTTGAAGTCCTCTCACATCCACGACGATCCACTCGGAGTTCCCCGTCCAAGCTCGCAACTTCGAGAATCGAAGAGAACACTCTAAACACGTTGGCTAAACTTGTGTAGAATGATGTTGTGGTTAAGGTTCTCACTTCAAAAACCTTTCTTTATGTGTATTTTCCTCACTAAAAGAAACTAGAGAGCAAATATTGAAGGAGGAAGAAGATGGAGGATTTCTTTTAACAAGAGTTAAAATGATCACAATCAAAAGAAAATGAAATATATCTTTATATATTTTATTCCTTCTCACTACAAACCACGGTTAAAATAATGGAGACATTATTTAACTTGAGTTTTAGAACATAAAGAAAAGGATAACTCAAGGTTAGAGGTAGGTAAGAATGGTTAGGTTAAAGAAGAGTGTAGAAACAACTCAAGAATTATCCTTTCCTTTTCTATTTTGTTTTAAACATAAAATTAAATAATAATCCATATATTTATCCATGGTGTGAGTCTTATATTGCCACCATTTCCATGTGTAAACAACCATGATAGATGGGTGTATGTATGTATGTATGTATGCACATCCATATGTGCATTAAACTAGAAAGCAAGAAAGAAACACATACATGCATTCATACATCCATCATATCCAAGAAAGGTTTTAAGTGAGAAAACTAATGGTTAAATGATAAATCAACACTTGATTTATCAATCCGGCCATATCACATATGACCCTACCAAAAGCAAGCAGCCCGATCAATGTACGGTATCATATACGCGCATTTTAATCGGGTCCATGCGCATATCGCATACGCGCACCACAACGTTTCGCCTGGACTAGGTAACTCCTGTGTGGGACTCTAAGACTCGTCAATACGCCGGCAGAGGGTGATGATCATATCAAGCACCCCCAAGCTGCAAGCGGTCAGCTAAACGTAACGGCCATCCGGGTATTGAGCGATCAGAAGAAAACAAGCGAACCTGCTACAACTCCCGTCGAGCCAACCGGCAACACTACTGTACAGTCCGGTCTTTTCGTCAAATATGGTGCATATCGAGCCTAGGGATGGTCACGTCGACCCCAATAACTCAATAAGTCGTGCCGGTGAATGGTCTATAACAGATCGAGAAACTACTGATAACACTTATCAGCAAATCTCAGCAGCCCTGGCCAGGCACTTACTGATATAACCAGTCGGGCACAGCACAGCATCAACTCCCAATACCAGGAGAGACGGAACCCCTCCTATCGCTCATTGCCTTCGTGTGTCTCGGGTCTGTACCCAACACCCACCTGTTTGCACGACTCAGTAGAGCCGTGGTAGGGTGGCAATCAAAGTACAGTGGGAGAACACACAAGACTCTATGGCGATCTCGGGTCTACAGACTAACCTGTACCAGTGTCACCTGAGAACTGCTGTCCGACGATAGATATAATTCCATATAGGAGTTCTCGGTGAGTCCGCCCAGTATACCCAGTCATCACTGAGCACCCGTATACGATCTTGATGTCAAACATCGATGAATGTGGGAACATTCATCGCCCATCGTATGGGTGTAGTATCATATACGCTAGTCTACTCTGGTATATCAATGCCCCGTCTCGATATACCTACGACTAGGGACTTTCCAGGATATGCTTATAGACTACACATGTCCCACTAGTATGATCTCCATCATAATCAGAGTAGTCAAGCCGATATCCTCAGGGCTTTATCAGCATGTATGAATGAATAAAAGCATGATCAAATCAACATGTCAGATAAAGAAGAACCAGATAGCATACTATCATGTCGAGCAAGAATGCATACTGAATATATATACATGTACAAATACATCCACTATCATATAATGGCCTCTAGGGCATACGTATATCCAACACCGCTACCGATGATCCGATGGCCAACCTTGCCGAAAATTACTTCTTCGACACTTCGTATCTTGCGATACGAGATTGCTCTCCATACAGTTCTTTTGTATGGAGAAATATGGATTCGAGGTCCATATTCTCGTGCCTCCTCTGATGTTCGTTGTCCATAGAGGCAAGCACGAGGCACCTGGCCTTCGCGCAATCGATCTCCCAAGTCTTACGGATTTCCTTATCCGCGACGCTGGAGGTGGGCCCTGGGACAGGGGGAGCTTTGGTGGTAAGGAGATACCCCAACTTGTCATAAGTGATTGCCATTTTGACATTCCTGAGCCAATCTTTGTAGTTTGGCCCTGTCGGTATGTTTTTTTCTAGTAATAACTTAAGTCCGGTCATGATGTTTGGTCGCTGCAATTAGGAGAGAGAGAAGAAACACTTTAGCATGATGCTCTTGCAAGTTTAGAGTGGTTTTTCATTTGTCTAAACAGGATGGCTCCCACTGTCTCTCGAATCCCTCCTCAAACCAAAAAGGAAGAATTAGTCAGGATCAATCTCACCGTACAATACTTGCTTAACCGTTCGGCCAGGCTGGTGTCGGTACTTCGAGGGAGGTTTTCCAACGCTTTCGCGAAGTTCCTTAATTTAAGAACCTTTTTTCCCTGGGGGCGTAGCCCCGCTAACACCTTTCTAGACACCAACTTGGTTTATAGCATTGATCGTTAAGTGAGAAATTTCCCGAGGAGTAGCATATACTCACAGTAGGATCGGGATCCAAATATCATTGCGTGACGAAACTGAAGGAATCCTACCAGAATCATCACACTCCAAATGGTATGCAACACTAGCAAGTTTCAGTTCTTTTGAAACTCCCGATGTAGATTTTTGCCCCATGCTCTTATGACCTTGACTTTGGCCAAAATATCATAAGTCACATGTCAAGTTCTACCCGTCATTCTCCAGGTTAATTTGAGCCCATCCGCACATACCCTTGACTTTGGCCAAAATGGTAGTACGACTGCCCCAAACCAACACATCTATTCATACTGCACATGAATACCCAATAGCCACCAATCACTAGGCCTCGAATTTTGCCAACATACATAGCTTGAATACTATTGACCATTCATGTGAAACGACGGAGTGCTACGAATGGTTTTGGAGAAACCGTGAACGTAGTGAACTTGATATAATCGATGGAACGAGATAGCTTTTAAAAGGAGTGGCTTAAGCTCCGCGTTTAAAAGTTATTTTGAAAAGAAACCGAGTGGTTTTTGAAAGTGTTCCAACGACTTTTACTTGGTTTATTTTTCTTTGCATTAGTTCTTTTAATGCGTATTTTTCTTGAATTAGTTCTTTTAATGTGTCCCATCATTTAATCCCACCATTGCAGAAAACAACCAAAATATGACGTACGCTTATGCCATTCGCATTCGCCACGGGGCCCCGTCATTAACCGTTAGGTTACTTAACTAATGACAGAGCAGGGGCTGGGCTAGCACGGCTGCAAAACATAAGCAACGCCTAAATAATATCATATATAGATATATTGCAATGATAGCCATTTCAGATCACAGATGAAAACATTGGATATACTAGGAATCTGCAATTCGTACGAGCCTATAACGAAAAGCGGATTACACGGTTGCGATGAATAGCCAATACCCCACCCTAGACCCCTACGGGTGCGGCAAACTACCCACCAAATATCCGAAGTGGAGTAACCTCCCTCAACGATGTGAGTAGGCCACTCGGCACTTCGAGATACCCGGTAGTTTGTGCACCCCACCTTGGGTCTATCCTAGGAGCAAAAACAGTAAAAAGAAATTATACAATGACGGCTACAACCCCGACCCGGTTGTGCGGCCAAAAATAATATTACATGAATTGAAAGATAAAAGGAAAAATTCTCATCTCACAACCCCCGGCTATTCATCCGTGACAATCCAAAGAATTCATATACACATACCATCAATCATTACAGATCACAGATATGTATAACCCCCACTAATCGACGTATAGCGATTAGCGGACGTTCAATACATATAACACATCACAGATATATACCCGTTAGCCTTAGTCTTTAGAAGTTCGATAAAAATACGGATTTTCAAGCCCCAAAAACTAATTTTTCTTTCTGGAAAATCTGGGCTGAAAAGACATATTGTAAAAATCCCAAAATACCCCTATGAACAAACTGCAACCAAAATTCCCCACGTCCGAGTCAACTCGACCGCGGAACCGCAGCGGGAGCATGCTACCGCCGCGTTTCCGCGGCGCTTTGATCGAATCAGTGGACCAATTTTTTGCAGTTTGTTCTAAAAACCCTGAGCCGAATTTTAAAGCATGATTTATCATTTTTTGAACAGTTGAAAAATTCGACAGCAAGTTGGTTTTACGGGTGTTTTTGGCGACTTTTTCTACAATCGAACTTCTACTTACATTGCTAACATGTTAGATAGTGTTTAACTAGGCTCTGATACCACTGTAAGTCCATGCTACCCTTCCCCGGTACTTACGGGGTTGTGGAATTGGTGAAAAACGATTTTCAAGAGGGTGGTAACATGTACTACCAATACGGATCTTTGTTAAACTACTAACTAACTGTAGGGTTACTAGGCACACTCAAGAGGTTCCACAAGGCATCAACCATGCCAAACAAAAATTTTCCGGTGCCGAGAAACCCTAAACTGGATCGTTAACTAGAAGTTAAGGCGAAAAGCAAGCAAGCAAACGACTTTGCTACTAAGTGAAAGGGATTACAACCTTTGTAGATCCGGTCCACCACTTCTTTAGCTCCGTGTTGACGTCCCTCCACTGCGATCATCGGATCCCGGACTCTAGAAATGGTTTTGTCGGAGAAATGATCGGGCTAGGTCATTGACTTCGAGGCCGAAGATGATCTACGTCGGGGAGACTCAAACTCAAGCTATTCCTTCACTCGGTCGAAAACTTTGTGAAGAGAACACCCTATACTACATGGCAAATGGTAGAGGATCAAGAAATAGGAAGTGGGTTTACTTTAGAATTGGATTTCTCACTCTTTTTCTCATGGTGCCATTGGAGCAAGCAAGCTTTTTCAAGCTTGATGAAGATGAAAAAGAAGAAAGAAATCATATGAATCATTTCCAAAATGAAACTTATCGAATATATGATGGCACCATGGTTGAGTTAAGCTCTCATGCTTAACTCATGTAAAGAAATAACCAAACCATTAGGTTAAGGGTTGGGTTAACTAATATCCTACACAAATGACAAAAGGATTGACTTTGTCAATGCTTATCAAGCTTCATGAAGCTTGATAACTTTGACCAAAGTCTCAATTCTTTTGTTATTTGCTAGGAAAATAGTAAACCCTAATCTAACCTTGATATGGTTCAAGACTCATACACACAACTTGTTTGTATCATCAAGCATGATACAAACATGTACACTTGCATATATCACATATAAACAATGTACACATTCAAGTGAGAAAACAAATCTTAAATGAACTAATACTAGTTAATTTAAAGTAATATATCAAATATATAATTATACATTAAATCATTAAATCAACATTTGATTTAACGATCCGGTCATATCGCATATAACCGACTAATATGAATAGTAACAACTTATCGAATCAACACTTGATCCGATAACCCGGCTATATCGCATATAACCAATCAATGTCACAAATCGCGAGAATAGAATACAGTTCACATACTGGTATTATTCTTGGTCCCGCACATATCTCATATGCGCTCCTATTTCGTTTCGCTTGAGCCAGGAAATCCCTGTGTAGGACTCTAAAGACTCGTCAATACGCCGGCAGTAGGTGATGATCATATAAAACACCCACAAGCCGCAAGCGGTCTGCTAAACGTAACGGCCACCCGGGTATTGAGCGATCAGAAGATCAACGAGCAAGCCCGCTCACACTCCAGTGAATCCAACGAGTAACACTACCGTACAGTCCGGTCTGTTCGTCTGATATGTCGCATATCTCGTCTATGGGTGGTAAATGTCAGACCCCAATAACTCGATAAGCCGTGTCGATATGAGGCTCATAACGGGTCGAGAAACTACGGGTAACACATACCAGTAAATCCCTAAAGCTGCCTTGGCCAAGGACTTCCTGTTATAGCCAATCGAGCACTGCGCAACATCAACTCCCTATACCGGGAGAGACGAAACCCCTCCTATCGCTCATTGCCTCCATGTGATTCGGGACTGTACCCAAAAGCCTTTTTGCACACCCTCTTGGACGTGGTATGATGGAAATCAAAGCACAGTGGGAATCACACAAGACCATATGACGATCTCGGGTCTACAGACTAACCTGTACCAGTGTCACCAGAGAACTGCCATCTGACGTAAGGTATAATACCATCTGGGAGTTCTCGGCGAGTCCGTCCAGTGTACCCAATCTCCACTGAGCACCCGTATATCATCTCTGATGTTAAACACCAATGGATATGGGATCATCCATCGCCCATCTGTATGGGTCGAGAAGGTACATGCTAGTCTACTCTGGTATATCGATGCCCCGTCTCGATATACCCACGACTAGGGATTTTGAAGGATGTACTTATGGACTACCATGTCCCCACTAGTATGATCCGCATCATAGTCCAGGTAGTCAAGTACACATCCTAAGGGCTTTACCAACATGTAACAGAGAGACAATCAGTGTACACGTTAAGGTAAAGAGTAACCAGATAGCATACTATCATATCGAGCAAGAAAGTCATCCCTATATATGTCCAAGCATCCACTACAATATACATCCTATGTATAGTAATGGCCTCTAGGGCATACATATAACTAACAATCTCCCACTTGCACTAGGGCCATCTGACAGCAGTGGTTGTAGTATCTCATACTCAACCATCCCATAAATGTCTCTCTCTCTGGGAAAAGGCCTTTCGTGAGTGGATCCGCCGTGTTGTCCTCTGAGTCTACTCTCCTAACCTTGACCCCTTGGAGATCAACCATCTCCATGATCAGGTGATACTGCCTAAGAATATGTCTGGATCACTGATGGGACGGGCGTTCCTTGGCATAAGCCACAACTCTATTGTCACACAATGGGAGGAACGAAGTTCATCTTATGAACAAAAATACACCCAGACTTCTTCTTTGGTAGCATCTTTGGTAACGATGTATCTTGCCTTTAATCGTCTAGTATGTCACGGTATCTAGCTTGGAACTCTTCCAACATACCGTCCCTCCACTGAGGGTAAAGACAATGCCTGTGACTGACATTCAGTCATCTTTATCACTCTGGAACCTTTCCAGTGATTCTCCCCAGGACCGATTGATACATTCTCACTACAACTAGTGAGTATCCTAACATCTAATTAGATCTATCTCAAAGATCCAAAACCCAGGATTTAGTAGGTATCATTTTGATCCTATATGGAGAATCCTTGTGATAAGCGGAGATTGATCGAGCGTAGCATAGGAAACTTCTTCCCCATCAAGAGTATGTCATCCACGTACTCTACGAGGATCACAACCATACTCCCTACTACCTTTTTGTATATACAAGGTTCATCTACCATTTTGATGAATTCAAACTCTTTGACTATCAAAACAGATGTTCCAACTCCGCGATGCCTGCTTTATCACATAAAACATCTTGCACACATTTCCGCTGCTCCCACTGTCTACGAAACCCTCTGACTGTGTACTTATAGTCTCTCTCTTCCAAATCATTATTTAGAAAAGCAGTCATGACACCCAACCGCTAGATATCGTAGTTATGGTATGTAGCCGTGGCAAGTAGGATATGGATGGACTTAAGCATAGGCCCCAGAAAAGGTTTCATCATTAGCCACAACTGGTCTATGATGCAAACCTTTAACGAGTCTAGCTTTGAAAGTCTCAACTTTTCCATGTACACCAAGTAATCTTCTCAAGATATACTTGCTCCTGATGGGGATTTAACCCTTCAGATAAAGTAACCAAAGTCCATACTTTGTTGGTGTATAAGGATCCCATCTCAGATCGATAAGCATCCAGCCATTCTTACAGAGTCCTACTCCTGATGGCCAGCCCGAAACTAGTTGGGTCATCATCTCATGATGCAATCCTCGCTCCCACTGTCATTGAGAAACCGAAGTATCTCTCAAGTGGGTGAGGAACCTTACTAGATCGGCGGAGAGGCTAAGATTCGTTGTTATATACTGAATCCTTTAGTTCTACCAAATCATCTGCTGTAGTTTGTATAGCTGGAACCTTTCCAGTTGTACATAACAGACCTTGCCTTGAGCTTGTCCGGATTTTGCTTTTAGACATAGGCCGGACAACCCCAAATCTTAACTAACTTAAGATATGGGCTCTTCCCTTTCCATATCACATATGAAGTGGTAGGCAACTGATTTGATCGGAACCCTATTCAATAGGTATGCAACTTCTCAAGTGCATAACTCCCTAAAAAGAAATAGGAAACTCAGTAGTACTCATCATAGAGCACACCATATCACATAGGGTGCTATTGCTCCGTCCCGATACACCGAGGTGCTGTGGTGTATACGGAGGAGTAATGCTGAGAGAGAATCTCATTCTTAGAATAGTCCAGGAATCCCATGCTCAAGTATTCTCCTCCTTGATCACATCAAAGGACATAATACTTATACCCATATTTTGGTTCTCTACTTCAAACTTATATTCTATGAATATCTCAAAAGGTTCGGACTTGTGTTTCAACAGGAACATATGTCTGAATCTTGAGAGATTATCAGAGAATGTAATGAAGTACAAAGAACCGGTCTTGGCATGTGTAGACAGGGGACCTACATACATCAACATGTATCATCCCAAGAGTTCAGTAACTCTTTCTCTGTTTCCAATAAACAGAGCTATGGTCATCTTATCACTGTGACATGACTGGCAAGTTTCATAAGATGTACATTCATACTGATTTAAATATGCATCTTCAATGTAACTTAAGCTAGTCGGGTCGCATTGATATGACCTAGTCTACAATACCTCAAGAAGATTCCGTTCATTTCTGAACTCTTTCTCTTATGTGTGTTCTGTATACTAAGAACTGTGGTTTGATTTAGAACGTCAATACTTTTAGATAATGTGCCTGAACCGATCAACTCTTGATATTGGAAATGTTCAAAACATTATCCAACAATACAAAATTATATCCTTCTTTATCTAAATAAAGAGACTGATATGATTTTGTATATCAGGTTCGGTATCTAATAACATTTGTTCAGAATCAATGTATTCTGGTAATACAGGGTGACAGTGACCAACAGACTTGGCTGCAACACTTGCACCGTTTTCTGCCTCATGAAACTTATCACCCATTCTTAGTTCACTACCTTTCTGTAGCCCTATGTAACAAATTACATATGCGGGATCCTGATCTGGTATCACATACCCAGGACGTAAAGGATACTGAGAAACAGTTCTGTGTAACGAACACACCCGAAGATGATGCATCAACATGCACTCTCTTCGTTTGGGAGGCACGGGAATTCTGGTAATCCCCAATTTCCTGTTCTGTCTTATAACAATTATAAGTTGGAGCGGGACCAACGTTCCCCAGCTCAGTACAACAAGCGGGTTCGGTCAATATATCCATTTTATTATCTTGATTAAGGCGTGACATGGTCGCTACCAGGAGAGAGAGAGAGAAGAAAACACTCTGCGTGCGCTCTTGCAAGAATAGATTGGTTATTATTTTATCTAATCAGGATGGCTCCCACTGTTTTTATCAAATCTTCCTTCGAACCCTAAAAGGAAAGACTAGCCGGGATTAATTACACGCTACAAGTTCGCCAATCTTTCAGCCAGGCCAGTGTCGGTACTTTGAGGGAGGTCCCCCGTGCTTTCGCACGAACCTAATTAATGTAAACCTCGTTTTCCCAGAGGTGTAACCCCGTTGACACCTTTCTAGACACCTACTTGATCGGCTAATTGTAATGTGTAAAACTCTCCCAGGAGTAACAATTACTCGTAGTGGGTATCGGGATCCAACTATCTCATAGAAGGTATGCAATCTCATTGCAAATTTCAACACTGGAAATTCCCGATAATATTTTGCCCCTAGCGTCCTATGACCTTGACAGAGGTCAACAAACCATAGGCTGCTAGTCAAGTTCAATCCGTCATTTCTTGATTGAAGTAAACCCACCCGCACGACCCTTGACAGAGGTCAACAAAGTCGCACGACTACCCTAAATCAATCACATCATATGCTTATACAGATAAGCACTAATCAGCTACCGCACACTACGCCTTGACAGAGGTCAACAAACGCAGCACGAATACTAACCAGTACTTATCTGAAATGACGGAGGGCTACGACAGGTTTTTAAGAAAACCTTTTGTTTAATGAACTTGATATCGTTGTAGAATCAAATGATTTTAAAATGGGGTGTTTTTGTGGCTTTTCTAGTTTTGCTAAAGGGGTCACTCCCGGTGAAGGGATCGTCGGCCCTTTCCTCATCGAATAAGGTGCAGGATATACCACATATACCGCTATGCAAAGCAAGAACTATAGGAGCAATCAAAAGACAAACCGAGGGTTGTAGCATCTGCTAGTTATTGCTAAAGGAGTCACTCCCGGTGAAGGGATCTCCGTCCTTTCCTTATCGAATAAGGTGCAGGATGTTCTACAAGGAACACCGCGATACAAAGCAAGAACTGTAGCTACCTGTTTTTGAAAATTCGACTCCACAACATCTTAGGTTTCTTTTCTTTCATTGACCACATTAATGAAGTCCCGTCATTTAAGTCACTTAAACATCACAGATAAATACGACGTACACTTATGCCATCCGCATTCGCCTCGATGTCCCCTCGTGCACCGTTAGGTTAGGTAACTAAAGGCAGAACGGGGCAGGGCAAACGCGGGTGTAAAACATAAGTAACGTCTATATAATATATCATATATACTATATATAGTATTTATCACAGAACATCACATGATCACATCACAGATATCGCAGTAGAAGAATCATATGAAATATTAGATATACTAGGACATCCGTGTTTTCAATATGAGCCAGTATAAAACACGGATTCCACGGTCGCGATGAATAGCCAAACCCACATCCCAAGACCCCTACGAGAGCGACAAGCAACCCTACCAATTCTAGAGTTAGGAGACCCGGACTCGACTCCACGAGTTGGTCTCCCACTGGACTCCAGAACCCGGTTAC
Organism: Agapanthus africanus; assembly: GCA_030015575.1. Taxonomy (NCBI): domain Eukaryota; kingdom Viridiplantae; phylum Streptophyta; class Magnoliopsida; order Asparagales; family Amaryllidaceae; genus Agapanthus; species Agapanthus africanus. The sequence goes on from JASDDO010000019.1 coordinate 610,241,678, forward strand.
TTGTGCCCTCCTCCTTGGGTCTATCCTAGTGCGGAAAAGTAAATAATATACATCAACGGTGACTACTTCCGCTACCTGGAAGTGCCCCAATAAAAGAATATTACATACAAGTTTTTACATGAATGAAAATAAAAACTCTCATCTCACATAAAACCCCCGGCTATTCAAAACGCGACGATCCAATATAACATATCCAGCAACACATAACATCACATGTCATCAACGTAAGTAAATGTGCGCATCCCAATTGTCGTTGACATATAGCAACGAAACCGGCGATATCACATATTACACTTACAGTCGCAGAAAAGAAATTGTAAAACTACAACAGTTGGAATCCGCAAACTCTTTAGACATCGCATGCCTAATCAAATGAATTCCTTAGACATCGCATGCCTAATCAAATGAATTCCTTAGACATCGCATGCCTAACAATTATAAACTCCGCATTTTAGTCTCTATATCGAAAACACTTTTCAATGTCAAGTCGGGCAATTCAACAAGATTCCCGGCATTTTGATCGAATGCTCGTCGCAAACTTTAGTAGGCAGCCACACCCCCGATGCCGTCGACGAAGTGCACTAAGGCGGAACACCGCTGCCGCGAGCACCCGGACGGATGCTTTCGACGACGGGGTTCTCCTACAGTCACTTGGTCGGGGCTATGGGACATGGCTGTCTATTAAGTTTACCCGGCGAGTATCCGCGTACACTACGTGATTACGACGGACTTTTGATCACATCAAAATTCCGTGACAACCGATCAAGTGAGACTAAAGTGCTATGTTTATAACATCCAAATCAGTTATCTCATGACTACTTGTGAATTCCAAATATTGTATCACATTCCAGATAAATAGAAAATGTTAAACTTTCCGATCGAACAATCGAACACCCAAGTTTTCCCGAAACAGCTCAACTCTTGAAATAAGTTCAAAAACATCCAGTTCATGCCACAGTACCAACGGTCCAGCCGTAGAAGGGTCAAGCCAACGCCTCACATGTGGCACGCCGTACTGCCCCAAACCCTAAGGTTCAAAGGGTAGTTCAAGACGGTCACACAATCAAGTTAAAGTTTGTTGTCTTCTAGAGGGTCCATCGCGTTACTTGCACTACTTATAACGTTTTCAAACTAAGGAAAAAATCCAACTCGTGGAAATTTCCCGACAGGGAAAAAATTGGGTATTTATATCCAGTCGAACTTTTTAACATATTGTAAATTATCCGGAAAAACACAGACAAAGTTAAAGATTCCGATCGAATCGTAGAACTCCTAATACAACCCAGAAAACTCAACTCTTGAGCAAACTTTAAAAATTCCCATAAAATACAGCACTCAATATAGGATATTACTGTGCAAAGCATGTGCCAAGAATCAACTTTTTGGCCGCGAAACCGCCGCACATGCTAGGGTGGGGCCGCGGTTCCACGGCGATTTAGTCGAATTAGGCTCACGTGCTTCACAGTAACTCTTATAATACCCTGCTGTATTTTTTGGATATTTTTAATTTTGAAAAATCCGCATTTTCAGAAAATGTCCAGAGAGGGTTAAAAGTTAGGGTTTCGGGGTTCGATCAGATTTCTAACATCGTCTACAGTTCGCCTAAAGCTCTAGCTAGGCTCTGATGCCACTGTAGGGTTACTAGGCACACTCAAGAGGTTCCACAAGGCATCAACCATGCCAAACAAAAATTTTCCGGTGCCGAGAAACCCTAAACTAGATCGTTAACTAGAAGTTAAAGCGAAAAGCAAGCAAGCAAACGACTTTGCTACTAAGTGAAAGGGAATACAACCTTGGTAGATCCGGTCCACCACTTCTTTAGCTCTGTGTTGACGTCCCTCCGCTGCGATCATCGGATCCCGGACTCTAGAAATGGTTTCGTCGAAGAAATGATCGGGCTAGGTCATTGACTTCGAGGCCGAAGATGATCTACGTCGGGGAGACTCGAACTCAAGCTATTCCTTCACTCGGTCGAAAACTTTGTGAAGAGAACACCCTATACTACATGGCAAGTGGTAGAGGATGAAGAAATAGGAAGTGGGTTCACTTTAGAATTGGATTTCTCACTCTTTTTCTCATGGTGCCATTGGAGCTAGCAAGCTTTTTCAAGCTTGATGAAGATGAAGAAGAAGAAAGAAATCATATGAATCATTTCCAAAATGAAACTTATCGAATATATGATGGCACCATGGTTGAGTTAAGCTCTCATCCTTAACTCATGTAGAGAAATAACCAAACCATTAGGTTAAGGGTTGGGTTAATTAATATCCTACACAAATGACAAAAGGATTGACTTTGTCAATGCTTATCAAGCTTCATGAAGCTTGATAACTTTGACCAAAGTCTCAATTCTTTTGTTATTTGCTAGGAAAATAGTAAACCCTAATCTAACCTTGATATGGTTCAAGTCTCATACACACAACTTGTTTGTATCATCAAGCATGATACAAACATGTACACTTGCATATATCATATATAAACAATGTACACATTCAAGTGAGAAAAAAAATCTTAAATGAACCAATACTAGTTAATGTAAAGTAATATATCAAATATATAATTATACATTAAATCATTAAATCAACACTTGATTTAACGATCCGGTCATATCGCATATAACCGACTAATATGACTAGTAACAACTTATCGAATCAACACTTGATCCGATAACCCGGCTATATCGCATATAACCGATCAATGTCATAAATCGCGAGAATAGAATACAGTTCACATACTGGTATTATTCTCGGTCCCGCACATATCTCATATGCGCTCCTATTTCGTTTCGCTTGAGCCAGGAAACCCCTGTGTAGGACTCTAAAGACTCGTCAATACACCGGCAGCAGGTGATGATCATATCAAACACCCACAAGCCGCAAGCGGTCTGCTAAATGTAACGGCCATCCGGGTATTGAGCGATCAGAAGATTAACGAGCAAGACCGCTCACACTCCAGTGAATCCAATGAGTAACACTACCGTACAGTCCGGTCTGTTCGTCTGATATGTCGCATATCTCGTCTAGGGGTGGTAAATGTCAGACCCCAATAACTCGATAAGTCGTGTCGATATGAGGCTCATAATGAGTCGAGAAACTACTGGTAACACTTACCAGTAAATCCCTAAAGCTGCCTTGGCCAAGGACTTCCTGTTATAGCCAATCGAGCACTGTGCAACATCAACTCCCTATACCGGGAGAGAGGAAACCCCTCCTATCGCTCATTACCTCCATGTGATCCAGGACTGTACCCAAAAGCCACCTTTTTGCACGCCCTCTTGGACGTGGTATGATGGAAATCAAAGCACAGTGGGAATCACACAACACTCTATGACGATCTCGGGTCTACAGACTAACATGTACCAGTGTCACCAGAGAACTTCCATCTGACGTAAGGTATAATACCATCTGGGAGTTCTCGGCGAGTCCGTCCAGTGTACCCAGTCTCCACTGAGCACCCGTATATCATCTCTGATGTCAAACACCAATGGATATGGGATCATCCATCGCCCATCTGTATGGGTCGAGAAGGTACACGCTAGTCTACTCTGGTATATCGATGCCCCGTCTCGATATACCCACGACTAAGGACTTTGAAGGATGTACTTATGGACTACCATGTCCCCACTAGTATGATCCGCATCATAGTCCAGGTAGTCAAGTACACATCCTAAAGGCTTTACCAACATGTAACAGAGAGACAATCAGTGTACACGTTAAGGTAAAGAGTAACCAGATAGCATAGTATCATATCGAGCAAGAAAGTCATCCCTATATATGTCCAAGCATCAACTACAATATACATCCTATGTATAATAATGGCCTCTATGGCATACATATAACTAACACTAACAACCTAACAAGAGTTTACCTACTCGGTTAGGGGGGGCTATACCTTTCTTGAACTCCTTCGTCTTCGACTCCTCCCGGTGTACGGATCGCCCTCACCTCGTCGTCTCCTTGCGCCGAAAATGGATCCACCCGAAAGCTTCTACCTTTGGCTTCTTCTTCGAACTTTGAAGAAACTAGATCACTTGGCTTGCTAGGCCTTATGAACTAGAATGAGTAGAGGAATGTTTTGGTGTCATTTTATCTCTAAGGCAATGAGTCTCAACACATGAGAATGGTTTACCTTGAGGTAGAGAGAGCAAGAGGAAGAGGGAGAGCTTGAGAATGAGAGAGCTCAAGAGAGAGAAAGCAAATGATAGAATGAACCATACTCTTCTCATTCTCACCTCTCATAATCCAAAAGCCATCATAACAAAAATAGTAATCAAGTATTGTGTAATGGTTTAAGTCAAAATGGCTATATCATTTCATGCACTCATTTTGCATAAATAAACAAGCAAGCAAAAGTCTTTGCCATGGAATGATAGCCATTGTCATGATGATGGTCAACTAGTCCAACCTAGTCAACCGGTCAACAAAGTCAACAAGTCAACAATGTCAACCCCTCAACAACCATGTCACTATAATACTTAATTAATATTAATGTTAATCATATATCTTATTCTCATTAGGGTTAAGCAAAAGTCAATGGTCAACAGTCAACTGTCAACAGTCAACAGTCAACAACCCCAATGAGAATACTCTGCCACTGTCTCTCTGTCAACTGTGCATACACACCCGCATCTGCGTTCCGAGGAACACGAATACAAACGATATAAAACCAACCCTAAAACGTACACTAGGATATGGCTTAAACCAAAGCCCGCTAGTGTTAACTGTCCGGACACTGTACGTGCACAAGTGCACTGATATGACCGAACCCTGTCGCAAAACCATGCGACCTGTCGCAAAACCATGCGACCTCTACTCTTTTGCCTAAAGGCGAATAGCTTTCTGTGTGGGACTCTAAAGACACGACACTACGCTGGCAGTGGGTTTAACCACAGACCGCAAGCGGCACTAGCTGTGCGTAACGGTCCCCAGGTAGATGCCGACAAGAAGACTGACGAGGTGAAACCCATCTGAACTCCTACTGAGTCTGACTATGACAATCTCCATACAGTCCGGTCTGTTCGTCTGATACATCGTATGGCAGGCCTAGGGGGAGGTAAACACCAGTCCCCTAATAGAGGTACAAGTCGTGTCGGAGTGAAGCCCAGAACACCCTGAGATAACACTAGAAACCTACCAGTATATCTCGCTTGCCCTGGCCAGGGACTACTCGTGTAATGGCTCTCCTAGACACAGCGCGATGTCAACCCCCAATACCGGGAGAGACGAATCCTGTCAAACCGTCACTGCCTCCAAGTGCTTCGGGACTGCACCCAACTACTACCTGTTTGCATGACTCCTTTGAGTCGTGGTAAGGTAGTAATCTAAGTACAGTGGGAACACACTCGAGGCGAAGTGACAGTGTCCAGTCAGCGGACTAAGCTGTACTCATGTCACCTGGGAACTAATAACTGACGATAGGTATAGTACCAACCAACAGTTACCGACGAGTCCTGTCCAGTGTACTCGTAAGCCAACGAGCACCCGCATACTATCTCCAGTACGACGTACTGATGGCTGTGGGACAGGCCGTCTCCCACACTGGGATGAGAAGCGCATACGTTAGTCTACTCCGGAGTATCGATGCCCTGTCTCGATAGTCCTGCGACTAGGGACCTGCATAAGGATGTGCTTATAGATTACCCAGCCCCCACTAGTATGACTGCCATCACAACGCTGGTAATCAAGCAAAGATCATAAGGGCTCAACTAATGTGTATAGGTGATATACTAAAATAAACACATGTACACATTGAAGTAGAAACAAACCAAATAGCATACTACTATATTGAGCAAGATTGTTTATACAAGGTGAATATCCCAAGCTTCCATTAAGTAATATACAAACTAGTATGATACAGTAATGGCCTCTAGGGCATATACACTAACACCTTTGCCAGTCATATAAGTCAGATTCAGTCAATTTGTTATCTAGATGTAACCTAGTCGTGACCACAAGGTCACTGCAATTTAAGAGAGAGAAGAAAATACTATTAGCATGATGCTCTTGCAAGTTTAGATTGGTTTTTAATTTATCTAAATAGGATGGCTCCCACTGTTTCTCGAATCCCTCCTCAAACCATAAAAGAAGATTTAGCCAGGACTATTCGCACCGTACAATTCTTACTTAACCGTTCAGCCAGGTCAGTGCCGATACTTCGTGGGAGGTTTTCCAACGCTTTCACGAAGTTTCTTAATTAAATAACCTCTTTTCTCTGGGGGCATAGCCCCGCTGACACCTTTCTAGGCACCTACTAGGTTTATAGCATTGATCCTTAAGTGACGAATCTCCTGATAAGTAGTATATACTCACAGTAGGATCGAGATCCAAAATATCATCGTATGATAATGTTGAAGGAATCCTACTAACATTCATCAAACTCCAAAATGGTATGCTCTCACTGCAAATTTCAGTTTCTTTAGAAATTCCCGATATAAATTTTTGCCTCATGCTCTTATGACCTTGACTAAGGGCCAAAATGTCATAAGTCACATGTCAAGTTCTACCTGTCATTATCCAGGTTAATTTGAACCCACCCGTATATACTCTTGACTAAGGGCCAAGAAAAGTAATACGACTGTTCCAAACCAATGCATCTATCTATGCAACAAATGAATACCCCAGCAGCTACCAAACACTATGCCTTGACTAAGGGCCAAATTACATAGCTTGAATACTACTAAATACCCAAATGAAATGACGGAGGGCTACGAATGGTTTTGGCAAAACCGTGAACGTAGTGAACTTGATAAAATCGAAGGAACCTGATACTTTTTTAAAAGGAGTGGTTAAAGCTCCGCAATTAAAAAATCTGATCTTTTAAAATAACCGAGTGGTTTCCTTTAAATTTGTTCCAACGATTAAATATTGGTTTATTTTCTTTGCATTATAATAATGTGTCCCATCATTTATCCTATCATTGCAGAAAACAACGAAAATACCACGTCCTCTTATGCCATCCACATTCGCCACGGGGTCCCGTCATCACCCGTTAGGTTACTTAACTAACGACAGAGTGGGGGCTGGGCTAGCGCGGGTGTAAATCATAAGTGACGTCTAATAGCTATCATATATAGATATTGTACATTCGTCAGACGCAATAATAAGCATTCTAGATCACTGATGAACTTTATTGGATTTACTAGCAATCCGCATTTGCTTTGAGCCTGCAATAAAAGACGGATTACACAGTTGTGATGAATAGCCATTACCCTACCCTAGACCCCTACGGGTACGGCAAACTACCCGCCAAGTACCCGAAGTGAAGCAGTCTCCCTCAACAAAGTGAGTAGGCCACTAAACACTTCAAAGTACCCGGTAGTTTGTGCACCCCACCTTGGGTCTGTCCTAGGAGCAAAAACAGGAATAAAGAAATAATACAACGGTGGCTACAACCGCAACCTGGATGTGTCCCGCAAAAGAATATTACATCATATTACATTTACATCGAATGAATGAATATTAAACCCATCTCAAACCCCGGCTAATCATCACAACACTCCAATCAAGTCCATATACACAAACAGTAAACATTATAGAAATGTGCAACCCCCTGCCAACCGACATACTAGCAGTTAGGGGAGGTTTACGAACACATTAAACATTACAGATAAAAACCCAATTGGCAAATATCTTAGAACATCGATCGATTACCATGTTCCGTGTCTACCCCAAAAGCAAAGTAGCACTGAAGTAACCTGGGTATAAACAGAACAAACAGAGAACCAAAACACCAAAAAATAAGAATTACAGAGCAAATCCGAGTCAACTCGGAGTTGACTCGGCGGCGGATCCGCGGCACAAGCACTCTATTGCCGCGGATCCGCAGCCGTTTCACCGAGTTACTAGCTCGTATTTTCCTAGTATTCTTACAATACCCTGCTGTGAATTTTAAGGTATGTCAAATATTTTTTCAGACACTTTTAAAATTAACAGAAACTTGGGGTACGGGGTGTTTCGTTTTCGTGTTTTCCGTCGATCGAACTTCTAACTAGTTGCTAACAAGCTAGTAATGGTTTAGTTGTCACTGATACTAATGTAAGTCCATGTCACGCACCCCACGAACTTGCGGGGAGGCGGAATATACGAAAAACGATTATCAAAGCTTCGTAACACGGACTTGAGCGCATGAATCGTATCTAAACCGTTACTAGCAAACTACGAAAGGTTTAACTACTCGGATATGAAGTTATACCTCACGAAACTTGTCCTTCGGGTCTTCATCGTGGTCCTCCACTCCTCGTAGGCTCCTTGGAACATCGGCATCTCAACGGCCTCCTCGAATCAAAGATGATCCACCCGAGAGCTCCTACGCCAAGCTTTATCTCTAACTTGAGATAACTAGGTTGCTCAAAGTGCTAATCTAAGCTACCTAGGGGATATAGAGTGAGGTTATGGAAGTATTAGTCTAGCTAACCCTTAATCTCAACACATGAGAGGTTAGGGTTAGGGTTTCAAGAATGAGAGAGTTTTAGGAGAGAGAAGGTGATGATAAGAATGAATTGAAATTTTTTCTCACTTGTTATATATTATGAAGCATAAAGAATTATCAAATGAATAAATCAAATGTATTATCATCATGCTTCATTGAATATGTGCAATGAATCATCAGGTGAGTCATTAAGCAATAAATGCTTCATTAACTCACTTGAATGATACATCTCATGTGTCACAAAACCAATTAATGCTAATGCCACCTTACCATCCAAGTCAGCATGCTTCTAGAAGCTTCCCGGAAAATTGCGAGAACGCCCCTCCAATCCGTGAAAACACGGAAAAACTTTAGACTATATAAATCCAATAACCTAATACTAGAAACTGGCTTAAACCAAAGCCGACTAGTAAAAATTGTCCGAACGTCGTACGTGCGTAAACACACGTATGCGTCCGAACCCTTGTCGTAAAACCATACGACCTCTATATCGTTTCGCCTGGAGCAGGGAAACTCTCTGTGTGGGACTCTAAAGACTCGACAGTACGCTGGCAGTGAGTTTAACCACAGACCGCAAGCGGCACTAGCTGTACATAACGGTCCCCAGGTAGATATCGATAAGAAGGCCGATGAGGAAAACCATCTGAACTCCCACTGAGCCTGATGTGACAATCTACGTACAGTCCGGTCTCTTTGTCTAAGACTATCGCATATAGAGCCTAGGGGCGGCAAGCGTCAATCCCCTAATAGCTGTATAAGTCGTATCGGAGCGAAGCCCATTACACCCAGAGAAACTACTAGAACCTACCAGTAAATCTCGCTTGCCCTGGCCAGGGACTTTACGTAATGGCTCTCTGACACAGTGCGATATCAACTCCCAATACCGGGAGAGACGAATCATGTCTAACTGCCACTGCCTCCAAGTGCTCGGGACTGCACCCAACTGCTACCTGTTTGCACGACTCTTTTGAGCCGTGGTAGGGTAGCAATCTAAGAACAGTGGGACACACTCGAGGCAAAGTAGCAGTGTCAAGTCTGCGGACTATGCTGTACTCATGTCACCTGAGAACTGTTAACTGACGATGGGTATAATACCAACCAATCAGTTCCCCGGCGAGTCCTGTCCGGTGTACCCGTAACCTAACGAGCACCTGTATACTATCTCCAGTACGACGTACTGATGGCTGTGGGACAGACCATCTCCCCAACAGGGATGAGAAGCGTACACACTTAGTCTACTCCGGAATATCGATGCCCTATCTCGATAATCCAACGACCAGGGACCTGTATAGGATGTTGCTTATAGACTACCCAGCCCGCACTAGTGTGACTGCCATCACAACGCTGGTAATCAAGCAAAGATCCTATGGGCTCTACTAATATGTATAAGTGATACGTCATAAGAAATATATGCACGTATTAAAGTAGACACAAACCAAGTAGCATACTACCATTTTTAGCAAGACTGTTATATACAACTGTGAATATCCCAAGCTTCCATTAAGTAATATACAACCTAGTATGATACAATAATGGCCCCTAGGGCATATACACTAACAGGTGCAGCACTACACTAGCAATCCTGCACGAAACGGCGGTAAAAACCTGCTAAGCCCAAAATCAACGGACCTCCTTCCGTACACAAGTCTGGGCCAAAGCTGTATGGTCTCGATCTCCAACGGAACCATATGAAACCGTCTCCCGTAACTACAAGACCTAGGAGTCAACACAAACAAGCCTGAAGGAACACTCCGAGAATCTAGCAAACTGCTGTCACCCTCCTAATGTCTGCAAAACAAATCCGCAAGTGCTGCTCCTATTCCTCACGATACAAGGAAAAGACCAGAATGTTATCATGACACAACAATAATTGGTCGAGGAACGGCCTGAAGAAATCTGGTTCATCATATCCAGGAATGTTGCTAGGGCATTGGCGAGTCCAACGACACCACCACAACACAAACTGCCCGTAGCAAGCACAACAACAGTATTTGGAATGTCATCACTCCGAACCTGCAGCGATGATGACCTGATCCCCGAACAAACTTAGAAAATGTCTCACACTCTGGAGCTGATCGAAGAAATCGTCAATATGAAGTAAAAGATACCTATCCGCACCGTAAGCCGGTTAAATTGACGATAAATCAGTATACAACCTCAACTGTCGTCTCTCTCCCTGAAGAACAGAAATAATAGCTCCCCAATGCGAAACACTCAGACGCACTAGCCCCCCAATAAACAACTCTGCAACAGATCCTTAAGCTCCCTAAGCTTCGCCGGCTCATCTGGAACAACGTCGGAAAACTCTCGCACGAAAGGAAACCGGTCCAACAAATCCATTGTGGCTACGGTATCTCGAATGAATGCCAAGAATCCATGACATCCTTTCCTTATATGCCGACTAACGAAAAAGGCGGAATTCAAGCTGTGAGAGGCGACACAACTGTCCTCCCTGCACAGCAAGAACTAACTTGCCGGGAAAACAAACCTGACTGTTCTCTCGCGGTAGTCCACAGACGCCTATCCATAGCTACCCAATCCGCGTTCAGGAGAACGTCAAATCCAACATCTCTAGAGGGGTCAAGTGATGAAAGAATCTCCTAACCGATTGGCACACGACTGAAATACGTGTTGCGCAACAAAAGAATCGCTGACAGAAATTAACACAACAAGCGGCTGATCTAGCTAATACGATCCTCGTCCTATCTATGGCACAAAGTGTGTAAAACAAACCAGCAAGGAACATGTGAATTTAGAGTACCTGAAAACCCCTCATTGGACGCCCTCGTGTCCCGATGAGTGGAAGCAAACTCTCGTGTCTGCCCTCTACTCGTGACAGGCTGAACTCCACCTCTACTAGACGGACCCCTCTGAGCAAACCCTCCGCTTCCCTGACGTCTCTGAATACGACCCTGACGAGGTGTTAGGGAATAACTCCCGATGAGGTGATGAAGGCTCCCACATCGAAGACATCCACACGATGACTGTTGACCCTCCTGGGGATGAGAGCTGAACGACTGTCCTCGCCCTAAGCCTCTGCTACTCCCACGACGGTCACGAAATCTGTCTCGACGACTAGACCTCTGTCTCTGGGTTGGTACACCAGTACGATTCCTCCACTGTTCCGGAACTCTAAAAGTCTCGGGAATACGTGTCTCGTCAACTGGGGCTGCCTCCATAGGTGCTATGTAGGTAACGGAATGCTGTGTGCTAACCGCAAGGAACAACTGGGTAACATGGATGACAACCTCCTGTCGCTGTGCTTGAAAGGCCTCCACCAAAGAACTTATCGTCCGGCGCAAGTCCTGCATCTCTGCTACAAGCCTAACGATACTATCAGTCGAAGGCGAAACCGTCTACACCTGTGCAACGAGCGTGCCATCTTGGTCAGACCTCATCTCACCCGAGTCTACTCTAACCTCGGCCCTCGCTGCACCTCTCTGAGTCCCCATAATCATCGGCGACAAAGGCTATAAATAGAATATAAGATTCGATAAGAACACGGAAATCGAATCACAAGAATATGTATCATCAAGGAAGGAATTTCAAGCAATTTGTACTTAGGTCACTTTAGGCGGAGTACCGCATTGTGAGTATGCTGCAGACATACACACACTACTTTACTCTGCTTAAGCTACCTACTCCATCATACCAAGGTCATCCTACACTCCGAAAGGTAAAACCTAGCGCTCTGATACCAACTTTGTCACGACCCGAAATTGGCACGTGACGGCCTTAATACTACGCAACGTCTATAGGCGTAACGCAGTAAAAGAAAGCCAAAATCCAGAAATCTAAACCATCAAAAATAATAAGAAAGTGATAATAGTATTTTCAAAACCTTTAAAATCGCAACCCAAATTCTTTAAAGTCTCACTTTTATTCCTTAAAATTTTGGCAGCACCTCCTTTGTAAAAACCAGCCCCAAAATGGGTACAACATAATATATAAGTAAAAGCATCCAAAACGGGAGCAAAATCCACGCCCAACGGAGAAAAACAATCACCACAACAGATATACGACGCCGTAGCGAAGAAAGAGACGATATAAATAAAACTGCATAAAAACTTCCAAGTCGCAAAATAATATACAATATCGTCCTCACACCAAGTCACTAAGTCATACATAATACTGGTAGATGGAGAGTACATGGATATAACGAATATACAATACAACATCGGATAACCACAAAACCCACTTGGGCAAAACTGCACACTGTCAGGCGAAGTGGTATCCGCAGCAAAAGATGATACGATGGATGAAAATAGCCCTGCCTCTGACTATCCTGAGGAATACATGCAAACACGGTGGCACAACGGGGGTGAGTTGCCAACTCGTTAATAGTAAATAACATATGCAGGTAATCGTGAGTATGCACGTACAACGCGAATCTAACATAAGCATTTAATATCAATGAATGGTCATATGTAATGCAATAATCATGAAATAATGATATGAAGATGTATATATGCAACAGTCATGAAAGGTACTCTAACATGTACTACTAATACATGAAACAGTGCATAAACAATAAATGTGGAGTATGGAATGAAATGTGTCATTTCCACGGAATCCTGACATCGTGGTAGGATCACAATCCATCAAGACAATCCAAATCCCAATTCCTCCAATCAGCCCCCAAATTGGCTCTCATATCATATCTCACAAATCTTGAATGTACACTATCAAGTAGATCTCACATATCCCATATGTACAATATCAAGTGTATCTCGTATACCCCGAATGTACAATATCAAGTAGATCTCACATATCCCGAGTGTACAAAATCAGCAATCTCATATATATCCTGTAATCAATATCAAATGAATTCTCAAATGTCCTAAATCCAATGTCAATGAGTCCTTTACATTCTAGGTATATTTGCATGAATAAAATATGATGATGTATATAAATTAATGTCAATACATATATATTAGCGTCCCATTCCACTAATATTGGTGTAAGGGCATATATAACAGCAGCCTAATCCCCTGTTATATATACAAAGGAGTAAAAAGAATATCATGAAACCAATGTGTCAAGCATCGACACAGAAATGCCGATCTATCAGGTGCTGTCACCAAGACTGGCACTCTGATAGGTACGTATCACACGCTATCCGAAAAGCACGAGTGCCTAGCTCTGACCCCCGTCTTTCCACGTATCCATACGTACATGACTCCCAACGGCATCCCCATGATAACCGCTGAGTCATTGGTAATGTCACCGGATGGTATGGTTCCCCTGCCAGGCTCAATCGGCAAGGTCCATCAATCGTCTTGCCCAGGGTTACCTCCGGGCCCCACCATGTACCCTCATATGGCCCACGACGCCTCCTCGCAATATATCAGAACCGATAAATCTCATGGTGGATGCTGAAATGTCATATCAAGGGAAACCAGGTTTTTCAAATAATTCATAATTTCATGAACTTCCACAGTTCCCAAATCCAGAAAACATCATGAAAAATCCATATCTCAATGCGAAAATCCATGAATATAATATACGCATCACAAATCTGAAATGCGAGCATATAAAGGAAAAGCAGCAATTAACTGTAACAAGTTAATATAATATCATTCGGTTCCTAATCTCTCCAATTCTAAAAAAACATCAAGTAAAGGTAAACATGTAGCTATAATCAAATATATGTATCTACCTATAAGTAATGATGTAATATACCCCCTAGGTATAAGTGAAGTATGTGAGCAAGGTATACCTGTAGGTATGACATAAATGTAAGTCTACGGTAGCGCCCCGGCCGTCAATCTGACGTAAAACGCGGAACAAAAACTTTTATAACTAGCGCTATCGCATACTATAACCCGGATTTTGCCATTAACGCTAAACTAACAAACTGTAAAGAGCTAGAAAGGCTATACCGATCGATCCGAGTCCTTCGATCTTTAGCCATCATCCCACGCTCCTCGCGGCAACTCCGATCTCTTTTCTCCTTGTCGAGGTGGCACCACATCTACAGATCTTTAAACGTGCTCCCGCCTCTATACCGAGGCAACTCGGTCATCAAGTCTGCTAAAAGAGATGACCAAGATGAAGTAGAGAATGAGTAGAATACTTTGTCTCGTGTAATCCAAAACCATGGATGAATGGTTAATCGAAGTTGCTTTGTGAGAAGAAGATCAAAAGGAAAGAGCTTTGGATTTTGTTCTCAAATGAAATGAATCAATTTCTCACAAAGTGAGAGAGTGGAATTAAGTGAAGGGGGGCTTCCTCAAGTGGCCGGCCACATATAGGAGAGGAGGGGGTGAGGGTAAGCCCAAGTGATGACCACAAAGAAAATATCAAGAAGAAATATCCATCTCAATCCAAGAAGCAATGAATGCAAGGCATGAGTCACACAATGCTAGAAGCTTCTTTCTAGAAGCTTCCATGTGACTCACCCTAAAACTTATCCTCTTATCTAAGATATTTTGGCCATAAAGAAATGATAGAAAGACAGCCAAAAGAAATGCACGGATTAAACAATGTTTAACTAGGCGGTGAAAACTGGCAACTTCGAAAAGCGATACCGAAATGAATTTCAGGGTAACCCCGTAACTGTACATACATACCCGCATTTGTATTACGACCGAATACAAATGCAGCCGAGACAAAGATATTATATCTATACAGTATAATACTAGGATCCGGCTTAAACCAAAGCCCACCAGTTTTATCAGTCCGAAATATGACACGTGCGTACATGCACGTGCATTTTCCGAACCCTGCCATAAAACCATACGTCCTCTACAACGTTTTGCCCGAACTTGGGAAACTATCTGTGGGGGACTCTAAAGACTCGTCAGTACCCTGGCAGTGGGTTTAACCACAAGAACATCAGCGGCACTAGCTGTGCGTAACGGCTGCCCATGTACTGACCTCAAGGGAAGCTGATGTGCGAACTCATCCTGGAACCCTACTGAGCTTATCAGTGACAATATACATACAGCCCGGTCCGTTCGTCTATGAGTATCGCATATCGAGCCTAGGGGGCTGGTAACGTCAGACCCCCAATAACGGTATAAGTCGTGTCGGAGTGTAGCCCAGAACACCCTGAGATACTACTGGAGTACCTACCAGTAAATCTCCTGCCTCGGCCGAGGGCTTTGTGTAATGGCTCTCCTAGACACAGCGCGATCTCACCCCCAATACCGGGAGAGACGAATCCCCTGCCGATCAGCTCACTTGCCTCCATGTGGTTCGGGACTGTACCCAAAAAAGACCTGTTTGCACGACTCCTTTGAGCCATGGTAGGGTAGAAATCAAAGCACAGTGGGAACTCACACGAGACAAATGACGACCTCAGGTCGATGAACTAACCTGTACACATGTCACCAGGGAACTGCTATCTAACGCGAGGTATAAATTTAACTAGCAGGTTCCCGGCGAGTCCTGTCCGGTGTACTCAAAACCCAATGAGCACCTGTATACATCTTGGGTGATCCAACTGACACCTTGTGAGACCGGCCACCACCCCTCGTCAGGGTCTCGACTGTATACACTAGTCTACTCCGAAGTATCGATACCATGTCTTGAAACTCCCATGACTAGGGACCACTATTAAGGATGTACTTATGGACTACCCAACTCTCGCGTTTATGATCGCCATCATACTGTTGGTAGTCAAGCAAGATCCTAAGGGCTCTATCAACGTGTAATAGTGATCAGTCACCTGAACCTATACACGACTAATAAAGGCAAACCAGATAGCATACTATCATCTCGAGTAAGACTGTCCTACCAGTATAGGTCCTCCCTCAATCATTCCAATCACGTACCTGCGATCCAATAATTGACTTTGAGGGCACTACATCCAACAATCTCCCACTTGCACTTAAGGCTAATTATTGCGATGTCGTATACTCACAGCCCGTGTGATACCGAACACCCAACTCCTCTACTAATCAGTTTCACAAAGCTCGTTTGTAAAACTCTTGTGTTCGAGAAATAGCCTCAATGAGTGGGGATTAACCATTGAGGCTCATTAGTAGAGGAGTTGGGTGTTCAGAACATAAGAGTTTTACAAATTTTGGCTATTTCTCGAACACAATAGCGTGGGATTGACGAGTGGACACATTTTGGTTTTACATAACTATTTTTGTGTACCCAGCTTAACGTGTAATATCATATCTGTTTCCTTGTTATCAAATAAAGGTTATGATTTCACGTTTGGAAGTGGTGTTGTTAACATCCACCTTAATCATAGTTTGATTGGGTCCGGTACACTGAAAAACGGTATATATGTTCTAAACCAACTCCAAATTTTCAATGTCCAGAACACACTAAAAAGAAAGTCTCCATATTTAAATAAAGCTTTCTTATGGTATTGTAGACTGGGTCACATCAATGAGAGAAGGTTGACTAAGTTGCATAGAGAAGGATATTTGGACTCGTTCGAATATCAAACTCATGACACTTGTCAATCTTGTCTCAAAGGAAAGATGACAAAGACTCCTTTTACTGGACACGGAGTAAGAGCGAGCGAGCTCTTAGGACTCATATACAGCGATGTATGTGGTCCAATGTCTACACATGCAAGAGGTGGTTTTTCCTATTTCATTACTTTCACGGATGATTACTCAAGGTACGGATTCATTTATCTGATGAAACATAAATCCGATGCTTTTGAGAAATTCTAAGAGTATAAGAATGAAGTAGAAAACCAAACCGGCAAAAGTATCAAGACACTAAGATCTGATCGAGGTGGTGAATACTTGAGTGCCGAGTTCCTAGGTTACCTAAAAGAGAAAGGAATTCTCTCTCAGCTTACTCCTCCATACACTCCACAGCATAACGGTGTATCGGAGAGACGGAATCGAACCCTATTAGATATGGTACGATCCATGATGAGTAATGCTGAGTAACCGCGATCTTTTTGGGGTTATGTGCGAGATTCAGAGGCATATCTTCTGAACAGGGCTCCTACCAAGACTGTGCCTACCACCCCATATCAGATGTGGAGTGGGAAGAAACCCCATCTTCAGCATATGAAGATTTGGGGATGTCCAGCTTTTGTTAAAAAGCAGCATGTGGACAAGCTCGAGGCACGATCAGTAAAATGTAAGTTTGTGGGATATCCAAAGAACTCCAAGGGATATTATTTCTATTACGTAGAGGAACAAAAGGTTTTTGTTTCTCGTAATGCCCATTTTCTGGAACAGCAGTTTTTAGAAAAGGAAATAAGTGGGAGCGAAATAGAATTGGAAGAAATTCCAGAACCACAAACTAATACAGAAAGTTTAGTAGAACAAGTAGTTCAAGAAGAACAGGACATTCCCGCACCCCTCCGCAGGAGTAGTAGGCCGTCTCATCCGCCTGAGAGATACTACGGTTTTCTCATAGATGGGGATAGAGAGGATTGCATCATAGATGATGATGAACCTACTGGCTTCCAGCAGGCCATCCAGAGCGGCGACTCGGTACGATGGCTAGATGTAATGCGGACCGAAATGGAGTCCATGTACACCAACAAAGTATGGACATTGGACTTTGCTCCAGATGGGGTAAAACCCATAGGATGCAAATGGATCTTCAATAAAAAGATTGGTGTAGATGGACAGGTGGAAACCTATAAGGCTAGACTTGTTGCAAAGGGTTTTTGTCAAAAACCTGGTTTGGACTTTGACGAAACTTTTTCTCCAGTGGCTATACTCAAATCTATTCGGGTCCTTCTTGCTATTGCTGCCTTCCATGATTATGAAATCTGGCAGATGGACGTAAAGACGGCTTTTCTGAATGGTAATTTAGAAAAGTGCGTCTATATGGATCAGCCAGAGGGTTTCATTCAGAGTGGGAGCAGCGGGAAAGTATGCAAGCTGCTTAAGTCCATTTATGGACTAAAGCAGGCATCGCGGAGTTGGAACATCTGTTTTGATGAGATGGTCAAATAATATGACTTTATCAAAAATCCAGATGAACCATGCATATATAGTAAAGTTGTATCCAGAAGTGTCGTATTTCTCGTCTTGTACGTGGATGACATTCTATTGATAGGAAATGACATTCCTATGCTACAATCTGTCAAAGGATTCTTATCACACAGGTTCTCCATGAAAGACCTGGGTGATGCCTCTTACACTCTGGGGATCCGGATCAATCGAGATAGATCCAAGAGGATGTTGGGACTTTCGCAATCCAGGTATATCGACACTGTACTGAAAAGATTCAGTATGGAAGATTCTAAGCGCGGTAATCTACCGGCTTGTCATGGAATCACCCTGTCCAAAGAGATGTCTCCCAAGACTGATTTGGAAAGGGAACGCATGTCTATTATACCCTACGCTTCTGCGGTAGGCTCTATAATGTATGCGATGTTGTGCACCAGACCAGATGTAGATTAAGCACTAAGCGTGGTAAGCCGGTATAAGTCAGACCCAGGGGAGAAGCACTGGATAGCAGTAAAGAACATTCTCAAGTACCTGAGAAGGACTAAGGAGATGTTCTTGGTTTACGGCGCAAAAGAACTCAACTTGGAGGCCTATGCTGATTCCGGCTTCCAGAGTGATAAGGACGATTCCAAGTCCATGTCAGGTTATGTCTTCACCCTCAATAGAGGGGCGGTGTGCTGGAAGAGCTAAAAGCAGGACACCGTTGCTGACTCGATGTTGGAAGCGGAGTATATAGCTGCTTGCGATGCCGTAAAAGAAGCAGTCTGGATGAAGAAGTTCCTAACAGAACTTCAGGTGGTTCCTACCATTGTTGATCCAATACCTCTGTATTGCGACAACAACAAAGCTATAGCTTTAGCGAAAGAACCAAGGTCCCATCAGAAGTCCAGACACATCTTATGGCGGTATCACCTGATCAGGGAGATCATTGATCGTCGGGAGATCGAGGTTCGGAGAGTTGCTTCTGAAGAGAACATTGCTGATCCATTCACGAAGGCCCTACCTCAGATTCAGTTCGAGAGGCTACTCGAGATCATCGGTCTTCGATATGCCAGTACATGGCCCTAGTGCAAGTGGGAGATTGTTAGTGTATATGCCCCAGGGGCCATTATTGTATCATACTAGTTTGTATATTACTTAATGGAAGCTTGGGATATTCACATGTATATAACAGTCTTGATAAACATGGTAGTATGCTACTTGGTTTTTCTATCTTAATATGTGAGTATACGTATTGATAGAGCTCTTAGGATCTTGCTTGACTGCCAGCGTTGTGATGGCAGTCACACTAGTGGGGGGTTGGGTAGTCTACAAGCACATTCTTATTCAGGTCCCTAGTCGTTGGATTATCGAGACAGGGCATCGAAACTCCGGAGTAGACTAGTGTGTACGCTTCTCATCCCAGTTGGGGAGATGGTCTGTCCCACAGCCGTCAGTACGTCGTACTGGAGATAGTATGCAGGTGCTCGTTAGGTTACGGGTACACCGGATAGGACTCACAGGGAACTGTTGGTTGGTTTTATACCAGTCCTCAGTAAACAGTTCCCAGGTGACATGAGTACAGCATAGTCCACAGACTTGACACTACTACTTCGCCTCGAGTGTGTCCCACTGTTCTTAGATTGCTACCCTACCACGGCTTAAAGGAGTCGTGCAAACAGGTAGCAGTTGGGTGCTGTCCCGAGCACTTGGAGGCAGTGGCGGTTAGACAGGATTCGTTTCTCCCGGTATTGGGGGTTAATATCGCGCTGTGTCAGAGAGCCATTACGCAAAGTCCCTAGCCAGGGCAAGCGAGATTTGCTGGTAGGTTCCAGTAGTTTCTCAGGGTGTAATGGGCTACGCTCCGACACGACTTATACCGCTATTAGGGGACTGACGCTTGCCGCCCCCCTAGGCCCGATATGCGATAGTCTTAGACGAACAGACCGGACTGTACGGAGATTGTCACATCAGACTCAGTAGGAGTTCGGATGGGTTTCCTCATCGGCCTTCTTATCGACATCTACCTGGGGACCGTTACGTACAGCTAGTGCCGCTTGCGGTCTGTGGTTAAACCCACTGCCAGCGTAGTAGTCAAGTCTCTAGAGTCCCACACAGAGAGTTTCCCTACTCCAGACGAAACGATATAGAGGTCGTATGGTTTTACGACAAGGGTTCGGACGCATACGTGTGTTTACGCACGTACGACATCCGGACAGTTTTTACTAGTCGGCTTTGGTTTAAGCCAGTTACTAGTATCCGGTTATTGGATTTATACAGTCTAAAGCTTTTCCGTATTTTCACGGATAGGAGGGGCGTTCTCGTAATTGCGCGAGAAGCTTCTAGAAGATGGTGACTAAGGAGGTTTAGGTGGCATATACATTGAATGAGATTAGTGAGTCATATGGATGATTCATCCATGTCATTAATGCATCATAAATGCTTAATGACTCATGGAGATGAATCACCATTAGATATTTATCAAGCATGGTTGTAAATCATTTTCTTTTCTTTTCTTGAAAAACAATAATGCTTGATATATATTATGATAGCTCATTTTCTCATTTCTTTATTATGTTCATCTTCTCTCTCCTCAAGCCTCTCTCTTCAAACCCTAATCCTCCCCTCTCATGTGTTGAGTACAAGAATTAGTTAGACTAATTAAACCATAACCCTCACTCTATATCATCTAGGTACTTTGATTAGCACTTAAAGAAACCTAGTTGCCTCAAGTTTAGAGGCAAAGCTTGGAGTAAAGCTCTCGTGGTGGATCGTCTACTACTTGGAGAAGGCCGAGGAGGAGGTGGAGTTCGTAAAGACGAAGGACACGGTTCTTTAGGTATAATCACTTCACATAGTAGTTTAGAACTTCTATGATTGATGTTAGTTATCGTTTAGCTTCGATAAATGCGGTTAGTCGATGTTTAAGCAAAGAACAAGATCGTTTTTCATATTTCCGCCTCCCCGCAAGTCGTGGGGTGTTGTACATCGACTTACAGTGGTATCAGAGCCTCGCTAAACAATAATTAACTCATTAGCAAAGTCGTAAGAATTTCGAACACAAAAAGGAACCGGAAACATCGTCGATTATCATGCTTGCTGTCGAATTTTAAACTGGCTCTAAAAATTTTTCAGGGTGCTTCAGAATAACAAGCAGGAAAAACTAGGGATACTGAAGAAATTTGGACCCCTAACTCGGCCATCTCACCGCGGAACCGGGGCAGATCCATGCGATCCGCGGTGGATCCGCGGCCGAGTTGGGGCCGAGTCGGCCTAAATTTATTCAGTAACTCCTAGGTGTTAACAGTGATGTTTCTGGGATGTTTTATTTTCTGCTAAGATCTCAGGTTCACAGAGAAGTATTGGAGTAGAATCTAAAAGCGTTTGTTCGATCGAAATTTTGCGATGTTTGCTAATTTGATTATATCTGTGTTTGTATAATGTGTTCATAAACCTCCCCTAACTGCTAGTATGTCGGTTGGCAGGGGGTTGCACATTTCTGTAATGGTTTTTACTGTTTATGGATGTGAACTATATTGGACTGTTGTGATGATTAGCCGGGGTTTGTGATGGGTTATTATTTTAATTCATTCGATGTAATTGTAATATGTTGTAATATTATTTTGCGGGACGCATCCAGGTTGCGGTTGTAGCCACCGTTGTATTATTTCATTTTACTGTTTCTGCTCCTAGGATAGACCCAATGTGGGGTGCACAAACTACCGGGTACTTTAAAGTGTTTAGTGGCCTACTCACTTTGTTGAGGGAGACCGCTTCACTTCGGGTATTTGGCGGGTAGTTTTCCATACCCGTAGGGGTCTGGGGTGGGGTAATGGCTATTCATCACAACTGTGTAATTAGTCTATTGTTGCAGGCTCTGAACAAAAGCGGATTGCTTGCAAATCCAATAAAGTTCATATGAGATCTGGAATGCCTATTATTGCGTCTGACGAATGTACAATATCTATATATGATAACTATTTAGACGTCACTTATGTTTTACACCCACGCTAGCCCAGCCCCCGCTCTGCCGTTAGTTAAGTAACCTAACGGGTGATGACGGGACCCCGTGGCGAATACGGATGGCATAAGAGGACGTTGTATTTTCGTTGTTTTCTGCAATGATAGGTTAATGATGGGACGCATTATTTATAATGCATAGAAAATAAACCAAAAGTTTAATCGTTGGAACAATTTAAAAGAAACCACTCGGTTATTTTTAAAACAGATATTTTTAAATGCGGAGCTTTAACCACTCCTTTTAAAAGCTATCAGGTTCCTTCGGTTATATCAAGTTCACTACGTTCACGGTTTCGCCAAAACCATTCGTAGCCCTCCGTCATTTCATTTGGGTATTCAGTAGTATTCAAGCTATGCATTTTGGCCAAAGTCAAGGCATAGTGTTTGGTAGCTGTTGGGTTTTCATTTGTTGCATAAGATAGATGAGTTGGTTTGGAACAGTCGTATTATCATTTGACCAAAGTCAGGGGTATATACGGATGGGTTCAAATTGATAAGATAATGACGGGTAGAACTTGACATGTGACTTATGACATTTTGACCAATGCCAAGGTCATAAGAGCATGGGGCAAAAACTTATATCGGGAATTTCTAAAGAAACTGAAATTTGCAATGAGATGCATACCATTTGGAGTTTGATGAATGTTGGTAGCATTCCTTCAATATTATCATACGATGATATTTGGATCCCGATCCTACTGTGAGTATAAGCTACTCATCAGGATATTCGTCACTTAACGATCAATGCTATAAACCAAGTAGGTGTCAAGAAAGGTGTCAGCGGGGTTACGCCCCCAGAGAAAAGAGGTTATTTAATTAAGGAACTTCACGAAAGCGTTGGAAAACCTCTCTCGAAGTACCGATACCAGCCTGGCTGAATGGTTAAGCAAGTATTGTACAGTGAGAATAGTTCTGGCTAATTCTTCTTTTATGGTTTGAGGAAGGATTCGAGAAACAGTGGGAGCCATCCAGTTTAGATAAACTAAAAACCACTCTAAACTTGCAAGAGCATCATGCTAAAGAGTTTTCATCTCTCTCTCCTAATTGCAGCGACCTTGAAAATGACTGGACTTAAGTTACCTTTAGAGAAAAATATACTGACAGGGCCAAACTATAAAGATTGGCTGCGAAATGTCAAAATGGCTTTGACCTATGACAAATTGGGGTACGTCCTCACCGCTACGGCACCTGCTGTCCCTGGTCCCAAATCCAGTAATACGAATAAGGAAATCCGCAAAACCTGGGATTTCGATTGCGCGAAAGCCAAGTGCATCGTGCTTGCCTCGATGAACAATGAACATCAGAGGAGGCACGAGGATATGGAACTAGATGCCATATTTCTCCATACAAAGGAACTTTATGGAGAGCAATCTCGTATAGAAAGATACGAGACCTCTAAGAACTTGTTTCGAGCGAGGTTGGCTGTCGGGTCATCGGTAGGAGAACATGTCCTAAAGATGATCGGCTATATAGAAGAGCTCGCAGACCTTGGGACGACTTTGGATAATGAGCTCCATACAGACCTTATTCTCCAGTCCCTTCCTTCCACCTACGCCCAGTTTATCCTGAACTTCAACATTCAAAGAAAAGAAGTTGAACTTCCGGAACTCCTGAACATGTTAAGGAGTGCAGAGGGCACCTTGCAGAAAGCAAGGGAAACACCCTCTATGTTTTTTAGCGGTGCATCTTCTTCCGGGTCCAAGGCTAGGGCCAAAGGAAGGAAGAAGAAGGCCGCCGCCAAACCTAGAGGAGGTGTTAGTAAGGTGGGAGGGAAGGGAAAGAAAAAGTTTGCGGTACCGGTAGTGGGCCAGGATGAGTGCTTCCATTGTCACAGGAAAGGGCACTGGAAAAAGGATGGCAAGGCGTGGAACGCCAAGAACCAAGAACCGAAGCAAGCTGTGGCTTCGACTTCAGGTGTGTTTGTAATTGAGAATTGTCTGTCAATCAACTCTACTTCCTGGGTATTGGATACCGGATCAGGATCTCATATTTGCAATTCATTGCAGGCACTGAGAAACTGTAGAGTGCTGAAGGAAGGTGATATGACCCTGATGGTTGCTAACGGAGCTAGCGTGGGAGCTATGTCCGTAGGGGATTATCACCTGGGATTGACGAGTGGACACATTTTGGTTTTACATAACTGTTTTTGTGTACCCAGCTTAACGTGTAATATCATATATGTTTCCTTGTTATCAAATAAAGGTTATGATTTCACGTTTGGAAGTGATGTTGTTAACATCCACCTTAATCATAGTTTGATTGGGTCCGGTACACTGGAAAACGGTATATATGTGCTAAACCAACTCCAAATTTTCAATGTCCAGAGCACACTAAAAAGAAAGTCTCCATATTTAAATAAAGCTTTCTTATGGTATTGTAGACTGGGTCACATCAATGAGAGAAGGTTGACTAAGTTGCATAGAGAAGGATATTTAGACTCGTTCGAATATCAAACTCATGACACTTGTCAATCTTGTCTCAAAGGAAAGATGACAAAGACTCATTTTACTGGACACGGAGTAAGAGCGAGCGAGCTCTTAGGACTCATACACAGCGATGTATGTGGTCCAATGTCTACATATGCAAGAGGTGGTTTTTCCTATTTCATTACTTTCATGGATGATTACTCAAGGTACAGATTCATTTATCTGATGAAACATAAATCCGAGGCTTTTGAGAAATTCCAAGAGTATAAGAATGAAGTAGAAAACCAAACCGGCAAAAGTATCAAGATACTAAGATCTGATCGAGGTGGTGAATACTTGAGTGCCGAGTTCCTAGGTTACCTAAAAGAGAAAGGAATTCTCTCTCAGCTTAATCCTCCATACACTCCACAGCATAACGGTGTATCGGAGAGACGGAATCGAACCCTATTAGATATGGTACGATCCATGATGAGTAATGCTGAGTTACCGCGATATTTTTGGGGTTATGCGCTAGATTCAGCGGCATATCTTCTGAACAGGGCTCCTACCAAGACTGTGCCTACCACCCCATATCAGATGTGGAGTGGGAAGAAACCCCATCTTCAGCATATGAAGATTTGGGGATGTCCAGCTTTTGTTAAAAAGCAGCATGTGGACAAGCTCGAGGCACGATCAGTAAAATGTAAGTTTGTGGGATATCCAGAGAACTCCAAGGGATATTATTTCTATTACGCAGAGGAACAAAAGGTTTTTGTTTCTCGTAATGCCCATTTTTTGGAACAGCAGTTTTTTGAAAAGGAAATAAGTGGGAGCGAAATAGAACTGGAAGAAATTCCAGAACCACAAACTAATACTGAAAGTTTGGTAGAACAAGTAGTTCAAGAAGAACAGGACATTCCCGCACCCCTCCGCAGGAGTAGTAGGCCGTCTCATCCGCCTGAGAGATACTACGGTTTTCTCATAGATGGGGATAGAGAGGATTGCATCATAGATGATGATGAACCTACTGGCTTCCAGCAGGCCATCCAGAGCGGCGACTCGGTACGATGACTAGATGCAATGCGGACTGAAATGGAGTCCATGTACACCAACAAAGTATGGACTTTGGACTTTTCTCCAAATGGGCTAAAACCCATAGGATGCAAATGGATCTTCAATAAAAAGTTTGGTGTAGATGGACAGGTGGAAACCTATAAGGCTAGACTTGTTACAAAGGGTTTTCGTCAAAGACCTAGTTTGGACTATGAAGAAACTTTTTCTCCAGTGGCTATACTCAAATCTATTCGGGTCCTTCTTGCTATTGCTGCCTTCCATGATTATGAAATCTGGCAGATGGACGTAAAGACGGCTTTTCTGAATGGTAATTTAGAAGAGTGCGTCTATATGGATCAGCCAGAGGGTTTCATTCAGAGTGGGAGCAGCGGGAAAGTATGCAAGCTGCTTAAGTCCATTTATGGACTAAAGCAGGCATCGCGGAGTTGGAACATCTGTTTTGATGAGACGGTCAAAGAATATGACTTTATCAAAAATCCAGATGAACCATGCATATATAGTAAAGTTGTAGCCAGAAGTGTCGTATTCCTCGTCTTGTACGTGGATGCCATTCTATTGATAGGAAATGACATTCCTATGCTATAATCTGTCAAAGGATTCTTGTCACACAGGTTCTCCATGAAAGACCTGGGTGATGCCTCTTACATTCTGGGGATCCGGATCTATCGTGAAAGATCCAAGAGGATGTTGGGACTTTTGCAGTCAAGGTATATCGACACTGTACTGAAAAGATTCGGTATGGAAGATTCTAAGCACGGTAATCTACCTGCATGTCACGGAATCACCCTCTCCAAAGAGATGTCTCCCAAGACTGATTTAGAAAGGGAATGCATGTCTATTATACCCTACGCTTCTGCGGTAGGCTCTATAATGTATGCGATGTTGTGCACCAGACCAGATGTAGCTTACGCACTGAGCGTGGTAAGCCGGTATCAGTCAGACCCAGGGGAGAAGCACTGGATAGCAGTAAAGAACATTCTCAAGTACCTGAGAAGGACTAAGGAGATGTTCTTGTCTTACGGCGCAAAAGACCTCAACTTGGAGGCCTATCCTGATTCCGGCTTCCAGAGTGATAAGGACGATTCCAAGTCCATGTCAGGTTATGTCTTCACCCTCAATGGAGGGGCGGTGTGCTGGAAGAGCTAAAAGCAGGACACCGTTGCTGACTCGATGATGGAAGCGGAGTATATAGCTGCTTGCGATGCCGCAAAAGAAGCAGTCTGGATGAAGAAGTTCCTAACAGAAGTTCAGGTGATTCCTACCATTGTTGATCCAATACCTCTGTATTGCGACAACAACGGAGCTATAGCTTTAGCGAAGGAACCAAGGTCCCATCAGAAGTCCAGACACATCTTAAAGTGGTATCACCTGATCAGGGAGATCATTGATCGTCGGGAGATCGAGGTTCGGAGAGTTGCTTCAACATTGCTGATCCATTCACGAAGGCCCTACCTCAGATTCAGTTCGAGAGGCTACTCGAGATCATCGCTCTTCGATATGCCAGTACATGGCCCTAGTGCAAGTGGGAGATTGTTAGTGTATATGCCCTAGGGGCCTTTATTGTATCATACTAGTTTGTATATTACTTAATGGAAGCTTGGGATATTCACATGTATATAACAGTCTTGCTAAACATGGTAGTATGCTACTTGGTTTTTCTATCTTAATATGTGAGTATACGTATTGATAGAGCTCTTAGGATCTTTCTTGACTGCCAGCGTTGTGATGGCAGTCACACTTGTGGGGGGTTGGGTAGTCTACAAGCACATCCTTATTCAGGTCCCTAGTCGTTGGATTATCGAGACAGGGCATCGATACTCCGGAGTAGACTAGTGTGTACGCTTCTCATCCCAGTTGGAGAGATGGTCCGTCCCACAGCCGTCAGTACGTCGTACTGGAGATAGTATGCAGGTGCTCGTTAGGTTACGGGTACACCGGACAGGACTCACAGGGAATTGTTGGTTGGTTTTATACCAGTCGTCAGTGAACAGTTCCCAGGTGACATGAGTACAGCATAGTCCGCAGACTTGACACTGCTACTTCGCCTCGAGTGTGTCCCACTGTTCTTAGATTGCTACCCTACCACGGCTCAAAGGAGTCGTGCAAACACGTAGCTGTTGGGTGCAGTCCCGAGCACTTGGAGGCAGTGGCGGTTAGACAGGATTCGTCTCTCCCGGTATTAGGGGTTGATATCGCGCTGTGTCAAAGAGCCATTACGTAAAGTCCCTAGCCAGGGCAAGCGAGATTTGCTGTTAGGTTCCAGTAGTTTCTCAGGGTGTAATGGGCTTCGCTCCGACACGACTTATACCGCTATTAGGGGACTGACGCTTGCCGCCCCCCTAGGCCCGATATGCGATAGTCTTAGACGAACAGACCGGACTGTACGGAGATTGTCACATCAGACTCAGTAGGAGTTCGGATGGGTTTCCTCATCGGCCTTCTTATCGACATCTACCTGGGGACCGTTACGTACAGCTAGTGCCGCTTGCGGTCTGTGGTTAAACCCACTGCCAGCGTAGTAGTCGAGTCTCTAGAGTCCCACACAGAGAGTTTCCCTACTCCAGGCGAAACGATATAGAGGTCGTATGGTTTTACGACAAGGGTTCGGACGCATACGTGTGTTTACGCACGTACGACATCCGGACAGTTTTTACTAGTCGGCTTTGGTTTAAGCCAGTTACTAGTATCCGGTTATTGGATTTATACAGTCTAAAGCTTTTCCGTATTTTCACGGATAGGAGGGGCGTTCTCGTAATTGCGCAAGAAACTTCTAGAAGATGGTGACTAAGGAGGTTTAGGTGGCATATACATTGAATGAGATTAGTGAGTCATATGGATGATTCATCCATGTCATTAATGCATCATAAATGCTTAATGACTCATGGAGATGAATCACCATTAGATATTTATCAAGCATGGTTGTAAATCATTTTCTTTTCTTTTCTTGAAAAACAATAATGCTTGATATATATTATGATAGCTCATTTTCTCATTTCTTTATTATGTTCATCTTCTCTCTCCTCAAGCCTCTCTCTTCAAACCCTAATCCTCCCCTCTCATGTCTTGAGTACAAGGATTAGTTAGACTAATTAAACCATAACCCTCACTCTATATCATCTAGGTACTTTGGTTAGCACTTAAAGAAACCTAGTTGCCTCAAGTTTAGAGGCAAAGCTTGGAGTAAAGCTCTCGTGGTGGATCGTCTACAACTTGGAGAAGGCCGAGGAGGAGGTGGAGTTCGTAAAGACGAAGGACACGGTTCTTTAGGTATAATCACTTCACATAGTAGTTTAGAACTTCTATGATTGATGTTAGTTATCGTTTAGGTTCGATAAATGTGGTTAGTCGATGTTTAAGCAAAGAACAAGATCGTTTTTCATATTTCCGCCTCCCCGCAAGTCGTGGGGTGTTGTACATCGATTTACAAGCATAAGCCGGAAAACTCCCCTTACCTTAACATCGTTAAGATATGAACCATTCTATATCCAATATAGATACTTTGGCACTTATTTAATTTGAACCAGATTCTAATCATGCAGCTGTCTCCAGTGCATATCAACTTAATGGAGAGAGGCTAATCAGCATTACTCAACTTAGGAATCCATCCAATTATGAGTAACCTGAAAGAGAAACATGTTTCTCAAAACCATTACTATCAACTTAATACCAATCACAAGTATCTACATCTTCGATATCTTTGAAGAATCTCGATACTTGCGACACCTGGTTCTCTACTTTATTTTTATACCCACAACTTCTCAAAACTTAGACATTGTATTTCTACGAAACACTTGTCTAAAAACTAGAGAAGTCACAAGTAAACAGAATATAGTACGAGGACCAACCCCTTTGTCCTGATGCACACTGGACAACATACAACACTCTGTATAAGTTCGCTGAGTTGAATAACTCAAAACATGTGCATCGTAGGTTGAAAACTGTACTCATGGTTAAGAACTACTCCATTGTTCAATGCTCCTTACCCAATCATCAACTGATATAGGTAAATGTCACGGACATAATTTCAAAAAGTTATATCTCACTTTATAAAAATAAACGTACAGATATATCATTTTGAAATTGGTGCACAACAACGGATACTCAAAACCAAATACATGTCGTACGGCAAAAACCCAGGTGACTTCCTCAAATATCACCAATTACAACTAATTCCGATATAATGAGGATGATCACCTAGTTCCCAATAACTTACTCCCACTCATCATCTGTAAAACCATACAGATGTCAGAATCATACCTGGTAAATACATACCTGGAGTAAGTATCTAATCGGGAAATCAGTTCCTCTTTAATAATGCACAGTGAAACTGAAACATGAAAATGTTTCGTAGGGGTATCCTGGTATTCCTAGTAATGCCTCTTCCATAATCCAATTCATGACTGCAGCCGTATATTTCTTTGCCATCTCTCCAAATCCCTTTATTTGTCTTTATTCATTTCCTTATGTACACCCCTTTAGGCTAAGTGGTTTTCTTCCTTCCCTACCGTTCGGCACCAGCCTATGGTTTGGAAGAAGACTATCTAATAAGCGTAATAGGTGTGCCCTCCTAAACTAAGGAGTACTTGCAACCTGAGAGAAGGTGATGATAAAAGACAACCGAATAATACCTTATTCTATTTCTCCCGAACTGGGGAAAAAAGCAAAGGTGAAGTAGGAGTGGCGATGAAGTACACGGTTTGGTCGTGAATGATAGCAGTCACAATTTACTTTGCCCTCTTTCTAATCCATTTATTTTGTCTTTACTTATTACTTTCTGTACACCCTACTTAGGCTATTTGGTTTTCCGCCTTCCCTACCTTTCGGCACCTGCCTATGGTTTGGAAGAAGACTATTCAATAAGCATAATAAGTGTACTCTCCTAAACCAAGGAGCCCTCGCAACCTGAGAGAAAGTGATAATAAAAGACAACTGAATAAACCAATTCAATTTCTCCTGAACCTGGATCCATCCTCGAAGAAGTCCCTTCGAGTTCGTATATAACCATACGATGGATCTATCAATTGGAAGCGGATGTTCGTAGTGATACGAGGTGTTCTAAGAAATGCAAAGGGTAAAAGAAGGAGCGGCAATGACTTATGCAACTTAGACAATCCAAAAGCCAGTATTTTAAGAAGGTTCGGTCAACTTGGTCACTGAGTCATAGTCTAGGGCCGGTCAATGGTCGCTGCCAAAGAGAGAGAGAAAAGAAACACTCTGCATGCACTCTAACCTAGAACAGAATGGTTATCACTTTATCTAATCTGGAAACCTCCCACTGTACTGTCAAATTCTCCTCCAAACCTGAAAGAAGAATCAATCGGGATCACCCGAAGAGTAAACTAACTCATCAGTGGGAATCGGGATCCAACTCTCATCGCATGATAACGTGACGGAATCAACTCACGTTATTACACTCCCGAAGGTATGCGCATTCCTGGAAAGTTTCAGTTTCTTTAGAAACTCCCGATGTGGATTTTTGCCCCATACTCTTATGACCTTGACTTTGGCCAAAATGCTATAAGTCACATGCCAAGTTCTACCCATTATTATCTTGTCAATTTGAACCCACCCGCACATGCCCATGACTTTGGCCAAATGGAAGAACGACTGTCCCAAACCAACTCATCTATCTATGCAACAAATGAATACCCAGCAGCTACCAAACACTATGCCTTGGCTTTGTGTTAGAGATAGTGCCCTCAAAGTCAATTATTGGATCGCAGGTACGTGATTGCAATAATTGAGGCAGGACCTATACCGATTTGACAGTCTTGCTCGAGATGATAGTATGTTATCTGGTTTGTCTTTATCATCGTATACATGCTTTAGTTCACTATTGCATATTGATAGAGCCCATAGGATTCTTGCTTGACTACCAGCAGTATGATGGCGATCATATACGTGGGAGCTGGGGTCTGTAAGCGCATCCTTAAAGTGTCCCTAGTCGCAGGAGTTTCGAGACAGGGCATTGATACTCCAGAGTAGACTAGTGTATACAGTCGAGACCCCGACGAGGGGCGATGGCCGGTCTCATAAGCCATTGGTGTCAGTAGGATCACCTAAGATGTATACAGGTGCTCATTAGGTTATGAGTACACCGGACAGGACTCGCCGGGAACATGCTAGTTGGTATTATATATATCGTCAGATAGCAGTTCCCTGGTGACATGTGTACAGGTTAGTTCATCGACCTGAGGTCATCATTTGTCTCGTGTGAGTTCCCACTGTGCTGTGATTTCTACCCTACCACGGCTCAAAGGAGTCGTGCAAACAGATCTTTTTTGGGTACAGTTCCGAGCTACATGGAGGCAAGTGAGCGGATCGGCAGGGGATTCATCTCTCCTGGTATTGGGGGTGAGATCGCACTGTGTCTAGGAGAGCCATTACACATAGCCCTCGGCCGAGGCAGGAGATTTACTGGTAGGTACTCCAGTAGTATCTCAGGGCGTTCTGGGCCACTCTCTGACACGACTTATACCGCTAATGGGGGTCTGATGTTACCAGCCCCCTAGGCAGATATGCGATACTCATAAACGAACAGACCGGACTGTATGTATATTGTCACTATTATGCTCAGTAGGGTTTTCTGGATGAGTTCGCTCGTCAGCTTCCCTTTCGATCAATACATAGGCAAACGTTACGTACAACTCGTACCTCTGACGTGCTAGTGGTTATACCCAGTGCCAGTATGTTGATGAGTCATTAGAGTCCCCCACAGACACTTTCCCAAGTTCGGGCAAAACATTGTAGAGGCCATATGGTTTTATGGCAGGGTTCGGAAAATGCACGTGTGTTTTCGCACGTGTCATTCTTCGGGCAGATAATACTGGTCGGCTTTGGTTTAAGCCGGATCCGAGTATTATGCTATGTAGATATAATATCTTTGTCTCTGTTACATTTGTATTCGGTCGTAATACAAATGCGGGTATGTTTATACTGATATGGGGTTATCCTGAAATTCGTTTCAAGATCACTTTTGGAAGTTTCCAGTTTCCAGTTTTCTATCAGCCGTATTTAACATTTGGTTAAATGCGGATTTATCTTTTCTTGAGATAAGTGTGGAAGTTTCTAGATGGTGGCTAAGATGGTGACTAGGCTTGTGAGTCATTAGTGCATTGATTATTGCATTAATGGTTTTGGTGATTAGGTTAAATGATTCATCCTTTGCTTTAATTGTGTTCATACAAGGTGTTATGTGACTCATCCTCTTCATTGATCTTGTGATCACCTCCTCCTCTCCTACACTCACCTCCCTCCCCTCTTTATAGTGGCCGGCCCCTCCCCTCTTGTGAGGACATGGTTGTTCATTTGAGAAAATATGATAGTTTTAGTGTATGGAAATTTGATAGAAACTCATTTCACATTTCTACCCGATCCAAAAGGCAACATCATTAACCGTTCGTTTATAGCTTTGGACGTAACGAGACAAAGTGTTCTACTCATTCTCTACATCAATCTTGGTCATCTCTTTTTGCAAACTTGATGATCGAGTTGTAGGGTTCCTAGGCACTCTTGTGAAGGTTCAAAAGGCATCAAACATGCCCGGATAAAAATTTAGACGTGCCGAACAACCCAAAGCCGGGATCTTTGCTAGATTATTAGGGTTTAACATGCAAGATGATAACTTTTATCTAAGTGTGAGGGATTACAACCTTTGTAGTCCGCTCCTTCACTTCACAAGCTCCGAGTAGAAGTCCATTTGCCGCGATCCATGATCTCCCGG
The DNA here is from genome assembly GCA_030015575.1 of Agapanthus africanus. Classification (NCBI taxonomy): domain Eukaryota; kingdom Viridiplantae; phylum Streptophyta; class Magnoliopsida; order Asparagales; family Amaryllidaceae; genus Agapanthus; species Agapanthus africanus. The sequence goes on from JASDDO010000019.1 coordinate 610,275,193, forward strand.
ACTCATGAGAGGCTCCACGACTCGAACGATCCATGCTAGCTCGAAGTATTCCAAATCTCCGATGATCTACCTCGAAGTTGCTAAGACTCAAGCTGTCTCACTCTAAAGAGATGAACACACTAATCTCATGGGCTAGATGAGATGAGGATGAGAGAGTAGTATTTTTGCTTTCTTTTTATATCATTTTCTCATATTTATTCATCACTTAAGGATTTTCTAGCAAGCTTTTCAAGAGAGAAGAAGATGATGATAATGGAAAAGATAATGATTAAAATCCTTTTGTGATGAATAGAAATAAAAGTATATGATTGAAGTATTAACCATGGTCAAGGATGAATGGCTAATAATGTGTAGAGAAACAACTAGAGTTAGGGTTTGGTTGGGTCAAAATGTGTCATCCTAAAATATCCTAAGAATGACAAAAGAATAAAGCTTCTAGAAGGTGCATGAAGTATCCAACCCTAATCAAACCCTAACCTCAATTAATCATCCTTAAACATGTTTAACAATTAATCATATCATGTCATAATAATATATATCACATATATATTATATATTTGCAACAAAGGAAAATAATACAATTAACATATATCGCATATATATCAATGTATCATCCACTGAGAAAATAAAATAATAAAGCGAGCCAATATTAGATAATGTAATAATATATCATATATATTATTATACATTAAATCATCGAATCAACACTTGATCCGACGATCCGGCTATATCGAATATTACCGACTAATATATCATGTTCCGATTCATCGAATCAACACTTGATCCGATGACCCGGTTCATAACTAAATATCGTGAGAATATTATACGGTATCTCATATCGCATTATTCTCGGTCCTGCACATATCACATATGTGCCTCTACTCCGTTTCGCCTGAGCCAAGAAACCTCTGTGTAGGACTCTAAAGAATCGTCAATACGCCGGTAGCAGGTGCTGATCATATCAAACACCCACAAGCTGCAAGCGGTCAGTTAAACGTAACAGCCACCCAGGTATTGAGCGATCAGAAGATCAACAAGCTAGCCTATGCGTTCTCCTGTGAATCCAACCAGTAACACTCCCGTACAGTCCGGTCTGTTCATCTGATATGTCGCATATCAAGTCTAGGGGTGGTATACGTCAGACCCCAGTAACCGATAAGTCGTGTCGATGTGTGGCTCCTAACGGGTCGAGAAACTACTAGTAACACTTACCAGTAAATCTCTATATCAGCCCTGGCCAGGGACTTCCAGTTATAGCCAATCGAAACAGCACAACATCAACTCCCTATACCAGGAGAGACGAATCCCCTCCTATCGCTCATTGCCTCCATGTGATTCGGGACTGTACACAAAAGCCACCGTTTTGCACGCCCTCTTGGACGTGGTAAGGTGGAAATCAAAGCACAGTGGGAATCACACAAGACTCTATGACGATCTTGGGTCTACAGACTACCCTGTACCAGTGTCACCGGAGAACTGCCATCTGACGTGTGGTATATCACCATCTGGGAGTTCTCGACGAGTCCGTCCAGTGTACCCAGTCTCCACTGAGCACCCGTACACCGTCTCTGATGTCTAACACCGATGGATATGGGATCATCCATCGCCCATCATATGGGTCAAGATGCGTATACGCTAGTCTACTCTGGTGTATCGATGCCCTGTCTCGATATACCCTCGACTAGGAACAGTTATAGGATGTACTCATCGACTACCGTGGCCCCACTAGTATGATCTCATCATAGTCCCAGTAGTCGAGTACAGATCCTAAGGGCTTTATCAACATGTGAGAGTAAAACAGTAAACCAATACAAGTCAACATGTTAAGATAAAGTGAAACCAAATAGCATACTATCATGACGAGCAAGAAAGTCATCTCTATATATAACCAAGCATCCATTATAATATACATCATATGTACAACAATGGCCTCTAGGGCATATACATAACTAACAATCTCCCACTTGCACTAAGGCCAGCTGCTGTAGTATCTCATACCTAGCATCCCGAATAATCTCTCAAACTGTATCTGGGGAATAGCCTTCGTGAATGGATCCGCAGTGTTGTCCTTCGTATCTACTCTCCTGACCTCGATCTCCCGGCTATCAACTATCTCCCTGATCAGGTGATACCGCCTCAGAATATGTCTGGACTTTTGATGGGATCTGGGTTCCTTGGCCAATGCCACAGCTCCATTGTTATCGCAATACAGAGGTATTGGATGCTCAATGGATGGAACCACTCCAAGTTCACTAATGAACTTCTTGATCCAGACAGCCTCTTTGGCAGCATCGTTGGCAGCGATGTATTCAGCCTCCATCGTCGAGTCTGCAACGGTATCCTGTTTGGAACTCTTCCAACATACCGCCCCTCCATTGAGGGTAAAGACAAAACCCGAATGCGACTTAGAGTCGTCCTTATCACTTTGGAAGCTGGAATCGGTAAAGGACTCCACCTGGAGTTCTCCGTTACCATACACCAAGAACATCTCCTTAGTCCTTCGTAAGTACTTGAGAATGTTCTTCACAGCTGTCCAGTGACTCTCTCCAGGATCTGCTTGATACCGACTCACTACACTTAGTGAGTATGCTACATCGGGTCTGGTACATAGCATCGCATACATGATAGAGCCTACTGCCGAAGCATAGGGTATCCCTTGCATGCGAGCTCTCTCCAAATCAGGCTTGGGAGACATCTCTTTGGAGAGAGTGAGTCCAGAGATCGTGGGTTGGTTCCCACGCTTGGATTCTTCCATACTAAACCTCTTTAGTATGGTGTCAATGTACCTGGATTGGGACAATCCCAGTATCCGTTTAGATCTATCTCTATAGATCATGATTCCCAATATACAGGAGGCATCACCTAGATCTTTCATCGAGAATCTCTGTGATAAGAAGAGCTTGACTGATTGCAGCATAGGAATATCATTTCCTATCAAGAGTATGTCATCCACGTACAATACGAGGAAGACAACCTTACCCTCTGCTACCTTCTTATAGATACAAGGTTCATCTATATTCTTGATGAAGTCAAACTCTTTGACTACAACATCAAAACAGATGTTCCAACTCCGCGATTCTTGCTTTAACCCATAAATGGATTTAAGCAGCTTGCACACCTTTCCGATGCTCCCACTATCTACGAAGCCCTCTGGCTGAGTCATGTACACGCTCTCTTCTAAATCACCGTTTAGAAAGGCGGTCTTAACATCCATTTGCCAGATTTCGTAGTCATGGTATGCAGCAATGGCAAGTAAGATCCGGATGGACTTAAGCATAGCCACTGGAGAAAAGGTTTCGTCATAATCCACACCTGGTCGTTGACGAAAACCCTTTGCTACAAGTCTAGCTTTGAAAGTCTCAACTTTTCCAACTACACCAAATTTCCTTTTAAAAATCCACTTGCTCCCAATGGGTTTTACCCCTTCAGGAGCATTTTCCAAAATCCATACTTTATTGGTGTACATGGATTCCATCTTAGATCGCATTGCATCCAGCCATTTCACAGAGTCACCACTCGTGATGGCCTGCTTGAAACTAGTGGGGTCATCATCATCCATGATGCAATCCTCGCTTCCACCATCAATGAGAAAACCGTAGTATCTCTCAGGTGGACGAGAAACCCTACTAGATCGGCGGAGAGGCTGGGGTTCGTCGGGTACTACTGAATCCTCTGGTTCCACTAAATCATCTGTTGTAGTTTGTTCTGCTGGAACTTCTTCCAGTTCTACCTCAGAACCACTAATTTCTTTTTCAAGAAATTCCTTTTCTAAAAAGGTGGCATGTTGAGCAACAAACACCTTTTGTTGTTCACTGTGGTAAAATAGATATCCATACGAATTGCTTGGATATCCTACAAACTTACAAAGAACTGATCGTGCCTCGAGTTTGTCCAGATTTTGCTTTTTAACATAGGCCGGACAACCCCATATCTTAACTCTTTTAAGAGATGGTCTCTTCCCATTCCATATCTCATATGGAGTGGTAGGCACTGATTTAGTTGGAACTCCATTCAATAGGTATATGGCTGTCTCAAGCGCATACCCCCAAAAGGAAATAGATAACTCAGCTGTACTCATCATCGAGCACACCATATCTAATAGGGTGCGATTCCTCCGCTCCGAAACACCGTTGTGCTGTGGTGTATAAGGAGGAGTAAGCTGAGAGAGAATCCCATTCTCTTTTAGATAATCTAAAAACTCACCGCTTAAGTATTCACCTCCTCGATCAGATCGAAGAATCTTAATACTTTTGCCCGTTTGATTCTCTACTTCGTGCTTATATTCTTTGAATTTCTCAAAAGCTTCAGACTTGTGTTTCATCAGGAACACATGTCCGAATCTAGAGAGATCGTCAGTGAATGTAATGAAGTAGGAAGAACCGTTCCTGGCATGCGTAGACATGGGACCGCATACATCACTATGTATTAGTCCTAAGAGTTCAGTAACTCTTTCTCCGTGTCCACTAAACGGAGGTTTGGTCATTTTTCCTTTGAGACATGAATGGCAAGTATCATAAGATGATAATTCGAACGGATTCAAATAACCATCTTTATGCAACTTAGCCAGTCGTGTCGCATTGATATGACCAAGTCTACAATGCCACAAGTAGGATTCGTTCATTTCTGAACTTTTCCTCTTGTGTGTGTTTTGTATATTCAGGACTGTATTCTGATTTAGAATGAATATGCCATTATGTAATGAGCCTGATGCAATCAACTTTTGATCTAGGAATATGTTCATAACATTATCCTTTACTACAAAATTATATCCTTCTTTACTTAATAAAGAAACTGATATAATGTTGTACATCATGTTCGGTATATAATAACACTCATTCAGAATCAGTGTATTATGACTTGGTAATACAAGATGATATTCGCCAACTGCTTTGGCTACAATACTTTCACCGTTCCCTACTTGAACGGAATGATCACCTTTTCCTAGTTCTCTACCTTTTCGCAGCCCATGTAGCAATTTACATATGTGGGATCCTGATCCGGTATCTAATACCCAGGACGTAGGGTGAACTGAGAAACAGTTCTCAATAACTAACACACCTGAAGAAGATGCATCAACATGCATGCTCTTTTGGGCGGCGTGAGAATCCAGATATTCTTCTATTTCCTGTTCAATCTTATAACTCTTATAAGAAAGAACGGGTCCAACATTCCCTAGCTCAGTACAATAATTGGGTTCAGTCAATACATCCATATTATTATCTTGATTATGGCATGACATGGTCGCTACCTGGAGAGAGAGAGAAGAAAACACTTTAGCGTATGCTCTTGCAAGATTAGATTGGTTATTATCTTATCTAATCAGGATGTCTCCCACTGGTTTTATCAAATCTACCTTAAAACCCTAAAAGGTAAGATTAGCCAGGATTAATTACACCCTACAATTTCGTCAATCTTTCAGCCAGATCAGTGTCGGTACTTTGAGGGAGGTTCCCCGTGCTTTCGCACGGACCTAATTAAAGTAAACCTCGTTTTCCCAGAGGCGTAACCCCGTTAACACTTTTCTAGACACCTACTTGATCGGCTAATTGTCCTGTGTAAAACTCTCCCAGGAGTAACTCTTACTCGCAGTGGGTATCGGGATCCAACTATCTCATAGGAGGTATGCAATCTCATTGCAAATTTCAACACTTGAAATTCCCGATAATGCTTTTACCCCTAGCAACTTATGACCTTGGCTAAGGTCAACAAATCATAAGCGCTAGTCAAATTTAACCCATCATTTCTTGATTGAATTAAACCCACCCGTACGACCCTTGGCTAAGGTCAACAAAGTCGCACGACTACCCTAACTCAATCGCATCTCATGTTTTAACAGATAAATACTAATTAGCTACCGTACACCACGCCTTGGCTAAAGTCAACAAACGCAGCACGAATACTAACTAGTCTCTATCTGAAATGACGGAGGGTTACGCAGGTTTTTCAGAAAACCCTGAGCGTAATGAACTTGATATCGTCGTAAAATCGAGTGAAGTTTTGAAAAGGAGTGTTTTTGAGGCTTTTCTTGTTTCTCTAAAGGGGTCACTCCCGGTGAAGGGATCGTCGGCCCTTTCCTCATCGAATAAGGTGCAGGATATATCATATATACCGCTGTGCAAAGCAAAACTCTAAAAGCAATCAAAAGACAAACCGCGTTTTGTAGCATCTGCCAGTTTTGCTAAAGGGGTCACTCCCGGTGAAGGGATCGTCGGCCCTTTCCCCATCGAATAAGGTGCAGGATATATCATATATATCACTGTGCAAAGCAAAACTGCAGCTACCCCTTTTTATAAAGTTTTTGATTCTACAACATCTTTAGGTTTCTTTTCTTTTTATTAATCTCATTAATAAATACCCCATCAGCTTATGCTTCCTAAGCATCACAGAAGAAACGAAAGAAGTAATATTTATATATCAGCATATATATATATAATATAAGCATTCGTCTCAGGCAGTAATATGATCTCATCACAGAACATTGCAGCAGAAGAACATATATGAAATATTCGATATACTAGGACGTCCGTGTTTTTAATACGAGCCTGTATAAAACACGGATTCCACGGTCGCGACAAATAGCCAAACCCACATCCCAAGACCCCTACGAGAGCGGCAAGTAACACTGCCAATTCTAGGGTTAGGAGACCCGGTCTCAACTCCTCGAGATGGCCTCCCACTGGACCCTAGAACCCGGTTACTTGTGCTCCCCTCCTTGGGTCTACCTAATGCGGAAAAGTAAATAATATACACTGGTGACAGCAACCGCAACCTGGAAGTGCCCAAAATAAAAGAATATTACATTACAAATGAATTTTACATGAATGAAAATAAAAACCCTCATCTCACATAAAACCCCCGGCTATTCAGAACGCGACGATCCAATGTAACATATCACAGCAACACATAATATCACATATCATCAATGTAAGTAAATATGCGCATCCCAATTGTCGTTGACATATAGCAACGAAACCGGCGATATCACATATTACACTTACGGTCACAGAAAAGAAAGTGTAAAACTACAACATTTGAAATCCACAATCACTTTAGACATCGTAAATCCGAAATATCACATACTTCGCATTTCATGCCTAACTCTATGAATTCCACATATTGTATCACATTCCAGATAAATAGACAGTATTAAACTTTCCGAACAGATAATCAAATACCCAAAATTTCCCAAAGTGCTCAACTCTTGAGCGGAGTTCAAATAATCCCAGAATATGTCACAGTACCGGTGATCCAGCCGTAGAAGGGTCAAGCCAACGCCTCACATGTGGCACGCCGTACTGCCCCAAACCCGAAGGTTCAAAAGGCAGTTCAAGACGGTCACATAATCGAGTTAAGGTTTGTTGTCTTCTAGAGGGTCCACCGCTTAACTTGTACAATTTGTCCGAAAGATTTAAAAACCGGAAAAATTTCAACACTTGAAAATTTGCCGTACCGGGAAACAGTAAGTTAATGATATCCGTTCAAATAGTTTAACAGTTTCTAAATATCCGGAAATAAATACGAATTTAAAATTTCCGATCGAGTCTACTATTACAAAACAAACCCTAGAATTTTCAACACCTGAAACAGATTAAAAATACCCAGAAGCATCAACAAGCACCTACGGACATTACCATAAAAGCCACGTGTCACAATCCTATCAATCCGCCGCGGAACCGCCGCGCAAGGCATGCTTGCGCCGCGGTTCCGCCGCCGTTTGATCGAATTGGGGGCTCGGGTTTTATGGTAATTCTTAGAATTCCTTGCTGATTTTTTTACATATTTTTAATTCAGAAAAATCCCAAAATTTAGAAAATTTCCAGAGAGGGGTCTAGTTTCGTCGTTTCGGGTTCGATCGGAGTTTTAACTTCGTAAATACATCGCCTAATGCTCTAGCTAGGCTCTGATACCACTGTAGGGTTCCTAGGCACTCTTGTGAAGGTTCAAAAGGCATCAAACATGCCCGGATAAAAATTTAGACGTGCCGAACAACCCAAAGCCGGGATCTTTGCTAGATTATTAGGGTTTAACATGCAAGATGATAACTTTTATCTAAGTGTGAGGGATTACAACCTTTGTAGTCCGCTCCTTCACTTCACAAGCTCCGAGTAGAAGTCCCTTTGCCGCGATCCACGATCTCCCGGACTCATAAGAGGCTCCACGACTCGAACGATCCATGCTAGCTCGAAGTATTCCAAATCTCCGATGATCTACCTCGAAGTTGCTAAGACTCAAGCTTTCTCACTCTAAAGAGATGAACACACTAATCTCATGGGCTAGATGAGATAAGGATGAGAGAGTAGTATTTTTGCTTTCTTTTTATATCATTTTCTCATATTTATTCATCACTTAAGGATTTTCTAGCAAGCTTTTCAAGAGAGAAGAAGATGATGATAATGGAAAAGATAATGATAAAAATCCTTTTGTGATGAATAGAAATAAAAGTATATGATTGAAGTATTAACCATGGTCAAGGATGAATGGCTAATAATGTGTAGAGAAACAACTAGAGTTAGGGTTTGGTTGGGTTAAAATGTGTCATCCTAAAATATCCTAAGAATGACAAAAGAATAAAGCTTCTAGAAGGTGCATGATGTATCCAACCCTAATCAAACCCTAACCTCAATTAATCATCCTTAAACATGTTTAACAATTAATCATATCATATCACAATAATATATATCACATATATATTATATATTTGCAACAAAGGAAAATAATACAATTAACATATATCGCATATATATCAATGTATCATCTACTGAGAAAATGAAATAATAAAGCGAGCCAATATTAGATAATGTAATAATATATCATATATATTATTATACATTAAATCATCGAATCAACACTTGATCCGACGATCCGGCTATATCGAATATTACCGACTAATATATCATGTACCGATTCATCGAATCAACACTTGATCCTATGACCCGGTTCATAACTAAATATCGTGAGAATATTATACGGTATCTCATATCGCATTATTCTCGGTCCTGCACATATCACATATGTGCCTCTACTCCGTTTCGCCTGAGCCAAGAAACCTCTGTGTAGGACTCTAAAGAATCGTCAATACGCCGGTAGCAGGTGCTGATCATATCAAACACCCACAAGCTGCAAGCGGTCAGCTAAACGTAACAGCCACCCAGGTATTGAGCGATCAGAAGATCAACAAGCTAGCCTGTGCGTTCTCCTGTGAATCCAACCAGTAACACTCCCGTACAGTCCGGTCTGTTCGTCTGATATGTCGCATATCAAGTCTAGGTGTGGTATACGTCAGACCCCAGTAACCGATAAGTCGTGTCGATGTGTGGCTCATAACGGGTCGAGAAACTACTAGTAACACTTACCAGTAAATCTCTATATCAGCCCTGGCCAGGGACTTCCAGTTATAGCCAATCGAACACAGCACAACATCAACTCCCTATACCGGGAGAGACGAATCCCCTCCTATCGCTCATTGCCTCCATGTGATTCGGGACTGTACCCAAAAGCCACCGTTTTGCACGCCCTCTTGGACGTGGTAAGGTGGAAATCAAAGCACAGTGGGAATCACACAAGACTCTATGACGATCTCGGGTCTACAGACTACCCTGTACCAGTGTCACCGGAGAACTGCCATCTGACGTGTGGTATATCACCATCTGGGAGTTCTCGGCGAGTCCGTCCAGTGTACCCAGTCTCCACTGAGCACCCGTACACCATCTCTGATGTCTAACACCGATGGATATGGGATCATCCATCGCCCATCATATGGGTCAAGATGCGTATACGCTAGTCTACTCTGGTGTATCGATGCCCTGTCTCGATATACCCTCGACTAGGAACAGTTATAGGATGTACTCATCGACTACCGCGGCCCCACTAGTATGATCTCATCATAGTTCCAGTAGTCGAGTACAGATCCTAAGGGCTTTATCAACATGTGAGAGTAAAACAGTAAACCAATATAAGTCAATATGTTAAGATAAAGTGAAACCAAATAGCATACTATCATGACGAGCAAGAAAGTCATCTCTATATATAACCAAGCATCCATTATAATATACATCATATGTACAACAATGGCCTCTAGGGCATATACATAACTAACACGAGTTGCCTCGGTTCAGAAGCGGGAGCCCGTTTAAAGATCCGTCGACGTGGTGCCACCTAGACGAGAAGACTGAAGCTTCAAGGAGATCGGAGCAGCCGCAACAAAGCGTGAGATTATGGTTGAAGACCGAAGGACTCAGATCGTTCGGTATAACTCTTCTACCCACTTTGTAGTTTGTTAGTTTAGCTTTAATGGCAGATCCGGGTTATAGTACGCGATAGCGCCAGTTGTAAAAGTTTTTGTTCCACATTTGGCGCCTGTTAGACGGCCGGGTCACTACCGTGGACTTACAGTGGTATCAGAGCCTCACCATTAAGCTTTACTAACTTGTGCTAACACGTTTAAAATATCGATCGAACCGATTTTCAAAAACTATACTTTTTCAGTTTTGAGTTTCTATCGATTTTTAAAACAGCCTAAAAATTATTTTACATATCGCAGAAAACTAAGCAGGCTTTTCTAAGCTTTCTAGAAAAATATGGGCACGTGATCCCACAAGACAACCGCGGAACCGCAGCTCTTTTGTGGGAACAGTGCTCTAACTTTTTCCAGAGAGCTTTATTTTGGAAATTGTGGTTTTTGGTACTATTCTTTTGGGCCCAGTTTTTGTTACTATACAGCAGATGTTTATGGGGCCCACTTTGGGATATTTGGTTGATCGAAATTTAAACGTGTTAGTTTACAGTACTTACTTTATATCTCAGACCGGGAATGTCATTTGAGCGGTAAACCGCGTCTAATTGCTATAGTTCTTTTAGACAGGTTTGCGAACGTGACATTCGCGTTGATGTTCTGTGTTGTGCTGTGATGTTGCGGATTTGTCGTGGTGGATAGCAGGGTGCAATGATAGTGCAGTTTGGATTTATATGTACATTTGATATTGCGGGGCGAGCGTCCAACTTGTGGACTGCCGTCACTGCCTATTTGTATAATATTCTTTTGGGGCCCGACCAGGTTGAGGTCGATGTACCTGTTGTACATATTTTTTTATTTCTGTACTAGGTTTATCCCACGAAGGAGTGCACGGATAGCCGGGTTCTGGACGGCAACGGGTCCGTATCTCATGGCTTTGAGAGGCAGAGGGGCCTCACTCTAGAATTGGCAGACTATTCGCCACACTCGTAGGGGGTACAGGTTGACACAAGGAGGGGTGCTCAAGTTACCGGATTCCGTGAAGTGCCGGGTTGTCCATTCATTTTGCTGTAGGGGGCTGCCTCACTTCAGGTTCTGGCGGGTAATTTGCCGCATCCGTAGGGGTCTAGGTTTCATTGCACAGGCTATCCATACGACCAGGGGAACGTCGGGTTTCAGCAGCGGCTCTGTGAAACCCGGGGATCCCAGATTATCTGTATTGTTCTGTGATGCTTATTACTTTTCTGTAATGTTGCATATTATCACGCCTGGAGCAATTATTGTATATTGGTATATATACTATTAGATGTTGTATATGTTTTACATCCGCGCTAGTCCAGTCTCCGCTCTGTCGTTAGTTAAGTAACCTAACGGGTGATGATGGGACCCAGTGACGAATGCGGATGGCATATACATACATTTTATTTTCATTCTTTTCTAGTGTGATTGATTGATGGGACTGCGTTGATTCTTATCAATGAAAGATAAAACAAACCTATATTTGATGTTGTTGGAACAAATTTTAAAAGGTGTTATTACAATGACGTTTCCTTTTGTTTTGCATAGTGATATTCAGTTAGAATATCCTGCACCTCATTCGACAAGGTAAGGGCTGAGATCCCTTCACCAGGAATGACCCCTTAGGCAAAAGTTTGCGTCATGGTAATAACTTCACTATAGTCGATTACAAGTTGCTTTGCATCATGGTATTCAGTTGGAATATCCTGCACCTCATTCTACGAGGAAAGAGCCGAGATCCCTTCACCGGGAGTGACCTCTTTAGCAAAGGTTTTTCGCCACTATATTTTCTATAAAAAGCTATTAGGTTCCTTCAACGAGATCAAGTTCATTACGTTAAAGGTTTTTCGCCAAAAACCAGCCGTAGCCCTCCGTCGTATCTTATAGATGGTCTGTAGTATTCAAGCTATGTTTGTTGGCTTTCGTCAAGGCATAGTGCTTGGTAGCCGCTGGGGTATTCATTTGTAGCATAGATAGATGTGTTGGTTTAGGACAGTCGTATTACCTTGTTGGCTTTCATCAAGGGTATGTACGGGTCGGTTCAAATTAACCTGGACAATGACAGGCAGAACTTGACATGTGACTTATGATTTGTTGGCTTTCGTCAAGGTCATAAGAGCATGAGGCAAAAATCACATCGGGAGTTTTCAAACAAACAGCAAACTTGCCAGGCATGCGTATACCTTCTGGAGTGTGATAACTTGAGTGGCTTCCATCAAGTTATCATGCGATGATAGTTGGATCCCGATTCTCACTGATGAGTTGGTTTACTCTTCGGGTGATCCCGACTAATTCTTCTTTCAGGTTTGGAGGAGAATTTGAGATTACAGTGGGAGGTTTCCTGATTAGATAAAGTGATAACCATTCTGATCTAGATTAGAGTGAACGCAGAGTGTTTCTTTTCTCTCTCTCTTTGGCAGCGACTTTTGACCGACCCTAAACTATAACTCAGTGATCAAGTTGACCGAACCTTCTTAAAATACTGGCTTTTAGATTGTCTAAAGTTGCATAAGTCATTGCCGCTCCTGCTTTTACCCTTAGTATTTCTCAGAACACCCCGTATTACTACGGACATCCACTTCCATTGGATAGATCCATCGTATGGTTATATACGAACTCGAAGGGACTTCTTCGAGGATGGATCCAGGTTCAGAAGAAATAGAATTGGTTTATTCAGATGTCTTTTATTATCACCTTCTCTCAGGTTGCGAGGGCTCCTTAGTTTAGGAGAGTACACCTATTACGCTTATTGGATAGTCTTATTCTAAACCATAGGCTGGTGCCGAAAGGTAGGGAATGAAGAAAACCAATTAGCCTAAGTAGGGTGTACAGAAGGTAATAACTAAAGACAAAATAAAGGGATTAGAAAGAGGGCAAAGTAAATTGCGACTGTTATTATTCACGACCAAACCGCGTACTTCATCGCCACTCCTATTTCACCTTTAATAGAATAAGGTATTATTCAGTTGTCTTTTATCACCACCTTCTCTCAAGTTGCGAGTACTCCTAGGTTTAGGAGGGTACACCTATTATGCTTACTGGATAGTCTTCTTCCAAACCATAGGCTGGTGCCGAATGGTAGGGAAGGAAGAAAACCATTTAGCCTAACAATGGTGTACAGAAGGTAACAACTAAAGACAAATAAAGGGATTTGGAGAGATGGCAATAAAATCCTGTGTCCAACTCGTTACGCAATTGACGTAGTAGACCCCTCGCATGATTATTTCAATGATGTATTCAATCACGTCAAGGTTTGTTAAAGTAACATACGGTTATAGTCATGAATTGGATTATGGAAGAGGCATTACTAGGAATACCAGGATACCCCTACGAAACATTTTCATGTTTCAGTGCATTGTTAAAGGAAAACTGATTTTCCGATTAGATACTTACTCTACGGTATGTATTTACTAGGTTTTAATCTCATATCTGTATGGTTTTACAGATGATGGGTGGGAATAGGTTATTGGGAATAAGGTGATCATCCTCATTATATCGGAATTCGTTGTAATTGGTGATATTTGAGGAAATCACCTGGGTACAGTTTTCAACCTACGATGCACAGGTTTTGAGTTATTCAAACTCAGTGGACTTATACAGAGTATTGTATGTTGTCCAGTGTCCATCAGGACAAAGGGGTAGGTCCTCGTACTCTGTTCTGTTTACTTGTAACTTCTCTAGTTTTTAGACAAGTGTTTCGTAGAAATACAATGTCTAAGTTTTGAGAAGTTGTGGTATAAGAATAAAGTAGAGAACCAGATGACGCAAGCATCAGGATTCTTCAAAGAAATCGAAGATGTAGATTCTTGTGATAGGTATTCAGTTGATAGTAATGGTTTTTTGAGAAACTTGTTTCTCTTACAGGTTACTCATAATTGGATGGATTCCTAAGTTGAGTAATGCTGAGTAGCCTCTCTCCATTAAGTTGATATGCACTGGAGATAGCTGCATGATTAGAATCTGGTTCCAATTAAATTAGCGCTTCTATTTCTATATTGTATATAGAATGGTTCATATCTTAACAATGTTAAGATATGGGGAGTTGTCCAGCTTATGCTTAAAACCAGACACTGGATAACTCAAGGCACGTTTCTGTAATGGCAGTTTGTGGGTTGACCCTGGCTTTGACGAGGGTTGACAATTCTACCATTTGGAAGATCAATAGTGATATTGTTCTAGACTCGCCACAGTTTTTGTAAAATGGATTTTTTCAGAAAACGGTAGTGGGAGTATGGTAGAACTGGAACTGATTCCAGAACCGCAAACGATTACGGAAAATTTAATAGGACCTATATATTCAATCAGGTTTGACATTCCATTAGCCACTCCGCAGATATGGTGGGTAACCTCAGACACCCGAGAGGTACTCCGGTAGCCTCAAGGACGGTGACAGGGAGGTTCTTGTTTACCCAGACTTGACACTACTGTTGTTTCAGACTATGAGACCCGGCAGGAGGATATGTATAGCGTCGTTCTAAACTAGCTTTAGAAGTGTACGTATATATTATTCTGCCAGAGGGTTGTCATAGTCAGTGGGAGCAGCGGAAGCATAGTGGGCAAGTAGCTTATGTCTATTTATAGGCTTGAGCAGAGATAGCGGAAATTTAGAGCATATAATTTTGATGTGACAGTCATGGCTTTGACTTCATCAGAATAGGGGATGGATCTGGTGAGAAGGTAGTAGAGTGTGATGTCCTGGTATTCGGATGACATACACAGAGTAGGAAGTAAAATTCCTATACTACAATCGGTTGTACTTTGGTCGTCACACAGTTGTTTCTCCACAAAGGATATGGATATAATATCTGACATTCTGGTTACTAGATCTAATGGTTTTTAGATCTAGATTTGGGTAGTTTCCTAATATGGGTACTTTGAAAATGTTCTAATAGTATTTTAGAATAGATGACGCCTGGTATGGTGGTGCACCTGCAGGTGATGGAGTCACCCTCTCTAAAGGTGTCTTAGAGACTAAAGAAGAGAGGGATGTGCATGATTGGCAGATCACTTGCTTAGGCAACTGGGTCAATCATGAGATGTCAAGTACCACACCAGATGTTTTTTTTGCACTAGATGCAATAAGTTAATATTAATCCAATCCTGGAGAAAAATAAGGAAGCAGTTTTAGAACATAAGTGAATGATCTACGGATTTGATGAAGGCAGCCTCCTTCGGGAAACGATTATCATTTCAGGCTTCCAAGGTGACATGGATGACAGAGTGATTATCAGAGTTATAGTTTTCCCTCTGACGAGAGACAGTATTATGGACAGGTGGTCCAAGAGGATACTGTGGGAGGCATGGTGCCGGATACTGATTAGGTTCAGTTATCAATAAAGTCTAAGAAGTTTGGATTTGGAGTTTATTTATGAACTAGGTCCCATCAGATATTCAGACATATTCTAAGGCAGGTATTACTCGATTCGGGAGATGGCTTTCTCCGCGAACTTGAGATTAAGAGAGACATAGAAAGAAACATCAGAGCGGATCCACTCACTAAGGCTATTTCTCAAACACAAGAGTTTTACAAACTAGCTTTGGGAAACTGATTAGTAGAGGAGTTGGATGCTCGGTATCACACGGGCTGTGAGTATGCGGCATCGCAATAATTAGCCTTAAGTGCAAGTGGGAGATTGTTGGAGATAGTGCCCTCAAAGTCAATTATTGGATCGCAGGTACGTGATTGCAATGATTGAGGCAGGACCTATACCGATATGACAGTCTTGCTCGAGATGATAGTATGCTATCTGGTTTGTCTTTATCATCGTATACATGCTTTAGTTCGCTATTGCATATTGATAGAGCCCATAGGATTCTTGCTTGACTACCAGCAGTATGATGACGATCATATACGTGGGAGCTGGGGTCTGTAAGCACATCCTTAAAGTGTCCCTAGTCGCAGGAGTTTCGAGACAGGGCATCGATACTCCAGAGTAGACTAGTGTATACAGTTGAGACCCCGACGAGGGGTGATGGCCGGTCTCACAAGCCATTGGTGTCAGTAGGATCACCTAAGATGTATACAGGTGCTCATTAGGTTATGAGTACACCGGATAGGACTCGCCGGGAACATGCTAGGTGGTATTATACATATCGTCATATTGCAGTGTTAGTGTATATGCCCCAGAGGCCATTACTGTATCATACTAGTTTGTATATTACTTAATGGAAGATTGGGATATTCACCTTGTACAGACAATCTTGCTCAAAATGGTAGTATGCTACTTGGTTTGTTTCTACTTTAATGTGTACATGTGTTTCTTTTAGTATATCACCTATACACATTAGTGGAGCCCTTAGGATCTTTGCTTGATTACCAGTGTTGTGATGGCAGTCACACTCGTGGGGGCTGGGTAATCCACAAGCACATCCTTATGCAGGTCCCTAGTCGTAGGACTATCGAGACAGGGCATCGATACTCCGGAGTAGACTAGCGTATGCGCTTCTCATCCCAGCATGGGAGATGGTCTGTCCCACAGCCGTCAGTACGTCGTACTTGAGATAGTATGTGGGTGCTCGTTAGGTTACGAGTACACTGGACAGGACTCGTCGGGAACTGTTGGTTGGTACTATACCTTTCGTCAGTTATCAGTTCCCAGGTGATATGATTACAGCTTAGTCCGCTGACTTGACACAGTCACTTCGCCTCAAGAGTGTTCCCACTGTACTTAGATTACTACCCTACCACGGCTCAAAGGAGTCGTGCAAACAGGTAGTAGTTGGGTGCAGTCCCGAAGCACTTGGAGGCAGTGACGGTTAGACAGGATTCGTCTCTCCCGGTATTGGGGGTTGATATCGCGCTGTGTCTAGGAGAGCTATTACACAAAGTCCCTGGCCAGGGCAAGCGAGATATACTTGTAGGTTTCCAGTGTTATCTCAGGGTGTTCTGGGCTACACTCCGACACGACTTGTACCGCTATTAGGGGACTGACGTTTACCGCCCCCTAGGACCGCCATGCGATATTCTCAGACGAACAGACCGGACTGTACGCAGATTATCACATTCAGGCTCAGTAGGAGTTCAGATGGGTTTCACCTCGTCCGTCTTCTTATCGGCATCTACCTGGGGGCCGTTACGCACAGCTAGTGCCGCTTACGGTCTGTGGTTAAACCCACTGCCAGCGTAGTGTCGAATCTTTAGAGTCCCACACAGAGAGCTATTCTGTAACGTTTCAGAAATCGATTTGCGAATTTTTCCGTTTTAGGGCAAAATTGTCGGTTTTTCCCGTTTTAACCCGATTTCGATCAAACGTCCGTATAAGCTTACCGGCACCTAGTTTAGCTAAAATAAAACTTGTGCACGAACTTTAGGGGTATTTAGGAGGTTTTGGTTCAGATAGAATTTTTCCCAAATAAAATATTATTTTAGCCGGTAAAAATATGCGCGTAAATCGGGAAAAATTTTCTAAATGAAAATTATTGGGAATCATCACTAAAATTATTTTAGAACCTTCTTTTTAAATATCTAGATATTTTTTGGTCAAAGGGAATTATTTTTTAAAAAAAAAAAGAAAAAGAAAATGAATAAAAGGTGGCATTTTTGCATTAAATGTGCATTAATTGTTTTCTTTTACTAGAAAATTCCACACACTTCACCAAAAATCCCCCCATTCTCCCCATGGCCGGCCCTTCCCTTCCCCTTGCTATCCTCCATCATTTCCACCCATTTTCAACTCATTTTTCATCAAATAAATCATGAAAAGTCCAATTTAATTCATACAAATTCAAATATAATCATTTTTCCTTCATTTCCTTCACTAATCCTTCATGGATCTTCAATAAAGCTTGGTTTTTGATGTTAAGATGTTGGATTAAGTTTCATTTTGTGTTCTTGGGGAGGTATAATTCTTACCTTAATCCTTTTATATTTTCTTTAATCTTATTCTAGCTAGTTTAGTTAGCTAATTATGTGTTTAGTTTAGTTTTTATATTATGATTAATTCATTTATTTTTGGTTTAAGAAATTCATGTTAGGGTTAAATTTTTGTTTATGTGTTTAGTGTTCTTTTGAAGTGTTAATTTGTGTTTTGGAGAAGATTAACCTAGTAGAAAATGTTAATTTTTGTTAATGATCACTTTGTTTAATTATGCAATTAGCTTACTAGGTTTTTCCTAAAACATAATTAGCGAGTGTTAAAAATATAGGAATGGTTTAGGTAGCTTAGTTAAGCTATTTTAAGGTGTTTGTTATCGCTAGATATGCATTATCTTGAAACTAGTGCGAAATTTTGCGATAGGTTGCTTACTAGATTTCGTGATTTTTCCTACGTGGGTTCGATAGGTCGTTATGAGGTTATATCTATTGTATTTCTCGTAATTCTTGTGTTGTGTTGCGCGATCGGGACGATCGGGGTCCAGTCATGGTGTTTTGTAGTTTAGCGACCCCAATTAGGGTTTTTGGCCGGTATCGTGCGCGATAGATGCGCTAAGCACGCAGTGTAATTTTCCGGGTGTTTTCATCGCGTTTCGTTGTCTTTTCGTCGATGCAGGATATTTGCTTATGTGTTGTGTTTGTGAAGTTTTAAGTTCGCAAGCGGGGACTTCGGACGCTACGACTAGGGGAAAACAGGTGGTAGGTTTCACCTAGCTTGGAGCGTTGGTGAGTAGATTTAACATCTACAGGGGAATCGCCCGCATGGCGTTATGCGTCAGGGCTAGAGATTTTATTGCTTGTCGCATATTCTACGTTATTGTTAGAATTGCGCCTTTACCCTATTACTTAGATGTAGTTGTGCCTGGACTAGTAGTAGTAGGACACTGCACATATTATTGACGATTCTTGTTGCACGAGCACTGATTATATGCTACACACACCGTCAATAATTGCCATGTCACACACAAACCACTTATAGATGTTATATTGCTTGGTTAGGGACATTATGACATTGATTCATACTGCTTATCGTATATGGCATTTAGTATACCTGTATTCCTATAGAGTATTGTACCATTAGTGATAGGTACAGACACACTCCCTGTCATAGCTACAGGTATACCTTGCACATACTGTTCTTATACCCAGGGGGTATACTATATCATTGCTTATAGGTCGACACATTATTTTGCTATACCTTATTGATTTCACATGCATCTGGTTTTAGCAACATGTTTACCTTCACTTGATGTTATTTAGAAGTGGATAAATAGGAACCGCATGATATTTGCATTAACTTGATTCAGTTAATTAGCGGTTTTTCCTTTATATGCTTGCATTTCAGATATGGCGCACATATTATATTCATGGATTTTCACATTGTTATATGGATTTTTCATGATGTTTTCTGGATTTGGGGACTGTAGTAGTTCATGAAATTATGCATTATTTGAAAGACCCGGTTTCCTTGATATTGATGTTTCCGCAGCTACCATGAGATTTATCGGTTCTGATATATGCCCGATTCGAGGAGTGAGGAGGCACCGTCTGTGGGTACATGGTGAGGCCCGGGGGTACCCCGAAGCAAGAAAGATTTCGCGGTGCTAGGCGATGAGGCTTAGGGGAACCATACCATCCGGTGACAGGACCAATGACTCATCGGCTATCGAGTGGATACCGACGGGAATCATGTGCGTATGGATACGTCGAGAGGCGAGGGTCAAAGCTAGGCACTCGAGCTCTCGGGATAGCGTATGATACGTACCCATCAGGGGGGCCAGTCTTGGAGATAGCACCTGATGGATCAGCATTTCTGTGTCGATGCTTGGCACATTGGTTTCATGATATTTCCAATTACTCATTTGTATATATAACAGGGGATTGAGCCGCTGTTATATATACCCTTACACCAATATTAGGGGAATGGGACGCTAATATATGTGTATTGACCTCATCATATTTATTATGCCATTATATTTAGGATGTTAGAATTTTGCTGGAGATTTGATTCGGGATATAAGAGATTCATTTGAGATTGGATACTGGAGATATATGTGAGATATACTTGATATGGTACATACGAGATATGTGAGATCCACTTGCTGTTGTACATTCGAGATATGTGAGATATACTTGATATGGTACATACGAGATATGTGAGATCCACTTGATATTGTACATTCGATATATGTGATATATACTTGATGTTGTACATTCGATATATGTGATATATACTTGATGTTGTACATTCGATATATGTGAGATATACTTCATGTTGTACATTCGGGATATACAAGATATACTTAATATTGTGAAATTGAGGAGAATGCGATACTTAGATGATATGAGAGCCAATTTGGGGGCTGATTTGAGGAATTGGGATTTGATTCGTCTTGATGGATTGTGATCCTACCACGATGTTAGGATTCCGTGGAAATGACATATTTCACTCCATACCTCACCTTTATCTATTTGTGCACTGTTTCATGTATTAGGAGTACCTGTTAGTGTACCTTTCATGAGTGTTGCACATTTACATTCTCATACCCCCATTGCATGATTATTGCATACTGTGTCATATCATTATTGCTTTATATATATTGGTTGTACTTATTAGTGTACTTTCCATTATTCTACATTCATATGACCTGTTATTACTGTAAATTGCATATCTTAGATTCATGCTGTACGTACATTCCTGTGATTACCTGCATATGTTATTTACTATTCACGAGTTGGCAACTCACCCCCGTTGTGCCACAGGTGTTACAGAGGGTTCCCCAGAGTAGTCGAGGCTGGCTATTCATTTATCATCTTTTGCTACAGATACTGCATCGGCTCACAGTGTGCTGTTTTGTTCAGGTGGGTTTTGGTGGTTATCTGTATTTGTATTGTATATTCGTTGTATCTTGTACTTGTTTCCTGATTTAAAATCAGGAAAGCTTATGGAAAAAGCTTCAGAAGAGGGTCACGTGCTTACACGTGACCAGCAGTCACGTGTTGGCACGTGACACCCAAAAGTACCGGCAAAGCAAGTGCAGCTTCCTGACTACATCAAAGAAAGAGGGCTTAAGAAAGGGTCACGTGCTCCCACGTGACCAGGGTCACGTGTCGGCACGTGACATTTAAAAGCAGCAGCAAAGACCCAATGCTTCCTGATCAAATCAAGGAAAAATCTTCAGAAGAGGTCACGTGCTCCCACGTGACCAGGGTCACGTGTTGGCACGTGACGATCAAAACATCAGAATTTTTCTCCAATTAAATCAAGAAAAAGAGTTCAGACAAGGGTCACGTGCTCGCATGTGACCAGGAGTCACGTGATGTCACGTGACGGTTGAGCAACAACCAGAAGACGGCGCAAAAAGAAAGAAGAAGGCTCATTCCAAAGGGGGTCACGTGCCCACACGTGACCATGGGTCACGTGGTCACACGTGACCGGCTTTCAAAGCCCATTTTGTCAACAGAATTAAATTCTGAAAGAGATTCAAATCTTTCCAAAGGAAAGCGACTATCTGGAACCAATCGAATTAAAGATTCAGAGGTGATGAAATATCATCTATCTATGGGAAAATCTCGGGTTTGGAAAGATTTCCCCTTTAAAAATAACCGAAACAACAAAGGAGAATCCCGGGACTTGAAATCCAATGGTGAATAAAATTCACCTAATAATCCAAAGGTCCAAAACGAATGATGGATGCAAATCAAATCTCTCAATGAAGATTCGTCAAAAACTAATTGACTCGGCTGCTTCTCCTATAAATAGGAGCCAAGAGACACAAGGAGATAGACGCAGAGGGAAGAAAGGGAGAGAGAGCCTTGATACTTCGAGGAACTTGGATCTTCTGCAAAAGAAAACCCTAGGTAAGAAAGGGAAGGCTCCTTGAAGGAAAAGAGAATTTAATTCTCAACAGAGTTTAACTCTGATATATAAAACAGAAGAACATATTTCTTCTCTCTTTGATAGAGGATCTGCAAAGTGCACATCTCCCCTTGAGGTTGAGAATTTAATTCTCAATGGGTCGAGATCCTGCCATGCAGATCCAAAACATAGAGAGGGAATTGAAGCACGAGAATTTAATTCTCACAGAACTATAGGAATTTAATTCCTTTGAAATAAAACCAGGGCTTGACCCTGTGTTATGGGAATTTAATTCCTTCAGAACAAAAAAAACAGGGTTTAACCCTAATTAAAAACCTAGTTCTGTTGGAACAGCGGGGATTTAATTCCCTTGATCATAATTTAACAAGAGAGTGGGAATTTAATTCCTTAAAAGTTTTTATTAGGGTTCAACCCTATTTGGTTCTTCACATGTATGAGGAATTTAATTCCTGCAGAAAATTCAGAGTCCAACTCTATTCAGAATATAAACCTTTAAGAGAAAGTAGGAATTTAATTCCTCTGAAATTACTGTCAGGGTTTAACCCTACGAGGAATTTAATTCCTGGAAAAGATTAACAGATCCTCTAAACAATATACATAGAGGCAGGGTCACGTGTCACCACGTGACCCCCCCAGGAGATCTACAAAAAACCCTTTTGAGGCAGCACCCCACGTGACCCACGTGACCCTTGACAAAAGCTTTAATACACAGGCATTTGAATGCCCATCACGTGATGGCACGTGATGCTCTGAAAGACGCGATAATCTCAGCAGAATAAATGAAGGGAGGGCGCTCTCACGTGCTGCCACGTGACCCCTCTTGCCTTAGTGTTTAACATTAAATTGAAACTCTCGAACCCAGTGTTAAAACACTGTTGGGCCTTAGTGTTCAACACTAATCAAAAAGCTTTATTTGCAGTGTTCAACACTGATCTGTTTTAGTGTTTAACACTAATTTGAAAAGCCTTGTTGCTGGTGTTTAACACCGATTATCTTTTAGTGTTAAACACTAACTTGTCAACCTCATTCCTAGTGTTCAACACTGATTGCTCTGTAGTGTTTAACACTAGACATTGGCCCAATTGGCTAAATGGATGGAGGCAAAGCCTCTCCTAATTGGACTTAGCCCAAGGTGGCCATAAGTCCTCAATTTGTGATTAACTGGGCCAATGGGCTCATAACATAATTAATCGGTCTTGATCCCAAATTGGGTCAAAGACTATTTAAGCCATTCCGGTTCTAGGGTACATCTCTTCATTCCTTTGATACTTGGCATTGTAATCCCTCAATGTCTTCAAAGAGGTGACGGGTCCCGACGACCACACATTGATATGGACTGTGGGGTCCTTAAACCCATGGACTACGACGTCCTTAACCTTGACCGAGATGTCTTAAAACTAATAATGGACTGTGGGGTCCTTAAACCCATGGACTACGACGTCCTTAACCTTGACCGAGATGTCTTAAAACTAACAATGGACTGTGGGGTCCTTAAACCCATGGACTACGACGTCCTTAACCTTGACCGAGATGTCTTAAAACTAACAATGGACTGTGGGGTCCTTAAACCCATGGACTACGACGTCCTTAACCTTGACCGAGATGTCTTAAAACTAACAATGGACTGTGGGGTCCTTAAACCCATGGACTACGACGTCCTTAACCTTGACCGAGATGTCTTAAAACTAACAATGGACTGTGGGGTCCTTAAACCCATGGACTACGACGTCCTTAACCTTGACTGAGATGTCTTAAAACTAACAATGGACCGCAACGTCCTTAAACTACCCATGGACCGCAAACTAGAACAATAGAGCCCCGTAGGCTCTTTTGTCGGATCTAAACGGTCCCGTTTAAGTTGATCTTAGCCTCAAAGATGGCTAACGTATCCTTAAACCTTCAAACAGACTGGACTATGAATCCCCCCAATTAACTCTGGCTCGAGGGTACATCTCTGAACTCCTCTGACATCTGTCGTTGTAATCCTTCAACGTCGTCAGAGAGGTGATGGGTCCCGACGGCCATACATACGATGGACCACTATGTCCCTAAGCTGGAACAATAGAGCCCAAACGCTCCTTTGTCGGATCTAAACGATCCCGTTAAGTTGATCTTAGTCTCAAAGTTAGACTAACGTATCCTTAACAAACGTTTGAGTTGATCTTAGTTTCAAATATGGCTGACGTATCCTCAAACCAAACCCCCAAACCCAAATCTAAGAAATACGGATTTGGACTAGTCCACGCCCTACGGACGACGACATAACTCAGTCTCCGTAAACAATCCACGGGCAACAAAATACAAAACAAACACCCACGACACGAAGTGACCATCTGGAGAAGGAGAAAGTTGTTACCGCAATGCGGTAGCGTAATTAACTGCAGGGGCTTGCGCCTGCAGGGAAGAGCGTCCCCACAATCAAAAACCCCTCAAACGAGGTGGAATCTGACGAAGTCTGCTACATCGGACGCATCCGTCTAAACCTTCGATACATGGTGCCATAAATCAACTTGGCATCTTCGGAGAGGTGGACGGATAGCACCAATTAGCATCTGCCCCGAATCTCAGGCGAGGCATTCCATGTCGCGCCGCCATTCGGAGGGGAACAGATTCTGGCACGCCCGGTGGGACCTTTTCCTCTTTCCACTCCACACTTCGTGTGACGTGACTCGCGAACCAATCGCGGTTCGCTAATGGTTGCCCTTGGGTTTCAAGATACTAAGAATTGGCGTCTCGCTTATTGCAGAAAGCAAAGGATCGATGGCTTCTACTTCCATGAAATTCTCCAACTGCTCAGACTGCAATTGTAACCAACGCTCTGCCTCGCCAGGAGGTATAGCCTACGGACCCCAAGCTGCTTCGCTATTCACAATGCCCGTGGAACAGGTCACTCGCGCCACCACAGGATTGTTCTTTGGGACCATGCTCCCGCCGACAAACTTCACCGCTCCAGTGCTGACAACGGAAGCTCTCAAGAAGTCGGTCTTTGATCGTCTTACCCCTATCGCGGCTCCTCTCAACGAGTCGCCCAACGTCAACGCCTCGGTCTTCTCTAGATTGGGCCAGAAATCCTGCGAACTCATCATGGGGCCTACAATCTCAGAGAAGGCTGCTTCTAAGAAGGTGGCCGCTCCCGCCCCCGAAGTCGTCAAGGCAGCTTCTTCGGCCAAAAGGTCGGTCTTTACAAGATTGACGGCTTCAGCTCCCGCTCCTGCTGCCCTAAGGACATCGGTCTTTGACAGGCTAATACCAACAGCGACCCCCCACCCAGACAGGGGGCAAGACGAAACCATTCTTACCGCTGACCCTACGTCGTCCGCTCGACACGCTCGACGTCGCCATTGGCGCCGAGTAAGGAAGGCTGGGGGCAACTCCCCCTCCGGGTTGACTCCATCGGCCCCGGTGGCAGAAGTTAATGCTGCTGTTCCAACTGGGAACAGCTTCGAAATGCTAAATAAGGTGCGAAGGAATTCTGCTACAGCAGTGCTGAAGAGGTCTCCTCCCCTATTAAAAAAGGTTGTGGAAATGAAACCAGAGCAGCCCCGATCTCCTCAACGGCTGTCTTCCAAAATCTATAAGGTTTGGCGGCAGGCCCGAGACTCGATCATCGATCCAAACTTCTCCCGCCGGCACAAGAAGCTGAAAATCCAACCGGAAGCTGGTCACCAGGCTAAACCCCAAAGGGCTGTTGATCAACTGGCTCATAAAAGGAAGAGGCCAGAGAAGACCCCCCAGCATGCAACGACGGCTAAAAGCACTGAGCCCAGACGCCCTAAGTCTGGGGGCATGGTGGTGCACACTGTCTACATGGCCTCTGGAAAGGAGGAAAGCCGCACTTCTACGGGCCACCGACCGCTAACCCGATCCGTGACGAAGGCCCAGGAGCAGCAACAAAAGCTTCAGGAAATGATGAATGCTATGGCCGCACTTACCGGGCCAAAAGAAAACCCAGAAACGTCCTCAGACGCGCGCCAGGAGGAAGAAACCGACGCTGAATTCCTTCGCCGGATACTGGAGAAAAAGGACAAAGAGGCTGCTGAACAGGCAGCCAACATACAACGTATGGGCCTTCTCTTCCAAGATATGATAGGAATGATGATCCAGCAGGACTTACCCGCCGAGGATCCCCCAATCGTTCTTGAAGACGACCGAGGAGAAACGTCAAATCCACCACCAGCCCTCTCAACGGCCAAGGAGGAGGCAATCTCTAAGGCTGACTTGGTTGACTACATAGCCCAGCAAATCTGGGTTCATCACGCGACTGAGGCAGCTGGTCAAGTCGTGAAAATGGGGCGACCGTATCCGAGCTGGTACGACCAAATCAAATACCCGCCAGGCTATACGATACCAAAATTCCACATGTACAAGGGGACCGGCAACCCCCATCAACATGTCGCCCAGTTCCGGGCCCTCTACGGTAACACCAGCGGTGATGATAAACTGTTGCTCCGCCAGTTCGTGGGCAGCCTATCAGAAACTGCGTTCGAATGGTATTCAGAACTCCCGAACGATTCTATCAAAATTTTCGCTGAAATGGAGTTGTTGTTCACTCAGCGATTCGCAAGTGCCAGCGAACGCACTCGAATAACTGCACTGATTAACGCCAGGGTAAAACCAGGCGAAACCTGGGTCCAGTATGCTATACGCTGGCGGAATTTGTGGTCGAGATGCGAGCAACGCATTGAGGAAGCACCTGCGGTGGGCATGTTCGTGGGAACTCTAGACCCTCACGCAACTATCTCCCAGTTTATGATGTTCTTTAAGCCAACCACATTCCAGGCTTTAATCGACAAGTTGGCTCAGATGGACCAGATGGGTCATAGACCACCTCCCCCGAAGTCGGAACCTCGGAATGACAAGGGTAAAGGAAGGGCAACCTTTGTTGCAAATGCCCAACAGCAACCTAACGCCCCGAAACTGGCAGATCAACTCGAGGAGAGGCGTCGGTATTATAATGAGAAGATGAAGCGTCCCTACTCGTTCCCATGAGACAAGACGAAACGGTTATTCGAGCTGGCAATACGCAACAGACTTATAAGCCTACCAAATCCAAGGCGACCGCCGCAACCCACCGAGGCGAATAACTCTAACTATTGCCCTTACCATCAAACGGTAGGCCATCCGATTGAAGATTTCTTCGTCTTCAAAGGATGGATTGAAGACCAGCACCTCCAGGGGAAGTTTGTACTGTCCGAAAAGTGGAAGGTGAACCCACCACAACCGCATACTCCTAAGAAAGCAGATACACCGGGGGCAACCTTCTCCTTTATTGAAGAAGCTCCATGGGAGGTCGTGCTATCAACTAAAACCAAAAGAATGCTGAGAGACCTTCATGCGTGCCCTGCGATCGAATGGAAGGACCCTCTTGAACCTCAAATTATCGAAGGGATGCTAAGGCGCCGCCCAACTACGAAGACTCGCGATGAGGACCCAAATACTCCCGCCCAACCGTCAAAATCTTCGAAGAAAAAGAAGAAGAAATCCAAGAAGACCGTGAAGCTTGGAAACGAGCACACGAACTTGCAGAAGCAAATCGACGCGCTGGAAGAATACAATCAAAAGGCGCGAACTCCTGTCACGCTGCAAGAGTTCCTCAACCACATCTTTCAAGAGGAAGATGATGGAGAGAGCTCGTCGGATGAATCCGAAGGATATGTGGCGAGTTGTAACGTAATCTCCCACTCGTTTACCGATGATGGGAAAACTCCTGGCACTAAGAAGCTGGAGGCAGAGCCTGTACCAGAGAGTGCATGGCCAACAGACGAAATGATCGACGCTTTTCTAGACGAGATTCGTCTAAAATGTAAAACGGACCAGGAGCGTGAGATGGCCACATCGGAAGGAGCCAAATGCGGGCAGCTGAACGAAAGAGTTGAACTACCAGAGCGAAAGGCATCCGAAGTAAACAAGAAGATATTCAAGACGAGAAAAAGGTTTGCCATTCTACTGGGGGCAGAAAGCAACTACTCTCCCATTGAAAAACATTGCTTGGCGTTAATCTTCGCAATAACAAAGCTCAGGCACTATGCGTTGGCACATGAAGTCCGTCTCATTTCAAAAGTAGATCCCCTTAAATACTTGATGTCGAAAGCCATATTGACGGGACGACTCGCTAAGTGGGCCCTGCTCTTGATGGAGTTCTCGATAACCTATCAACCTCTCAAGGCAGTGAAAGGCCAGGCCATTGCCGACTTCCTCGCTGAGCACCCGATACCGGCCGATTCTCCTCTGAACTGTGATTTGCCGGACGAGCATGCATTTGATGCGATTAGCGGCGGGAGCGCCCGATGGGAACTCTATTTCGATGGAGCGTCCTCCATAAAGAAACAGAAACAAGGTATCCCAATGATCAAATCAGGGATAGGCCTCATCTTTGCAACTCCACAAGGAGGGATAATGCGCTTCGCCTTCTCCTTAACAGAGCCGAGGACGAACAATGAAGCTGAATACGAAGCTCTGATAGCAGGCCTCGAGATCGCCATCGACATGGGAATTGAATACCTCCTTATATACGGGGATTCTCAGCTGGTCGTTAGTCAAGTAAATGGTGACTACCAAACGTGCAAGCCGGAATTGGTGAAGTACGGCGAAAGGGTGCAACAACTATTGACCCGAATTCCCTCCTATACTTTGGAGAACATACCGCGCGCGGAAAACAGCAAAGCAGACGCGTTGGCTAAACTCGCTAAAGAACTAGCTGACGAGAATCTCGATGACGTCAGAATTGTGGTACAAAGCCGTCGAGTGCTCGCCCCGGCAGAAATATCTCCGGAATCATGCGAAGAGAAGGGAGCGACTGAGCAGACGACCCTACAAATAAAAGACCATGAGAAGGCTGAGGACTGGAGGGAAGTCTTCATAGACTACTTTAAGTCCCACCGAATGCCCGAAAAAGCGTCCTCAAGACATCAGCTCATGAAACGAGCTCTATCTTTCGCTTTCGTCAACGATACTCTATACAAAAGGTCGTTTGATTCTCTATGGCTGAGATGCTTAGGACCCGACGAAGCAGAAAGAGTCATTCAGGAAGTGCATGACGGACTTTGCGGTTCTCACCAAGCAGGCCCAAAGATGAAGTTAAAAATTAAACGGATGGGTTACTACTGGCCCACGATGATCCAGGACTGCCTTGAGTATGCGAAGCAATGCCACTCATGCCAAATTCATGGAGACTTCATCCACCAACATCCGAATCCACTGCACCCAACGGTAGCTAGCTGGCCGTTCGAAATGTGGGGGACTGACATAGTCAGCCCCATTGAGCCAGCATCATCCCGGGGACACCGTTTTATCCTGGCAACAACTGATTACTTCTCCAAATGGGAAGAAGCAGTACCACTGAAGGAAGTGAAGACGGAAAATATCCTCCATTTCTTCAAGACGCATGTCATCTATCGGTTCGGAACTCCACGGCGGATTATCTCCGATAATGGGCCGGCCTACCGAAGCCATAAGATTAGCCGCTTCGCACAGCAGCACAATATAGACTGGAGATATTCTTCGGTTTACAACCCACGAGCTAACGGTCTGGCCGAGGCCTTCAATAAGACCTTGACGAAGATCATAAAAAAGACCGTTTCCAGGAATAAGAGAGACTGGCACGAAAGGCTGCAAGAAGCCCTTTGGGCTTATCGAACTACATTCAAGACGGCCACGAACACGACGCCGTACGCGTTGGTATTTGGGACGGAAGCAGTGCTCCCCCTCGAGATAGAGTTACCCTCTCTGCGAGTAGCAATCCACCACGAGCTGACGAACGAAGAAAATGCTCACCTTCGGCTTGAGAAGCTTGATGCCCTCGACGAAACCCGGCTCATAGCGCAACAACATCTAGAGGCCTACAAAGCAAAGATGACGCGCTCGTACGAAAGATTGACCAGGCAGAGGACATTCCGCCAAGGCGAACTCGTACTAGTGGTCAAAAGACCTATGATCCCCAATCGTGCCAAGCGAGAAAAATTTGAGCCAAACTATGAAGGCCCGTACATCATAGACAAGGTCTACCAGGGGGGAGCCTACCTGCTCATGGACATGCACGGTGAAAGGCCTTTCAGGCCAATAAACGGCCGCTTCTTAAAGAAATACTACGCTTAATAAGCCACAGCCTGGGTCAATGATAGATGACGACGACTATGTCCGCTCACTATCTTCCTAGGCTCAAACTTTACAAGCAGCAGCCGGCCTTCCCCATAGCGACGGACCGAAACGTCTTTAAACTAACGACGGACCGAAACGTCCTTAAACTAACGACGGACCGAAACGTCCTTAAACTATCGACGGACCGAAACGTCCTTAAACTAGCGACGGACCGAAACGTCCTTAAACAAACGACGGACCGAAACGTCCTCAAACTAACGACGGACCGAAACGTCCTTAAACTATCGACGGACCGAAACGTCCTTAAACTAACGACGGACCGAAACGTCCCTAAAACTACTACCGCAGCATCTTTAGGCTGACGAGATAAAAAAGAGGAGAGAAAAAAAAATAAAAAAAAATAAAAAAAAATATATGAAAAAGAATAAAAAAAAGAGACAGTATGTCCATAAGCAAAATGGGCACAGATGAAAACCCGAAAGGACTCCGTGAGTAAAAACAGCAGGGCTGCCGGCAAGTGTTCGTGAAAACCCGAAAGGGCGCGACCTTGTAAAAAAAAGTGAAAAAGAATAAAAAAAAAAAACAAAAACAAAAAAAACGGTATGTCCATAAGCAAAATGGGCACGGATGAAAACCCGAAAGGGCTCCGTGAGTAAAAACAGCAGGACTACCGGCGAGTGTTTGTGAAAACCCGAAAGGGCGCAACCTCGTTAAAAGACACTTGTAGGGTCCTCTCGACCTTGTAAGGAGAAACCACCTGCGTGAGATCCTTACGACTCACAAAGGAGCAACACACTTAGGGATCCTCACGATTCCTAAGGAGAAAATACACTTACGAGATCCTCACGACTCGTAAGGAGAATTCTCTTATGGGACCCTCACGGCTCATGAGATTTGAAAGTCTTAAGTTACAGAAACCTAAACCTGTTCTTAAGCAAATCCTCCACAACCTTCGATATTGCCCTACAAGAGGCTCAATACTGACCCTTGTATACAATCCACGGGCGCGAATAAACATTTCCCCAGCAAAGTCACACCCGTGACTAGGGACATGTCCATATGATGAGCAACCCTTGTAGGTCCTCTCGACCCATAAGGAGAAAACCCTCTTGTAGGATCCTTACGACTTACAGAGGAACATACACTTAGGAATCCTCACGATCCCTAAGGAGAAGATACACCTGCAAGATCCTCACGACTTGTAAGGAGAAATACCTTTGTGAGACCCTTACGGCTCACGATGTCAAAAGCCTTGGTCGACAGGACCCTTAACCCTGTTTACTAAGCCACCTTTGTTCAATATCGACAGAAGCAAATGATGATTCGCTCCTGGCAAAATCCCAGTTGCAGCGGTGCTGATGCCGAAATCGGTGTCCAAAATCCAAGCTTGCGGCGAAAAAGCTGGCAAGCCACACATGCCTACAAAATAGCCGAAATGATGGGGCAACTTGCAATAAAAAACAGTAAGTAAAAATGAAGGCATAAAAAAAATATATAGCCGAAACGATGGGGCAACTCGCAATAAAAAGCAGCGAGTAAAAAAATAAATAAATAGCCGAAATGATTGGGCACCGCGAAAAATAGCCGAAATGATGGGGCAATCGCGATTTTCGCGATATAAAAAGCTGAAATGATAGAGCATCGCGGGAAAAGAAATAAAATATATGCCCTACAGGTGATGCTACATCAATCCCTGTATACAATCCAGGGGCGCAAACAAAGAAGGAGTCGCACTCTTCCTCCCCAGGTTTCATTAAAAGAAGAAGCCGAATCTCGACGGGCCACAAGCGACCTAGAGATCAACCCAACATTCGTCTCGTAACAACGGACACAACTTCAAGCTAAGCGGAACAGCGGCAACTCCCAGTTCCATGGCTCGGTGGTATACATATCGCCAATAGTCAAACCTCCATCCCGTGAAATGCGGATATATTCAGCAAAATTCCTGGTCACGTGGAACACGGATAATGTCACTCTTTGACCCCGTGGAAAACGTCCAGAGTGGAGCCTAGTCCTCGCCAAGCACGGCAGTGAACCCGTGTGAAGCATCTAGTGCAAAATTCCTGGTCACGTGGAACGCGGATAATGTCACTCTTTGACCCCGTGGAAAACGTCCAGAGCGGAGCCTAGTCCTCGCCTAACGCGGCAGTGAACCCGTGTGAAGCATCTAGTGCAAAATTCCTGGTCACGTGGAACGCGGATAATGTCACTCTTTGACCCCGTGGAAAACGTCCAGAGCGGATCCTGGTCCTCGCAGAGCACGGCAGTGAACCCGTGTGAAGCATCCAGAGCGGAGCCTAGTCCTCGCCGAGCACGGCAGTGAACCCGTGTGAAGCATCTAGTGCAAAATTCCTGGTCACGTGGAACGCGGATAATGTCACTCTTTGACCCCGTGGAAAACGTCCAGAGCGGAGCCTAGTCCTCGCCTAACGCGGCAGTGAACCCGTGTGAAGCATCTAGTGCAAAATTCCTGGTCACGTGGAACGCGGATAATGTCACTCTTTGACCCCGTGGAAAACGTCCAGAGCAGATCCTGGTCCTCGCAGAGCACGGCAGTGAACCCGTGTGAAGCATCCAGAGCGGAGCCTAGTCCTCGCCGAGCACGGCAGTGAACCCGTGTGAAGCATCTTGTGCAAAATTCCTGGTCACGTGGAACGCGGATAATGTCACTCTCTGACCCCATGGAAAACGTCCAGAGCGGAGCCTAGTCCTCGCCTAACGCGGCAGTGAACCCGTGTGAAGCATCTAGTGCAAAATTCCTGGTCACGTGGAACGCGGATAATGTCACTCGTTGACCCCGTGGAAAACGTCCAGAGCGGAGCCTAGTCCTCGCCTAACGCGGCAGTGAACCCGTGTGAAGCATCTAGTGCAAAATTCCTGGTCACGTGGAACGCGGATAATGTCACTCTTTGACCCCGTGGAAAACGTCCAGAGCGGAGCCTAGTCCTCGCCTAACGCGGCAGTGAACCCGTGTGAAGCATCTAGTGTAAAATTCCTGGTCACGTGCAACGCGGATAATGTCACTCGTTGACCCCGTGGAAAACGTCCAGAGCGGAGCCTAGTCCTCGCCTAACGCGGCAGTGAACCCGTGTGAAGCATCTAGTGCAAAATTCCTGGTCATGTGGAACGCGGATAATGTCACTCTTTGACCCCGTGGAAAACGTCCAGAGCGGAGCCTAGTCCTCGCCTAACGCGGCAGTGAACCCGTGTGAAGCATCTAGTGCAAAATTCCTGGTCACGTGGAACGCGGATAATGTCACTCTTTGACCCCGTGGAAAACGTCCAGAGCGGATCCTGGTCCTCGCAGAGCACGGCAGTGAACCCGTGTGAAGCATCCAGAGCGGAGCCTGGTCCTCGCCAAGCACGGCAGTGAACCCGTGTGAAGCATCCAGAGCAAATAGCGGACTGTGGAGTCCTTAAAATCCACGGACTATGACGTCCTTAACCTCGACCATGATGTCTTAATACTAACGATCAACCATCCCGATTCCCTACGGATTCTGCCTCGGTTTAAGGGTACATCTCTTCACTCCTTTGATGCCCGGCGTTGTAATTCTTCAACGTATTCAAATAGGTGACGGGTCCCTGCAACCAAACACCGGACTGTGGAGTCCCTAAACCCACAGACTATGAGGTCCTTAACCTTGACCGTGATGTCTTAAAACTAACAGCGGACTGTGGAGTCCTTAAATCCACGGACTATGAGGTCCTTAACCTTGACCGTGACGTCTTTAAACTACGATACCTTGATAGACCCCTGACTCCGTGAAACACGGATAAGGATGATCACATCCGGCACTTGCAGGCCCTCACGACCTGTAAGGAAGAAAAACTCTCTTGTGAGATCCTTACGACTCTCAAGGGAAAACCCGCTTAAGGATCCTCACGATTCTTAAGAAGAACTTACACCTATGAGATCCTCTCGACCTGTAGAAAAAAAACTCTTTATGAAACCCTCGTGGCTCATAAAATGCAAAAGTCTTGGGAAGCAGATCTTAACCCTGAGTCCTGAGCCATTGCTGTCCTGCAAGGAGATCAAGATAGAATATTCGCAGAATACATTCAATGAAAAGGAAACACATCATTGAGAAGAAAAATGTATCTTTTATTCATAAAACAAAATGGGTACGAAGTACAATTCATGAAAGAAACAAAAAGAAAATACTCTCATCCATGAGTATGTACAAAAAGGAAGGAAAAGATACAAATGTTTCAGGCCGGCGGGCGATTCAGCAACTTGGTCAGCTCATCCTGCTTTTGCTGGACCACGGCTTCATGACGCAAGATCTCCAAAAGACGAGCCTCCGCCTGAGCTTGTTGGGACTGATATGAAGCAAGTCGGGCTTCAAGCTCTTTCTCAATGGCCTTATGAGCCTTGACCCTCTCACAAGTGAACGTGACAGCTTTATCAAGAGCCACAACCTTATGGTCGCTGCGTATCGCTCTATCAGGCCACGTAAGCTCGCTGTCGTGACCACAGCCTTGGAAACAAGACATTGACAAGACCATATAAATGGGCTTCCAGTCGACGGGAATAATCGATCTAAAACGCGCTCACACCGCCTGATGTGAAAGGCAACAAGAAAGGTTCCCGACATATTTCAAGTATGCGTTCGCAATCATATGAGTATTCAAAAAGGGAATAATAATAATAATAGTATTTGCAATCGCATGAACATTCATAATACCCAAAAAGGTCTGATGCACAGGAAAGTGATGGTAGCATTTGCAATTAAAGAAAGTTCTCAAGAGAAGAATACAAAGTTTATTTATGCAAGCGGAAACATACATACTAGCACCAAGCCTACATGGAATCTCGGCATAAAGCATAAAAAAAAAGGGATGGACTAATTTAAAAATGCTCTACGCAAACGGAAAAGGTCACCAAACATGGGATCAACGGCACAAGGGTTAATGAAACAGAGGACAAAATTCTCCATCTCTCTCTCTGCTTTCTCCAGCACGTCAAAGCGACGGTTCTCACGAGGAGTCGCTCCCCATCGATTGGCACCGTGTTCGTCCGCGAAAGCAGACATAATAGCTTGCCGGGCCTTGATCTGGCTCAGCAGATAAATTGAGCAATCCTTCAAAGCCTGAGTAATCAGGCACGCTTCATGAAAACCCTCGAGCTTTTCTTCTGCCGCGTCGAGCATCGCCAGGGTCATCTCCGCCGGGTGAGGAGGGATGTCGGAAAGCACGGCCGTGAGAATCATCCGGAGCCAGAGAGAACCCATTGGGAGAGGGGACCCCCTACGGATCGAGAGTTCATGCATGGCTGAGTCGCATTCGTTGTCGGTAAGGAGGGGATCCACCAGCCGAGCAGCGAAGCGGGGGACCATTTCCTCAATAGGAACCTCCCATGGCTGTCGACGAGCATGAGGGCGATTGCAGGCCATGGCGCTCGTTTATTTCTCAAGGCAAGTTACTCCAAGAAAAAAAAATATAATAATATAAATCTCTTTGTGAGAGGAAAAGGGAAGCTATAGCCTCATAGATAAGGAAATGCATTAAGTGCTGTGTGCGGAAAATCTTGCATGGTGAAGCTATTTCCAAGGCCCAAAAAAGGAAAGGCATCGAAAATCAAGGAGATGGAACTATTTCCAAGGCCCTTTTTTTCTACGTCTAATATTGTGCACTAAAAATAGGGCATGAGAAGATTTTGTGAACAGCCACATCAAGTGACCCCACGTGCAGACTACGTGAGGCCTAAACCTGATGTACACTAAAAAAAAATGGAGTAGCACCCTGCATATTGAAAGCACCAACAACAACAGTAGCAAAATGATGAAATCCCAGAGAAAAGACATGCAAACATAGAAAGACATAATAACAATTGTCACTCATACTTCAAGAGGTTCATACAAAATACAGAGGACACATTTACAACGGTAGAACTTCAGATGCGGGGCATGGGTTAAGAAACTCAAAATTAACTTTATTCAAGATCTTCCAAGCATTTCGAACCTCCCGAGTATGCTTCCTCTCACGATCACAAGCATCGGGGTCCCCGCGGATGTCCTCTACCCTCCGGTAGGCGGCAAGTATGGCTGACTGCTGGAACATCTGATGCAGGAGATCAATGAGATTATCCCGCCTTCTCTTTGAGATCAAGTGCATCAGATACACCGAGTGTACTTTATCCTCGGCGGCGTCCAATGCCCCAAGCGGCACACCAGCACAGAATAAAGGGAGAGCCTCCCTGATCGCCAGCACGATCAGCCTCAGAAGAGAAGAGCGACGCGGAGTAGCCGATGGTTGTACTCGTCAAAGCGGCTCATGATCTCGGCACATTGAGCATCGGTGAACTCCTGGTTCTGACTGCGGCCCAGCGCACGAATATTTCCATAGGAGATGATCTCGTCAAGACCATACAGATGGGCATCCATGATACCTGAAATAAAGGTCATGAGACATCATTACAAAACCACCATTTCATTAGTTGCAGAAGAACAGCCTCGGGCCAAGAGACCCCAGGAAGCCTCCGCATGAAGAAATCAAGTCCTTCATTGGAATTAAAATTCCTTATTAAGAGAAGGGAATTAAATTCCCAGAAACATTTTTGATGGAATTAAATTCCATGGAGTTGAAACGCCATCATCATCTCCCCAAAGATCATCTAAACCCTAAAAGATCTACAGTTTGAAGGTTAAGCGGTTCTTATGGGAAAACATGAAGAAAAAAGGGTAAAAACCCTTGTTTTGGATTTAAAATCCAGAGGAATGAGAAGGTCCATCGTTTGTCCAAGAACATTACCTGAAGAAAAGAAATCTTTTCGAACAGAGTTAAACTCTGAAAATTGTTTCAAGGCAGAGAACTAAGCTCTGGAAGAAGAGAATTAAATTCTCAGAAAAAGTTCTCAGAAGAAGAAGATGAGCAAAGTGAAGGCTCCTATGAAGAGACAGAGGTATTTATAGAAGGCAATGGAAACGCTTCATCTTCTCAGATCCCTAAAGGAATCCAACGGTCGCAGGAGGTGACAGCGTTGCACTCACGTGCTGACACGTGAGAACAACGCTGTGGGGGCATTTGTTTCCTGATTTAAAATCAGGAAAGCTTATGGAAAAAGCTTCAGAAGAGGGTCACGTGCTTACACGTGACCAGCAGTCACGTGTTGGCACGTGACACCCAAAAGTACCGGCAAAGCAAGTGCAGCTTCCTGACTACATCAAAGAAAGAGGGCTTAAGAAAGGGTCACGTGCTCCCATGTGACCAGGGTCACGTGTCGGTACGTGACATTTAAAAGTAGCAGCAAAGACCCAACGCTTCCTGATCAAATCAAGGAAAAAGCTTCAGAAGAGGTCACGTGCTCCTACGTGACCAGGGTCACGTGTTGGCACGTGACGATCAAAACATCAGAATTGTTCTCCAATTAAATCAAGAAAAAGAGTTCAGACAAGGGTCACGTGCTCGCATGTGACCAGGAGTCACGTGATGTCACATGACGGTTGAGCAACAACCAGAAGACGGCGCAAAAAGAAAGAAGAAGGCTCATTCCAAAGGGGGTCACGTGCCCACACGTGACCATGGGTCACGTGCCCACACGTGACCATGGGTCACGTGGTCATACGTGACCGGCTTTCAAAGCCCATTTTGTCAACAGAATTAAATTCTGAATGAGATTCAAATCTTTCCAAAGGAAAGCGACTATCTGGAACCAATCGAATTAAAGATTCAGAAGTGATGAAATATCATCTATCTATGGGAAAATCTCGGGTTTGGAAAGATTTCCCCTTTAAAAATAACCGAAACAACAAAGGAGAATCCCGGGACTTGAAATCCAATGGTGAATAAAATTCACCTAATAATCCAAAGGTCCAAAACGAATGATGAATGCAAATCAAATCTCTCAATGAAGATTCGTCAAAAACTAATTGACACGGCTGCTTCTCCTATAAATAGGAGCCAAGAGACACAAGGAGATAGACGCAGAGGGAAGAAAGGGAGAGAGAGCCTTGATACTTCGAGGAACTTGGATCTTCTGCAAAAGAAAACCCTAGGTAAGAAAGGGAAGGCTCCTTGAAGGAAAAGAGAATTTAATTCTCAACAGAGTTTAACTCTGATATATAAAACAGAAGAACATATTTCTTCTCTCTTTGATAGATGATCTGCAAAGTGCACATCTCCCCTTGAGGTTGAGAATTTAATTCTCAATGGGTCGAGATCCTGCCATGCAGATCCAAAACATAGAGAGGGAATTGAAGCACGAGAATTTAATTCTCACAGAACTATAGGAATTTAATTCCTTTGAAATAAAACCAGGGCTTGACCCTGTGTTATGGGAATTTAATTCCTTCAGAACAAAAAAAAATAGGGTTTAACCCTAATTAAAAACCTAGTTCTGTTGGAACAGCGGGGATTTAATTCCCTTGATCATAATTTAACAAGAGAGTGGGAATTTAATTCCTTAAAAGTTTTTATTAGGGTTCAACCCTATTTGGTTCTTCACATGTATGAGGAATTTAATTCCTGCAGAAAATTCAGAGTCCAACTCTATTCAGAATATAAACCTTTAAGAGAAAGTAGGAATTTAATTCCTCTGAAATTACTGTCAGGGTTTAACCCTACGAGGAATTTAATTCCTGGAAAAGATTAACAGATCCTCTAAACAATATACATAGAGGCAGGGTCACGTGTCACCACGTGACCCCCCCAGGAGATCTACAGAAAACCCCTTTGAGGCAGCACCCCACGTGACCCACGTGACCCTTGACAGAAGCTTTAATACACAGGCATTTGAATGCCCATCACGTGATGGCACGTGATGCTCTGAAAGACGCGATAATCTCAGCAGAATAAATGAAGGGAGGGCGCTCTCACGTGCTGCCACGTGACCCCTCTTGCCTTAGTGTTTAACACTAAATTGAAACTCTCGAACCCAGTGTTAAAACACTGTTGGGCCTTAGTGTTCAACACTAATCAAAAAGCTTTATTTGCAGTGTTCAACACTGATCTGTTTTAGTGTTTAACACTAATTTGAAAAGCCTTGTTGCTGGTGTTTAACACCAATTATCTTTTAGTGTTAAACACTAACTTGTCAACCTCATTCCCAGTGTTCAACACTGATTGCTCTGTAGTGTTTAACACTAGACATTGGCCCAATTGGCTAAATGGATGGAGGCAAAGCCTCTCCTAATTGGACTTAGCCCAAGGTGGCCATAAGTCCTCAATTTGTGATTAACTGGGCCAATGGGCTCATAACATAATTAATCGGTCTTGATCCCAAATTGGGTCAAAGACTATTTAAGCCATTCCGGTTCTAGGGTACATCTCTTCACTCCTTTGATACTTGGCATTGTAATCCCTCAATGTCTTCAAAGAGGTGACGGGTCCCGACGACCACACATTGATATGGACTGTGGGGTCCTTAAACCCATGGACTACGACGTCCTTAACCTTGACCGAGATGTCTTAAAACTAACAATGGACTGTGGGGTCCTTAAACCCATGGACTACGACGTCCTTAACCTTGACCGAGATGTCTTAAAACTAACAATGGACTGTGGGGTCCTTAAACCCATGGACTACGACGTCCTTAACCTTGACCGAGATGTCTTAAAACTAACAATGGACTGTGGGGTCCTTAAACCCATGGACTACGACGTCCTTAACCTTGACCGAGATGTCTTAAAACTAACAATGGACCGCAACGTCCTTAAACTACCCATGGACCGCAAACTAGAACAATAGAGCCCCGTAGGCTCTTTTGTCGGATCTAAACGGTCCCGTTTAAGTTGATCTTAGCCTCAAAGATGGCTAACGTATCCTTAAACCTTCAAACAGACTGGACTATGAATCCCCCCAATTAACTCTGGCTCGAGGGTACATCTCTGAACTCCTCTGACATCTGTCGTTGTAATCCTTCAACGTCGTCAGAAAGGTGATGGGTCCCGACGGCCATACATACGATGGACCACTATGTCCCTAAGCTGGAACAATAGAGCCCAAACGCTCCTTTGTCGGATCTAAACGATCCCGTTAAGTTGATCTTAGTCTCAAAGTTAGACTAACGTATCCTTAACAAACGTTTGAGTTGATCTTAGCTTCAAGTATGGCTGACGTATCCTCAAACCAAACCCCCAAACCCAAATCTAAGATAATACGGATTTGGACTAGTCCACGCCCTACGGGCGACGACATAACTCAGTCTCCGTAAACAATCCACAGGCAACAAAATACAAAACAAACACCCACGACACGAAGTGACCATCTGGAGAAGGAGAAAGTTGTTACCGCAATGCGGTAGCGTAATTAACTGCAGGGGCTTGCGCCTGCAGGGAAGAGCGTCCCCACAATCAAAAACCCCTCAAACGAGGGGGAATCTGACGAAGTCTGCTACATCGGACGCATCCGTCTAAACCTTCGATACATGGTGCCATAAATCAACTTGGCATCTTCGGAGAGGTGGACGGATAGCACCAATTAGCATCTGCCCCGAATCTCAGGCGAGGCATTCCATGTCGCGCCGCCATTCGGAGGGGAACAGTACTCTCCATCTACTATTATGTTGTTGACTTAGAGACTTGGTGAGGACGATATTGTATAAATTATGGATTTGTTGTCTTTTATACAGTTTCCTTTCTATCGTCTTCTTTTTCTTCGCTACGGCGTCGTATATTTGTTGTGGTGGTTGTTTTCCGCCTTTGGGCGTGGATTTGCTCCCGTTGGGGATGCTTTACATTATATTTATGTTGTACCCATTTTTGGGGTTGGTTTTTATAAAGGACGTGCTGCCGAAATTTTTAAGAAAGAAAATTGGACTTAAAGAATTTATATTTGAGATTTTTTTTTAATGGTTTAAACAATGTTTCTTATCTTTTCTTGTCTTTTAATGGTTTAGATTTCTGGGTTTTGGCTTTCTTTTACTACGTTACGCCTGTAGACGTTGCGTAGTATTAGGGCCGTCACGTGCCAATTTCGGGTCGTGACAAAGTTGGTATCAGAGCGCTAGTTTTTTACCTTACGGAGTGTAGGATGACCTTTATATGTTGGAGTAGGTAGCTTAAGCAGAGTAACGTAGTGTGTGTATGTCTGCAGCATACTCACGATGCAGTACTCCTTCTAAAGTGACCTAAGTACAATTACTTGAAATTCCTTCCTTGATGATTCATATCCTTGTGATTCGATTTCCGTGTTCATATCGAATCATATTCCTATTTATAGCCTTTGCCGACGACGACTATGGGGACTCAGTGAGGTGCAGCGAGGGCCGAGGTCAGTATTGACTCGGGGAAAGCGAGGACTGACCAGGATGGCACGCTCGTTGCACAGGTGCAGACGGATCCGCCTTCGACAGATAGTATCGCTAGGCTTGTGGCAGAGATGCAGGACTTGCGCCAGATGATGAGTTCTTTGGTGGAGACCATTCGAGCGCAGCGACAGGAGGTTGTCACCCATGTTACCTAGTTGTTCTTTGCGATCAGCACACAGCTTTCCGTCAGTTACATAGCACCAGTGGATGCAGCCCTAGTTGACGAGGCACGTATTCCAGAGACTTTGCGAGTTCCAGGAAAGTGGAGGACCAGTACCGGTCTGCCAGTCCAGGGACAGAGGCCTAGTCATCGAGACAAATTTCGTGACCGTCGTGGGAGTGGCAGAGGGCTTAGGACGAGGTCAGTCGTTCATCTTTCATCCCTTGGAGGGCCAGAAGCCGTCGTATGGATGTTTTCGATGCGGGAGCCTTCATCACTTCATCAGGGACTGTTCCTTAGCACCGCGTCAGATTCGTGTTCTAAGAGGTCGTGGGCGCGGAAGGTTTGCTCTGAGGGGTCAGTCTGGCAGAGGAAGGGTTCTGACAGCTGCGGGTAGGAGGCAGACACAGGAGTTTGCTTCTACTCATCGGGACGCTCAGGCGTCCAATGCAGAGTTTTCAGGTATCCTTTATTCACATGTTCGTTTGATGTACTTGTTGGTTTTCACACTTTGTGCCGTGGTTGGGACGAGGATCGTGTTAGCTAGATCAGCCATTTGTTGTGTTAACTTCTGTCAACGATTCTTTTGTTGCGCGGCACGTATTTCAGTCGTATGCCAATCGGTTAGGAGATTCATCCGTCACTTGATCCTTCTAGAGAGGTTGGATTTGACGTTCTCCTGGGCATGGATTGGTTAGCTACGTGTTAGGCGTCTGTGGACTACCGTGAGGGAACAGTCAGAAATTGCTTTCCCGGCGAGTCAGTTCTTGTTGTGCAGGTGGATAGTTGTGCCGCCTCTCACAGCTTGAATTCAGCCTTTTTCGCTAGTCAGCTTTTGGAGGAGATGTCGTGGATTCTTGGCGTTTATTCGAGATAGCGGAGCCACAGTGGGATTGTTGGACCGGGTTCCTTTCGTACAATAGTTTTCCGACGTTCCAGATAAGCTGGCGAAGCTTAGGGAGCTTAAGGATCTGCTACAGAGTTGTTGTCAGGGAGGTTTGTGTGTCCGAGTGTTTCGCTTTTGGGAGCTCCTATTTTTTTGTTCGTCAAGGAGAAAGACGATAGAGTGCGGTTGTGGATTGATGGATCGTCAATTGAACCGGCTTACGGTGCGGATATGTATCATTTACCTCGCATTGACGATTTCTTCGATCAGCTCCAGAGTGCGGGACTTTTTCTAAGTTGTTGGGATCAGGTCATCGTCGTTGCGGGTTCGGAGTGATGGCATTCCGAATACTGCTCTTGTGCGTGCTATGGCTTTGTGTGTTTTGGTGGTGTCTTTGGACTTGCCAATGCCCTAGCAGCATTCGTGGATATGATGCACTAGATTTCTTCAGGCCGTTCCTCGACCAGTTTTGTTGTGTTATTGACGACATTTTGGTCTTTTCTAGTGTGTCTTGAGGAACAGGAGCAGCACTTGAGAATTTGTTTTGCAGACATTGGTATAGCCCCAGCTGTTTTCTAGGTTCTCGGAGTGTTCCTTCAGGCTTGTTTGTGTTGACTCCTAGGTCTTATAGTTATGGGAGACGGTTTCGTATGGTTCCGAGGGAGGTCGTGACCGTACAACTT
Source organism: Agapanthus africanus (assembly GCA_030015575.1). NCBI lineage: Eukaryota > Viridiplantae > Streptophyta > Magnoliopsida > Asparagales > Amaryllidaceae > Agapanthus > Agapanthus africanus. Next base: position 610,318,269 of record JASDDO010000019.1, read on the forward strand.
AGGCCCAGACTTGTGTGCAGGACGGAGGTCCGCTGAATTTGGGCTTAGCCGGTTTTTGCCGCCGTTTCGTGCAGTATTATTAGCGTATTGCTGCACCATTGACTGGAATGACCGGAATGGAGGTTTCTTTTCTTTGGACTGAGGCATGTGTATGGAGTTTTCGGCAGTTAGAGATTTGGTTAGCAACTGCATCAGTTCTTGCTTTTGGTTCGGGCGACTTTGTGATTTAACTGTAATGTTTCACGAGAGTGGCTCGATTTTGTGTGGTTGTGACACTGCCCGCCGACGCTCGTTCGTTAGAGATACTTGAGTATACTCGGCTGGGTAATGATTCGGAGTCTTTGATTGTGACAAGGGTGTGATAAGTTAGGAATGCGTTTGTGTACCTGATTTTATCGGGTAGGGACGTGGAATCCTAGAGCAAGCACATCAGTCAATTCTCTATGTTCATTCAAGTTCCGCCAACATTGACGTGACTTGTGAGATAGTTACGGGTGGACAGGAATGTAAAGAGAAATTTCAGGTTTCGTTTCAAGGTGTTTGTCTTGTTGTGTGTTTGTGTTAGTTGTTGTCGGTAGTTGGGGATTGTCACTAGCCATTGTTAGGGTTCTCCTTCGATAGTTGTTATCAGGAGACACTCCAATTGGCAACCTTTAGGTTTAGTTAGGTCGTGTCGATCACCAATCTGTTTTCTGACTCTGCGTAGTAGAATTTTGGGACCTCAGCTAGTCTCTAGACTTCGGAGATGATCCAGTTGGTTCAGGTCAGGATGAGTAGCCCAGTGCAGACAGAGGTCTTATGTCGACCGTGTTGGTCGTAAACTTGAGTTCGCAGTGGGGAGATCATGTATTCCTGCGGATTTTTCTGATGAATGACGTGTTGAGTTTTGGGAAGCTTATCCCAGAATTTTAAGTCCTTTTGAGATCCTTTAAGCGAGTTAGTTTCTTGCCTTTAATTTCGCACTTCTGCCCATATTTTGATTATTCACCCCGTATTCTTTGTGTTGATTTTTGCAATTACCTTCATGACTTCCCACATTATTCAGCATCAGACCATTTAGTTTTGACGCGATCTTTTCGTTCACCGGCAGCCATTGGTGTAAATGGTTCGGCAGGTGGGGAAACTTCGGTCAAGGGTCTTGCTATCTGTGGAGGGTTTTTCTTGGACGTAGCCGTTTTGTGAAGTGATCACTTAGGAGGTTGCGAGCGAGATTTGGGAGTTTTGTACTCATCTTCTTGAAGGTACGCGTAGATGAATTTTAATTCAGGGACCGAATTTCTTTAAGAAGGGAAGATTGTAACGTTTCAGAAATCGTTTTGCGAATTTTTCCGTTTTAGGGCAAAATTGTCGGTTTTTCCCGTTTTAACCCGATTTCGATCAAATGTCCATATAAACTTACCGCCACCTAGTTAAGCTAAAATAAAGCTTGTGCGCGAACTTTAGGGGTATTTAGGAGGTTTTGGTTCAGATAGAATTTTTTCCAAATAAAATATTATTTTAGCCGGTAAAATATGCGCGTAAATCGGGAAAATTTTTCTAAATGAAAATTTTTGGGAATCATCACTAAAATTATTTTAGAACCTTCTTTTTAAATATCTAGATATTTTTTGGTCAAAGGGAATTATTTTTTAAAAAAATAAGAAAAAGAAAATGAATAAAAGGTGACATTTTTGCATTAAATGTGCATTAATTGTTTTCTTTTACTAGAAAATTCCACACACTTCACCAAAAATCCCCCCATTCTCCCCATGGCCGGCCCTTCCCTTCCCCATGCTACCCTCCATCATTTCCATCCATTTTCAACTCATTTTTCATCAAATAAATCATGAAAAGTCCAATTTAATTCATACAAATTCAAATATAATCATTTTTCCTTCATTTCCTTCACGAATCCTTCATGGATCTTCATTAAAGCTTGGTTTTTGATGCTAAGATGTTGGATTAAGTTTCATTTTGTGTTCTTGGGGAGGTATAATTCTTACCTTAATCCTTTTATATTTTCTTTAATCTTATTCTAGCTAGTTTAGTTAGCTAATTATGTGTTTAGTTTAGTTTTTATATTATGATTAATTCATTTATTTTTGGTTTAAGAAATTCATGTTAGGGTTAAATTTTTGTTTATGTGTTTAGTGTTCTTTTGAAGTGTTAATTTGTGTTTTGGAGAAGATTAACCTAGTAGAAAATGTTATTTTTTGTTAATGATCACATTGTTTAATTATGCAATTAGCTTACTAGGTTTTTGCTAAAACATAATTAGCGAGTGTTAAAAATATAGAAATGGTGTAGGTAGCTTAGTTAAGCTATTTTAAGGTGTTTGTTATCGCTAGATATGCATTAGCTTGAAACTAGTGCGGAATTTTGCGATAGGTTGCTTACTAGATTTCGGGATTTTTCCGACAAGGGTTCGATTGGTCGTTACGAGGTTATATCTATTGTATTCTCGTAATTCTTGTGTTGTGTTGCGCGATCGGGACGATCGGGGTCCAGTCATGGTGTTTTGTAGTTTAGCAACCCCAATTAGGGTTTTTGGCAGGCATCGTGTGCGATAGATGCGCTAAGCGCGCAGTGTAATTTTCCGGGCGTTTTCATTGCGTTTCATTGTTTTTTCGTCGATGCAGGATATTTGCTTATGTGTTGTGTTTGTGAAATTTTAGGTTCGCAAGCGGGGACTTCGGACGCTACGACAAGGGGAAAACAGGTGGTAGGCTTCACCTAGCTTGGAGCGTTGGTGAGTAGATTTAACATCTACAGGGGAATCGCCCGCATGGCGTTATGCGTCAGGGCTAGAGATTTTATTACTTGTCGCATATTCTACGTTATTGTTAGAATTACGCCTTTACCCTCTTACTTAGATGTAGTTGTGCCTGGACTAGTAGTAGTAGGACACTGCACATATTATTGACGATTCATGTTGCACGAGCACTGATTATATGCTACACACACCGTCAATAATTGCTATGTCACACACAAACCACTTATAGATGTTATATTGCTTGGTTAGGGACATTGTGACATTAATTCATACTGCTTATCATAAATGGCATTTAGCATACATGTATTCCGATAGAGTATTGTACCATTAGTGATAGGTATATACACACTCCCTGTCATAGCTACAGGTATACCTTGCACATACTGTTCTTATACCCAGGGGGTATACTATATCATTGCTTATAGGTAGACACATTATCTTGCTATACCTTATTGATTTCACATACATCTGGTTTTAGCTACATGTTTACCTTCACTTGATGTTGTTTAGAAGTGGATAAATAGGAACCGCATGATATTTGTATTAACTTGATGCAGTTAATTAGCGGTTTTTCCTTTATATGCTTGCATTTCAGATATGACGCACATATTATATTCATGGATTTTCGCATTGTTATATGGATTTTTCATGATGTTTTCTGGATTTGGGGACCGTGGTAGTACATGAAATTATGCATTATTTGAAAGACCCGGTTTCCTTGATATTGATGTTTCCGCAGCCACCATGAGATTTATCGGTTCTGATATATGCCCGATTCGAGGAGTGAGGAGGCACCGTCTGTGGGTACATGGTGGGGCCCGGGGGTACCCCGAAGCAAGAACGATTTGGCGATGCTAGGCGATGAGGCTTAGGGGAACCATACCATCCGGTAACAGGACCAATGACTCATCGGCTATCGAGTGGATACCGATGGGAGTCATATGCGTATGGATACGTCGAGAGGCGAGGGTCAGAGTTAGGCACTCGAGCTCTCGGGATAGCGTATGATACGTACCCATCAGGGGGGCCAGTCATGGAGACAGCACCTGATGGATCAGCATTTCTGTGTCGATGCTTGGCACATTGGTTTCATGATATTTCCAATTACTCATTTGTATATATAACAGGAGATTGAGCCGTTGTTATATATACCCTTACACCAATATTAGAGGAATGAGACGCTAATATATGTGTATTGACCTCATCATATTTATTATGTCATTATATTTAGGATGTTAGAATTTTGCTGGAGATTTGATTCGGGATATAAGAGATTCATTTTAGATTGGATACTGGTGATATATGTGAGATATACTTGATATAGTACATACAAGATATCTGAGATCCACTTGCTGTTGTACATTCGAGATATGTGAGATATACTTGATATGGTACATACGAGATATGTGAGATCCACTTGATATTGTACTTTCGATATATGTGATATATACTTGATGTTGTACATTCGATATATGTGATATATACTTGATGTTGTACATTCGATATATGTGAGATATACTTGATGTTGTACATTCGGGATATACGATATATACTTAATATTGTGAAATTGAGGAGAATGCGATACTTAGATGATATGAGAGCCAATTTAGGGGCTGATTTGAGGAATTGGGATTTGATTCGTCTTGATGGATTGTGATCCTACCACGATGTCAGGATTCCGTGGAAATGACATATTTCACTCCATACCTCACCTTTATCTATTTGTGCACTGTTTCATGTATTAGGAGTACCTGTTAGTGTACCTTTCATGAGTGTTGCACATTTACATTCTCATACCCCCATTGCATGATTATTCCATACTGTGTCATATCATTATTGCTTTATATATATTGGTTGTACTTGTTAGTGTATTTTCCATTATTCTACATTCATATGACCTGTTATTACTGTAAATTGCATATCTTAAATTCATGCTGTACGTACATTCCTGCGATTACCTGCATATGTTATTTACTATTCACGAGTTAGCAACTCACCCCCGTTGTGCCATAGGTGTTACAGAGGGTTCCCCAGAGTAGTCGAGGCTGGCTATTCATCTATCATCTTTTGCTACAGATACCGCATCGGCTCACAGTGTGTTGTTTTGTTCAGGTGGGTTTTGGTGGTTATCTGTATTTGTATTGTATATTCTTTGTATCTTGTACTCTCCATCTACTATTATGTTGTTGACTTAGAGACTTGGTGAGGACGATATTGTATAAATTGTGGATTTGTTGTCTTTTATACAGTTTCCTTTCTATCGTTTTCTTTTTCTTCGCTACGGCGTCGTATATTTGTTGTGGTGGTTGTTTTCCACCTTTGGGCGTGGATTTGCTCCCGTTGGGGACGCTTTACATTATATTTATGTTGTACCCATTTTTAGGGTTGGTTTTTATAAAGGAGGTGCTGCCGAAATTTTCAAGAAAGAAAATTGGACTTAAAGAATTTATATTTGAGATTTTTTTTAATGGTTTAAACAATATTTCTTATCTTTTCTTGTCTTTTAATAGTTTAGATTTCTGGGTTTTGGCTTTCTTTTACTATGTTACGCCTGTAGACATTGCGTAGTATTAGGGCCGTCACGTGCCAATTTCGGGTCGTGACATATTCGCCTTTAGGCAAAAGAGTAGAGGTCGCATGGTTTTGCGACATGGTTCGGTCACATCCATGCACTTGTGCACCTTTAGTGTCCGGGCAGTTATCACTAGCGGGCTTTGGTCTAATCCAGATCTTAGTGTACGTTTTGGGATTGGTTTTATCTCGTTTGTATTCGTGTTCCTCGGAACGCGGATACGAGTGTGTATGCACAGTTGACAGAGAGACAGAGGCAGAGGATTCTCTTTAGGGTTGTTGACTGTTGACTTTTACTAAACCCTAATGAGAATAAGAAATATGATTAATGATAATATTAATTAAGTATTATTGTGCCATGGTTGGGTTGAAAGGTTGACTTTGTTGACTTGTTGACTTAGTTGACCGGTTGACTAGGTTGGACTTGTTGACCATCATCATTACAATGGTTATCATTTCATGGCAATGACTTTTGCTTGCTTTTTATTCTTTACAAAATGAGTGCATGAAATGATATTGCCATTTTGACTTGAACCATCACACAATACTCAATTACTATTATTGTAATGATTATTTTGGATTATGAGAGCAAGGGTGAGAAAAGTCTTGCTCATTCTATCATTCTCATTCTCTCTCATCCTCAAGCTCTCCCTCTTCCTCTTGCTCTCCCTCTAGTTCATGGTTCCATTGTATCATGTGTTGAGAAGCAAGAACCATAGAGATAAAACCCAAAACACTTCTCTACTCATCCTAGTATACAAGGTTTAGCAAACCAAGTGTTCTAGTTTCCTCAAGATTGAGGTTGAAGCCAAAGGTAGAAGTTTTCAGGTGGATCCATCTTCGGCACAAAGAGACGACGAGGAGAGAACCATCCGACCACCATAAGGAGTCCAAGAGAAGGAGTTCAAGTTAAGGTATAACCCCTAACCGAGTAGGTAAAACTCCTAGTTAGGTTGTTAGATAGTTGTCTAACAAAGATCCGTATTTTGAGTCCATGTTACCACCAAAAGAAAAATCGTTTTCATCATTTCCGCAAGCCCGAAAGAACCGGGAGAAGTAACGTGGACTTACAGTGGTATCAGAGCCTAGTTAAACACTATCTAACATGTTAGCAAAGTAACTAGAAGTTCGATCGGATAAAAAGTGACAAAACATGCCCAGAAATCAAACTTTCTGTCAATTTTTAAACTGCTGTAAAAATTATTTGACATGTACCAAAAATCGGCTCAGGGTTTTTAGTGAACAGTGCAGAAAAATGATCGACTAAACCGACCAACTCACCGCGGAAACGCGGCAAGAAGAGCTTCTTGCCGCGGATCCGCGGCCGAGTTGACTCGGCCGTGGATCGGTTTTGCTGCAATGTATTTCTGGGGGTGTTTTGGGATTTTTGGAATATGATTTTTCTGCCCAGATTTTCCAGAAAGCAAAATTTGTTTTTGGGGTTTAAAAATCCGTATTTTGATCGAACTTCTAAAGACTTAAGCTAACGGGTTATATCTGTGATGTGATATATGTACTGAACGTCTGCTAATCGCTATATGTCGATTAGTGGGGGTTATACATATCTGTGATCTGTAATGTTGATGGTATGTGTATATGAATTCATTGGATTGTCGTGGATGAATAGCCGGAGGGTTGTGAGATGAGAGTTTTCTTTATCTTTTCAATTCATGTAATTTGTAATTGATGTAATATTATTTATATGGCCGCACAACCGGGATGGGGTTGTAGCCGTCATTGTATAATTTCTTTTACTGTTTTTGCTCCTAGGATAGACCCAAGGTGGGGTGCACAAACTACCGGGTATCTCGAAGTGCCGAGTGGCCTACTCACGGTGTTGAGGGAGGTTGCTTCGCTTCGGGTACTTGGAGGGTAGTTTGCCGCCCCTGTAGGGGTCTAGGGTGGGGTCTTGGCTGTTCATCGCAACCGTGTAATCCGCTCTTCGTTACAGGCTCGTACGGAATGCGGATTCCTAGTACATCTAATGTGTTCATCTATGATCTAGAATGGATATCATTGCATGTGATGAATGTGTATATCTATATATATGATATCTATTTAGGCGTTGCTTATGTTTTGCATCCGCGCTAGTCCAGCCCCCGCTCTGTCGTTAGTTAAGTAACCTAACGGGTAATGACGGGGCCCCGTGGCGAATGCGGATGGCATAAGCGTACGTCATATTTTCGTTGTTTTCTGCAATGGTAGGATTAAATGATGGGACGCATTAAATTAATGCAAGAAAATAAACCAAAGTTGAGTCGTTGGAACACTTTCAAAACCACTCGGTTTCTTTTCAAAAACAACTTTTAAACGCGGAGCCTAAACCACTCCTTTTAAAAGTTATCTCGTTCCATCGATTATATCAAGTTCACTACGTTCACGGTTTCGCCAAAACCATTCGTAGCCCTCCATCATTTCAGTTAAATATTCGGTAGTATTCAAGCTATGTATTTTGACCTCACGCCAAGGCATAGTGATTGGTAGCTGCCGGATATTTATCTGTTGCATAGATAGAATGCGTTGGTTTGAGATAGTCGTACTGCCATTTTGGCCTACGTCAAGGGTAGGTACGGGTGGGTTCAAATTAACCTGGATAATGATGGGAAGAACTTGAAATGTGACTTATGACATTTTGACCTCACACCAAGGTCATAAGAGCATGGGGCAAAAATCCACATCGGGAGTTTCTGTAACGTTTTAAAAATAATTAAATAAATAATTAAATAAATAATTAATTGAATAAAAGTGTTTAAGTGAATTTTAGGATTTTCGGTAAAGTAAAATGTATTTTTCGTAAAACCAAACCGTGATTGTTTTCATTATAATTTTTAATATATCTATTTTAATTATGAAATTACTAGTAAATGGTGTTTATTTAGCCACTTATAAATTTTTAGTTTAATAAAATATTTTTCCTAAATTAATTATTTTAAATATTAACATAAGCTTTATTTTTACACTAAATTAGTGTAAATTACAAATTTAAATGGTTTTAATTTGTGAAAATGAACCATGGCATGTTAGAAATTAGTGTGTATCATGCAAAATTTATTTGCAAATTTTTCCTATTTTCTAGAGCTTTCTTGAGTTGCTATAGTAAACAAATAAATAAATAATTAAATAAACCATGAAAAGACCTTTAAGTGATATTTCTCCTCTTGAAACTTCTACACTTTTCCTTAATCATTTCTTTCTCTCCCTCACTCCCTCAAGGCCGGCCACAACCCCCCATGGCTGCCCCCCCATTTCCCACCTCATTTTTGCACAAAAATCCATCAAAATACGTCAAAAATTCAACAAAAAATACACAAAATCCTAATCTCTTCATACCCTTTATTCTCTACCCTTTTTTATATGGATTTTGGAGTGGGAAAGCATGTATTTTGGAGGCTCATTTCTTGTTTGTACTTCACATTTTGGAGGTATAATTTTCTTTCTTTTGATTTATTGTTATTAGATGATCATTTAAGCTTAATTAGATTTAATGAATTAGTTCTATGTTTTTTAAAAAAAAATGCAAGTTAGGGTTGTAAATTCAAGTTAGGGTTTTTAATAATTAATTAGGGTTATAATAGTTAGTTTAACACTTTTAGAATTGGAAAATATGGCATGGTTGTTAAATTGTAAAATTTTCATTTAAAATTTTCTAAATAAGGAAATTAGCTAACTAGATTTTTCTAAAATGTGTTTGTGGGTAATATAAAATTCCAATTTAAGTTGCTATAATTAGATGGTAGTTTTAATGAGAATATTAGCACATTAATTGAATGAAAAACTTAGTTTGATCACTAGATTACTTTGATAATTGGAAAAATAGTAATAAAATGCTATTATTTTGTAAACTAGATTTTAGGAATTTCTAAATAAATGTGATTAAAAATATAATTTATGGTTTCATTGAATCATTATCATTATGAATTGTGGTTTAATACATTAATTCATGCAAATCATGTTTTGTGGTGGAATTGTGGTGCTTTGCTTGAAAAATGTTGAAATTTGTTAAATGTTGCAAACTAGAAATTTCAAATTAATATAAATTTGTGTAATAAAAATATAGTAACGGTTTGTATAGTCTAGTTATGCTATATAATGAGTTTTATAACTATTGGTTTCATTTAAATGTCAAGTTTTGATGAAAAACGGTAAATTGGCAATTTCGGTTTTTACGAAATTGGACGGTTTGATGGATTTTAGGGTTTCGATGGATTTAATCATGTTTTATGGTATAAGTAATGTGTTTTAAAACTACAAGTTGTTTGATGATGTTATCTCGATCCATCGGACTTTGTACGCCGATATCGAGCGGTATTTGGTTCTTTTACGTGGACGGGACATAGGTTTTAACCTATGCTTGCTCCTTTAAATCGTTTGACTTTCGTACACTACTACAAAGAAGGGTTGCCCCTACGGATTTATCCATAGGGGAAACTCACTGCCCCTACGGTTATCTACGTAGGGGCGAAAAAATACCCCGTAGGTGCAAAGGCCGCAGGTGCAAGTCGAGGCCCTGAACTTATCCCTACGGTTAAATTCTTTCCCCTACGGATATATATGTAGGTCCAGTTTCCTCTACGGATTTAGCCGTAGGGTATAAGATTTTATATTATTTACGGTTTATTTTAATAAATTACTTGGACCTACGGCTATAGCCGTAGGGGCATGTACTACCCCCTACGGATATATTCGTAGGTACTTTTTCGTAGGGGCACATATTCAGGATTCCTGATATGTGCCCCTACGGATAACTCCGTAGGGGAATGTCAGTGGCCCCTACGGATATCTCCGTAGGGGGATTCCCAAACACCTGGCACTGACATCTGGGGGAAATATCAGTTACTGCTGATATTTAGCCCCTACGGATATATCCGTAGGCTTAACGTGTAGGCCTACGGATTAATCCGTAGGTACATATTGTCTGAAATTTTTTTTAAAAAATGTCCAGCTTGATTTTTTCCCGCCCTGTGCACAATAATGTATACATCAATCAAATCATATATTGCAGTATTCATAATCACATCTCACGCATATATATAATATACAAAAGAAACACAAAAACTGAATATGATATAAATACAAACCAATATGAATATCGTTTCAAAATGTAGTACAATGTGTATGATATAAATAAATACATGTTTCAAAAAAAAAGAACCAAAAATCTACCCTAGCTCGGTCCAGCTCGGTCCTGCTCCTCGGTCAATAAACTCTGCAATTCGTCGCGAGCGGGAATCTGAGTGGGCGGTGGAGCTACAGGAGCTGTCTGCGGAACCGCGGCCGAAGGAGATGCGTGTGGAGGCTCGGCCGATCTACCCTGTCGCGTCTGGATATAACTTGTGTAAGAAGCGTGTAAGAACTGTTTATTATTCGAATTCGTATCATTATTAAGTTATTTCGAAACCCTGTTTGGATATCTAGTTTGGAAAAGCGTTGTTTATTTCAATTACATATGTATGTATGATTAATAAAACATAAGTCTACAACCAAATAAGCTCAGGCTATGTACTGATATTGGATATGTTGATATCTATAATATGACATTATATTTTACTATTAAGTAGTATACATACCAGCATCCCATTCAACTCCTGAACGGTGGCCTTCAAGCTCTCCTGTTCCTGCTGGATACGTCGCTAACTGGAGACGGAGGAAGTAACCACCGGGGTGGAGTCCAACCTCATATGGGCCCTGCTAGAGCCCAGTCCTCGGCCTATCTCCAAACCTCCGTGGTGCCGTCCGTGTGCGGCGTCCAGGACTGGGGTCAGCAGCCTCGAATGTTTCCTTCCCCCTAGCAACTGTCAGAACATTATATTTAGCACATACTGGTCTATAAAATTGACAAGAAATACCAAAATCAACAAATTCAAAGCCTTACCTACAGAGATAGAAGATGTGCTCCTCTGGTATCTGCATGTATCAAAATTTGAATAATATTAATTAATTTCAGTACATACATACTAACAAGGTAAACTCGCATATAGCGCTGCTTACACATATGACAGGGAGTGAACAAGCTCTTGTAGATCATCAGGCGCAAATCTAATCTCATCAAGCAGCCCATGATAATGAGTTGGACGACTAAGAGCAAAAGAAATGTGTGTATATTTATGATATAGCATTCTAAATCAATATACTTGCCCTATATAATATATAAACATACCTGGAGGAACGGGAGTGACCTCTGTCCCTGATATGGACGCATCACCAACAACTAGACAATCAAACATTGACAATATAAGTAATTTTGACATAAACATGCATGGATATCTATAATTTTACATTCAAAATGGATATTAGAGAGCGCACCTGCAGTGAGAAGTGGTAAAAGTATCACCCAAGTAGGGTGTAATTTACAGAATCAGTTGAGACTCTTAAAAGTCATAGAAGAACCCGACCTGCACAAATCTGATGTATGCTTTCCATTGGACACTAAGAAGTCTCTAATGGGAAAAGCCTATGTGAAAGCCATCATTAGTTCATATCAGAAGATTGATGCTGAAACAGAGAACGAGAAATGTCATTTTTTTTTCTTCCGCCACATTACTGTCTTCTCCTTCTGCCACATTACTGTCTTCTCCTTCTTATGATGTTCGCGTGCAAATTCAATGACTATATTGAGAATATGGATTAATAGTGGGTAGGAAAAGTATTTCTCAAATGGCTTTTGAGTCTTAAAACCATAAACTACTAAGTAATGGCATACATAATTTTTTTAGTATAAAAGTTGTTATTTTAAGTTTTCCCTTATAGAGATATGATCTAACTGCATCTATCAACTATAAGTGTGCAGAAAATTATGATAAGAAATCATAAGAAAGGGTCGTAGCCATGCATAACTTTGAATCTACATACCAAATCATGCAAAAGCATGCACTTATTGTCACCTTGCCTTAGAATATAAAATATCTTGGAAGACTATAAGCGAGCATTTAAATCTCGATAGCTTTTGACTTCAACATATATTTTTCTCAAGTACCATGAAATATACTTGCTCCGTATAAACCATTTCCAGGAAGATGGATTAATAATGACAAATTATCCATTGTGGCTCACTAGGTTAGCATTTTCTCTTCTATTGACCATCTTTCTAATCAGCTTGGTAAATTTATTCGGAACCGGCTGCGAATCATTAAAAGACGTGCATAAGAAAGAGAACTAAAATACAGATATATAGCATACCGATACATCGAAACTTCATATTTGCGATGGCAATCCAGAGATATTTATTTCTACACACGTGGTGCGCGTGCGAATGCGTCAGGCATCATGGACAAATATTTCAGAACATGGAAAGTATTATTCGTATAAAGTAATTAAACTTTTAAACACCTTGGGTAGATATTTTCTTAGTTGATGCAATCATATCATGAGGACTAAATTTAAGCTATTATACATATGCTTATGTATTTTTCTAACCCAAAATATCACACACACACACACAGAGAGAGAGAGAGAACACCTGGTAGGTAAATAAATCAGGTAGCAGGATCCTGAAGAAATAGAGTCCATAGCATTGCTCATCATCATCATCCATGATCCCTTTGATAATATTTTTTCAAAGGGATCACGGATGATGATGATGAGCAATGCTATGGACTCCATTTCTTCAGGATCCTGCTACCTAATTTCTCTATCTACCTGGTGTTCTCCCCCCCCTCTCTCTCTCTCTGTGTGTGTGATATATTAGATTAGAAAAATACATATTGGCAGATGTATAATAGCTTAAATTTAGTCATCATGATATGATTGCATCAACTAAGAAAATATCTACCCAAGGTGTTTAAAAGTTTTAATTACTTTATACGAATAATACTTTCCATGTTCTGAAATATTTGTCCATGATGCCTGACGCATTCGCACGCGCACCACGTGTGTAGAAATAAATATCTCTGGATTGCCATCGCAACTATGAAGTTTCGATGTATCGGTATGCTATATATCTGTATTTTAGTTCTCTTTCTTATGCATGTCTTTTAATGATTCGCAGCCGGTTCCGAATAAATTTACCAAGCTGATTAGAAAGATGGTCAATAGAAGAGAAAATGCTAACCTAGTGAGCCACAATGGATAATTTGTCATTATTAATCCATCTTCCTGAAAACGGTTTATACGGAGCAAGTATATTTCATGGTACTTGAGAAAAATATATGTTGAAGTCAAAAGCTATCGAGATTTAAATGCTCGCTTATAGTCTTCCAAGATATTTTATATTCTAAGGCAAGGTGACAATAAGTGCATGCTTTTGCATGATTTGGTATGTAGATTCAAAGTTATGCATGGCTACGACCCTTTCTTATGATTTCTTATCATAATTTTCTGCACACTTATAGTTGATAGATGCAGTTAGATCATATCTCTATAAGGGAAAACTTAAAATAACAACCTTTATACTAAAAAAATTATGTATGTCATTACTTAGTAGTTTATGGTTTTAAGACGCAAAAGCCATTTGAGAAATACTTTTCCTACCCACTATTAATCCATATTCTCAATATAGTCATTGAATTTGCACGCGAACATCATAAGAAGGAGAAGACAGTAATATGGCAGAAGGAGAAGACAGTAATGTGGCGGAAGAAGAAAAAAATGACATTTCTCGTTCTCTGTTTCAGCATCAATCTTCTGATATGAACTAATGATGGCTTTCACATAGGCTTTTCCCATTAGAGACTTCTTAGTGTCCAATGGAAAGCATACATCAGATTTGTGCAGGTCGGGTTCTTCTATGACTTTTAAGAGTCTCAACTGATTCTGTAAATTACACCCTACTTGGGTAATACTTTTACCACTTCTCACTGCAGGTGCGCTCTCTAATATCCATTTTGAATATCGATACTTACATTCAAAATTGATATTAGAGAGCGCACCTGCAGTGAGAAGTGGTAAAAGTATCACCCAACTAGGGTGTAATTTACAGAATCAGTTGAGACTCTTAAAAGTCATAGAAGAACCCGACCTGCATAAATCTGATGTATGCTTTCCATTGGACACTAAGAAGTCTCTAATGGGAAAAGCCTATGTGAAAGCCATCATTAGTTCATATCAGAAGATTGATGCTGAAACAGAGAACGAGAAATGTCATTTTTTTCTTCTTCTGCCACATTACTGTCTTCTCCTTCTGCCACATTACTGTCTTCTCCTTCTTATTATGTGCGCGTGCAAATTCAATGACTATATTGAGAATATGGATTAATAGTGGGTAGAAAAAGTATTTCTTAAATGTCTTTTGCGTCTTAAAACCATAAACTACTAAGTAATGGCATACATAATTTTTTTAGTATAAAAGTTGTTATTTTAAGTGCGCGTGCAAATTCAATGAAAGTTAGATTTGAGGATACCCATGTATGAGTTGTATTCTATATATGTGTGTTTCGATTTATGATTTCGCTTAAGTGTAGGGTTGTTTTTACTTAAAGAAGTATCACCATCTACTATATATAAAAAAATATAGCAAACTAGGATTGGTATTCAAATCCCAGTCCAGATTGGTATTCAAAATTTATTTAATTAGTTTGTGATCCACATCATTTGATTCGTTGCGGCATCAATGTAGGCACAAATATCGGCGACGAGGAACTCGACGAGGAAGAACGAGGGCGGTGGCGGGCTGAGAACGGAGGGCGCGCGGTGGCGATGAAGAGAAAATTGGAGACGCGGAAACGAGAGAAAATTTTGGGAACGAGAGGGAAAGATATCGAGGCGTATATTGGTATCGATGGGAATATGAAGGTTTCATATTATCATCGAGTATCCTATATTGGTTTTAACCTGAATATCTTGAGTCGCTCTCTAATTATGCGTTTGTTGTGCATTCGTGTTGTATGTGTAACATGATTTTAAACCATTGAGATCAAGATTGATAGAACTGATCATCCTACATTGCAATAGCATTCATCGACCAAAAATAGATTGCGGTCTGGATATGGCATATTGGCAGATGTTACCTATATGCATAAATCTTATGTCTAATGACCATAAGATTGTCGGAGACAGTTTTGATGTTTTGTGGGTTTGGTTTTATACTTGGGACAATCCAATGTTGACACACACACATAAATAACAAATTAAAGTAAACTAACTAAGAGGCATGTTTGAGTTTTATACTGGGATCACAAATAGCATGATGGCTGCAAACAGGTTGCTTGAATACTTGCAGACAATCCAATGTTGCCTCGCCATTTCTATAAATTTTAAACTCCCTGGAAAATTATCATCACTCAGGATTACTTTAGGGCCAGTTTGGCTGCTTCTTGCTTGTGATTCAACATTCAGCTTTTTGTTGATTTGGAACTCAGAGAGTGTTGCAAAACAAATCCAAAACTAAATAAACCTCAAACTAGCTACAGAGAAGGCAAACAGCAAACCCCATGAAGTTTGGCTTTCAAGGGTTTTCCCACTAAAATACACTTAGATGCAGCACTTTAAGGAAGCTTGCAGCAATATAAAAACTTTTAGGTAGTTTAGTGAAAAACTGCAGTGCTTCAAGATTGTTTAAGTTTTATGTGTGCTTAAGCTGTCATACAGAAATTATCGTTGCAAAAATGTTCGCAACCCTAGCTTTTCCAGCAACGATACTGGAATACGAGCCTCAGATATGCCAGCTTAGGAATCAAAATAAGAAAGAGATTTGGGGTTATCCTAAGTCCAAAGTCAAACGGGCTCGAGAAATATATAAACCCAAAAAAATGACTGCATAAAGATCTCATAAAGATGAAAAGGATGTTATGCAAGCTCTGAACAAATCTTGAACGGAACTTTCACAAGAATTTACAATACCCGACCAGAATCCAATCCTGAGTTTGATGAAGCTTCAGGCCTTCAGCTTCCCCACAGAAAATAGTTAGGGCAAACCCTTTGCAAAACCATAGCTTTCATGCAGAGATGACGCTCAGAACATGCCAGCTTCCAAACACATTGAATAATACATAATCTCCCATACTCTCTCTCTCTCAATCAGACAGTTTATATTTGGATTTGAATTTAGGAAAAGAAATAAGATGGCTACAAACCAGCTTGCCTCGCCAATCTCATAACTATAAAGCTCATAAAAGTGGAAGCTTGAGGGCAAGCCATCATCGCCTCCATTCAATTGAAGCCAAATCATCCACAAAAAATAGAAATAAATATAATAATTGATCGATAGGCAAAATTGCAAGAAACCTATTCAGATTTTTGCATGAAAAAATAAGAGATGTAAATTAAGTAAAAGATTACCAAATGAAATTATCCCATCACTTGAACCCCCTCTCAAGACATTTTAGCAAAAATTCCCCCAGTAATTTTCTTCGGTTTAACCGTTTTATATCATAGAAGAAAGATAAATTTCAAATGTATATACATGCATACACACACACACATCATATACACAGTTTTTGAATGTTGCCAGAATTTCAACGGTAATTCTAGATTTTTCCAAACTCTGAAGGCTTCACAAAAATTTTAAATACAGATAATAATATGATTGAAGAGATCAATCACCAATTTTTTAATGAGGATCAACTGAAACCCCAAACAGAGCAAGCAAATTACAAAGATCCCAAAACCCCGCGTGGCCCAGCCCCAGCCCCAGCCCCCAGCCCCAGCCCCAGCCCCCAGCCCCAGCCCAACCCTAACCCCAGCGTGGCCAGCTAAACCCCAACACCAACCCTAAGGCAAACCCTAACCCCAGCCCCACCCCAGCAGCAGCCGAACCCCAACCCTAACCCTACCCTGACCCCGACCCCGACCGCGACCGCGACCAGCTAAACCCCAACACCAACCCTAAGGCAAACCCTAACCCCAGCCCCACCCCAGCAGCAGCCGAACCCCAACCCTAACCCTACCCTGACCCCGACCCCGACCCCGACCGCGACCGCGACCGCGACCCCTGCCCAACCCCAACTCGCGCGCAACCCCAGACCCAGCCATGAACCCTAAGCCCAAAATAATCCAAAAATTCTTTAATTTACCTCGAGATTTACTCACCTGAACGGCTGCTGCTGGGGCTGGGGCGACGACCTGAACCGCGGTGGCGACGAGAACTGCGGTGGCGACGAACCGGCGGTGGCGACGAGGAGAACGACGGTGGCGACGACGGCGTGGCGATTTGGGGATTTTTCTCGCGCCAGATCGAGAGAGAGAGAGAAAGTGAGCGTAGGCGATCGGTCTGGGGTCTTAATAAATCGATATTTACTTGTCCCTACGGATATACCCGTAGGTCCTTTGTTTGCGCCACCGTAGGGGCAAATACCAAATTAAGAATTAATTTTTTAATTCTTGAACGTCAGTGCCCGTAGGGGCAACCCTTTAGCCCTACGGAGTAATCCGTAGGGCCAAGTAAAATCTGCCCCAACGGATAATTCCATCCGTAGGGGCAACCCCCTATTTTACTAGTGGTATGTGATTCAGTTTACGATAATATTTATATGTTTGCGTTTAGGTACCCTTCAAGTGGACTGCGGGCGATGAAGAGGAGGATGGCGACACCGTCGTCGGCAGACATGGACTAGGTGAGTAGATGTATATCTACGGGAGGAAGTCGGGTGGATGGCGTTTAGCACCCCCGCAACGTAGAATAGGAATAGTACTTATTGACATTAGGAAACCCGATGTGACCCTAGATTCTTACTGAGCAGGACCCTAGTAATGACCCTAGGCGGGACTAGACTGATTTAGGAAAAACCATACCTGAGGATGAATACTTTGGGAAAGGTTCGTAGGTTTCTGATAGAAACACACACGCACACACTAAAACTTGACATGGCGTATACGTATATGTGTGTATATATATAAAAGTAGGTATAGGTGTATATATATACACCACACGTATATGGGATTCATTGATGTGATATGATATCTGAGGCATGATGAAACTGTATAACTGGGCTTGATGCCGTGATTCTTGACTATACAGTCGTATTAAAGTGTTAGCGGATCATTAGAGAATGAGATAATGAACATGAATATATATAAATTATGAAGGGTGGTGGTGATATTGAGGTACATGGGACGCTAAAATAGTACCTGGGCTGTAGCATGTGACTGATCACGATATGATATATGTATGACTGGATTACGACGTCATATAGGTGTGACCTGATGTCGATATCGTATAGGTGTGACTTGATGACGATAAGATATCGGTATGATTTAATCACAATATTACACATATGACATAATATTTCTGTGGATAAACTAATGATGCTTATCATGATGGCAATGATATATGATTGATGTATGCGATCACAGTTTAACACCTTGATCATGAGATGTGCTGATGATAACATTATACGAATGAGGAGACACCTAGGAGATACTAGACCGTACCCCGATATTGGGATGCCGTACGATGGATTTTACCGTACGAGGCTTAGAATTGATGATTGATCCGCACTCTTGATTCGAGGAAGTCGTACTACGTACGTGACGCTATTGAGGCGGGATCGCCGACTATTAGAGATATTGATTCAGACCTTAGGTAGACTCTAGTTTCTTACTGACTAGTCTATTAGGTTTAGTTCCTTAGGATGTTAGATGGGCAATGGTTTAGGTTCGACTCACATAGTGGTAGTTGTACTCGTATCTCGCAGAGGAGTGGATAATGCACATCTGTATTTACATTCATACTGTAATTATCATGGTGCATGTTCTTTTATATGTTGCTATAATCAGTATAAACTTTACCTGTTAGGACACCAGCACTATTACCGATGATGCGCATATTCCACGCACACTTATTTGCCGGCTCACACACATCATCATCGGTAATTGCTATGTCACGTACACTTTAGATCATATTGACTTTTATGGATACAATCAGTTAACAACTAGACCGCTATAATATTGTGATTATTCTCTGACATTAGTACAGACATGATATTTATTGCTTAGACATTCATGCATTCATATTTTCATGTTATCATGCAGTATTATGGGCATATGCCGACACTTATCATATACTTACTCATGATTTTGAGATTTGGATTTCTATGAGATTTCTGGATTTTTGGGGAAAACCGCAAAAATATATAAAAACTTCTCTCTCTCTCTCCTCTTCTCTTTTTAAAATAAGATGCGGTTTTCTCGTGATGTATGTGTCGTCCACCATGAGATTTCATATTTTCTGTTGGATTTCGAGACCCGATTCGAGGAGTGGATGAACCGTCTCGGGTACATGGTGGGCCCGGTATGGTACCCCGGGGCAAGAAGATCGAGTTGTAGACGATGAGCCTGACAGGGGAAGGCTACCTACCGGTGATGTCTGGCGCGGCGGATATCCGGAGGATACCGACCGTTGTCGTGGGATTTGATGATATGGGCCGATCCGGACTGACGGAGCCCGACATATTGAGACTTGAGGTTACATGTGTTGTGTCGATGCTTGACACGGATTTCCATGGATTTCATTGTTGAGATTTCAGATGCTTATACACACTTTACTATAATAACAGCTAAAGAGTTCTTATACATATATATCTGGATTTCAGGATTTGTTACTTTACATTCATGGTGCATGCATTTCATTTCATATGACATAGTACCATATGAGGCACTGACACGACACGGAGTATTTGCACTTACACGTAGTATTACCCTGCTATTCTAGATGATTAAGATATAGTAGTGTAATATTATGACCTAGGATAGCGTCGTGCATTCGATTTCTTTTCGTAGATGTCTTCTACTCACGAGTTGGCAACTCACCCCCGTTGTGCCAAATTTTATTACAGGTTCGGTGTACAGGTTTCCCTGACAGCTTGCTGGCACATCTATTCTTTCAGGGTGATTTGCACGGTATGTTGGTTCACTTGTGTCCGAACCACCATTGTACTTTTATTCATTCATTTGTATCTAGTAAGCTCCATCAACCATACTTGTATTACTTGATAAGTTTATTGGACCAGTCTTTTATTTCGACCTTAAAGTCGCGCATGTATTATTCTGATCTGGTGGTTTTGTTTTCTTTTGAGTTTTGAGCCTCGCCTATTGGCGTTGTATATTATTGTGCTTGTTGTGGTTGTTTCCGCCTGTTGGCGTTGATGCTAGCTCCCGTTTGGGGATGCTTTTTATTGTTTATGTATATTATACTTATTGTACCCGTTTGGGGCCAGTTTTTACAGAGGAGACTCTTCGAAATTTTTGGTAAAATTTGCTGATGTTTTTATACTTGTTTTCTTTTCTTTTCTTCTTTTTCTTCTCTTATGGTTTAGATTTCTGGGTTTCGGCTTACTTAGGTTACGTGGCGCCTCTAGACGCTTCGTAATCTAAGTGCCGGTCACGTTCCGTACTTTCGGGTCGTGACAAAGTTGGTATCAGAGCGCTAGGTTTAACCTTGTATAAGTCTAGGTGACCCTTGGTTGATGGAGTAGGCGAGTTAGGTAGAGTAACGTACCGTGGGTATGGTCCGCGGCATACTTACGATACGCTACTCTGCTTAAGGAGCCTTAGGAGGTACATTTGTTTGCACCGTATTTCTTTCGTTCCTTTGATCTATCTTCGTCGATGTCGGAGGATGGTTCTGTTACCACGGGTGCACGGGCAGAGGGAGCTGCGGCTCGAATGCGATAACCATTAGAGTATTGGTTATTCTTGAGAATTGAAGCATTGCTTAGCGTGCGGACGAAGGGTATTCACATGCCGTCCGGATGAAGTTAAAGGGTTCGAACGATTATTAGAAAACCATTTTCCTAAGTTTAAGGTATTCGGAAGAACATGCAGGTATTTCGATGGACCCTCTAGAAGAATGAAACCCTAACTCGACATAATGACCACGAGAACGCCCTTGAACCTTAGGGTTTACGGCTGTTTCGCAGTGTCATTAGTGAGGCTTGGGTTTTCCCTTCTACAGATGGATCATCGATGCTGGGGTATGTACCGGATATTTTTAAACTGTACTTGAGTGTTGAGCTCTCGGGGAATTATGGGATTTTGATGGATCGATCGAAAAGTTTAATGTAGTCCGGATATCAGGTGAAGGGATCGACTACGTGGGAGACTCTAGATATGAGTATTGCCGTTGGTAGCGCAGTAAGCACAGCTACAAAGAGACGAGTTCGAAGCAACCGACATCAGAGGAAAGAGGCGGACATTGACGATCGTGCTTACGATTGTGATTTAGTGATTTGAATTTCATATTTTCTGTTATTGGATTTTGGCATTTTGAGGAATTCGTTTTACGATTGGTATTTCATGTGTGTACCTTCATTACATTCTAGTTGTGTTTCATATACCGGTTGTATTGATATTGTTTAGTACATACCCAGTGCACTTGATTTGGTTTTAATACCTTTTGTGATTTTGATTTGATTTCGTGCATATGGGTTACACATGATTTTGATATATGCTTCGACCTAGTTTTTATCCATTTTCGTACTATGATTCGAGTCTGATATTCGATGTATGTTTTCGTGCTCCATGTGCACCTGATTAGGATTTTTGCGCATACTTGGCGCACTTGATGCGATTTTGTGCACACCAGATGCACTAAATCGGGGTTTTGTGCAGATTAGATGCACCTGATTTTGAGTCGTGCACGCCCGTTGCACTTGACAGATGTTTTTGGTGCACACCTGTTGCACTTAGTTTTGTTTTGTGGGTATTCATGGTTTCTGCATTTGGTTTCGATTTCAGTGCGCACCGGACGCACATGACATTTTATTGATGTGATTGGGATTGATTTTAGTTTGCGCAGTATGTTTTCATAATCATTATTATTTGATTTAGTAACCAGGCGGGACATGTATGTTAAATAAAAGATATATATATAGTTATTTTTTTTAAATTAAACGTCCGCTACTTATGCCGTGACACGTGCATTGCACGGCGATTTTCAAGAGGGGTAATTGTATGCTTCTTTATTATGATGATTCGGCGATTTTACTAGGATGCGAACTATATGTAAGTTATAGATTGATGTATATTATGATGGTTTTCACATTGAGTTATGATATTTTATTATCGCCATAACTCCGATGATTGCGTCATGCTTGACGGAGTTGATTTTGATATGTATTGATGATTTCAGAGCCCCGACGATTTGAGTGTTTTGCTAAATGTTTTAGTATTTGGAAGGGGAGTTTTAATTTAAATTCGGGGACCGAATTTCTTAAAGGGTGGAAGATTGTAACGTTTTAAAAATAATTAAATAAATAATTAAATAAATAATTAAATGAATAAAAGTGTTTAAGTGAATTTTAGGATTTTCGGTAAAGTAAAATGTATTTTTCGTAAAACCAAACCGTGATTATTTTCATTATAATTTTTAATATATCTATTTTAATTATGAAATTACTAGTAAATGGTGTTTATTTAGCCACTTATAAATTTTTAGTTTAATAAAATATTTTTCCTAAATTAATTATTTTAAATATTAACATAAGCTTTATTTATACACTAAATTAGTGTAAATTAAAAATTTAAATGGTTTTAATTTGTGAAAATGAACCATGGCATGTTAGAAATTAGTGTGTATCATGCAAAATTTATTTGTAAATTTTTCCTATTTTCTAGAGCTTTTTTGAGTTGCTATAGTAAACAAATAAATAAATAATTAAATAAACCATGAAAAGACCTTTAAGTGATATTTCTCCTCTTGAAACTTCTACACTTTTCCTTAATCATTTCTTTCTCTCCCTCACTCCCTCAAGGCCGGCCACAACCCCCCCATGGCTGCCCCCCCATTTCCCACCTCATTTTTGCACAAAAATCCATCAAAATACGTCAAAAATACAAAAAAACATACACAAAATCCTGATCTCTTCATACCCTTTATTCTCTACCCTTTTTTATATGGATTTTGGAGTGGGAAAGCATGTATTTTGGAGGCTCATTTCTTGTTTGGACTTCACATTTTGGAGGTATAATTTTCTTTCTTTTGATTTATTGTTATTAGATGATCATTTAAGCTTAATTAGATTTAATGAATTAGTTCTATGTTTTTTTTAAAAAAATGCAAGTTAGGGTTGTAAATTCAAGTTAGGGTTTTTAAAAATTAATTAGGGTTATAATAGTTAGTTTAACACTTTTAGAATTGGAAAATATGGCATGGTTGTTAAATTGTAAAATTTTCATTTAAAATTTTCTAAATAAGGAAATTAGCTAACTAGATTTTTCTAAAATGTGTTTGTGGGTAATATAAAATTCCAATTTAAGTTGCTATAATTAGATGGTAGTTTTAATGAGAATATTAGCACATTAATTGAATGAAAAACTTAGTTTGATCACTAGATTACTTTGATAATTGGAAAAATAGTAATAAAATGCTATTATTTTGTAAACTAGATTTTAGGTATTTCTAAATAAATGTGATTAAAAATATAATTTATGGTTTCATTGAATCATTATCATTATGAATTGTGGTTTAATACATTAATTCATGCAAATCATGTTTTGTGGTGGAATTGTGGTGCTTTGCTTGAAAAATGTTGAAATTTGTTAAATGTTGCAAACTAGAAATTTCAAATTAATATAAATTTGTGTAATAAAAATATAGTTACGGTTTGTATAGTCTAGTTATGCTATATAATGAGTTTTATAACTATTGGTTTCATTTAAATGTCAAGTTTTGATGAAAAACGGTATATTGGCAATTTCGGTTTTTACGAAATTGGACGGTTTGATGGATTTTAGGGTTTCGATGGATTTAATCGTGTTTTATGGTATAAGTAATGTGTTTTAAAACTACAAGTTGTTTGATGATGTTATCTCGATCCATCGGAGTTTGTACGCCGATATCGAGCGGTATTTGGTTCTTTTGCGTGGACGGGACATAGGTTTTAACCTATGCTTGCTCCTTTAAATCGTTTGACTTTCGTATGTGATTCAGTTTACGATAATATTTATATGTTTGCGTTTAGGTACCCTTCAAGTGGACTGCGGGCGATGAAGAGGAGGATGGCGACACCGTCGTCGGCAGACATGGACCAGGTGAGTAGATGTATATCTACGGGGGGAAGTCGGGTGGATGGCGTTTAGCACCCCCGCAACGTAGAATAGGAATAGTACTTATTGACATTAGGAAACCCGATGTGACCCTAGATTCTTACTGAGCAGGACCCTAGTAATGACCCTAGGCGGGACTAGACTGATTTAGGAAAAACCATACCTGAGGATGAATACTTTGGGAAAGGTTCGTAGGTTTCTGATAGAAACACACACGCACATACTAAAACTTGACATGGCGTATACGTATATGTGTGTATATATATAAAACTAGGTATAAGTGTATATATATACACCACACGTATATGGGATTCATTGATGTGATATGATATCTGAGGCATGATGAAACAGTGTAACTGGGCTTGATGCCGTAATTCTTGACTATACAGTCGTATTAAAGTGTTAGCGGATCATTAGAGAATGAGATAATGAACATGAATATATATAAATTATGAAGGGTGGTGGTGATATTGAGGTACATGGGACGCTAAAATAGTACCTGGGCTGTAGCATGTGACTGATCACGATATGATATATGTATGATTGGATTACGACGTCATATAGGTGTGACCTGATGTCGATATCGTATAGGTGTGACTTGATGACGATAAGATATCGGTATGATTTAATCACAATATTACACATATGACATGATATTTCTGTGGATAAACTAATGATGCTTATCATGATGGCAATGATATATGATTGATGTATGCGATCACATTTTAACACCTTGATCATGAGATGTGCTGATGATGACATTATACGAATGAGGAGACACCTAGGAGATACTTGACCGTACCCCGATATTGGGATGCCGTACGATAGATTTTACCGTACGAGGCTTAAAATTGATGATTGATCCGCACTCTTGATTCGAGGAAGCCGTACTACGTACGTGACGCTATTGAGGCGGGATCGCCGACTATTAGAGATATTAATTCAGACCTTAGGTAGACTCTAGTTTCTTACTGACTAGTCTATTAGGTTTAGTTCCTTAGGATGTTAGATGGGCACTGGTTTAGGTTCGACTCACATAGTGGTAGTTATACTCGTATCTCGCAGAGGAGTGGATAATGCACATCTGTATTTACATTCATACTGTAATTATCATGGTGCATGTTCTTTTATATGTTGCTATAATCAGTATAAACTTTACCTGTTAGGACACCAGCACTATTACCGATGATGCGCATATTCCACGCACACTTATTTGCCGGCTCACACACATCATCATCGGTAATTGCTATGTCACGTACACTTTAGATCATATTGACTTTTATGGATACAATCAGTTAACAACTAGACCGCTATAATATTGTGATTATTCTCTGACATTAGTACAGACATGATATTTATTGCTTAGACATTCATGCATTCATATTTTCATGTTATCATGCAGTATTATGGGCATATGCCGATACTTATCATATACTTACTCATGATTTTGAGATTTGGATTTCTATGAGATTTCTGGATTTTTGGGGAAAACCGCAAAAATATATAAAAACTTCTCTCTCTCTCTCCTCTTCTCTTTTTAAAATAAGATGCGGTTTTCTCGTGATGTATGTGTCGTCCACCATGAGATTTCATATTTTCTGTTGGATTTCGAGACCCGATTCGAGGAGTGGATGAACCGTCTCGGGTACATGGTGGGCCCGGTATGGTACCCCGGGGCAAGAAGATCGAGTTGTAGACGATGAGCCTGGCACGGGAAGGCTACCTACCGGTGATGTCTGGCGCGGCGGATATCCGGAGGATACCGACCGTTGTCGTGGGATTTGATGATATGGGCCGATCCGGACTGACGGAGCCCGACATATTGAGACTTGAGGTTACATGTGTTGTGTCGATGCTTGACACGGATTTCCATGGATTTCATTGTTGAGATTTCAGATGCTTATACACACTTTACTATAATAACAGCTAAAGAGTTCTTATACATATATATCTGGATTTCAGGATTTGTTACTTTACATTCATGGTGCATGCATTTCATTTCATATGACATAGTACCATATGAGGCACTGACACGACACGGAGTATTTGCACTTACACGTAGTATTACCCTGCTATTCTAAATGATTGAGATATAGTAGTGTATTATTATGACCTAGGATAGCGTCGTGCATTCGATTTCTTTTCGTAGATGTCTTCTACTCACGAGTTGGCAACTCACCCCCGTTGTGCCAAATTTTATTACAGGTTCGGTGTACAGGTTTCCCTGACAGCTTGCTGGCACATCTATTCTTTCAGGGTGATTTGCACGGTAGGTTGGTTCACTTGTGTCCGAACCACCATTGTACTTTTATTCATTCATTTGTATCTAGTAAGCTCCATCAACCATACTTGTATTACTTGATAAGTTTATTGGACCAGTCTTTTATTTCGACCTTAGAGTCGCGCATGTATTATTCTGATCTGGTGGTTTTGTTTTCTTTTGAGTTTTGAGCCTCGCCTATTGGCGTTGTATATTATTGTGCTTGTTGTGGTTGTTTCTGCCTGTTGGCGTTGATGCTAGCTCCCGTTTGGGGATGCTTTTTATTGTTTATGTATATTATACTTGTTGTACCCGTTTGGGGCCAGTTTTTACACAGGAGACTCTGCCGAAATTTTTGGTAAAATTTGTTGATGTTTTTATACTTGTTTTCTTTTCTTTTCTTCTTTTTCTTCTCTTATGGTTTAGATTTCTGGGCTTCGGCTTACTTAGGTTACGTGGCGCCTCTAGACGCTTCGTAATCTAAGTGCCGGTCACGTTCCGTACTTTCGGGTCGTGACAGTTTCAAAAGAAACTGAAACTTGCTAGCACTGCATACCATTTGGAGTGTGATGATTCTGGTAGGATTCCTTCAGTTTTGTCACGCGATGATATTTGGATCCTGATCCTACTGTGAGTATATGCTACTCCTCCGGAACTTTCTCACTTAACGATCAATGCTATAAACCAAGTAGGTGTCTAGAAAGGTGTTAGTGGGGCTATGCCCACAGGGAAAAGAGGTTATTTAATTAAGGAACTTCGCGAAAGCGTTGGAAAACCTCCTTCGAAGTACCAACACTGTCCTGGCTGAACGGTTAAGCAAGTATTGTACGGTGAGATCGATCCTGACTAATTCTTCCTTTTTGATTTGAGGAGGGATTCGAGAGACAGTGGGAGCCATCCTGTTTAGACAAATTAAAAACCACTCTAAACTTGCAAGAGCATCATGCTAAAGTGTTTCTTCTTTCTCTCCTAATTACAACGACCAAATATTATGACTGGACTTAAGTTACTACTAGATAAAAACATACTGACAGAGCCAAACTACAAAGATTGGCTCAGGAATATTAAAATGGCAATCACTTATGACAAGTTGGGGTATCTCCTTACCACCAAAGCTCCCTATGTCCCAGGTCCCAAAACCAGCATCGCGGATAAGGAAATCCGTAAGACCTAGGAAATCGACTGCGCGAAGGCCAAGTGCCTCGTGTTTGCCTCTATGGACAATAAACATCAGAGGAGGCACGAGAATATTGTCACGACCCGAAAGTACGGAACGTGACCGGCACTTAGATTACGAAGCGTCTAGAGGCGCAACGTAACCTAAGTAAGCCGAAACCCAGAAATCTAAACCATAAAAGAAGAAGAAGTAAAAGAAAACATGAAGAAAACAAGTTTAAAAGCAACATCCAATTTCTCAAAAATTTCGGCAGAGTCTCCTTTGTAAAAACTGGCCCCAAACGGGTACAATCAAGAATGAATACATATAACCAATAAAAAGCATCCCCAACGGGAGCTAGCTCAACGCCAATAGGCGGAAAAAACCACAACAAGAACAATAATATACAACGCCAAAGGGCGAGGCTCAAAGCTCAAAAGAAAACAAATCCACCAAACTAGAATAATACATGCGCGACTCTAAAGTCGAAATAAATAACTGGTCCAGTAAACAATCAAGTAATACAGGTTTGGTTGATGGAGCTTACTAGATACAAATGAAATAATAAAAATACAACGGCAGTCCAGATACAAATGAACCAACCTACCGTGCAAATCACCCGGAATGAAATGATGTGCCAGCAAACTGCCAAAGAACCCTGTACATCAACCTGTAATAAAATTTGGCACAACAGGGGTGAGTTGCCAACTCGTGAGTAGAAGATATCTGCGAAAAGAAATCGAATGCACGACGCTGTCCCAGGTCATAATAATATACTAATATAATACTAATCATCTAGTAAGACAGGATAATAAGCAACGTGTAAGTGCAAAGCTCTGTGCTCGTGTCAGTGCCTCATATAGTACTATGTCATGTGAATGAGTATGCGTGCACCATGAATGTAAAATAACCAATCCTGAAATCTAGATATATCTGTATAAGAAATCTTTAGCTTTTATCATGGTAAAATGTGTATAGAAATCTGAAATATCAACGATGAAATCCACGGAAATCCGTGTCAAGCATCGACACAAAACATGTAAATCTCAAGTCTCAATACCTCATAATCTCAATGTCTCATAGTCTCAATATCTCGGGCTCCGTCAGTCCGGATCGGCCCATATCATCAAATCTCACGACAACGGTCGGTATCCTCCGGATATCCGCCGCGCCAGACATCACCGGTAGGTAGCCTTCCCCTGCCAGGCTCATCGTCTACAACTCGATCTTCTTGCCCCGGGGTACCATACCGGGCCCACCATGTACCTGAGACGGTTCATCCACTCCTCGAATCGGGTCTCGAAATCCAACAGAAAACATGAAATCTCATGGTGGACGACACATACATCATGAGAAAACCGCATCTTATATTTTAAAAAGAGAGGTGGAGAGAGAGAGAAGTTTGTTTTATATATTTTTGCGGTGTTTCCCAAAATCCAGAAATCTCATAGAAATCCAAAATCCCAAAATCATGAGTAAGTATATGATACGTGTCTGCATATGCCCCATAATACTGCATGATGACACGAAAATGTGAATGCATGAAATGTCTAAGTAATAAATGCCATGTCTATACTAATACCAAAGAGTAATCATAATATTATATCGATCTAGCTGTTTGCTGATTCTATCAATAAAAGATAATATGATCTAAAGTGTACTTGACATAGCAATTACCGATGATGATGTGTGTGAGCCGGCAAATAAGTGTGCGTGGAATATGCGCATCATCGGTAATGGTGCTGGTGTCCTAACAGGCAAAGTTTATTCTGATTATAGAAACATATGTATGAACATGCAACATTATGATTACAGTATGAATGTAAAGACAGATGTGCAATAACCACTCATTGGATATACAAGTATAACTACAACTATATGTCTCGAGCCTAACTAGTGTCCATCTAACCTCTTAAAGAACTAAACCTAAGAACTAGTCGATAAGAAATAAGAGTACACCTAAAGTCTGAGTCCATATCATTAATAGTCGGCGATCCAGCCTCAATAGCGTCACGTACGTAAAACGATTTCCTCGAAACAAGAGTGCGGATCAATCATCACATCTATGCCTCGTACGGTAAAACCCATCGTATGACATCCCAATATTGGGGTACGGGTCAAGTATCACCTACGTGTCTCATCATTCGTATAATATCATCATCAACACATGTCATGATCAAGGTGCTATACTGTAATCGCATACATCAATCATATATCATTGTTAGCATAAATATACATCGTTAATTTATCCTCAGAAATTTCATGTCACATATATCATATCTTGATCAAGTCACATATGTCAAGTCGTGATTAAGTCACATATATGTATTTATCATATCGTGATCAAGTTACACATATCTCATATCAGACTTTCAGGCATAGGTTACGGTTCGGGTTCTATTTAGAGTCCCATATACTTCAATATCATCACCATCCTTTATTATTGTTCATGTATACAAATCCATTATCTCATTTCCTAATGATCCGCTAATATCATAACACGACTGTATAGCCAAGAATAACGGCATCAAGCCCAGTTAAATTGTTTCGTTCCCGTGTATCATATCACATCCTTGTATCACACATACGTATTATGTATATATATATGTATACCTACCCTGGTCCTATATATATATACACATACACGTATACACCACGTCTAGTCTCAGTGTGTGCGTGTGTGTGTATCTACCTAAAACCTACGAATCTCTTCCAAGGTATTCATCCTCTGCTATGGCCTTTCTAAATCAGTCAAGTCCAACCTAGGGTCACTATTAGGGTCCTACTCACCGAAATTCTATGGTCACGTCTGGCTTCTTAATGGCAATAAGTACTATCCCTATTCTACGTTTGCGGGGGTGCTAAATGCCATCCATCCGACTTCTCCCCGTAGATATACATCTACTCACCTGGTCCATGTCTGCCGAAGACGGTGTCGCCATCCTCTTTTTCATCGCCCGCAGTCCATGTGAGGGGTACCTATACGCAAACATATATAGTATCGTAAACTGAATCACGCACAAAAGTCAAAACGACGGACGGAACGCGCATAGGTTAAAACCTATGTCTCGTTCACGCAAAAGAACCAAATATCGCTCGATATCGGCGTACAAACTCCGATTAACCGAGATAAACATTAACAAACAACTCATAGTTTCCAAAACCCATTATTTATAATATAAAACTTGGTTTAAATCATCGGAACCCTAAAATCGATCAAATCATCCAAATTCCGAAAACCTTGAAAATGTCAATTCACCGTTTTACTTCAAAACTTGACGTTTAATGAAACTAATGGTCATAATATTCATTAAATAGCATAACTATATTATACAAACCACTACTATATTTTTATTACACAAATTTGTATTAATACAAAATTCCTAGTTTGCAACTTTTATAAATTTTCAACATCTTACAAGCAAAATTCCACAATTCCACAACAAAACTTGGTTTTGCATGAATTAACTTTTCAAACTACAATTTATAATGATGGTAATATAATGAAACCATAAATTAGATTTTAACTCAATTTATTTAAGAATTTCCAAAAACTAGTTAGCAAAAATAGAATTTTTATTAGTATTTTTTTCAATTATCAAAAGAAACTAGTGACCAAACTAAGTTTTTCATTCCACTAACAAATTAATACCCTCATTAAAACAACAATCTAATGTTACAAACATTAATTGAAATTTATCTCATCAATATATATAATATATAGAAATGTAGTTTGCAAAAATGGTTTAATTTAAACAATTTTGGATAACAATTTACAATATAACAACCATGCATGATTTTCCATTTCCAAAAGTGTTAAACTAGTTATTATAACCCTAATGAATTAATAAAACCATAACTTGATTTTACAAACCCTAACTTGAATTTAAAAACTTGCAAATAGAATTAATTTAATAAATCTAATTATACTTAAAAGAAACATCTAATAAAAATAAATCAAAAGAAAAGACTTATACCTTCATAACATGAAATCCAAACATGAAAATGAGCCTCCAAAATGAGTGCTTTCCATCTCCAAAATCCATGTAAAGATGAGCAAAGAATAGAGGGTAGGAATTAATTAGGATTTTGTGGATTTTTATTTGGATTTTTAATGAATTTTTGATGGATTTTGCAACAAAAATCAAGTGGAGAAATGGGGGGGCTGCCATGATGAGGAGGCCGGCCAATTTAGGGAGGTGAGGGAGAGAAAGAAAAGAGTGAAGAATCATGTAGAATGTTCCCCCAAAATATCACCCTTTAATGTCTTTTCAACACTTTAATTAATTTCTTTCATTTCTTTTCTAAACAACTCAAGAAAAATCTAGAAACATGGTTAAAATTTGCAACTAAATTTTGCATGATAAACACTAAATTATAATATGCAATGGTTCATTTTTACAAATTAAACCCCTTCAAATTTGAAATTTACACTAATTTAGTGCAATAATAAAGCTTATGTTAATATTTAAAATAATTAATTTAGGAAAAATATTTAATTAAACTAAAAATTTATAAGTGACTAAATAAACACCATTTACTAGTAATATCATAATTAAAATAGGTATTTTTAAATTTATAGAGAAAAATAATTACGGTTTTGTTTTACGAAAAATACGTTTTACTTTACCGAAAATCAAAAAATTCACTTAAACGATTTTATTTATTTAATTATTTATTTAATTATTTTTAAAACGTTACAATCTTCCCCCCTTTAAAAAATTCGGTCCCCGAATTTAAATCAAAACTCCCCCTTCAAATACTAAAACGTTTAGCAAAACACTCAAATCGTCGGGGCTCCGAAATCATCAATACAAAACTAAAATCAACTCCGTCAAGCATAATGCAATCATCGGAGTTATGGTAAAGATAAAATATCAAAACCCAATACGAAAACCAACATAATATATATCAAAACTATAACTTATATATATATAGTGCGCATCGTTGTAAAATCGCCTAAACATCTTAATAAAGAAGCATACAAAAACCCCTCTTGAAAACCGCCGTGCGATGCACGTGTCACGGGATAAGTAGCGGACGTTTTATTTTTTTTTAAAAAAATAGCTATGTATATATATATATATATATATATATATATCTTTTTATTTAACATACACGTCCCGCCTGGTTACTAAATCAAATAGTAATGATTATGAAAACATACTGCTCAAACTGAAATCAATCCCAATCACATCAAAAATATATCATGTGCGTCCGGTGCGCACTGAAATCGGAACCAAATATAGATACCATGAATACACACAAAAAAAAACCAAGTGCAACAGGTGTGCACCAAAAACATCTGTCAAGTGCAACGGGCGTGCACGACTCAATATCAGGTGCATCTAATCTGCACAAAACCCCGATTTAGTGCATCTGGTGTGCACAAAATCGCATCAAGTGCACCGAATGTGCGCAAGAATCTCAATCAGGTGCACATGGTGCACGAAAACACACACCGAATATCAAAATTGAAATCACAGTACTAAAATGCATAGAAACTAGGTCGAAGCATATGTCAAAATCATGTGTAACCCATATGCACGAAATCAAATCAAAATCTCAAAATGTATTAAAACCAAATCAAGTGCACTGGGTATGTACTAAACAACATCAATACAACTGATATATGAAACACAAATAGAATGTAATGAAGGTACACATTGTTAGTTATATGTATGCCCTAGAGGCCATTACTGTACATTGGATGTATATTGTAGTGGATGCTGGGACATATATAGGGAGGACTTTCTTGCTCGACATGATAGTATGCTATCTGGTTGCTCTTTACCTTAACATGTACACTGATTGTCTCTCTGTTACATGTTGGTAAAGCCCTTAGGATGTGTACTTGACTACCTGGACTATGATGCGGATCATACTAGTGGGGACATGGTAGTCCATAAGTACATCCTTCAAGGTCTCTAGTCGTGGGTGTATCGAGACAGGGCATCGATATACCAGTGTAGACTACCGTATACCTTCTCGACCCATACAGATGGGCGATGGATGATCCCATATACATTGGTGTTTGACATCAGAGATGATATACGGGTGCTCAGTGGAGACTGGGTACACTGGACGGACTCGCCGAGAACTCCCAGATGGTATTATACCTTACGTCAGATGGCAGTTCTCTGGTGACACTGGTACAGAGTAGTCTGTTGACCCGAGATCGTTATAGAGTCTTGTGTGGTTCCCACTGTGCTTTGATTTCCACCTTACCACGTCCAAGAGGGCGTGCAAAACGGTGGTTTTTGGGTACAGTCCCGAATCACATGGAGGCAATAAGCGATAGGAGGGGATTCGTCTCTCCCGGTATAGGGAGTTGATGTTGCGCTGTGTTCGATTGGCTATAACCGGAAATCCCTGGCCAGGGTTGCTGAGAATTACTGGTAAGTGTTACCTGTAGTTTCTCGAACTGTTATAGACCTCATATCGACACGACTTATCGAGCTATTGGGGTCTGACGTTTACCACCCCTAGGCGAGATATGCGACATATCAGACGATCAGACCGGACTGCACGGTAAGTGTTACTGGTTGGATTCACAGGAGTGTGAGCGGGCTTGCTCGTCGATCTTCTGATCGCTCAATACCCGGGTGGCCGTTACGTTTAGCAGACCGCTTGCGGCTTGTGGGTGATTGATATGATCATCATCTGCTGCCGGCGTATTGACGAGTCTTTAGAGTCCTACACAGAGGTTTCCTGGCTCAAGCGAAACGAAATAGGAGCGCATATGAGATATGTGCGGGACCGAGAATAATGTGTGTATGTGATACCGTATTTCATTCTCGCGATGAATGTATCGAATGGTTGTATGCGATATAACCTAGTTATCGAATCAAGGATTGATTCGATAAATCGATACATTGGATATTAGTCGGTCATATGAGATATGACCGGATCGTTAAATCAAGTGTTGATTTGATGATTTAATGCATAATTATATATTTGATATATTACTTTGCATTAACTAGTATTGGTTCACTTTAAAAGGATTTTCTCACTTGAAGTACACAACTTGTATATGTGATATACTTTTGTGCACTTGTTTGTATCATGTTTGATGATACATGCTCACTTGGGTGTAGTTTTGGTTTAAACCTTGGTTATGTAAATGGTTAAGGTTTTTATTTATTTATTCATTTATTTATTTTCTTTTGGCAAGAAATAAAATGGTTGCTAATTTTGTTTTATATTGAAAGTTCATGAAGGTTTGAAAAGTTGACCATTTTGTTTCTTTCCTTTAACCTAACCATTCCACTTAACCCTAGTTGATTCTCTACACCTAATCATATTCTTGCTTCTTCTTCTTCTTCTTGACTTGAAGAAAAAGCTTGCTATCAACAATGGCAACTTGTGAAAATGAGTGAGAAATCCAATTCTAAAGTGAACCCACTTCCTATTTCTTCATCCTCTACCTCTTGCCAAGAAGTATAGGGTGTTCTCTTCACAAGTTTCATGACTTGGTGAAGTGAGAGCTTGATCTTGTGATGCCTCGACGTAGATCATCTTCGGCATCGAAGTCGACGACCTAGCCCGCCCATTTTTTTGATGAAGCCGACGCTAGAGCCCGGGATTCGATTTGGACAGCGAGGAGACTTCATTGCGGAGCTATGGAGGTGGAGAACCGGATCTACAAAGGTTGTATTTCCGTTCTTGTAGTTAAGTTGTTAACTAGTTTCATTTGTCGCCTAAAATTCTAGTTAACGATCCGTATTAGGGTTTCTCGGCACATGTAAAATTGTTAAATTGGCATGGTTGATGCCTTGTGAGACCTCATTAGTGTGCCTAGGAACCCTACAGTGGTATCAGAGCCTAGCTAGAGCCTTAGGCGATGCGTAGACGGAGTTTGAAGTCCGATTAAACCGAAACCCTAACACAAATTTGCTCTCTGGACTTTTTCCAAAAATTGGGTTTTTTCAAGATTAAAAATATGCAGAAAATTCAGCAGGAAATTCTAAGAATTACGGTGCAAAAATTACCTAATGATCTGTCTAAAGTGCGGCGGAACGGCGGCATTAGCGTGCTAATGCGGCTGTTCCGCGGCCATTTTGTCTCTTCTCCCATTGAATTTTGCACAGTAATTCCTATTTTGCAGTGCTGGTTTTCCTGGGATATTTTTTTTTTCTGAACTCAAGAGTTGAGTTTTCTGGGTTGTATTGGGGACTCGGTGTTTCGATCGGATTGTCTAATTTTGTCTATGTGGCTTTCCGGATATTATAGAATATGTTAAAAAGTTCGACCGGATATAAATACCCAACTTTTCCCCTGTCGGAAAATTTCCAAGTGTTGGATCTTTCCGTGGTTTAATAACGTTCTAAGTAGTGCAAGTAACGCGATGGTCCCTCTAGAAGACAACAAACCTTAACTCGATTATGTGACCGTCTTGAACTGCCCCTTGAACCTTAGGGTTTGGGGCAGTACGGCGTGCCACATGTGAGGCGTTGGCTTGACCCTTCTACGGCTGGACCGTTGGTACTGAGGCATGAACTGGATGTTTTTAAACTTGTTTCATGTGTTGATCTGTTTGGGGAAAACTTGGGTGTTTGACTGTTCGATCAAAAAGTTTAACATTTTCTATTTATCCGGAATGTGATACAATACTTGGAATCCACAAGTAGTTATGAGATAACTGAATGAATGTTATAAACATAGCAGTTTAGTCTCACTTGATCGGTTGCCACGGAATTTTGATGTGATCAAAAGTCCGTCGCAATCACGTAGCGTACGCGGATACTCGCCGGATAAACTTAATAGACAGCTACATCCTTTAGCCCCGACCAAGTGACTGTAGGAGAACCCCGTCGCCAAAAGCATCTATCTGGGTGCTCGCGGCAGCGGTGTTCCGCCTTGGTGCACTTCGTCGACGGTATCGGGGGTGCGGCCGTCTACTGAAGTTTGCGACGAGCATTCGATCAGGATGTCGGGAATCTTGTTGAATTGCCCGACTTGATATTGAAAAGAGTTTTCGATTTTGAGACTAAAATGCGGGGTTTATAATTGTTAGGCATGCGATGTCTAAAGAATTCATTTGATTAGGCATGCGATGTCTAAAGAGTTTGCGGATTCCAACTGTTGTAGTTTTACACTTTCTTTTCTGTGACCGTAAGTGTAATATGTGATATCGTCGGTTTCGTTTCTATATGTCAACGACAATTGGGATGCGCATATTTACTTACGTTGATGACATGTGATGTTATGTGTTGCTGGATATGTTATATTGGATTGTCGTGTTTGAATAGCCGGGGTTTTTTATGTGAGATGAGTATTTTTTCATTTTCATTCATGTAAAAACTTGTATGTAATATTCTTTTATTGGGGTACTTCCAGGTTGCGGAAGATGTCACCTTTTGTATATTATTTACTTTTCTGCACTAGGATAGACCCAAGGAGGGGAGCACAAGTAACCGGGTTCTGGAGTCCAGTGGGAGACCAACTCGAGGAGTCGAGTCCGGGTCTCCTAACTCTAGAATTGGTAGGGTTGCTTGCCGCTCTCGTAGGGGTCTAGGGGTATGGGTTTGGCTATTCATCGCGACCGTGGAATCCGTGTTTTATACTGGCTCGTATTGAAAACACGGATGTCCTAGTATATCCAATATTTCATATGATTCTTCTGCTGCGATATCTGTGATGTGATCATGTGATATGTTCTGAGATGGATACTTCATATAGTATATATGATATATTATATAGACGTTACTTATGTTTTACACCCGCGCTAGCCCTGCCCCGCTCTGCCGTTAGTTACCTAACCTAACGGTGCACGAGGGAACATCGAGGCGAATGCGGATGGCATAAGTGTACGTCGTATTTATCTGTGATGTTTAGGTACTTAAATGATGGGACTTCATTAATGTGATTAATGAAAGAAAAAGAAACCTAAGATGTTGTAGAATCGAATTTCAAAATAAAACTGGTAGCAACAGTTCTTGCTTTGCACAGAGGTATATGTGATATATCCTGCACCTTATTCGATAAGGAAAGGACCGAGATCCCTTCGCCGGGACTGACTCCTTTAGCAATAACTGGCAGATGCTACACACTCGGTTTGTCTTTTGATTGCTTTTAAGAGTTTTTGCTTTGCACAGTGATATATATGATATATCCCGCACCTTATTCGATGAGGAAAGGACCGACGATCCCTTCACCGGAAGTGACTCCTTTAGCAAAACTAGAAAAACCTCAAAAACACTCCATTTCAAAATTCATTCGATCCTACAACGATATCAAGTTCATTACGCAATTGGTTTTCAGAAAAACCTGTCGTAGCCCTCCGTCATTTCAGATAAGTACTAGTTAGTATTCATGCTGCGGTAGTTTGGCATTCGTCAAGGCGTAGTGTGTGGTAGCTAACTAGTATTTATCTGCTTATGCATATGATGCAGATTGGATTAGGGTATTCGTACGGCGTTGTTTGGCATTCGTCAAGGGTCATGCGGGTGGGTTTAATTCAATCAAGAAATGTACGGGTTGAACTTGACTAGTGGACTATGGGTTGTTTGGCATTCGTCAAGGTCATAGAACACTAGGGGCAAAATATTATCGGGAATTTCAAGTGTTGAAATTTGCAATGAGATTGCATATCTTCTATGAGATAGTTGGATCCCGATACCCGCTGCGAGTAAGAGTTACTCCTGGGAGAGTTTTACACATTACAATTAGCCGATCAAGTAGGTGTCTAGAAAGGTGTTAATGAGGTTACGCCTCTGGGAAAACGAGGTTTACATTAATTAGGTTCGTGCGAAAGCACGAGGGACCTCCCTCAAAGTACCGACACTGGCCTGGCTGAAAGATTGGCGAACTTGTAGTGTGTAATTAATCCCGGCTAGTCTTTCCTTTTAGGGTTTGAAGGAAGATTTTATAAAAACAGTGGGAGCCATCCTGATTAGATAAAATAATAACCAATCTATTCTTGCAAGAGCGCACGCTGAGTGTTTTCTTCTCTCTCTCTCCAGGTAGCGACCATATCACGCCTTAATCAAGATAATAATACGGATGTATTGACCGAACCCGCTTGTTATACTGAGCTGGGGAACGTTGGT
This sequence comes from Agapanthus africanus, assembly GCA_030015575.1. Classification (NCBI taxonomy): domain Eukaryota; kingdom Viridiplantae; phylum Streptophyta; class Magnoliopsida; order Asparagales; family Amaryllidaceae; genus Agapanthus; species Agapanthus africanus. The sequence continues at coordinate 610,356,974 of JASDDO010000019.1, forward strand.
CCCGCTCCAACTTATAATTGTTATAAGACAGAGCAGGAAATTGGGGATTACCAGAATTCCCGTGCCGCCCAAACGAAGAGAGTGCATGCTGATGCATCATCTTCGGTTGTGTTCATTACAAAGAACTGTTTCTCAGTATCCTCTGCATCCTGGGTATTTGATACCAGATCAGGATCCCAGATATGTAATCTGTTACATAGGACTGCAGAAAGGTAAAGGACTGAGAACGGGTGATAAGTTTCATGAGGCAGAAAACGGGGCAAGAGTTGCAGCCAAGTCTGTAGGTCACTATCACCCTGTATTACCAATACATTGATTCTGAACGAATGTTATTAGATACCGAACCTGATATACAAAATCATATCTCTCTCTTTATTAGTAAAGAAAGGATATAATTTTGTATTGTTGGATAATGTTTTGAACATTTCCTATATCAAAAGTTGATCGGATCAGGCACGTTATCTAAAAGCATTAATGTTCTAAATCAAACTACAGTTCTTAGTATACGGAACACACACAAAAGGAAGAGTTCAGCAATGAACGAATCCTTCTTGAGGCATTATAGACTAGGTCATATCAATGCGACCCGACTAGCTGAAGTTACATGAAGATGCATATTTAAATCAGTTTGAATTTACATCTTGTGAAACTTGCCAGTCATGTTACAGAGATAAGATGACCATAGCTCCGTTTACTAGAAACAGAGAAAGAGTTAGTGAACTCTTGGGATGATACATGTTGATGTATGTAGGTCCCCTGTCTATACTTGCCAAGACCGGTTCTTTATACTTCTTTACATTCTCTGATGATTTTTCAAGATTCAGACCTATGTTCATGTTGAAACACAAGTCCGAACCTTTTGAGATATTCACAGAATATAAGTTAGAAGTAGAGAACCAAAATACGGGTATAAGTATTATGTCCTTTGAGGAGATCAAGGAAGAGAATACTTGAGTACGGAATTCCTGGACTATTCTAAAAGAGAATGAGATTCTCTCTCAGCCTTACTCCTCCGAATACACCATTGCACGATGGTATATCGGGGCGGAGCAATCACACCCTATATGATAAGGTGTGCTCTATGATGAGTACTACTGAGTTACCTATTTCTTTTTTGGGAGTTATGCACTTGAGAAGCTGCATTCCTATTGAATAGGGTTCAAATCAAATCAGTTGCCTACCACTTCATATGTGATATGGAAAGGAAAGAGCCCATATCTTAAGATGGTTAAGATTTGGGGTTGTCCGGCCTATGTCTAAAAACAAAATCCGGACAAGCTCGAGGCAAGGTCTGTTATGTAGAACTGGAAATGTTCCAGCTATACAAACTGCAACTGATGATTTGAAAGAACCGAAGGATTCAATAGTTACCAACGAATCTCAGCCTCTCCGCCGATCCAGTAGGGTTTCTCACCCACCTGAGAGTTACTTCGGTTTCTCTATGACAGTGGGAGCGAAGATTGCATCATGAGATGATGACCCAACTAGTTTCGAGCTGGCCATCAAGAGTAAGACTCTGTAAGAATAGCTGGATGCTTAGTGATCTGAGATGGAATCCATGTACACCAACAAAGTATGGACTTTGGTTGCTAAATCTGAAGGGTTAAATCCCCATCAGGAGCAAGTAGCTCTTGAGAAGATTACTTGGTGTAGATGGAAAAGTTGAGACTTTCAAAGCTAGACTTGTTAAAGCTTTTCGTCATCGACCAGGCGTGGATAATGATGAAACCTTTTCAAGTGGCTATGCTTAAGTCCATCCAGATCCTACTTGCCACGGCTACATACCATGACTACGATATCTGGTGGTTGGGTGTCATGACTGCTTTTCTAGATGGTGTTTTAGAAGAGAGCGTCTATAAGTACACAGCCAGAGGGCTTCGTAAACAGTGGGAGCAGCGGAAATGTGTACAAGATGCTTTATAGGATAAAGCAGGCATCGCGGAGTTGGAACATCTGTATTGATGAAGTAGTCAAAGAGTTTGACATCATCAAAATGGTAGATGAACCTTGTATATACAAAAAGGTAGTAGGGAGTATGGTGATGATCCTCGTAGAGTACGTGGATGACATACTCTTGGTAGGGAAGGAGTTTCCTATGCTACGCTCGATCAATCTCCACTTATCACAATGATTCTCCATATAGGATCAAATTGATACCTCCTAAATCCTGAGTTATCATCTATGAGATAGATGTAATTGGATGCTAGGAATCTCACTAGTAGTAGTAAGATGGTATCAATCGATCCTGAGGAGAATCACTGGAAGGGTTCCAGGGTGATAAAGACGACTGAATGTCAGTCACAGGCATTGTCTTTACCCTCAGTGAAGGGACGGTATGTTGGAAAAGTTCCAAGCTAGATACCGTGGCATACTAGACGATTAAGGCTGGATACATCGCTACTTAAGATGCTACCAAAGAGGAAGTCTGGGTGTATAATAGTTCATGAGATGAATTTAGTTCCTCCCATTGTGTGACAATGGAGTTGTGGCTTATGCCAAGGAACGTCCGTCCCATCAGTGATCCAGACATATTCTAAGGCAGTATCACCTGAGCATGGAGATGGTTGATCTCCAGGGTGATCGAGGTTAGGAGAGCAGGCTCAGAGGATAACACGGCGGATCCACTCACGAAGGCCTATTCCCAGAGAGAGACTTTTATGGGATGGTTGAGTATGAGATACTACAACCACTGCTACAGATGGCCCTAGTGCAAGTGGGAGATTGTTAGTTATATGTATGCCCTAGAGGCCATTACTGTACATTGGATGTATATTGTAGTGGATGCTGGGACATATATAGGGAGGACTTTCTTGCTCGACATGATAGTATGCTATCTGGTTGCTCTTTACCTTAACGTGTACACTGATTGTCTCTCTGTTACATGTTGGTAAAGCCCTTAGGATGTGTACTTGACTACCTGGACTATGATGCGGATCATACTAGTGGGGACATGGTAGTCCATAAGTACATCCTTCAAGGTCCCTAGTCGTGGGTATATCGAGACAGGGCATCGATATACCAGTGTAGACTACCGTATACCTTCTCGACCCATACAGATGGGCGATGGATGATCCCATATCCATTGGTGTTTGACATCAGAGATGATATACGGGTGCTCAGTGGAGACTGGGTACACTGGACGGACTCGCCGAGAACTCCCAGATGGTATTATACCTTACGTCAGATGGCAGTTCTCTGGTGACACTGGTACAGAGTAGTCTGTTGACCCGAGATCGTCATAGAGTCTTGTGTGGTTCCCACTGTGCTTTGATTTCCACCTTACCACGTCCAAGAGGGCGTGCAAAACGGTGGTTTTTGGGTACAGTCCCGAATCACATGGAGGCAATGAGCGATAGGAGGGGATTCGTCTCTCCCGGTATAGGGAGTTGATGTTGCGCTGTGTTCGATTGGCTATAACCGGAAATCCCTGGCCAGGGTTGCTGAGAATTACTGGTAAGTGTTACTTGTTGTTTCTCGAACTGTCATAGACCTCATATCGACACGACTTATCGAGCTATTGGGGTCTGACGTTTACCACCCCTAGGCGAGATATGCGACATATCAGACGATCAGACCGGACTGTACGGTAAGTGTTACTGGTTGGATTCACAGGAGTGTGAGCGGGCTTGCTCGTCAATCTTCTGATCGCTCAATACCCGGGTGGCCGTTACGTTTAGCAGACCGCTTGCGGCTTGTGGATGATTGATATGATCATCATATACTGCCGGCGTATTGACGAGTCTTTAGAGTCCTACACAGAGGTTTCCTGGCTCAAGCGAAACGAAATAGGAGCGCATATGAGATATGTGCGGGACCGAGAATAATGTGTGTATGTGATACCGTATTTCATTCTCACGATGAATGTATCGAATGGTTGTATGCGATATAACCTAGTTATCGAATCAAGGATTGATTCGATAAATCGATACATTGGATATTAGTCGGTCATATGAGATATGACCGGATCGTTAAATCAAGTGTTGATTTGATGATTTAATGCATAATTATATATTTGATATATTACTTTGCATTAACTAGTATTGGTTCACTTTAAAAGGATTTTCTCACTTGAAGTACACAACTTGTATATGTGATATACTTTTGTGTACTTGTTTGTATCATGTTTAATGATACATGCTCACTTGGGTGTAGTTTTGGTTTAAACCTTGGTTATGTAAATGGTTAAGGTTTTTATTTATTCATTCATTTATTTATTTTCTTTTGGCAAGAAATAAAATGGTTGCTAATTTTGTTTTATATTGAAAGTTCATGAAGGTTTGAAAAGTTGACCATTTTGTTTCTTTCCTTTAACCTAACCATTCCACTTAACCCTAGTTGATTCTCTACACCTAATCATATTCTTGCTTCTTCTTCTTCTTCTTGACTTGAAGAAAAAGCTTGCTATCAACAATGGCAACTTGTGAAAATGAGTGAGAAATCCAATTCTAAAGTGAACCCACCTCCTATTTCTTCATCCTCTACCTCTTGCCAAGAAGTATAGGGTGTTCTCTTCACAAGTTTCATGACTTGGTGAAGTGGGAGCTTGATCTTGTGATGCCTCGACGTAGATCATCTTCGGCATCGAAGTCGACGACCTAGCCCGCCCATTTTTCTGATGAAGCCGACGCTAGAGCCCGGGATTCGATTTGGACAACGAGGAGACTTCATTGCGGAGCTATGGAGGTGGAGAACCGGATCTACAAAGGTTGTATTTCCGTTCTTGTAGTTAAGTTGTTAACTAGTTTCATTTGTCGCCTAAAATTCTAGTTAACGATCCGTATTAGGGTTTCTCGGCACATGTAAAATTGTTAAATTGGCATGGTTGATGCCTTGTGAGACCTCATTAGTGTGCCTAGGAACCCTACACACATAAAAAATACCAATCGTAGAACAAAATCCTCAAAATACCAAAATCCAACAACAGAAATATGAAATTCAAATCACCAAATCACAATCGTAAACACTTTCGTCAATGCGCGCCTCTTTCCTCTGATGTCGATTGCTTCAAACTCGTCTCTTTGTAGCTGTGCTGACTGCGCTACCAACGGCAATACTCATATCTAGAGTCTCCCACGTAGTCGATCCCTTCACCTGATATCCGGACTAGATTAAACTTTTCGATCGATCCATCAAAATCCCATAATTCCCCAAGAGCTCAACACTCAAGTACAGCTTAAAAATATCCGGTACATACCCCAGCATCGATGGTCCAGCCGTAGAAGGGCAAACCCAAGCCTCACTAATGGCACCACAGAACTGCCGTAAACCCTAAGGTTCAAGGGCGTTCTCGTGGTCATTATGTCGAGTTAGGGTTTCATTCTTCTAGAGGGTCTATCGAAATACCCGCATGTTCTTCCGAATACCTTAAACTTGGGAAAATGGCTTTCTGATAATCGTTCGAACCCTTTAACTTCATCTGGACGGCATGTGAATACCCTTCGTCCGCACGCTAAGCAATGCTTCAATCCTCAAGAATAACAAATACCCTATGGTTATCGCATTCAAGCCGCAGCTCCTTCAGCCCGTGCGCCCGTGGTAACAGAAACCACCCTCCGATATTGACGAAGATAGATCAAAGGAACGAATGAAATACGGTGCAAACAAATGTACATCCTAAGGCTCCTTAAGCAGAGTAGCGTATCGTAAGTATGCCGCGGACCATACCCACGGTACGTTACTCTACCTAAATCGCCTACTCCATCAACCAAGGGTCACCTAGACTTATACAAGGTTAAACCTAGCGCTCTGATACCAACTTTGTCACGACCCGAAAGTACGGAATGTGACCGGCACTTAGATTACGAAGCGTCTAGAGGCGCAACGTAACCTAAGTAAGCCGAAGCCCAGAAATCTAAACCATAATAGAAGAAGAAGTAAAAGAAAACATGAAGAAAACAAGTTTAAAAGCAACATCCAATTTCTCAAAAATTTCGGCAGAGTCTCCTTTGTAAAAACTGGCCCCAAACGGTTACAAACAAGAATGAATACATATAACCAATAAAAAGCATCCCTAACGGGAGCTAGCTCAACGCCAATAGGCGGAAACAACCACAACAAGCATAATAATATACAACGCCAAAGGGCGAGGCTCAAAGCTCAAAAGAAAGCAAATCCACCAAGCCAGAATAATACATGCGCGACTCTAAAGTCGAAATAAATAACTGGTCCAGTAAACAATCAAGTAATACAAGTTTGGTTGATGGAGCTTACTAGATACAAATGAAATAATAAAAATACAACGGCGGTCCAGATACAAATGAACCAACCTACCGTGCAAATCACCCGGAATGAAACGATGTGCCAGCAAACTGCCAAAGAACCCTGTACATCAACCTGTAATAAAATTTGGCACAACGGGGGTGAGTTGCCAACTCCTGAGTAGAAGATATCTGCGAAAAGAAATCGAATGCACGATGCTGTCCTAGGTCATAATAATATACTAATATAATACTAATCATCTAGTAAGACAGGATAATAAGCTACGTGTAAGTGCAAAGCTCTGTGGTCGTGTCAGTGCCTCATATAGTACTATGTCATATGAATGAGTATGCGTGCACCATGAATGCAAAATAACCAATCCTGAAATCTAGATATATCTGTATAAGAAATCTTTAGCTTTTATCATGGTAAAATGTGTATAGAAATCTGAAATATCAACGATGAAATCCATGGAAATCCGTGTCAAGCATCGACACAAAACATGTAAATCTCAAGTCTCAATACCTCATAATCTCAATGTCACATAGTCTCAATATCTCGGGCTCCGTCAGTCCGGATCGGCCCATATCATCAAATCTCACGACAACGGTCGGTATCCTCCGGATATCCGCCGCGCCAGACATCACCGGTAGGTAGCCTTCCCCTGCCAGGCTCATCGTCTACAACTCGATCTTCTTGCCCCGGGATACCATACTGGGCCCACCATGTACCTGAGACGGTTCATCCACTCCTCGAATCGGGTCTCGAAATCCAACAGAAAACATGAAATCTCATGGTGGACGACACATACATCACGAGAAAACCGCATCTTATATTTTAAAAAGAGAGGAGGAGAGAGAGAGAAGTTTGTTTTATATATTTTTGCGGTTTTCCCCAAAATCCAGAAATCTCATAGAAATCCAAAATTCCAAAATCATGAGTAAATATATGATAAGTGTCGGCATATGCCCCATAATACTGCATGATGACATGAAAATGTGAATGCATGAAATGTCTAAGTAATAAATGCCATGTCTATACTAATACCAAAGAGTAATCATAATATTATATCGATCTAGCTGTTTTCTGATTCTATCAATAAAAGATAATATGATCTAAAGTGTACGTGACATAGCAATTACCGATGATGATGTGTGTGAGCCGGCAAATAAGTGTGCGTGGAATATGCGCATCATCGGTAATGGTGCGGTGTCCTAACAGGCAAAGTTTATACTGATTATAGAAACATATGTATGAACATGCAATATTATGATTACAGTATGAATGTAAAGACAGATGTGCAATAACCACTCATTGGATATACAAGTATAACTACAACTATATGTCTCGAGCCTAACTAGTGTCCATCTAACCTCTTAAAGAACTAAACCTAAGAACTAGTCGATAAGAAATAAGAGTACACCTAAAGTCTGAGTCCATATCTCTAATAGTCGGCGATCCAGCCTCAATAGCGTCACGTACGTAGTACGATTTCCTCGAAACAAGAGTGCGGATCAATCATCACATCTATGCCTCGTACGGTAAAACCCATCGTACGACATCCCAATATTGGGGTACGGGTCAAGTATCACCTACGTGTCTCATCATTCGTATAATATCATCATCAACACATGTCATGATCAAGGTGCTATACTGTAATCGCATACATCAATCATATATCATTGTCAGCATAAATATACATCGTTAATTTATCCATAGAAATGTCATGTCACATATATCATATCTTGATCAAGTCACATATGTCAAGTCGTGATTAAGTCACATATATGTATTTATCATATCGTGATCAAGTTACACATATCTCATATCAGACTTTCAGGCATAGGTTACGGTCCGGGTTCTATTTAGAGTCCCATATACTTCAATATCATCACCATCCTTTATTATTGTTCATGTATACAAATCCATTATCTCATTTCCTAATGATCCGCTAATATCATAACACGACTGTATAGCCAAGAATAACGGCATCAAGCCCAGTTATATTGTTTCGTACCCGTGTATCATATCACATCCTTGTATCACATATACGTATTATGTATATATATATGTATACCTACCCTGGTCCTATATATATATACACATACACGTATACACCATGTCTAGTCTCAGTGTGTGCGTGTGTGTGTATCTACCTAAAACCTACGAATCTCTTCCAAGGTATTCATCCTCTGCTATGGTCTTTCTAAATCAGTCAAGTCCAACCTAGGGTCACTACTAGGGTCCTACTCACCGAAATTCTATGGTCACGTCTGGCTTCCTAATGGCAATAAGTACTATCCCTATTCTACGTTTGCGGGGGTGCTAAATGCCATCCACCCGACTTCCCCCCGTAGATATACATCTACTCACCTGGTCCATGTCTGCCGAAGACGGTGTCGCCATCCTCTTCTTCATCGCCCGCAGTCCATGTGAGGGGTACCTATACGCAAACATATATAGTATCGTAAACTGAATCATGCACAAAAGTCAAAACGACGCACGGAACGCGCATAGGTTAAAACCTATGTCTCGTTCACGCAAAAGAACCAAATATCGCTCGATATCGGCGTACAAACTCCGATTAACCGAGATAAACATTAACAAACAACTCGTAGTTTCCAAAACCCATTACTTATAATATAAAACTTGGTTTAAATCATCGGAATCCTAAAATCGATCAAATCATCCAAATTCGGAAAACCTTGAAAATGTCAATACACCGTTTTACTTCAAAACTTGACGTTTAATGAAACTAATGGTCATAATATTCATTAAATAGAATAACTAGATTATACAAACCACTACTATATTTTTATTAGACAAGTTTGTATTAATACAAAATTCCTAGTTTGCAACTTTTATAAATTTTCAACATCTTACAAGCAAAATTCCACAATTCCACAACAAAACTTGGTTTTGCATGAATTAACTTTTCAAACTACAATTTATAATGATGATAATATAATGAAACCATAAATTAGATTTTAACTCTCATTTATTTAAGAATTTCCAAAAACTAGTTAGCAAAAATAGCATTTTTATTACTATTTTTTTCAATTATCAAAAGAAACTAGTGACCAAACTAAGTTTTTCATTCCACTAACAAATTAATACCCTCATTAAAACAACAATCTAATGTTACAAACATTAATTGAAATTTATCTCATCAATATATATAATATATAGAAATCTAGTTTGCAAAAATGGTTTAATTTAAACAATTTTGGATAACAATTTACAATATAACAACCATGCATGATTTTCCATTTCCAAAAGTGTTAAACTAGGTATTATAACCCTAATGAATTAATAAAACCATAACTTGATTTTACAAACCCTAACTTGAATTTAAAAACTTGCAAATAGAATTAATTTAATAAATCTAATTATGCTTAAAAGAAACATCTAATAAAAATAAATCAAAAGAAAAGATTTATATACCTTCACAACATGAAATCCAAACATGAAAATGAGCCTCAAAAATGAGTGCTTTCCATCTCCAAAATCCATGTAAAGATGAGCAAAAGAATAGAGGGTAGGAATTAATTAGGATTTTGTGGATTTTTATTTGGATTTTTAATGAATTTTTTATGGATTTTGCAATAAAAATCAAGTGGAGAAATAGGGGGGCTTCCATGATGAGGAGGCCGGCCAATTTATGGAGGTGAGGGAGAGAAAGAAAAGAGTGAAGAATCATGTAGAATGTTCCCGCAAAATATCACCCTTTAATGTCTTTTCAACACTTTAATTAATTTCTTTCATTTCTTTTCTAAACAACTCAAGAAAAATCTAAAAACATGGTTAAAATTTGCAACTAAATTTTGCATGATAAACACTAAATTATAATATGCAATGGTTCATTTTTACAAATTAAACCCCTTCAAATTTGAAATTTACATTAATTTAGTGCAATAATAAAGCTTATGTTAATATTTAAAATAATTAATTTTGGAAAAATATTTAATTAAACTAAAAATTTATAAGTGACTAAATAAACACCATTTACTAGAAATATCATAATTAAAATAGGTATTTTTAAATTTATAGTGAAAAATAATTACGGTTTTGTTTTACGAAAAATACGTTTTACTTTACCGAAAATCAAAAAATTCACTTAAACGATTTTATTTATTCAATTATTTTTAAAACGTTACAAATATGGACCTTGAATCCATATTTCTCCATACAAAAGAACTGTATGGAGAGCAATCCCGTATCGCCAGATACGAAGTCTCGAAAAAGCTGTTTTCGGCGAGATTGGCCGTCGGATCATCGGTAGCGGAACACGTGATTAAGATGATTGGCTTCATTGAGGAGCTCGCGGACCATGGGACCATTTTACAGAACGAGCTCTACACGGACTTGATTCTCCAGTCCCTTCCTTCCACTTACGCCCAGTTTATCCTGAACTTCAACTTGTAAGAAAAAGAAGTTGAACTTTCAGAACTCCTCAACATGCTGAGGAGTGCAGAGGGCACCCTACAGAAAGGTAGGGAAACATCCACTTTGTTTGTAAGAGGATCTTCCTCTTTTAGGTCCAAGGCTAAAGCTAAGGGAAAGAAGAAGAAAGCCCCCGCCAAACCAAGGGGCGGTGCTAGTAAAGTGGATACGAAGGGAAAGACAAAGGAGACAAAGGTAGCGGGAAAGCTTGTAGGAAAGGAAGAATGCTTTTACTGTCACAAGAGTGGAGACTGGAAAAAGGATTGCAGGGCTTAGAAGGACAGAAACCAGGATCTGAAGCAAGTTGCGGCTTCAGCTTCTGGTGTGTATGTTATTGAAAATTGTCTATCAATAAACTCTACATTCTGGGTATTGGATACCGGATCAGGATCTCATATCTATAATTCTTTACAGGCACTGAGAAGGCGTAGGGTTTTGAAGGCAGCTGATATGACCCTCAGAGTTGCAAACGGAGCTGGCATGGATGCTGAGTTCGTGGGGGACTATCACCTGGGATTGTCAGATGGACACGTTTTGGTTTTGCGTAATTGTTATTTTGTACCCAATGCAACCTGTAATATCATATCTGTATCTTTATTATCTAAAGAAGGTTATGAACTTGCATTTGTAAGCAATGTTGTAAACATTCACCTTAATCTAGTTTTGATTGGGTCAGGTACATTAAGCAATGGTATATACGTATTAAACCAACCACAGATTTTCAACATCCAGAATACACACAAAAGAATGTCTCCGGAAACAAATCAGGCTTTCTTATGGCATTGTAGACTGGGTCACATCAATGAGAGAAGGTTGACGAAGTTACATACAGAAGGATATTTGGATCCGTTAGAATATCAATCATATGCAACTTGTCAATCCTGTCTCAAAGGAAAGATGACAAAGACTCCGTTCACTGGACACGAAGTAAGAGCGAGCGAGCTTTTGAGACTCGTACACAGCGACGTGTGCGGTCTAATGTCTACGCTTGCGCGAAGCGGTTATTCTTACTTCATTACTTTTACGGATGACTTTTCAAGGTACGGATATGTCTTCTTAATGAAACATAAATCCGAAGCTTTTGGAAAATTCCAGGAATATAAGAATGAAGTAGAAAAACAAACATGCAAAAGTATCAAGACACTGAGATCTGATCGAGGTGGTGAATACTTAAGTGCCGAGTTCCTGGATTACTTAAAAGAGAATGGAATTCTCTCTCAGCTTACTCCTCCATACACTCCGCAACATAACGATGTATCGGAGAGACGGAACCGAACCCTATTGGATATGGTACAGTCCATGATGAGTAACGCTGAGTTACCGCGATCATTCTGGGGATATGCGCTAGAATCAGCTGCATTCCTTTTGAACCGAGTTCCAACTAAGACTGTGCCTACCACACCATATGAGAAATGGAGTGGGAAGAAACCCTATTTTTAATATCTGAAGATCTAAGGATGTTCAGCTTTTGTCAAAAAGCAGCATGCGGACAAACTCGAGGCACGCTCAGTACTGTGCAAGTTTGTGGGATACCCAAAGAACTCCAGAGGGTATCTCTTCTATTACGCAGAGGAACAAAAGTTCTTTGTTTCTCGTAATGCCCATTTTCTGGAACACCGGTTCTTAGAAAAGGAAATTAGTGGGAGCGCAATAGAACTGGAAGATTTTCCAGAACCACAGACTATTACTGAAAGCTTAGTTGAACCAGAGGGTTCAAAAGAAAAGGACATTCCTACGTCGCTCCGCAGGAGTAGTAGGCAGTCTCATCCGCCCGAGAGATACTACGGTTTTCTTATAGACGGGGATAGAGAGGATTGCATCATTGATTATGATGAGCCGGCTAGCTTCCAGCAGGCCATTCAAGGCGTTGAATCGGTAAAATGGCTGGATGCAATGCGGACCGAAATGGAGTCCATGTACACCAACAAAGTATGGACGTTGGACGTTGCTCCAGATGGGGTAAAACCCGTAGGATGCAAGTGGATCTTCAAAAGGAAGATTGGTGTAGATGGACAGGTTGAGACCTATAAGGCTAGACTTGTTGCAAAGCGTTTTCGTCAAAGACCTGGTTTGGACTATAACGAGACCTTTTCTCCAGTGGCTATGCTGAAATCCATTCGGATCCTTCTTGCCATTGCTGCCTTCCACGATTATGAGATTTGGCAGAAGGACGGAAAGACCGCTTTTCTAAATGGAAATTTAGAGGAGTGTGTCTATATGGACCAGCCAGAGGGTTTCATTCAGAGCGGGAGCAGCGGAAAGGTGTGCAAGTTGCTTAAATCCATCTATGGACTAAAGCAGGCATCGCGGAGTTGGAACATCTGTTTTGATGAGACGGTCAAAGAATTTGGCGTTATCAAAAATCCAGATGAACTATGCATCTATAGTAGATTTGTAGCAAGAACTGTCGTATTCCTCGTATTGTACGTGGATGACATTCTTTTAATAGAAAATGACATTCCTGTGCTACAATCTGTCAAAGGGTTCTTGTCACACAAGTTCTCCATGAAAGACCTGGGTGATGCCTCGTACATTCTAGGGATCCGGATCTTTCTTGACAGATCCAAGAGGATATTAGGACTTTCACAGTCCAGGTACATCGACACCATACTGAAAAGATTCAGTATGGAAGATTCCAAGCGCGGTAATCTATCGGCTTGTCATGGGATCACCCTCTCCAAAGAGATGTCTCCCAAGACTAATTTGGAAAGGGATCGCATGTCTATTATGCCCTACGCTTCTGTGGTAGGCTCTATAATGTATGCGATGTTGTGTACCAGACCAGATGTAGCTTATGCACTGAGTGTGGTAAGCCGGTATCAGTCAAACCCTAGGGAGAAGCACTGGATAGCAGTAAAGAACATTCTCAAGTACCTGAGAAGGACTAAGGAGATGTTCTTGGTGTATGGAGGAAAAGACCTCCAGATCAAGGCTTTTGTTGACTCCAGCTTCCAGAGTGACAAGGATGATTCTAAGTCCATGTCGGGTTATGTCTTTACCCTCAATGGAGGGGCGGTGTGTTGGAAGAGTTCCAAACAGGAAACCGTTGCTGACACGACGATGGAAGCAGAATATATCGCTGCTGCAGATGCCGCAAAAGAAGCCGTCTGGATAAGGAAGTTCTTAACAGAACTTCAGGTGGTTCCGTCCATTGGTTTTCCAATACCTCTGTATTGCGAAAACAACGGGGCTATAGCTTTAGCGAAGGAAACCAGGTCCCATCAGAAGTCCAGACACATCTTGAGGCGGTATCACCTGATCAGGGAGATCGTGGGTCGCCAGGAGATCGAGGTTCGGAGAGTTGCTACGGAAGATAACACTGCTGATCCATTCACGAAGGCCTTACCCCAGACTCAGTTCGAGCGGCTGATCGAGATAATAGGTCTTCGATACGCCTGTACTTGGCCTTAGTGCAAGTGGGAGATTGTTAGTGTATATGCCCTAGAGGCCATTACTGTATCATACTAGTTTGTATATTACTTAATGGAAGATTGGGATATTCACCTTGTACAGACAATCTTGCTCAAAATGGTAGTATGCTACTTAGTTTGTTTCTACTTTAATGTGTACATGTGTTTCTTTTAGTATATCACCTATACACATTAGTGGTGTAGGGTTCCTAGGCACACTAATGAAGTCTCACAAGTGATCAAACATGGCCAATTAAAATTTTACGGGTGCCTACAAACCCTAATACGGATCGTCAACTAGATATATAAGCGATGCAAGCATGTAAACGAATTAAATGCTAAAGGAAAGTGACTACAACCTTTGTAGATCCGGTCCACCACTTCCTAAGCTCCACGATGATGTCCCTCCGCTGTCCAAATCGGAATCCGGACTCTAGCATCGGCTTCATCGAAGAAATGGGCGGGCTTGGTCGTCGGCTTCGATGCCGAAGATGATCTACGTCGAGGCATCGCTAGATCAAGCTCCCACTTCACCAAGTCATGAAACTTGTGAAGAAAACACCCTATACTACTTGGCAAGAGGTAGAGGATGAAGAAATAGGAAGTGGGTTCACTTTAGAATTGGATTTCTCACTCAATAGCTCAAGTTGCCATTGATGGAGCAAGCTTTCTTCATGTTGATGATGAAGAAGAAGATGAGAAAGAATTATGATAAGTTAATTAAAAGATAAAATAAAATGATACTTATCATATCTTTAACCTTAGTTAGGTGTAGAGAATTGACTAAGGTTAGTTTGAAGGGTTAGGGTTAAGCATGAAGACAAAATGGTCACTTAGTCAAAGTTTCAAGAAGCTTCAACTACAAACAAATCAAGCCACCATTTTCTATTCTTTTGCCAATAAGAAATAAATAAATAAATCAATAAAAAGATAAAAGAATAAGTAAATAAAATGAAACCCTAACCATTCATATAACCATGGTCAATTCTTTACACAAACCCAAGCTTGCATGTATCATCAAACATGATACAATCTTGTGCACAAAAGTATATCACATATACAACTTGCACATTTCAAGTGAGAAAATCCATTTAAAGTGAACCAATACTAGTTAATGCAAAGTGATATATCAAATATAAAATTAAACATTAAATCATTAAATCAACACTTGATTTAACGATCCGGTCATATCGCATATAACAGACTAGTATCCTATGTATCGGCTTATCGAATCAATCCTTGATTCGACAACTAGGTTATATCGCATATAACCAATCGATACATTCATCGCGAGAATGGAATACGGTATCACATACACGCATTATTCTCGGTCCCGCACATATCCCATATGTGCTCCTATTTCGTTTCGCTTGAGCCAGGAAACCTCTGTGTAGGACTCTAAAGACTCGTCAATACGCCGGCAGCAGATGATGATCATATCAAACACCCACAAGCCGCAAGCGGTCTGCTAAACGTAACGGCCACCCGGGTATTGAGCGATCAGATGATCGACGAGCAAGCCCGCTCACACTCCTGTGAATCCAACCAGTAACACTTACCGTACAGTCCGGTCTGTTCGTCTGATATGTCGCATATCTCGCCTAGGGGTGGTAAATGTCAGACCCCAATAGCTTGATAAGTCATGCCGACGTAAGGTCCATAACATGTGTGAAACTACTGATAACACTTACCAGTAGATCACCGCAACCCTGGCCAGGGATTTCCTGTTATGGCCAGTCGAGCATAGCGCAACATCAACCCCCAATACCGGGAGAGACGAATCCCCTCCTATCGCTCATTGCCTCCATGTGAATCGGGACTGTACCCAAAAACCACCTGTTTGCACGACTCAGTAGAGCCGTGGTAGGGTGGAAATCAAAGCACAGTGGGAGACACACAAGACTCTATGACGATCTCGGGTCAACAGACTAAGCTGTACCAGTGTCACCAGAGAACTGCCATCTGACGTGAGGTATAATACCATCTGGGAGTTCTCGGCGAGTCCGTTCAGTGTACCCTGTCTCCACTGAGCACCCGTATACCATCTCTGATGTCAAACACCAATGGATATGGGATCATCCATCGTCCATCGCATGGGTCGAGAAGATATACGCTAGTCTACTCTGGAATATCGATGCCCCGTTTCGATATTCCCTCGACTAGGAACATTGAAGGATGTACTCATGGACTATCCAGGCCCCACTAGTATGATCTGCATCACAGTCCTGGAAGTCGAGTACACATCCTAAGGGCTTTATCAACATGTAACAGAGAAACAGAAAGTATACACGTTAAGATAAAGAGCAACCAGATAGCGTACTATCATGTCGAGCAAGAAAGTCCTACCTATATATATCCCAGCATCCACTACAATATACATCCAATGTACAGTAATGGCCTCTAGGGCATACATATAATTAACAATCTCCCACTTGCACTAGGGCCATCTGTAGCAGTGGTTGCAGTATCACATACTCAACCATCCCCTAAAAGTCTCTCTTTGGAAAAAGGCCTTCGTGAGTGGATTCGCCGTGTTGTCCTCTGTGTCTACTCTCCTAACCTCGATCACCCTGGAGATCAACTATCTCCATGATCAGGTGATGCTGCCTCAGATTATGTCTGGGTCACTGATGGGACCAGGGTTCCTAGGCCAAAGCCACAGTTCCATTGTCACACAATGGTAGGAACCTAGTTCATCCTATGAACCAATATACACCCAAACTGTCTCTTTGGTAGTATCTTTAATAGCGATGTTACCAGCCTTTATCGTCTAGTTTGTCACGGTATCTAGCTTGGAAATCTTCCAACATACCGTCCCTTTACTGAGGGTAAAGACAATGCCTGTGACTGACATTCAGTCGTCTTTATCACTCTGGAACCCTTCCAGTGATTCTCCCCAGGATCGATTGATACCATCTCACTACAACTAGTGAGTATCCTAACATCCAATTAGATCTATCTTATAGATCCAAAGCTTAGGATTTAGTATGTATCACTTTGATCCTATATGGAAAATCATTGTGATAAGCGGAGATTGATCGAGCGTAGCATAGGAAACTCCTTCCCTAACAAGAGTATGTCATCCACGTACTCTACGACGATCGTCACCATACTCTCTACTACCTTTTTGTTTATACAAGGTTCATCTACCAATTTTGATGATGTCAACTTCTTTGACTAATCCATCAAAACAGATGTTCCAACTCCGCGATGCCTGCTTTATCCTATAAAGCATCTTGCACACGTTTCCGCTGCTTCCACTGTCTACGAGGCCCTCTGGCTGTGTACTTATAGATGCACTCTTCTAAAACATCATTTAGAAAAGTAGTCATGGCACCCAACCACCAGATATCGTAGTCATGGTATGTAGCCGTGGCAAGTAGGATCTGGATGGACTCAAGCATAGTCTGTAGGGTTCCTAGGCACCCTAATGAGGTCTCCCAAGGCATCAACCATGCCAATTTCAAATTTAAACGGTGCCGAGAAACCCTAGAACGGATCGTTGGCTAGATTTCTAGGCGAAACAATAAACTAGTTAACACTTAACTACAAGTAAACGGAAATACAACCTTTGCAGATTCGGTGCTCCACCTCCATAGCTCCGCAATGAAGTCCTCTTGCTGTCCAAAACAAATTCCGGGCTCTAGCGTCGGCTTCATCGGAGAATAGGCGAGCTAGGTCGTCGATGTCCATGCCGAAGATGATCTACGTCGAAGCATTGCTAGATCAAGCTCCAACTTCACCAAGTCAAGAAAACTTGTGAAGGAAACACACTCTACTACTTGGCAAGAGGTAGAGGATGAAGAAATAGGAAGTGGGTTCACTTTAGAATTGGATTTCTCACACTTTTCATCAATCCACCATTGATGAAGTGAAGCTTTCTTCAATGAAGAAGATGAAGAAGAAGAAGAAAGTGTTATGATAAGTTGATTAGAATAATTGAAAAAGAATTATCCTTATCATAACATGAACCATGGTTTGATGTAGAGAGTTAACTCAAGTTAGATGAATGGTTAGGGTTTGAAGAAGAAGACAAAAAGGTTACATGAGTCAAAGTTGCATGAAGCTTCATGAAGCTTCATGTAAGAAAGCAACCTTTTTATTTTCTTTTCCCTTTTTCTTTTAATCCAAATTAAAAGATAAAAGAATAAATGAATAATAAATAAAACCCTAACCATTTACTTAACCAAGGTTTAACTCTTTACACAAAACCTAGTAATCTTGCATCATCAAACAAGATACAATCAAGTGCACAAAAGTATATCACATATACAATGTGCACACTCGAGTGAGAATATTCATTTAAAGTGAACCGATACGAGTCAATGCAAAGTAATATATCAAATATATAATTATACATTAAATCATTAAATCAACACTTGATTTAACGATCCGGTCAGATCACATATAACCGACTAGTATCAAATGTATCGGCTTATCGAATCAATCCTTGATTCGATAACTAGGTTATATCGCATACAACCATTCGATACATTCATCGCGAGAATAGAATACGGTATCACATACACGTATTATTCTCGGTCCAGCACATATCTCATATGCGCTCCTATTTCGTTTCGCTTGAGCCAGGAAACCTCTGTGTAGGACTCTAAAGACTCGTCAATACGCCGGCAGCAGGTGATGATCATATCAAGCACCCACAAGCCGCAAGCGGTCTGCTAAACGTAACGGCCACCCGGGTATTGAGCGATCAGAAGATCGACGAGCAAGCCCGCTCATACTCCTGTGAATCCAACCAGTAACACTACCGTACAGTCCGGTCTGATCGTCTGATATGTCGCATATCTCGCCTAGGGGTGGTAAACGTCAGACCCCAATAGCTCGATAAGTCATGTCGATATGAGGTCTATAACAATTCGAGAAACTACTAGTAACACTTACCAGTAAATCTCAGCAACCCTGGCCAGGGATTTCCTGTTATAGCCAATCGAACACAGCGCAACATCAACCCCCTATACCGGGAGAGACGAATCCCCTCCTATCGCTCATTGCCTCCATGTGATTCGGGACTGTACCCAAAAACCACCGTTTTGCACGCCCTCTTGGACGTGGTAAGATGGAAATCAAATCACAGTGGGAACCACACAAGACTCTATGACGATCTCGGGTCAACAGACTACTCTGTACCAATGTCACCAGAGAACTGCCATCTGACGTCAGGTATAATACCATCTGGGAGTTCTCGGCGAGTCCGTCCAGTGTACCCAATCTCCACTGAGAACCCGTATATCATCTCCGATGTCAAACACCAATGGATATGGGATCATCCATCGCCCATTTGTATGGGTCGAGAAGGTACACGCTAGTCTACTCTGGTATATCGATGCCCCATCTCGATACACCCACGACTAGGGACTTTGAAGGATGTACTTATGGACTACCATGTCCCCATTAGTATGATCCGCATCACAGTCCAGGTAGTCAAGTACACATCCTATGGGCTTTACCAACATGTAACAGAGAGACAATCAGTGTACACGTTAAGGTAAAGTTCAACCAGATAGCATACTATCATGTCGAGCAAGAAAGTCCTCACTATATATGTCCCAGCATCCACTACAATATACATCCTATGTATAGTAATGGCCTCTAGGGCATACATATAACTAACAATCTCCCACTTGCACTTGGGCCATCTGTAGCAGTGGTTTGAAGTATCTCATACTCAACCATCCCATAAAAGTCTCTCTCTGGGAACAGGCCTTTGTGAGTGGATCCGCTGTGTTGTCCTCTGAGTCTACTCTCCTGACCTCGATCCCCTGGAGATCAACCATCTCCATGATCAGGTGATACTGCCTTAGAATATGTCTGGATCACTGATGGGACCGGCGTTCCTCGGCATAAGCCACAACTCCATTGTCTCACAATGGTAGGAACATAGTTCATCTCATGAACCAATATACACCCAAACAGCCTCTTCGGTAGCATCTTAAGTAGCGATGTATCCTGCCTTTATCGTCTAGTATGCCACGGTATCTAGCTTGGAACTCTTCCAACATACCGTCCCTTTACTGAGGGTATAGACAATGCCTGTGACTGACATTCAGTCGTCTTTATCACCCTGGAACACTTCCAGTGATTTTCCCCAGGATCAATTGATACCATTTCACTACAACTAGTGAGAATCCTAACATCCATTTAGATCTATCTCATAGATCCAAAATCCAGGATTTAGGAGGTATCACTTTGATCCTATATGGATAATCATTGTGATAAGCGGACATTGATCGAGCGTAGCATAGGAAACTCTTTTCCTATCAAGAGTATGTCATCCACGTACTCTACGAGGATCATCACCATACTCCCTACTACCTTTTTGTTTATACATGGTTCATCTACCATTTTGATGATGTCAAACTCTTTGACTAATTCATCAAAACAGATGTTCCAACTCCGCGATGCCTGCTTTATCCTATAAAGCATCTTGCACACGTTTCCGCTGCTCCCACTGTCTACGAGGCCCTCTGGCTGTGTACTTATAGACTCCCTCTTCTAAAACATCATTTAGAAAAGCTGTCATGACACCCAACCACCAGATATCGTAGTCATGGTATGTAGCCGTGGCAAGTAGGATCTGGATGGACTTAAGCATAGTTACTTGAAAAGGTTTCATCATTATCCACACCTGGTTGATGACGAAAACCTTTAACAAGTCTAGCTTTGAAAGTCTCAACTTTTCCATCTACACCAAGTAATCTTCTCAAGATATACTTGCTCCTGATGGGGATTTAACCCTTCAGATATAGCAACCAAAGTCCATACTTTGTTGGTGTATAAGGATTCCATCTCAGATCGATAAACATCCAGCCATTCTTACAGAGTCTTACTCTCGATGGCCAGCTCGAAGCTAGTTGGGTCATCATCTCATGATGCAATCCTCGCTCCCACTGTCATAGAGAAACCGAAGTAACTCTCAGGTGGGTGAGGAACCCTACTAGATCGGCGGAGAGGCCGAGGTTCGTTGGTAACTATTGAATCCTTTGGTTCTTTCAAATCATCTGCTGTAATTTGTATAGCTGGAACCTTTCCAGTTCTACATTACAGACTTTGCCTCGAGCTTGTCCGGATTTTTCTTTCAGACATAGGCCGGTCAACCCCAAATCTTAACTAGCTTAAGACATGGGTTCTTCCCTTTCCATATCACATATGAAATGGTAGGCGACTGATTTGATTGGAACCTAATTCAATAGGTATGCAACTTCATAAGTGCATAACCCCCAAGAAGGAAATAGGTAACTCAGCAGTACTCATCATAGAGCACACCATATCAAATAGGGTGTATCTGCTCCGCCCCGATATACCATCGTCCTATGGTGTATACGGAGGAGTAATGCCGAGAGAGAATCTCATTCTCCTTTAAAATAGTCCAGGATTTCCGTGCTCAAGTATTCTCCTCCTCGATCTCATCAAAGGACATAATACTTATACCCGTATTTTGGTTCTCTACTTCTCGCTTATATTCTGTGAATATCTCAAAAGGTTCGGACTCATGTTTCAGCAGGAACATATGACTGAATCTTGAGAGATTATCAGAGAACGTAATGAAGTATAAAGAACCAGTCCTGGCATGTGTAGACAGGGGACCTACATACATCAACATGTATCATCCCAAGAGTTTACTAACTCCTTCTCTGTTTCTAATAAACAGGTCTATGGTCATTTTATCTTTGTGACATGACTGGCAAGTTTCATAAGATGTAAATTCAAACTTATTTAAATATGCAACTATATGTAACTTTAGCCAGTCAGGTCGCATTGATATGACCTAGTCTACAATACCTCAAGAAGGAATCGTTCAATTTTGAACTCTTCCTCTTGTGTGTGATCCGTATACTAAGAACTGTAGTTTGATTTAGAACGTCAATGCTTTTAGATAACGTGCCTGAACCGATCAACTTTTGATATAGGAAATGTTCAAAACATTATCCAACAATACAAAATTTTATCATTTCTTTACTACTAAAGAGACTGATATGATTTTGTATATCAGGTTCGGTATCTAATAGCATTCGTTCAGAATCAATGTATTTATAATACAGGGTGACAGTGACCAACAGACTTGGCTGCAACACTTGCCCCGTTTTCTGTCTCATGAAACTTATCACCCGTTCTCAGTTCTCTACCTTTCTGTAGCCCTATGTAACATATTACATATCTGGGATCCTGATCTGGTATCACATACCCAGGACGTAAAGGATACTGAGAAACAGTTCTGTATAATGAACACACCCGAAGATGATGCATCAGCATGCATTCTCTTCGTTTGGGCGGCACGGGAAATCTGGTATTCCCCAATTTCCTGCTCTGTCTTATAACAATTATAAGTTGGAGCGGGACCAACGTTCCCCAGCTCAGTATAACAAGCGGGTTCGGTTAAATATCCGTATTATTATCTTGATTAAGGCGTGATATGGTCGCTACCTGGAGAGAGAGAGAAGAAAACACTCAGCGTGCGCTCTTGCAAGAATAGATTGGTTATTTATTTTATCTAATCAGGATGGCTCCCACTGCTTTTTATCAAATCTTCCTTCAAACCCTAAAAGGAAAGACTAGCCGGGATTAATTACACACTACAAGTTCGCCAATCTTTCAGCCAGGCCAGTGTCGGTTCTTTGAGGGAGGTCCCCCGTGCTTTCGCACGAACCTAATTAATGTAAACCTCGTTTTCCCAGAGGCGTAACCTCGTTAACACCTTTCTAGACACCTACTTGATCGGCTAATTGTAATGAATAAAACTCTCCCAGGAGTAACACTTACTCGCAGCGGGTATCGGGATCCAACTATTTCATAGAAGTTATGCAATCTCATTGCAAATTTCAACACTTGAAATTCCCGATAATATTTTGCCCCCAGCACCCTATGACCTTGACGGAGGTCAACAAACCATAGGCTACTAGTCAAGTTCAACCCGTCATTTCTTGATCGAATTAAACCCACCCGCACGACCCTTGACGGAGGTCAACAAGGCCGCACGACTACCCTAACTCAATCTGCATCATATGCATAAGCAGATAAGCACCAGTCAGCTACCGCACACTACGCCTTGACAAAGGCCAACAAACGTAGCACGAATACTAACTACTACTTATCTGAAAAGACGGAGGGCTACGACAGGTTTTTCTGAAAACCTATTGCGTAATGAACTTGATATCGTTGTAGAATCAAATGATTTTAAAATGGAGTGCTTTTGAGGCTTTTCTAGTTTTGCTAAAGGAGTCACTCCCGGTGAAGGGATCGTCGGTCCTTTCCTCGTCGAATGAGGTGCTGGATATATCATATATATCACTGTGCAAAGCAAAAACACTTAAAAGCAATCAAAAGACAAACCGAGGGGTGTAGCATCTGCCAGTTATTGCTAAAGGAGTCACTCCCGGTGAAGGGATCTCGGTCCTTTCCTCATCGAATAAGGTGCAGGATATATCACATATACCGCTGTGCAAAGCAAGAACTGTAGCTACCTGTTTTATTTTGAAATTCAATTCTACAACATCTTAGGTTTCTTTTTTTTCATTAATCTCATTAATGAAGTCCCATCATTTAAATACCTAAACATCACAGATAAATACGACGTACACTTATGCCATCCGCATTCGCCTCGATGTCCCCTCGTGCACCGTTAAGTTAGGTAACTAACGGCAGAGCGGGGCAGGGCTAGCGCGGGTGTAAAACATAAGTAACGTCTATATAATATATCATATATACTATATACTGTATCTATCACAGAACATCACATGATCACATCACAGATATCGCAGCAGAAGAAACATATGAAATATTGGATATACTAGGACGTCCGTGTTTTCAATACGAGCCAGTATAAAACACGGATTCCACGGTCGTGATGAATAGCCAAACCCACACCCCTAGACCCCTACGAGAGCGGCAAGCAACCCTACCAATTCTGGAGTTAGGAGACCCGGACTCGACTCCTCGAGTTGGTCTCCCACTGGACTCCAGAACCCGGTTACTTGTGCCCTCCTCCTTGGGTCTATCCTAGTGCGGAAAAGTAAATAATATACAAAGGGTGATAACTTCCGCAACCTGGAAGCGCCCCAATAAAAGAATATTACATACAAGTTTTTACATGAATGAAAATGAAAAACACTCATCTCACACAAAAACCCCCGGCTATTCAAACACGACGATCCAATATAACATATCCAGCAACACATAACATCACATGTCATCAACGTAAGTAAATATGCGCATCCCAATTGTCGTTGACATATAGCAACGAAACCGGCGATATCACATATTACACTTACGGTCACAGAAAAGAAAGTGTAAAACTACAACAGTTGGAATCCGCAACCATCTCAGACATCGCATGCCTGACCAAATGAATTACTTAGACATCACATGCCTAACAATTATAAACCCCGCATTTCAGTCTCATTATCGAAAACACTTTTCAATATCGAGTCGGGCAATTCAACAAGATTCCCGACTGTCTGATCGAATACTCGTCGCAAACTTTAGTAGGCGGCCGCACCCCCGATACCGTCGACGAAGTGCACCAAGGCGGAACACCGCTGCCGCGAGCACCCGAACGGATGCTTTCGGCGACGGGGTTCTCCTACAGTCACTTGGTCGGGGCTATGGAGTGAGGCTGTCTATTAAGTTTACCCGGCGAGTATCCGCGTACGCTACGTGATTGCGACGGACTTTTGATCACATCAAAATTCCGTGGCAACCGATCAAGTGAGACTAAACTGCTATGTTTATAACATTCATTCAGTTATCTCATAACTCTTTGTGAATTCCAATTATTGTATCACATTCCAGATAATTAGAAAATGTTAGACTTTCTGATCGAACAATCGAACACCCAAGTTTTCCCGGTACAGCTCAACACATGAAATAAGTCTAACAACATTCAGTTCGTGCCTCAGTACCAACGGTCCAGCCGTAGAAGGGTCAAGCCAACGCCTCACATGTGGCAAGCCGTACTGCCCCAAACCCGAAGGTTCAAAGGGCAGTTCAAGACGGTCACATAATCGAGTTAAGGTTTGTTGTCTTCTAGAGGGTCCATCGCGTTACTTGCACTACTTAGAACGTCGTTAAACTACGAAAAAATCCAACACTTGGAAATTTCCCGACAGGGGAAAAATTGGGTATTTATATCCGGTCGAACTTTTTAACATATTCTATAATTTATCCGGAAAGCCACACAGACAAAATTTGACAATCCGATTGAATAATCGAATCCCCAAAACAAAACCAGAATGCTCAACTGTGGAGTAAATGTTAAAATATCCCAAAAAATACAGCATTAAGAATTAGGAATTACTGTGCAGATTGTAAAAGCTGACGTGGCTACTTGGCCGCGGAACCGCCGCAAGAGCCATGCTCTTGCCGCGGTTCCGCCGCACTATGTACGATTTAGCCGATCGAATTGCACAGTAATTCTTAAAAACACCTGCTGATTTTTCTGCATATTTTTAATATTGAAAAATCCAGAATTTTAAAAAATAGACAGAGAGCACTTTGAGAGTTAGGTTTTCGGTTCGTTCGGATTTCAAACGCCGTCTAGACTTCGCCTAAAGCTCTAGCTAGGCTCTGATACCACTGTAGGGTTCCTAGGCACCCTAATGAGGTCTCCCAAGGCATCAACCATGCCAATTTCAAATTTAAACGGTGCCGAGAAACCCTAGAACGGATCGTTGGCTAGATTTCTAGGCGAAACAATAAACTAGTTAACACTTAACTACAAGTAAACGGAAAGACAACCTTTGTAGATCCGGTGCTCCACCTCCATAGCTCCGCAATGAAGTCCTCTTGCTGTCCAAAACAAATTCCGGGCTCTAGCGTCGGCTTCATCGGAGAATAGGCGAGCTAGGTCGTCGATGTCCATGCCGAAGATGATCTACGTCGAAGCATCGCTAGATCAAGCTCCAACTTCACCAAGTCAAGAAAACTTGTGAAGGAAACACACTCTACTACTTGGCAAGAGGTAGAGGATGAAGAAATAGGAAGTGGGTTCACTTTAGAATTGGATTTCTCACACTTTTCATCAATCCACCATTGATGAAGTGAAGCTTTCTTCAATGAAGAAGATGAAGAAGAAGAAGAAAGTGTTATGATAAGTTGATTAGAATAATTGAAAAAGAATTATCCTTATCATAACATGAACCATGGTTTGATGTAGAGAGTTAACTCAAGTTAGATGAATGGTTAGGGTTTGAAGAAGAAGACAAAAAGGTTACATGAGTCAAAGTTGCATGAAGCTTCATGAAGCTTCATGTAAGAAAGCAACCTTTTTATTTTCTTTTCCCTTTTCCTTTTAATCCAAATTAAAAGATAAAAGAATAAATGAATAATAAATAAAACCCTAACCATTTACTTAACCAAGGTTTAACTCTTTACACAAAACCTAGTAATCTTGCATCATCAAACATGATACAATCAAGTGCACAAAAGTATATCACATATACAATGTGCACACTCGAGTGAGAATATCCATTTAAAGTGAACCGATACGAGTCAATGCAAAGTAATATATCAAATATATAATTATACATTAAATCATTAAATCAACACTTGATTTAACGATCCGGTCAGATCACATATAACCGACTAGTATCAAATGTATCGGCTTATCGAATCAATCCTTGATTCGATAACTAGGTTATATCGCATACAACCATTCGATACATTCATCGCGAGAATAGAATACGGTATCACATACACGTATTATTCTCGGTCCAGCACATATCTCATATGCGCTCCTATTTCGTTTCGCTTGAGCCAGGAAACCTCTGTGTAGGACTCTAAAGACTCGTCAATACGCCGGCAGCAGGTGATGATCATATCAAGCACCCACAAGCCGCAAGCGGTCTGCTAAACGTAACGGCCACCCGGGTATTGAGCGATCAGAAGATCGACGAGCAAGCCCGCTCATACTCCTGTGAATCCAACCAGTAACACTACCGTACAGTCCGGTCTGATCGTCTGATATGTCGCATATCTCGCCTAGGGGTGGTAAACGTCAGACCCCAATAGCTCGATAAGTCGTGTCGATATGAGGTCTATAACAATTCGAGAAACTACTGGTAACACTTACCAGTAAATCTCAGCAACCCTGGCCAGGGATTTCCTGTTATAGCCAATCGAACACAGCGCAACATCAACCCCCTATACCGGGAGAGACGAATCCCCTCCTATCGCTCATTGCCTCCATGTGATTCGGGACTGTACCCAAAAACCACCGTTTTGCACGCCCTCTTGGACGTGGTAAGATGGAAATCAAAGCACAGTGGGAACCACACAAGACTCTATGACGATCTCGGGTCAACAGACTACTCTGTACCAATGTCACCAGAGAACTGCCATCTGACGTCAGGTATAATACCATCTGGGAGTTCTCGGCGAGTCCGTCCAGTGTACCCAATCTCCACTGAGAACCCGTATATCATCTCCGATGTCAAACACCAATGGATATAGGATCATCCATCGCCCATCTGTATGGGTCGAGAAGGTACACGCTAGTCTACTCTGGTATATCGATGCCCCATCTCGATACACCCACGACTAGGGACTTTGAAGGATGTACTTATGGACTACCATGTCCCCATTAGTATGATCCGCATCACAGTCCAGGTAGTCAAGTACACATCCTAAGGGCTTTACCAACATGTAACAGAGAGACAATCAGTGTACACGTTAAGGTAAAGTTCAACCAGATAGCATACTATCATGTCGAGCAAGAAAGTCCTCACTATATATGTCCCAGCATCCACTACAATATACATCCTATGTATAGTAATGGCCTCTAGGGCATACATATAACTAACAATGTCCCTAGAAAAGGTTTCATCATTATCCACACCTGGTTGATGACTAAAACCTTTAACAAGTCTAGCTTTGAAAGTCTCAACTTTTCCATCTACACCAAGTAATCTTCTCAAGATATACTTGCTCCTGATGAGGATTTAACCCTTCAGATATAGCAACCAAAGTCCATACTTTGTTGGTGTATATGGATTCCATCTCAGACCGCTAAGCATCCAGCCATTCTTACAGAGTCCCTACTCTTGATGGCCTGCTCGAATCTAGTTGGGTCATCATCTCATGATGCATTCCATGCTCCCACTGTCATCGAGAAACCAAGGTATCTCTCAGGTGGGTGAGGAACCCTACTAGATCGGCGGAGAGGCTGAGGTTCGTTGGAATCTACTGAATCCTTTGGTTCTACCAAATTATCTGCTGTAGTTTTTATAGCTGGAACCTTTCCAGTTCTACATTACAGACCTTGCCTCGAGCCTGTCCGGATTTTGCTTTTAGACATAGGCCGGACAATCCCAAATCTTAACTAACTTAAGATATGGGCTATTCCCTTTCCATATCACATATGAAGTGGTAGGCAGTGATTTGATTCGAACCTAATTCAATAGGTATGCAGCTTCTCAAGCGCATAACATCTAAAAGGAAATAGGTAACTCAGTAATACTCATCATAGAGCACACGATATCTAATATTGTGTGATTGCTCCGCCCCGATACACCGTTGTGCTGTGGTGTATTCAGAGGAGTAATACTGAGAGAGAATCTCATTTTCCTTTAGAATGGTCTAGGAATGCCATGCACAAGTATTCTCCTCCCTGATCTTATCATAGGACATAATACTTATACCTGTATTTTGGTTCTCTACTTCCTACTTATATTCTGTGAATAGCTCAAAAGGTTCGGACTTATATTTCAACAGGAATATATGACCGAATCTTGAGAGATTATCAGAGAATAGAATGAAGTATAAAGAACCAGTCCTGGCATGTGTAGACAGGAGACCTTACATACATCATTATGTATCAGTCCCAAGAGATCATTAACTCTTTCTCTGCTTCCAGTAAACAGAGCTGGTGTCATTATATCTTTGTGACATGACTGGCAAGTTTCACAAGATGTAAATTCAAACTGATTTAAATATGCATCTAAATGTAACTTCAGCTAGTCGGGTCGCATTGATATGACCTAGTCTACAATACCTCAAGAAGAATTTGTTCATTTCTGAACTCTTCCTCTTGTGTGTGTTCAGTATACAAGGAACTGTAGTTTGATTTAGAACGTCAATGCTTTTAGATAACGTGCCTGAACCGATCAACTTTTGATATAGGAAATGTTCAAAACATTATCCAACAATACAAAATTATATCATTTCTTTACTAATAAAGAGACTGATATGATTTTGTATATCAGGTTCGGTATCTAATAGCATTTGTTCAGAATCAATGTATTAGTAATACAGGGTGACAGTGACCAACAGACTTGGCTGCAACACTTGCCCCGTTTTCTGTCTCATGAAACTTATCACCCGTTCTCAGTTTTTCTACCCTTTTGTAGCCCTATGTAACAGATTACATATCTGGGATCCTGATCCGGTATCATATACCTGAGAAACAGTTCTTTGTAATGAACACACCCGAAGGAGATGCATCATATGCACTTTCTTCGTTTGGGCGGCATGGGAATCCTGGTATTCCCCTAATTCCTGCTCTGTCTTATAACAATTATAAGTTGGAGCGGGACCAACGTTCCCCAGCTCAGTATAATAAGCGGGTTTGGTAAATACATCCATATTATTATCTTGATTAAGGCGTGATATGGTCGCTACCTGGAGAAAGAGAGAAGAAAACACTCTGCGTGCGCTCTTGCAAGATTAGATTGGTTATTTATTTTATCTAATCAGGATGGCTCCCACTGTTTTTATCAAATCTTCCTTCTAACCTTAAAAGGAAAGACTAGCCGGGATTAATTACACTCTACAAGTTCGCCAATCTTTCAGCCAGGCCAGTGTCGGTACTTTGAGGGAGGTTCCCCGTGCTTTCGCACGGACCTAATTACAGTAAACCTCGTTTTCCCAGAGGCGTAACCCCATTGACACCTTTCTAGACACCTACTTGATCGGCTAATTGTAAAGTGCAAAACTCTCCCAGGAGTAACAATTACTCGCAGTGGGTATCGGGATCCAACTATCATATAGAAGGTATGCAATCTCATTGCAAATTTCAACACTTGAAACTCCTGATAAAGATTTTTACCCCTAGCACTTATGACCTTAACTATGGTCAACAAATCATAAGCACTAGTCAAGTTCTACCCGTCATTTCGTGATTAATTAGACCCACCCACATGACCCTTAACTAAGGTCAACAAAGTCACGCGACTGTCCTAACTAATCGCATCATATGCGGTGTAGGAAGACATTACTTAGCTACCGTACACTGTGCCTTGACTATGGTCAACAAACACAGCACGAATACTAAGTACTCTACTTCCTAAAATGACGGAGGGTTGCGAATGGTTTTTGTGAAAACCTTTAACGCTTTGAACTTGATCTCGTTGTGGAATCAAATGGTTTTTAAATGGAATGTTTTTGAAGCTTTTCTAGTTTTGCTAAAGGGGTCACTCCCGGTGAAGGGATCGTCGGCCCTTTCCTCGTCGAATGAGGTGCGGGATATATCATATATATCACTGTGCAAAGCAGAAACTATAGAAGCAATCAAAGGACAAACCGAGTGTGTAGCATCTGCCAGTTATTGCTAAAGGAGTCACTCCCGGTGAAGGGATCTCGGTCCTTTCCTCATCGAATAAGGTGCAGGATGTTCTATAATGAACACCGCGATGCAAAGCAAGAACTGTAGCTACCTGTTTTTATTTTGAAATTCGATTCCACAACATCAATTAGGTTTATTTTCTTTCATTAATCTCATTAATGAATATCCCATCATTTAAGTCCACCTAAACATCACAGATAAATATAACGTACGCTTATGCCATCCGCATTCGCCTCGATGTCCCGTCTGCACCGTTAGGTTAGGTAACTAACGGCATAGCGGGGCAGGGCTAGCGCGGGTGTAAAACATAAGCAACGTCTATATAATATATCATATATACTATATATAATATCTGTCACAGAACATCACATGATCACATCACAGATAAATCACAGCAGAAGAAACATATGAAATATTGGATATACTAGGACGTCCGTGTTTTCAATACGAGCCAGTATAAAACACGAATTCCACGGTCGTGATGAATAGCCAATCCCACACCCCTAGACCCCTACGAGAGTGGCAAGCAACCCTACCAATTCTAGGGTTAGGAGACCCGGACTCGACTCCTCGAGATGGTCTCCCACTGGACCCTAGAACCCGGTTACTTGTGCTCCCCTCCTTGGGTCTATCCTAGTGCAGAAAAGTAAATAATATACATCAACGGTGACATCTTCCGCAACCTGGAAGTGCCCCAATAAAAGAATATTACATACAAGTTTTTACATGAATGAAAATCAAAAACACTCATCTCACATAAAACCCCCCGGCTATTCAAACACGACGATCCAATATAACATATCCAGCAACACATAACATCACATGTTATCAACGTAAGTAAATATGCGCATCCCAATTGTCGTTGACATATAGCAACGAAACCGGCGATATCACATATTACACTTACGGTCACAGAAAAGAAAGTGTAAAACTACAACAGTTGGAATCCGCAACGACCTCAGACATCGCATGCCTGATCAAATAAATTCTTTAGACATCGCATGACTAACAATTATAAACCCCGCATTTTAGTCTCATTATCGAAAACTCTTTCCAATATCAAGTCGGGCAATTCAACAAGATTCTCGAAAAACTGATCGAATGCTCGTCGCAAACTTTAGTAGGCGGCCGCACCCCCGACGCCGTCGACGAAGTGCACCAAGGCGGAACACCGCTACCGCGAGCACCCAAACGGATGCTTTCGGCGACGGGGTTCTCCTACAGTCACTTGGTCGGGGCTATGGGGTGAGGCTGTCTATTAAGTTTACCCGGCGAGTATCCGCGTACGCTACGTGATTGCGACGGACTTTTGATCACATCAAAACTCCGTGGCAACCGATCAAGGGAGACTAAACTGCTATGTTTATAACATTCATTCCGTTATCTCATAACTACTTGTGAATTCCAATTATTGTATCACATTCCGGATAAATAGAAAACGCTAAACTTTTCGATCGAAAAATCGAACACCCAAGTTTTCCCGATACAGCTCAACACATGAAATAAGTCTAACAGCATTCAGTTTGTGCCTCAGTACCAACGGTCCAGCCGTAGAAGGGTCAAGGCAACGCCTCACATGTGGCACGCCGTACTGCCCTAAACCCGAAGGTTCAAAGGGCAGTTCAAGACGGTCACATAATCGAGTTAAGGTTTGTTGTCTTCTAGAGGGTCCATCGCGTTACTTGCACTACTTAGAACGTCGTTAAACTACGGAAAAATCCAACAATTGGAAATTTCCCGGCAGGGGAAAAAGTGGGTATTTATATCCGGTCGAACTTTTTAACATATTCTAAAATACCCGGAAAAACACACTGACAAAATTAGACAATCCGATCGATACACTGAGTTCCCAATACAACCCAGAAAATAAAACTCTGGAATAAATATTAAAATATTCCCAGGAAAACCAGCACTAAAAACTAGGAGTTACTGTGAAAATTTAAACAGATGATGGGATAACTTGGCCGCGGAACCGCCGCACAAGCCACGCTTGTGCCGCGGTTCCCCCGCACACTTGAGGAATCATGCTCTCGAATTTCACAGTAATTCTTAGGAATACCTGCTGATTTTTCTGCATATTTTTAATTCACAAAAATCCACGAATTTCAAAAATGTCCAGAGAGCATGTTAAAATCGGGGTTTCAGGTCGATCGGACTTCTAACTCCGTCTACGCATCGCCTAAGGCTCTAGCTAGGCTCTGATACCACTGTAGGGTTCCTAGGCACACTAATGAAGTCTCACAAGTGATCAAACATGGCCAATTAAAATTTTACGGGTGCCTACAAACCCTAATACGGATCGTCAACTAGATATATAGGCGATGCAAGCATGTAAACGAATTAAATGCTAAAGGAACGTGACTACAACCTTTGTAGATCCGGTCCACCACTTCCTAAGCTCCACGATGATGTCCCTCCGCTGTCCAAATCGGAATCCGGACTCTAGCATCGGCTTCATCGAAGAAATGGGCGGGCTTGGTCGTCGGCTTCGATGCCGAAGATGATCTACGTCGAGGCATCGCTAGATCAAGCTCCCACTTCACCAAGTCATGAAACTTGTGAAGAAAACACCCTATACTACTTGGCAAGAGGTAGAGGATGAAGAAATAGAAAGTGGGTTCACTTTAGAATTGGATTTCTCACTCAATAGCTCAAGTTGCCATTGATGGAGCAAGCTTTCTTCATGTTGATGATGAAGAAGAAGATGAGAAAGAATTATGATAAGTTAATTAAAAGATAAAATAAAATGATACTTATCATATCTTTAACCTTAGTTAGGTGTAGAGAATTGACTAAGGTTAGTTTGAAGGGTTAGGGTTAAGCATGAAGACAAAATGGTCACTTAGTCAAAGTTTCAAGAAGCTTCAACTAAAAACAAATCAAGCCACCATTTTCTATTCTTTTTCCAATAAGAAATAAATAAATAAATCAATAAAAAGATAAAAGAATAAGTAAATAAAATGAAACCCTAACCATTCATATAACCATGGTCAATTCTTTACACAAACCCAAGCTTGCATGTATCATCAAACATGATACAATCTTGTGCACAAAAGTATATCACATATACAACTTGCACATTTCAAGTGAGAAAATCCATTTAAAGTGAACCAATACTAGTTAATGCAAAGTGATATATCAAATATAAAATTACACATTAAATCATTAAATCAACACTTGATTTAACGATCCGGTCATATCGCATATAACCGACTAGTATCCTATGTATCGGCTTATCGAATCAATCCTTGATTCGACAACTAGGTTATATCGCATATAACCAATCGATACATTCATCGCGAGAATGGAATACGGTATCACATACACGCATTATTCTCGGTCCCGCACATATCCCATATGTGCTCCTATTTCGTTTCGCTTAAGCCAGGAAACCTCTGTGTAGGACTCTAAAGACTCGTCAATACGCCGGCAGCAGATGATGATCATATCAAACACCCACAAGCCGCAAGCGGTCTGCTAAACGTAACGGCCACCCGGGTATTGAGCGATCAGAAGATCGACGAGCAAGCCCGCTCACACTCCTGTGAATCCAACCAGTAACACTTACCGTACAGTCCGGTCTGTTCGTCTGATATGTCGCATATCTCGCCTAGGGGTGGTAAACGTCAGACCCCAATAGCTTGATAAGTCATGCCGACGTAAGGTCCATAACATGTGTGAAACTACTGATAACACTTACCAGTAGGTCACCGCAACCCTGGCCAGGGATTTCCTGTTATGGCCAGTCGAGCATAGCGCAACATCAACCCCCAATACCGGGAGAGACGAATCCCCTCCTATCGCTCATTGCCTCCATATGAATCGGGACTGTACCTAAAAACCACCTGTTTGCATGACTCAGTAGAGCCGTGGTAGGGTGGAAATCAAAGTACAGTGGGAGACACACAAAACTCTATGACGATCTCGGGTCAACAGACTAAGCTGTACCAGTGTCACCAGAGAACTGCCATCTGACGTGAGGTATAATACCATCTGGGAGTTCTCGGCGAGTCCGTTCAGTGTACCCAGTCTCCACTGAGCACCCGTATACCATCTCTGATGTCAAACACCAATGGATATGGGATCATCCATCGCCCATCGCATGGGTCGAGAAGATATACGCTAGTCTACTCTGGAATATCGATGCCCCGTCTCGATATTCCCTCGACTAGGAACATTGAAGGATGTACTCATGGACTATCCAGGCCCCACTAGTATGATCTGCATCACAGTCCTGGAAGTCGAGTACACATCCTAAGGGCTTTATCAACATGTAACAGAGAGACAGAAAGTATACACGTTAAGATAAAGAGCAACCAGATAGCGTACTATCATGTCGAGCAAGAAAGTCCTACCTATATATGTCCCAGCATCCACTACAATATACATCCAATGTACAGTAATGGCCTCTAGGGCATACATATAACTAATAAGTAGAGCCCTTAGGATCTTTGCTTGATTACCAGCGTTGTGATGGCAGTCACA
Organism: Agapanthus africanus; assembly: GCA_030015575.1. NCBI lineage: Eukaryota > Viridiplantae > Streptophyta > Magnoliopsida > Asparagales > Amaryllidaceae > Agapanthus > Agapanthus africanus. Next base: position 610,392,083 of record JASDDO010000019.1, read on the forward strand.
CTCGTGGGGGCTGGGTAATCCACAAGCACATCCTTATGCAGGTCTCTAGTCGTAGGTCTATCGAGACAGGGCATCGATACTCCGGAGTAGACTAGCGTATGCACTTCTCATCCCAGCGTGGGAGACGGTCTGTCCCACAGCCGTCAGTACGTCGTACTTGAGATAGTATGCGGGTGCTCGTTAGGTTACGAGTACACTGGACAGGACTCGTCGGGAACTGTTGGTTGGTACTATACCTATCGTAAGTTATCAGTTCCCAGATGACATGAGTACAGCTTAGTCCGCTGACTTGACACTGTCACTTCGCCTCGAGTGTGTTCCCACTGTACTTAGATTACTACCCTACCACGGCTCAAAGGAGTCGTGCAAACAGGTAGTGGTTGGGTGCAGTCCCGAAGCACTTGGAGGCAGTGATGGTTAGACATGATTCGTCTCTCCCGGTATTGGGGGTTGATACCGCGCTGTGTCTAGGAGAGCCATTACACAAAGTCCCTGACCAGGGCAAGCGAGATATACTGGCAGGTTTCCAGTGTTATCTCAGAGTGTTCTGGGCTACACTCCGACACGACTTGTACCGCTATTAGGGGACTGATGTTTACCGCCCCCCTAGGCCCGCCATGCGATATTCTCAGACGAACAGACCGGACTGTACGCAGATTGTCACATTCAGGCTCAGTAGGAGTTCAGATGGGTTTCACCTCGTCCGTCTTCTTATCGGCATCTACCTAGGGGCCGTTACGCACAGCTAGTGCCGCTTGCGGTCTGTGGTTAAACCCACTGCCAGCGTAGTGTCGAGTCTTTAGAGTCCTACACAGAGAGCTATTCGCTTTTAGGCAAAAGAGTAGAGGTCGCATGGTTTTGCGACAGGGTTCGGTCACATCCGTGCACTTGTGCACGTTTAGTGTCCGGGCAGTTATCACTAGCGGGCTTTGGTTTAAGCCAGATCCTAGCGTACATTTTGGGATTGGTTTTTGTATGGATCCTAGGCACACTAATGAGGTCTCACAAGGCATCAACCATGCCAATTTCAAAAATTACAAGTGCTGAGAAACCCTAATACGGATCGTTAACTAGATTTTTAGGCGAAACATGAAACTAGTTAACAACTTAACTAAGTGAACGGAAATACAACCTTTGTAGATCCGGTCCTCCACCTCCATAGCTCCATGATGAAGTCTCCTTGCTGTCCAAATCGAATCCCGGGCTCTTGCGTCGGCTTCATCGGAGAAATGGGCGGGCTTGGTCGTCGGCTTCGATGCCGAAGATGATCTACGTCGAGACAACACTAGATCAAGCTCCAACTTCACCAAGCCATGAAACTTGTGAAGAAAACACCCTATACTACTTGGCAAGTGGTAGAGGATGAAGAAATAGGAAGTGGGTTCACTTTAGAATTGGATTTCTCACTCTTTTTCTCAAGTTGCCATTGATGGAGGCAGGCTTTCTTCATGTTGAAGAAGGAGAAGAAGAAGAAGATAATATGATAAGTATTATCTAAAATAGAAAAAAAAAGGAATACTTATCATATAGCAACCATGGTCAAGTGTAGAGAATGAACTAGGGTTAAGTGGAATGGTTAGGGTTAAGCATGAAAACAAAAGAGGTCACTTAGTCAAAGTTTCATGAAGCTTCAACTAGCAAACAAAGAAAGCCTCCATTCATTTATTTTGCAAAATTAAATAAACAAAATAAATGAATAAGTAAATCAAAACCCTAACCATTACACAACCATGGTTTAATCATACACTTAACTAAATTAGCATGTATCATCAAACATGATACAAAAGAGTGCACAAAAGTATATCACATATACAACTTGTGAACTTCAAGTGAGAAAATCCATTTAAAGTGAACCAATACTAGTTAATGCAAAGTAATATATCAAATATATAATTATGCATTAAATTATTAAATCAACACTTGATTTAACGATCCGGTCATATCGCATATGACCGACTAATATTCAATGTATTGGCTTATCGAATCAATCCTTGATTCGATAACTAGGTTATATCACATACAACCATTCGATACATTCATCGTGAGAATAGAATACGGTATCACATACACGCATTATTCTCGGTCCCGCACATATCTCATATGCGCTCCTATTTCGTTTCGCTTGAGCCAGGAAACCTCTGTGTAGGACTCTAAAGACTCGTCAATACGCCGGCAGCAGGTGATGATCATATCAAACACCCACAAGCCGCAAGTGGTCTGCTAAACGTAACGGCCACCCGGGTATTGAGCGATCAGAAGATCGACGAGCAAGCCCGCTCATACTCCTGTGAATCCAACCAGTAACACTTACCGTACAGTCCGGTCTGTTCGTCTGATATGTCGCATATCTCGCCTAGGGGTGGTAAACGTCAGACCCCAATAGCTCGATAAGTCGTGTCGATATGAGGTCTATAACAATTCGAGAAACTACAGGTAACACTTACCAGTAAATCTCAGCAACCCTGGCCAGGGATTTCCGGTTATAGCCAATTGAACACAGTGCAACATCAACCCCCTTATACCGGGAGAGACGAATCCCCTCCTATCGCTCATTGTCTCCATGTGATTCGGGACTGTACCCAAAAACCACCGTTTTGCATGCTCTCTTGGACGTGGTAAGGTGGAAATCAAAGCACAGTGGGAACCACACAAGACTCTATGACGATCTCGGGTCAACAGACTACTCTGTACCAGTGTCACCAGAGAACTGCCATCTGACGTAAGGTATAATACCATCTGGGAGTTCTCGGCGAGTCCGTCCAGTGTACCCAATCTCCACTAAGCACCCGTATATCATCTCTGATGTCAAACACCAATGGATATGGGATCATCCATCGCCCATCTGTATGGGTCGAGAAGGTATACGCTAGTCTACTCTGGTATATCGATGCCCCGTCTCGATACACCCACGACTAGGGACCTTGAAGGATGTACTTATGGACTACCATATCCCCACTAGTATGATCCGCATCATAGTCCAGGTAGTCAAGTACACATCCTAAGGGCTTTACCAACATGTAACAGAGAGACAATCAGTATAGACGTTAAGGTAAAGAGCAACCAGATAGCATACTATCATGTCGAGCAAGAAAGTCCTCCCTATATATGTCCCAGCATCCACTACAATATACATCCTATGTATAGTAATGGCCTCTAGGGCATACATATAACTAACAATCTCCCACTTGCACTAGGGCCATCTGATAGCAGTGGTTGCAGTATCTCATACTCAACCATCCCATAAAAGTCTCTCTCTGGGAATAGGCCTTCATGAGTGGATCCGTCATGTTATCCTCTGAGTCTACTCTCCTAACCTCGATCACCCTGGAGATGAACTATCTCCATGATCAGGTGATGCTGCCTCAGAATACGCCTGGGTCACTGATGGGACGGGCGTTCCTTGGCATAAGCCACAACTCCATTGTCTCACAATGGTAGGAACGAAGTTCATCTCATGAACTAATATACACCCAAACAGCCTCTTTGGTAGCATGTTAAGTAGCGATGTATCCAGCCTTTATCGTCTAGTATGCCATGGTATCTAGCTTGGAACTCTTCCAACATACCGTCCCTTTACTAAGGGTAAAGACAATGCCTGTGACTGACATTCAGTCGTCCTTATCACCCTGGAACCTTTCCAGTGATTCTCTCCAGGATCGATTGATACCAACTCACTACAACTAGTGAGAATCCTAACATCCAATCACTTCTATCTCATAGATCAAAACTCAGGATTTAGGAGGTATCACTTTGATCCTATATGGAGAATCCTTGTGATAAGCGGAGATTGACCGAGCGTAGCATAGGAAACTCCTTCCCCATCAAGAGTATGTCATTCATGTACTCTACGAGGATCACCACCATACTCCCTACTACCTTTTTGTTTATACAAGGTTCATCTACCATTTTGATGATGTCAAACTCTTTGACTAACACATCAAAACAGATGTTCCAACTCCACGATACCTGCTTTATCCTATAAAGCATCTTGTACACGTTTCCGCTGGTCCCACTGTCTACGAAGCCCTCTGGCTGTGTACTTATAGATGTTCTCTTCTAAAACATCATTTAGAAAAGCAGTCATGGCACCCAACCGCCAGATATCATAGTCATGGTATGTAGCCGTGACAAGTAGGATCTGGATGGACTTAAGCATAGCCACTTAAAAAGGTTTCATCATTATCCACGCCTGGTCGATGACGAAAAGCTTTAACAAGTCTAGCTTTGAAAGTCTCAACTTTTCCATCTACACCAAGTAATCTTCTCAAGATATACTTGCTCCTGATGAGGATTTAACCCTTCAGATATAGCAACCAAAGTCCATACTTTGTTGGTGTACATGGATTCCATCTCAGATCGCTAAGCATCCAGCCATTCTTATAGAGTCCCACTCCTGATGGCCAGCTCAAAACTAGTTGGGTCATCATCTCATGATACAATCCTCGCTCCCACTGTCATAGAGTAACCGAAGTATCTCTCAGGTGGGTGAGGAACCCTACTAGATCGGCGGAGAGGCTGAGGTTCGTTGGTCTCTACTGAATCCTTTGGTTCTATCAAATCATCAGCTGCAGTTTGTATAGCTGGAACATTTCCAGTTCTACATAACAGATCTTGCCTCGAGGTTGTCCGGATTTTGCTTTTAGACATAGGCCGGACAACCCTAAATCTTAACTAACTTAAGATATGGGCTCTTCCCTTTCCATATCACATATGAAGTGGTAGGCAACTGATTTGATTCGAACCCTATTCAATAGGAATGCAGCTTCTCAAGCGCATAACTTCCAAAAAAGGAAACAGGTAACTCAGTATTACTCATCATAGAGCGCACCATATCGAATAGGGTGCAATTGCTCCGTCCCGATATACCATCGTGCTATGGTGTATACGGAGGAGTAATGCTGAGAGAGAATCTCATTCTCCTTTAGAATAGTCCAGGAATTCCATGCACAAGTATTCTCCTCCCTGATCTCATCATAGGACATAATACTTATACCCGTATTTTGGTTCTCTACTTCTAACTTATATTCTGTGAATATCTCAAAAGGTTCGGACTTGTGTTTCAACAGGAACATAGGTCTGAATCTCGAAAGATCATCAGAGAATGTAATGAAGTATAAAGAACCGGTCTTGGCAAGTGTAGACAGGGAAACTACATACATCAACATGTATCATCCCAAGAGTACACTAACTCTTTCTCTGTTTTCAGTAAACGGAGCTATGGTCATCTTATCTCTGTGACATGACTGGCAAGTTTCACAAGATGTAAATTCAAACTGATTTAAATATGCATCTATATGTAACTTAAGCTAGTCGGGTCGCATTGATATGACCTAGTCTACAATACCTCAAGAAGGATTTGTTCATTTCTGAACTCTTCCTCTTATGTGTGTTCCATATACTAAGAACTGTAGTTTGATTTAGAACATCAATGCTTTTAGATAACGTGCCTGAACCGATCAACTTTTGATATAGGAAATGTTCAAAACATTATCCAACAATACAAAATTTTATCATTTCTTTACTAATAAAGAGACTGATATGATTTTGTATATCAAATTCGGTATCTAATAACATTCGTTCAGAATCAATGTATTTGGAATACAGGGTGACAGTGACCAACAGACTTGGCTGCAACACTTGCCCCGTTTTCTGTCTCATGAAACTTATCACCCGTTCTCAGTTCTCTGCCTTTCTGTAGCCCTATGAAACAGATTACATATCTGGGATCCTGTTCCGGTATCAGATACCCAGGACGCAGAGGATACTGAGAAACAGTTTTGTGTAATGAACACACCCGAAGAAGATGCATCATATGCACTTCCTTCGTTTGGGCGGCAAAGGAATTCTGGTATTCCCCTATTTCCTGCTCTGTCTTATAACAATTATAAGTTGGAGCGGAACCAACGTTCCCCAGCTCAGTATAACAAGCGGGTTCGTTCAATATTCCGTATTATTATCTTGATTAAGGCGTGATATGGTCGCTATCTGGAGAGAGAGAGAATAAAACACTCAGCGTGCGCTCTAGCAAGAATAGATTGGTTATTATTTTATCTAATCAGGATGGCTCCCACTGTTTTTATCAAGTCTTCCTTAAAACCATAAAAGGAAAGACTAGCCGGGATTAATTACATACTACAAGTTCGCCAATCTTTCAGCCAGGCCAGTGTCGGTACTTTGAGGGAGGTCCCCCGTGCTTTCGCACGAACCTAATTAATATAAACCTCGTTTTCCCAGAGGCGTAACCTCGTTAACACCTTTCTAGACACCTACTTGATCGGATAATTGTAATGTGTAAAACTCTCCCAGGAGTAACTCTTACTCGCAGCGGGTATCGGGATCCAACTATCTCATAGAAGGTATGCAATCTCATTGCAAATTTCAACACTTGAAATTCCCGATAATATTTTGCCCCTAGCAGCTATATGACCTTAACATAGTCAACAAATCATAAGTGCTAGTCAAGTTCAACCCGTCATTTCCCGATTGAATTAAACCCACCCGCACGACCCTTAACATAGTCAACAAAGTCGCACGACTACCCTAATCCAATCGCATCATATGCTTATGCAGATAAGCACTAATTAGCTACCGTACACTACGCCTTAACATAGTCAACAAACATAGCACGAATACTAACTAGTATTTATCTGAAATGACGGAGGACTACGACAGGTTTTTCTGAAAACCTATTGCGTAATGAACTTGATATCGTTGTAGAATCAAATGATTTTAAAATGGAGTGTTTTTGAAGCTTTTCTAGTTTTGCTAAAAAAGTCACTCCCGGTGAAGGGAACGTCGGTCCTTTCCTCGTCGAATGAGGTGCGGGATATATCATATATATCACTGTGCAAAGCAGAAACTTATAGAAGCAATCAAAAACAAACCGAGTATTGTAGCATCTGCCAGTTATTGCAAAAGGAGTCACTCCCGGTGAAGGGATCTCGGTCCTTTCCCTATCGAATAAGGTGCAGGATATATCATATATACCGCTGTGCAAAGCAACAACTGTAGCTACCTGTTTTATTTTTTTTGAAATTCGATTCTACAACATCTTTAGGTTTCTTTTATTTAATTAATCACATTAATGAAGTCCCATCATTTAAGTACCTAAACATCACAGATAAATACGACGTACACTTATGCCATCCGCATTTGCCTCGATGTCCCCTCGTGCACCGTTAGGTTAGGTAACTAACGGCAGAGCGGGGCAGGGCTAGCGCGGGTGTAAAACATAAGTAACGCCTATATAATATATCATATATACTATATACAGTATCCATCACAGAACATATCACATGATCACATCACAGATATCGCAGCAGAAGAATTATATGAAACATTGGATATACTAGGACGTCCGTGTTTTCAATACGAGCCAGTATAAAACACGGATTCCACGGTCTTGATGAATAGCCAAACCCACACCCCTAGACCCCTACGAGAGTGGCAAGCAACCCTACCAATTCTAGAGTTAGGAGACCCGGACTCGACTCCTCGAGTTGGTCTCCTATTGGACTTTATCCTAGTGCGGAAAAGAAAATAATATACAAAAGGTGACATCTTCCGCAACCTGGAAGTGCCCCAATAAAAGAATATTACATACAAGTTTTTACATGAATGAAAATGAAAAACACTCATCTCACAAAAAAAACCCGTCTATTCAAACACGACGATCCAATATAACATATCCAGCAACACATAACATCATATGTCATCAACGTAAGTAAATATGTCCATCCCAATTGTCGTTGACATATAACAACGCAACCGGTGATATCACATATTACACTTACGGTCACAGAAAAGAAAGTGTAAAACTACAACAGTTGGAATCCGCAACCTCTTTAGACATCGCATGCCTAATCAAATGAAATACTTAGACATCGCATGCCTAACAATTATAAACCCCGCATTTTAGTCTCATTATCAAAAACACTTTTCAATATTAAGTCGGGCAATTCAACAAGATTCCCGACATCCCGATCGAATACTCGTCGCAAACTTTAGTAGATGGCTGCATCCCCGATGCCGCCGACGAAGTGCACCAAGGCGGAACACCGCTGCCGCGAACACCCGAACGGATGCTTTCGGTGACGGGGTTCTCCTACAGTCACTTGGTCGGGGCTAAGGGGTGTAGCTGTCTATTAAGTTTATCCGGCGAGTATCCGCGTACGCTACGTGATTGCGACGGACTTTTGATCACATCAAAATTCCGTGGCAACCGATCAAGTGAGACTAAAACGCTATGTTTATAACATTCATTCAGTTATCACATAACTACTTGTGAATTCCAATTATTGTATCCCATTCCAGATAAATAGAAAATGTTAAACTTTCTGATCGAACATCCAAACACCCAAGTTTTCCCGAAACCGTTCAACACATGAAATAAGTTCAAAGACATTCACTTCATGCCTCAGTACCAACGGTCCAGCCGTAGAAGGGTCAAGCCAACGCCTCACATGTGGCACGCCGTACTGCCCCAAACCCTAGGGTTCAAAGGGCAGTTCAAGACGGTCACATAATCGAGTTAAGGTTTGTTGTCTTCTAGAGGGACCATCGCGTTACTTGCACTACTTAGAACGTCCTTAAACCACAGAAACATCCAACACTTGGAAATTTTCCGGCAGGGGAAAAAGTGGGTATTTATATCCGGTCGAACTTTTTAACATATTCTAAAATATCCGGAAAGCCACATAGACAAAGTCTTATAATCCGATCGAATCATCTAAGCTCCAAAACACCCCAGAAAACTCAACTCTTGAGTTCAAATTAAAAATTCCCAGAAAACTCAGCACCTTCAAAAACAAATTACTGTGCAAAATAGGAAGGGTGACGTCATCAAATGGCCGCGGAACCACCGCAGAAGCCAGGCTTCTGCCGCGGTTCCGCCGCACTTTGGACACATCGTTTGGAAAATTTTGCACCGTAATTTTTATAATTTCCTGCCAAATTTTTTAAGCATTTTTAATCTGGAGAAAACCCAGTTTTTGAAAAAAGTCCAAAGAGCATTTTGGAATTAGGGTTTCGGTTCGATCGGACTTCAAACTCCGTCTACGCATCGCCTAAGGCTCTAGCTAGGCTCTGATACCACTGTAGGGTTCCAAGGCACACTAATGAGGTGTCATAAGGCATCAACCATGCCAATTTCAAAAATTACAAGTGCTGAGAAACCCTAATACGGATCGTTAACTAGATTTTTAGGCGAAACATGCAACTAGTTAACAACTTAACTAAGTGAACGGAAATACAACCTTTGTAGATCCGGTCCTCCACCTCCATAGCTCCATGATGAAGTCTTCTTGCTGTCCAAATCGAATCCCGAGCTCTTGCGTCGGCTTCATCGGAGAAATGGGCGGGCTTGGTCGTCGGCTTCGATGCCGAAGATGATCTACGTCGAGGCAATACTAGATCAAGCTCCAACTTCACCAAGCCATGAAACTTGTGAAGAAAACACCCTATACTACTTGGCAAGTGGTAGAGGATGAAGAAATAGGAAGTGGGTTCACTTTAGAATTGGATTTCTCACTCTTTTTCTCAAGTTGCCGTTGATGGAGGCAAGCTTTCTTCATGTTGAAGAAGGAGAAGAAGAAGAAGATAATATGATAAGTATTATCTAAAATAGAAAAAAAAGGAATACTTATCATATAGCAACCATGGTCAAGTGTAGAGAATGAACTAGGGTTAAGTGGAATAGTTAGGGTTAAGCATGAAAACAAAAAAGGTCACTTAGTCAAAGTTTCATGAAACTTCAACTAGCAAACAAAGAAAGCCTCCATTCATTTATTTTGCAAAAATAAATAATCAAAATAAATGAATAAGTAAATCAAAACCCTAACCATTACACAACCATGGTTTAATCATACACTTAACTAAGTTAGCATGTATCATCAAACATGATACAAAAGAGTGCACAAAAGTATATCACATATACAACTTGTGAACTTCAAGTGAGAAAATCCATTTAAAGTGAACCAATACTAGTTAATGCAAAGTAATATATCAAATATATAATTATGCATTAAATTATTAAATCAACACTTGATTTAACGATCCGGTCATATCGCATATGACCGACTAATATTCAATGTATCGGCTTATCGAATCAATCCTTGATTCGATAACTAGGTTATATCACATACAACCATTCGATACATTCATCGCGAGAATAGAATACGGTATCACATATACGCATTATTCTCGGTCCCGCACATATCTCATATGCGCTCCTATTTCGTTTCGCTTGAGCCAGGAAACCTCTGTGTAGGACTCTAAAGACTCGTCAATAAGCCGGCAGCAGGTGATGATCATATCAAACACCCACAAGCCGCAAGCGGTCTGCTAAACGTAACGGCCACCCGGGTATTGAGCGATCAGAAGATCGACGAGCAAGCCCGCTCATACTCCTGTGAATCCAACCAGTAACACTTACCGTACAGTCCGGTCTATTCGTCTGATATGTCGCATATCTCGCCTAGGGGTGGTAAACGTCAGACCCTAATAGCTCGATAAGTCGTGTCGATATGAGGTCTATAACAATTCGAGAAACTACAGGTAACACTTACCAGTAAATCTCAGCAACCCTGGCCAGGGATTTCCGGTTATAGCCAATCGAACACAGCGCAACATCAACCCCCTTATACCGGGAGAGACGAATCCCCTCCTATCGCTCATTGTCTCCATGTGATTCGGGACTGTACCCAAAAACCACCGTTTTGCACGCCCTCTTGGACGTGGTAAGGTGGAAATCAAAGCACAGTGGGAACTGTTAGTTGTATGTATGCCCTAGAGGCCAGTATTGTACAGATTATGTATATTATATTGGATGCTTGGACATATATAGAGATGACTTTCTTGCTCGACATGATAGTATGCTATCTGGTTGCAATTTATCTTAATATGTACACTAGTCTCTTTATACTGTCTTATAGTTACATGTTGGTAAAGCCCTTAGGATGTGTACTTGACTACCTGGACTATGATGCAGATCATACTAGTGGGGACATGGTAGTCCATAAGTATATCCTTCAAGGTCCCTAGTCGTGGGTGTATCGAGACGGGGCATCGATATACCAGAGTAGACTAGCGTATACGCTTCTCGACCCATGTGATGGGCGATGGATGATCCCATATCCATTGGTGTTTAACATCAGAGATGGTATACGGGTGCTCAGTGGAGACTGGGTACACTGGACGGACTCGCCGAGAACTCCCAGATGGTATTATACCTCACGTCAGATGGCAGTTCTCAGGTGACACTTGTGCAGGTTAGTCTGTAGACCCGAGATCGTCATAGAGTCTTGTGTGATTCCCACTGTGCTTTGATCTCCACCTTACCACGTCCATGAGGGCGTGCAAAACGGTGGTCTTTGGGTACAGTCCCGAGTCACATGGAGGCAATGAGCGATAGGAGGGGTTTCGTCTCTCCCGGTATTGGGGGTTGATGTTGCGCAGTGCTCGATTGGCCGTAACAGGGAAGTCCCTGGCCAGGGCTGATCAGAGATTTGCTGGTAAGTGTTACCAGTAGTTTCTCGACCCGTTACGAGCCTCACATCGGCACGACTTATCGGGTTATTGGGGTCTGACGTTTACCACCCCTAGACCTGATATGCGACATATCAGACGAAAAGACCGGACTGTATGGTAAGTGTTACTGGTCGGATTCGCAGGAGTGTGAGCGGGCTAGCTCGTCGATCTTCTGATCGCTCAATACCCGGGTGGCCGTTACGTTTAGCAGACCGCTTGCGGTTTGTGGGTGCTTGATATGATCATCATCTGCTACCGGCGTATTGACGAGTCTTTAGAGTCCTACACAGAGGTTTCCTGGCTCAAGCGAAACGAAATAGGAGCGCATATGAGATATGTGCAGGACCGAGAATAATGCGTGTATGTGATACCGCATTTCATTCTCGCGATATATGTTTCGAATGGTTATATTCGATATGACCTAGTTATCGAATCATTGATTCGATAAATCGATGCATTGAATACTAGTCGGTTATGTGCGACATGACCGGATCATTGAATCAAGTGTTGATTTAATGATTTAATGTATAATTATATATTTGATATATTACTTTGCATTAACTAGTATTGGTTCACATTAAACGGATTTTTCTCACTTGATGCACATTGTATATGTGATATGCTTTCGTGCACTTTTTTGTATCATGTTTGATGATACTTGATCATTAAGTTAAGTGTATAGAATTAATCCATGGTTAATTTGATAATTTGGGTTTTGCATATTCATTTATTTATTTATTTGTTTATTTATTTATTTGAAATGGATTATGATGAGAATGGTGGCTCTTTTTGTTTTAAGTTGAAGCTTCATGAAGCTTTGACTTTTGTAACCATCCTTATCTTCATGCTTAACCCTAACCCTCTAAAGTGACCATGGTTTATTCTCTACACTTAACCCTAGTTTAGTTATGATAAGTATTTGATTTTCTATTTTCTTTTTATCATAACTTATCATAACTAGCTCATCTTCTTCTTCTTCTTCAAGCTTGCTACAACAATGGCAACTTGAGATCTAGTGAGATAAATCCAATTCTAAAGTGAACCCACCTCCTATTTCTTCACCCTCTACCTCTTGCCAAGTTGTTTTGGGTGTTTACTTCACAAGTTTCACAAGTTTGTGAAGTCGGAGCTTGAGTTTGTGCAACCTCGACGTAGATCGTCTTTGACACGAAGCCGACGACCTATTCCGCACGTTTCTCCGATGAAGCCGTCACGAGAGTCCAAGCTTCAAGATGGACAGCGAGAAGACTTCGTTGCGGAGCCGTGGAGGTGGATATCCGGATCTTCAAAGGTTGTAATTTCCGTATCCTAGTAGTTAAGTGTTAACTAGCTTTTAGTTTCGCCTAGAATTCTAGCGACGATCCGTAGTCTAGGGTTTCTCGGCACCATATTTTTTAAATTGGCATGTTCGATGCCTTGTGAGACCTCTATAGGGTGCCTAGGAACCTTTCACTGGTATCAGAGCCTAGCTAGAGCCTTAGGCGAAGTCTAGACGGAGTTTGAAGTCCAAACGAACCCGAAACCCCGATGCCCAAGAGCTCTCTGGACATTTCATGAAATCTGGGAATTTTTGATATTAAAAATGCTTAAAAAATTCACCAAAGAATTCTAAGAATTACTGTGTAAAACGTTTCCCATGAACAGTTCCTTGAGCCGCGGAAACGCGGCAGAAGCATGGCTTCTGCCGCTGTTCCGCGGTCATATAGTGACATCAGCCCCACTTCTTTGCACAGTAATACCTGATAAATTCTGGTGAGTTCTCTGGGTATTTTTAAATTGATTTAAGGGTTGAGTGCTCTGGGGTTATATTGGGAATCGACGATTCGATCGGAATATCAAACTTTGTCTAAGTGTTTTTCCAGATAACTGTAGAATATGTTAAAGAGTTCGACCGGATATAAATACCCAGGTTTTCCCCTGCCGGAATAATTCCAAGTGTTGGATTTTTCTGTGGTTAAAAGACGTTCTGAGTAGTGCAAGCAACGCGATGGTCCCTCTAGAAGACAACAAACCTTAACTCGATTATGTGACCGTCTTGAACTGCCCTTTGAACCTTCGGGTTTGGGGCAGTACGGCGTGCCACATGTGAGGCGTTGGCTTGACCCTTCTACGGCTGGACCGTTGGTACTGAGGCATGAAGTGAATGTTTTTGAACCTATTTCATGTGTTGATCGGTGTCGGGAAAACTTGGGTGTTCGAATGTTCGATCGGAAAGTTTAATATATTCTATTTATCCGGAATTGGATACATTAATTGGAATTCACAAACAGTTATGAGATAACTGGATGATTGTTATAAATCTAGCAGTTTAGTCCCGTACGATATTGAAAAGAGTTTTCGATAATGAGACTAAAATGCGGGGTTTGTAACTGTTAGGCATGTGATGTCTAAAGAGGTTGCGGATTCCAACTGTTGTAGTTTTACACTTTCTTTTCTGTGACCGTAAGTGTAGTATGTTCATATCGCCGATTTCGTTGCTATACGTCAACGACAATTGGGGTATGCATACTTACTTACGTTGATGACATGTGATGTTATGTGTTGCTGGATATGTTATATTGGATCGTCGTGTTTGAATAGCCGGGGGTTTTTATGTGAGATGAGTGTTTTTCATTTTCATTCATGTAAAAACTTGTATGTAATATTCTTTTATTTGGGGCACTTCCAGGTAGCGGAAGCTGTTACCCTTTGTATATTATTTACTTTTCCGCATTAGGATAGACCCAAGGAGGGGAGCACAAGTAACCGGGTTCTGGGGTCCAGTGGGAGACCAACTCGAGGAGTCGAGTCCGGGTCTCCTAACCCTAGAATTGGCAGGGTTGCTTGCCGCTCTCGTAGGGGTCTAAGGGTGTGGGATTGGCTATTCATCACGACCGTGGAATCCGTGTTTTATACTGGCTCGTATTGAAAACACGGACGTCCTAGTATATCCAATATTTCATATGTTTCTTCTGCTGCGATATCTGTGATGTGATCATGTGATGTTCTGTGATGGATATAGTATATATGATATATTATATAGATGTTACTTATGTTTTACACCCGCGCTAGCCCTGCCCTGCTCTGTCGTTAGTTACCTAACCTAACGGTGCACGAGGGGACATCGAGGCGAATGCGGATGGCATAAGTGTACGTCATATCTATCTGTGATGTTTAGGTATTTAAATGATGGGACTTCATTAATGTGATTAATGAAAGATAAAAAACCTAAGATGTTGTAGAATCGAATTTTAAAATAAAACAGGTAGCTACAGTTCTTTCTTTGCACAGCGGTATATATGATATACCCCGCACCTTATTCGATGAGGAAAGGACCGAGATCCCTTCACCGGGAGTGACTCCTTTAGCAATAACTGGCAGATGCTACACACTCGGTTTGCTTTTGACTGCTTTTGTGTTTTTGCTTTGCACAGCGATATATATGATATATCCCGCACCTCATTCGACGAGGAAAGGACCGAGATCCCTTCACCGGGAGTGACTCCTTTAGCAAAACTGGAAAAGCCTCAAAATCACTCCATTTTAATACTTCATTTGATTCTACAACGATATCAAGTTCATTACGCTCATGGTTTTATGAAAACCTGCGTAGCCCTCCGTCATTTCAGATAAATCCTACTTAGTATTCGTGCTACGTTTGTTGACCTCCGTCAAGGCGTAGTGTGCGGTAGCTAACTAGTATTTGTCTGCTTATGCATATGATGCAGATTGGATTAGGGTAGTCGTACGACCTTGTTGACCTCCGTCAAGGGTCGTGCGGGTGGGTTTGATTCAATCAAGAAATGACGGGTTGAACTTGACTTGCACCCTGTGGTTTGTTGACCTCCGTCAAGGTCATAGGATGCTTGGGGCAAAATATTATCGGGAATTTCAAGTGTTGAAATTTGCAATGAGATTGCATACCTTCTATGAGATAGTTGGATCCCGATACCCACTGCGAGTAAGAGTTACTCCTGGGAGAGTTTTACACAGTGCAATTAGCCGATCAAGTAGGTGTCTAGAAAGGTGTTAACGAGGTTACGCCTCTGGGAAAACGAGGTTTACAGTAATTAGGTTCGTGCGAAAGCACGGGGGACCTCCCTCAAAGTACCGACACTGGCCTGGCTGAAAGATTGGCGAACTTGTAGTGTGTAATTAATCCCGGCTAGTCTTTCCTTTTAAGGTTTGGAGGAAGATTTGATAAAAAGCAGTGGGAGCCATCCTGATTAGATAAGATAATAACCAATCTGATCTTGCACGAGCATACGCTAAAGTGTTTTCTTCTCTCTCTCTCCAGGTAGCGACCATTTCATGCCTTAATAAAGATAATAATATGGATGTATTGACCGAACCCGCATGTTATACTGTGCTGGGAAACGTTGGTTCCGTTCTTTCTTATAAGAGTTATAGGAATGAACAGGATATAGGGGAATGCCAGGATTCCCATGCCACCCGAATGAAGAAAGTACATGTTGATGCATTTTCTTCGGGTGTGTTCGTTGCTGAGAACTGTTTCTCCATTTGCTCTACGTCCTGGGTATTAGATACCGGGTCGGGATCCCATATATGTAATCAGTTACATGGGCTAAGGAAAGGTAGAGAACTTGGGGAAGGTGATAAAGACATTAGAGTTGGAAATGGTGCAATTGTTGCAGCTAAGACTGTCGGGGAATATCACCTTGTATTACCAACTGGTAATACATTGGTTCTGAATGAATGCTATTACATGACGAACCTGATATGCAACATTATATCGGTTTCATTATTGAGTAAAGAGGGATATAATTTTGTATTGCAGGACAATGTTATGAACATTTTCCGTGACCAAAAGTTGGTTGGATCAGGCACGTTGTGCAATGGCATTTATGTTCTAAATCAATCAACAGTTCTGAGCATAACAAACACACACAAGAGGAAGAGTTCTGAACTCAACGAATCCTTCTTGTGGCATTGTAGACTGGGTCACATCAATGCGACACGACTAGCTAAGTTGCATAAGGATGGATATTTAAATCCGTTTGAATTTTCATCCTATGACACTTGCCAGTCATGTATCAAAGGCAAGATGACCAAGACTCCGTTTACGGGACACGGAGAAAGAGTTACCGAACTCTTAGGACTAATACATAGTGATGTATGCGGTCCCATGTCTACACATGCCAGGGATGGTTCTTCATACTTCATTACATTCACTGACGATCTCTCTAGGTTCGGGTATGTGTTCCTGATGAAACACAAATCAGAAGCTTTTGAGAAATTTAGGGAATATAAACAAGAAGTTGAGAACCAAACCAGAAAAAGTATTAAAATCCTACGATCTGATCGAGGAGGAGAATACTTGAGCATTGAATTCCTGGACTTCCTAAAAGAGAATGGGATTCTCTCTCAGCTAACTCCTCCATATACACCACAGCACAACGGTGTATCGGAGCGGAGAAACCGCACCCTATTAGATATGGTGCGCTCTATGATGAGTGTAGCTGAGTTGCCTATTTCCTTCTGGGGATATGCACTGGAAACAGCAGCATACCTACTGAACAGGGTTCCCACCAAATCTGTGCCTACCACACCATATGAGATATGGGAAGGGAAGAGACCATATCTTAATTTTATAAAGATATGGGGTTGCCCGGCCTATGTCAAAAGACAAAAACCGGACAAACTCGAGGCAAGATCTGTTTTGTGTAAGTTTGTTGGATATCCCAAACATTCGCGAGGGTATATCTTCTACCACAGTAAGGAACAAAGAGTATTTGTTGCTCAACATGCCACCTTTTTAGAAAAGGAATTTCTTGCAAAAGAAATTAGTGGCTCTGAGGTAGAACTGGAAGAGGTTCCAGCTGAACAAAACACAACAGAAGATTTAGTGGAACCAGAGCATTCAGTAGCTTCCGACGAACCTCAGCCTCTCCGCCGATCTGGTAGGGTTTCTCGTCCACCTGAGAGATACTACGGTTTTCTCATTGATGGTGGAAGCGAGGATTGCATCATGGAGGATGATGACCCAACTAGCTTCGAGCAGGCCATCACGAATGGGGACTCAGTGAAATGGCTGGATGCTATGCGGTCCGAGATGGATTCCATGTACACCAACAAAGTATGGACTTTGGAAGTTGCTCCTGAAGGGGTAAAACCCATTGGGAGCAAGTGGATCTTTAAGAAGAAACTTGGTGTAGATGGGAAAGTGGAGACTTTCAAAGCTAGACTTGTAGCAAAGGGTTTTCGTCAAAGACCAGGTGTGGACTATGACGAAACCTTTTCTCCAGTGGCTATGCTTAAATCCATCCGAATCATGCTTGCCATTGCTGCCTTTCATGACTACGAAATCTGGCAAATGGATGTTAAGACCGCCTTTCTAAATGGTGATTTAGAAGAGTGCGTGTACATGACTCAGCCAGAGGGCTTCGTAGACAGTGGGAGCAGCGGGAAGGTGTGCAAGCTGCTTAAATCCATTTATGG
This sequence comes from Agapanthus africanus, assembly GCA_030015575.1. Taxonomy (NCBI): domain Eukaryota; kingdom Viridiplantae; phylum Streptophyta; class Magnoliopsida; order Asparagales; family Amaryllidaceae; genus Agapanthus; species Agapanthus africanus. The sequence goes on from JASDDO010000019.1 coordinate 610,410,047, forward strand.
ATTAAAGCAAGCATCGCGGAGTTGGAACATCTGCTTTGACGTCGTTATCAAAGAGTTTGATTTCGTCAAAAATCCAGATGAACCTTGTATCTACAAGAAGGTGGCAGAGAGTAAGGTTGTCTTCCTCGTATTGTACGTGGACGACATACTCTTGATAGGAAATGATATTCCTATGCTGCAATCGGTCAAGCTCTTCTTATCACAAAGATTCTCAATGAAAGATCTTGGTGATGCCTCCTGCATATTGGGAATTAGGATCTATAGAGATAGATCCAAACGGATTTTGGGATTGTCCCAATCCAGGTACATTGACACCATACTAAAGAGGTTTAGTATGCAAGAGTCCAAGCGTGGGAACTTGCCCACGATCTCTGGAGTCACTCTCTCCAAAGAGATGTCTCCCAAGACTGATTTGGAGAGAGCTCGCATGCAAGGGATACCCTATGCTTCTGCAGTAGGCTCTATCATGTATGCGATGCTATGTACCAAACCCGATGTAGCATACTCACTAAGTGTAGTGAGTAGGTATCAAGCTAATCCTGGAGAGAGTCACTGGACAGCTGTGAAGAGCATTCTCAAGTACTTGCGAAGGACTAGAGATATGTTCTTGGTGTATGGTAACGGAGAACTCCAAGTGGAGTCCTTTACCGATTCGAGCTTCCAGAGTGATAAGGACGACTGTAAGTCGCAGTCGGGCTTTGTCTTTACCCTTTACGGAGGGACGGTTAGCTGGAAGAGTTCCAAGCAGGAAACCGTGGCAGACTCGACGATGGAGGCTGAATACATCGCTGCCAACGATGCTGCCAAAGAGGCTGTCTGGATCAAGAAGTTCATTACTGAACTTGGAGTGGTTCCATCCATTGAGCATCCAATACCTTTGTATTGCGATAACAATGGAGCGATGGCTTTGGCCAAGGAACCCAGGTCCCATCAGCGATCCAGGCATATTCTGAGGCGGTATCACCTGATCCGGGAGATAGTTGATCGCCGGGAGATCGAGGTCAGGAGGGTAGACACGAAGAACAACACGGCGGATCCACTCACGAAGGCCATTCCCCAGATACAGTTTGAGAGACTCTTCGGGATGCTCGGTATGAGATACTACAGCAGCTGGCCCTAGTGCAAGTGGGAGATTGTTAGTTGTATGTATGCCCTAGAGGCCAGTATTGTACAGATTATGTATATTATATTGGATGCTTGGACATATATAGAGATGACTTTCTTGCTCGACATGATAGTATGCTATCTGGTTGCAATTTATCTTAACATGTACACTAGTCTCTTTATACTGTCTTATAGTTACATGTTGGTAAAGCCCTTAGGATGTGTACTTGACTACCTGGACTATGATGCAGATCATACTAGTGGGGACATGGTAGTCCATAAGTACATCCTTCAAGGTCCCTAGTCGTGGGTGTATCGAGACGGGGCATCGATATACCAGAGTAGACTAGCGTATACGCTTCTCGACCCATGTGATGGGCGATGGATGATCCCATATCCATTGGTGTTTGACATCAGAGATGGTATACGGGTGCTCAGTGGAGACTGGGTGCACTGGACGGACTCGCCGAGAACTCCCAGATGGTATTATACCTCACGTCAGATGGCAGTTCTCAGGTGACACTTGTGCAGGTTAGTCTGTAGACCCGAGATCGTCATAGAGTCTTGTGTGATTCCCACTGTGCTTTGATCTCCACCTTACCACGTCCATGAGGGCATGCAAAACGGTGGTCTTTGGGTACAGTCCTGAGTCACATGGAGGCAATGAGCGATAGGAGGGGTTTCGTCTCTCCCGGTATTGGGGGTTGATGTTGCGCAGTGCTCGATTGGCCGTAATAGGGAAGTCCCTGGCCAGGGCTGATCAGAGATTTGCTGGTAAGTGTTACCAGTAGTTTCTCGACCCTTTACGAGCCTCACATCGGCACGACTTATCGGGTTATTGGGGTCTGACGTTTACCACCCCTAGACCTGATATGCGACATATCAGACGAAGAGACCGGACTGTATGGTAAGTGTTACTGGTCGGATTCGCAGGAGTGTGAGCGGGCTAGCTCGTCGATCTTCTGATCGCTCAATACCCGGGTGGCCGTTACGTTTAGCAGACCGCTTGCGGCTTGTGGGTGCTTGATATGATCATCATCTGCTACCGGCGTATTGACGAGTCTTTAGAGTCCTACACAGAGGTTTCCTGGCTCAAGCGAAACGAAATAGGAGCGCATATGAGATATGTGCAGGACCGAGAATAATGCGTGTATGTGATACCGCATTTCATTCTCGCGATATATGTTTCGAATGGTTATATTCGATATGACCTAGTTATCGAATCATTGATTCGATAAATCGATGCATTGAATACTAGTCGGTTATGTGCGACATGACCGGATCATTGAATCAAGTGTTGATTTAATGATTTAATGTATAATTATATATTTGATATATTACTTTGCATTAACTAGTATTGGTTCACATTAAACGGATTTTTCTCACTTGATGCACATTGTATATGTGATATGCTTTCGTGCACTTTTTTGTATCATGTTTGATGATACTTGATCATTAAGTTAAGTGTATAGAATTAATCCATGGTTAATTTGATAATTAGGGTTTTGCATATTCATTCATTTATTTATTTGTTTATTTATTTATTTGAAATGGATTATGATGAGAATGGTGGCTCTTTTTGTTTTAAGTTGAAGCTTCATGAAGCTTTGACTTTTGTAACCATCCTTATCTTCATGCTTAACCCTAACCCTCTAAAGTGACCATGGTTTATTCTCTACACTTAACCCTAGTTTAGTTATGATAAGTATTTGATTTTCTATTTTCTTTTTATCATAACTTATCATAACTAGCTCATCTTCTTCTTCTTCTTCAAGCTTGCTACAACAATGGCAACTTGAGATCTAGTGAGATAAATCCAATTCTAAAGTGAACCCACCTCCTATTTCTTCACCCTCTACCTCTTGCCAAGTTGTTTTGGGTGTTTACTTCATAAGTTTCACAAGTTTGTGAAGTCGGAGCTTGAGTTTGTGCAACCTCGACGTAGATCGTCTTTGACACGAAGCCGACGACCTATTCCGCACGTTTCTCCGATGAAGCCGTCACGAGAGTCCAAGCTTCAAGATGGACAGCGAGAAGACTTCGTTGCGGAGCCGTGGAGGTGGATATCCGGATCTTCAAAGGTTGTAATTTCCGTATCCTAGTAGTTAAGTGTTAACTAGCTTTTAGTTTCGCCTAGAATTCTAGCGACGATCCGTAGTCTAGGGTTTCTCGGCACCATATTTTTTAAATTGGCATGTTCGATGCCTTGTGAGACCTCTATAGGGTGCCTAGGAACCTTTCAGGAACCACACAAGACTCTATGACGATCTCGGGTCAACAGACTACTCTGTACCAGTGTCACCAGAGAACTGCCATCTGACGTAAGGTATAATACCATCTGGGAGTTCTCGGCGAGTCCGTCCAGTGTACCCAATCTCCACTGAGCACCCGTATATCATCTCTGATGTCAAACACCAATGGATATGGGATCATCCATCGCCCATCTGTATGGGTCGAGAAGGTATACGCTAGTCTACTCTAGTATATCGATGCCCCGTCTCGATACACCCACGACCAGGGACCTTGAAGGATGTACTTGTGGACTACCATGTCCCCACTAGTATGATCTGCATCATAGTCCAGGTAGTCAAGTACACATCCTAAGGGCTTTACCAACATGTAACAGAGAGACAATCAGTATACACGTTAAGGTAAAGAGCAACCAGATAGCATACTATCATGTCGAGCAAGAAAGTCCTCCCTATATATGTCCAAGCATCCACTACAATATACATCTTATGTATAGTAATGGCCTCCAGGGCATACATATAACTAACAGTTTTATCTCGTTTGTATTCGTGTTACTCGGAACGCGGATGCGGGTGTGTATGCACGGTTGACAGAGAGACAGAGGCAGAGGATTCTCATTAGGGTTGTTGACTGTTGACTTTTGCTAAACCCTAATGAGAATAAGAAATATGATTAATGATAATATTAATTAAGTATTATAGTGCCATGGTTGGGTTGAAAGGTTGACTTTGTTGACTTGTTGACTTAGTTGACCGGTTGACTAGGTTGGACTTGTTGACCATCATCATTACAATGGCAATCATTTCATGGCAAAGACTTTTGCTTGCTTGTTATTCTTTACAAAATTAGTGTATGAAATGATATTACCATTTTGACTTGAACCATCACACAATACTCAATTACTATTATTGTTATGATTATTTTGGATTATGAGAGCAAGGGTAAGAAAAGTCTTGCTCATTCTATCATTCTCTTCTCTCTCATCCTCAAACTCTCCCTCTTCCTCTTGCTCTCCCTCTAGTTCATGGTTCCATTGTCTCATGTGTTGAGAAGCAAGAACCATAGAGATAAAACCCAAAACACTTCTCTACTCATCCTAGTATACAAGGTTTAGCAAACCAAGTGTTCTAGTTTCCTCAAGATTGAGGTTGAAGCCAAAGGTAGAAGATTTCAGGTGGATCCATCTTCGGCACAAAGAGACGACGAGAAGAGAACCATTTAACCACCACAAGGAGTCCAAGAGAAGGAGTTCAAGTTAAGGTATAATCCCTAACCGAGTAGGTAAAACTCCTAGTTAGGTTGTTAGATAGTTGTTTAACAAAGATCCGTATTTTGAGTCCATGTTACCACCAAAAGAAAAATCGTTTTCATCATTTCCGCAAGCCCGAAAGAACTGGGAGAGGTAACATGGACTTACAAGCAGTTCCCTGGTGACATGTGTACAGGTTAGTTCATCGACCTGAGGTCGTCATTTGTCTCGTGTGAGTTCCCACTGTGCTTTGATTTCTACCCTACCACGGCTCAAAGGAGTCGTGCAAACAGGTTTTTTTTGGGTACAGTCCCAAGCCACATGGAGGCAAAAGAGCGGATCGGCAGGGGATTCGTCTCTCCCGGTATTGGGGGTGATATCGCGCTGTGTCTAAGAGAGCCATTACACATAGCCCTCGGCCGAGGCAGGAGATTTACTGGTAGGTACTCCAGTAGTATCTCAGGGTATTCTGGGCCACTCTCTGATACGACTTATACCGCTAATGGGGGTCTGACATTACCAGTCCCCTAGGCAGATATGCGATACTCATAGACGCATGGACCGGACTGTATGTATATTGTCACTGTTAGGCTCAGTAGGGTTTTATGGATGAGTTCTCTCGTCAGCTTCCTTTTCGATCATTACATAGGCAAACGTTACGTACAGCTCGTACCTCTGACGTGCTAGTGGTTATACCCAGTGCCAGTTTGTTGATGAGTCATTAGAGTCCCCCACAGACACTTTTCCAAGTTCGGGCGAAACGTTGTAGAGGCCATATGGTTTTATGGCAGGGTTCGGAAAATGCATGTGCGTTTTCGCACGTGTCATTCTTCGGGCAGATAAGACTGGTCGGCTTTGGTTTAAACCGGATCCGAGTATTATGCTGTGTAGATATAATATCTTTGTCTCAGTTATATTTGTATTCGGTCGTAATACAAATGCGGGTATGTTTATACTTATACGGGGTTATCCTGAAATTCGTTTCAGGATCACTTTTGGAAGTTGCCAGTTTCCAGTTTTCTATCAACCGTATTTAACATTCGGTTAAATGCGGATTTATCTTTTCTTGAGATGAGTGTGGAAGTTTCTAGATGATGACTAGGATGGTGACTAGGCTTGTGAGTCATTAGTGCATTGATTATTGCATTAATGGTTTTGGTGACTAGGTTAAATGATTCATCCTTTGCTTTAATTGTGTTCATATAAGGTGTTATGTGACTCATCCTCTTCATTGATCTTGTGATCACCTCCCCCTCTCCTACACTCCCCTCCCTCCCCTCTTTATAGTGGCCGGACCCTCCCCTCTTGTGAGGACATGGTTGTTCATTTGAGAAAAAATGATAGTTTTAGTGTATGGAAATTTGATAGATACTCATTTCACATTTCCACCCGATCCAAAAGGCAACTTCATTAACCGTTCGTCCATAGCTTTGGACGTAATGAGACAAAGTGTTCTACTCATTCTCTACATCAATCTTGGTCATCTCTTTTAGCAAACTTGATGATCGAGTTGCCTCGGTTCAGAGGCGGGAGCCCGTTTAAAGATCCGTCGACGTGGTGCCACCTGGACGAGAAGACTGGAGATTCAAGGAGATCAGAGCAGCCGAAATAAAGCGTGGGATGATGGTTGAAGACCGAAGGACTTGGATCGTTCGGTATAACTCTTCTACCCACTTTTGTAGTTTGTTAGTTTAGCTTTAATGGCAGATCTGGGTTATAGTACACGATAGCGCCAGTTGTAAAAGTTTTTGTTCCGCATTTGGCGTCTGTTAGATGGCCGGGGCGCTACCGTGGACTTACACTTTGGTCAAAATACATAGCTTGAATACTACTGAATACCCAAAAGAAATGACGGAGGGCTACGGCTGGTTTTTGGCGAAAAACCTTTAACGTAACGAACTTGATATCGCTGAAAGAACCTGATAGCTTTTTATAAAAATATAGTGGCGAAAACCTTTGCTAAAGAGGTCACTCCTGGTGAAGGGATCTCGGCTCTTTCCTCGTGGAATGAGGTGCAGGATGTTCCAACTGAATACCGCGATGCAAAGCAACATGTAATCGACTATAGTGAAGTTATTACCCTGACGCAAACTTCTGCCCAAGGGATCACTCCCGGTGAAGGGATATCAGCCCTTGCCTCGTCGAATGAAGTGCAGGATATTCCAACTAAATACCACTGTGCAAAACTAAAGAAAACGTCTTTGTAATAACACTTTTTAAAACTGTTACAACAACGTCCAAACATGTTTGTTTTCCTTTGCATTGATCAGAATCAACACAGTTCCATCAATTAATCACACAAGAAAAGAACGAAAATAAAATGTACGTATATGCCATCCGCATTCGTCACTGTGTCCCGTCATCACCCGTTAGGTTACTTAACTAACGACAGAGCGGGGACTGGACTAGCGCGGGTGTAAAACATATACAACATCTACTAGTATATATACCAATATACAATAATCGCTCCAGGCGTGATAATATGCAACATTACAGAAAAGTAATAAGCATCACAGAACAATACAGATAATCTGGGATCCCCGGGTTTCACAGAGCTGCTACTGAAACCCGACGTTCCCCTGATCGTGTGGATAGCCTGTGCAATGAAACCTAGACCCCTACGGGTGCGGCAAGTTGCCCGCCAAAACCTGAAGCGAAGCAGCCCCCTACAGCAAAGTGAATGGACCACCCTGCACTTCATGGAATCCGGTAACTTGAGCACCCCTCCTTGGTTCAACCTGTACCCCCTACGAGTGCGGCGAATAGTCTGCCAATTCTAGAGTGAGGCCTCTCTGCCTTTCAAAGCCATGAGATGCAGACCCGTTGCCCTCCAGAACTCGTCTATCCGTGCACTCCGTCGCGGGGTAACCCTAGTACAGAAATGAAAAATGTGTACAACGGGTACATCGACCTCAGCCCGATCGTGCCCCAAAAGAATATTATACAAACAGGCACTGAGGGCAGTCCACATCTTGGACGCTCGCCCTGCAATATCAAATGTACAAATAAACCCAAACTGCACAACCATTGCACACTGCTATCCACCACGACAAATCCGCAACATCACGGCACAACACAGAACATCAACGCGAATGTCACGTTCGCAAATCCGTCTAAAAGAGCTATAGCAATTAGACGCAATTTACCGCTCGAATGACATTCACGGTCGGAGATATAATGTAATTACTGTAAACTAACAAGTTTAAAATTTCGATCGACAAAACTTCCCGAAGTGGGCCCCATGTACATCTGCAGTACACAAACAAAATCTGGGCCCAAAAGAAATATTCCAGAAACCACAATTTACTATGCAGGAGGTTACTATAGAAATATGGTAGTCTGATGCTCCAAACCTGCGGCGGAACCGCGGCCAAACCCTGGTTTGTGCGGCGGTTCTGCGGCAGTACTGTAGAGTTAGTCGACCAAATTTCACCAGAATTCTTAAAAAGCCTTCTCGATTTTCTGAGATGCTCAAAATAATTTTTAGACCTGTTTAAAAAATCAACAGAAACTTTACACTGAAAAATGCGGTTTTGGAAATTTTGTTCGATCGTTGTTTTAAACGCGTTAGAACAAGTTAGTAAAGGTTAATGGCGTGTCTCTGATACCATGTAAGTCTACGGTAGCGCCCCGGCCGTCAATCTGACGCCAAACGCGGAACAAAAACTTTTATAACTGGCGCTATCGCATATTATAACCCGGATCTTGCCATTAACTCTAAACTAACAAACTGTAAAGAGCTAGAAAGGCTATACCGATCGATCCGAGTCTTTCGGTCTTTAGCCATCATCCCACGCTCCTCGCGGCAACTCCGATCTCTTTGCTCCTCGTCGAGGTGGCACCACATCTACGGATCTTTAAACGGGCTCCCGCCTCTATACCGAGGCAACTCGGTCATCAAGTCTGCTAAAAGAGATGACCAAGATGAAATAGAGAATGAGTAGAATACTTTGTCTCGTGTTATCCAAAACCATGGATGAACGGTTAATCGAAGTTGCTTTGTGAGAAGAAGATCAAAAGGAAAGAGCTTTGGATTTTGTTCTCAAATGAAATGGATCAATTTCTCACAAAGTGAGAGAGTGGAATTAAGTGAGGGGGGCTTCCTTAAGTGGTCGGCTACATATAGGAGAGGAGGGGGTGAGGGCAAGCCCAAGTGGTGACCACAAAGAAAACATCAAGAAAAAATATCCATCTCAATCCAAGAAGCAATGAATGCAAGGCATGAGTCACACAAAGCTATAAGCTTCTTTCTAGAAGCTTCCATGTGACTCACCCTAAAACTTATCCTCTTATATAAGATATTTTGGCCATAAAGAAATGATAGAAATACAACCAAAAGAAATGCACGGATTAAACAATGTTTAACCGGGCGGTGAAAACTGGCAACTTCGAAAAGCGATCCCGAAACGAATTTCAGGATAACCCTGTAACTGTACATACATACCCGCATTTGTATTACGGCCAAATACAAATGCAACTGAGACAAAGATATTATATCTACACAGTATAATACTAGGATCCGGCTTAAACCAAAGCCCACCAGTATTATCTGTCCGAAATATGACACGTACGTAAATGCACGTATATTTTCCGAACTCTGCCATAAAACCATTCGGCCTCTACAACGTTTCGCTCGAACTTGGGAAACTATCTGTGGAGGACTCTAAAGACTCGTCAGTACCCTGGCAGTAGGTTTAACCACAAGCACGTCAGCGGCACTAGCTGTGCGTAACGGCTGCCCATGTACTGACCTCAAGGGAAGCTGATGAACGAACTCATCCTGGAACCCTACTGAACCTATCAATGACAATATACATACAGTACGGTCCGTTCGTCTATGAGTATCGCATATCGGTCCTAGGGGGCTGGTAACGTCAGACCCCCAATAGCGGTATAAGTCTGTCGGAGTGTAGCCCAGAACACCCTGAGATACTACTTGAGTACCTACCAGTAAATCTCCTGCCTCGGCCGAGGTCTTTGTGTAATGGCTCTCCTAGACACAGCACGATCTCACCCCCAATACCGGGAGAGACGAATCCCCTGCCGATCCGCTCACTTGCCTCCATGTGGCTCGGGACTGTACCCAAAAAAGACCTGTTTGCATGACTCTTTTGAGCCGTGGTAGGGTAGAAATCAAAGTACTGTAGGAACTCACACGAGACAAATGACGACCTCAGGTCGATGAACTAACCTGTACACTTGTCACCAGGGAACTGCTATCTGACGCTAGGTATAAATACCAACTAGCAGGTTCCCGACGATTCCTATCCGGTGTACTGATACTAATGAGCACCAGTATACATCTTAGGCGATCCAACTGACACCAGTGGCTTATGAGACCGGCCACCGCCTCTCGTCGGGGTCTCGACTGTATACACTAGTCTACTCCGGAATATCGATTCCCTGTCTCGAAACTCCCACGACTAGGGACCACTATTAAGGATGTGCTTATAGACTACCCAACTCTCACGTATATGATCGCCATCATACTGTTGGTAGTCAAGCAAGATCCTAAGGGCTCTATCAACGTGTAATAGTGATCAGTCACCTGAACCTATACACGATTGATAAAGGCAAACCAGATAGCATACTATCATCTCGAGTAAGACTGTCCTACAAGTATAGGTCCTTCCTCAATCATTGCAATCACGTACCTGCGATCCAATAATTGACTTTGAGGGCACTACATCCAACAATAAAGTGTGTATGTACCTATTGCTAATGGTACGGCACTCTATAGGTATACAGGTATCTAACACGTAAGTATGTGAAGGCATATGTGTAAGCATATGGATATACAGGTATGCTAAATGCCATATGCGATAAGAACTATGAATCAATGTCTCAATGTTCCTAACCAAGCAATATCATTTCTATATGTGGGTTGTACGTGACATGTCAAATATTGACGGTGTGGGTGGTATACAATTAGTGCTCGTGCAACATAAGCCGTCAATAATGGTGCCGTGTCCTGAGGATACTAGTCCAACCACAACACTAACTAAGCAGTAGGGTGAATGCGCAATTCTAAATATGACATAGAATATGCGACAGAAATAACATCTCTAGCCCAGACGCATAACGCCATGCGGGCGATTCCCCTATAGATGTTAAATCTACTCACTAACGCTCCTGGCTAAGTGTAGCCAACCACCTGTTTTTCTTTTGTAGCTGTGTCCGTAGTCCCCCCTGCGAACCTACAATATTAAGACAATAAAACAAGTGTCTAAAGCACGTACACACTACATTAGACCGACGCAACAACACAAAACATACTCTCAAGTGTGCGTATTGTGGCTAACGCGCGTAGCGACACGACGAAAACAACTTAAGAGTAAAACCACACAAAGTGCACGATCCGTGTCGTATAACATATCGCGCGAACACAAAACGCTACAACCTACCTAAGTGATCCCAGATTTTGCATAAAGAGAAAACTAAACAAACAAACAAGACCAAAAACACCAAAATCCCAGATCTACATGTGTGCACGTGCACTTCACCCTCAGGGATTTTTGCTAAGTGCAAACGCCACTGATGTGCTCGTGTCATGCACTAACCCTCCACACGCGTATATGAATGAGCCTGCTTTCAACGTTATTACTCGTTCAAGTACACACATATCTGTAAACGAAACTTAAACTGGTGCAAACAAAGTCACCGTGAAGAAATGCATTCTTCGCATCAACCTAATGTTGATGCCAATTGTACGTAGCTGCAAATGATAGAATTATACGTACAGAGGCCGTCTTTGCCACAGGAAAAAATTTCTTATCATAATCTTCTCCATAAGTCTGAGAATAGCCCTTGGCAACAAGTATAGCCTTCAAACGAGCCAATGATACGTCTGGATTAAGCTTTATGGTATATACTCATTTACAACCAACTGTTCTTATTACAACAGGTAATTGAGGAAGTTTCCATGTACCATTCAAGCGTAAGGCTAACATTTCTTCTTCCATGGCTTTCCTCCATCCAGGATGAGCCAGAGCATCAGATGTACAAGAAGGATTAGCAAAGGAATCAACAGCAGCAACAAATATTCTATACGAGGAAGTAAGTCTAGCATATGTGATATAATCTGATAGAGGATAGAGAGGCTTGGTGGTACGAGTACTTTTTCGAAGGGCAAATGAAAGATCAAGATCAACCTGAGTCGGATCTGAGTCTGTAACATGTGTAGATTCTTCAATGACTGGAGACCCTTCTTTCTCGTTTTCTTCTACCTGAGTTGATTGCTTAATTAAGTGATCGTCTAGTTCTGAAGTATTTGATGTCGTTGAGACTCGAGAATTGGTTGGAGAGGATTCGACAACAAGAACATAAATTTCACTGATAAGAAAAATTCTTTCTAAATGATTTGGGTATTACATTAGTACCAAAAAAAGAGGTATTTTCTTGAAAGGTTGCATCAGCAGAGACTTATTATAACACTCGTATCCCTTTTAACTCCGAGAATATCCTAAGAAAAAGCACTCAATGAACTTGGGATCGAGCTTTGATTAGACAGGTTTATGATTGTGAACAAAATAAGTACAACCAAAAATATGTGGAGGAAGAGCAAATAAAGTTTAAAGGGAAATAAAAGAGAGATTGGAATTTCTCTCCTTAATACCGAGCTTGATAGACAATTGATAAGATGGCAAAGAGTGTGAATAATATCATCCAAAAAACATTTAGGAACATTCATATGGAGCAAAAGAGAACGTGTGATCTCTAATAGATGTTTATTCTTTCGTTCAGAAACACCAATTTTTAAGGTATATAAGGACACGAGGATTGATGTATAATACCAAAAGTGTCAAGTAATTAAGAACATTTTATTAAAATAATCCTTTGCATTATCGCTTCTAAGAGTTTTGATGTTAATACCAAATTGATTTTTCACCTCAGTAACAAATGACTTAAAGGCATCAAAAACATCAATTCTAGATTTCAACAAATATAGCCATATCACTCGAGAGTAATCATCAATAAAAATAATAAAATATCGATAACCACGGTTTGACGTAATGGTACATGACCTGCAAACATCAGAATGTACTAAATCAAACAATTTCTTAGCACGTTTGTTGACTCTAGACTGATAAGGAGTACAAGGGTGCTTTCCCATCTCACAAGTGATACAATCTAACGATGACGGACTAGATAAAGAAGGAACTAATTTCTGTAAAGTAGACAAATCAGGATAACCTAAACGACAAATGGTTAACCAGTAAATCACTATTTATTGAGTAAGCAACCTTTAGTAGTTGTCTATCAAAATAATAAAGACCTCCAATTTCACGTCCTGAGCCAATCACCTCCTCCGTCTTTAGATCCTACATGACACAATTAGAAGGAGAAAAGGATATTGAAGAGTTCAAGATATGAACAAGTTTATTTACAAACATCAAGTTAAAAGGAAATGAAGGGACATAATCCTAATGATAAAAACAGAGATGGGATAAGAGAAATAGAACCAATGCGCTCTATTTTAGAGGGGCCGTTTGCAAGTGTAATATCGCCGGCATATGAAATTTTAAATAAGAAGGAGAAAACACCCGATATTCCAGTCATATGATCTGATACTCCCGAGTCAATAATCTATGAGGATGGAGATGTATGTGTTAGAAGACATATATTGGCTTTAACCAGAACGGTAGTGGAGCTCGAGAAAATAGATCATGTTAGAAGAGACCTAATTCGCAATATCTCCTCCTCAGAAAGTCTAGAAGCACCATGATGTGTCATATCAGACGTAACTACTTTAGAAGCTCGCTGAAATTGAAGCTCCAGATGAAACGAATAGCAATAATCTTTAGTGTGGCCAGTCATCTCATAATGTGAACAGAAATGGTCACCTCCTCGCCCCTTCCTCCAAAAGATTCTCGACCTTCTCTACCATGTTCTCATGTATTATATCCACCTCGTATAATAAAATTAGGATACGAAATATTAGTGTATCCTTCAGAGGATTTCTTTTTATTACCCATGATCAAAAGTGCTAACAACTTCACAATAATCAACAAAACGACAATTTTCTAATTCGGAACACCAAGAAATCACCAACACAAATCCAATAACAAATCACATTAAATATCTAACACCAAGCAATCACCAATTAATTTTCTACCTGGAAAGAGTCTGGTCAATGTAGAAGAAGTCTTATCTTTTGAGTCTCTGATCAACAACCACATGATATTAAATAAATAAATAATTATAATCCATAGAAAAAGTCTTAACACCAAGCAAGGGAGTTCTCTGGTCAATGCAAATACCAAGAGGTCTTAACATCAAACACCAATCCACATAATAAATCTCGATCCAAGAAGAAGTCTCTAGGGCGATTGTGATTATCGGCGGCGATTGTGATCGCAAGGGAAGATCGGTTGAGGGAAGAGGAGAGAGGGAAGCGAGGGTGATGGCGGCAGCGATCTGATGGATGGCAGTGGCGATGGTTGAAGTGATCGAGTATGAGTTGGCGGTGGTTGGTGAGGGGCGATTGGGCAGCGGGATAGGCGGCGGTGAGCGGTGAGGGGATGACTAGGTATTGGGGTTAGGCTATGATACCATGTAAATATTATTGCTTTTCTGATAATAAAAAATCTAAACAATCTAAACAAATCTAATCAAATCTAAATCTTACCGATCTAATTAAATCTAAATTTAATTAAGACATCTTTCTTAACAAATTGAACTCTATCTTTTAAAGAAAATTGGATGAATACATATAGAATAAACGGGAGCAAAAAACAAAATTTGCGCAAAAAAAAAATGAATGCATTAGTATTGCATTTTTTCTCATCGGTGTCCCTTTGTTGAGGTAAGTTTTCTTTTTCTTCGGCTTTCTTCAATCCAAGTGAGAGGTCATATGCCCACCAATTGCTTGAGCAGATGAGATACAGTGGGTCCTGGTTGCACTTGTCCAGCTAAAAAGACGTGATTGCTTCATGATCATAATTAAGAAAATCTCGATGGACGGCGCTCATTACATCCAAACTCCTAGGTCCAAACCTCAAATACAATGACGTTTGCTCGATATTGTTGTAGAGAGTTTCGTTGGCTAAGTATGGTAGTTGTGGTCGAGGGAGATTTTCGTGGGGAAAGAAAAATGATTGAGCTTGCTCCTTAAGATTCATAGGTAGATCTCAATTTCTGAAGAAAGTTGAAGGAATGTTGTTATGACTATTAATCGAAGATGATGATAGGAGTGTTGGTTCACTTGAAGAGTAAAATGATAGAAGTTGAAATTCTTGATTGTAGGAAAATGTTGCGGGGAGATCTAAATTAGGCCCGTTCATTATGAAAGGATAGGGGAGCAACTTGCTGGAATTTGCTCAAGGAAGAAACTTTGTTGTGAATCCTTTATAGTAGAATTCATATTTAATTTATCATAATATTGGTTTATGTTTTCTTTAGAGACTCCTCCATATTCAAGTTAAGGAAAAAGAATTACCTTGGTTTATTTATTTCCTAAAAAAAGGAAACAACAAAAACAGGTCTAATTTTCATATAACTTACAGCATGCGGCTAGTGTATGTGTAATAATTATTATAATTGTCTCTTGTTATATATTTAGGTATAAACATTTCTCTAGATTGTAGATATAAATTATTCAAGGGTAGATAATACTTAAATAGAAGTCTTTGCCTACAAGTTCAAACTAATCAACAATTAATCTGTTAGTTATATGTATGCCCTAGAGACCATTATTGTACATATGATGTATATAATAGTGGATGCTTGGACATACATAGATAGGACTTTCTTGCTCGGCATGATAGTATGCTATATGGTTGCTCTTTATCTTAACATGTACGTTTACTGTCTCGCTGTTACATGTTGATAAAGCCCTTAGGTTGTGTACTTGACCTCCAGGATTATGATAGAGATCATACTAGTGGGTTCTGGGTAGTCTGTGAATACATCCTTCAATTGTTCCTAGTCGTGGGAGTATCGAGATGGGGCATCGATATTCCAGAGTAAACTAACGTATACGCTTCTTGACCCATATGATGGGCGATGGAAGATCCCACATCAATTGGTATTTGACATCAGAGAAGGTATGTGGATGCTGTAAGTGCACGGCGGCGCCCCGGCCGTCAATCCGACGGCCAAATGCGGAAGCGGTGATAAACTTTAATTTTACTTGAACTGGCAAACCGCCGCGCACTAATACCCGGATCGAACCATTAATTAGTCCTAGCTATCTACAAGAAGGGGAAGAGAGATATACCGACAGATCCGAGTCCTCCGGTCTTCTCGTCGTCGTCCCGATCTCCTGCGGAATGTCCCGTCTCCTCCTCGTCGCCGGAAGTGCACCACATCGCCTACTTCTTTTACGGGCTCACACCTCAATGCCGAGGCAACTCGGGCACGAAGCTGGCTAGTCGACGTGCCCAAGATTTGCTGTAGAATATCTAGAGAAGAAGTCTCATTTGGGGTTGTAGGAATTGCCTTTTGGTGGAGGGATTGAACTTGGAGCTTTTTGGATTGATCTTGTGGGATTTTTGCAACATGAAATGAAGCAAAATACCACACCAAGAATTTGGGACAGCCCACTATGGGAGTGGCCGGCCATGCTCAAAAAAGAGGAGAGAATGAGAGTGTAGTGTATCAAAAGATAATGGGAGCCCCTCTCATATCATCCAAGAGAGAGAAAGGAAAAGGTTATCATGAAAAAGCAATGATCACAAAATAATTCCAACACACATCCAACAACCATCACTCATCATCAACCATCATGTCCTACAAAAGTCAAGGCATGATGAAGCTAGAAGTCAAGATCAAGGAAAGGCTATAATGATACAACAAAATGCAAAGACCCCCTCCACAAATCCTTATTTGCAACAATGCAAATAAGCCCTCCTCCACCAATCTTCGGCCAATGAACGATACAAAGGAAATTGGCCGAAACGGAAAGCAAACTGGCAACTCCAGAATACTGGTCCTGTAATAAATTACAGGAAAACCCCGATACTGTGCATACACACCCGCATTTGTATTCCGACCGAAATACAAATGCAATGAGACAAAATCTGCACTGTACTATACTAGGATCCGGCTTATACCAAAGCCGGCTAGTAATATCCGTTCGATCCTGATCCGTGCAATACCGCACGTATCTGATCGAATCCTGCCATATACCCATACGGCCTATAGTACAAACCGTCCGATCCTGATCCGTGCAATACCGCACGTATCTGATCGGACCTTGCCATATCTCCATACGGCCTCTACAACCTTTCGCCCGAAAGCTGAGTAACAGAATGTGGGGGACTCTAAAAACTCGTCAACACCTTGGTTGTGGATTTAACCACTAGCACATCAGAGGTATAAGCCAATACGTAACGGGCTACCAGGTATTGACTAAAAGGGACGTCTGTGAGCGAACTCAGCCTGACAACCCTACTGAGCCTGTCAGTGACAATATCCGTACAGTCCGGTCCGTTCGTCTATGAGCATCGCATGGCGGGCCTAGGGGGTTGGTAAAAGTCAGACCCCCAAAAGCGGTACAAGTCGTGTCGGAGTGTAGCCCAGAACACCCTGAGATACTACTGGAATACCTACCAGTAAATCTCCTGCCTTGGCCAAGGACTTCGTGTAATGGCTCTCCTAGACACAGCGCGACCTCACCTCCAATACTGGGAGAGACGAACCCCTGAAGATACGCTCACTGCCTCCATGTGGCTCGGGACTGTACCCAACTAAAACCTGTTTGCACGACTCCTTTGAGCCGTGGTAGGGTAGTAATCAAAGTACAGTGGAAACTCACACGAGACAAATGACGATCCCCAGGTCGATGAACTAACCTGCACACATGTCACCAGGGAACTGCCATCTGACGTCTGGTATATGACCAACTTGCATGTTCCCGGCGAGTCCTGTCCGGTGTACTCATAACCCAATGAGCACCTGTATACATATTAGGTGATCCAACTGACACCAGTGGCTTGTGAGACCGGCCACCGCCCCTCGTCGGGGTCTCGACTGTATACACTAGGCTACTCTGGAGTATCGATGCCCTGTCTCGAAACTCACACGACTAGGGACCATTTAAGGATATGCTTATAGACCCAAGCTCCCATTTATATGATCCCCCTCATACTGCTGGTGGTCAAGCAAGAATCCTAGGGGTTCTATCAACGTGTAATAGCAACTTGTCAGGTCACCTAAAACAGTACACGATGATAAAGGTAAACCAGATAGCATACTATCATCTCGAGTAAGACTGTCCTACCGGGATAGGTCCTCCCTCAATCATTGCAATCACGTACCTGTGACCCAATAATTGACTCTGAGGGCACTATCTCCAACAATCTCCCACTTGCACTCAAGGCTAATTATTGCGATGTCGCATACTCACAGCCTGTGTGATACCGAACACCCAACTCCTCTACTAATCAGTCTCTCAAAGCCTGTTTGGGAAACTATTGCGTTCGAGGAATAGCCTCAGTGAGTGGATCCGCCTTGATGTTTCTTTCTATGTCTCTCTATATCTCAAGTTCGCGGAGAAAACCATCTCCCGTAATGAGCAATACCAGTCTTCGAATGTGTCTGGATGTCTGATGGGACCTAGCTCATAAATGAACTCCAAATCCAAACTTCTTAGACAGTACCGACAACTGAACTTAATCAGTGTCCTGCGCCATGCCACCCTCAGTATTTGTCTTGGATCACCTGTCCAAAATACTGCCCCTCGTCAGAAGGAAAAACTATAACTCTGACAACCTCCCTGTCGTCCAGGTCACCTTGGAAGCCTGGAATGATAACTGTTTCCTGAATGAGGCTGTCGTTATCATATCCTTAGAACAACTGCTTCCGACTGTTTCTCCAGGATTGGATTAATGTAAACTTATTGCATCTAGTGCAAGAACAACATCTGGTGTGGTACTTGACATCTCATGATTGACTCAATTGCCTAAACAAGTGATCTGCCAATCATGCACATTCCTCTCCCCTTTAGTCTGTAAGACAGCTTTAGAGAGGGTGACTCCATCATCTGCAGGTACACTACCGTGCATGGAGTCGTCCATTCTAAATACTCATAGAATGCTGTCTAAGTACCCAGATTGGGAGACTACCCAAATCTAGATCTAAAACCATAGATCCAGTAACCAGTATGTCTGATATAATGTCCAAGTCCCATGTGGAGAAACTACTGTGTGACGACCAAAGTATAACCGATTGTAGTATAGGAGTTTCTTTTCCTACTCTGTGTATGTCATCCAAATACCAGGATATCACACCCTACTACCTTCTCCACAGATCCATCCCCTATTCTGATGAAGTCAAACCTATGACTGTCACGTCAGAAATAGATGATCTATCTCCGCTACTGGTGCTTCAGTCTTTAAATAGACATAAGCTACCTATCCACCAATGCTTCCGCTGCTCCCACTGACTACGACAACCCTCTGGCAGAGTCATATACACGTACATTTCTAAAACTAGTTTAGAAAGACGCTATACTCATCCTCCCGCCGGGTCTCGCAGCCTGGAACAACAGCAATGGTAATTGTGGGTAAATAAGAACTTCCCTGTCACCGTCCTTGAGGCTACCGTAGTACCTCTCGGGTGCCTGAAGTTACCCACCTTATCTGCGGAGTGGCCAATGGAATGTCAATCCAGATTGAATCTTTAGGTTCCTTATCAAATCTTCAGTAATCGTTTGTGGTTCTGGAATCACTTCCAGTTCTACCATACTCCCACTACTGTTTTCTGAAAAAATCGATTTTTATTAAAACTGTGGCGAGTCTAGAACAATATTGCTATTGTTCATCCAGATGGTAGAAAGTCAGCCCGCGTCATAGCCTGGGTCAACCCACAAACAGCCATTACAGAAACGTGCCTTGAGTTGTCCAGTGTCTGGTTTTAAGCATAAACCGGACAACTCCCCGTACCTTAACATCGTTAAGATATGAACTGTTCTATATCCAATATAGAAACAGAGGCACTGATTTAATTGAACCAGATTCAAATCATGCACCTATCCCCAGTGCATGTCTACTAAATGGAAGAAGACCGATCAGCGTTACTCAACTTAGGAATGCTTCCAATTATGAGTAACCTGAAAGAGAAGCAAGTTCTCTTAATCATTACTATCAACTGAATACCATACACAAGTATCTACATCTTCGATCAACTTGAAGAATCCCGATACTTGCAACACCTGGTTCTCTACTTTATTCAAATACCTATAACTTCTCAAAATTAGGACTCTGTGTTTCCACGAAACACCTGTCTAAAAACTAGAGAAGTCATAAGTAAACTGAATATAGTACGAGGACCAACCCCTCTGTCCTGATGGACCCTGGACAACATACAATACTCTGTATAAGTCCCTTGAGTCCGATAACTCATCCACTGTGTGTCGTAGGTTGAAAACTGTACTTATGGTTAAGAAGAAATACACCGCTGTTTAATGCTCCTTACCTAACCATCCACTGATATAGGTAAATGTCATCGACATAATTTCAAAAAGTACATCTCACTCTATGAAAATAGACGTACAGATATATCAATTTGAAATTGGTGCACAACAGCGGATATTCAAAACCAAATATTTGCCGACCGGCAAACATCCCAGGTGATTTCCTCAAATATCACCGATTACAACGAATCCCGATATAATGAGGATGATCACCTAATTCCCACTAACCTACTCCCACTCATCATCCGTAAAACCATACAGATGTGAGAATCATACCTGGTAAATACATACCCTGGAGTAAGGACTAATTGGGAAATCAGTTTTTCTTTAACTGTACACAGTGAAACTGAAACATTGAAATGTTTCGACGGTGTATCCCGGTATTCATAGTAATGCCTCTTCCATATTCACGACTGTAACCGTATAATTCTTTGCCACCTCTCCAAATCCCTTTTTATGTCTTTAGTCATTACCTTCTGCACACCCTTTTAGGCCAAATGGTTTTCTTCCTTCCCTACCGTTCGGCACCAGCCTATGGTTTGGAAGAAGACTATCCAATAAGCATAAAGGGTGCACTGTCCTAATCCTAGGAGCACTCGCAATGCGAGAGAAGGTGAAGATAAAAGACAACCTGAATAAACCTTATTCCTATTTCTCCTGAACCAGAATCCATCCCCGAACTGGAACAAGTTCCTTTCGAGTTCGTATATAACCATACGATGGAATATCCAAATAACTGTGGATCTTCGTAGTGATACGGAGTGTCCTGGAGAAATACAAAGGTGATTTGGGAATTGTAATGAAATACCTGGTTTGGTCATGAATATCAGTCGCAATTTACTTTGCCCTCTTACTAATCCCTTTCTTTGTCTTAACTCAATACCTTCTGTACACCATCGTTAGGCTAATTGGTTTTCTTCATTCCCTACCGGTCGGCACCAGCCTAAGGTTTGGAAGAAGACTATCCAATTTGCGTAATAGGTGTACTATCTCCTAAACCAAGGAGTACTCGAAACTTGAGAGAAGGTAAAAAGGAAAAGACAACTGAATAGTCCTATTCGTTTTCTCCAGAACCGGAAACCATCCTCGAATAAATCCCTTCGAGTTCGTATATAACCATACGATGGTTTTGTCCAATGGAAGTGGACGTTCGTAGAAATACGGGGTGTCCTGGAGAAAAGGGTAAAAGTAGGAGTGGCAATGAGGTCTGCAACTCTGACAATCCAAAAGCCAGTGTTTAAGAAGGTTCGGTCAACTTGGTCTCTGAGTCATAGTCTTAGGGTCGGGTCAATGGTCGCTGCCAAAGAGAGAGAGAAAAGAAACACTCAGCGTGCACTCTAACCTAGATCAGAATGGTTACCAATTTATCTAATCTGGAAACCTCCCACTGTACCTCAAATTCTCCTCCAAACCTGAAAGAAGAATTAGTCGGGGTCACCCGAGGAGTAAACTAACTCATCAGTGGGAATCGGGATCCAACTCTCATCGCATGATAACGTGACGGAATCCGCTCACGTCATCACACTCCAGAAGGTATGCGCATATCTGGCAAGTTTCAGTTCTTTTGAAACTCCCGAAGTGATTTCTGCCCCATGCTCTTATGACCTTGACTTTGGCCAACAAATCATAAGTCACATGTCAAGTTCTACCCGTCATTCTCCAGGTTGATTCGAATCCACCCGCACAAGCCCTTGACTTTGGCCAACAAAGCTATACGACTGTTCCAAACCAACGCATCTATCTATGCTGCATATGAATAACCAACAACTACCAAACACTGTGCCTTGACTTTGGCCAACAAACACAGCTTGAATACTATTGACTATCCATATGAAACGACGGAGGGCTACGAATGGTTTCTGGCGAAAACCTTTAACGTAATGAACTTGATATCGTTGAAGGAACGGATAGCTTTTAAAAATATAGTGACGAGAACCGTTGCTAAAGAGGTAACTCCCGGTGAAGGGATCTCGGCTCTTTCCCCGTAGAATGAGGTGCAGGATATTCCAACTGAATACCACGGTGCAAAGCAAAAGTAATCGGCTATAGTGAAGTCATTGCCCTGACGCAAACTTTTTGTCCAAGGGGTCACTCCCGGTGAAGGGATCTCGGCCCTTGCCTCGTCGACTGAGGAGCAGGATATTCCAACTGAATACCACGATGCAAAACAAAAGTGAACGTCCTTGCAATAACAGCTTTTGAAAAGTGTTCCAACAACATCAGATTAGGTTTGTTTTTAACTTGCATTGATCCGAATCAACGCAGTCCCATCAATTGATCACACCACAAAGAACGAAAATAATATGACGTACGTATATGCCATCCGCATTCGCCACTGGGTCCCGTCATTACCCGTTAGGTTAGCTAACTAACGACAGAGCGGGGACTGGACTAGCGCGGGTGCAAAACATATACAACATCTACTAATATATATACCAAAATATATTATATTCGCTCAAGGCGTGATAAAATGCAACATCACAGAAAATGTACAGCATCACAGAAACAATACAGATATCTGGGATCCCCGGGTTTCACAGAGCCACTACTGAAACCCGACGTTCCCCTGGTCGTGTGGATAACCTGTGCAATGAAATCCTAGACCCCTACGGGCGCGGCAAGTTACCCGCCAAAACCTGAAGCGAGGCAGCCCCCTTCAGCACCGTGAATGGACCACCCAGCACTTCACGGAATCCGGTAACTCGGGCACCCCTCCTGGGTCAACCTGTACCCCCTACGAGTGCGGCGAATAGCCCGCCAATTCTAGAGTGAAGCCCCCTCCGTCTCAATGCCATGAGATGCGGGCTTGTTGCCCTCTAGAACCCGGCTATCCGTGCACCCCTCCGCGGGGTAACCCTAGTACAGAAAGTAAAATATACATACAACGGGTACATCGACCGCAACCAGGTCGTGCCCCAAAATAATAATACAATCAGGCAGGGACGGCAGTCCACATGTCGGACGCTCGCCCCGCAATATCAAATGTACATAATACAACCACAACTGTACTAGCATTGCATCCAGGCTATCCCCCACGACCGATCCGCAACATCACAGCAAAAACAGAACATCAACGTGAAAGTCACGTTCGCAAATCCGTCTAACCGGGCTATAGCAGTTAGACCGGATTTACCGATCGAGTGACATTCACGGTCGCAGATATAATGTAAATACTGTGAAATAATGTGTTTAAAATATCCGATCAATCAAAAATTAACAAGTGGGCCCCCAAGCAATACTGTAGCACTCACAGAAATTCTGGGCCCAGTTTTAATATTCCAAAACCCCAATTTTAACCC
Organism: Agapanthus africanus; assembly: GCA_030015575.1. NCBI lineage: Eukaryota > Viridiplantae > Streptophyta > Magnoliopsida > Asparagales > Amaryllidaceae > Agapanthus > Agapanthus africanus. The sequence goes on from JASDDO010000019.1 coordinate 610,433,364, forward strand.
CAGAAAGATACTGTAGAAATTTGGTGCAGGGATCCCCATAGTGTGCGGCGGAACCGCGGCCCAAAGGGGGTTTTGGCCGCGGTTCCGCGCCTCCACTGTGGATTCACCCTGTCGAATTTCTACAGTAGCCTAGTAGTCTCCAGTACATTAATTTTATACAACCTGAAAAATTTTTGGAGACCAAAAAATTTCAACAGAAAACTGTCGTAGAGGAAATACGGGTTTTGGAACATTTGATCGATCGGAACTGAAAAATACATTAAGGAAAGCTAGACTAAGTTAATGGCGAGGCTCTGATACCACTGTAAGTGCACGGCGGCGCCCCGGCCGTCAATCCGACGGCCAAATGCGGAAGCAGTGATAAACTTTAATTTTACTTGAACTGGCAAACCGCCGCGCACTAATACCCGGATCGAACCATTAATTAGTCCTAGCTATCTACAAGAAGGGGAAGAGAGATATACCGACAGATCCGAGTCCTCCGGTCTTCTCGTCGTCGTCCCGATCTCCTGCGGAATGTCCCGTCTCCTCCGCGTCGCCGGAAGTGCACCACATCGCCTACTTCTTTTACGGGCTCCCACCTCAATGCCGAGGCAACTCGGGCACGAAGCTGGCTAGTCGACGTGCCCAAGATTTGCTGTAGAATATCTAGAGAAGAAGTCTCATTTGGGGTTGTAGGAATTGCCTTTTGGTGGAGGGATTGAACTTGGAGCTTTTTGGATTGATCTTGTGGGATTTTTGCAACATGAAATGAAGCAAAATCCCACACCAAGAATTTGGGACAGCCCACTATGAGAGTGGCCGGCCATGCTCAAAAAAGAGGAGAGAATGAGAGTGTAGTGTATCAAAAGATAATGGGAGCCCCTCTCATATCATCCAAGAGAGAGAAAGGAAAAGGTTATCATGAAAAAGCAATGATCACAAAATAATTCCAACACACATCCAACAACCATCACTCATCATCAACCATCATGTCCTACAAAAGTCAAGGCATGATGAAGCTAGAAGTCAAGGTCAAGGAAAGGCTATCATGATACAACAAAATGCAAAGACCCCCTCCACAAATCCTTATTTGCAACAATGCAAATAAGCCCTCCTCCACCAATCTTCGGCCAATGAACGATATAAAGGAAATTGGCCGAAACGGAAAGCAAACTGGCAACTCCAGAAAACTGGTCCTGTAATAAATTACAGGAAAACCCCGATACTGTGCATACACACCCGCATTTGTATTCCGACCGAAATACAAATGCAATGAGACAAAATCTGCACTGTACTATACTAGGATCCGGCTTATACGAAAGCCAGCTAGTAATATCCGTTCGATCCTGATCCGTGCAATACCGCACGTATCTGATCGAACCCTGCCATATACCCATACGGCCTATAGTACAAACTGTCCGATCCTGATCCGTGCAATACCGCACGTATCTGATCGGACCTTGCCATATCTCCATACGGCCTTTACAACCTTTCGCCCGAAAGCTGAGTAACAGAATGTGGGGGACTCTAAAGACTCGTCAACACCTTGGTTGTGGATTTAACCACTAGCACGTCAGAGGTATAAGCCAATACGTAACGGGCTACCAGGTATTGACTAAAAGGGACGTCTGTGAGCGAACTCAGCCTGACAACCCTACTGAGCCTGTCAGTGACAATATTCGTACAGTCCGGTCCGTTCGTCTATGAGCATCGCATGGCGGGCCTAGGGGGTTGGTAAAAGTCAGACCCCCAAAAGCGGTACAAGTCGTGTCGGAGTGTAGCCCAGAACACCCTGAGATACTACTGGAATACCTACCAGTAAATCTCCTGCCTTGGCCAAGGACTTCGTGTAATGGCTCTCTTAGACACAGCGCGACCTCACCCCCAATACCGGGAGAGACGAACCCCTGAAGATACGCTCACTGCCTCCATGTGGCTCGGGACTGTACCCAACTAAAACCTGTTTGCACGACTCCTTTGAGCCATGGTAGGGTAGTAATCAAAGTACAGTGGGAACTCACACGAGACAAATGACGATCCCCAGGTCGATGAACTAACCTGCACACATGTCACCAGGGAACTGCCATCTGACGTCTGGTATATGACCAACTAGCATGTTCCCGGCGAGTCATGTCCGGTGTACTCATAACCCAATGAGCACCTGTATACATCTTAGGTGATCCAACTGACACCAGTGGCTTGTGAGACCGGCCACCTCCCCTCGTCGGGGTCTCGACTGTATACACTAGTCTACTCTGGAGTATCGATGCCCTGTCTCGAAACTCACACGACTAGGGACCATTTAAGGATATGCTTATAGACCCCAGCTCCCACTTATATGATCGCCCTCATACTGCTGGTGGTCAAGCAAGAATCCTAGGGGCTCTATCAACGTGTAATAGCAACTTGTTAGGTCACCTAAAACAGTACACGATGATAAAGGTAAACCAGATAGCATACTATCATCTCGAGTAAGACTGTCCTACCGGGATAGGTCCTCCCTCAATCATTGCAATCACGTACCTGTGACCCAATAATTGACTCTGAGGGCACTATCTCCAACAGATGCTCAGTGGAGATTAGGTACACTGAACTGGACTCGCCGAGAACTCCTAGATGGTATTATAACTCACGTCAGATAGCAGTTCTATGGTGACACTGGTACAGGTTAGTCTGTCGACCCGAGATCATCATAGAGTCTTGTGTTTCTCCCACTGTGCTTTGATTTCCACCCTACCACGGCTCTACTAAGTCGTGCAAACAGGTGGTTTTTGGGTACAGTCCCGAGTTACATGGAGGCAATGAGCGATAGGAGGGGATTCGTCCTCCCGGTATTGTGGGTTGATGTTGCGCTATGCCCGATTGGCCATAACTGGAAATCCCTGGTCAGGGTAGATGAGATTTACTGGTAAGTGTTATCAGTAGTTTCTCGACCCGTTATAGACCTTACATCGGCATGACTTATCAAGCTATTGGGGTTTGACATTTACCACCCCTAGGCGAGATATGCGACATATCAGACGAAGATACCGGACTGTACGGTAGTGTTACTGATTGGATTCGCAGGAGTATGAGCAGGCTTGCTTGTTGATCTTCTGATCGCTCAATACCCGGGTGGCCGTTACGTTTAGCTGACCGCTTGCGGCTTGTGGGTGTTTGATATGATCATCACCTACTGTCGGCGTATTGACGAGTCTTTAGAGTCCTACACATAGGTTTCCTGGTTCATGCGAAACGAAGTAGGAGCGCATATGTGATATGTGCGGGACCGAGATTAATACGCGTATGAGATACCGTATTTTATTCTCGCGATTTGTGTCATCGGTCGGTTATATGTGATATAGTCGGGTTATCGAATCAAGTGTAGATTTGATAAGTTGATACATATTATATTAGTCGGTTATATGTGATATAGCCGGATTATTAAATTAAGTGTTGTTTTAATAATTTAATGTATAATTATATATATTTGATATATTACATTACATTAACTAATACAAGCTCACTTAAGTATTTTCTTTTCTCACTTATGATACATTAATATATATGTGATATATGTTAATTGTATTGTTTTCTTTTTGCACACAAAATATATATGTGGTATATATTAATGTGTCATGCTGGGTTATACATGCAACAAGGGTGTTAGAGACTCACACCATGCTAGATGTTATGAAGGGTTTTATTTATTTAAGTTAATGAAAATTAATGGAAATTGGTTTAATGGTTAAAGCTTGTAGAAGCTAATAGAACCATTGACTAAGTCCACTTGTTTTGTCTAGTTTAAGATATTTATTAACCCAATCTTAACACTTAGCCATGGTTTAGTCTCTACAATGGTTAGTGTATGCCATATACTCACCATGGTTGTATTTCTAACCTCATGTTATTCTTCATCATTTCATCACTTGATCATCTTCTTCTTCCTCATTCTAGCTCTCTTGCTTTTATGAAAGTGATGAAATATTGTGAGAAAATTAAATATATAGTAAGCCCATTTCCTACTTCATCAAGCTCTACTAGATTAGCCGTTTAGTTTGGGTTGTTTCTTCACAAAGTTCACCACTTTGTGAAGAGCTAGCATGAGCTTGAGTCTACTCGACGTAGATCATTTTCGGCCTCGAAGACTTTGAGCAAGCTTGTTCATTTCTTCAAGTGAACCCATACTAGAGTTCGGGAGATCACTATTTGGAGCGAAAGGGCTACTACACGGAGCTTTAGAAGTGAAGGAACGGTCTACAAAGGTTGTATTCCCCATTCACTTAGTTGTAATGTTTGATTACATGTTAGTTTTGTCTAATTACTCTAGTTAGATCCTAGTTAAGGGTTCTTTAGCACTCTAGAATTTTTGAAATTGGCATGCTTGATGCATTGAAAATCCAGTTGGGTGCTAAGGAACCCCAACAGTGGTATCAGAGCCGGGCTAAAGTATTAGACAATGTTTGTTAAATTACGAAACCAAAACTACTCCGAAAATTGAAACATCGAAACCTAGTTTCTGTCAATTTTTAAATAACCCCTAAATTTTTTTTAAACAACTGCAGAATGTTGTATGAGATATAACATGAACATTGTGAAAATTTGAAGCATTTTGACCTCAATGTGGCCGGCCACATAGCCCTTAAAACTGACCAGCTCGGCCCAGTTGTGGAGTTTTGGCCTCAAATTTTTTGGTGTTCTGTTAGTGTATATGCCCTAGGGGCCATTAATGTATCATACTAGCTTGTATATTATTTAATGGAAGCTTGGGATATTCACAGTTGTATTAACAGTCTTGCTTAACATTGTAGTATGCTACTTGGTTTATATCTATCTTAATATGTTTCTTTTAGCATTGGGGGTATAAGCGCTGCTATTTCAGCAGTTGTATCACGAATACACTTTGGTAGAGCCCGTAGGATCTTGCTTGACTACCAGCGTTTTGATGGTAGTCACATTAGTGGGGGCTGGGTAGTCTGCAAGCACATCCTTTTTCAGGTCCCTAGTCGTAGGATTATCGAGATAGGGCATCGATACTCCGGAGTAGACTAGTGTGTACGCTTCTCATCCCAGTTAGGGAGATGGTCTGACCCACACTCATCAGTACGTCGTACTAGAGATAGTATGCAGGTGCTCGTTGGGTTACGGGTACACCGGACAGGACTCACAGGGAACTGTTGGTTGGTATTATACCCGTCATCAGTTAACAGTTCCCAGGTGACATGAGTACAGCATAGTCCGTAGACTTGACATTGCTGCATCGCCTCGAGTGTGTTCCCGTTGTTCTTAGATTGCTACCCTACCACGGCTCGACTGAGTCGTGCAAATAGGTAGCAGTTGGGTGCAGTCCCGAAGCACTTAGAGGCAGTGGCGGTTAGATAGGATTCATCTCTCCCGGTATTGGGAGTTGATATCGCACTGTGTTTGGAGAGCCAATACGCAAGGTCCCTGGCCAGGACAAGCGAGATTTACTGATAGATTTTCTAGTAGCTTCTCAAGATGTAATGGGCTTCACTCCAACATGACTTATACCGCTTTTAGGGGACTGACGCTTGCCTCCCCCTAGACTCGATATGCGATAGTCTTAGACGAACAGACCGGACTGTACGGAGATTGTCACATCAGGCTCAGTAAGAGTTCGGATGGGTTTCCTCATCATCCTTCTTATCGACTTCTACCTGGGGACCATTACGTACAGCTAGTACCGCTTGCGGCCTGTGGTTAAACCCACTGCTAGCGTAGTGTCGGGTTTTTGGAGTCCCACACAGAGAGTTTCCCTGTTTCGGGCGAAACGATATAGAAGTCGTATGGTTTTACGACAGGGTTCGGACATATATGTGTACTTGTGCACGTATGATTTTCGGATAGATTATACTAGCAGGCTTTAGTCTAAGACAGATTCTAGTATTGGATCATTGGATTTATACAGTCTCGGTATATCCGTGTTTTTCATAAATACAGATGGTGGGGGCATTCTCCAAATTAGTCGAGAAGCTTCTAGAAGAAAGGTGACTCATATAGTTTTAATTCATTTATGAATTAAACAAAATGAGGTGGAGAGCTTATGTGTTATTTGCATTAAATGATTTAATGACTCATATGATGATTCATCCAAAGTGAGTTAATGAAGCATTTATTGTTTTAATGACTCATGGATGATTCATCCTAATGTATTAAATGAAGCATGGTTGTAATTATCTAATATGATTTATTAGATAATTATTATGCTTCATCAAATATAGAAATGAGTTATATTTTCATTTCATTCTCACATACACACTCTCTCTCCTCAAGCTCTCCTCTTCTTCAACCTAACCCTAATCCTCTCATGTGTTGAGATCCCAAGGGTTAGAAAGACTAATAGATCCTTAATCCACTTCTATATCTTCTAGGTCACTTGGATTAGCAATCCTAGCCACTTAGTTAGCTCAAGTGAGAGGTTAAAGCTTGGAGAAGGAACTCTCGGGTGATCTTCTATTACATCGAGGAGGCCGACGAGGAGGTGAACAACAAGAACAAGAAGGACTAGTATCTTGAGGTATAATCATCCATCATAGTAGTTTAGCACTTCTCGATAGTTTGTTAGTTATGGTTTAGCAAAGATCCGTAAAGTTAGTCGATATTACCTGGAACAAAATGATTGTTTTATCTATTCCGCCTCCCTGCATCTAATGGGGTGTGTAACGTCGACTTACAGTGGTATCAGAGCCTACCTAAACCATAACTAACTTGTTAGCAAAGTCTTTAGAAATTCGATCGCAAAATTATCTCGAAAAAACGATGTTTTCACTAAGTTTCTGCCGATTTTAAAACGGGGTCTAAAAATTTTTCAGGGACCCTTAAAAATACAAGTAGGGTTTTTTAAGAATTGTGAAGAAATTTGGGATCATGACTCGTCCAAACCGCCGCGGAACCGCCGCCGATCCAAGCGATCCGCCGCTCATCCGCGGCCGAGTTGACACCGAGTCAACCCAAATTTGCTTAGTTATTCTTCTGTGTTGATGTTGTGTTTTCTGGGATGTTTTTTTTCTGCTCAGGTTTTATATGCACAGATAATTGTTTGGAGTAGATTCATATTTGTTGCTTGATCGAAATTATAAGAATTTTGGCTAACTGGATTATATCTGTGTTGTGATTAATGTGTTCGTAAATATCCCCTAACTGCTAGTATGTCGGTTAGCAGGGGTTGCACATTTCTGTAATGGTTACTTTATGTTTGTGGATATGAACTTGTTGGATTGTCGTGAATGGATAGCCGGGGATGTGAGACGAGTGTTTCTTTCATTCAAATATAAATTGTAATTTGTTATAATATTCTTTTGCAGGGCATATCCGGGTTGAGGTTGTAGCCACCGTTGTATTATTTCATTTACTGTTTTCTGCTCCTAGGATAGACCCAAGGTGGGGTGCACAAACTACCGGGTACTTTGAAGTGCTTAGTGGCCTACTCACGTCGTTGAGGGAGATCGCTTCACTTCGGGTACTTGGCGGGTAGTTTGCAGTACCCGTAGGGGTCTAGGGTAGGGTTTTGGTTATTCATCGCGACTGTGTAATCCGCCTTTCTTTGCAGGCTCAAACGAAATTTGGATTGCTTGTATATCCAATATGTTCATCTGTGATATGGAATGCCTATTATTGCGTCTGACAAATGTACAATATCTATATATGATATCTTGTAGGCGTTACTTATGTTTTGCACCCACGCTAGCCCAGCCCCCGCTCTGTCGTTAGTTAAGTAACCTAACGGTTGAATAACGGGACCCAGTGGCGAATGCGGATGGTATAAGAGGACGTTGTATTTTCGTTGTTTTCTGCAATGATAGGTTAATTGATGGGATGCATTATATTAATGCAAAGAAAATAAACTAAAGTTGAATCGTTGGAACAATTTAAAAGAAACCACTCGGTTAATTTTAAAAACAGCAGATTTTTAATTGCGGAGCTTAAACCACTCCTTTTAAAAGATATCTGGTTCCTTCGTTCATATCAAGTTCACTACGTTCACGGTTTCGCCAAAACCATTCGTAGCCCTCCGTCATTTCATTTGGATATTCAGTAGTATTCAAGCTATGTATTTTGACCAATGCCAAGGCATAGTGTTTGGTAGCTGCTGGGTATTCATCTGTTGCATAGATAGATGAGTTGGTTTGGGACAATCGTACTATCATTTGGCCAACGTCTGGGGTATGTACGGGTGGGTTCAAATTAACAAGATAATGATGGGTAGAACTTGACATGTGACTTATGACATTTTGATCAACGCCAAGGTCATAAGAGCATGGGGCAAAAATTCATATCGGGAGTTTCTAAAGAAAATGAAACTTGCTAGAGTTACATACCATTTGGAGTGTGATAATTTTGGTAGGATTCCTTCAGCTTTATCAAACGATGATATTTGGATCTCGATCCTACTGTGAGTATATGCTACTCATCAGGAGATTCCTTCACTCAGCGATCAATGCTATAAACCAAGTAGGTGTCGAGAAAGGTGTTAGCGGGGCTACGCCCCCAGGGAAAAGAGGTTATTTAATTAAGGAACTTCGCGAAAGCGTCGTAAAACCTCCCTCAAAGTACCGACACTTGCCTGGCTGATCGGTTAAGCAAGTATTGTACGGTGAGAATAGTCCTGACTAGTTCTTCTTTTTTGGTTTGAGGAAGGATTCGAGAAACAGTGGAAGCCATCCTGTTTAGATAAACTAAAAACCACTCTAAACTTGCAAGAGCATCAGGCTAAAGTGTTTCCTCTCTCTCTCTCCTTATTGCAGCGACCCAGAACATGACAGGCCTTAAGTTATTATTAGATAAAAATATTTTGACAGGGCCAAACTATAAAGATTGGATCCGGAATGTCAAGATGGCCATTACCTATGAAATTGGGGTATGTCCTTACTACTAAGGCCCCTTCCGTCCAAGGTCCAAAATCCAGTGTCGTGGATAAGAAAATCCACAAGACCTGGGAAATTGACTGCGCGAAAGCCAAATGCATCGTGCTTGCCTTTATGAATAATGAACATCAGAGGAGGCACGAGAATATGGATCTTGAATCCAAATTTCTCCACACCAAAGAACTGTATGGAGAGCAATCTCATATAGCTAGGTACGAGACCTCGAAGAACTTGTTTCAGTCGAGGATGGCCGTCGGATCATCTATGGGGGAACATGTCCTTAAGATGATTGGCTATATAGAGGAGCTCGCGGACCTCGGGACAACATTAGAGAACGGGCTGTATACGGACTTGATTCTCCAATCCCTTCCTTCCACCAACGTCTAGTTTATCTTGAATTTCAACATTCAAGGTAAAGAAGTTGAACTTCCAGAGCTCCTTAACATGTTGAGGAGTGCAGAGGGAACCTTGCAGAAAGCAAGGGAAACACCAGCTATATTTGTTCGTGGTGCTTCCTCTTCCAGGTCCAAGGCAAGGACCAAAGGAAGGAAGATGAAGGGCACTACCAAACCAAGAGGTGGTGTTAGTAAGGTGGAAGCCAAGAGAAAGGCAAAGGTTGCAGTGACAGTAGTGGAAAAGGACGAATGCTTCCACTGTCGTAGGAAAGGCCATTGGAAGAAGGATTGCAAAGCTTGGATTGCCAAGAACCAAGACACGAGGCAAGTTGTGGCTTCGGCTTCAGCTGTGTTTGTAATTGAAAATTGTCTGTCAATCAAATCAACTCTACCTCAGTGTCTCATATATGCAATTCATTGCAGGCACTGAGAAACCGTAGAGTGCTGAAGGTTGGTGATATGACCCTCCAGGTTGCTAATGGAGCAAGCGTGGATGTTGTGTCCGTAGGGGATTATCACCTTGGATTGACGAGTGGACATATTTTAGTTTTGCGCAACTGTTTTTGTGTACCTAGTTTAACGTGTAATATCATATCAGTATCATTGTTATCAAAAGAAGGCTATGATTTCACGTTTGTAAGCGATGTTGTTAACATCCACCTTAATTATGGTTTGATTGAGTCCGGTACACTAGATAACGGTATATACGTGTTAAACCAATTACAGATTTTCAATGTCCAGAACATACTAAAGAGAAAGTCTCCAGATATAAATCAGGCTTTCCTATGGCATTGTAGGCTAGGTCACATCAATGAGACAAGGTTAACTAAGTTACATAAAGAAGGATATTTGGATCCGTTCGAATATCAATCCTATGCCACTTGTCAATCGTGTCTCAAAGAAAAGATGACAAAGACTCCGTTCACTGGATACGGAGTAAGAGCGAGCGAGCTCTTGGGACTCATACACAGCGATGTATGTGGTCCAATGTCTACAGATGCAAGAAGCGGTTTTTCATATGTCATTACTTTTACGGACGATTACTCTAGGTATGGATTCATTTTCTTGATGAAACATAAATCCGAGGCCTTTGAGAAATTCCGAGAATATAAGAATGAAGTAGAAAACCAAACCGGCAAAAGTATCAAGACACTGAGATCTGATCGAGGTGGTGAATACTTAAGTGCCGAGTTCCTGGGTTACCTAAAAGAGAATGGAATTCTCTCTCAGCTTACTCCTCTACACACTCCACAACATAACGGTGTATTGGAGAGACGGAACCAAACCCTATTGGATATGGTACATTCCATGATGAGTAATGCTGAGTTACCGCGATCTTTCTGGGGTTATGCACTAGAATCAGCTGCATATCTTTTGAACAGGGTTCCTACTAAGACTGTGCCTACCACACCATATCAGATGTGGAGTGGGAAGAAACCCTATCTTCAGTATCTGAAAATATGGGGATGTCCAGCTTTTGTTAAAAAACAGCATGCGGAAAAACTCGAGGCATGCTCAGAACAGTGTAAGTTTGTGGGATATCTAAAGAACTCCAAGGGGTATTTTTTTCCTATTACGCAGAGGAATAAAAGGTTTTTGTTCCTCGTAATGCCCATTTTCTAGAACAGTAGTTTTAGAAAAGGAAACAAGTGGGAGCGCAATAGAATTGGAAGAAATTCCAGAACCACAAGCTACTAATGAAAGCTTGGTAGAACCAGAAGTTCCAGAAGAACAGGACATTCCCGCACCTCTCCGCAGAAGTAGTAGGCCGTCTCATCTACCTGAGAGATACTACGGTTTTCTTATAGATGGGGATAGAGATGATTGCGTCATTGATAATGATGAACCTACTAGCTTCCAGCAGGCCATCCAGAGCGGTAACTCAGTAAGATGGGTGGATGCAATGCGGACCGAGATAGAGTCCATGTACAACAACAAAGTATAGACTTTGGACTTTGCTCTAGATGGGGTAAAACCCATAGGATGCAAGTGGATCTTCAGGAAGAAGATTGGTGTAGATGAACAGGTGGAGACCTATAAGGCTAGACTTGTTGCAAAGGGTTTTCGTCAAAGACCTGGTTTGGACTATGACGAAACTTTTTCTCCAGTGGCTATGCTCAAATCCATTCGGATCCTTCTTGCCATTGCTGCCTTCCACGATTATGAGATCTGGCAGATGGACATAAAGACGGCTTTTCTAAATGGAAATTTGGATGTGTGCGTCTATATGGATCAGCCAGAAGGTTTCAATCAGAGTGGGAGCAGCGGGAAAGTGTGCAAGTTGCTTAAGTCCATTTATGGACTAAAGCAGGTATCGCGGAGTTGGAACATCTGTTTTTATGAAACGATCAAGGAATATGACTTTATCAAAAATCCAGATGAACCATGTATATATAGTAAAATTGTAGCACGAACTGTTTTATTCCTCGTCTTGTACGTGGATGACATTCTCTTGATAGAAAATGACATTCTTATGCTACAATCTGTCAAAGGATTCTTGTCACACAGGTTCTCCATGAAAGACCTGGGTGATGCCTCTTACATTCTGGGGATGCAGATCTATCATGATAGATCTAAAAGGATGTTAGGACTTTCGCAGTCCAAGTATATCAACACTATACAGAAAAGATTCAGTATGGAAGATTCAAAGCGCGGTAATTTACCGGCTTGTCATAGAATCACCCTCTCCAAAGAGATGTCTCCCAAGGCTGATTTGGAAAGGGATCTCATGTCAGTTATACCCTACGCTTCTGCGGTAGGCTCTATAATGTATGTGATGTTGTGCACCAGACCAGATGTAGCTTACGCACTAAGCGTGGTAAGCCGGTATCAGTCAGACCAATGGGAAAAGCACTGGATAGCAGTAAATAACATTCTCAAGTACCTAAAAAGGACTAAGGATATGTTCTTAGTTTACGGCGGAAAAGACCTCCAGATCGAGGCTTTTGCTGACTCCAGCTTCCAGAGTGACAAGGATGACACCAAGTCCATATCTGGTTATGTCTTTACCCTCAATGGAGGGGCGGTGTGCTGGAAGAGTTCCAAGCAGGACACCGTTGCTGACTCGACGATGGAAGCGGAGTATATCGCTGCTTGCGATGCCACAAAAGAAGCAGTCTGGATGAAGAAGTTCCTAACAGAGCTTCAGGTGGTTCCTACGATTGTTGATCCAATACCGCTGAATTATGACAACAATGGCGCTATAGCTTTAGCAAAGGAACCCAGGTCCCATCAGAAGTCCAGAGACATCTTAAGGAGGTATCACCTAATCAGGGAGATCACAGATCGCCGGGAGATCAAGGTCCGGAGAGTTGCTACGGAGGAGAACACTGCAGATCCATTCACAAAGGCCTTACCTCAGACACAGTTCGAGTGGCTATTCGAGATGATAGGTCTTCGATACGCCAGTACATGGCCCTAGTGCAAGTGGGAGATTGTTAGTGTATATGCCCTAGGGGCCATTAATGTATCATACTAGGTTGTATATTACTTGTAAGTCCATGCTACCTCTCCCGGTACTTACGGGCTTGCGGAAATGATGAAGAACAATTTTCTGGAGGCGGTAACATGGACTCAAAACGGATCTTTGTTAAACTATCTACCTAACAACCTAACTAGGAGTTGTTAACTACTCGGTTAGGGGGTTATACCTTTCTTTCTTGAACTCTTTCGTCTTCAACTCTTGATGGTGTAAGGATCGGCTTCACCCCGTTGTCTCCTTGCACCGAAGATCGATCCACCCGAAAGCTTCTACCTTTGGTTTCTTCTTCGAACTTTGAAGAAACTAGTTCACTCGGTTTGCTAAACCTTGTGAACTAGAGTGAGTAGAGGAGAGTGTGTTGGGATTTTTCTCTATGGTTCTTGCTTCTCAACACATGAGACAAGTGAACCATAGACTAGAGAGAGAGCAAGAGGAAGAGGGAGAGCTCAAGAGAATAAGAGAGCTTAAGCAAGAGAGAGAAAGCAAATGAGAGAATGAGAAAGACTTTTTCCCTCTTGGCTCTCATAATCCAAATTCATCATAACAAATAATAGCAATCAAGTATTATGTGATGGTTTAAGTCAAAATAGCCATATCATTTCATGCACTCATTTTGCACAAGAGAAACAAGCAAGCACAAGTCTTTGCCATGAAATGATAGCCATTGTCATAATGATGGTCAACTAGTCCAACCTAGTCAACCGGTCAACAAAGTCAACAAGTCAACAAAGTCAACCCCTCAACAATCATGTCACTATAATACTTAATTAATATTATTGTTAATTATATTTCATATTCTCATTAGGGTTTAGCAAAAATACAATAGTCAACAGTCAACAGTCAACAACCCTAATGAGAATCCCCTGCCTCTGTCTTTCTGTCAACTGTGCATACACACCCGCATCCGCGTTCCGAGGAATACGAATACATACGAGATAAAACCAATCCCAAAACGTACACTAGGATCTGGCTTAAACCAAAGCCCGCTAGTGTTAACTGTCCGGACACTAAACGTGCACAAGTGCACGGATGTGACCGAACCCTATCGCAAAACCATGCGACCTGTCGCAAAACCATGCGACCTCTACTCTTTTGCCTAAAGGCGAATAGCTCTCTGTAAGGGACTCTAAAGACTCGACACTACGCTGGCAGTGGGTTTAACCACAGACCGCAAGCGGCACTAGCTGTGCGTAACGGCCCCCAGGTAGATGCCGACAAGAAGACTGACGAGATGAAACCCATCTGAACTCCTACTGAGCCTGAATGAGACAGTCTCCGTACAGTCCGGTCTGTTCGTCTGATTCATCGCATGGCGGGCCGAGGGGGCGGTAAACGTCAGTCCCCTAATAGCGGTACAAGTCGTGTCGGAGTGTAGCCCAGAACACCCTGAGATAACACTGGAAACCTACAAGTATATCTCGCTTGCCCTGTCCAGGGACTACTCATGTAATGGCTCTCCTAGACACAGCGCGATGTCAACCCCCAATACCGGGAGAGACGAATCCTGTCTAACCGTCACTACCTCCAAGTGCTTCGGGACTGCACCCAAAAACTACCTATTTGCACGACTCCTTTGAGCCGTGGTAGGGTAGTAATCAAAGTACAGTGGGAACACACTCGAGGCGAAGTGACAGTGTCAAGTCAGCGGACTAAGCTGTACTCATGTCACCTGGGAACTGATAACAAACAATAGGTATAATACCAACCAACAGTTCCCGACGAGTCATATCCAGTGTACTCGTAACCTAACGAGCACCCGCATACTATCTCAAGTACGACGTACTGATGGCTGTGGGACAGACCGTCTCCCGAGCTGGGATGAGAAGCGCATACGCTAGCCTACTCCGGAGTATCGATGCCCTGTCTCGATAGTCCTGCGACTTGGGACCGGCATAAGGATGTGCTTGTAGATTACCTAGCCCCCACGAGTGTGACTGCCATCATAACGCTGGTAATCAAGCAAAGATCCTAAGGGCTCCACTAATGCGTATAGGTGATAAAATAAACACATGTACACATTAAAGTAGAAACAAACCAAGTAGCATACTACTATTTTGAGCAAGATTGTCTATACAAGGTGAATATCCCAAGCTTCCATTAAGTAATATACATACTAGTATGATACAGTAATGGCCTCTAGGGCATATACACTTACAATCTCCCACTTGCACTAAGGCCATGTACTGGAGTATCGAAGACCTATCATCTCGATCAGCCGCTCGAACTGAGTCTGGGGCAAGGCCTTGGTGAATGGATCTGCAGTGTTATCTTCTGAAGCAACCCTCCGAACCTCGATCTCCTGGCGATCCACGATCTCCCTGATCAGGTGATACCGCTTCAAGATGTGCCTGGATTTCTGATGGGACCTGGGTTCCTTCGCTAAAGCTATAGCCCCGTTGTTGTCGCAATACAGAGGTATTGGGTCAACAATGGACGGAACCACCTGAAGCTCTTTCAAGAACTTCCTTATCCAGACGGCTTCTTTTGCGGCATCAGATGCAGTGATGTATTCCTCTTCCATAGTCGAGTCAGCAACGGTTTCCTGTTTGGAACACTTCCAACACACCGCCCCTCCATTGAGGGTAAAGACAAAACCCGACACGGACTTGGAATCATCCTTGTCACTCTGGAAGCTGGAGTCAGCAAAGGCCTTGATCTGAAGGTCTTTTCCGCCATACACCAAGAACATCTCCTTAGTCCTTCTCAGGTACTTGAGAATGTTCTTTACCGCTATCCAGTGTTTCTCCCCAGGGTTTGACTGATACCGGCTTACTACACTCAGTGCATAAGCTACATTCGGTCTGGTACACAACATCACATACATTATAGAGCCTACCGCAGAAGCATAGGGTATAATAGACATGCGATCTCTTTCCAAATCAGTCTTGGGAGACATCTCTTTGGAGAGGGTGATCCCGTGACAAGCCGGTAGATTACCGCGCTTGGAATCTTCCATACTGAATCTTTTCAGTATGGTGTCGATATACCTGGACTGTGAAAGTCCTAATATCCTCTTGGATCTGTCACGATAGATCCGGATCCCCAGAATGTATGAGGCATCACCCAGGTCTTTCATGGAGAACCTGTGTGACAAGAACCCTTTGACAGATTGTAGCATAGGAATGTCATTTCCTATTAAGAGAATGTCATCCACGTATAAAACGAGGAATACTACAGTTCTCGCTACAAATCTACTATAGATGCATGGTTCATCTGGATTTTTGATAAAGCCAAATTCTTTGACCGTCTCATCAAAACAGATGTTCCAACTCCGCGACGCCTGCTTTAGTCCATAGATGGACTTAAGCAACTTGCACACCTTTCCGCTGCTCCCACTCTGAATGAAATCCTCTGGCTGGTCCATATAGACACACTCCTCTAAATTTCCATTTAGAAAAGCGGTCTTTACGTCCATTTGCTAGATCTCATAATCGTAGAAGGCAGCAATAGCAAGAAGGATCAGAATGGATTTCAGCATAGCCACTGGAGAAAAGGTTTCGTCATAGTCCAAGCCAGGTCTTTGACGGAAACCCTTTGCAACAAGTCTAGCTTTATAGGTCCCAACCTGTCCATCTACACCAATCTTCCTTTTGAAGATCCACTTGCATCCTACAGGTTTTACCCCATCTGGAGCAATGTCCAACGTCCATACTTTGTTGGTGTACATGGACTCCATTTCGGTCCGCATTGCATCCAGCCATTTTACCGAGTCAACGCTCTGGATGGCTTGCTGGAAGGTAGTAGGCTCATCACTATCAATGATGCAATCCTCTCTATCCCCGTCTATGAGAAAACCATAGTATCTCTCGGGCGGATGAGACTGCCTACTACTCCTGCGGAGTGGCGTAGGAATGTCCTGTTATTTTGAACCCTCTGGTTCTACTAAGCTTTCAGTAATAGCTCATGGTTCTGGAATTTCTTCCAGTTCTACTGCGCTCCCACTAATTTCCTTTTCTAAGAACTGGTGTTCCAGAAAATGGGCATTACGAGAAACAATGATCTTTTGTTCCTCTGCGTAATAGAAGAGATACCCCTGGAGTTCTTTGGGTATCCCACAAACTTGCACAGTACAGAGCGTGCCTCGAGTTTGTCCGCATGCTGCTTTTTGACAAAAGCCGGACATCCCCAGATCTTCAGATATTGAAGATAGGGTTTCTTCCCACTCCATATCTCATATGGTGTGGTAGGCACAGTCTTAGTCGGAACTCGGTTCAAAAGGTATGCAGCTGATTCTAGCGCATACACCCAGAATGATCGTGGTAACTCAGCGTTACTCATCATGGACCGTACCATATCCAATAGAGTTCGGTTCCGTCTCTCCGATACACCGTTATGTTGCGGGGTGTATGGAGGAGTAACCTGAGAGAGAATTCCATTCTCTTTTAGGTAATCCAGGAACTCGGCACTTAAGTATTCACCACCTCGATCAGATCTCAGTGTCTTGATACTTTTGCCGGTTTGTTTTTCTACTTCATTCTTATCTTCCTGGAACTTTCCAAAGGCTTCGGATTTATGTTTCATTAAGAAGACATAACCGTACCTTGAAAAGTCATCCGTAAAAGTAATGAAGTAAGAATAACCGCTTCGTGCATGCGTAGACATTGGACCGCACACGTCGCTATGTACGAGTCCCAAGAGCTCGCTCACTCTTACTCCGTGTCCACTGAACGGAGTCTTTGTCATCTTTCCTTTAAGACAGGATTGACAAGTGGCATACGATTGATATTCGAACGGATTTAAATATCCTTCTGTATGTAACTTCATCAACCTTCTCTCATTGATGTGACCCAGTCTACAATACCATAAGAAAGTCTGATTTATTTCCGGAGACTTTCTTTTGTGTGTATTCTGGACATTGAAAATCTGTGGTTGGTTTAATATATATATACCATTGCTCAATGTACCTGACCCAATCAGAACTTGATTAAGGTGAATGTTTACAACATTACTTACAAATGCAAATTCATAACCTTCTTTAGATAATAAAGATACAGAAATGATATTACAAGTTGCATTGGGTACAAAATAGCAATTACGCAAAACCAAAACGTGTCCATCTGACAACCCCAGGTGATAGTCCCCCACGGACTCAGCAGCCATGCTAGCTCCGTTTGCAACTCTGAGGGTCATGTCACCTGCTTTCAAAAACCTATGCTTTCTCAATGCCTGCAAAGAATTACAGATATGAGATCCTGATCCGGTATCCAATACCCAGGACGTAGAGTTTATTGATAAACAGTTTTCAATAACATACACACCTGAAGCTGAAGCCGCGACCTGCTTCAGATCCTGTGTTCTGGCTTTCCAAGCCCTGCAATCTTTCTTCCAGTGTCCACTCTTATGACAGTAGAAGCATTCTTCCTTATCCACAAGCTTCCCTACTTTCTTTGTTGCTTTTGCCTTTCCTTTCGTATCCACTTTACTAACACCGCCCCTTGGTTTGGCGGGGGCTTTCTTCTTCTTTCCTTTGGCTTTCGTCTTGGACCTAGAAGAGGAAGATCCTCTTATAAACAAAGTGGATGTTTCCCTACCTTTCTGTAGGGTGCCCTCTGCGCTCCTCAGCATGTTGAGTTCTGAAAGTTCAACTTCGTTTTCTTGCAAGTTGAAGTTCAGGATAAACTGGGCGTAAGTGGAAGGAAGGGACTGGAGAATCAAGTCCGTATAGAGCTCATTCTCCAACGTGGTCCCAAGTTTCGCGAGCTCCTCTATGTAGCCAATCATCTCAAGCACGTGTTCCGCTACCGATGATCCGACGGCCAACCTTGCCGAAAATAGCTTCTTCGACACTTCGTATCTTGCGATACGAGATTGCTCTCCATACAGTTCTTTTGTATGGGGAAATATGGATTCGAGGTCCATATTCTCGTGCCTCCTCTGATGTTCGTTGTCCATAAAGGCAAGCACGAGGCACTTGGCCTTCGCGCAATCGATCTCCCAAGTCTTGCGGATTTCCTTATCCACGACGCTGGAGGTGGGACCTGGGACAGGGGAAGCTTTGGTGGTAAGAAGATACCCCAGCTTGTCGTAAGTGATTGCTGTAAGTGCACGGCGGCGCCCCGGCCTCCATCCCGAGGCCAAATGCGGAAGCGATGGTTAACTTTAAATTTTCTTGAACCGGCACCACCGCGCACTAAAACCCGGATCGAACCATTAACTAGTCCTAGCTAACTACAAGATGGGGAAGAGAGATATACCGACTGATCCAAGTCCTCCGGTCTTCTCGTCGTCGTCCCGATCTCCCGCGGAATGTCCTGTCTCCACCTCGTCGCCGGAAGTGCACCACATCGCCTACATCTTTTACGGGCTCCCACCTCTATGCCGAGGCAACTCGGGCACGAAGCTGGCTAGTCGACGTGCCCAAGGTTTGCTGTAGAATGTGTAGTGCTCATGTCTCATTTTGGGGTTTATGGAATTGCTTTATTGGTGGAGGACATGATATCAGCTTGTGGAGATGGAACATGTGGGATTTTACAAAGCTAGAAGAACAGAAATCCCACCCCAAGAATTTGGGACAGCCCCTCTCCAATGTGGCCGGCCATGCCAAGTGAGAGGAGAGAATGAGGGAGAAGAGAGAGGTGTATGGATGATAGAACCACTATCATAATGCAGGAGAGAAAAGAATGGTCAAAAGAAACAATCATCACAAACAAATCCATACTCCACCAATCAATCATCAACAACCATGATAGCACCAAAACCAACACTCCAACAAGCTAATCACCACTTCCAAAAGTCATGCCATCATGAAGATAGAAGTCAAAAAAGGTCAATGGATGGTGCACCATCATGATACAATAATATGCAAAGACCCCCTCCACAAAAGCTTATTTGCACAATGCAAATAAGCCCTCCTCCACCAATCTTCGGCCAATGAAGGATACAAATGAAAATGGCCGAAACGGAAATCAAACTGGCAACTCCAGAAAACTGGTCCCGTAATAAATTACAGGAAAACCCCGATACTGTGTATACACACCCGCATTTGTATTCCGACCGAAATACAAATGCAATGAGACAAAATCTACACTGTACTATACTAGGATCCGGCTTAAACCAAAGCCGACTAGTAATATCCGTTCGATCCTGATCCGTGCAATACCGCACGTATCTGATTGAACCCTGCCATATATCCATACGGCCTCTAGTACTAACTGTCCGATCCTGATCCGTGCAATACCGCACGTATCTGATCGGACCTTGCCATATCTCCATACGGCCTCTATAGCTTTTCGCCCGAAAGATTGAGTAACTAAATGTGGGGGACTCTAAAGACTCGTCAACACCTTCGTTGCGGATTTAACCACTAGCACGTCAGAGGTATAAGCCAATACGTGATGGGCTACCAGGTATTGACCAAAAGGGACGTCTGTGAGCGAACTCAGCCTGACACCCCACTGAGCCTGTCAGTGACAATATCCGTACAGTCCGGTCCGTTCGTCTATGAGCATCGCATGGCGGGCCTAGGGGGTTGGTAAAAGTCAGACCCCCAAAAGCGGTACAAGTCGTGTCGGAGTGTAGCCCAGAACACCCTGAGATACTACTGGAATACCTACCAGTAAATCTCCTGCCTCGGCCGAGGGCTTCGTGTAATGGCTCTCCTAGACACAGCGCGACCTCACCCCCAATACCGGGAGAGACGAACCCCTGAAGATCCGCTCACTGCCTCCATGTGGCTCGGGACTGTACCCAACTAAAACCTGTTTGCACCTCTCCTTTGAGCGTGGTAGGGTAGTAATCAAAGTACAGTGGGAACTCACACGAGACAAATGACGATCCTCAGGTCGATGAACTAACCTGTACACATGTCACCAGGGAACTGCTATCTGACGTCAGGTATAAGACCAACTAGCATGTTCCCGGCGAGTCCTGTCCGGTGTACTCATAACCCAATGAGCACCTGTATACATCTTAGGTGATCCAACTGACACCAGTGGCTTATGAGACCGGCCACCGCCCCTCGTCGGGGTCTCGACTGTATACACTAGTCTACTCTGGAGTATCGATGCCCTGTCTCGAAACTCCCACGACTAGGGACCTTTTAAGGATATGCTTATAGACCCCAGCTCCCACTTATATGATCGCCCTCATACTGCTGGTGGTCAAGCAAGAATCCTAGGGGCTCTATCAACGTGTAATAGCGACCTGTCCGGTCACCTAAAGCAGTACACGATGATAAAGATAAACCAGATAGCATACTATCATCTCGAGTAAGACAGTCCTACTGGGACAGGTCCTCCCTCAATCATTGCAATCACGTGCTTGTGATCCAATAATTGACTCTGAGGGCACTATCTCCAACAATCTCCCACTTGCACTCAAGGCTAATTATTGCGATGTGGCATACTCACAGCCCGTGTGATACCGAACGCC
This sequence comes from Agapanthus africanus, assembly GCA_030015575.1. Lineage (NCBI taxonomy): Eukaryota > Viridiplantae > Streptophyta > Magnoliopsida > Asparagales > Amaryllidaceae > Agapanthus > Agapanthus africanus. The sequence goes on from JASDDO010000019.1 coordinate 610,454,456, forward strand.
CAACTCCTCTACTAGTCAGTCTCAAAAAGCTCGTTTGCGAAACTATTGCGTTCGAGGAATAGCCTCAGTGAGTGGATCCGCCTTGATATTTCTTTCTATGTCTCTCTATATCTCAAGTTCACGGAGAAAGCCATCTCCCGAAATGAGCAATACCTGTCTTAGAATGTGTCTGGATGTCTGATGGGACCTAGCTCATAAATGAACTCCAAATCCAAACTTCTTAGACTGTATCGTCAACTGAACATAATCAGTATCCTGTGCCATGTCTCCCTCAGTATTTCCTTGGACCACCTGTCCAAAATACTGCCCCTGATCAGAAGGAAAAATATATAACTCTGACAACCTCCTTGTCGTCCAGGTCACCTTGGAAGCCTGGAATGATAACTGTCTCCCGAATAAGACTGTCGTTATCATATCCCTAGAACATCCACTTATGTTCTAAAGCTGCTTCCGATTGTTTCTCCAGGATTGGATCAATATCAACTTATTGCATCTACTGCAAGAACAACATCTGGTGTGGTACTTGACATCTCATGATTGACTCAATTGCCTAAGCAAGTGATCTGCCAATCATGCACATCCCTCTCCCCTTTAGTCTGTAAGACACCTTTAGAGAGGGTGACTCCATCACCTGCAGGTACACTACCGTGCCAGGAGTCGTCCATTCTAAATACTCTTAGAATGCTGTCTAAGTACCCTGATTGGGAAACCACCCAAATCTAGTTCTAAAACCATAGATCCAGTAACCAGTATGTCTGATATAATGTCCAAGTCCCATGTGGAGAAACCACTGTGTGACGACCAAAGTATAACCGATTGTAGTATAGGAATATCACTTCCTACTCTGTGTATGTCATCCAAATACCATGACATCACACCCTACTACCTTCTCAACAGATCCATCCCCTATTCTGATGAAGTCAAACCTATGACTGTCACATCAGAAATTGATGATCTATCTCCGCTACATATGCTTTAGTCTATAAATAGACATAAACCACGTGTCCACCAATGCTTCCGTTGCTCCAACTGACTACGACAACCCTCTGGCAGAGTCTTATAGACGTACACTTCTAAAGCAAGTTTAGAACGACGCTATACTCATCCTCCTGCCGGGTCTCACAGTCTGGAACAACAGCAATGGCAAGTGTGGGTAAACAAAAACTTCCCTGTCACCGTCCTTGAGTCTACCGGAGTACCTCTCGGGTGCCTGAAGTTACCCACCTAATCTGCGGAGTGGCCAATGGAATGTTAAACCAGATTGAATCTTAAGGTTCCTATCAAATCTTCAGTAATCGTTTGTGGTTCTGGAATCACTTCCAGTTCTACCATACTCCCACTACTGTTTTCTGAAAAAATCTATTTTTAATAAAACTGTGGCGAGTCTAGAACAATATCACTATTGATCTTCCAGATGGTAGAAAGTCAACCCTCGTCATAGCCTGGGTCAACCCACAAACAGCCATTACAGAAACGTGCCTTGAGTTGTCCAGTGTCTGGTTTTAATCATAAGCCAGACAACTCCCCGTCTCTTAACATCGTTAAGATATGAACTGTTCTATATCCAATATAGAACCAGAGGCACTGATTTAATTGAACCAGATTCAAATCATGCAGCTGTCTCCAGTGCATGTCAACTAAATGGAAGGAGGCCGATCAGCGCTACTCAACTTAGGAATACTTCCAATTATGAGTAACCTGAAAGAGAAGCAAGTTCTCTTAATCATTACTATCAACTGAATACCATACTCAAGTATCTACATCTCCGATCACTTTGAAGAATCCTGATACTTGCAATATCTGGTTCTCTACTTTATTCAAATACCTATAACTTCTCAAAATTCGGACCCTGTGTTTCCACGAAACACCTGTCTAAAAACTAGAGAAGTCATAAGTAAACCGAGTATAGTACGAGGACCAACCCCTCTGTCCTGACGGACCCTGGACAACATACAATACTCTATATAAGTCCCTTCAGTCTGATAACTCATTCACTGTGTGTCGTAGGTTGAAAACTGTACTTATGGTTAAGAAGAATTACACCGCTGTTTAATACTCCTTACCTAATCATCCACTGATATAGGTAAATGTCACAGACATAACTTCAAAAAAGGTATATCTCACTCTATGAAAATAGACGTACAGATATATCAATTTGAAATTGGTGCATGACAGTGGATATTCAAAACCAAATATTTGCCGACCGGTAAACAGCCCAGGTGATTTCCTCAAATATCACCGATTACAACGAATCCCGATATAATGAGGATGATCACCCAATTCACACTAACCTACTCCTACTCATCATCTGTAAAACCATACAGATGTGAGAATCATACCTGGTAAATACATACCCTGGAGTAAGGACTAATTGGGAAATCAGTTTTCCTTTAACAGTACACAGTGACACTGAAACATTGAAATGTTTCGATGGGGTATCCCGGTATTCCTAGTAATGCCTCTTCCAGATTCACGACTGTAACCGTATAATTCTTTGCCACCTCTCCAAATCCCTTTTTATGCCTTTAGTCATTACCTTCTGCACACCCCTTTAGGCCAAATGGTTTTCTTCCTTCCCTACCGTTCGGCACCAGCCTATGGTTTGGAAGAAGACTATCCAATAAGAATAATGGGTGTACTGCCCTAATCCTAGGAGCACTCGCAATGCGAGAGAAGGTGAAGATAAAAGACAACCGAATAAACCTTATTCCTATTTCTCCTGAACCAGAATCCATCCCCGAACTGGAACAAGTTCCTTTCGAGTTCGTATATAACCATACGATGGAATATCCAATAAACTGTGGATCTTCGTAGTGATACGGAGTGTTCTGGAGAAATACAAAGGTGAAGTGGGAGCGGTAATGAAATACTTGGTTTGGTCGTGAATAGCAGTCACAATTTACTTTTCCCTCTTACTAATTCCTTGATATGTCTTTACTTAATACCTTCTGTACACCACCGTTAGGCTAATTGGTTTTCTTCATTCCCTACCGGTCGGCACCTGCCTATGGTTTGGAAGAAGACTATCCAATTTGCGTAATAGGTGTACTATCTCCTAAACCAAGGAGCACTCGCAACTTGAGAGAAGGTAAAAGGAAAAGACAACTGAATAGTCCTATCCGTTTCCTCCAGAACCAGAAACCATCCTCGAATAATTTCTTTCGAGTTCGTATCTAACCATACGATGGTTTTGTCCAATGGAAGTGGACGTTTGTAGTAATACGGGGTGTCCTGGAGAAAAGGGTAAAAGTAGGAGTGGCAATGAGGTTTGCAACTCTGACAATCCAAAAACCAGTGTTTAAGAAGGTTCGGTCAATTTGGTCACTGAGTCATAGTCTTAGGGTCGGGTCAATGGTCGCTGCCAGAGAGAGAGAAGAGAAACACTCAGCGTGCACTCTAACCTAGATCAGAATGGTTACCAATTTATCTAATCTGGAAACCTCCCACTGTAACCTCAAATTCTCCTCCAAACCTGAAAGAAGAATTAGTCGGGATTACCCGAGGAGTAAACCAACTCATCAGTGGGAATCGGGATCCAACTATCATCGCATGATAACGTAACGGAATCCGCTCACGCTTTCACACTCCAGAAGGTATGCGCATATCTGGCAAGTTTCAGTTCTTTTGAAACTCCCGATGTGACTTTTGCCCCATGCTCTTATGACCTTGACAAAGGTCAACAAATCATAAGTCACATGTCAAGTTCCACCCGTCATTGTCTAGGTTAATTTGAACCCACCCATACAAGCCCTTGACGAAGGTCAACAAGGCTATACGACTGTCCCAAACCAACGCATCTATCTATGCAGCAGAAAAGCAACAAGCAGCTACCATACACTATGCCTTGACGAAGGTCAACAAACATAACATGAATACTACGTGCTACCCATCTGAAACGACGGAGGGCTACGAATGGTTTCTGGAGAAAACCTTTAACGTAATGAACTTGATATCGTTGAAGGAACGGATAGCTTTTTAGAAAATATAGTGGCGAAAACCTTTGCTAAAGAGGTCACTCCCGGTGAAGGGATCTCGGCTCTTTCCCCATAGAATGAAGTGCAGGATATTCCAACTGAATACCACGATGCAAAGCAAAAGTAATCGGCTATAGTGAAGTTATTGCCCTGACGCAAACTTTTGTCCAAGGGGTCACTCCCGGTGAAGGGATCTCGGCCCTTGCCTCGTCGACCGAGGAGCAGGATATTCCAACTGAATACCACGATGCAAAACAAAAATGTACGTCCTTGCAATAACAGCTTTTTGAAAAAGTGTTCCAACAATATCAGATTAGGTTTGTTTTTAACTTGCATTGATCCGAATCAACGCAGTCCCATCAATTGATCACACCACAAAGAACGAAAATATACTGATGTACGTATATGCCATCCGCATTCGCCACTGGGTCCCGTCATTACCCGTTAGGTTAGCTAACTAACGACAGAGCGGGGACTGGACTAGCGCGGATGCAAAACATATACAACATCTACAAATATATATACCAATATATTATATTCGCTCATGGCGTGATAAAAAATGCAACACCACAGAAATGTACAGCATCACAGAACAATACAGATATCTAGGATCCCCGGGTTTCACAGAGCCACTACTGAAACCCGACGTTCCCCTGGTCGTGTGGATAGCCTGTGCAATGAAATCCTAGACCCCTACGGGCGCGGCAAGTTACCCGCCAAAACCTGAAGCAAGGCAGCCCCCTTCAGCAACGTGAATGGACCACCCAGCACTTCACGGAATCCGGTAACTTGGGCATCCCTCCAGGGTCAACCTGTACCCCCTACGAGTGCGGCGAATAGCCCGCCAATTCTAGAGTGAAGCCCCCTCCGTCTCAATGCCATGAGATGCGGGCTTGTTGCCCTCTAGAACCCGGCTATCCGTGCACCCCACCTTGGGGTAATCCTAGTACAGAAAGTAAAATATACATACACCGGGTATATCGACCGCAACCTGGTCGTGCCCCAAAATAATAATACAAACAGGCAGTGACGGCAGTCCACATGTCGGATGCTCGCCCCGCAATATCAAATGTACATAATACAACAAAACACTGTACTAGCATTGCATCCAGGCTATCCTCACGACCGATCCGCAACATCATAGCAAAATCACAAAACATCAACGTGAATGTCACGTTCGCAAATCTGTCTAACCGGGCTATAGCAGTTAGACAGGATTTACCGATCGAGTGACATTCACGGTCGCAGATATAATGTAAATACTGTGAAATAATGTGTTTAAAATATCCGATCGATCAAATTTTAACAAGTGGGCCCCAAGTACTACTGTAGCACATCAAGAAATTCTGGGCCCAAAATTAATATTCCAAAAATCCTAATTTTAACCCAGAAAGCAACTGCTGAAATTTGATGCAGTGATCTCAACATAGTGCGGCGCAACCGCGGCCTAAAGGGGGGTTTGGCCGCGGTTTCGCGCTCCTATTGTGGAGTCACTGTATCGAATTTCTACAGTGTTCTTAGAATTTATAGTACATCACTTTTCTACAACCTGAAAATTTTTTCGACTCCAGAAAATTTCAACAGAAAACTGATGCATTTGAAAAACGCGGATTTTGGAATTTTGGTCGATCGGAAATGTAAACACATTAAACAAAGCTAGACTAGGTTAATGGCCTGGCTCTGATACCACTGTAAGTGCACGGCGGCGCCCCGGCCTCCATCCCGAGGCCAAATGCGGAAGCGATGGTTAACTTTAAATTTTCTTGAACCGGCACCACCGCGCACTAAAACCCGGATCGAACCATTAACTAGTCCTAGCTAACTACAAGATGGGGAAGAGAGATATACCGACTGATCCAAGTCCTCCGGTCTTCTCGTCGACGTCCCGATCTCCCGCGGAATGTCCTGTCTCCACCTCGTCGCCGGAAGTGCACCACATCGCCTACATCTTTTACGGGCTCCCACCTCTATGCCGAGACAACTCGGGCATGAAGCTGGCTAGTCGACGTGCCCAAGGTTTGCTGTAGAATGTGTAGTGCTCATGTCTCATTTTGGGGTTTATGGAATTGCCTTATTGGTGGAGGAAATGATATCAGCTTGTTGAGATGGAACATGTGGGATTTTACAAAGCTAGAAGAACAGAAATCCCACCCCAAGAATTTGGGACAGCCCCTCTCTAATGTGGCCGGCCATACCAAGTGAGAGGAGAGAATGAGGGAGAAGAGAGAGGTGTATGGATGATAGAACCACTATCATAATGCAAGAGAGAAAAGAATGGTCAAACGAAACAATCATCACAAACAAATCCATACTCCACCAATCAATCATCAACAACCATGATAGCACCAAAACCAACACTCCAACAAGCTAATCACCACTTCCAAAAGTCATGCCATCATGAAGATAGAAGTCAAACAAGGTCAATGGATGGTGCACCATCATGATACAATAATATGCAAAGACCCCCTCCACAAAAGCTTATTTGCACAATGCAAATAAGCCCTCCTCCACCAATCTTCGGCTAATGAAGGATACAAATGAAAATGGCCGAAACGGAAATCAAACTGGCAACTCCAGAAAACTGGTCCCGTAATAAATTACAGAAAAACCCCGATACTGTGTATACACACCCGCATTTGTATTCCGACCGAAATACAAATGCAATGAGACAAAATCTACACTGTACTATACTAGGATCCGGTTTAAACCAAAGCCGGCAAGTAATATCCGTTCGATCCTGATCCGTGCAATACCGCACATATCTGATTGAACCCTGCCATATATCCATACGGCCTCTAGTACTAACTGTCCGATCCTGATCCGTGCAATACCGCACGTATCTGATCGGACCTTGCCATATCTCCATACGGCCTCTACATCTTTTCGCCCGAAAGCTTGAGTAACTGAATGTGGGGGACTCTAAAGACTCGTCAACACCTTGGTTGCGGATTTAACCACTAGCACGTCAGAGGTATAAGCCAATACGTGACGGGCTACCAGGTATTGACCAAAAGGGACGTCTGTGAGCGAACTCAGCCTGACACCCCACTGAGCCTGTCAGTGACAATATCCGTACAGTCCGGTCCGTTCGTCTATGAGCATCGCATGGCGGGCCTAGGGGGTTGGTAAAAGTCAGACCCCCAAAAGCGGTACAAGTCGTGTCGAAGTGTAGCCCAGAACACCCTGAGATACTACTGGAATACCTACCAGTAAATCTCCTGCCTCGGCCGAGGACTTCGTGTAATGGCTCTCCTAGACACAGCGCGACCTCACCCCCAATACCGGGAGAGACGAACCCCTGAAGATCCGCTCACTGCCTCCATATGGCTTGGGACTGTACCCAACTAAAACCTGTTTGCACGTCTCCTTTGAGCGTGGTAGGGTAGTAATCAAAGTACAGTGGGAACTCACACGAGACAAATGACGATCCTCAGGTCGATGAACTAACCTGTACATATGTCACCAGGGAACTGCTATCTGACGTCAGGTATAAGACCAACTAGCATGTTCCCGGCGAGTCCTGTCCGGTGTACTCATAACCCAATGAGCACCTGTATACATCTTAGGTGATCCAACTGACACCAGTGGCTTGTGAGACCGGCCACCGCCTCTCGTCGGGGTCTCGACTGTATACACTAGTCTACTCTGGAGTATCGATGCCCTGTCTCGAAACTCCCACGACTAGGGACCTTTTAAGGATATGCTTATAGACCCCAGCTCCCACTTATATGATCGCCCTCATACTGCTGGTGGTCAAGCAAGAATCCTAGGGGCTCTATCAACGTGTAATAGCGACCTGTCTAGTCACCTAAAGCAGTACACGATGATAAAGATAAACCAGATAGCATACTATCATCTCTAGTAAGACTGTCCTAATGGGACAGGTCCTCCCTCAATCATTGCAATCACGTGCCTGTGATCCAATAATTGACTCTGAGGGCACTATCTCCAACAGTTGCCATTTTGACATTCCTGAGCCAATCTTTGTAGTTTGGCCCTGTCAGTATGTTTTTATCTAGATGTAACTTAAGTCCAGTCATGTCGATTGATCGCTGCAATTAGGAGAGAGAGAAGAAACACTCAGCATGATGCTCTTGCAAGTTTAGAGTGGTTTTTAGTTTGTCTAAACAGGATGGCTCCCACTGTCTCTCGAATCCCTCCTCAAACCAAAAAGGAAGAATTAGTCAGGATCAATCTCACCGTACAATTCTTGCTTAACCGTTCGGCCAGGCTGGAGTCGGTACTTCGAGGGAGATTTTCCAATGCTTTCGCGAAGTTCCTTAATTAAATAACCTCTTTTCCCTGTGGGCGTAGCCCCGCTAACACCTTTCTAGACACCTACTTGGTTTATGGCATTGATCGTTAAGTGAGAAATTTCCCGAGGAGTAGCATATACTCACAGTAGGATCGGGATCGAAATATCATCGCGTGACAAAACTGAAGGAATCCTACCAGAATCATCACACTCCAAATGGTATGCAGCGCTAGCAAGTTTCAGTACTTATGAAACTCCCGATGTGGATTTTTGCCCCATGCTCTTATGACTTTGGCGTGAGGTCAAAATGTCATAAGTCACATGTCAAGTTCTTCCCATCATTATCCAGGTTAATTTGAACCCACCCGTACCTACCCTTGACGTAGGCCAAAATGGCAGTACGACTGTCTCAAACCAACGCATTCTATCTATGCAACAGATAAATATCCGGCAGCTACCAATCACTATGCCTTAGCGTGAGGTCAAAATACATAGCTTGAATACTACCGAATATTTAACTGAAATGATGGAGGGCTACGGATGGTTTTGGCAAAACCGTGAACGTAGTGAACTTGATATAATCGATGGAACTAGATAGCTTTTAAAAGGAGTGGCTCAAGCTCCGCATTTAAAAGTTGGTTTTGAAAAGAACTGAGTGGTTTTGAAAGTGTTCCAACGACTTTTACTTGGTTTATTTTTCTTGCATTAGTTCTTTTAATGCATATTTTTCTTGCATTAGTTCTTTTAATGAGTCCCATCATTTAATCCTACCATTGCAGAAAACAACCAAAATATGACGTACGTTTATGCCATTCGCATTCGCCACGGGGCCCCGTCATTACCCGTTAGGTTACTTAACTAACGACAGAGCGGGGGCTGGGCTAGCGCGGCTGTAAAATATAAGCAACGCCTAAATTATATCATATATAGATATATTGCAATGATAGCCATTTCAGATCACAGATGAACACATTGGATATACTAGGAACCCGCAATTCGTACGAGCCTGCAACGAAAAGCAGATTACACGGTCGCGGTGAATAGCCAATACCCCACTCAAGACCCCTACGGGTGCGGCAAACTACCCGCCAAGTACCCGAAACGAAGCAACCTCCCTCAACACCGTGAGTAGGCCACTCGGCACTTCGGCATACCCGGTAGTTTGTGCACCCCCTCTATGGGTCTATCCTAGGAGCAAAAACAGTAAAAAGAAATTATACAATGACGGCTACAACCCCGACCTGATTGTGCGGCCATACAAATAATATTACATCAATTTATAAATTTACATGAATTGAAAGAAAAGAAAACTCTCGTCTCACAACCCCCGGCTATTCACCCGCGACAATCCAATGAATTCATATACACATACCAGCAACGTTACAGATCACAGATTTGTATAACCCCCACAAATCGACATATAGCGATTAGCAGACGTTCAATACAAATATCACATCACAGATATAAACCCGTCAGCTTAAGTCATTAGAAACTCGATCAAAATACGGTTTTAAAGCCACAAAAACAAAATTTTCTTTCTGGAAAATCTGGACAGAAAAAACATATCACAAAAATCCCAAAATACCCCATAGAGTATTCTGCAGTGAAGACGATCCACAGCCAAGTTAAATCGGCCGTGGAACCGCGGCGGGAGCAAGCTCCCGCCGCGTTTCCGCGGCGCTTTGATGGGATCTGTGGATCGTTTTTCTGCAGTACACTATAAAAACCCTGAGTCGATTTTTGAAGCATGATTTATTATTTTTACAGCACTTTAAAAATCGACAGCAAGTTTGATTTCCGGGTGTATTTCGTGACTTTTTCTCCAATCGAATTTCTACTAACTTTGCTAACATGTTAGATAGTGTTTAACTAAGCTCTGATACCACTGTAAGTCCATGCTACCTCTCCCGGTACTTACGAGCTTGCGGAAATGATGAAGAACAATTTTCTAGAGGTGGTAACATGGACTCAAAACGGATCTTTGTTAAACTTCTACCTAACAACCTAACTAGGAGTTGTTAATTACTCGGTTAGGGGGTTATACCTTTCTTTCTTGAACTCCTTCGTCTTTAACTCTTGATGGTGTAAGGATCGGTTTCACTCTGTCATCTCCTTGCGCCGAAGATCGATCCAACCGAAAGCTTCTACCTTTGGCATCTTCTTCGAACTTTGAAGAAACTAGTTCACTCGGTTTGCTAAACCTTGTGAACTAGAGTGAGTAGAGGAGAGTGTGTTGGGATTTTTCTCTATGGTTCTTGCTTCTCAACACATGAGACAAGTGAACCATAGACTAGAGAGAGAGCAAGAGGAAGAGGGAGAGCTCAAGAGAATGAGAGAGCTCAAGCAAGAGAGAGAAAGCAAATGAGAGAATGAGAAAGACTTTTTCCTTCTTGGCTCTCATAATCCAAATTCATCATAACAAATAATAGCAATCAAGTATTATGTGATGGTTTAAGTCAAAATAGCCATATCATTTCATGCACTCATTTTGCACAAGAGAAACAAGCAAACAAAAGTCTTTGCCATGAAATGATAGCCTTTGTCATGATGATGGTCAACTAGTCCAACCTAGTCAACCGGTCAACAAAGTCAACAAGTCAACAAAGTCAACCCCTCAACAACCATGTCACTATAATACTTAATTAATATTATTGTTAATTATATTTCATATTCTCATTAGGGTTTAGCAAAAAGTCAACAGTCAACAGTCAACAACCCTAATGAGAATCCCCTTCCTCTGTCTCTCTGTCAACTGTGCATACACACCCGCATCCGCGTTCCGAGGAACACGAATACATACTAGATAAAACTAATCCCAAAACATACACTAGGATCTGGCTTAAACCAAGCCCGCTAGTGTTAACTGTCCGGACACTAAACGTGCACAAGTGCACGGATGTGACCGAACCCTGTCGCAAAACCATGCGACCTGTCGCAAAACCATGCGACCTCTACTCTTTTGCCTAAAGGCGAATAGCTCTCTGTGTGGGACTCTAAATACTCGACACTACGCTGGCAGTGGGTTTAACCACAGACCGCAAGCGGCGCTAGCTGTGCGTAACGGCCCCCAGGTAGATACCGACAAGAAGACTGACGAGGTGAAACCCATCTGAACTCCTACTGAGCCTGAATGTGACAGTCTCCGTACAGTCCGGTCTGTTCGTCTGATACATTGCATGGCGGGCCTAGGGGGCGGTAAACGTCAGTCCCCTAATAGCGGTACAAGTCGTGTCGGAGTGTAGCCCAGAACACCCTGAGATAACACTGGAAACCTACCAGTATATCTCGCTTGCCCTGGCCAGGGACTACTCGTGTAATGGCTCTCCTAGACACAGCGCGATGTCAACCCCCAATACCGGGAGAGACGAATCCTGTCTAACCTTCACTGCCTCCATGTGCTTCGGGACTGCACCCAAAAACTACCTGTTTGCACGACTCCTTTGAGCCGTGGTAGGGTAGTAATCAAAGTACAATGGGAACACACTCGAGGCGAAGTGACAGTGTCAAGTCAGCGAACTAAGCTGTACTCATGTCACCTGGGAACTGATAACTGACGATAGGTATAATACCAACCAACAGTTCCCGACGAGTCATGTCCAGTGTACTCGTAACCTAACGAGCACCCGCATACTATCTCAAGTACGACGTACTGACGGCTGTGGGACAGACCGTCTCCCGGGCTGGGATGAGAAGCGCATACGCTAGTCTACTCCGGAGTATCGATGCCCTGTCTCGATAGTCCTGCGACTAGGGACCTGCATAAGGATGTGCTTGTGGATTACCCAGCCCCCACGAGTGTGACTGCCATCACAACGCTGGTAATCAAGCAAAGATCCTAAGGGCTCCACTAATACGTATAGGTGATAAAATAAACATATGTACACATTAAAGTAGAAACAAACCAAATAGCATACTACTATTTTGAGTAAGATTGTCTATACAAGGTGAATATCCCAAGCTTCCATTAAGTAATATACATACTAGTATGATATAGTAATGGCCTCTAGGATATATACACTAATATTACTTAATAGAAGCTTGGGATATTCACAGTTGTATTAACAGTCTTGCTCAACATTATAGTATGCTACTTGATTTATATCTATCTTAATATGTTTCTTTTAGCATATCACGAATACATATTGGTAGAGCGCTTAGGATCTTGCTTGACTAACAGCGTTGTGATGGCTGTCACACTAGTGGGGGCTGGGTAGTCTACAAGCACATCCTTTTTCAGGTCCCTAGTCGTAGGATTATCGAGACAGGGCATCGATACTCCAGAGTAGACTAGTGTGTACGCTTCCCATCCCAGTTGGGGAGATGGTCTGTCCCACAGCCATCAGTACGTCGTACTAGAGATAGTATGCAGGTGCTCGTTGGGTTACGGGTACACCGGACAGGACTCGCAGGGAACTGTTGGTTGGTATTATACCCGTCGTCAGTTAACAGTTTCCAGGTGACATGAGTACAGCATAGTCCGTAGACTTGACACTAGTGCTTCGCCTCAAGTGTGTTCCCACTGTTCTTATATTGCTATCCTACCACGGCTCGACTGAGTCGTGCAAACAGGTAGCAGCTGGGTGCAGTCCCGAAGCACTTGGAGGCAGTGGCGGTTAGATAGGATTCGTCTCTCCCGGTATTGGAAGTTGATATCGCGCTGTGTTTGGAGAGCCATTACGCAGGTCCCTGGCCAGGGCAAGCGAGATTTACTGGTAGATTTTTCAGTAGCTTCTCAAGGTGTAATGGGCTTCACTCTGACACGACTTATTCCGCTTTTAGGGGACTGACGCTTGTCGCCCCCCTAGGCTCGATATGCGATAGTCTTAGACGAATAGACCGGGCTGTACGGAGATTGTCACATCAGGCTCAATAGGAGTTCGGATGGGTTTCCTCATCGGCCTTCTTATCGACTTCTACGTGGGGATCGTTACGTATAGCTAGTACCTCTTGCGCCCTGTGGTTAAACCCACTGTCAGCATGGTGTCGAGTCTTTAGAGTCCCACACAGAGAGTTTCCCTGCTTCGGTCAAAACGATATAGAGGTCGTATGGTTTTACGACAGGGTTCGGACATATACGTGTACTTGTGCACGTACGATGTTCGGACAGATTATACTAGCATGCTTTAGTCTAAGCCAGATTCTAGTATTGGATCATTGGATTTATGCAGTCTCGGTATATCCGTGTTTTTCGTAAATACGGATGGGAGGGGCATTCTCGTAATTAGTCGAGAAGCTTCTAGAAGAAAGGTGACTCATTTAGTTTTAATTCATTTATGAATTAAACTAAATAAGGTGGAGAGCTTATGTGTTATTTGCATTAAATAATTTAATGACTCATATGATGATTCATTCAAAGTGAGTTAATGAAGCATTTATTGTTTTAATGACTCATGGATGATTCATCCTAATGTATTAAATGAAGCATGGTTGTAATTATCGAATATGATTTATTAGACAATTATTATGCTTCATCAAATATAGAAATGAGTTATATTTTCATTTCATTCTCACATACACACTCTCTCTCCTCAAGCACTCCTCTTCTTCAACCTAACCCTAATCCTCTCATGTGTTGAGATCCCAAGGGTTAGAAAGACTAATAGATCCTTAATCCACTTCTATATCTTCTAGGTCACTTGGATTAGCAATCCTAGCCACTTAGTTACCTCAAGTAAGAGGTTAAATCTTAGAGAAGGAACTCTCGGATGGATCTTCTGTTACATCGAGGAGGCCGACGAGGAGGTGAACAACAAGAACAAGAAGGACTAGTATCTTGAGGTATAATCATCTATCATAGTATTTTAGCACTTCTAGATAGTTTGTTAGTTAGGGTTTAGCAAAGATCCGTAAAGTTAGTCGATGTTACCTAGAACAAAATAATTGTTTTACCTATTCCGCCTCCCCGCATCTAGTAGGGTGTGTAACGTCGACTTACATGTTCCAGTCTCTGGGTTTTGGTGTTTCAGGTGTTGCTTGTTTTTTCTAAGATTGCATGAGATGTGGTCTTACTCTATAGGCTATTCGGAGTGTTTCGTATTCGTAGTTTAACATTGTTTTCGGGTTTTCACATGTTATCTAGACGAAGTTAAAAATTTTGAAAGAATGTCAAAACCACATTTTTCCAATTTTAAGGTATTCGGAAAATCGTGCAAGTAATTCTGTAGACCCTCTAGAAGAATGAAACCTTAACTCGACATAATGACCATGGAACCGCCTTTGAACCATAGGATTTGTGGAAGTTCCGCGGTGCCATTAATGAGGCTTGGGTCTGCCCTTCTATGGTTGGTCCATAGGTGATGTGGCATGTTCTGGGTATTTTTGAACTATGCTCAAGTTTTAAGCTCTCGGGGAATTGTGGGACTTTGATTAATCGATCGAAAAGTTTAACGTCGTCCGTATATTTGTGATGGGATAAAATACTTGGAATCCACAATATTTGAATTTTATGAATCTAGCAATTTAGTCTCATTTGATCGGTTGCCACGGGATTTTGATGTGATCAAAAGTCCGTCGCAATCACGTAGCGTACGCGGATACTCGCCGGGTAACCTTACTAGATAGCCACTCCCCATAGCCCCGACCAAGTGACTGTAGGAGAACTCCGTTGACAAAAGCATCCGTCCGGGTGCTCGCGGTCGCGGTGTTCCGCCTAAGTGCACTTCGTCGACGGTATCGGGGGTACGGCCGTCCACTAAAGTTTCCGACGAGCATTCGATCAGGATGTCGGGAATCTTATTGAATTGCCCGACTTGATATTGAAAAGTTTTTTCGATATCGAGACTAAAATGTGGGGTTTATAATTGTTAGGCATGCGATGTCTAAGGAATTCATATAGTTAGGCATGAAATCCGGAATATGAGATATTACGGGTTTATGATGTCTAAGGCGGTTGCGTATTCCAACAATTATAGTTTTCACTTTCTTTTCTACGATCGTAAGTGTAATATGTAGGGTATCGCCGATTTCGTTGCTATACGACAACGACAATTAGGATACGCATATTTACTTACGTTGATGACATGTGATGTTATGTGTTGCTGTGATATATTATATTGGATCGTCGTGTTTGAATAGCCGGGGGTTTTTATGTGAGATGAGAGTTTTTCATTTTCATTCATGTAAAATTCAATTTATGTAATATTCTTTTATTGGGGCACTTCCGGGTTGAGGATGATGTCACCATTGATGTATATTATTTACTTTTCCGCATTAGGATAGACCGAAGGAGGGGAGCACAAGTAACCGGGTTCTAGGGTCCAGTAGGAGACTATCTCGAGGAGTCGAGACCGGGTCTCCTAACCCTAGAATTGGTAGGGTTGCTTGCCGCTCTCATAGTGGTCTAGGGATGTGGGTTTGGCTATTCATCACGACCGTGGAATCCGTTTTTTATACAGGCTTAAATTAAAACCCGAAAATCCTAGTATATCCAATATTTCATATGTTGTCTTCTGCTGCTGATATTCTGTGATGTGATCACTTTATATTCTGATATGGATACATTATATAATATATATGATATATTATAGACATTGCTTATGTTTTTCACCCGCGCTAGCCCTACCCCGCTCTGCCGTTAGTTACCTAACCTAACGGTGCACGATGGGACTTCATGGCGAATACGGATGGCATAAGCATACGTTGTATTTATCTGTGATGCTTAGGTAACTTAAATAATGGGACATTAATTAATGTGATTAATGAAGAAAAATAAACCTAAATATGTTGTAGAATCGAATTTGAAACCAACTCGGCTTTTTATGAAAAAACAAAGTTTCAAAAAGCGGAGCTTAAGCCAGTCCTTTTAAAAACCATTTAATTCTACAACGATATCAAGTTCAAAGCGTTAAAGGTTTTCTTAAAAACCATCCGCAACCCTCCGTCATTTTAGGAAGTAGAGTACTTAGTATTCGTGCTGCGTATGTCGACTATAGTTGAGGCGTAGTGTACGGTAGCTAAGTAATGTCTTCCTATACAGCATATGATGTGTTTAGTTAAGACATTTATGTGATTATGTCGATCATAGTTGAGGGTCATGTGAGTGGGTCTAATTAATCATGAAATAAAGGGTAGAACTTGACTAGGACTTATGATATGTTGACTATAGTTAAGGTCATAATTACTAGGGGTAAAAACCATTATCGAGAGTTTCAAGTGTTGAAATTTGCAATGAGATTGCATACCTTCTATGAGCTAGTTGGATCCTGATACCCACTGCGAGTAATTGTTATTCCTGGAAGAGTTTTGCACTTTACAATTAGCCGATCAAGTAGGTGTCTAGATAGGTGTCAACGGGGTTACGCCCGTGGGAAAAGGAGGTTTATTTTAATTAGGTCCGTGCGAAAGTACGGGGAACCTCCCTCAAAGTACCGGCACTGGCCTGCCTGAAAGATTGGCGAACTTGTAGGGTGTAATTAATCCCGTCTAGTCTTTCCTTTTAGGGTTTGAAGGAAGATTTGATTAAAATAGTGGGAGCCATCCTGATTAGATAAAATAGATAACCAATCTAATCTTGCAAGAGCACGCGCAGAGTGTTTTCTTCTCTCTCTCCTGGTAGAGACCATGTCACGCCATAATCAAGATAATAATATGGATGTATTGACCAAACCCGCTTGTTATACTGTGCTGGGGAACGTTGGTCCCTCTCCAACTTACAATTGTTATAAGACCGAGTAGGTAATAGGGGAATACCAGGATTCTCGTGCCACCCAAACGAAGAAAGTGTATGATGATGCATCTACTTCGGGTATGCTCGTTACAGAGAACTGTTTTCTAAGTATCCTCTATGTCTTGGGTATTAGATACCGGATCAGGATCCCGCATATGTAATCTATTACATGGGCTACAGATAGGTAGAGAACTGGGAATGGGTGATATGTCTTTAAGTGTAGAGAATGGTGCAATAGTTGCAGCCAAATCAGTTGGCAAATATCATCTTATATTACCAAGTACATTGATTCTGAACGAATGTTATTAGATACCGAACCTGATATACAACATTGTATCAGTCTCTTTATCATGTAAAGAAGGATATAATTTTGTATTGATGGATAATGTTTTGAACATTTCCTATATCAAAGTGTTGATCGGTTAAGGCGCGTTATCTAATAGCATATATGTTTTAAATCAAACCACAGTTCTTAACATACAGAACGCACACAAGAGGAAGAGTTCAGAAATGAACGAATCCTTCTTGAGGCATTGTAGACTAGGTCATATCAATGCGACCTGACTTGCTAAGTTACATTTAGATGCATATTTAAATCAGTTTGAATTTACATCTTGTGAAACGTGCCAGTCATGTCACAAAGATATAATGACTATAGCTCCGTTTACTGGAAACAGAGAAAGATTTAGTGAACTCTTAGAATTGATATATAATGATGTATGAAGGTCCCCTGTCTACAAATGCCAGGACTAGTTCTTTATACTTTATTACATTCATTGATGATCTCTTACGATTCGGACATGTATTCCTGTTAAAACACAAGTCTAAAGCTTTTGAGAAAATCAAAGAATATAAGTCAGAGGTAGAGAACCAAAACTGGGTATAAGTATTAAAGTCCTTTGATATGATCAGGGAGGAGAACACTTGAGCACGGAAATCCTGGACTATTCTAAAGGAGAATGAGATTCTCTCTCAGTATTACTCCTCTGTATACACCACCACACAATGGTGTATCGGGACGGAACAACTGCACCATATTGGATATGTTGCGCTCTATGATGTGTACTACTGAGTTGCCTATTTCCTTTTGGGGGTTATGCGTTTGGGAAAGTAGCATACATATTGAATTGGGTTCCAATCAAATCAGTGCCTACCACTCCATATGTGATATGGTATGGGAAGAGCCCATGACTTAAGCAAGTTAAGATTTGGGATTGTCCGACCTATGTCTAAAAGAAAAATCCGGACAAGTGTTCAGTTGATAAAACTGCACATTTAATATGATATTTTTTCTATTATTTCTATATAATGAAAGGTGTTTATTATAATATATGATACATAAGATGGTTTATCTATAAAAATACTATTTTCATGTGTTTATATATTATAATTAACATTTGGTAGGAAAAAGTAAGCATATAATATCCATGTAACATTTGGCCCATTTAAATATGCTTACCTTATTAAATACCTTTGACCAATTCTTAATGATTAAGTTAATATCTCAATAAAACAAACTCTACTAATATTATGTGTTGAGATATTGTGCAGAATTTGCAGGGCTGAAATCAAGGAAATCAAAGTTGGCAAAACAAACCTGCCTAATTAAGAAAGTAAACTAAAGAAATCAATTCTGGCAGTGACGTAGAAAAGATTTTCAGTTTCTAGAGATTCAAAAGATCATCACGTGTCACCAGAAGAAGCTACAAGAAATTTAAGGCCAAGATCCCACCATAAGACCGCGGATCCGCGGTCAAACCCATCGAACAGCCGCGGTTCCGCCGCACTTTAAGGGAGTTGGGATTCTGGATTATTTTGGTTAGAATCGTAACAACTAGTTTCCAAATTAGGAAGCTAGGGTTCTGGCTCTGGGATTATAAATAAGGACCGAGAGCCTCTTGGAAAAAGTATCAAGCTGAAGAGATCACGAAGTCCACGACAGGCTTACGCATCCAGGCTGATCATCAACTGTTCATCTACCTCCTTAAAAGAGATCGAGAAGCAAACTAGCATTTTGTAATCATTTTCTAAGGGAACAAAGTGTAAATGAATTTTGTTAATTAATAAAGGTAGTTTCTTTTCTTTTTCTATCTCTTTGTAGTTTTAATATGATTTCTCTCCCCATCTCTTCTTCCCCCAACATGCGCGAGTAATTCTTCGCTTGTTAGGGTTCAAGGGATTAGGGTAGGTTAATGGATGATGAAGATTCTTAAACTCTTTTTAAGTTTATAAACTTTAT
This sequence comes from Agapanthus africanus, assembly GCA_030015575.1. Classification (NCBI taxonomy): domain Eukaryota; kingdom Viridiplantae; phylum Streptophyta; class Magnoliopsida; order Asparagales; family Amaryllidaceae; genus Agapanthus; species Agapanthus africanus. Next base: position 610,473,589 of record JASDDO010000019.1, read on the forward strand.
CAAAAGAATAGTTAACATCCTAATTGGACGCGCTATCAATTCATTGATAATCACGACAATGATTAGAGATTAGATTAACTATTGTTTTGGTAAAGGCTAGATATGAACGGAGTTCCATGTAGAGATAGGGGTTAAGAGTGGGAACCCTTTTTCCCTCCATAAACCCTAATCTACATGCATCACTGTCGTTCTAGTTTTAAATCTATTAAAGGGTAAAAAGAGTAATCTTTAATTAATCACCCATGACTACTAAATCCTAATGAACTCTACAAGCCCCCTTTTAATATTAAACTTACATCCGTAGTTAATCTAGATCTATATTTTGCATCCGTGTTTAACGTAGATCTAGAACCTACAACTATTCTTCACCATTCTTTATTCTTCCCCTTTCTCAACACATCTAAAGTAAGATTGAAAGGTTCCACGTTTCCCTGAGGACGACCCGTACTCACGCGCGACACCGTTCTGATTGCGGTTATTCTACAAACTACTTCTTTAAATACAGACCAATCAAATGGCGCCGTTGCCGGGGATACATGCGTAATATTTTATTCTTAATATTTGTGTTGAATTCTTATTCGATCAATATCATAAATAAACAAAACTGCAAATTATATATTTAACGATTATTGTGTGATTTTTGCGAGGGAATCTGGAATCACTTTAGCGAGAAGATAAAAATTCAGAGACATTCATCAAGATCCAGAGGAGCAAGGGAGGCCACGTAGCAAAAATATTCATCAGATCTTCCTAGTCGGCAGCGGAACCGCGGCGCAAAAAGCCTATTGGCGGTGGAACCGCGGCTCATTAGGGGATTTAGGGTTTCCAAATTCTCTGGTATCTTTTCTATATCTTTCTCTCTCCTCTGAAATCCAATAAAATATCTTTTCTGCAAGATTCTTTGCAAAATTTTGCCGCTCAAAAATCTTTTTGCAAAGTTTTGTAATTTGTTTGTTAATTCATATTTTAATACGGATTTTTAAGGGGCAAGACCAAAATTCAGATTAGGTAAGGATTTTATCACCCTTCCTAAGCCCCACAAATCACAAACCGAGCATCTACATCAACCCTACATTAATTTAAAAAATATCTAGACAAGACTCTAAGGACTGTCGTGCTCAATAAGGACAGAGGAAGGTCGTGGGTAATTTATCGCTTATCCGCATTACTTTTATGGTGTCTAGACAAGTGTGTCTAAGGTAAGTGGTTACTTAATTAAGCCCGCTATTTTCGGTGATTCGTATAGCGGATACCTCCCACTTACCTGGCACTTACCTGGCCACAAGAGTAGTAAAGAGGTGGTAGAGGATTGATCATACGGCTTGTCGTTTGGAAGTCTAGGAGCGGTCTAGAGACTTGACCTAGGTAACCTTAGTTCTAAGGTTGTTTGTGCATTTTTGTGTGATTTGTCTAAGTCCGACACACTTTTCAAAACAGACCATTTTTAAAAGTACACACGCTGCCACTTACGCTAAAGCCGCTTAGTGCATGCTTGGCTGGACACGGGATTCTAGTGCCCGTCTTGTCTGCGTTCCTGCTATCGACTCCGAAGTCGGTACATCTTCATCTTTTTTTCCCACCATCCTCCACATCGACCGAGATGGACGGTACTCCATCAAATTATAACACCACGCTGCCACCGCCCGTAGATGAGCAGAATCCACCACGCATCTCTCTCCAAGAGAGATGCTATCCTATCCATGGTCCCCTTCCTACCTGTCTTTCCATTCCACCAGCCAATGGGGAAAATTTCGAAATTAAACCCCAATTCATCAAACTGTTGCCCAAATTTCACGGTCTTGAATCTGAAGACGCATACGTTTTTATCTCTAAATTCGAAAATGTATGTGCAATGATTGGCACGTCACAACTGTCTATAGATGCTCTGCATTTACGTCTTCTCCCATTCACTTTGTGCGATTTAGCTGAGAAATGGCTTTATAACACACCCGCACATTCTATTTCAACATGGGACGAATTCGTTGCAGCATTCCTGAAGAAATTTTATCCCAATCATAAGACCAGCCGTGTTCGGAGCGAAATCTTCAAATTTATCCAACTTCCCAATGAACCATTTTGGAAATGCTTTGAACGGTTCAAGGATCTTCTTATCCAATGTCCTCTTCACGGAATCCCTAGATGGGATCTGTATCGAATTATCTATCAGGGTATTGATTTCACGACAAAACAGATGCTTGAAACCATGTGTCAATGTCAATTCCTATCTAAAGATGATGGTGAAACTTGGAAATACCTGGAAGATCTTGCTCAAAACACTTTACAATGGGAAAGTGTTAGTCACTCATCGTCTAGGGAAGGTATCAATCAGCTCGATGTTTCCGTCATAATGAGAGCCGAAATGGCCGCCATACAAAGGAAACTCGACGCTATAGAAAACAGAATCTTTTCAACCTCCCTAAACCAATACACACTTCATAAAACCATGTGTGGATGTTGTTCCGACCCTTCACATTTGACGGAAGAATATCCCTTGAATATACCGTTTCAAGGTCACACTAATGCTACATTTCAGCAACAACCTAGAAACGATCCTTCTTCTTCTACATATAATCAAGATAGGAGGAATCACCCTAATTTTGCTTGGAACCAACACCAAACTCAAAACACTGTTCCAAACCAGAATGACTTTCAAAGGGTCCCTCCACAACAGTAACCACCACAACTGAGTCAGCTCCGCTGTCAACCACAAAATTTTTAAAACCCAGCCAACAACTATGATCCTTCTTTTGCCGGTACTGCTACACCCTCTGCACTCGACATGTTCATTGCATATTCTATGCGAACGAATGATATTTTAACGTCTTCTATCCAAACGGTAGTTCAAAATTTTGCCTCCCATGGTGAGAGTATTAAATTAATAGAAGCACAAATTGCACAACTGACTGCTGCAATGAGTGCTAGAGAGAAAGAGAAACTTCCATCTCAACCCTTACCTAATCCTGGACCCTCACATTATAATCATCTGAGTGCTATTACCACGTTGAGATCTGGAAGAGTGCTGGATAACCATGTGGGTGAACAGATTGATAATGATGAATTCCTCATCAACACCCCGGCTTCCAATTCCACTTCCACTTCTACTTCTTACCCTACTTCGTCTAGTTTACCTTCTTCCGAGCCTATTCTCCATTTTCCCCAAGGCTCGAACCCTCCACCCACTTCATCCTTTCCACCCCCACAAACTTCTCCACAGATGTTGGACCCAACACTTATTGATAAAGCTCCATTTCCAGATAGGTTGAGGCCCAACAAACCTAACGCACAAATGGAGAAGATTGTGGATATGTTCAAGCAGGTTAACGTAAACATCCCTCTCCTAGATGCAATTCAACAAGTTCCGGCTTATGCGAAAATCCTTAAGAACTTGTGCACTGGGAAGAGGAAGACTCAAGTGCCGAAAAAAGTTTTCAAGTCGAGTAATATAAGCACAGCTTTTACACAGAATTTACCCAAGAAACGTAAGGATCATGGCTGTCACGACCCAAAGTTTGGCCCGTGACCGGCACTTAACCACGTAACGTCTACAGGCGTAACGCGACTAAGTAAGCCGAAAACCCAGAAATCAAACCAATAATAGTATAGAGTGATTTAAGCAATTAATAGAACAAATTACTAAGATAACAATATACGACGCCGTAGTGAAGAAAATGAGCAACAGGTGGGAAACATCATAGATAGAATAAACTGCACAAGTAGAGTCGGCTCACAACGAGCTCGACACCAGAATACAAAATAATATACATCGTCCTCACAACTGGTCTCTAAGTCAATACATAAGTGGTAGATGGAGAGTACTAGATACAACAATGTACATAACTGAAAGATAACCAGATACCGCACAAAACCCACCTATCAGCAAAAGAGCTAGCACACCAACTGTAGGGGTATCTGTGTCAAAAGATGCAAGAATGCAGCCTGCCGCGACTACTCCGAAGGGCAACCTGCAAACACTGTGGCACAACGGGGGTAAGTTGCCAACTCGTGAATAGAAGATAACATATAAAGGTAATCGCGAGTTTGCACATGCTACTATACTCTAACCTATATCAACAGATAACATCTATATGATGAACTGGATGCTCAAGCATGCAACAAGTGCGATCTAATAACATCTCCATGTAATGAGCAAGAATGTGATGATCATGTATAGCAATGCAATCTAACAACCCTATATAAAGTGAACAGGGTGTGCAATGATCAGATATAGCAATGCAATCTAATAACCCTATATAGAATGAACAGGGTATGCAATGATCAGGTATAGCAATGCAATCTAACAACCCTATATAGAGTGAACAGGGTGTGCCATGATCAGATATAGCAATGCAATCTAATAACCCTATATAGAATGAACAAGGTATGCAATGATCAGGTATAGCAATGCAATCTAACAACCCTATATAGAATGAACAGGGTGTGCAATGATCAGGTATAGCGATGCAATCTAACAACCCTATATAGAATGAACAGGGTGTGCAATGATCAGGTTTAGCAATGCAATCTAATAACCCTATATAGAATGAACAGGGTGTGCAATGATCAGGTATAGCAATGCAATCTAACAACTCTATATAGAATGAACAGGGTATGCAATGATCAGGTATAGCAATGCAATCTAACAACTCTATATAGAATGAACAGGGTATGCAGTGATCAGGTATAGCAATGTGTACTATATCAGGTACAATAGGTACAGGATGAGATATCAATTACTACATACTGAGCATGGGAAATATAATATCTACATGGAATGTCATCGTGGAAGGTATAATCGGTACCCATCAATGTACCCAAAACCCAATACTACTCAGATGTCGTCATCCTCCTCGGTCCTCCAATCCTGTAAATCTCATATAACCGTGAGTGCCCAACATCGGCACCCAAAATATCAAGAAATACTCGTGCCAAGCATCGACATGCAAATCCTCCTGTATAGGGCATCCGTCAGTCCGGATCAGCCCACGGGCTCTGTCTGCGGTATCGGCCCTCGGCCCCGGCAGTACGAGTCGTCCCGTATCCATCCATAGACTCTGGTCGGTATCCTCCGAATAACCGCCAGGTCTAACCAATCACCGGTAGGTAGTAGTCCCTCTGCCAGGCTCACCGTCTACTACACAGCGAAACCGTTCTCGCCCCGGGGTACCATACCGGGTCCACCATGTACCCGTAATCGGCCTCATCCAACTCCTCGATTCGGGTTCACATATATGTCACTCTAGTACCGAGAAAACACATGGTGGACGCACCGAAATATCATATCAAGGGAAACCGGGTTTTTAAATAATTAACTATTCTCTTTGAAATATCCACGGTTCCCCAAATCCAGAATTAACATGGAAACAACATATCTCAATGCGTAATCTAAGCAAGTATGAAGATATCAATATATGTGTGCACTGGTACGAATATACAGTGTGCATGTGCGCAGGTATGAACATATCAATATATGTATGCACTGGTATGAATATACAGTGTGCATGTGTGCAGGTATGAAGATATCAATATATGTGTGCACTGGTATGAATATACAGTACGCATGTGCGCAGGTATGAACATATCAATATATGTGTGCACTCGTATGAATATACAGTGTGCATGTGTGCAGGTATGAGCATATCAATATATGTGTGCACTGGTATGAATATACAGTGTGCATGTGTGCAGGTATGAGCATATCAATATATGTGTGCACTGGTATGAATATACAGTGTGCATGTGTGCAGGTATGAAGATATCAATATATGTGTGCACTGGTATGAATATACAGTGTGCATGTGCGCAGGTATGAAGATATCAATATATGTGTGCACTGGTATGAATATACAGTGTGCATGTGCGCAGGTATGAACATATCAATATATGTGTGCACTGGTATGAATATACAGTGTGCATGTGTGCAGGTATGAACATATCAATATATGTGTGCACTGGTATGAATATACAGTGTGCATGTGTGCAGGTATGAACATATCAATATATGTGTGCACTGGTATGAATATACAGTGTGCATGTGTGCAGGTATGAGCATATCAATATATGTGTGCACTGGTATGAATATACAGTGTGCATGTGCGCAGGTATGAGCATATCAATATATGTGTGCACTGGTATGAATATACAGTGTGCATGTGTGCAGGTATGAACATATCAATATATGTGTGCACTGGTATGAATATACAGTGTGCATGTGCGCAGGTATGAACATATCAATATATGTGTGCACTGGTATGAATATACAGTGTGCATGTGTGCAGGTATGAGCATATCAATATATGTATGCACTGGTATGAATATACAGTGTGCATGTGTGCAGGTATGAAGATATCAATATATGTGTGCACTGGTATGGATATAACATATGCTGTTATGCGGCAATTCATGACAACATCAATAGGGTGGAATCAATATGATATATGATTTATAGCAATCCTATAATGTGAGTGTCATGGCAATCACTAACGGTGTGAGTGTAGCATATCAAGCGTGCTCGTGCGACTTGAACCGTTAGTGACAGTGCAGTGTCCTATGCTATCATTTCTTATATGCAATAATAAGGTATGCTACTACAGTCCATATGAACATCTACAACCTAATATCCTAACTCGCCCTGACGCTTAACGCCATACGGGCGATTTCCCCGTAGATGTTAAATCTACTCACCTGGTCGTGCGCTACTCGTAGCCGACCACCTGCTTCCCTTTCTTAGCTTCGTCCGACGTACCCGCCTGCGAACCTGGAATTACACAAGAATCCATATATAAGCAACTATCTCGCAAAATGCGATATCGAAGTCAGACGATACGCTCGCGTCGCGAACTAAACGCGCGTGTGTACGATACGCTAAACGTGTACACGCGTCTAAAACTAACCCCAATACGCCGCGATACGCTGAATCATGGAACCCTCTCGCGTGTATCGCGCGTATCGCGCGTATCGCGCGAACCAAACGTACTAGAAATACGATATTACGTCCCAGATTCTACCCAGGCTAACAACTTACAAAACTATACATACCACTGGCCTAGAAATAACAACAGACTCCTACCCATCCAAACATCACCCAAAAATTCCCCTATCTGGCCGCAAATTGCGGCCAGAAAGAATAAATTGGCGGCCTCGCTATGGGGTGGGGGTCTCGGGTTCTGGTGGTGTGGTCCATGTCTTGTATACAAGCTCTAGTCAACTCAATTTCAACCTGAACAACCCGGGCCTATAGCAGATCACAGAAATCCAAAAAGTTCACTTAAAAACACTAAATTGCACAATTAGAAACCCTATGGTATTTTGGTGTAATCTGGGGTCTAACTAGGTTTACATGGCCTTAATAACACCTAATTAGGCTAGGTTAACCAATATTAACAGCACTAAACCATAAGTCCACACAAATCACCATTTCAAGCACAAAATCTCACTTTTTACACAAACCGAAGCTAAACTACGCATACGTTAAACAAACAAGAAGTTGGGCTCGGATTCTATACCTTACAAGACCCTAGGTGCAAGGAGAAAGGAGGTGGAGGAGATGGGAGTGCTGCTGCAACTGCTGGGGGCTGCTGTTGGTGTTGCTGCTGCTGCCGCTGCCACTGCCTGCTGCTGCTGATGCTGCTGATGCTGCTGCTGCTGTTGCTGCTAGTTGCTGCTGCTGTGCTTCTTCTGCAGCTGCTGCCTCTCTCTCTCTCTCTCTCTCTCTCAGCTGAGTGTGTGTGTGTGTGAGAGAGTTGTGAGAATGAGAATGAGGAGGGAAATGAGAGCACAAGTCTAAGACCCCTCTCTCTCTCTCTCTTTCTTCATTAAATGAGCATGGCTCAAGCCATATTGCCCATACTCCTTCTCTCTCATCAAGTCAACACAAGAAAAGAATTTCAAATAAACAAATCAACACACAAATAAATAAAACCCAATTAAATCCCAAAATACCTAATACAAATAGGTTAACCCTTCATGCTAGCTAATCATGGTTAAACCCTAATTCTAAACCCTAGTTTACATGCACAAGTGTGTGTGTGCCTAGAAAAATCCTAATAAAATATTCATTAATTAGAATAAATTATCAGAAACTTAATTTGGTAAACTTTTTATCAAAAAATATCTAGTAAAATAAAATTAACCCCTAACCACGACCTAAGGTGTTACAATGGCTGTCCTACAATCTCTATTTCTATTGGGGGTAAAAATATCAATCGTGCTTTACTCGATCTTGGCGCTAGTGTTAACCTGCTTCCATATTCTGTGTATGAGCAATTGGGTATCGGAGAATTGAAACCATCGCAATGCACCTTACAGATGGCAGATCGATCTATCACCCGCCTAAGGGTATGCTTGAGGATGTGTTAATAAAAGTCGGGGAGTTTGTCTTCCCTGTGGACTTTATTGTTCTAGATACACAGCCTGTAGCAAACCTACGGAACCAAATTCCGGTGATTCTCGGTCGACCCTTTTTGGCTAGTTCCAACGCTGTAATCAACTGTCGAAACGGATCTATGAACCTATCTTTCGAGAATAGGTCAATTGAGCTTAAAATTTACAAGTTGGGAAGTCAACCCTCCGAACCTCATGCTCGTATATGTTCTGTCGAATTAATGGATGTCGACAGCAGCGAAATTGAACAGCTTCATGATACTGATCTAGACTCTTTTCATATGTTGTTGTTTGACCCAACTATGTATTATACATACACGGACTCTTCCACCGAGTTGTCCGGATCAACATCTAACACTGATTATGAACCTTTCATGGAGTCTGATGATCACCCCATTTTTTCTGATGAGATTATTCTTCTGGGTATCGATGAAAGCTTTGAGGAAATTTTCGTTGATGAACTCGCATTTTTAAAAGACACGGGTGTTGAGATGAATCAACTCTAAAATAAAGAAATTGAACCTCCACCCCTTCTTCTGGACAATCACGAGAATGCGAGTAATCCATCATCGCTATCACTGTGTCGTCTCTCCAAAACGAGATGCAAACACATTCTATCCCACCACTTATCTTTTCCCCACTTCTTCCTGCCTCTCTACAACATGTTCTTCCACCAACCGATACACTACACTGATAAAATTTTCAAATGGTTGGTGTTGACTTTTGGTCTTTGTAAATTCTTATATTGACCAAATAACTTTACCCCCCTTAAAATGCTTAATATTGTTTAACTCAAGTTTGGGAGGAGTATATTTTTGGCTCTTGAAAATAAAAATTTTACACAAAATGGTGAGCCAAAAATAAGTTTGGGGAAAGATTTTCACTTTCAATTTTTGTTGCCCCGTTAATAACCTTTCCTCCCAAGTCTACAGGTTTTTGAGATTTAAAAGAGACAACAGTGAAGACACTGCTGCAAACAGGTTTGGGGGAGGTTTGTGCTTATTTACACAATACTTTGCATTATACTACATATAAGCACAAAAAAAATTGTGATAATAAAAGAGTAGAAAGTGAAAAATTACATCCAAAAGATTAGAAAAATTTAAGAAAACCAAGAAAGTTAGAAGTTTTCTTAAACGAAACTGGTGATAAGTAGTTATGAGCCGTTGTCCCAAGGCTTAGTAAGATGAAGGAAATCACTAATCTGAGAATAAAAATAAGTCTGAAAAATAGTTTCTATTCTGGAAGTCAAACATTTGAATGTTGATACCCTACTATATGCACTTACACGCGTCTTGAAATTCGGGATAGTAGAGGATACCTTGAAATGCTCTTGTCTAAAAGCCAAAGTATGAAGAATATAATAAATGGAAAATAAAAGATAAAATGGTGAGAAAATGAACACTGGTTTTGTTATCGCCAAGGCAGCAATAAAAAAATATAGTGAGGGTGCTTCATCACCTAGTGCCTTAGACCAACTAGTTTGGGAGTCACTGCTAAGCCTTAGGTGGTGCAAGACGAGAAAAATACTAAACACACCGTATAAGCGATCACATGAGTAATCAGTCGGTTAGTACCTCAAGAAGTATTAACGGTCGCATGAAAAATGTATGAGAAAATTCCATCTAAATATCAATTAAAAAGTACTGAGGTAGATGGACAAGAGTATGATAGCTTGAATTGAATTCTCCGAGTGTAAGGATGTCTTTTACACACACGTAGGGTTATATGATCGGTGTTTGGAAGAAAGATAGGAATGAAGAATAAAGACGATGTTTTATTGAGAGATGATGTGATTTCTAACATCTTTTTATGACTATTAAGATAGGGCTCATGACAACCGAAAAGCTAGTATTAGTTGGAAACTCTTATTTTCAAGTTCTTTCTTTTATAGTTCTTATCTTTACATGTAACTTTCACCATCTCTATTTTATTATAGGATTTTGTGGGTGTAATCCGCTGAAAACCCTCAGGAGACAGCACTCCTCCTACTAGGGACACCTAAAGGTTTAACGGCCTGTTGCACGCGCTCAGTGCAATCGTGTTGCCTACGAAAGTGTGCTTAGCTTTCTCCTTTCTTTTTCTCCTTCTCTTGAATAAACTGTTGGAGATAGTGCCCTCAGAGTCAATTATTAGGTCACAGGTACGTGATTGTAATGATTGAGGGAGGACCTATCCCAGTAGGACAGTCTTGCTCGAGATGATAGTATGCTATCTGGTTTACCTTTATCATCGTGTACTGCTTTAGGTGACATGACACGTCGCTATTACACGTTGATAGAGCCCCTAGGATTCTTGCTTGACCACCAGCAGTATGAGGGCGATCATATAAGTGGGAGCTGGGGGTCTATAAGCTTATCCTTAAAAGGTCCCTAGTCGTGGGAGTTTCGAGACTGGGCATCGATACTCCATTAGTAGACTAGTGTATACAGTCGAGACCCCGAAGAGGGGCGGTGGCCGGTCTCACAAGCCACTGGTGTCAGTTGGATCACCTAAGATGTATACAGGTGCTCATTGGGTTATGAGTACACCGGACAGGACTCGCCGGGAACATGCTAGTTGGTCATATACCAGACGTCAGATGGCAGTTCCCTGGTGACATGTGTGCAGGTTAGTTCATCGACCTGGGGATCGTCATTTGTCTCGTGTGAGTTCCCACTGTACTTTGATTACTACCCTACCACGGCTCAAAGGAGTCGTGCAAACAGGTTTTAGTTGGGTACAGTCCCGAGCCACATGGAGGCAGTGAGCGTATCTTCAGGGGTTCGTCTCTCCCGGTATTGGGGGTGAGGTCGTGCTGTGTCTAGGAGAGCCATTACACAAAGTCCTTGGCCAAGGCAAGGAGATTTACTGGTAGGTATTCCAGTAGTATCTCAGGGTGTTCTGGGCTACACTCCGACACGACTTGTACCGCTTTTGGGGGTCTGACTTTTACCAACCCCCTAGGCCCGCCATGCGATGCTCATAGACGAACGGACCGGACTGCACGGATATTGTCACTGACAGGCTCAGTAGGGTTGTCAGGCTGAGTTCACTCACAGACATCCCTTTTAGTCAGTACCTGGTAGCCCGTTACTTATTGGCTTATACCTCTGACGTGCTAGTGGTTAAATCCACAACCGAGGTGTTGACGAGTCTTTAGAGTCCCCCACATTTCAGTTACTCAGCTTTCGGGCGAAAGGTTGTAGAGACCGTATGGAGATATGGCAAGGTCCGATCAGATACGTGCGGTATTGCACGGATCAGGATCGGACAGTTTGTACTATAGGCCGTATTGGTATATGGCAGGGTTCGATCAGATACGTGCGGTATTGCACGGATCAGGATCGAACATATATCACTAGCCGGCTTTGGTTTAAGCCGGATCCTAGTATAGTACAGTGTAGACTTTGTCTCATTGCATTTGTATTTCGGTCGAAATACAGATGCGGGTGTGTATGCACAGTATCGGGGTTTTCCTGTAATTTATTACGGGACCAGTTTTATGGAGTTGCCAGTTTGCTTTCCGTTTCGGCCAATTTCCATTGTTCCGTTCATTGGCCGAAGATTGGTGGAGGAGGGCTTATTTGCATAGTTGCAAATAAGTGTTTGTGGAGGGGATCTTTGCATATTGTTTTATCATGACATCTTTTCATTGACCTTGACTTCTTCTTGTCATGATGGCATGACTTTTGGCTCATCATGATTGTTGATGATGAGGTTGATGGTTGGTGGTGGAGTATGGGTTTTGTTTTGGTATCATTGTTTTTCATGATAACCATTCCTCTCTCTCTCTCTTGCATGATTCATATGGTTACCTCCCCCTTGACTTTTCCCTCTCTCTTTTTTTCTTCCTACATGGGCCGGCCACTTGAGGGTGGGGGTTTGATTGATTGATTCATTTTTGGTGTGGCATTTTTGGTTCATATTGTGCAAAGAAAAGAGCTCTCTTGTTCCTCTCCAAAAATCCTCTCTCTTCCTCCACCAAAATGGCAAAGCTCCAAAACCCCAAATGAGACTTCTTCTCTAGATATTCTACAACGAATCTTGGGCACGTCGAGTAGCCGGCTTCGTGCCCGAGTTGCCTCGGCATTGAGGTGGGAGCCCGTAAACAAAGTAGGCGATGTGGTGCACTTCCGGCGACGAGGAGGAGACGGGACTTTTCCGCAGGAGATCGGGACCATGACGAGAAGACCGGAGGACTTGGATCGTCGGTATATCTCTAACCCATCTTCTAGTTAGCTTAGACTTGTTAATGGTTACGATCCGGGTTATAGTGCGCGGTGGTGCCGGTTTGCTAAGTCCGCAAATTTTAAGTTATTCACCGCTTCCGCATTCCGGCGTCGGATTGACGGCCGGGGCGCCGCCGTGAACTTACAGTGGTATCAGAGCCACGCCATTAACTTCGTCTAGCTTCGTTTGATGTGTTTTTCAGTTCCGATCGACCAAAATTCCGAAAACCCAATTTATGTTCACATCAGTTTTCTGTTAAGATTTTTTGGTGTCCAAAAATTTTTCAGGTGACAGAAAAGTGATCTACCAAAAGATATAAGAATTCTGCAAAAATACGATATAGTGATTCATCTACAGGAGCGCGGAAGCGCCGCGAAAACCCACTTCCCGCCGCCCTTCCGCCGCACTGTAGCTTCATCATGTTATCATATTTTTCCAGTTTCTTTCTGGGTTAATTTCTGGGGTTTTGGAATATTAAAATTGGGCCAATTATTTCTGTGAGTGCTGCAGTATTGGTTTGGGGCCCACTTGTTAATTTTTGGTCAATCGGAAAATTTTTTAAACACATTTTTCACAGTATTTACATTATATCTGCGACCGTGAATGTCACTCGATCGGTAAATCCGGTCTAACTGCTATAGCCCGGTTAGACGGATTTGCGAACGTGACTTTCACGTTGATGTTTTTGTTTTTGCTGTGATGTTGCGGATCGGTCGTGGGGATAGCCTGGATGCAATGCTAGTACAGTTTTGTTGTATTATGTACATTTGTTTTTGCGGGGCGAGCGTCCGACATGTGGACTGCCGTCACTGCCCGTTTGTATTATTATTTTGGGGCACGACCTGGTTGCGGTCGATGTACCCGGTGTATGTATATTTTACTTTCTGTACTAGGATTGCCCCGCGGAGGGGTGCACGGATAGCCGGGTTCTGGAGGGCAACAAGCCCGCATCTCATGGCATTGAGACGGAAGGGGCTTCACTCTAGGATTGGCGGGCTATTCGCCGCACTCGTAGGGGGTACAGGTTGACCCAGGAGGGGTGCCCAAGTTACCGGATTCCGTGAAGTGCTGGGTGGTCCATTCACGGTGCTGAAGGGGGCTGCCTCGCTTCAGGTTTTGGCGGGTAACTTGCCGCGCCCGTAGGGGTCTAGGATTTCATTGCGCAGGCTATCCACACGACCAGGGGAACGTCGGGTTTCAGCGGCTCTGTGAAACCCGGGGATCCCAGATATCTGTATTGTTTCTGAGATGCTGTACATTTTCTGTGATGTTGCATTTTATTCACGCCTTGAGCGAATACTATATATTGGTATATATATTAGTAGATGTTGTATATGTTTTACATCCGCGCTAGTCCAGTCCCCGCTCTGTCGTTAGTTAGCTAACCTAACGGGTAATGACGGGACCCAGTGGCGAATGCGGATGGCATATACGTACATCAGTATATTTTCGTTCTTTTTGGTGTGATCAATTGATGGGACTGCGTTGATTCGGATCAATGCAAGTTAAAAACAAACCTAATCTGATGTTGTTGGAACACTTTTCAAAAAGCTGTTATTGCAAGGACGTTCACTTTTGTTTTGCATCGCGGTATTCATTTAGAATATCCTGCTCCTCAGTCGACGAGGCAAGGGCCGAGATCCCTTCACCGGGAGTGACCCCTTGGACAAAAAGTTTGCGTCAGGGCAATGACTTCACTATAGCCGATTGCTTTTGCTTTGCACCGTGGTATTCATTTGGAATATCCTGCACCCCATTCTACGGGGAAAGAGCCGAGATCCCTTCACCGGGAGTGACCTCTTTAGTAAAGGTTTTCGTCACTATATTTTCTAAAAAGCTATCCGTTCCTTCAACGATATCAAGTTCACTACGTTAAAGGTTTTCGCCAGAAACCATTCGTAGCCCTCCGTCGTTTCATATGGGTAGTCAATAGTATTCAAGCTGTGTTTGTTGGCCTTAGTCAAGGCACAGTGTTTGGTAGCTATTGGGTATTCATATGCTGCATAGATAGATGCGTTGGTTTGGGACAGTCGTATAGCCTTGTTGGCCTTAGTCAAGGGCTTGTACGGGTGGATTCAAATTAACCTGGATAATGGCGGGTAGAACTTGACATGTGACTTATGATTTGTTGGCCTTAGTCAAGGTCATAAGAGCATGGGGTAAAAATCACATCGGGAGTTTCAAAAGAACTGAAACTTGCCAGATATGCGCATACCTTCTGGAGTGTGATAGCGTGAGCGGATTCCGTCACGTTATCATGCAATGATAGTTGGATCCCGATTCCCACTGATGAGTTAGTTTACTCCTCGGGTGACCCCGACTAATTCTTCTTTCTGGTTTGGAGGAGAATTTGAGGTACAGTGGGAGGATTCCAGATTAGATAAATTGGTGACCATTCTGATCTAGGTTAGAGTGCACGCTGAGTGTTTCTTTTCTCTCTCTCTTTGGCAGCGACCATTGACCCGACCCTAAGACTTTGACTCAGTGACCAAGTTGACCGAACCTTCTTAAACACTGGCTTTTGGATTGTCAGAGTTGCGAACCTCATTGCCACTCCTACTTTTATCCTTTTCTCCAGGACACCCCGTTTTACTACGAACGTCCACTTCCATTGGACAAAACCATCGTATGGTTAGATACGAACTCGAAAGAATTTATTCGAGGATGGTTTCCGGTTCTGGAGAAAACGGATAGGATTATTCAGTTGTCTTTTCCTTTTACCCTCTCTCAGATTACGAGTACTCCTTGGTTTAGGGGTAGTACACCTATTACGCAAATTGGATTGTCTTCTTCCAAACCTTAGGCTGGTGCCGACCGGTAGGGAATGAAGAAAACCAATTAGCATAACGATGGTGTGCAGAAGGTATTAAGTTCAGACAAAGCAAGGGATTAGTAAGAGGGCAAAGTAAATTGCAACAGATATTCACGACCAAACCAAATATTTCGTTACCACTCCCACATCACCTTTGTATTTCTCCAGGACACTCCGTATCACTACGAAGATCCACAGTTTATTTGGATACTCCATCGTATGGTTATATACGAACTCGAATGGAACTTGTTCCAGTTCGGGGATGGATTCTGGTTCAGGAGAAATAGGAATAAGGTTTATTCGGTTGTCTTTTATCTTCACCCTCTCTCATTGCGAGTGTTCCTAGGATTGGGACAGTACACCCATTATGCTTATTGGATAGTCTTCTTCCAAACCATAGGCTGGTGCCGAACGGTAGGGAAGGAAGAAAACCATTTGGCCTAAAGGGGTGTGCAGAAGGTAATGACTAAAGACATATGAAGGGATTTGGAGAGGTGGCAAAGAATTACAAGGTTACAGACGTGAATATGGAAGAGGCATTACTAAGAATACCGGAATACCCCATCGAAACATTTCAATGTTTCAGTTTCACTGTGTACTGTTAAAGGAAAACTGATTTCCCAGTTTGACACTTACTCCAGGGTATGTATTTACCAGGTATGACTCTCACATCTGTATGGTTTTACAGATGATGAGTGGGAGTAAATTATTGGGAATTGGGTGATCATCCTCATTATATCGGGATTCGTTGTAATCGGTGATATTTGAGGAAGTCACCTGGGCTGTTTGCCGGTCGGCAAATATTTGGTTTTGAATATCCGCTTTTATGCACCAATTTCAAATTGATATATCTGTACGTCTATTTTCATAGAGTGAGATATATCTTTCTGAAATTATGTCTACGACATTTACCTATATCAGTGGATGATTAGGTAAGGAGCATTGAACAACGGTGTAATTCTTCTTAACCATAAGTACAGTTTTCAACCTACGACACACAGTGAATGAGTTATCAGACTCAAGGGACTTATACAGAGTATTGTATGTTGTCCAGTGTCCATTAGGACAGAGGGGTTGGTCCTCGTACTATATTCGGTTTACTTATGACTTCTCTAGTTTTTAGACAAGTGTTTCGTGGAAACACAGGGTCCGAATTTGGAGAAGTTATAGGTATTTGAATAGAGTAAAGAACCAGGTGTAGCAAGTATCGGGATTCTTCAAAGTGATCGAAGATGTAGATACTTGTATATGGTATTCAGTTGATAGTAGTGATTAAGAGAAATTGCTTCTCTTTCAGGTTACTCATAAATGGAAGCATTCCTAAGTTGAGTAATGCTGATCGGCCTCCTTCCATTTAGTTGACATGCACTGGAGACAGTTGCATGATTTGAATCTGGTTCAATTAAATCAGTGCCTCTGGTTCTATATATGATATAGAACAGTTCATATCTTAACGATGTTAAGGTACGGGGAGTTGTCCGGTTTATGATTAAAACCAGACACTGGACAACTCAAGGCACGTTTCTGTAATAGCTGTTTGTGGGTTGACCCAGGCTATGACGAGGGTTGATTTTCTACCATCTGGACGAACAATAGCGATATTGTTCTAGACTCGCCACAGTTTTATTAAAAATGGATTTTTTCAGAAAAACAGTAGTGGGAGTATGGTAGAACTGGAAGTGATTCCAGAACCACAAACGATTACTGAAGATTTGATAAGGAACCTAAAGATTCAATCTGAATTGACATTCCATTGGCCACTCCGCAGATAAGGTGGGTAACTTCAGGCACCCGAGAGGTACTCCGGTAGCCTCAAGGACGGTGACAGGGAAGTTCTTGTTTACCCACAATTACCATTGCTGTTGTTCCAGGCTGCGAGACCCGGCGGGAGGATGAGTATAGCGTCGTTCTAAACTAGTTTTAGAAGTGCACGTCTATATGACTCTGCCAGAGGGTTGTCGTAGTCAGTGGGAGCAGCGGAAGCATTGGTGGACAGGTAGCTTATGTCTATTTATAGACTAGAGCAGATGTAGTGGAGAAAGATCATCTATTTCTGACGTGACAGTCATGGGTTTGACTTCATCAGAATAGGGGATGGATCTGTTGAGAAGGTAGTAGGGTGTGATATCCTGGTATTTGGATGATATACACAGAGTAGGAAAGGAAACTCCTACACTACGATCGGTTATAGTTTGGTCGTCACACAGTTGTTTCTCCACAAAGGAAATGGATTTTATATCAGACATACTGGTTACTAGATCTATGGTCTTAGATCTAGATTTGGGTGGTTTCCCAATCAGGGTACTTGACAGCGTTCTAAGAGTATTTAGGATGGACGACTCCTGGCACGGTAGTGTACCTGCAGGTAATGGAGTCACCCTCTCCAAAGGTGTCTTACAGACTAAAGGGGAGAGGGACGGGCATGATTGGCAGATCACTTGCTCAGGCAATTGAGTCAATCGTGAGATGTCAAGTACCACACCAGATGTTGTTCTTGCACTAGATGCAATAACTTGACATTAATCCAATCCTGGAGAAACAGTCGGAAGCAGTTTTAGAACATAAGTGGATGTTCTAGGGAGATGATAACGACAGCCTCATTCAGGAGACAGTTATCATTCCAGGCTTCCAAGGTGACATGGACGACAAGAAGGTTGTCAGAGTTATAGTTTTCCTTCTGATGAGGGGCAGTATTTTGGACAGGTGGTCCAAGGCAATACTGAGGGAGGCATGGCGCGCAGGATACTGATTAAGTTCAGTTGACGATACAGTCTAAGAAGTTTGGATTTGGAGTTCATTTATGAGCTATGTCCCATCAGACATCTAGACACATTCTAAGACAGGTATTGCTCTTTTCGGGAGATGGGCTTCTCCGCGAGCTTGAGACATAGAGAGACATAGAAAGAAACATCCAAGCGGATCCACTCACTGAGGCTATTCCTCGAACGCAATAGTTCCGCAAACGAGCTTTGTGAGACTGACTAGTAGAGGAGTTGGGTGTTCGGTATCACACGGGCTGTGAGTATGCGACATCGCAATAATTAGCCTTGAGTGCAAGTGGGAGATTGTTGGAGATAGTGCCCTCAGAGTCAATTATTAGGTCACAGGTACGTGATTGTAATGATTGAGGGAGGACCTATCCCAGTAGGACAGTCTTGCTCGAGATGATAGTATGCTATCTGGTTTACCTTTATCATCGTGTACTGCTTTAGGTGACATGACACGTCGCTATTACACATTGATAGAGCCCCTAGGATTCTTGGTTGACCACCAGCAGTATGAGGGCGATCATATAAGTGGGAGCTGGGGGTCTATAAGCTTATCCTTAAAAGGTCCCTAGTCGTGGGAGTTTCGAGACTGGGCATCGATACTCCATTAGTAGACTAGTGTATACAGTCGAGACCCCGACGAGGGGCGGTGGCCGGTCTCACAAGCCACTGGTGTCAGTTGGATCACCTAAGATGTATACAGGTGCTCATTGGGTTATGAGTACACCGGACAGGACTCGCCGGGAACATGCTAGTTGGTCATATACCAGACGTCAGATGGCAGTTCCCTGGTGACATGTGTGCAGGTTAGTTCATCGACCTGGGGATCGTCATTTGTCTCGTGTGAGTTCCCACTGTACTTTGATTACTACCCTACCACGGCTCAAAGGAGTCGTGCAAACAGGTTTTAGTTGGGTACAGTCCCGAGCCACATGGAGGCAGTGAGCGTATCTTCAGGGGTTCGTCTCTCCCGGTATTGGGGGTGAGGTCGTGCTGTGTCTAGGAGAGCCATTACACAAAGTCCTTGGCCAAGGCAAGGAGATTTACTGGTTGGTATTCCAGTAGTATCTCAGGGTGTTCTGGGCTACACTCCGACACGACTTGTACCGCTTTTGGGGGTCTGACTTTTACCAACCCCCTAGGCCCGCCATGCGATGCTCATAGACGAACGGACCGGACTGCACGGATATTGTCACTGACAGGCTCAGTAGGGTTGTCAGGCTGAGTTCACTCACAGACATCCCTTTTAGTCAGTACCTGGTAGCCCGTTACGTATTGGCTTATACCTCTGACGTGCTAGTGGTTAAATCCACAACCGAGGTGTTGACGAGTCTTTAGAGTCCCCCACATTTCAGTTACTCAGCTTTCGGGCGAAAGGTTGTAGAGACCGTATGGAGATATGGCAAGGTCCGATCAGATACGTGCGGTATTGCACGGATCAGGATCGGACAGTTTGTACTATAGGCCGTATTGGTATATGGCAGGGTTCGATCAGATACGTGCGGTATTGCACGGATCAGGATCGAACAGATATCACTAGCCGGCTTTGGTTTAAGCCGGATCCTAGTATAGTACAGTGTAGACTTTGTCTCATTGCATTTGTATTTCGGTCGAAATACAGATGCGGGTGTGTATGCACAGTATCGGGGTTTTCCTGTAATTTATTACGGGACCAGTTTTATGGAGTTGCCAGTTTGCTTTCCGTTTCGGCCAATTTCCATTGTTCCGTTCATTGGCCGAAGATTGGTGGAGGAGGGCTTATTTGCATAGTTGCAAATAAGTGTTTGTGGAGGGGATCTTTGCATATTGTTTTATCATGACATCTTTTCATTGACCTTGACTTCTTCTTGTCATGATGGCATGACTTTTGGCTCATCATGATTGTTGATGATGAGGTTGATGGTTGGTGGTGGAGTATGGGTTTTGTTTTGGTATCATTGTTTTTCATGATAACCATTCATCTCTCTCTCTCTTGCATGATTCATATGGTTACCTCCCCCTTGACTTTTCCCTCTCTCTTTTTTTCTTCCTACATGGGCCGGCCACTTGAGGGTGGGGGTTTGATTGATTGATTCATTTTTGGTGTGGCATTTTTGGTTCATATTGTGCAAAGAAAAGAGCTCTCTTGTTCCTCTCCAAAAATCCTCTCTCTTCCTCCACCAAAATGGCAAAGCTCCAAAACCCCAAATGAGACTTCTTCTCTAGATATTCTACAACGAATCTTGGGCACGTCGAGTAGCCGGCTTCGTGCCCGAGTTGCCTCGGCATTGAGGTGGGAGCCCGTAAACAAAGTAGGCGATGTGGTGCACTTCCGGCGACGAGGAGGAGACGGGACTTTTCCGCAGGAGATCGGGACCATGACGAGAAGACCGGAGGACTTGGATCGTCGGTATATCTCTAACCCATCTTCTAGTTAGCTTAGACTTGTTAATGGTTACGATCCGGGTTATAGTGCGCGGTGGTGCCGGTTTGCTAAGTCCGCAAATTTTAAGTTATTCACCGCTTCCACATTCCGGCGTCGGATTGACGGCCGGGGCGCCGCCGTGCACTTACATAAACTAGTTTGCTCGGGACGATCAAAGATAAGTTTGGGGGTATTTGTTCAGTTGATAAAACTGCACATTTAATATGACATTTTTTCTACTATTTCTATATAATGAAAGGTGATTATTATAATATATGATACATATGAGGGTTTATCTATAAAAATACTATTTTCATGTGTTTATATATTGTAATTAACATTTGGTAGGAAAAAGTAAGCATATAATATCCATGTAACATTTGGCCCATTTAAATATGCTTACCTTATTAAATACCTTTGACCAATTCTTAATGGTTAAGTTAATATCTCAATAAAACAAACTCTACTAAAATTATTTGTTCAGATATTGTGCAGAATTTGCAGGGTTGAAATCAAGGAAATTAAAGTTGGCAAAATAAACCTGCCTAATTAAGAAAGTAAACTAAAGAAATCAATTCTGGCAGTGACGTAGAAAAGATTTTCAGTTTCCAGATATTCAAAAGATCACCATGTGTCACCAGAAGAAGCTACAAGAAATTTAAGGCCAAGATCCCACCATAAGACCGCGGATCCGCGGTCAAACCCATCCAACGGCCGCGGTTCCGCCGCACTTTAAGGGAGTTGGGATTCTGGATTTTTTTGGTTAGAATCGTAACAACTAGTTTCCAAATTAGGAAGCTAGGGTTCTGGCTCTGGGACTATAAATAAGGACCGAGAGCCTCTTGGAAAAAGCATCAAGCTGAAGAAATTACGAAGTCCACGACAGGCTCACGCATCCAGGCTGATCATCAACGGTTCATCTACCTCCTTAAAAGAGATTGTAACACTTTGAATTTTCGTTAGAATGTTTTTCGTGATAATTAGTAATTGTGCGTGTTATTATATATGTGTAACTTTAGGGTTTACTAATTATATTTAGTCGTGTTAACAATTGGAAAATTTTCCTTTGTAGTGTATACTTGCACACTTAGCCATTTTTGAGACCTAAGTTTAAAGTGTTAGCCAATTCTTTTCTTGCATGGTTCACTTTATTTCCATCACTTTAATCAAGCTAAAACCCTTTTTTTTAAAAGAAAAAGAAATGCAAAATTAGCAATAGAAAATGAGGTATGGTGTTAGGTGAAAAGGTTGACTTTTGACCCCATTTCCCTCTCTTCTCTCTCTCTTCTCCTCACTTCAGAATTCTGCAAAATTTCCAGCAGAAAACCCTAGCTTTTCTTCATCTTCTCCTCTCCTTTTCACTTCTCTTTGATCTTTACACAAATCCTACATAAAAACCACTCATTTCTTCACTCAAAACCTTAGAAAAATGAGTTTTGGGGGGAGTTTGGAGGCAAGTCTGTGTTTGTGAAGGAAGGAGAAGAAGTTTGGGTTTCTTTAGGGTTTTTGGAAGGTATTTATCTCACATTAACACTCCTTTACATAACTTGTAGTAAATCTAGCAAAATATCACTTTTTGTGCATTGTTTTGTGCTATTAAAGGGAATTTGTGTTCATATGTTAAAATTAGAATTTGTATGGCTTAATTAGCTTGGTAATGAGTTGTTAGTGTGATTCTAAACTGGATTTTGCTTCAGGTTTCATAAAAATACCCTAAAGTTTCATTTTTGTGCAAAACTGTGGATTTTAACTAGAAATAAGGCTCTGTAGGATCTGCTGCTACCCGAGATGTTTCAGAGTGAAATTGGAATTACTGTAGTATACACAGGGAGTATAGAGTGCACACACAAAACCTGGGAGTCCCTCTCCCTACCCAGGCCGCCGAAATAAGCATTCTAGCCGCAAATTGCGGCCAGATGGGGGTGTTTTGGGTTGGAGTTTGGGCCACTGGAGTCTGCTTCTATGTGTAGTATTTTGGTATATATATATATATATATATATATATATATATATATATTTGTAATATCTATTCTGTAGAAAAATCTGGAGTAGAATACCCTATTTCCCATATTTTTTTAATCTTTCGCGACACGCGTGATACGTGTGTGTGGGTTTGGGGTTTCTGCGTATCGCGACGGGTCGGAGCGACTTCAGGCGCGTAATCACACGTTTTAGCGTATCGCGCACACGCGCGCTTGGTTTGCGACACGGGTTTCTAGTTGACCTTAAATGTCATGTTTATATGATTTTGAGCTTATGCGAGATATTCTGTGGAATTCTAGGTTCGCAGGCAAGTGCGACGGACGCCGCGAAGAAAGGGAAACAAGTCATCGGCTATACCTAGCAAGAGATTACGGTGAGTAGATTTAACATCTACGGGGATATCGCCCGCATGGCATTCTACGTCAGGGCTAATAGGATCTTATAGCTACATTTCCATACATTGACTACTCATGGCTACTATTTAGTGCATACCACATTCCCTGATATATGTATATAAACTAGAATTGATAGAACACCGCAACAATTCTAACGGTTCATGTTGCACAAGCACTATCCTTGTCACGTCCCGAAAGTACGGAATATGACCGGCACTTAAACTACGAACGTCTCAAGGCGTACGTAATCTAAGTAAGCCGAAAACCCAGAAATCCAAACCAAGAAAAGTAGTAGAGTGAAGGAAAACAAATTTAAAACAAGCGGTTTCAATAACATAAGCCGAATTATGCGGTTTAAAAAAACATCAAACATTTCCCGAAAATTTCGGCAGACTCTCCTTTGTAAAAACTGGCCCCCAAACGGGATACAACATGAATAGTATACGAAATCAAGAAAAAGGCATCCCCAAGCGGGAGCTAGCTCTTCGTCAATCGACGGTCACAACCACACAAGCAATATAATATACAACGCCAACGGCGAGGATCAAAAACTCAAAAGGGAACTCAAAACCACCAGAAATATAACGAGCGACTCTAAGGTCGAAAGAATAAACAACACTGGTCTCTATCTCAATAGATACATGTTTGGTTGATGGAACTTCTAGATACAACAGAATAATGATATACAAGATATATAATGGGGGTATGATACAAGTAAACCCACCTATTAGCAAATCACCCGAATGAAACTGAGCCCGCAAGCCGAAATGAAACCTGTACGGCAAATCTGCAAGAAACTGGGGCACAACGGGGGTGAGTTGCCAACTCGTGAATAGAAAAACATCTACGCACAGAAATCGCATAAATAACGCAACCTAGGTCAATGATCATAATATATCCTCAAATATAAGTATAACAGGCAGCCTATAACAATGACTAGGGTAATATCTAGCCCGAGTAAAATTTCATGTGCCCGTGTCAGTGCCTCAGGTAGCAATATATCATATGAATGAGGTATGAATGCATGAAACAGAATACATGTAAATGAAGAAACTGTTTTCATAAATTAGTGAGATTTCCTTCGTATTTTTAAACTGAGGTATCATAATGAAATCAGTATCAACAGTGTCTAGCATCGACACAAAACATAAATCTCACTGTCTTGAAATATCAATGTCTCAATCTCAATATCTAGGGCGCCGTCAGTCCGGACCGGCCCCTACCATCCATCTCAAGACCACGACGGTATCCTCCGAATATCCGACGCGTCGGGTAATATCACCGGTAGGTAGTGCTCCCCTGCCGGGCTCAACGTCAACACCACATTCATCTTGCCCCGGGGTACCATACCGGGCCCACCATATACCCGTGACGGTTCCTCCACTCCTCGACACGGATCTCCAAAACCACAGCAAACTCATGGTGGACGACACTTTACATCACTAGAAAACCGCAACATTTTATATTTTAAAAGATCATAAGTTGTAAATTTTGCGGCTTTCCCCGAAATCCAGAAATATCATAAATCTCAAGAAATCATCACAAGTGCATATGTCAATGATAATGAACTAGGCATGAACAACTGAATAACAGTATGCATAAAGTGGTAGGTAATAACTATAATGTCTAATATGGCATATAAGGGAAGTACACTAATATCATGTCAAAACTACCAGCTAACAATCTAAGTCAAGCAATTATATTCTCTAAAGTGTACGTGACATGGCAATTACCGATGAAGATGTGTGTGAGCCGGCAAGTAGGTGCACGTGGTACATACGCATCATCGGTAATGGTGCTGGTGTCCTAACAGCATGATATCAATAATGGAATATGCAGCAAAATAAATATGCGAGGCAGAGCGAACAGCAATAATGTGCGGGAGCTGAATACTAGACACAACGATAACTAATCTGCAATAATCTAATATAAGTCCTACGAATGGTGCCTTTTGAAATAACACGAATCATGGGGTTTTGAAAATAGGGGCTACGGTGTTTTTATGAAAAGATACGTCGTTTTTGAAATATCCGTAGATTCCCTTGAGCTGTCTTTAAAAATGCCCACGATTCGTTAGTTTTTGAAATAGGTAAGAAGTCTAATCTAATCTAACAACTACACTAAACTATACGGGTGAACTAACAAGCTGAACTACAGGTAAGGAAACCGCCTATCATCTGAGTCGATACATATACATACCTGTATATGTATAGTCGGTGATCCCGCCTCAATAATATCATATCTGATACCATATCTATAATCAGGCATCCCAAGTCAAGAGTGCGGATCAATCATCAATATAGCTCGTACGTAAATCCGTCGTACGGCATCCCAATCTGGGTACGGGTCAATATCATATTCATCATACTATTCACCTGGTATCCTCTTTATCAAATATCATGATCGGGGTACTGATCTACGTCTAGTACCATACTGATACCGCCTACGTAAGCATGGACGTGTGTGAAACACTACGTCAAGGACCCGCTACAACGTCATGTCGTATCTAAGATACGAACCCTGCTATATCACCGATCTCACGGCCTCAAATCGAATCTCATCGACTCAGTTCAATCCCAAGTATCATCCTCAATCCGTATGTGAACACATAGTCCCATACCCATGTGAACACATAACTATAATGAATCCCATGAGCACATATCAATAGGAATGTATGCAAGTATGTATGTGTGTATGTGTAGTGCAACACTACCCTAGGGTTCGCAATGCTAAAATAATCCAACACACTAATATCCATCCTAAGCACCGTTATTAATCCCAAAAACATATAATAATTGTTGGTGTGTATACGCATCCGTATACACCACCACGGACTGCGGGGGTGCTATACGCCATCCACCCGACTTCTCCCCGTAGATATAAATCTACTCACCTGGTCCTCGCTAGCCGGTGCCGACGTCGCCACGCGCTTGCTTGTCGTCTCGAAGTCCATATGGGGGTACCTACATATCATAACGTACCATATCGCATTAAAACTAAATTCGAAATCGAAACGGCATACGAAAATCAAATCGGCACGCGTATCACGCATAGGTCCAAACCTATCGCCCACGCATGCAGGAATAGTAAAACCAACCCTCGATGTCGATGTACGAACGTCAAACCATCGAGAAAAACCAATCACACTCATTTGCACATTCACGAACACTAATTTTAATATAAACTAGGTTAAAACTCACAAAAACGCCAATTTCACTTAAAAAGTCATTTTTCCGAAAATCTAGCAAGCACAATTCGCCGTTTTTGTACAAAACACGATATTTAAATGAATTTAGCGGCCAATATATTTATTAAATATCTTAAATAAGTCGTATAAAAAATTTCCGGAATTTAATCTCATTAAATTCCAAAAATCCTAATATTCTAGTTTACAAAAATACCCTTTTTAACAATTTCAAAGCAAAATACACAAACTACAATCTAGCTTAGAATTGCATGATCCAAAGCATTAAACCACACTTAATAAAGTTAATGAAGCCAAGAAAATCCTAATCACATTTTTAATCCCAAGAATTTAACAAATTTCAAAAACCTAGTAAGCAAATTAGCAAAATAACAAAATTTTAAGCTAGCCATTAGCACTAGCTACTAAACTTGTATTAACATGACAACAAAGCCTAATTATAACACACAACCATACACCAATTTTATAAATCCTAACTTGCATTCAATTTCACAACTTGAATTCCAAAACTTGCAATTAAACTCACATATCCAAATAACACTTAATTAAATTAGCTTAAGAATTTAGTAACAATTTAAGCAACAAAAAGTTTTAGAATTATACCCAAAAATATATGAAGGTCCACAAGATTCCATGGCCTCCCAAAATGCTCTCTTTTCATAAGGATCCATGCTAAACGGGCTAAGCTAAAATGGGTAGGACTTTGATTTTGATTTTGTGGGATTTTTGGTGGATTTTTGATGCAATTTTTCATGAAGTTTTGAAGGGAAAAGAGAGGGGAAAATGGAGGGGGGGCTGCTGTGGGGAGAAGGAATTTTCGGCCAGAAAAGTGGGTGGGGGAGAGAGAGGGAGGTGAGGAAAATGGGGGGGGGGACAAGGTCAAGGTCAAACAAAGTCAAAAGTCTAACTACTTCACTCATTTTCTTTTCTTTTCTTTCATTTCTTTTTCCTTGAAAATCAAGTGGGGAAAAATATGGTGGGTGCTGAATTCAGCCATGGGGAAGAGTAAGTGGGGGTGTGTGGGTGTGGGCATGGGTGTGGGGTGATGAAAAATGATAAATACAATACCCCAAACATCCATTTACGCTAAAAAAAGCATTTTTTCTTCAATAATTTCTAAACCGTTTTGGCAAATGATTTCATTCCAAAAACCACATGATAAATTTTTATTTAATGTTTTATGATGCACAAAATTTGTTTCAACTCATTCCAATTTGTAATTTTCCCTAATTAAATGTATTAGTGACGGCTTAAAATAATAATAAAATAATATTTTTTTCAGAAAATTTGAAATTTCACCAGCGGCTCAATAAACACCAAATAATAGCAATTACATAGCTAGAATATGTATATTTAATTTTTATAATAAAATATTTGTATTTTGACTTTTTACAGAAAACCCCATTATTTTACCGATTTTCCGAAATTTCACCGAAACGATTTTCAAAGCGTTACAATCCTGCATGCTACACACACACCGTTAGTAATTTCCATGACACTCACACTGTAGAATTTCCATGATCATTATGTTGTAGCTCATCTTTTATGCGACTTGACATGATATTCATACTTGATGCATATATCACATCGGATCATTATGTTGTAGCTCATCTTTTATGCGACTTGACATGATATTCATACTTGATGCATATATCACATCGGATCATTATGTTGTAGCTCATCTTTTATGCGACTTGACATGGTATTCATACTTGATGCATATATCACATCGGATCATTATGTTGTAGCTCAACTTTTATGCGACTTGACATGATATTCATATTTGATGCACATATCACATCACATTGACTTGCATATTGGTTTGGATTGCATGTGATTTCTGGATTTGGGAACCGTGGCTATTTCAAATATGTAATTATTTAAAAACCCGGTTCCCTTGATATGATATTTCGGTGCGTCTACCCTATGTTTTCTCGGTGCTAGAGTGAGATATACATAAGATAGAGGGGGGCTGACCCGGACTGACGGATGCCCGATATATATGAGATATAGAGGGCTGACCCGGACTGACGGATGCCCGATATATATGAGAGAGAGGGCTGACCCGGACTGACGGATGCCCGATAGACATGTGAGAGAGGGGGCTGACCCGGACTGACGGATGCCCGATATATTGTCACGACCTGAAATTGGCACGTGACGGCCCTAATACTACGCAACGTCTACAGGCGTAACGCAGTAAAAGAAAGCCAAAACCCAGAAATCTAAACCATTAAAAGACAAGAAAAGATAAGAAACATTGTTTAAACCTTAAAAAAAATCTCATGTATAAATTCTTTAAGTCCAATTTTCTTTCTTGAAAATTTCGGCAGCACCTCCTTTATAAAAACCAACCCCAAAAGTGGGTAAAACATAAATATAAAGTAAAGCATCCCCAACAGGAGCAAATCCATGCCCAAAGGCGGAAAACAACCACCACAACAAATATACGAAGCCGTAGCGAAGAAATAGAAGACGGTAGAAAGGAAACTGTATAAAAGACAACAAGTCACAACATAATATACAACATCGTCCTCACCAAGTCTCTAGGTCAATATGAAAATAGAAGATGGAGAGTACAGGGATACAACGAATATACAATACAACGAATAACCAAAAAACCCACCTAAGCAAACTGCACACTGTGAGCTAATGCGGTATCCGTAGCAAAAGATGATAAGATGGGTGATAATAGCCTGCCTCTGACTATCCTGAGGAACACCTGCAAACACTGTGGCATAACGGGGGTGAGTTGCCAACTCGTGAATAGTAAATAACATATGCAGTAATCGCGAGTATGCGCGTACAACGCGAATCTAACATGTGCAATTAATAGCAATAAAAAGTCATATGAATGCAATAATCATGAAAGGTACACTAGCAGGTACAACTAATACATGAAGCAATGCATATAAATAAAGGTATGTAAATGCAGCAGCCATGAAAGGTACTCTAACAGGTACTACTGATACATGAAGAATTGATATGAATAAAGGTATGTAAACGCAACAGTCATGGAAGGTACTCTAACAAGTACACTAATGCATGAAGCAGTGCATAAACAGTAAATTTAGAGTATGGAATGAAATATGTCATTTCCACGGAATCCTGACATCGTGGTAGGATCAAAATCCATAAGGACAATCCAAATCCCAATTTCCTCAAATCAGCCCCCAATTTGGCTATCATATCAAGTAAGACTCACATATCCTTAATGTACAATATCAAGTAGATCTCACATATCCCGTATGTACAATATCAAGTATATCTCACATACCCCGAATGTACAATATTAAGTAGATCTCACATATATCCTGTAATCAATATCAAATAAATTCTCAAATGTCCTAAATCCAATGTCAATGAGTCCTTTACATTCTAGGTATATTTGCATGAATAAATATGATAATGTA
The DNA here is from genome assembly GCA_030015575.1 of Agapanthus africanus. Classification (NCBI taxonomy): domain Eukaryota; kingdom Viridiplantae; phylum Streptophyta; class Magnoliopsida; order Asparagales; family Amaryllidaceae; genus Agapanthus; species Agapanthus africanus. The sequence continues at coordinate 610,503,160 of JASDDO010000019.1, forward strand.
TATAATTTAATGTCAATACACATATATTAGCGTCCCATTCCACTAATATTGGTGTAAGGGCATATATAACAGCGGCCTAAACCCCTGTTATATATACAAAGGTGTAAAAAGAAATATCATGAAACCAATGTGTCAAGCATCGACACAGAAATGCAGGTCTATCAGGTGCTGTCACCACAACTGGCACCCTGATAGGGACGTATCATACGCTATCCCGAAAGCTCGAGTGCCTAGCTCTGACCCTCGCCTCTCGACATATCTATACGTACATGACTCCCGTCGGTATCCCCATGGTAACCACTGAGTCATTGGTAATGTCACCGGAAAGTATGGTTCCCCCACTAACTCATCTCCTCACTGAGATTCTTGCCCCGGGGTACCTCCGGGCCCCACCATGTACCCGCAGACGGTGCCTCCCGCTCCTCGAATCGGGTATATAATCAGAACTAACAAATCTCATGGTGGATGCTGTAATATCATATCATCAAGGGAAACCGGGTTTTTCAAATAATGCATAATTTCATGAACTACCACGATCCCCAAATCCAGAAAACATCATGAAAAATCCATATCTTAATGCGGAAATGCATGAATATAATATATGCAACAGAAAACTGTAATGTAAGCATATAAAGGAAAAGCCGCTATTTAACTGCAACAAGTCAAATATAAATATATGCGGTTCCTAATTTCTCCAATTCTAAATAATATCAAGTAAAGATAAACATGTAGCTATAACCAGATATGTGTGTAAACATGAAGGTATAGCAAGGTATATGTATCTACCTATTAGTAATGATGTAATATACCCTCCGGGTATAAGTGAAGTATGTATGTAAGGTATACATGTAGTTATGTCATTATGTGTGTATGTACCTATCACTAATGGTACATTACCCTATAGGTATACATGTAACTAGTATGTAAGCATGTCAAGGCATATATGTAAGCATATAGATATACAGGTATGCTATAAGTCAATGCGTAAAGAAATATGAATGAAAGTCTCAATGTCCCTAACCAAGCAATATCATATCTATAAGTGGGTTGTGCGTGACATGGCAATTATTGACGATGTGTGTAGCATACAATCAGTGCTCGTGAAACATGAATCGTCAAAAATATGTGCAGTGTCCTAAGGATACTAGTTCAAGAACAACAAAATCTAAGTAATAGGGTAAATGCGCAATTCTAAATATGACATAGAATATGCGACAGAAATAACATCTCTAGCCCAGACGCATAACGTCATGCGGACGATTCCCCTGTAGATGTTAAATCTACTCACCAACGCTCCTGGCTAAGTGAAGCCTACCACCTGTTTTCCCTTGTCGTAGCGTCCGAAGTCCCCGCTTGCGAACCTAAAATTTCACAAACACATCACATAAGAAAAATCCTACAATGACGAAAAGACAACAAAACGCGAATTAACGCCCAGAAAATTACACTGCGCGCTTAGCACATCTATCGTGCATGATACCGGCCAAAAACCCTAATTGGGATCGCTAAACTACAAAACACCAAATCTAGACCCCGATCGTCCCGATCGCGCAACACAATACAAAAATTATGAAGAATACAATAGATATAACCTCGCAACGACCAATCGAACCCATGTCGGAAAAACCCCGAAATTTAGTAAGCAACCTATCGCAATATTTCGCACTAGTTTCAAGCTAATGCATATTTAGCGATAACAAACACCATAAAATAGCTTAACTAAGCTATCAAAACCATTTCTATAATTTTTAACACTTGCTAAATAAATTTTAGCAAAAACCTAGTAAGCAAAATTGCATAATTAAACAAAGTGTTCATTAGCAAAAATTAACATTTTCTACTAGGTTAATCTTCTCCAAAACATAAATTAACACTTCAATAAAACATTAAACACATAAATCAAGTTTTACCCTAACTAGATTATCATAAAAATTCAGTCTTTAATTTCAAACATGAAATTAAAAGCTTAAATAAACAATTAATATGCTAAATAGAAATTTAGAAACAAGAAAATGGATTAGGCTTAGGGTTATATACCTCTACAAAAGATCAAAACCAAGAAACCAAACTCATCATCTTTTCCTCAAAAATGATGTTTTGAATGAAGATCCAAGCTACTTTTGTGAAGAAGAAAGAAGGAAAATGAATATATTTGAGTTTTTGTGATTTTATTTTGATTTTTCATGATTTATTTGATGCAAAAATGAGTTGAAAAAGAGTGGGAATGATGGAGGGCAGCAAGGGGAAGGGAAGGTCCGGCCAAGGGGGTGAGGGGGTATTTTAGTGAATTTTTGTGAAGAAATTGCTAGGAAAAAGACTAATAAATGCTTAATAAATGCACTTTGCCACCTTTACACATTTTCTTTTCTTTTTAAAATAAAACCTTTTGCACTCCAAAAAATATCTAGATATTTAAAAAGAAGTTTTCAAAATATTCTAGTGACAAAAAAATAATTTCTTCTCAAGAGAAAAAATTTCCCGATTTACGCGCACCAAATACCGCTTAAAATAATATTTTATTTGGGAAAAATTCTATCTGAACCAAAACCTCCCAAATACCCCTAAAGTTCGTACACAAGCTTTATTTTAGCTAAAAAAGGTTCTGGTAAGTTTCTACGGAAGTTTGATCGAAATCGGGTTAAAACGGGAAAAACCGACAAATTTGCCCTAAAACGGAAAAATTCGCAAAACGATTTCTGAAACGTTACAATCTCCCCCCTTATAAAAATTCGTCCCCGAATTTAAAATTTTCACTAAGCGTACCTTCAAAGATAAGAGTACAAAACTCCCAATTCTCGCTCGCAGCCTCCCAAGTGATCATCTCACTATACGGCTATGTCCAAGAAAACTCTCCACAGATAGCAAGACCCTTGACCGAAGTTTCTCCACCTGCCGGGCCATTAACACCAATGGCGGCCGGTGAGCGAAAAGATCGCATCAAAGCAAATGGTCTAATGCTGAATCATGTGAAAAAAGTCATGAAGGTAATTGCAAAGTATCAACACAAAGAATACGGGGTGAAAACTCAATAATCTGGGCGGAAGTGCCAAATTAAAGGCAACGAACTAACTCACTTAAAGGATCTCAAAAGGACCTACAATCCTGGGATAAGATTCCCAAAACTCCACAAGTCATTTATCGGAAAATCCATAGGAATACATGATCTCCCACTGCGAACTCAGGCCTGCGACCACCCAGGTCGGCATAAGATCTCTGTCAGCACAGGACTGTCATCATCTTGACCTAAACAACCGGATCATCTCCGAAGTCTCTAGACTAGCTGGGGTCTAAAAATCCAAAAACACAGAGTCAGAAAAACAGATTGGTGATCGACACGACCTAACCCCTAAACTTAAAGGTTGCCAATTGGAGTGTCTCCTGATAACAACTATTGAAGGAGAATCCTAACAATGGAGAGTGACGATCCCCAACTGCCGACAACAGCAACACGAACGCACAAACATATCCTCCAGAGGTTGGTATAGCCCGCTCTCACAAACCCATCATCCTGCGGATGGAAAGATAGGGCTAGAGCTTAACCAGTACCCAAGGCTTCCTGAAGCTTCTGCCCAAGACGGCAAGCGAACAGGGTGCCTTCATTGGATACTACCCTCGAAGGAACTCCGTGCAACGCACAACTTAACAAAGAACAACTGAGCAAACCGAGTAAAACCGGACAACAAGCATCCGAATGGAGTCACACCCTGACTAAACCTGGGTAGACCCATAACGAAATTCATGGAAATCTGCCCCCATTCCCACTTCGGAACGGTTAAAGGTTGCAACTCTCCAGCCGGTCTCAGATGCTCAACCCAAAACACACAACAAGACAAACACCTTGAAACAAAACCTGAAATTTCTCTTTACATCCCTGCCCACTCGTAACTATCTCACAAGTCACATCAATGTTGGTGGAACATGAATGAATACAGAGAATTGACAGATGTGCCGGCTCTAGGATTTCACATCTCTACCCGATAATATCAGGTACACAAACGCGTCCCTAACTTAGCACACTATTTTCACAAATCAAGGACTCCGAATCATTACCCAGCCGAGTATGCTCAAGTATCTCTAACGAACGAGCGTCGGTAGGCAGTGTCTCGCGAAAACGATTAGGGAAAAGTGGTCGGGCGTGGACATGAGCAAGTTGTCCCCTCAGTAGAGGCGAACCTAAGATGTACTCCACGATCGCACAAGAACTATAAATCTGCAGAAGACTGTCTCTGAATGCGCACAACTGGAACAAGCTAACCCCGGGCCTACGACTCCAGCATCAGCTACCACAATCGCCTTGCCAAGGGTAATAAAGGATCTCACAAACACAATCCTCCACACGTTCCATCCAACGGCGCTGTCTCAACAATCAAAACCCGCTGCAGGAAGATTTACATTAAGCTCTGGTGGTCCGTGAAAATCTGAAACGACTCTCGAACAAGTAGTGTCTCCAATCCCCAACGCACTACCACCGCGGCCATCTCCAGATCATGAGTGGGATATCCTGCTCGTACTTCCTCCAAATGAAGGGAAGCAAAAGCGATAACTCTATAGTGTCACCTCAGTACACAATCGAGCCCTACTCGCGAAACATCACAGTTAAAGCAACAAAGTCGCCCGAACCAAAAAGCAAGAAAGAACTGGTGCAGTTGTTAACCGAATCTCCAACTGCTGAAAAAAAACTTCGCACGCAAGCCTCAGTCCAAAGAAAAGAAACCTCCTTTCAGGTCAGTCCAGTCAACGGTGCAGCACTACACTAGCAATCCTGCACGAAACGGCGGTAAAAACCTGCTAAGCCTAAAAATCTACGGACTTCCGTCCGAACACAAGCATGGGACTAAGCTGTACGGCTACGATCTTCCTCGGGACCATACGAAAAACCGTCTCCCGTAACTACAAGACCTAGGAGACAACACAAACAAGCCTGAAGGAACACTCCGAGAATCTAGCAAACAGCTGGGGCTCGCCCAATGTCTGCAAAACAAATCCTTAAGTGCTTCTCCTGTCCCTCAAGACACAAAGAATAGACCAGAATTTCATCAATAACACAACAATAACTGGTCGAGGAACGGCCTGAAGAAATCCGGTTCATCATATCTACGAATGCTGCTAGGGCATTGGTGAGTCCGACGACACCACCAAAACACACAAAGCCCGTAGCACCCACAAGCCGCAAGCGGTCTGCTAAACGTAACGGCCACCCGGGTATTGAGCGATCAGAAGATCGACGAGCAAGCCCGCTCACACTCCTGTGAATCCAACCAGTAACACTTACCGTACATTCCGGTCTGTTCGTCTGATATGTTGCATATCTCGCCTAGGGGTGGTAAACGTCAGACCCCAGTAGCTCGATAAGTCATGCCGACGTGCGGTCCATAACATGTGTGAAACTACTGATAACACTTACCAGTAGATCACTGCAACCCTGACCAGGGATTTCCTGTTATGGCCAGTCGTGCATAGCGCAACATCAACCCCCAATACCGGGAGAGACGAATCCCCTCCTATCGCTCATTGCCTCCATGTGAATCGGGACTGTACCCAAAAACCACCTGTTTGCATGGCTCAGTAGAGCCGTGGTAGGGAGGAAATCAAAGCACAGTGGGAGACACACAAGACTCTATGACGATCTCGGGTCAACAGACTAAGCTGTACCAGTGTCACCAGAGAACTGCCATCTGACGTGAGGTATAATACCATCTGGGAGTTCTCGGCGAGTCCGTTCAGTGTACCCAGTCTCCACTGAGCACCCGCATACCATCTCTGATGTCAAACACCAATGGATATGGGATCATCCATCGCCCATCATATGGGTCGAGAAGATATACGCTAGTCTACTCTGGAATATCGATGCCCCGTCTCGATATTCCCACGACTAGGAACATTGAAGGATGTACTCATGGACTACCCAGGCCCCACTAGTATGATCTGCATCATAGTCCTGGAAGTCGAGTACACATCCTAAGGGCTTTATCAACATGTAATCAGAGAGACAGAAAGTATGCATGCTAAGATAAAGGGCAACCAGATAGCGTACTATCATGTCGAGCAAGAAAGACTTACCTATGTATGTCCCAGCATCCACTACATTATACATCCAATGTACAGTAATGGCCTCTAGGGCATACATATAACTAACAGATTTGGTAGAACCAGAAGATTCAATAATTCCCAACGAACCTCAGCCTTTCCGCCGATCTGGTAGGGTTCCTCATCCGCCTGAGAGATACTTAGGTTTCTCGATGATAGTGGGAGCGAGGATTACATCATGAGAGATGATGACCCAACTAGTATCGAGCAGGCCATCAAGAGTGGGGACTCTGTAAGAATGGCTGGATGCTAAGCGATCTGAGATGGAATCCATGTACATAAACAAAGTATGGACTTTGGTTGCTTTATCTGAAGGGTTAAATCCCCATCAGAAGCAAGTATATCTTGAGAAGATTACTTGGTGTATATGGAAAAGTTGAGACTTTCAAAACTAGACTTGTTGCAAAAAGTTCTCGTCATCGACCAGACATGGATAATGATGAAACATTTTCTCCAGTGGCTATGCTTAAGTCCATCCGGTTCTTACTTGCCATTGCTACATACCATGAAGACGATATCTGGTGGTTGGGTGTCATGACTGCTTTTCTAAATAATGATTTAGAAGAGAGTGTCTATAAGTATACAGCCAGAGGGCTTTGTAGACAGTGAGAGCAGTGGAAACGTGAGCAAGTTGCTTTACAGGATAAAGCAGGCATCGCGGAGTTGGAACGTCTATTTTGATATGGTAGTCAAAGCGTTTGACTTCATCAAAATGGTAGATGAACCTTGTTTATTCAAAAAGGTAGTAGAGAGTAAGGTGGTCTTCCTCATATTATATATGGATAACATACTCTTGATAGGAAAAATGTTTCCTATGCTACACTCGGTCAATCTCCTCTTATCACATTGATTCTCCATATAGGATCTAGGTGATACCTCTTAAATCCTGGTTTTTGGATCTATGAGATAGACCTAAGTGGATGTTAGGATTCTCACTAGGTGTAGTGAGATGGTATCAAATGATCCTAGGGAAAATCACTGGATAGCTTTGGAGTACCTTCTTAAGTACTTGTGAAGCACTTGTTCACCACCAAAAATAGAGACGAAACCGTGTGGGTCGTCTTGCCTGAATTTCGGGGCAGATGCTATTTAGTTTTATCCGTCCGCCTCTCCGAAGATGCCAAGTTGATTTATGGCACCATGTATCGAATGTTTAACGGATGCGGCCGATGTAGCAGATTTCGTCAGATTCCCCCTCATTATGGGGGGTTTTGATTGTGGGGACGCTCTTCCCTGCAGGCGCAAGCCCATGCAGTTAATTACGCTACCGCATCACGGTAACCACTTTCTCCTTCTTCAGATGGTCACTTCGTGTCGTGTGTATTTGTTTTATTTTTGGTTGCCCGTGGATTGTATACGGAGAGTAATTTATGTTGTCGCCCGTAGGACGTGGATTAGTCCAAATCCGTATTTTCTTAGATTTGGGTTTGGGTTGGGTTAAAGGATCGTTAATCTCATTTGAGACTAAGATCAACTTAAACGTTTGCTAAGGATACGTTAGTCTAATTTTAGACTAAGAGCTACTCAACAGGATCATTTAGATCCAACAAAAGAGCATTTAGGCTCTATTATTTTAGTTTAGGAACATTGCGGCCCATAAGTTTAAGGACGTCATAGTCCATGAAGTTTATGTAGGGTTCCTAGGCACTCTTATAAAGGTTCATAAGGCATCAAACATGCCCGAATAAAATTTTAGACGTGCCGAACAACCCAAATCCGTGATCTTTGCTAGATTATTAGGGTTTAACATGCAAGTAAACATCTTTACTACTAAGTGTGAGGGATTACAAACTTTGTAGTCCGCTCCTTCACTTGACAACCTCCGAGTAGAAGTCCCTACGCCGCGATCCACGATCTCCCGGACTCAAGAGAGGCTCCACGACTCGAACGATCCATGCTAGCTTGTAGTGTTCCGCTTCTCCGATGATTTACGTCGAATTTGCTATAACTCAAGCTCTCTCACTCTAATGAGGTGAACACCCTTATCTAATGGACTAGTTTAGATGAGGATGATGGAGTAGTATTTATACTTTCTTTTTATATCATTTTCTCAGAAGAAATCATCACAAAAGAAATAACTAGTAAGCTTTCTCAAAGCTAAAGAGAGAAGAAGATGATAGATAATGAGAGTAATCCTTTTGTGATGAATAGTAGATAAGAATATATGATTGATCAAAGAACCATGGTCAAGGATGAGAAGGTTAACCTTTGTAGAGAATGAACTAGGGCTAGGGTTTGGTTAGGTTAAATAATGAGTCATAAGATAATATCAAACATAATATCTTACGCTTGACAAAAGGAAAGCTTCTAGATGGTGCAAGAAGAAGCTAACCCTAATCAAACCCTAACCTTGCTTAACCTCTACTAAACATGTTCTATTATCAACCATATCATGTCACAATAATATATATCACATATATATTATATATTTGCAACAAAAGAAAAAAAATACAATTAACATATATCGCATATATATCAATGTATTAATCCGGTGAGAAAATGAAATAATGAAGTGAGCCAATATTAGATAATGTAATACAATATATCATATATATTATTATACATTAAATCATCGAATCAACACTTGATCCGACAATCCGGCTATATCGAATATAACCAACTAATATCTCATGTACCGATTCATCGAATCAACACTTGATCCGATGATCCGGTTCATATCTAAATATCACGAGAATATAATACAGTATCTCATATCGCATTATCCTCGGACCTGCACATATCACATATGTGCCTCTACTCCGTTTTTCCTGAGCCAAGAAACCTCTGTGTAGGACTCTAAAGAATCGTCAATACGCCGGTAGCAGGTGATGATCATATCAAACACCCACAAGCTGCAAGCGGTCAGCTAAACGTAACAGCCACCCAGGTATTAAGCGATCAGAAGATCAACAAGCTAGCCTGTACGTTCTCCTGTGAATCCAATCAGTAACACTCCTGTATCTGTCCGGTCTGTTCGTCTGATATGTCGCATATCAAGTCTAGGGGTGGTATATGTCAGACCCCAGTAACCGATAAGTCGTGTCGATGTGAGGCTCATAACAAGTCGAGAAACTACTGGTAACACTTACCAGTATATCTCTATATCAGCCCTGGCCAGGGACTTCCAGTTATAGCCAATCGAACACAGCACAACATCAACTCTCTATACCGGGAGAGACGAATCCCCTCCTATCGCTCATTGCCTCCATGTGATTCGGGACTGTACCCAAAAGCCACCGTTTTGCACGCCCTCTTGGATGTGGTAAGGTGGAAATCAAAGCACAGTGGGAATCACACAAGACTCTATGACGATCTCGGGTCTACAGACTACCCTGTACCAGTGTCACCGGAGAACTGCCATCTGACGTGTGGTATATAACCATCTGGGAGTTCTCGGCGAGTCCGTCCAGTGTACCCAGTCTCCACTGAGCACCCGTACACCATCCTTGATGTCAAACACCGATGGATATGGGATTATCCATCGCCCATCATATGGGTCAAGATGCGTATACGCTAGTCTACTCTGGTGTATCGATGCCCTGTCTCGATATACCCTCGACTAGGAACAGTTATAGGATGTACTCATCGACTACCATGGCCCCACTAGTATGATCTCATCATAGTCCCAGTAGTCGAGTACAGATCCTAAGGGCTTTATCAACATGTGAGAGTAAGGCAGTAAACCAGTACAAGTCAACATGTTAAGATAAAGTGAAATCAAATAGCATACTATCATGACGAGCAAGAAAGTCCTCTCTGTATATATCCAAGCATCCATCATAATATACATCATATGTACAACAATGGCCTCTAGGGCATATACATAACTAACAGTTTAAAGACATCATAGTCTAATTTAGAGACGTCATAGTCTGTAGGGTTTAGTTTAGGGACGTTGCGGTCCATTTGGTTTATTGATTGTCGGGACCCACCACCTCTCTGAAGATGTTGAAGAGTTACAATGACATGTATCAGAAGTGTGAGGAGATGTACCCTTGAACCAATATCAATTGAGGGATTTGCAATTGGATTGATTTAAGGACCGTTAATCTCGTTTGAGATTAAGATCAACTTAAATGGTTGTTAAGGATACGTTAGTCTAATTTTAGACTAAAATCTACCTAACAGCGTTTTAGGATCATTAAGATCCAGCGAAAGAGCATTTGGGCTCTATCGTTTTTGTTTACGGACGTTACGGTCCGTGGTTAGTTTAAGGACATTACGATCCAAAGTTAGTTTAAGGACATTACGGTCCAAAGTTTGGATGTGACCATATGTTTGGAAATGCATCAGATAGTTATTGGTAGTCGGGACCGACCACCTCTCTGAAGACGTTAAATAATTACAACGACATGTATCAGAGGTGTGAAGAGATGTACCATTGGACCAAAAGCCATATTGGGAAGCAATGAGATAAACATTATTTTCAACGCCATTTGAGATGATAAATCTTTGAAGATCTGAGTGTAATGGGGCTCGGATAAAAAGGGTCTTGCCTCTGGAAGACTTAGCTAATTTGGGCCAAGATTGGCTTGAATATAGTGTTAAACACTAAAGTATACTCGGCGCCCACGTGTTCCCACGTGAGGCGCTTAAAGGAGTGTTAAACACTAAGAATGAAGTGCTCACGTGAGGTCACGTGCAGCGCCTGAAAATTGGCATATTTCTTTGGATTAGTTCCCTTATTCTTTTCAAAATGTTGAGCACTATTGGGTCACGTGGGATCACGTGAGGCGCCCTAAAAGCATCAACTGCCCAGAATCTATTCCCCTTTTTCTTTTGAAAGTTTTAACCACTCATTAAGGGGTCACGTGGGGTCACGTGAGGCATCCCAAGTTGGGATCTGTTTTAGGTATTATTCCCCTTTTTCTTTTGAAGGGTTTGTTCAGGGGTCACGTGGGAGCACGTGACCTGATCTCATTTGTTTTCTCTCCTTCAACAAGGGTGCTCACATGGACGCGCGTGATCTGACATTTATCATGTTGGGCACTGATCTCTTTTACGCGCATGGAGAGTTAAATCCTTTGTTTAAGAATTAAATTCTTTTGTAGGGTTAAACCCCAGTTCTATTTATAGGAATTAAATTTCTATATGTTACGTTGAAAGAATTAAATTCTTTAAACTCAATACTTCCCCCTAAGTTTTGAATCTTCATGACAGATCTCCCCAATGAGAATTAAATTCTCAACTTGTGGGGAGATCTGCTTCTGCAGATCTTCAACCATAGGAAAAACTAAGTTCTTTTTAGAAAAGTTAAACTCTTGGTTTTGAGAATTAAATTCTCTTTTGTTTTGTGAGAGCTTATGGAATTATCTCCTTCCTTCTCTTACCTAGAGTTTCTTTCTTCTTTGAAGAGATCTTCTTCTCTCTGGAGAATTAAATTCTCTTCTTCTTTTTTTGCTTTCAAGGAGGGGGTTTTCTCTCTCCCCCTTTTCTATGTCCCTGGCTCCTACTTATAAGAGAAAGAAAAGAATCATTTTTGTTCAGCTCATCTCTCATTGAGAGATTTTGATTGATTCTATAACCAACATGATCTTTTAGATTATTCGGTGAATTTTATTCACCGTTGGATTATTAATCCAAATACTTCTATTTCACATAAGATATTTCATTTGTTGTTCCTGGCAAATTTTAGGAAAATATTTCCTTGCACAGAATCTTCCTATAAATTGGTGATTTTTAATCACTATTGGATTTTTAATCCAACGGTGCTGTACTTTATAGAGTGCAATCTTTCTTGTTCGGAAAGATCTGAGGAAATATTTTTCCAATTGGGGCTTTTGATTCCTTTTAATTAGAATTTAATTCTATTAATTCAGAGGGCTCAGGAGCCTATCACGTGTTGGCACGTGACCTCACCAATTAAGCGTAAAGCTTCTAATTATAATTTAATTCTATTAGTTCAGAGGGCTCAAGAGCCATCACGTGTTGGCACGTGACCTCACCAATTAAGCATTTCCAATTGTTTATTTTATTCAGCGCCTATAGACTTTGCCCATAAAAAGTCACATGTCTACACGTGAGGCCCGATCACGTGCGTGCACGTGATGCTCCATTTGGGGGCTTTCCTCGTTGCTTTATTCATATGTTTTATTCAGTTCCCATGAGGGAACAAATGCCCCCACAGCGTTGTTCTCACGTGTTTGCACGTGAGTGCAACGCTGTCACCTTTATGGCCGTTGGATTTGCCTAGGGAACGGGGAAGATGAACCGTTTCCTTTCATGTCTTATAAATGCAGAGGTCTCATCTCAGCAGCGCCTCCGTTCCTTCATCTTCTTCCTTCTTCATTTTTGCTTTGAGAATTTAATTCTCTTCCTCAGAGATCAGTTCTCTGTTCAAAAAATTCCAGAGTTTAACTCTATCCAAAAAGAATCTTTTTTTTCAGCTAAGGATCTTGAACAGCCGAGGAACCTTTTCTTCTCCTTTTATAAAATTCTCTTTGGAATTTAAATCCACACCAAGGTTTTTTCCCTTTAATGAAACTCATCTTTCCGAGCTCTAAAAATGCACAATCTTTAGGTAGTAAGCCCCCAATATTAGGCATTTTTTCTGATCTTAGGGAATTGATGATGGCACATGTTTTTTTTTCTGGAATTTGATTCCACTCCCAAAGAGCTCAGCTATAAAAAAATTTCCTGGAATTTAATTCCTCTATTAAAAAGGAATTTAATTCCTCCCAGAGAACTTAGCTCTATCGATCAAGAAGACCTCTTGGGATTTTTACTCTCAGTTGTTCTTGAAAATTTTTTAAGAGAGATTCTTCTTTGATCTGCATAGAGTTTGCAATGGGTTTTTTCTTGGGGGAATGTTCAGAAGTGTTTAAACTCCACTATTCATTTATTAAGAATCTCCTTTTTGTTCTCATAATGATTACCCTGTCTCATCATTAGTGAGCCGCCATATTGATTTTGTGGGGTCCATGTGTTTCGTAGGCAGTGGCCCCGCAAAACAGACATCCTGCTTTATTATTATTATTGTCGTCGTTGTTGTTGTTATTATATATATGTGTGTGTGTGCGCGCGCGCGCATGGATTTTATTAATAGCTTCCTTTTTCTTATTTCAGGCACAATGGAGTCTCTTCCTTATTTCCCTTACACCCGCTCAGACGCTGCTTTTCCACAATCGCTGTCGGACGAGGAAGTAATGGAGATGATCAGAGCTCATGATAAAGATCGGACAAATCTACTCTTATGGGGCACTTGGTATGGCCACATCATCCGGGATCGCCGAAGTTTCATTTGCGGGGAGTCGGTTGAACCTCTTCGTCCTATATTGCCGATGGAATGCCCACAGACTGCTTACGTAGTGGAAGTGACCAATTGGACTCTTTCGGGCCGACTGGAGCCCTCTACCTCTGGGATACCTAACCATCCCCTGTCTGCTATAAACATCTTGGGGCGTCGGATTTGCTAAGGTGAAGCTCGACATTAGGGGCAAGTCTATAAAGTGGGTATCACCCCCCGGCACCCAGTGGGCTATCTTATTTGGGCTCGCTATATTCTTTCTGCCCACCGCGCGAGGTTGCAGGAGGTTGGACTATATCAGGCAGTATATGCATCGTTCTTTCATTACCATGCTCCTCACGTCTGGTGGATCAAAGCTTTTTTAAACCAGTGGAATTTGCCCACCAACACCTTCCTGCTAAGGGATTGAGAGGTGTCTATCTCATTGGATGAATTCCGTGAGATTTCAGGACTGCCCATTAGGGGGGAGCATTACGAGGAGCTAATGCCTCCTGATGAATATGTTTTCTCCACCATGTCTGCTGTGCTTGATGGTCTGACAGCCGAAACCGCCGTCCGTCATAAGTACCCCAGTCTGATCAAGGCCTTGGGTATTTTTGACAGATTGTTTGCGAAGTCAGAAGGGAAGAGTGTCTCTTTCGAGAGCTTTATCGCCTGTTTCATTCGGGGGATATTTAATCCAAGGAGGCCCCGAAGTTTGCGAGTATCGATGGCCCTTTTGGGTTTGGTTTGGATAGACTGCCGGTTAATGCAGAAGATCTACTACAGTTTTACATCCCGATCTTGTTAGTCGTTCCTTTTGGTTCGATTGCGGCTCCCGACATGGATGAAGAGACCTTCTTTGTCGGTTTTATCAGCCTTTGGCTCAGCTGGTTTGTGATACCGTCACACCGACGCTTCATGAGAGCTTCCGTCTTCAATCCCGCTCATCGTGTAGCTGAAGGGGAAAAGTTGGCCGTCGGCATCGCGGGACTATCGCATCTTTATCACGGGTTAAGTGTTGCGGCCAACACTTCGACTCCAGGTGTAGATGTTGTGAATCTCCCCCTTCATTACTTCACATCTTGGATCGAAATGCATGTACTGGGGGCATTCGCGGCACATCAACGGCCGAACTTCTATGACTCCTACACCTTCCCTCGAGTTATGAGATTGGTGGATGCCTCCGCTCCCGATCCGATTCAATTAAGGGCCCTCCATGTTCTGCTCAATACATATGCCCATGAGGGAGGAATGGTGTTTATTGATCGCGTTCTTTCTGCTCCAGCAGGGCCTGTCCAGTAGCTATTCGACTTGTCGAAAGGGGGAGCACCCTCTTTAAAGCCTAAGGAGATCATGCATCTGTACTCGATCAGGCTGGGCTATTTGGTGTTCTGCCAGAATGATACGGCTCTCCTTATACGGTATAATCCACACCGCTGTACCCGGCAATTGGGCTATAATCAGGGCGTCCCTTTTGAAGCGTTTTTTAGCCTTCCTCATCTTTGGGAGTTATTCGCGACGTCATGCATCACTTCATGCGGCTAAACACTGGCTCCGTATTCATGATTCCAGAACCTGACTATCTCCCACGATCTGTGGGGTCCTTTGTAGGCTGGTATCGCCACCGGGTTAGTCCTATCATTGCTGAGGAAAGGCGAGTACTCTTTGAATATAAGACTCCGGCCCCGACCCAAAATGCTAGCGTTCTGTTGCGACCGCGGTCATTCATTCTACCGACGGGGTTAATTATATTTTACTAGATAGTTTTTGGTAAAAAGTTTACAAAATTAAGTTTTTGATGTTTTATTCTAATTAATGAATATTTTATTAGGATTTTTCTAGGCGCACACACACTTGTGCATGTTAACTAGGGTTAAGAGATGGGGTTAAACCATGATTAACAAGCATGGTGGACTAACCATTCCCTTAAGTCATTTTAAGTTTTGTATTAAGTTGTTTTGGGTTTTAAATTGGTATGGTTGTTGTTCTCTTGTTTTTATTTATGGGTGTTATTCTTTCTTTATGTGTTGTTTTGTTTATTGAAATTCTTTTCTTTTGTTGACTTAGTGGGAGAGAGAGGGTATGGGCAATATGGCTTGAGCCATGCTCATTTAATGAGAGAGAGAGAGAGAGAGAGAGAGAGAGAGCTTGACTAGGGTGCCTCATTTCTTTCCTCATTATTCTCCCAACTCTCTCTCACACACACACACACACACTCAGCAGAGAGAGAGAGAGAGAGAGAAGCAGCAGCAGCAGAGGAAACAAGCAGCAACATCAGCAGCAGCAGGCAGTGGCAGCAGCAGCAACACCAACAGCAGCCCCCAGCAGCTGCAGCAGCACTCCCATCTTCTCCACCTCCTTTCTCCTTACACCTAGGGTCTTGCAAGGTATAGAATCCGAGCCCAACTTCGTGTTTGTTTAACGTATGCGTAGATTAGCTTCGGTTTGTGTAAAAAGTGAGATTTTGTGCTTGAAATGGTGATTTGTGTGGACTTGTGGTTTAGTGCTGATAATATTGGTTAACCTAGCCTAATTAGGTGTTATTAAGGCCATGTAAACCTAGTTAAACCCAAGATTACACCAAAATACCATAGGGTTTCAAATTGTGCAAATTTAGTATTTTTAAGTGAACTTTTTGGATTTCTGTGATCTGCTATAGGCCCGGGTTGTTCAGGTTGAAATTGAGTTGACTAGAGCTTGTATACAAGACATAGACCACACCACCAGAGCCCCAGACCCCCACCCCATAGCGAGGCCGCCAATTTAATCTTTCTGGCCGCAATTTGCGGCCAGACAGGAGAATTTTTGGGTGATGTTTGGATGGGTAGGAGTCTGTTGTTATTTCTAGGCCAGTGGTATGTATAGTTTTGTAAGTTGTTAGCCTGGGTAGAATCTGGGACGTTATATCGTATTTCTAGTACGTTTGGTTCGTGCGATACGCGCGATACGCGAGAGGGTTCCATGATTCAGCGTATCGCGGCGTATCGGGGTTAGTTTTAGACGCGTGCACACGTTTAGCGTATCGTACACACGCGCGTTTAGTTCGCGACGCGAGCGTATCGTTTGACGTCGATATCACGTTTTGCGAGATATTTGCTTATTTATGGATTCTTGTGTAATTCCAGGTTCGCAGGCGGGTACGTCGGACGAAGCTAAGAAAGGGAAGCAGGTGGTCGGCTACGAGTAGCGCACGACCAGGTGAGTAGATTTAACATCTACGGGGAAATCGCCCGTATGGCGTTAAGCGTCAGGGCGAGTCAGGATATTAGATTGTAGATGTTCATATGGACTGTAGTAGCATACCTTATTGTTGCATACAGAAATGATAGCATAGGACACTGCACTGTCACTAACGGTTCAAGTCGCACGAGCACGATTGATATGCTACACTCACACCGTTAGTGATTGCCATGACACTCACATTATAGGATTGCTATAAATCGTATATCATACTGATTCTACCTTATTGATGTTGTCATGATTTGCCGCATAACAGCATATGTTATATCCATATTTGGGCACACATGCATCACATACTCATACTGGTACTACATGCACACTGTATATTCATACCAGTGCACACATATATTGATATCTTCATACCTGCGCAAATGCACACTGTATATTCATACCAGTGCACACATATATTGATATCTTCATACCTGCGCACATGCACACTGTATATTCATACCAGTGCACACATATATTGATATCTTCATACCTGCGCACATGCACACTGTACATTCATACCAGTGCACACATATATTGATATCTTCATACTTGCTTAGATTACGCATTGAGATATGTTGTTTCCATGTTAATTCTGGATTTGGGGAACCGTGGATATTTCAAAGAGAATAGTTAATTATTTAAAAACCCGGTTTCCCTTGATATGATATTTCGGTGCGTCCACCATGTGTTTTCTCGGTACTAGAGTGATATATGTGAACCCGAATTGAGGAGTTGGATGAGGCCGATTACGGGAACATGGTGGACACGGTATGGTACCCCGGGGAGAGAACGGTTTCGCTGTGTAGTAGACGGTGAGCCTGGCAGACGGACTACTACCTACCAGTGATTGTTTGGACCTGGCGGTTATCCGGAGGATACCGACCAGAGGCTATGGATGGATACGGGATGACTCGTACTGCCGGGGCCGAGGGCCGATACCGCAGACAGAGCCCGTGGGCTGATCCGGACTGACGGATGCCGTATACAGGAGGATTTGCGTGTCGATGCTTGGCACGAGTATTTCTTGATATTTTGGGTGCCGATGTTGGGCACTCACGGTTATATGAGATTTACAGGATTGGAGGATCGAGGAGGATGACGACGCCTGAGTAGTATTGGGATTTGGGTACATTGATGAGTACCGATTATACTTTCCACGATGACATTCCGTGTAGATGTTATATTTCCCATGCTCAGTATGTAGTAATTGATATCTCATCCTGTACCTATTATACCTGATATAGTACACATTGCTATACCTGATCATTGCATACCCTGTTCATTCTATATAGGGTTGTTAGATTGCATTGCTATACCTGATCATTGCATACCCTGTTCATTCTATATAGGGTTGTTAGATTGCATTGCTATACCTGATCATTGCATATCCTGTTCATTCTATATAGGGTTGTTAGATTGCATTGTTATACCTGATCATCACATTTCTTGCTCATCACATGGAGATGTTATTAGATCGCACTTGTTGCATGTTCGAGCATCCAGTTCATCATATAGATGTTATCGGTTGATAGAGGTTAGAGTATCATAGCACGTGCATACTCGTGATTACCTTTATATGTTATCTTCTATTCATGAGTTGGCAACTCACCCCCGTTGTGCCACAGTGTTTGCAGGTTGCCCTTCGGAATAGTCGCGGCAGGCTGCGCTCTTCCATCTTTTGACACAGATACCCCTACAGTTGGTGTACTAGCTTTTTTGCTGATAGGTGGGTTTTGTACGGTATCTGGTTATCTTTCTGTTATGTACATTGTTGTATCTAGTACTCTCCATCTACCACTTATGTATTGACTTAGAGACCAGTTGTGAGGACGATGCATATTATTTTGTATTCTGGCGTCGAGCTCGTTGTGAGCCGACTTTACTTATGCAGTTCATTCCATCTGTGATGTTTCCACCTGTTGCTCTTTTTCTTCGCTACGGCGTCGTATATTGTTATCTTAGTGATTCTCTACTTAAGATTTCTTGACATCTTAGTAATTAGTTCTATTAAATGCTTAATTCACTCTATACTTTTACTGGTTTGATTTCTGGGTTTTCGGCTTACTTAGTCGCGTTACGCCTGTAGACGTTACGTGGTTAAGTGCCGGTCACGGGCCAAACTTGGGGTCGTGACAAAGTTGGTATCATAGCGTAGGTTTTACCTTCGGAGTGTAGGATGACCCTGGTATGATGGAGTAGGTAGCTGCAGCAGAGTGGCGTAGCGTGCGTATGTTCCGCGGCATACTCACGACACGGTACTCCGCCTAAGCGACCTTAAGATTTATTGATTGAATTTCCTTTATGATCGTATATATATCCTTGTGATTCGATTTTCGTATCCTCATCGAATCCTACCTTCTTTCCAGCCATTATGCCGCCAAGGACTACGAGGGTGCAGAGAGAGGCCGGAAGAGCCGAGGTTCGAGTTGATTTATCTGAGACGAGGATTGATCCAAGTAGTACCCATGTTGTACCAGGACAGATTATTTCTCCTACGACAGGTCAGATCGCTAGACTAGTGGCAGAGATGCAGAGCTTGCGCCAGACGATAAGCTCATTAGTAGAGGTCGTTCGAGCGCAGCGACAGATGGTTGCCACCCCTGTTACCCAGTTGTTCCTTGCGATCATCATGCAGTATTCCGTCCCCTACATAGCACCGGTGGAGGCAGCCCCCATTTACGAAACAGTCTTCCAGAGACTGTGGGAGTTCCGGAACAGTTGTGGAATCGTACTGGTGTACCAGCCCAGAGCAGAGGCTTAGGACGAGGACAGTCGTTTGGCTTCCATCCCCAGGCAGGACAGCATTCAGTGCGTAGGTGTTTATGATGCGGAAGCCTTCAACACCTCATCAGGTAGTGTTCCTTCACAGCACGTCAGGGTCGTGCTCTGAGACGTCGTGGACGTGGAGGGTTTGCACAGAGGGGTCAGGCTAGTAGAGGAGGAGTTCGATCAGTCGCAGATGAAGGACAGGCACACGTTTTCGCTTCGACTCATCGAGACGCGCGGGCGTCCAATGCGGAGCCTATAGGTACTCTTTCAGTATGACCTTTTTGTTGCACTCGTATGTTTACACACTTCGTGCCGAGTTTAGGACGAGAGTCGTGCTGGGTAGATTAGCCGTTTGTTGTGTTGACTTCTGTCAGCAATCCTTTTGTTGCGCGACACGTACTTCGGTCGTGTGCCCAGCGGATAGGAGATAGAGATTCGTCTGTCATTTTGAACCTCCTAAAGATGTTGGATTTGGCAATCTCCTGGGCACGGACTGGTTAGCTACGTGCTAGGCATTGTGGGCTACCGTGAGGAAACAGTTAGGTTTTGTTTTCCCGGGCAAGTCAGTTCTTGTTGTGCAGGTGGATAGTGGTGCCGCCTCTTATAGCTTGAATTTAGCCTTGTTCGCTAGTCGGCCCTGAGGAGATGTCGGGAATTCTTGGCGTTTTTCATGATGCTGTAGCCACAGTTGGGTTGTTGGACCGGTTTTCCTTCGTGCGAGAATTTTCCCGACGTCGTTCCAAGATGAGCCGGCGAAGCTTAAAGAGCTAAGGATCTGCTGCGGAGTGGTTGTTGAGGGAATTGTGCGTCTGAGTGTTTCGCATTTAGGGAGCTCCTATTTCTGTTCGTCCAGGAGGAAAACGATAGATTGAGGTTGTTTTGATGGATCGTCTTCTGAATCGGCTTACGGTGCGGATAAGTATCCTGTACCTCACACTGACGAATTCTTCGATCAGCACGAGAGTGTGAGACCTTGTCTAAGTTGGTTAGGGATCAGGTCATCATTGTTGCGGGTCCGGAGTGATGACATTCCGAAGACTGCCTTGTGCGTGCTACGGGCTTGTGTGTTTTGGGTGTATCACTGGACTAATCAATGCTCTAGCAGTATTTGTAGGTGTGATGAACTGGTTTTCTTCGGGCCATTCCTCGACCAGTTATTGTTGTGCTGTTTACGACATCCTAGTCTCTTTAAGTGTGCCTTGAGGGTTAGGGTAGCACTTGAGGATCTGTTATACGGATACTGGGAGAGCCCCAGCGGTTTACTAGATTCTCGGAGTGTTCCCTTCAAGCTTGTTGTGTTGACTCCTAGGTTTTGTAGTTACGGAGACGAATTGGTATGGTTTCGAGGAAGATCGTGGCCGTACAGCTTAGGCCCAATTTGTGAGCAGGACGGAGGTCTGCGGATTTTTGGCTTAGCAGGTTTTACCGCCGTCTCATGCAGGATTGATAGTGTAATGCTTCCCCGTTGACTTGATTGACTGGAATGGAGGTTTCTTTTCTGTAGACTGAGGCTTGTGTACGGAGTTTCCGCAGTAGAAGACTCGGTTAACAACTGCATCAGCTCCTTCTTTGCTTTTGGTTCGGGCGACTTTGTGGTTTAACTGTGATGTTTCGTGAGTAGGACTCGAATGTGTACTGAGGTGACACAATGGAGTTATCGCTTTTGCTTCCTTACATTTGGAGGAAGTACGAGAAGGATATCCCACTCCTGATCTGGAGATGGCCGCGATGGTTTTTCGTTGGAGATTAGAGACACCACTTGTTTGAGAGTCGTGTCAGATTTTCACGGACCACCAGAGTTAAAGGTACCTCTTCCTGTGGCGGAATTTGATGGTTGTGATAATCCTCCGCAGATTCACAGTTCTTGTGCGATCGTTGAGTACGGCATAATTTTGTCTCTTCTGAGGAGACAGCTTGCTCATGTCCGCGCCCGACCACTTTTCTTAAATCGCTTTCGCGAGACACTGCTCGCCGACGCTCGTTCGTCAGGGATATTGGAGCCTACTCGGCTGGGTAATGTTTTGGAATCCTTGACTTGTGGCAAGGGTGTGCTTGGCTAGAGAGACACTTGTGTACCTAGTATTTTAGGGAAGAGACGAGGAATCCTAGGGCAGGCACACCGGTCAACTCTCTGTACTCATTCAAGCCCCACCAACTGTTAACGTGACTTGTAAGGTAGTTACGGGTGGGCAGGGATAGAAAGAGAAGTCTTGGGATTCGTTTCAAGGTGTCTGTCTTGTTGTGTGCTTGTGTTGGGCAACTGAGACCGGCTGGAGAGTTGCAACCTTTAACCGTTCCGAAGAGGGAACGAGAGCAGATCTCCCCGAAATTCGTTATGGTGTCCACCCAGGAGTTGTCAGGATGTGACTCCATGCGGATGCTTGTCATCCGGTGATACTCAGTTGTTCTTGTTAAGTTGTGCGTATGTAGAAATTGTTGTCGGCAGTTGGGGATCGTTGTTTGCCATCGATAGGGTTCTCCTTTGATAGCAGTTATCAGGAGACACTCCAATTGGTAACCTTTAGGTTTAGAGGATTAGGTCGTGTCGATCACCAGTTTGTTTTCCTAACTCCGTATTATAGGATTATTGGACCTCAGCTAGTTTAGAATTTTCGGAAATGACCCGGTTGTTTTGGGTCAGGATGAGAATGGTCTATTGCGGATAGAGATCAGATGCTGACCAAGAGGGTCGTAGATTCGAGTTCACAATGGCAGACGGAAATTTCCGAAAAATGACATGTTGAGTTTTGGGAAGTTTTCCAGGATAGTAAGTCTTTTTAGGATTCCTAAGGCGAGTTGGTTCGTTGCCTTAAGTTGGGCACTTCTACCCAGATTATTGAATATTCATCCCGTATTTCCTATGTCGATACTTTGCAATTACCTTCATGACCTTTCTCATTGGATTCAGCGCCAGACCAATTAAGTTCGAGTGTGATCCTTCGTTCACCCAGCAGCCAGCCGTAATTTTGGGCCGGCAGGTGAAGAAACTTCGATCGAAGGTCTTGCCATAAGAGAAGGTATTTTGGTGCATCCCAAACAGTGAAGAGGTCACCTAGGAGGCTGAGGGCGAGGTGCGGCAGAAGTTCCCTCATCCCTCTGAAGGTATGCGTAGCTTTGTATTTTAAAATTCGGGGACGAATTTTCTTTAAGGGGAAAAGATTGTAACACCTTAGGTCGTGTTTAGGGGTTAATTATATTTTACTAGATAGTTTTTGGTAAAAAGTTTACAAAATTAAGTTTTTGATGTTTTATTCTAATTAATGAATATTTTATTAGGATTTTTCTAGGCGCACACATACTTGTGCATGTTAACTAGGGTTAAGAGATGGGGTTAAACCATGATTAACAAGCATGGTGGACTAACCATTCCCTTAAGTCATTTTAAGTTTTGTATTAAGTTGTTTTGGGTTTTAAATTGGTATGGTTGTTGTTCTCTTGTTTTTATTTATGGGTGTTATTCTTTCTTTATGTGTTGTTTTGTTTATTGAAATTCTTTTCTTTTGTTGACTTAGTGGGAGAGAGAGGGTATGGGCAATATGGCTTGAGCCATGCTCATTTAATGAGAGAGAGAGAGAGAGAGAGAGAGAGAGAGCTTGACTAGGGTGCCTCATTTCTTTCCTCATTATTCTCCCAACTCTCTCTCACACACACACACACACACTCAGCAGAGAGAGAGAGAGAGAAGCAGCAGCAGCAGAGGAAGCAAGCAGCAACATCAGCAGCAGCAGGCAGTGGCAGCAGCAGCAACACCAACAGCAGCCCCCAGCAGCTGCAGCAGCACTCCCATCTTCTCCACCTCCTTTCTCCTTACACCTAGGGTCTTGCAAGGTATAGAATCCGAGCCCAACTTCGTGTTTGTTTAACGTATGCGTAGATTAGCTTCGGTTTGTGTAAAAAGTGAGATTTTGTGCTTGAAATGGTGATTTGTGTGGACTTGTGGTTTAGTGCTGATAATATTGGTTAACCTAGACTAATTAGGTGTTATTAAGGCCATGTAAACCTAGTTAAACCCCAGATTACAACAAAATACCATAGGGTTTCAAATTATGCAAATTTAGTATTTTTAAGTGAACTTTTTGGATTTCTGTAATCTGCTATAGGCCCGGGTTGTTCAGGTTGAAATTGAGTTGACTAGAGCTTGTATACAAGACATAGACCACACCACCAGAGCCCCAGACCCCCACCCCATAGCGAGGCCGCCAATTTAATCTTTCTGGCCGCAATTTGCGGCCAGACAGGAGAATTTTTGGGTGATGTTTGGATGGGTAGGAGTCCGTTGTTATTTCTAGGCCAGTGGTATGTATAGTTTTGTAAGTTGTTAGCCTGGGTAGAATCTGGGACATTATATCGTAATTCTAGTACGTTTGGTTCGTGCGATACGCGCGATACGCGAGAGGGTTCCATGATTCAGCGTATCGCGGCGTATCGGGGTTAGTTTTAGACGCGTACACACGTTTAGCGTATCGTACACACGCGCGTTTAGTTCGCGACGCGAGCGTATCGTTTGACGTCGATATCACGTTTTGCGAGATATTTGCTTATATATGGATTCTTGTGTAATTCCAGGTTCGCAGGCGGGTACGTCGGACGAAGCTAAGAAAGGGAAGCAGGTGGTCGGCTACGAGTAGCGCACGACCAGGTGAGTAGATTTAACATCTACGGGGAAATCGCCCGTATGGCTTTAAGCGTCAGGGCGAGTCAGGATATTAGATTGTAGATGTTCATATGGACTGTAGTAGCATACCTTATTGTTGCATACAGAAATGATAGCATAGGACACTGCACTGTCACTAACGGTTCAAGTCGCACGAGCACGATTGATATGCTACACTCACACCGTTAGTGATTGCCATGACACTCATATTATAGGATTGCTATAAATCATATATCATACTGATTCTACCTTATTGATGTTGTCATGATTTGCCGCCTAACAGCATATATTATATCCATATTTGGGCACACATGCATCACATACTCATACTGGTACTACATGCACACTGTATATTCATACCAGTGCACACATATATTGATATCTTCATACCTGTGCACATGCACACTGTATATTCATACCAGTGCACACATATATTGATATCTTCATACCTGCGCACATGCACACTGTACATTCATGCCAGTGCACACATATATTGATATCTTCATACTTGCTTAGATTACGCATTGAGATATGTTGTTTCCATGTTAATTCTGGATTTGGGGAACCGTGGATATTTCAAAGAGAATAGTTAATTATTTAAAAACCCGGTTTCCCTTGATATGATATTTCGGTGCGTCCACCATGTGTTTTCTATGTACTAGAGTGATATATGTGAACCCGAATCGAGGAGTTGGATGAGGCCGATTTCGGGTACATGGTGGACCCGGTATGGTACCCCAGGGCGAGAACGGTTTCGCTGTGTAGTAGACGGTGAGCCTGGCAGAGGGACTACTACCTACCGGTGATTGTTTGGACCTGGCGGTTATCCGGAGGATACCGACCAGAGGCTATGGATGGATACGGGATGACTCGTACTGCCGGGGCCGAGGGCCGATACCGCAGACAGAGCCCGTGGGCTGATCCGGACTGACGGATGCCCTATACAGGAGGATTTGCGTGTCGATGCTTGGCACGAGTATTTCTTGATATTTTGGGTGCCGATGTTGGGCACTCACGGTTATATGAGATTTACAGGATTGGAGGATCGAGGAGGATGACGACGACTGAGTAGTATTGGGATTTGGGTACATTGATGATTACCGATTATACTTTCCACGATGACATTCCATGTAGATGTTATATTTCCCATGCTCAGTATGTAGTAATTGATATCTCATCCTGTACCTATTATACCTGATATAGTACACATTGCTATACCTGATCATTGCATACCCTGTTCATTCTATATAGGGTTGTTAGATTGCATTGCTATACCTGATCATTGCATACCCTGTTCATTCTATATAGAGTTGTTAGATTGCATTGTTATACCTGATCATCACATTTTTTGCTCATCACATGGAGATGTTATTAGATCGCACTTGTTGCATTTTCGAGCATCCAGTTCATCATATAGATGTTATCGGTTGATAAAGGTTAGAGTATCGTAGCACGTGCATACTCGCGATTACCTTTATATGTTATCTTCTATTCACGAGTTGGCAACTCACCCCCGTTGTGCCACAGTGTTTGCAGGTTGCCCTTCGGAATAGTCGCGGCAGGCTGCACTCTTGCATCTTTTGACACAGATACCCCTACAGTTGGTGTACTAGCACTTTTGCTGATAGGTGGTTTTGTACGGTATCTGGTTATCTTTCAGTTATGTACATTGTCGTATCTAGTACTCTCCACTACCACTTATGTATTGACTTAGAGACCAGTTGTGAGGACGATGTATATTATTTTGTATTCTGGCGTCGAGCTCGCTGTGAGCCGACTTTACTTATGCAGTTCATTCCATCTGTGATGTTTCCACCTGTTGCTCTTTTTCTTCGCTACGGCGTCGTATATTGTTATCTTAGTGATTCTCTACTTAAGATTTCTTGACATCTTAGTAATTAGTTCTATTAAATGCTTAATTCACTCTATACTTTTACTGGTTTGATTTCTGGGTTTTCGGCTTACTTAGTCGCGTTACGCCTGTAGATGTTACGTGGTTAAGTGCCGGTCACGGGCCAAAGTTGGGGTCGTGACACTTCTGAAGATGAGTTGTCATTGTGGACCGGCGGCCATGAATCTATACTTGAACCCCGGTGAGCATACCTTCTCAGGAAAGAACGTCGGCTTGAAAAAGCCATACTAGAGGCATCTTGGCTTATCGGTATGCATGATTTTTGTATTTTTCCTTCGACAAGTAATTTGTTTCGCTTTTATGTCTTCTTATCTTCGTAAAACTTTGTAGGGACTTCGGCAATGGCAGAGAATTTGAGCTCATGTCGCGTCCTGACTGTGGACTCTGTAAATATCCCCAATGAGGCACTAATAGGTGCGGAGGATGTCGTTATAGCTGATATTCCTGCTGCAGAGCTTCCATTGGTGGCTTCTGTTCTCCCGGTGCTTGCTCTCCCAGAAGAGTCATCCTTATTAGCAGCAGATTTAATGGATCTTCTGGTGACGGCCCGGAGATTGTGGAACAGGTAGTTGAGACTGTCGTCCCTTCATTAGAGCCTGAAGCGGTGGCCGCTTCCCCTCAACTGGAAGCTGTTACACCAGTCCATGTCCCCGATGATGTGCCTGAGGGTATGGAGGAGGTTGCCGAAGCTGCTATCCCTCCCGTTCAAAGTGGGAGGAGCATCGAAGGTATTCTTCT
Source organism: Agapanthus africanus (assembly GCA_030015575.1). Classification (NCBI taxonomy): domain Eukaryota; kingdom Viridiplantae; phylum Streptophyta; class Magnoliopsida; order Asparagales; family Amaryllidaceae; genus Agapanthus; species Agapanthus africanus. Next base: position 610,529,779 of record JASDDO010000019.1, read on the forward strand.
ATATTTTGTTTTAATGATCTCTTCATTATCTGAATCTTTCTGTGATTTCAGAATTACGAGGATTGGTGGCGTCCATCGCGGATTTATCCCCCAGAAAGTCTTTACAGCGTTTACTCGAGATGGCCGCTCCGCAGGCAATATCCCCGCAACGCATCGTCCTCTCTTCTGGGCAAGGTCAGTGTTATTTGACCCCCCTCATCGCATTATCATTATTTCGTATAACGATGCTAATGCCTTCTGTAGTTCTGGAAGCTGACGACGAAGTTAAGATCCTCGACGGGCCTGGGGATCTTTAAACCCTCCTTGCATGACTGTGGGTAAGTAAAGTTTTGACGTTGTTCCTGTAAGTGCATGGCGGCGCTCCTGCCGTCAATCCGACACCGGAATGCGGAAACGAAACTTTTTACAAAACTAGAAACCGGCACCACCGCGCACTAAAATCCCGGATCGGGCCATTAACCTAACACTAGCAAATACGAGAATAGGGTAGAGAGCTATACCGAGCGATCCGTGTCCTTCGGTCTTCGGCCTCCACTCCGATCTCCTCGCGGAACCTCCGCTCTTCAACTCCTCGTCGGAACGGGCACCACATCGCCGGGTTCTTTTACGGGCTCCTACCTCTGGACCGAGGCAACTCGGGCATGAAGTTGGCGAGCCGACGTGCCCAAGGAATGCTGTAGATGAAGTGTAGAAGGCTTTGTCTCTTGGGGTTTGAAGTTGCCTTTGGATGGAGGGATGAAAAATGAACCTTTTGAGAGAGGTAGAAAATGGAGCTAGTCTTTTGCATGAATGGGAAAAATGAGATACCAAAAATTTCCCACACCAAATGAATCTCTCTCCCTCTCCAAAGTGGCCGGCCCCTCTCTCTAAAAAATTGGTGGAGGAAAATTGCAAGTGGAGAAAATTAAAATGATAATCATGAATCAAGATCACATCAAAGTCTTTCATGAAAGCTTTCATAATCAATGCAAAGGAAGTGATGCAAAAAGAATCTCATGATGCATAGAACCATCATGAAGCCACAAATACAAATAACCCCCTCCACAATTGCTAATTTGCAACTTTGCAAATAAGCCCCTCTCCATCAAATATCAGCCAACGAAAGGAAGAAAGGAAAACTGGCTGAAACGGAATGCAAACTGGCAACTCCATAAAACTGATCCCGTAATAAATTACAGGAAAACCCCGTGACTGTATATACATACCCGCATTTGTATTCCCACTGAATACAAATGCAATGAGACAAAATCTACACACTACAATACTAGGATCCGGCTTAAACCAAAGCCCGCTAGTATTATCCGTCCGATCATGATCCGTGCAATACCGCACGTATCTGATCGAACCCTGCCATATCTCCATACAGCCTCTACAGTATTTCGCCCGAAACTTGAGAAAACGGTCTGTGGGGGACTCTAAAGACTCGTCAATATTTTGGCTGTGGATTTAACCACTAGCACGTCAGAGGTATTAGCCATACATGACGGGCTACCAGGTATTGACCAAAAGGGACGTCGATGAGCGAACTGATCCTGACACCCTACTGAGCCTGTCAGTGACAATATCCGTACAGTCCGGTCCGTTCATCTATGAGCATCGTATGGCGGGCCTAGGGGTTGGTAAAAGTCAGACCCCCAAAAGCGGTACAAGTCGTGTCGGAGTGTAACCCATAACACCCTGAGATATTACTGGAACACCTACCAGTACATCTCCTGCCTTGGCCAAGGACTTCGTGTAATAGCTCTCGTAGACACAGCGCAACCTCACCCCCAATACCGGGAGAGACGAACCCCTGCAGATCCGCTTACTGCCACCATGTGGCTCGGGACTATACCCAACTAAAACCTGTTTGCACAACTCCTTTGAGCTTGGTAGGGTAGTAATCTAAGTACAGTGGGAACTCACACGAGACAAATGACGATCTCAGGTCGATGAACTGACCTGTACACATGTCACCAGGGAACTGCTATCTGAAGTCAGGTATAAGACCAACTAGCATGTTCCCGGCGAGTCCTGTCCGGTGTACTCATAACCCAATAAGCACATGTATACATCTTTGGTGAACCAACTGACACCAGTGGCTTGTAAGACCGGCCACCGCTCCTCGTCTGGGTATCGACTGTATACACAAGTCTACTCTGGAGTATCGATGCCCTGTCTCGAAACTCCCATGACTAGGGACCTTTTAAGGATGTGCTTATAGACCCCAGCTCCCACGTATATGATCTCTCTCATACTGCTGGCAGTTAAGCAAGAATCCTAGGGGCTCTATCAACGTGCAATAGTGACGTGTATGGTCACCTAAAGTAGTACACGATGATAAAGGTAAACCAGATAGCATACTATCATCTTGAGAAAGACTGTCCTACCGGTATAGGTCCTCACTCAATCATTGCAATCACGTGCCTGTGATCCAATAATTGACTCTGAGGGCACTATCTCCAACAATCTCCCACTTGCACTCAAGGCAAATTATTGCGATGTCGCATACTCACAGCCCGTGTGATACCGAACACCCAATTCCTCTACTAGTCAGTCTCACAAAGCCCGTTTGCGAAACTATTGCGTTCGAGGAATAGCCTCAGTGAGTGGATCCGCTGTGGTGTTTCTTTCTATGTCTTTCTTTATCTCAAGTTTGCGGAGAAACCCATCTCCCGAAATGAGCAATACCTGTCTTAGAATATGTCTGGATATCTGATGGGACTTAGCTCATAAGTGAACTCCAAATCCATACTTCTTAGACTGTATCATCAACTGAACTTAATCGGTATCCTGCGCCATGCCTACCTCAGTATCCACCTGGACCACCTACCCAAAATACTGCCCCTCGTCAAAGGGAAAACTATAACTCTGACAGCCACTCTGTCATCCAGGTCACCTTGGAAGCCTGGAATGATAATTGTCTCCCAAAGGAGGCTGCCGTTATCATTTCCCTAGAACATCAACTTATGTTCTAAAACTGCTTCCGATCGTTTCTCCAGGATTGGATCAATATCACATATTGCATCTCGTGCAAAAACAACAACTGGTGTGGTACTTGACATCTCATGATCAACTCAAATGCCTAAGTAAGTGATATGCCAATCATGTATATCCCTCTCCCCTTTAGTCTGTAAGACACCTTTAGAGAGGGTGACTCCATCACCTGCAGGTACACTACCATGCCAGGAGTCGTCCATTCTAAAATACCTTTAGAATACTGTCTAAGTACCCAGATTGGGACACTTCCCAAATCTAGATCTAAAACTATAGATCTAGTAACCAGAATGTGTAATATTATATCCAAGCCCTGTGTGGAGAAACCACTGTGTGACAACCAAAGTTTAACCGACCGTAGTATAGGAATTTCACTTCCTACTCTGTGTATGTCATCCAAATACCAGGACACTACACCCTACTACCTTCTTAACAGATACATCCCCTATTCTGATGAAGTCAAACCTATGACTGTCACATCAGAAATAGATGATCTATCTCCGCTATATCTTCTTTAGTCTATAAATAGACATAAGTCACTTGTCCACCATGCTTCCGCTGCTCCCACTGGCTATGACAACCCTCTGGCAGAGTCATATACACGTACACTTCTGAAGCTAGTTCAGAACGACGCTATACTCATCCTCCTGCCGGGTCTCATAGTCTGGAACAACAGTAGTGTCAAATCTGGGTAAACAAGAACCTCCCTGTCACCGTCCTTGAGGCTATCGGAGTACCACTCGGGTAGCTGAGGTTACCCATCATGTCAGCGGAGTGGCCAATGGAATGTCAAATCAGATTGAATCTTTAGGTTCTTATCAAATTTTCAGTAATCGCTTGCGGTTCTGGAATCACTTCCAGTTCTACCATACTCCCACTACTGTTTTCTGAAAAAATCCATTTTTATTAAAACTGTGGCGAGTCAAGAACAATATCACTATTGATCTCCCAGATGGTAGAAAATCAACCCTCGTCAAAGCTTGGGTCAACCCACAAACAGCCATTACAGAAACGTGCCTTGAGTTATCCAGAGTCTGGTTTTAAGCATAAGCTGGACAACTCCCCGTATCTTAACAATGTCAAGATATGAACTGTTCTATATCCAATATAGAAACAGAGGCACTGATTTAATTGAACCAGATTCAAATCATGCAGCTGTCTCCAGTGCATGTCAACTAAATGGAATGAGGCCGATCAGCATTACTCAACTTAGGAGTGCTTCCAATTATGAGTAACCTGAAAGAGAAGCAAGGTATCTTAAAACCATTACTATCAACTGAATACCACACACAAGTATCTACATCTTCGATCACCTTGAAGAATCCTGATACTTGCAATACCTGGTTCTCTACTCCATTCTTATACCTATAACTTCTCAAAACTCAGACCCTGCATTTCTACGAAACACATGTCTAAAAACTGGAGAAGTCATAAGTAAACCGAATATAGTACGAAGACGAACCCCTCTGTCCTAATGGACACTGGACAAGATACAATACTCTGTATAAGTCCCTTGAGTCTGATAACTCATTCCCTATGTGTCGTAGGTTGAAAACTGTACTTATGGTTAAGAAGAATTACACCGCTGTTTAATGCTCCTTACCTAACCATCCACTAATATAGGTAAATGTGATAGACATAATTTCAAAAAGGTATATCTCACTCTATAAAAATAGACGTACAGATATATCAATTTGAAATTGGTGCATAACAACGGATATTCAAAACCAAATATTTGCCATCCGGCAAAAAACCCAGGTGACTTCCTCAAATATCACCAATTACAACGAATTCCGATATAATGAGGATAATCACCAAATTCCCAATAACTTACTTCCACTCATCATCTCTAAAACCATACAGATGTGAGAATCGTACCTGGTAAATACATACCCTGGAGCAAGTGTCTAATTAGGAAATCAGTTTTCTTTTAACAGTACACAGTGAAGCAGAAACATTGAAATGTTTCGTAGGGGTATCCGGGTATTCTTAGTAATGCCTCTTCCATTATCAGATTCACAACTGTAACCGTATATCTCTTTGCCATCTCCCCAAATCCCTTTACATGTCTTTAGTCATTACCTTCTGTACACCCCTTTAGGCCAAATGGTTTTCTTCCTTCCCTACCGTTCGGCACCAGCCTATGGTTTGGAAGAAGACTATCCAATAAGAATAATGGGTGTACTGTCCTAATCCTAGGAGCACTCGCAACCCGAGAGAAGGTAAAGATAAAAGACACCCGAATAAACCTTATTCCTATTTCTCCTGAACCAGAATCCATCCCCGAACTGGAATAAGTTCCTTTCGAGTTCGTATATAACCATACGATGGAGTATCCAATAAACTGTGGATCTTTGTAGTGATACGGAGTGTCCTGGAGAATTACAAAGGTGATTTAGGATTGGCGAAGAAATACTTGGTTTGGCCGTGAATAGCAGCCGCAATTTACTTTGCCCTCTTACTAATCCCTTGATATGTCTTTACTTAATACCTTCTGTACACCATCGTTATGCTAATTGGTTTTCTTCATTCCCCACCGTTCGACACCAGCCTAAGGTTTGGAAGATGACTATCCAATTTGCGTAATAGGTGTACTATCTCCTAAACCAAGGAGTACTCGCAACCTGAGAGAAGGTAAAAGGAAAAGACAACTGAAGAGTCCTATTCGTTTTCTCCAGAACCGGAAACCATCCTCGAATAAATTCCTTCGAGTTCGTATATAACCATACGATGGTTTTATCCATTGGAAGTGGACGTTCGTAGTAATACGGGGTGTTCTGGAGAAAAGGGTAAAAGTAGGAGTGGCAAAGAGGTTTGCAACTCTCAAAAATCCAGTGTTTTAAGAAGGTTCGGTTAATTTGATCACTGAGTCATAGCCAAGGGTCGGGTCATGGTCGCTGCCAAAGAGAGAGAGAAAAGAAACACTCAGCGTGCACTCTAACCTAGATTAGAATGGTTACCAATTTATCTAATCAGGAAACCTCCCACTGTAACATCAAATTCTCCTCCAAACCTGAAAGAATAATTAGTCGGGATCACCTGAGGAGTAAACCAACTCATCAGTGGGAATCGGGATCCAACTATCATCGCATGATAACGTGACGGAATCCGCTCACGTTATCACACTCCAGAAGGTATGCGCATATCTGGCAAGTTTCAGTTTCTTTCGAAACTCCCGATGTGATTTTTACCCCATGCTCTTATGACCTTGACTTTGGCCAACTAATCATAAGTTACATGTCAAGTTCTACCCGTCATTCTCCGGGTTAATTTGAACCCACCCGTACCTACCCTTGACTTTGGCCAACAAGGCAGTACGACTGTCCCAAACCAACGCATCTATCTATGCTGCATATGAATACCCAATAGCTACCAATCACTGTGCCTTGACTTTGGCCAACAAACAGAGCTTGAATACTTATTGACTATCCATATGAAACGACGGAGGGCTACGAATGGTTTCTGGCGAAAACCTTTAACTTAATGAACTTGATATCGTTGAAAGAACCGGATAGCTTTTTAAAAATATAGTGACGAAAACCTTTGCTAAAGAGGTCACTCCCGGTGAAGAGATCTTGGCTCTTTCCCCATAGAATGAGGTGCAGGATATTCCAACTGAATACCACGATGCAAAACAAAAGTAATCGGCTATTGTAAAGTTATTGCCCTGACGCAAACTTCTGTCCAAGGGGTCACTCCCGGTGAAGGGATCTCGGCCCTTGCCTCGTCGACTGAAGTGCAGGATATTCCAACTGAATACCACTGTGCAAAACAAAAGAGAACGCCCTTGCAATAACAGCTTTTTGAAAAATGTTCCAACAACATCAGAATAGGTTTTTTTAGCTTGCATTGATCCGAATCAATGCAGTCCCATCAATTGATCACACCAATAAAGAACGAAAATAATGATGTACGTATTTGCCATCCGCATTCGCCACTGGGTCCCGTCATCACCCGTTAGGTTACTTAACTAACGACAGAGAGGGGACTGGACTAGCGCGGATGCAAAACATATACAACATCTACTAGTATATATATCAATATATAAAATTCGCTCAAGGAGTGATAAAATGCAACATCACAGAAATGTAATAAGCATCACAGAACAATACAGATATCTGGCATCCCCGGGTTTCATAGAGCGTCTACTGAAACCCGATGTTCCCCTGGTCGTGTGGATAGCCTGTGCAATGAAATCCTAGACCCCTACGGGCGCGGCAAGTTACCCGCCAAAACCTGAAGCGAGGCAGCCCCCTTCTGCAACGTGAATGGACCACCCAGCACTTCACGAAATCCGGTAACTTGGGCACCCCACCTTGGGTCAACCTGTACCCCCTACGTGTGCGACGAATAGCCCACCAATTCTAAAGTAAAGCCCCCTCCGTCTCAACGCCATGAGATGCGGGCCCGTTGCCCTCTAGAACCCGGCTATCCGTGCACCCCACCGCGGGGTAATCCTAGTACAGAAAGTAAAATATACAACGGGTACATCGACCTCAGCCCGGTCGTGCCCCAAAAGAATAATATACAAACATGCAGTAACGGCAGCCCACATGTCGGACGCTCGCCCCGCAATATCAAATGTACATAAACAACCAAACTGTACTACCATTGCATCTAGGCTATCCCCCATGACCAATCCGCAATATCACAGCACAACACAGAATATCTACATGAATGTCACGTTCGCAAATCCGTCTAAAAGGGTTATAGCAAATAGACAGGATTTATCGATCAAGTGACATTCACGGTTGCAGATATAATGTAAATACTGTGAACTAACATGTTTAAAATTTTCGATCGACTGAATTTCCCGAAGCGGGCCCCAAGCACAACTGTAGCACTCAAAAACATCTGGGCCAAAAAGGAATATACCAGGAACCCTATTTCCATGTAAGAGAGCCACTGTAAATTTTTGATGCAGTGAAGCCAAAATTCAACGGCGGAACCACGGCCAAAACGTGGTTTTGGCCGCTGTTCAGCCGCGCTATAGTAACTTCAGCCTACCAAATTTTAACAGAATGCATAAAAAACCCTGCACGTATTTTTACAATGTACCAAATAATTTTTATAACACTGTAAAATTTCGACAAAAACTTGACATGGAAACACGGTTTTTTGAAAATTCGTTCGATCGAACTTGTAAACACGTTAGAGCAAGCTAGACTAGGTTAATGGCCTGGCTCTGATACCAATGTAAGTGCACGGCGGCGCCCCGGCCGTCAATCCGACGCCGGAATGCGGAAACGAAACTTTTTACGAAACTAGAAACCGGCACCACCGCGCACTAAAATCCCGGATCGGGCCATTAACCTAATGCTAGCAAATACGTGAATAAGGTAGAGAGCTATACCGAGCGATCCGTGTCCTTCGGTCTTCGGCCTCAACTCCGATCTCCTCGCGGAACCTCCGGTCTTCTACTCCTCGTCGGAACGGGCACCACATCGCCGGTGAGAATACCTTCTCAGGAAGGAACGTCGGCTTGAAAAAGCCATACTAGAGGCATCTTGGCGTATCGGTATGAATGTTTTCTGTATTTTTCCTTCGGCAAGTAATTTGTTTCGCTTTTATGTCTTCTTATCTTCGTAAAACTTTGTAGGGACTTCGGCAATGGTAGAGAATTTGAGCTCAAGTCGCGTCCTGACTGTGGACTCTGTAAATATCCCCAATGAGGCACTAGTAGGTGCGGAGGATGTCGTTATGGCTGATATTCCTGCTGCAGAGCTTCCATTGGTGGCTTCTGTTCTCCCGGTGCTTGCTCTCCCAGAAGAGTCATCCTTATTGGCCGCAGATTTAATGGATCTTTCTGGTGACGGCCTGGAGATTGTGGAACATGTAGTTGAGACCTTCGTCCCTTCATTAGAGCCTGAAGCGGTGGCCGCTTCCCCTCAACTGGAAGCTGTTACACCAGTCCATGTCCCCGATGATGGGCCTGAGGGTATGGAGGAGGCTGCCGAAGCTGCTATCCCTCCCGTTCAAAGTGGGAGGAGCATCGAAGGTATTCTTCAATATTTTGTTTGAATGATCTCTTCATTATCTGAATCTTTCTGTGTTTTCAAAATTACGAGGATTGGCGGCGTCCATCGCGGATTTATCCCCCAGAAAGTCTTTACAGCGTCTGCTCGAGATGGCCGCACCGCAGGCAATATCCCTGCAACGCATCGTCCTCTCTTCTGGGCAAGGTCAGTGTTATTTGACCCCCTCATCGCATTATCATTATTTCGTATAACGATGCTAATGCCTTCTGTAGTTCTGGAAGCTGACGACGAAGTTAAGATCCTCGACGGGCCTGGGGATCTTTAAACCCTCCTTGCATGACTGTGGGTAAGTAAAGTTTTGATGTTGTTCCTGTAAGTGCACGGCGGCGCCCCGGCCGTCAATCTGACACCGGAATGCGGAAACGAAACTTTTTACGAAACTAGAAACCGGCACCACCGCGCACCAAAATCCCGGAACGGGCCATTAACCTAATGCTAGCAAATACGAGAATAGGGTAGAGAGCTATACCGAGCGATCCGTGTCCTTCGGTCTTCGGCCTCCACTCCGATCTCCTCGCGGAACCTCCGGTCTTCAACTCCTGGTCGGAACGAGCACCACATCGCCGGGTTCTTTTACGGGCTCCCACCTCTGGACCGAGGCAACTCGGGCACGAGGTTGGCGAGCCGACGTACCCAAGGAATGCTGTAGATGAAGTGTAGAAGGCTTTGTCTCTTGGGGTTTGAAGTTGCCTTTGGATGGAGGGATGAAAAATGAACCTTTTGAGAGAGGTAGAAAATGGAGCTAGTCTTTTCCATGAATGGGAAAAATGAGATACCAAAATTTTCCCACACCAAATGAATCTCTCTCCCTCTCCAAAGTGGCCGGCCCCTCTCTCTAAAAAAAATGGTGGAGGAAAATTGCAAGTGGAGAAAATTAAAATGATAATCATGAATCAAGATCACATCAAAGTCTTTCATGAAAGCTTTCATAATCAATGCAAAGGAAGTGATGCAAAAAGAATCTCATGATGCATAGAACCATCATGAAGCCACAAATACAAATAACCCCCTCCACAATTGCTAATTTGCAACTTTGCAAATAAGCCCCTCTCTATCAAATATCAGCCAACGAAAGGAAGAAAGGAAAACTGGCTGAAACGGAATGCAAACTGGAAACTCCACAAAACTGATCCCGTAATAAATTACAGGAAAACCCCGCGACTGTATATACATACCCGCATTTGTATTCCCACTGAATACAAATGCAATGAGCCAAAATCTACACACTACAATACTAGGATCCGGCTTAAACCAAAGCCCGCTAGTATTATCCGTCCGATCATGATCTGTGCAATACCGTACTTATCTGATCGAACCCTGCCATATCTCCATACGGCCTCTACAGTGTTTCGCCCGAAACTTGAGAAAACGGTTTGTGGGGGACTCGAAAGACTCGTCAATACTTTGGCTGTGGATTTAACCACCAGCACGTCAGAGGTATTAGCCATACGTGACGGGCTACCAGGTATTGACCAAAAGGGACGTCGATGAGCGAACTCATCCTGACACCCTACTGAGCCTGTCAGTGACAATATCCGTACAGTCCGGTCCTTTCATCTATGAGCATCGCATGGCGGGCCTGGGGGGTTGGTAAAAGTCAGACCCCCAAAAGCGGTACAAGTCGTGTCGGAGTGTAGCCCATAACACCCTGAGATATTACTGGAACACCTACCAGTAAATCTCCTGCCTTGGCCAAGGACTTCGTGTAATGGCTCTCGTAGACACAGCGTGACCTCACCCCCAATACCGGGAGAGACGAACCCCTGCAGATCCGCTTACTGCCTCCATGTGGCTCGGGACTGTAACCAACTAAAACCTGTTTGCACAACTCCTTTGAGCATGGTAGGGTAGTAATCTAAGTACAGTGGGAACTCACACGAGACAAATGACGATCTCAGCTCGATGAACTAACCTGTACACATGTCACCAGGGAACTGCTATCTGACGCCAGGTATAAGACCAACTAGCAAGTTCCCGGTGAGGCCTGTCCGGTGTACTCATAACCCAATGAGCACCTGTTTACTTCTTAGGTGAACCAACTGACACCAGTGGCTTGTGAGACCTGCCACCGCTCCTCGTCGGGGTCTAGACTGTATACACAAGTCTTCTCTGGAGTATCGATGCCCTGTCTCGAAACTCCCACGACTAGGGACTTTTTAAGGATGTGCTTATAGACCCCAACTCCCACGTATATGATCGCCCTCATACTGCTGGCAGTCAAGCAAGAATCCTAGGGGCTCTATCAACGTGCAATAGTGACCTGTAAGGTCACCTAAAGCAGTACACGATGATAAAGGTAAACCAGATAGCATACTATCATCTTGAGTAAGACTGTCCTACCGGTATAGGTCATCCCTCAATCATTGCAATCACGTGCCTGTGATCCAATAATTGACTCTGAGGGCACTATCTCCAACAATCTCCCACTTGCACTCAAGGCTAATTATTGCGATGTCGCATACTCACAGCCCGTGTGATACCGAACACCCAATTCCTCTACCAGTCAGTCTCACAAAGCCCGTTTACGAAACTATTGCGTTTGAGGAAAAGCCTCAGTGAGTGGATCCGCTATGATGTTTCTTTCTATGTCTCTCTTTATCTCAAGGTCGCGGAGAAACCCATCTCCCGAAATGAGCAATACCTGTCTTAAAAGATGTCTGGATATCTGATGGGACCTAGCTCATAAGTGAACTCCAAATCCAAACTTCTTAGACTATATAGTCAACTGAACTTAATCAGTATCCTGCGCCATGCCTCCCTCAGTATCCACCTGGACCACCTACCCAAAATACTGCCCCTCGTCAGAGGGAAAACTATAACTCTGATAGCAACTCTGTCATCCAGGTCACCTTGGAAGCCAGGAATGATAACTGTCTCCCAAAGGAGGCTGCCGTTATCATTTCCCTAGAACATCAACTTATGTTCTAAAACTGCTTCCGATCGTTTCTCCAGGATTGGATCAATATCAACATATTGCATCTCGTGCAAAAACAACATCCGGTGTGGTACTTGACATCTCATGATCAACTCAATTGCCTAAGTAAGTGATCTGCCAATCATGCATATCCCTCTCCCCTTTAGTCTGTAAGACACCTTTAGAGAGGGTGACTCCATCACCTGCAGGTACACTACCATGCCAGGAGTCGTCCATTCTAAAATACCTTTAGAATACTGTCTAAGTACCCAGATTGGGACACTTCCCAAATCTAGATCTAAAACCATAGATCTAGTAACCAGAATGTGTAATATTATATCCAAGCCCTGTGTGGAGAAACCACTGTGTGACAACCAAAGTTTAACCGACCGTAGTATAGGAATTTCACTTCCTACTCTGTGTAAGTCATCCAAATACCAGGACACTACACCCTACTACCTTCTTAACAGATACATCCCCTATTCTGATGAAGTCAAACCTATGACTGTCACATCAGAAATAGATGATCTATCTCCGCTATATCTGCTTTAGTCTATAAATAGACATAAGTCACTTGTCCACCATGCTTCCGCTGCTCCCACTGACTATAACAACCCTCTGGCAGAGTCATATACACGTACACTTCTGAAGCCAGTTCAGAACGACGCTATACTCATCCTCCTGCCGGGTCTCATTGTCTGGAACAACAGTAGTGTCAAATCTGGGTAAACAAGAACTTCCCTGTCACCGTCCTTGAGGCTACCGGAGTACCACTCGGGTAGCTGAGGTTACCCATCATGTCAGCGGAGTGGCCAATGGAATGTCAAATCAGATTGAATCTTTAGGTTCTTATCAAATTTTCAGTAATCGTTTGTGGTTCTGGATCACTTCCAGTTCTACCATACTCCCACTACTGTTTTCTGAAAAAATCCATTTTTATTAAAACTGTGGCGAGTCAAGAACAATATCACTATTGATCTTCCAGATGGTAGAAAATCAACCCTCGTCATAGCCTGGGTCAACCCACAAACAACCATTACAGAAACGTGGCTTGAGTTATCCAGAGTCTGGTTTTAAGCATAAGCTGGACAACTCCCCGTATCTTAACAATGTCAAGATATGAACTGTTCTATATCCAATATAGAAACAGAGGCACTGATTTAATTGAACCAGATTCAAATCATGCAGCTGTCTCCAGTGCATGTCAACTAAATGGAATGAGGCCGATCAGCATTACTCAATTTAGGAGTGCTTCCAATTATGAGTAACCTGAAAGAGATGCAAGATCTCTTAAAATCATCACTATCAACTGAATACCACACACAAGTATCTACATCTTCGATCACCTTGAAGAATCCTGATACTTGCAATACCTGATTCTCTCCTCTATTCTTATACCTATAACTTCTCAAAACTCAGACCCTGCATTTCTACGAAACACATGTCTAAAAACTGGAGAAGTCATAAGTAAACCGAATATAGTACAAAGACTAACCCCTCTGTCCTAATGGACACTGGACAACATACAATACTCTGTATAAGGCCCTTGAGTCTGATAACTCATTACCTGTGTGTCGTAGGTTGAAAACTGTACTTATTGTTAAGAAGAATTACACCGCTGTTTAATGCTCCTTACCTAACCATCCACTGATATAGGTAAATGTAATAGACATAATTTCAAAAAGGTATATCTCACTCTATAAAAATAGACGTACAGATATATCAATTTGAAATTGGTACATAACAACGGATATTCAAACCAAATATTTGCCATCCGGCAAATAACCTAGGTGACTTCCTCAAATATCACCAATTATAACGAATTCCGATATAATGAGAATAATCACCTAATTCCCAATAACTTACTCCCACTCATCATCTGTAAAACCATAAAGATGTGAGAATCGTACCTGGTAAATACATACCCTGGAGCAAGTGTCTAATTAGGAAATCAGTTTCTTTTAACAGTACACAGTGAAGATGAAACATTGAAATATTTCGTAGGGATGTCCGGGTATTCCTAGTAATGCCTCTTCCATTATCAGATTCACAACTGTAACCGTATATCTCTTTGCCATCTCCCCAAATCCCTTTATATGTCTTTAGTCATTACCTTCTGTACACCCCTTTAGGCCAAATGGTTTTCTTCCTTCCCTACCGTTCGGCACCAGCCTATGGTTTGGAAGAAGACTATCCAATAAGCATAATGGGTGTACTGTCCTAATCCTAGGAGCACTCGCAACCCGAGAGAAGGTAAAGATAAAAGACACCCGAATAAACCTTATTCCTATTTCTCCTGAACCAGAATCCATCCCCGAACTGGAACAAGTTCCTTTCGAGTTCGTATATAACCATACGATGGAGTATCCAATAAACTGTGGATCTTCGTAGTGATACAGAGTGTCCTGGAGAATTACAAAGGTGATTTAGGATTGGAGAAGAAATACTTGGATTGGTCGAGAATAGCAGTCGCAATTTACTTTGCCCTCTTACTAATCCTTTGATATGTCTTTACTTAATACCTTCTGTACACCATCGTTATGCTAATTGGTTTTCTTCATTCCCCACCATTCGGCACCAGCCTGAGGTTTGGAAGAAGACTAACCAATTGCGTAATAGGTGTACTATCTCCTAAACCAAGGAGTACTCGCAACCTGAGAGAAGGTAAAAGGAAAAGACAACTGAATAGTGTAAGTGCACGGCGGCGCCCCGGCCTCCATCCCGAGGCCAAATGCGGAAGCGATGGTTAACTTTAATTTTTCAAACCGGCACCACCGCGCACTAAAACCCGGATCGGGCCATTAACTAGTCCTAACTAACTACAAGATGGGAAGACAGATATACCGAGCGATCCGTGTCCTCCGGTCTTCTCGTCGTCGCCCAGATCTCTCGCTGAATGTCCGGTCTCCACCTCCTCGCCGGAAAGGGCACCACGTCGCTGGCTTCTTTTACGGGCTCCCACCTCAATACCGAGGCAACTCGGGCACGAAGCTGGCGAGTCGACGTGCCCATGATTTGCTATAGAATATAGTGTAGAATCATGTCTCATTTTGGGGTTGTGGAGGTTGCCTTATGGTGGAGGTAATGATATAAGCTTTTGGAGATGTTGTTGTGGGATTTTTTTCAACATGAAATGAACCAAAATCCCCCCACCAAAATGTTTGGACAGCCCCTATCGCTTTCTTGGCCGGCCATCAAGGTGAGAAAATAAGAAAAATGAGAGTGGCCAAATGAAATATGGATATCTCCAATAATCAAGAGAGAGAGAAAGATTATCATTCACAAAGAAATGATCATCATACAAAATCCAATACTCCACCACAACCATCATCAACAACCATGATTGCTCACCAAGTCAAGCAATCATGAACCAAGGAAAGTCAAGGGATGGTCCTCCATCATGATCCAACAATATGCAAAGACCCCCTTCCAAATTACTTATTTGCATAAATGCAAATAAGCCCTCCTCCACCAATCTTCGGCCAATGAAAGATACAAATGAAAATGGCCGAAACGGAAAGCAAACTGGAAACTCCAGAAAACTGGTCCTGTAATAAATTACAGGAAAACCCCGATACTGTGTATACACACCCGCATCTGTATTACGACCGAATACAAATGCAATGAGACAAAATCTACACTGTGCAATACTAGGATCCGGCTTAAACCAAAGCCCGCTAGTATAATCCGTCCGATCCTGATCCGTGCAATACCGCACGTATCTGATCGAACACTGCCATATCTCCATAAGGCCTCTACAGCGTTTCGCCCGAAAACTTGAGCAACTGAATGTGGGAGACTCTAAAGACTCGTCAACACCTTGGTTGTGGATTTAACCACTAGCACGTCAGAGGTATAAGCCAATACGTAACGGGCTACCAGATATTGACAAAAAGGGACGTCGATGAGCGAACTCATCCTGACACCCTACTGAGCCTGTCAGTGACAATATCCGTACAGTCCGGTCCGTTCGTCTATGAGCATCGCATAGCGGGCCTAGGGGGTTGGTAAAAGTCAGACCCCCAAAAGCGGTACAAGTCGTGTCGGAGTGTAGCCAAGAACACCCTGAGATACTACTGGAATACCTACCCGTAAATCTCATGCCTCGGCCAAGGGCTTCGTGTAATGGCTCTCCTAGACACAGCGCGACCTCACCCCCAATACCGGGAGAGACGAACCCCTGAAGATCCGCTCACTGCCTCCATGTGGCTCGGGACTGTACCCAACTAAAACCTATTTGCACGTCTCCTTTGAGCATGGTAGGATAGTAATCAAAGTACAGTGGGAACTCATACGAGACAAATGACGATCCTCAGGTTGATGAACTAACCTGTACACATGTTACCTGGGAACTGCTATCTGATGTCTGGTATAATCCCAACTAGCAGGTTCCCGGCGAGTCCTGTCCGGTGTACTCATAACCCAATGAGCACCTGTATACATCTTAGGTGAACCAACTGACACCAGTGCTTGTGAGACCGGCCACCGCCCCTCGCCGGGGTCTCGAATGTACACACTAGTCTACTCTGGAGTATCGATGCCCTGTCTCGAAACTCCCACGACTAAGGACCTTTTAAGGATGTGCTTATAGACCCCGGCTCCCACTTATATGATCGCCCTCATAGTGCTGGTGGTCAAGCAAGAATCCTAGGGGCTCTATCAACGTGTAATAGTGACATGTCAGGTCACCTAAAGCAGTACACGATGATAAAGATAAACCAGATAGCAAACTATCATCTCGGGTAAGACTGTCCTACCGAGATAGGTCATCCCTCAATCATTGCAATCACGTGCCTGTGATCCAATAATTGACTCTGAGGGCACTATCTCCAACAATCTCCCACTTGCACTCAAGGCTAATTATTGCGATGTCGCATACTCACAGCCCGTGTGATACTGAACACCCAATTCCTCTACTGGTCAGTCTCACAAAGCCTGTTTGCGAAACTATTGCGTTCGAGGAATAGCCTCAGTGAGTGGATCCGCTGTGGTGTTTCTTTCTATGTCTCTCTTTATCTCAAGTTTGTGTAGAAACCCATCTCCCGAAATGAGCAATACCTGTCTTAGAATATGTCTGGATATATGATGGGACCTAGCTCATAAGTGAACTCCAAATCCAAACTTCTTAGACTGTATCGTCAACTGAACTTAATCAGTATCCTGCGCCATGCCTCCCTCAATATTGCCTTGGACCACCTATCCAAAATACTGCGCCTCGTCAGAAGGAAAACTATAACTCTGACGACCTCCTTGTCGTCCAGGCCACCTTGGAAGCCTGGAATGATAACTGCCTCCCGAATGAGGCTATCGTTATCATATCCCTAGAACATCCACTTATGTTCTAAAACTGCTTCCGACTGTTTCTCCCGGATTGGATCAATGTCAACTTATTGCATCTATTGCAAGAACAACATCTGGTGTGGTACTTGACATCTCATGATTGACTCAATTGCCTGAGCAAGTGATCTGCCAATCAAGCACATCCCTCTCCCCTTTAGTCTGTAAGACAACTTTAGAGAGGGTGACTCCATCACCTGCAGGTACACTACCGTGCCAGGAGTCGTCCATTCTAAATACTCTTAGAATGCTTTCTAAGTACCCAGATTGGGAAACCATCCAAATCTAGATCTAAAACCATAGATCTAGTAACTAGTATGTCTGATATAATGTCCAAGTCCCATATGGAGAAACTACTGTGTGACGACCAAAGTATAACCGATTGTAGTATAGGAGTTTCTTTTCCTACTCTGTGTATGTCATCCAAATACCAGGATATCACACCCTACTACCTTCTCAACAGATCCATCCCCTATTCTGATGAAGTCAAACCTATGACTGTCACATCAGAAATTGATTATCTATCTCCGCTATATCTGCTTTAGTCTATAAATAGACATAAGCAACCTGTCCACCTATGCTTCCGCTGCTCCCACTGACTACGACAACCCTCTGGCAGAGTCATATACACGTACACTTCTAAAGCTAGTTTAGAATGACGCTATACTCATCCTCCCACCAGGTCTCGCAACCTGGAACAACAGCAATGGCAAGTGTGGGTAAACAAGAACTTCCCTGTCACCATCCTTGAGGCTACCGGAGTACCTCTCGGGTGCCTGAAGTTACCCACCTTATCTGTGGAGTTGCCAATGGAATGTCAAAACAGATTGAATCTTTAGGGTCCTTTCAAATCTTCAGTAATCGTTTGTGGTTCTGTAATCACTTCCAGTTCTACCATACTCCCACTACTGTTTTTCTGAAAAAATCCATTTTTAATAAAACTGTGGCGAGTCAAGAACAATATCACTATTGATCTTCCATATGGTAAAAAGTCAACCCTCGTCATAGCCTGGGTCAACCCACAAACAGCTATTACAGAAACGTGCCTTGAGTTATCCAGAGTCTGGTTTTAATCATAAGCCAGACAACTCCCCGTACCTTAACATCGTTAAGATATGAACTGTTCTATATCCAATATAGAACCAGAGGCACTGATTTAATTGAACCAGATTCAAATCATGCAGCTGTCTCCAGTGCATGTCAACTAAATGGAAAGAGGCCGATCAGCGTTACTCAACTTAGGAATGCTTCCAATTATAAGTAACCTGAAAGAGAAGTAAGTTCTCTTAATCACTACTATCAACAGAATACCATACTCAAGTATCTACATCTCCGATCACTTTGAAGAATCCGATACTTGCAATATCGGGTTCTCTACTTTATTCAAATACCTATAACATCTCAAAATTCGGACCCGTGTTTCTATGAAACACCTGTCTAAAAACTAGAGAAGTCATAAGTAAACCGAATATAGTACGAGAACCAACCCCTCTGTCCTGATGGACCCTGGACAACATACAATACTCTGCATAAGTCCCTTGAGTCTGATAACTCAATCCCTGTGTGTCGTAGGTTGAAAACTGTACTTATGGTTAAGAAGAATTACACCGCTGTTTAATACTCCTTACCTAACCATCCACTGATATAGGTAAATGTCATCGACATAATATCAAAAAGGTATATCTCACTCTATAAAAATAGATGTAAAGATATATCAATTTGAAATTGGTGCATAACAACGGATATTCAAAATCAAATATTTGCCGTCCGGCAAACAACCCAGGTGACTTCCTCAAATATCACTATTGCAACGAATCCCGATATAATGAGGATGATCACCCAATTCCCAATAACTTACTCCCACTCATCATCTGTAAAACCATACAGATGTGAGAATCATACCTGGTAAATACATACTCTCGAGCAAGTGTCTAACTGGGAAATCAGTTTTCCTTTAACAGTACACAGTGAAGCTGAAACATTGAAATGTTTCGATGGGGTATCCCGGTATTCCTAGTAATGCCTCTTCCAGATTCACGACTGTAACCGTATAGTTCTTTGCCACCTCTCCAAATCCCTTTATATGTCTTTAGTCATTACCTTCTGTACACCCCTTAGGCCAAATGGTTTTCTTCCTTCCCTACCGTTCGGCACCAGCCTATGGTTTGGAAGAAGACTATCCAGTAAGCATAATGGGTGAACTGTCCTAATCCTAGGAGCACCCGCAATGCGAGAGAAGGTGAAGATAAAAGACAACCGAATAAACCTTATTCCTATTTCTCCTGGACTAGAATCCATCCTGAACTGGAACAAGTTCCTTTCGAGTTCGTATATAACCATACGATGGAGTATCCAATAAACTGTGGATCTTCGTAGTGATACGAAGTGTCCTGGAGAAATACAAAGGTGAAGTGGGAGTGGTAATGAAATACCTGGTTTGGTCGTGAATAGCAGTCGCATTTTACTTTGCCCTCTTTCTAATCCCTTGCTTTGTCTTAACTTAATACCTTCTGCACACCATCGTTATGCTAATTGGTTTTCTTCATTCCCTACCGTTCGGCACCAGCCTAAGGTTTGGAAGAAGACTATCCAATTTGCGTAATAGGTGTACTATCTCCTAAACCAAGGAGTACTCGCAACCTGAGAGAAGGTAAAAGGAAAAGACAACTGAATAATCCTATCCGTTTTCTCTAGAACCGGAAACCATCCTCGAACAAATCCCTTCGAGTTTGTATATAACCATACGATGGTTTTATCCAATGGAAGTGGACGTTCGTAGTAATACAGGGTGTCCTGGAGAAAAGGGTAAAAGTAGGAGTGGCAATGAGGTTTGCAACTCTGACAATCCAAAAGCCAGTGTTCAAGAAGGTTCGGTTAATTTGGTCTCTGAGTCATAGTCTTAGGGTCGGGTCAATGGTCGCTGCCGAAGAGAGAGAGAAAAGAAACACTCAGCGTGCACTCTAACCTAGATCAGAATGGTTACCAATTTATCTAATCTGGAAACCTCCCACTGTAACCTCAAATTCTTCTCGAAACCCAAAAGACGAATTAGTCGGGATCACCCGAGGAGTAAACCAACTCATCAGTGGGAATCGGGATCCAACTATCATCGCATGATAACGTGACGGAATCTGCTCACGCTATCACACTCCAGAAGGTACGCGCATATCTGGCAAGTTTCAGTTCTTTTGAAACTCCCGATGTGGATTTTTTCCCCATGCTCTTATGACCTTGACTTTGGCCAACAAATCATAAGTCACATGTCAAGTTCTACCCGTTATTCTCCAGGTTAATTTGAGCTGACCCACACAAGCCCTTGACTTTGGCCAACAAGGCTATACGACTGCCCCAAACCAACGCATCTATCTATGTTGCATATGAATACCCAACAGCTACCAAACACTGTGCCTTGACTTTGGCCAACAAACACAGCTTGAATACTATTGACCACCCATATAAAACGACGGAGGGCTACGAATGGTTTCTGGCGAAAACCTTTAACGTAAAGAACTTGATATCGTTGAAGGAATGGATAGCTTTTAAAATATAGTGACGAAAACCATTGCTAAAGAGGTCACTCCCGGTGAAGGGATCTCGGCTCTTTCCCCGTAGAATGAGGTGCAGGATATTCCAACTGAATACCACGATGCAAAGCAAAAGTAATCGGCTATAGTGAAGTCATTGCCCTGACGCAAACTTTTTGTCCAAGGGGTCACTCCCGGTGAAGGGATCTCGGCCCTTGCCTCGTCGACTGAGGAGGAGGATATTCCAACTGAATACCACGATGCAAAAAAAAAGTGAACGTCCTTGCAATAACAGCTTTTTGAAAAATGTTCCAACAACATCAGATTAGGTTTGTTTTTAACTTGCATTGATCCGAATCTACGCAGTCCCATCAATTGATCACACCACAAAGAACGAAAATATATTGATGTACGTATATGCCATCCGCATTCGCCACTGGGTCCCGTCATTACCCGTTAGGTTAGCTAACTAACGACAGAGCGGGGACTGTACTAGCGCGGATGCAAAACATATACAACATCTACTAATATATATATCAATATATAATATTTCGCTCAAAGTGTGATAAAATGCAACATCACAGAAATGTACAGCAACACAGAACAATACAGATATCTGGGATCCCCGGGTTTCACAGAGCCACTACTGAAACCCGACGTTCCCCTGGTCGTGTGGATAGCCTGTGCAATGAAAACCTAGACCCCTACGGGCGCGGCAAGTTACCCGCCAAAACCTGAAGCGAGGCAGCCCCCTTCAGCACCGTGAATGGACCACCCAGTACTTCACGGAATCCGGTAACTTGGGCACCCCTCCTGGGTCAACCTGTACCCCCTACGAGTGCGGCGAATAGCCCGCCAATCCTAGAGTGAAGCCCCTCCGTCTCAATGCCATGAGATGCGGGCTTGTTGCCCTCTAGAACCCGGCTATCCATGCACCCCTCCGCGGGGTAATCCTAGTACAGAAAGTAAAATATACATACAACGGGTACATCGACCGCAACCTGGTCGTGCACCAAAATAATAATACAAACAGGCAGTGACAGCAGTCCACATGTCGGACGCTCGCCCCGTAATATCAAATATACATAATACAACAAAAACTGTACTAGCATTGCAACCAGGCTATCCCCCACGACTGATCCGCAACATCACAGCAATACACAGAACATCAACGTGAAAGTCACGTTCGCAAATCCGTCTAACCGGACTATAGCAGTTAGACAGGATTTACCGATCAAGTGACATTCACGGTCGTAGATATAATGTAAATACTGTGAACTAATGTGTTTAAAATATCCGATCGATCAAATTTTATCAAATGGGCCCCAAATCTTTACTGTAGCACTTAAAGAAATTCTAGGCCCAAAATTAATATTCCAAAACCCCTATTTTCAGCCCAAAAGCATTCTGTAAAATTTTGGGGGACTGAACAGTCCAAGTCGCGGCGGAACCGCGGCCCAAGCATAGCTTTGGTCGCGGCGGAACCGCGGCCCAAGCATAGCTTTGGCCGCGGTTCCGCGTTGGTTTGGACTGTTCACGAGCCTAAATTTTCACAGAACTCTTAGAAATCCCTGTGCATCATTCTGCGACACCGTGAAAAAATTTTCGAGCCAGAAAAAAATCGACAGAAAACTGATGCAAAGAAAACGCGGATTTTGGAATTTTTTTTGTTCGATCGGAAATGTAAACACATTAGACAAAGCTACACTATGTTAATGGCGAGGCTCTGATACCACTGTAAGTGCACGGCGGCGCCCCGGCCTCCATCCCGAGGCCAAATGCGGAAGCGATGGTTAACTTTAATTTTTCAAACCGGCACCACCGCGCACTAAAACCCGGATCGGGCGATTAACTAGTCCTAGCTAACTACAAGATGGGGAAGAGAGATATACCGAGCGATCCGTGTCCTCCGGTCTTCTCGTCGTCGTCCCGATCTCCCGCGGAATGTCCGGTCTCCACCTCCTCGCCGGAAAGGGCACCACGTCGCCGGCTTCTTTTACGGGCTCCCACCTCTATACCGAGGCAAATCGGCACGAAGCTGGCGAGTCGACGTTTCCAAGATTTGCTGTAGAATATAGTGTAAAATCATGTCTCATTTTGGGGTTATGGAGGTTGACTTATGGTGGAGGTAATGATATAAGCTTTTGGAGATGGTGTTGTGGGATTTTTTTCAACATGAAATGAACCAAAATCCCCCCACCAAAATGTTTGGACAGCCCCTATAGCTTTCTTGCCGGCCATCAAGGTGAGAAAATAAGAAAAATGAGAGTGGCCAAATGAAATATGGATATCTCCAATAATCAAGAGAGAGAAAAAGATTATCATTCACAAAAGAAATGATCATCAAACAAAATCCAATACTCCACCACAACCATCATCAACAACCATGATTGCTCACCAAGTCAAGCAATCATGAACCAAGGAAAGTCAAGGGATGGTTCTCCATCATGATCCAACTGTAGCGTCTTGAAAAGTCGTTTTGGTGTTTTCTTGAAATTCGGTGAAAATTCGGTATTTTTCCGAAAACCGTCTTTCTCGATATTTTGCAGTTTAGGGCTAATTATACCTAAAAAGGATAGGTAATTTCTTGTTTTTAGTAGCTAATGAGTTATTTATGAAATTTTGGTCATTTAAAAATTTTTCCCTATTTTTCAATTTTTTAATATTATTTTAAGCCGGTAAGAAAATACATTAAATAAGCGATAAATACAAATTTTTCCGGGCTAATTTTAATCTCTAAAATTATGATAATTATAATCTAGTGATAACATGAATTTTTAGTAATTTATTTTGATTTTTAACAAATTTTTGTGATTTGAAACGAATTTATTGAATTTTGAGCTAAAACTTGCAATTTTTGAGTTGTAGGGGGCCTTTTTGCATAAAATTTCTTTTGTAAAACCCCTCTCTATTTTTCCTCAGCCCTAGGACAGCCCCACCTTGTGTGAGACCAGAAATTTCTGGCCTCTCTCTTCTTGGTTTCTTTCTTGAGTTAATTTGATAGTTTATGGTATTATTTTAATTAAAATGGATAATGTATGATACATTGACTTTTGTGGACTTGACCATGACTTTCCCCACTTGCCCACACCCTCCCCCATACCTCATTCTGGCCGAAATTCCTGCACACCATCTTCTTCCTCTCTTTTCTTTTCATTTTTCTTCAATTTCTTCAAGAAATACATCAAAATCCATGATTTAATTCAAAAATCCAAACAAAAATCCTTATGCTATCATTATCCTTAGCCATTCTTGCTTGGACCTTGGTGTTGAGGCCATCAATTGGAGCAAATTTTCTTGCTTGATCCATAGATCAAGAGGTATAATTCTCATCAAGTTGCTTTCTTTTGCTAAAAATTCCTTTAATTGCATGGTTAATGTGTTGTAATTAGTGGGTGTGGATTGCTTGTAGTGTGCTTGGGTGAGTATGCTTTATTGTAGTCGTTTTGTCGCAAATCGGCGATTTTTGCACCGATTTTTGGAATGTATATGCTTACTAGATTTTTATATAAATTATGTGATGGACTATTTTTGATATCTTGATGATTGTAATGGCTTGTCCTTCGACTTTTAGGATGCGTGAGTGCGGTTTTTGGGTAGTCGGGTTTTAGTTTTGCCGGGTGACCCAAATCGGCGTTTTTGGCAGTTTTTGCGATTTTCGCGTGTGTTCCGCGCACTTTGTGCACGTTGTACCTAGCTAGCGAACTTTAGTAGTTTCGTTGGGGTTTGCGTCGTTCTTGATATGTAACCTTATAATTGGTAATGATGTAAATTCCAGGTTCGGTCGCGGAAACGTCAGACGCGGCGCGAAAGGGAAAGGCGGTGATTGGACACAGCTAGCCAGGGATCCCGGTGAGTAGATTTAACATCTACGGGGGACGATCGTTTGGATGGCGCAAGTCGCCCGATAGATTTAGTAAACTGGAAAATAGTAAATTGGATAACCACTTGTGACATTAGAATAATATTACTGGCATGATAATTGCTGCAATTAGATCAATATGTTATACCCATATACGCAAACTCAATTGTAGGACACATGCACCATTACCAGGTTTTTATATGCAGCACGAGCACTATTCATGTTTACACACACACCCTGGTAATTGCCATGCCACCACACTAGATAACTTTTAAATTGAAACCTTTTACTAATTGATACTTAAACTGGTACTATTACCTTTAATTCCTTAAAAATGAAACCGTAGTATTGCTAATTCATGTGCATGTACTTCATCATATTAATTGTTCATGCTTAATATATTAATCACACATCACAACTTGATTATTGATATCATACGCATTCATTATCATTGATATATGCACTTATGTGGATTTCTGGAGATTTTATGATATTGCTGGATTTCGGGGGAAAGCCGCAAAATTTCTAAACTTATTATATTTTTTAAAATATGTAAAATTGCGGTTTTCTAGTGATGTAAGTGTCGTCCACCATGAGTTTGCTGTGGATTTGGAAATCCGTGTCGAGGAGTGGAGGAACCGGCACGGGTACATGGTGGGCCCGGTAAGGTACCCCGGGGCAAGAGGAATGTGGTGATGACGTTGAGCCTGGCAGGGGACAGATTACCTACCGGTGACTGTTTGGGACGGCGGATATCCAGAGGATACCGACCGTGGCCACTAGATGATGAGATATTGATATTTGAGATGGGTCAGCCGGACGGCTGAGGCCAGAGATACATTTATGAGGTTTGAGACAGCTTTTAGGTGTCGTTGCTGGACACCGGTTCTCGTCGATTCTTTGATATTATGCTGGCATTCTAAAAGAGTTTCAAAAACAAAAAGAGATAAAAATATTTATATATATATATACTATTGAGACCTCAGATACTCATGTTGCATACATATTCGTACACTGATGCTGTATAATACCTGCTAGTATATCCATATTGCATACATACTTGCCATTATGTCCTGCCTTACCAGTATTATAGATGCTAGGATGCTTGTGTGCATGCATATGATAGCCTTTGTAGATGTTCTTTATTACTCACGAGTTGGCAACTCACCCCCGTTGTGCCATAGCCTGTTGCAGGTCCGCTCCGTCAGTTCAGTAGCGGCGGGTGCGCTTGCTTCTTTTGCCTCTTTTGCCTGGACTCGAGATTTGCTCATAGGTGGGTTATGTTAATATTTTTGTACCACCTTGTATATTATTTGCATCTAGTGTACTCCATCTACTGTTTCTACCAGATTATTGTATATTGACCTAGAGATGAGACTGTGAGGTTTGTGGATTTTATGCTGTATTTTGGGGGTCGAGCTCACTTGAGCCGACATGCTACTTTTTCATGCTTCCTTATGCTTTATTATGATTATTATGCTTGCTGTCATTTACATTGCGTGGGATTTGTGACCGCCTTATGGCGAAGAGCTAGCTCCCGCTTGGGGATGCCCTATTTTGTTGGATTCATGTATATATTTTGTTGTACCCATTTTTGGGGGTCAGTATTTACAAAGGAGACTCTGCCGAAATTTTCGGGAAAAATTGGTATTGTTTTTAAAAAGGGTTTTACATGACTTATTTGATAACTCGCTTTCAATTGATTGGGTTTTCTTCACTCTTTTGCTTAATTGGTTTTGTTTTCTGGGCTTTGGCTTACTTATTTTACGGACGTCTTTAGACGTTTCGTAAACTTAAGTGCCAGTCACGTTCCGTACCCTGCGGGTCGTGACAATCCAACAATATGCAAAGACCCCCTTCCAAATTGCTTATTTGCATAAATGCAAATAAGCCCTCCTCCACCAATCTTCGGCCAATGAAAGATACAAATGAAAATGGCAGAAACAGAAAACAAACTTGCAACTCCAGAAAACTGGTCCTGTAATAAATTACAGGAAAACCCCGATACTGTGTATACACACCCGCATCTGTATTACGACCGAATACAAATGTAATGAGACAAAATCTACACTGTGCAATACTAGGATCCGGCTTAAACCAAAGCCCGCTAGTATAATCCGTCCGATCCTGATCCATGCAATACCGCACGTATCTGATCGAACCCTGCCATATCTCCATACGGCCTCTACAGCGTTTCGCCCGAAAACTTGAGCAACTGAATGTGGGGGACTCTAAAGACTCGTCAACACCTTGGTTGTGGATTTAACCACTAGCACGTTAGAGGTATAAGCCAATACGTAACGGGCTACCAGGTATTGACAAAAAGGGTTATCGATGAGCAAACTCATCCTAACACCCTACTGAGCCTGTCAGTGACAATATCCGTACAGTCCGGTCCGTTCGTCTATGAGCATTGCATGGTGGGCCTAGGGGGTTGGTAAAAGTCAGACCCCCAAAAGCGGTACAAGTCGTGTCGGAGTGTAGCCCAGAACACCCTGAGATACTACTGGAATACCTACCAGTAAATCTCCTGCCTCGGCCGAGGGCTTCGTGTAATGGCTCTCCTAGACACAACGTGACCTCACCCACAATACCGGGAGAGACAAACCCCTGAAGATCCGCTCACTGCCTCCATGTGGCTCGGGACTGTACCCAACTAAAACCTGTTTGCACGTCTCCTTTGAGCGTGGTAGGGTAGTAATCAAAGTACAGTGGGAACTCACACGAGACAAATGACGATCCTCAGGTTGATGAACTAACCTGTACATATGTTACCTGGGAACTGCTATCTGACATCTGGTATAATCCCAACTAGCAGGTTCCCGGCGAGTCCTGTCCGATGTACTCATAACCCGATGAGCACCTGTATACATCTTAGGTGAACCAACTGACACCAGTGGCTTGTGAGACCGGCCACCGCCCCTCGTCGGGGTCTCGAATGTACACACTATTCTACACTGGAGTATCGATGCCCAGTCTCGAAACTCCCACGACTAGGGACCTTTTAAGGATGTGCTTATAGACCCCATCTCCCACTTATATGATCGCCCTCATACTGCTGGTGGTCAAGCAAGAATCCTAGGGGATCTATCAACGTGTAATAGCGACATGTCAGGTCACCTAAAGCAGTATACGATGATAAAGATAAACCAGATAGCATACTATCATCTCGAGTAAGACTGTCCTATCGGGATAGGTCCTCCCTCAATCATTGCAATCACGTGCCTGTGATCCAATAATTGACTCTGAGGGCACTATCTCCAACAAATAGTCCTATTCGTTTTCTCCAGAACCGGAAACCATCCTCGAATAAATTCCTTCGAGTTCGTATATAACCATACGATGGTTTTATCCAATGGAAGTGGACGTTCATAGTAATACGGGGTGTTCTGGAGAAAAGGGTAAAAGTAGGAGTGGCAAAGAGGTTTGCAACTCTGACAATCCAAAAGCCAGTATTTTAAGAAGGTTCGGTTAATTTGGTCACTGAGTCATAATCAAGGGTCGGGTCATGGTCGCTGCCAAAGAGAGAGAGAAAAGAAACACTCAGCATGCACTCTAACCTAGATCAGAATGGTTACTAATTTATCTAATCAGGAAACCTCCCACTGTAACATCAAATTCTCCTCCAAACCTGAAAGAAGAATTAGTCGGGATCACCCGAGGAGTAAACCAACTTATCAGTGGGAATCGGGATCCAACTATCATCGCATGATAACGTGATGGAATCCGCTCACGTTATCACACTCCAGAAGGTATGCGCATATCTGGCAAGTTTCAGTTTCTTTTGAAACTCCCGATGTGATTTTTACCCCATGCTCTTATGACCTTGACTTTGGCCAACAAATCATAAGTCACATGTCAAGTTCTACCCGTCATTCTCCTGGTTAATTTGAACCCACCCATACCTACCCTTGACTTTGGCCAACAAGGCAGTACGACTTTCCCAAACCAACGCATCTATCTATGCTGCATAAGAATACCCAATAGCTACCAATCACTGTGCCTTGACTTTGGCCAACAAACACAGCTTGAATACTTATTCACTATCCATATGAAACGACGGAGGGCTATGAATGGTTTCTGGCGAAAACCTTTAACGTAATGAACTTGATATCGTTGAAGGAACCGGATAGCTTTTTAAAAATATAGTGACGAAAACCTTTGATAAAGAGGACACTCCCGGTGAAGGGAGCTCGGCTCTTTCCCCGTAGAATGAGGTGCAGGATATTCCAACTGAATACCACGATGCAAAGAAAAAGTAATTGGCTATAGTGAAGTTATTGCCCTGACGCAAACTTCTGTCCAAGGGGTCACTCCCGGTGAAGGGATCTCGGCCCTTGCCTCGTCGACTGAAGTGCGGGATATTCCAACTGAATACCACTGTGCAAAACAAAAGAGAACGCCCTTGCAATAACAGCTTTTTGAAAAGTGTTCCAACATCAGAATAGGTTTTTTAGCTTGCATTGATTCGAATCAATGCAGTCCCATCAATTGATCACACCAATAAAGAACGAAAATAATGATGTACGTATATGCCATCCGCATTCGCCACTGGGTCCCGTCATTACCCATTAGGTTACTTAACTAACGACAGAGCGGGGACTGGACTAGAGCGGATGCAAAACATATACAACATCTACTAGTATATATATATCAATATATAAAATTCGCTCAAAGAGTGATAAAATGCAACATCACAGAAATGTAATAAGCATCACAGAACAATACAGATATCTGGGATCTCCGGGTTTCATAGAGCCGCTACTGAAACCCGATGTTCCCCTGGTCGTGTGGATAGCCTGTGCAATGAAATCCTAGACCCCTACAGGCGCGGCAAGTTACCAGCCAAAACCTGAAGCGAGGCAGCCCCCTTTAGTAATGTGAATGGACCACCCAGCACATCACGGAATCCGGTAACTTGGACACCCCACCTTGGGTCAACCTGTACCCCCTACGAGTGCGGCGAATAGCCCGCCAATTCTAGAGTAAAGCCCCCTCCGTCTCAACGCCATGAGATGCGGGCCCGTTGCCCTCTAGGGCCCGGCTATCCGTGCACCCCACCGCGGGGTAATCCTAGTACAGAAAGTAAAATATACAACGGGTACATGACCTCAGCCTGGTCGTGCCCCAAAAGAATAATATACAAACAGGCAGTAACGGCAGCCCACATGTCAAATGCTCACCCCGCAATATCAAATGTACATAAACAACCAAACTGTACTACCATTGCATCCAGGCTATCCCCCACGACCAATCCGCAATATCACAGCACAACACAGAACATCAACGTGAATGTTGTTAGTTATATGTATGCCCTAGAGGCCATTACTGTACATAGGATGTATATTGTAGTGGATGCTGGGACGTATATAGGGAGGACTTTCTTGCTCGACATGATAGTATGCTATCTGGTTGAACTTTACCTTAACGTATATACTGATTGTCTCTCTGTTATATGTTGGTAAAGCCCTTAGGATGTGTGCTTAACTACCTGGACTATGATGCGGATCATACTAGTGGGGACATGGTAGTCCATAAGTACATCCTTCAAAGTCCCTAGTCGAGGGTGTATCGAGACGGGGCATCGATATACCAGAGTAGACTAGCGTATACCTTCTCGACCCATACAGATGGGCGATGGATGATCCTATATCCATCGGTGTTTGACATCAGAGATGATATACGGGTGCTCAGTAGAGACTGGGTACACTGGACGGACTCGCCGAGAACTCCCAGATGGTATTATACCTCACGTCAGATGGCAGTTCTCTGGTGACACTGGTACAGAGTAGTCTGTTGACGCGAGATCGTCATAGAGTCTTGTGTGGTTCCCACTGTGCTTTGATTTCCATCTTACCACGTCCAAGAGGGCGTGCAAAACGGTGGTTTTTGGGTACAGTCCCGAGTCACATGGAGGCAATGAGCGATAGGAGGGGATTCGTCTCTCCCGGAATAGGGGGTTGATGTTGCGCTGTGTTCGATTGGCTATAACAGGAAATCCCTGGCCAGGGTTGCTGAGATTTACTGGTATGTGTTACCAGTAGTTTCTCGAACAGTTATAGACCTCATATCGACACGACTTATCGAGCTATTGGGGTCTGACGTTTACCACCCCTAGGCAAGATATGCGACATATCAGACGATCAGACCGGACTGAACGGTAGTGTTACTGGTTGGATTCACTGGAGTGTGAGCGGGCTTGCTCGTCGATCTTCAGATCGCTCAATACCCGGGTGGCCGTTACGTTTAGCAGACCGCTTGCGGCTTGTGGATGTTTGATATGATCATCATCCGCTGCCGGCGTATTGACGAGTCTTTAGAGTCCTACACAGAGGTTTCCTGGCTCAAGCGAAACGAAATAGGAGCGCATATGAGATATGTGCGGGACCGAGAATAATGCGTGTATGTGATACCGTATTCCATTCTCGCGATGAATGTGTCGAATGGTTGTATGTGATATAACCTATTTATCGAATCAAGGATTGATTCGATAAGCCGATACATTGTATACTAGTCGGTTGTGTGCGACATGACCGGATCATTGAATCAAGTGTTGATTTAATGATTTAATGCATAATTATATATTTGATATATTACTTTGCATTAACTAGTATTGGTTCACTTAAGATGGATTTTCTCACTCGGATGTGCGCATTGTATATGCGATATACTTTTGTGCACTTGTATGTATCATGTTTGATGATGCATGCTAACTTGTGTTTTGTGTAAAGTTTAAACCATGGTTATGTAATGGTTAGGGTTTTCATTTTCATATCTATTTATTTATTTGTTTACTCATTATTGGAAAATGATAAGCATAATGCAAAATGGTGGCTTTATTTGGAAGCTTGTTGAAGCTTCATGAAGACTTTGACTTTAGCAACCATTTTGTCTCATGCTTAACCCTAACCATCCCATTTAACCATGATTGATTCTCTACACATTACCATGGTTAGTGTTATGATAAGAATGGATTATTCTTTTCTTTTTTAATTAATCTTATCATAATTCTTTCTTCTTCTTCTTCATCTTCTTCCATGAAGAAACCTCCACTTCATCAATGGGGATTGATGAAGATGAGTGAGAAATCCAATTCTAAAGTGAACCCAACTCCTATTTCTTCATCCTCTACCTCTTGCCAAGTAGTAGAGTGTGTTTACTTCACAAGTTTCTTGACTTGGTGAAGTCGGAGCTTGATTTAGCGATGCCTCGACGTAGATCATCTTCGGCATGGACATCGACGACCTAGCTTGCCCATTCTCCGACGAAGCCGACGCTAGAGCCCGGATTTGATTTGGACAACGGAAAGGACTTCGTTGCGGAGCTATGGAGGTGGAGCACCGGATCTACAAAGGTTGTATTTCCGTATTCCCTTAGTTAAGTGTTAACTAGTTATCTTTTCGCCTAGTTTTCTAGCAAACGATCCGTAGTCGGGTTTCTCGGCACCGTTAAAATTTTAATTTGGCATGATCGATGCCTTGTGAGACCTCATTAGGGTGCCTAGGAACCCTACAGTGGTATCAGAGCCTAGCTAGAGCCTTAGGCGAAGTCTAGACGGATTTTGAAGTCCGAACGACCCGAAACCCCAACCGGAAATTGCTCTCTGGAAATTTTCTAAAATCTGGGATTTTTCCAAATTAAAAATTGCTAAAAAATTCAGCAGGGAAATCTAAGAATTATGATGCAAAAATTATTTCATGAACAGTAATTTTAGCGGCGGATCCGCGGCAGAAGCATGGCTTCTGCGGCGGATCAGCGGCCCATTGATGACGTCAGCCCTGTTTCTTTACACAGTAATTCCTAGTTCAAAGAGCTGAGTTTTCTGGGAATTTTTAATATTTATTCAAGAGTTGAATTTTCTGCAGTTGTTTTGGGGATTCGGTGTTTCGATCGGAGTATCAAATTTTGTCTATGTGGCTTTCCGGATAAATTTTTAGAATATGTTAAAAAGTTCGACCGGATATAAATACCCAACTTTTCCCCTGTCGGGAAATTTCCAAGTGTTGGATTTTTCCGTAGTTTAACGACGTTCTAAGTAGTGCAAGTAACGCGATGGACCCTCTAGAAGACAACAAACCTTAACTCGATTATGTGACCGTCTTGAACTGCCCTTTGAACCTTCGGGTTTGGGGCAGTACGGCGTGCCACATGTGAGGCGTTGGCTTGACCCTTCTACGGCTGGACCGTTGGTACTGAGGCACGAACTGAATGTTTTTAGACTTATTTCATGTGTTGATCTGTATTGGGAAAACTTGGGTGTTCGAATGTTCAATCGGAAAGTTTAACATTTTCTGTTTATCTGGAATGTGATACAACAATTGGAATTCACTCATGTTATGAGATAACTGAATGAATGTTATAAACATAGCAGTTTAGTCTCACAATGATCGGTTGCCACGGAATTTTGATGTGATCAAAAGTCCGTCGCAATCACGTAGCGTACGCGGATACTCGCCGGGTAAACTTAATAGACAGCCTCACTCCATAGCCCCGACCAAGTGACTGTAGGAGAACCCCGTCGCCGAAAGCATCCTTTCGGGTGCTCCCGGTAGCGGTGTTCCGCCTTGGTGCACTTCGTCGACGGTATCGGGGGTGCGGCCGCCTACTAAAGTTTGCGAAGAGCATTCGATCAGGATGTCGGGAATCTTGTTGAATTGCCCGACTTGATATTGAAAAGTGTTTTCGATAATGAGACTAAAATGCGGGGTTTATAATTGTTAGGCATGCGATGTCGAAGGAATTCATTTGATTAGGCATGCGATGTCTATGCAGGTTGCGGATTCCAACTGTTGTAGTTTTACACTTTCTTTTCTGTGACCGTAAGTGTAATATGTGATATCGCCGGTTTCGTTGCTATATGTCAACGACAATTGGGATGCACATATTTACTTACGTTGATGACATGTGATGTTATGTGTTGCTGGATATGTTATATTGGATCGTCGTGTTTGAATAGCCGGGGGTTTTTATGTGAGATGAGTGTTTTTCATTTTAATTCATGTAAAAACTTGTATGTAATATTCTTTTATTGGGGCGCTTCCAGGTTGCGGAAGTTGTCACCGTTGATGTATATTATTTACTTTTCCGCACTAGGATAGACCCAAGGAGGGGAGCACAAGTAACCGGGTTCTGGAGTCCAGTGGGAGACCAACTCGAGGAGTCGAGTCCGGGTCTCTTAACTCTAGAATTGGTAGGGTTGCTTGCCGCTCTCGTAGGGGTCTAGGGGTGTGGGTTTGGCTATTCATCACGACCGTGGAATCCGTGTTTTATACTGGCTCGTATTGAAAACACGGACGTCCTAGTATATCCAATATTTCATATGTTTCTTCTGCTGCGATATCTGTGATGTGATCATGTGATGTTCTATGATAGATACAGTATTTAGTATATATGATATATTATATAGACGTTACTTATGTTTTACACCCGTGCTAGCCCTGCCCTGCTCTGCCGTTAGTTACCTAACCTAACGGTGCACGAGGGGACATCGAGGCGAATGCGGATGGCATAAGTGTACGTCGTATTTATCTGTGATGTTTAGGTTATTTAAATGATGGGACTTCATTAATGAGATTAATGAAAGAAAAGAAACCTAAAATGTTGTAGAATCGAATTTCAAAATAAAACAGGTAGCTACAGTTCTTGCTTTGCACAGCGGTATATGTGATATATCCTGCACCTTATTCGATGAGGAAAGGACCGAGATCCCTTCACCGGGAGTGACTCCTTTAGCAATAACTGGCAAATGCTACACACTCGGTTTGTCATTTGATTGCTTTTAAGAGTTTTTGCTTTGCACAGTGATATATACGATATATCCCGCACATCATTCGACGAGGAAAGGACCGACGATCCCTTCACCGGGAATGACTCCTTTAGCAAAACTAGAAAAGCCTCAAAAACACTCCATTTCAAAATTCATTTGATTCTACAACGATATCAAGTTCATTACGCAATAGGTTTTCAGAAAAACCTGTCGTAGCCCTCCGTCATTTCAGATATGTACTAGTTAGTATTCGTGCTGCGGTAGTTTGGCATTCGTCAAGGCATAGTGTACGGTAGCTAACTAGTATTTATCTGCTTGAGCATATGATGCGATTGGATTAGGGTATTTGTACGGCGTTGTTTGGCATTCGTCAAGGGTCGTGCGGGTGGGTTTAATTCGATCAAGAAATGTACGGGTTGAACTTGACTAGTGGACTATGGGTTGTTTGGCATTCGTCAAGGTCATAGCGAGCTAGGGGCAAAATATTATCGGGAATTTCAAGTGTTGAAATTTGCAATGAGATTGCATACCTTCTATGAGATAGTTGGATCCCGATACCCGCTGCGAGTAAGAGTTACTCCTGGGAGATTTTTATACATTACAAATTAGCCGATCAAGTAGGTGTCTAGAAAGGTGTCAACGGGGTTACGCCTTTGGGAAAACGAGGTTTACATTAATTAGGTTCGTGCGAAAGCACGGGGGACCTCCCTCAAAGTACCGACACTGGCCTGGCTGAAAGATTGGCGAACTTGTAGTGTGTAATTAATCCCGGCTAGTCTTTCCTTTTAGGGTTTGAAGGAAGATTTGATAAAAAGCAGTGGGAGCCATCCTGATTAGATAAAATAATAACCAATCTATTCTTGACAGAGCGCACGCTGAGTGTTTTCTTCTCTCTCTCCTGGTAGCGACCATATCACGCCTTAATCAAGATAATTAAACGGAAAATTGACCGAACCCGCTTGTTATACTGAGCTGGGGAACGTTGGTCCCGCTCCAACTTATAATTGTTATAAGACAGAGCAGGAAATTAGGGATTACCAGAATTCCCGTGCCACCCAAACGAAGAGAGTGCATGCTGATGCATCATCTTCGGGTGTGTTCATTACAAAGAACTGTTTCTCTGTATCCTTTACGTCCTGGGTATGTGATACCGGATCAGGATCCCAGATATGTAATCTGTTACATAGGGCTGCAGAAAGGTAGAGAACTGAGAACGGGTG
This sequence comes from Agapanthus africanus, assembly GCA_030015575.1. Taxonomy (NCBI): domain Eukaryota; kingdom Viridiplantae; phylum Streptophyta; class Magnoliopsida; order Asparagales; family Amaryllidaceae; genus Agapanthus; species Agapanthus africanus. The sequence goes on from JASDDO010000019.1 coordinate 610,565,416, forward strand.
ATAAGTTTCATGAGACAGAAAACGGGGCAAGTGTTGCAGCCAAGTCTGTTGGTCACTGTCACCCTGTATTACCAATACATTGATTCTGAACGAATGTTATTAGATACCGAACCTGATATACAAAATCATATCAGTCTCTTTATTAGTAAAGAAATGATAAAATTTTGTATTGTTGGATAATGTTTTGGACATTTCTATATCAAAAGTTGATCGGTTCAGGCACGTTATCTAAAAGCATTAATGTTCTAAATCAAATTACAGTTCTTAGTATACGGAACACACACAAGAGGAAGAGTTCAGAAATGAACGAATCCTTCTTGAGGCATTGTAGACTAGGTCATATCAATACGACCCGACTAGCTAAAGTTACATGAAGATGCATATTTAAATCAGTTTGAATCTACATCTTGTGAAACTTGTCAGTCATGTCACAAAGATATAATGACACTAGCTCTGTTTATTGGAAACAGAGAAAGAGTTAGTGAACTCTTGGGATGATACATGTTGATGTATGTTAGGTCCCCTGTCTACATATGCCAGGACTGGTTCTTTCTACTTCATTACATTCTCTGATAATCTCTCGAGATTCAGACGTATGTTCCTGTTGAAACACAAGTCTGAACCTTTTGAGATATTCACAGAATATAAGTTAGAAGTAGAGAACCAATAAGGGTACAAGTATTATATCCTTTGATGTGATCAGGGAGGAGAATACTTGAGCACGGAATTCCTGGACTATTCTAAAGGAGAATGAGATTCTCTCTCAGCATTACTCCTCCGTATACACCATAGCACGATGGTATATCGGGGTGGAGAAATTACACCCTATGTGATAAGGTGTGCTCTATGATGAGTAATACTGAGTTACCTTTTTCCATTTGGGAGTTATGCACTTATGAAGTTGCATACCTATTGAATAGGGTTCCAATCAAATCAGTTGCCTACCATTTCATATGTGATATGGAAAGGGGAGAGCCCATGTCTTAAGCTAGTTAAGATTTGGGGTTGTCCAGCCTATGTCTGAAAAACAAAATCCGGACAAGCTCGAGGCAAGATCTGTTATGTAGAACTGGAAAGGTTCCATCTATACAAACTGCAGCTGATGATTTGAAAGAACCAAAGGATTCAATAGTAACCAACGAACCTCAGCCTCTCCGCCGATCTGGTAGGGTTCCTCACTCACCTGAGAGATATTTCGATTTCTCTATGACAGTGGGAGCGAGGATTGCATCATAAGATGATGACCCAACTAGTTTCGAGCTGGCCATCAGGGGTAAGACTCTGTAAGAATGGCTGGATGCTTAGTGATCTGAGATGGAATCCTTATACACCAACAAAGTATGGACTTTGGTTGCTATATCTGAAGGGTTAAATCCCCATCAGGAGCAAGTATATCTTGAGAAGATTACTTGGTGTACATGGAAAAGTTGAGACTTTCAAAGCAAGACTTGTTAAGGGTTTGCATCATTGACCAGGTGTGGATCATGATGAAACCTTTTCAAGTGACTATGCTTAAGTCCATCCAGATCCTACTTGCCACGGCTACATACCATGACTGCGATATCTGGTGGTTGGGTGTCTTGACTGCTTTTCTAAATGATGATTTAGAAGAGAGCGTCTATAAGTACACAGCCAGAGGGCTTCGTAGACAGTGGGAGCAGCGGAAACGTGTGCAAGATGCTTTATAGGATAAAGCAGGCATCGCGGAGTTGGAATATCTGTTTTGATGAAGCGGTCAAAGAGTTTGACATCATCAAAATGGTAGATGAACCTTGTATAAAAAAAAAGGTAGTAGGGAGTATGGTGACGATCCTCATAGAGTACGTGGATAACATACTCTTGATAGGGAAGGAGTTTCCTATGCTACGCTCGATCAATATCCGCTTATCACAATGATTCTCCATATAGGATCAAAGTGATACCTACTAAATCCTGGATTTTGGATCTATGAGATAGATCTAATTGGATGTTAGGATTCTTACTAGTTGTAGTGAGATGGTATCAATCGATCCTGGGGAGAATCACTGGAATAGTTCCAGGGTGATAAAGACGACTGAATGTCAATCACAGGCATTGTCTTTACCCTCAGTAAAAGGGACGGTATGTTGGAAGAGTTCCAAGCTAGATACCGTGGCATACTAGACGATAAAGGCAGAATACATCGCTACTTAAGATGCTACCAAAGAGGCTGTTTGGGTGTATATAGGTTCATGAGATGAACTATGTTCCTACCATTGTGTGACAATGGAGTTGTGGCTTATGCCAAGGAACGCCGGTCCCATCAGTGATCCAGACATATTCTAAGGCAGTATCACTTGATCATGGAGATGGTTGATCTCCAGGGTGATCGAGGTTTGGAAAGTAGACTCAGAGGACAACACAGCGGATCCACTCACAAAGGCCTGTTCCCAGAGAGAGACTTTTATGGGATGGTTGAGTATGAGATACTGCAGCCACTGCTATCAGATGGCCCTAGTGCAAGTGGGAGATTGTTAGTTATATGTATGCCCTAGAGGCCATTACTGTACATAGGATGTATATTGTAGTGGATGCTGGGACGTATATAGGGAGGACTTTCTTGCTCGACATGATAGTATGCTATCTGGTTGAACTTTACCTTAACGTATATACTGATTGTCTCTCTGTTACATGTTGGTAAAGCCCTTAGGATGTGTGCTTGACTACCTGGACTATGATGCGGATCATACTAGTGGGGACATGGTAGTCCATAAGTACATCCTTCAAAGTCCCTAGTCGAGGGTGTATCGAGACGGGGCATCGATATACCAGAGTAGACTAGCGTATACCTTCTCGACCCATACAAATGGGCGATGGATGATCCCATATACATCGGTGTTTGACATCAGAGATGATATACGGGTGCTCAGTAGAGACTGGGTACACTGGACGGACTCGCCGAGAACTCCCAGATGGTATTATACCTCACGTCAGATGGCAGTTCTCTGGTGACACTGGTACAGAGTAGTCTGTTGACCCGAGATCGTCATAGAGTCTTGTGTGGTTCCCACTGTGCTTTGATTTCCATCTTACCACGTCCAAGAGGGCGTGCAAAACGGTGGTTTTTGGGTACAGTCCCGAGTCACATGGAGGCAATGAGCGATAGGAGGGGATTCATCTCTCCCGGTATAGGGGGTTGATGTTGCGCTGTGTTCGATTGGCTATAACAGGAAATCCCTGGCCAGGGTTGCTGAGATTTACTGGTAAGTGTTACCAGTAGTTTCTCGAACAGTTATAGACCTCATATCGACACGACTTATCGAGCTATTGGGGTCTGACGTTTACCACCCCTAGGCAAGATATGCGACATATCAGACGATCAGACCGGACTGTACGGTAGTGTTACTGGTTGGATTCACTGGAGTGTGAGAGGGCTTGCTCGTCGATCTTCAGATCGCTCAATACCCGGGTGGCCGTTACGTTTAGCAGACCGCTTGCGGCTTGTGGATGTTTGATATGATCATCATCCTCTGCCGGCGTATTGACGAGTCTTTAGAGTCCTACACAGAGGTTTCCTGGCTCAAGCGAAACGAAATAGGAGCGCATATGAGATATGTGCGGGACCGAGAATAATGCGTGTATGTGATACCGTATTCCATTCTCGCGATGAATGTGTCGAATGGTTGTATGTGATATAACCTAGTTATCGAATCAAGGATTGATTCGATAAGCCGATACATTGTATACTAGTCGGTTGTATGCGACATGACCGGATCATTGAATCAAGTGTTGATTTAATGATTTAATGCATAATTATATATTTGATATATTACTTTGCATTAACTAGTATTGGTTCACTTAAGATGGATTTTCTCACTCGGATGTGCGCATTGTATATGCGATATACTTTTGTGCACTTGTATGTATCATGTTTGATGATGCATGCTAACTTTTGTTTTGTGTAAAGTTTAAACCATGGTTATGTAATGGTTAGGGTTTTCATTTTCATATCTATTTATTTATTTGTTTACTCATTATTGGAAAATGATAAGCATAATGCAAAATGGTGGCTTTATTTGGAAGCTTGTTGAAGCTTCATGAAGACTTTGACTTTAGCAACCATTTTGTCTCATGCTTAACCCTAACCATCCCATTTAACCATGATTGATTCTCTACACATTACCATGGTTAGTGTTATGATAAGAATGGATTATTCTTTTCTTTTTTAATTAATCTTATCATAATTCTTTCTTCTTCTTCTTCATCTTCTTCCATGAAGAAACCTCCACTTCATCAATGGTGATTGATGAAGATGAGTGAGAAATCCAATTCTAAAGTGAACCCAACTCCTATTTCTTCATCCTCTATCTCTTGCCAAGTAGTAGAGTGTGTTTACTTCACAAGTTTCTTGACTTGGTGAAGTCGGAGCTTGATTTAGCGATGCCTCGACGTAGATCATCTTCGGCATGGACATCGACGACCTAGCTTGCCCATTCTCCGACGAAGCCGACGCTAGAGCCCGGATTTGATTTGGACAGCGGAAAGGACTTCGTTGCGGAGCTATGGAGATGGAGCACCGGATCTACAAAGGTTGTATTTCCGTATTCCCTTAGTTAAGTGTTAACTAGTTATCTTTTCGCCTAGTTTTCTAGCAAACGATCCGTAGTCGGGTTTCTCGGCACCGTTAAAATTTTAATTTGGCATGATCGATGCCTTGTGAGACCTCATTAGGGTGCCTAGGAACCCTACAAATGTCACGTTCGCAAATCCGTCTAAAAGGGCTATAGCAGATAGACATGATTTACCGATCAAGTGACATTCACGGTCGCAGATATAATGTAAATACTGTGAACTAACATGTTTGAAATTTTCGATCGACTGAATTTCCCGAAGCGGGCCCTAAGCACAACTGTAGCACTCAAAAACATCTGGGCCAAAAAGGAATATACCAGAAACCCTATTTCCATGTAAGAGAGCCACTGTAAAAATTTGATGCAGTGAAGCCGAAATTCGGCGGCGGAACCGCAGCCAAAACGTGGTTTTGGCCGCTGTGCCGCCGCGCTACAGTAACTTCAGCCTACCAAATTTTAACAGAATGCGTAAAAAACCCTGCACGTATTTTTACAATGTACCAAATAACTTTTAAAGCACTGTAAAAATTCGACAGAAACTTGGCATGGAAACGCGGTTTTTTGAAAATTCGTTCGATCGAACTTGTAAACACGTTAGAGCAAGCAAGATTAGGTTAATGGCCTGCTCTAATACCAATGTAAGTGCACGGCGGCGCCCCGGCCGTCAATCCGATGCCGGAATGCGGAAACGAAACTTTTTACGAAACTAGAAACCGGCACCACCGCGCACTAAAATCCCGAATCGGGCCATTAACCTAATGCTAGCAAATACGAGAATAGGGTAGAGAGCTATACCGAGCGATCCATGTCCTTCGGTCTTCGGCCTCCATTCCGATCTCCTCGCAGAACCTCCGGTCTTTAACTCCTCGTCGGAACGGGCACCACATCGCCGGTGAGCATACCTTCTCAGGAAGGAACGTCGGCTTGAAAAAGCCATACTAGAGGCATCTTGGCATATCGCTATGCATGTTTTCTGTATTTTTCCTTCGGCAAGTAATTTGTTTCGCTTTTTATGTCTTCTTATCTTTGTAAAACTTTGTAGGGACTTCGGCAATGGCAGAGAATTTTAGCTCAAGTCCCGTCCTGACTGTGGACTTTGTAAATATCCTTAATGAGGAACTAGTAGGTGCGGAGGATGTCGTTATGGCTGATATTCCTGCTGCAGAGCTTCCAATCGTGGCTTTTGTTCTCCCGGTGCTTGCTCTCCCAGAAGAGTCATCCTTATTGGCCGCAGATTTAATGGATATTTCTGGTGACGGCCCGAAGATTGTGGAACAGGTAGTTGAGACTGTCGTCCCTTCATTAGAGCCTGAAGAAGTGGCCGCTTTGTAAGTTGATGTGCAACACCCCACGAGTTGCGGGAAGGCGGAAATTTGAAAAACAATCTTGTTTATAAAGCGAACATCAACTAACCGAAGATCGTTTCTAAACAATACTTAACAAAAGGCATAGAGTTCTAAGCTACTATGTAAAGAGATTATACCAAATGATTCTAGTCCTTCGTCTTTACGATATCTATGGCCTCCTTGGATCTTCACGTCCTCCTTGGCTTCCTTCCGTGATAGACGATCCACCCGAGAACCCTAATCCAAGCTATAACCTCTAAACTTGAGATTACTTAGTTTCTTTAGTTGCTAATAAAGGAACTAAGATGATGTAGAGATAGGTTATGGAGTGTTTAGTCTTTACTAATCCTTGTACTCAACTCATGAGTAGTAGGATTAGGGTTTGGAGAAGGAGAGAGAGCTTGAGGAGAGAGAAGGTGGAGATGATAATGATATGAGAAAAGCTTCTCACTTGACTATATCAAACATAATGAATTATCAAATAATATCAATTAAATGATTATTCACCATGCTTCATTTATTCAAGAAGAGTGATTCATCATGTGAGTCATTAGATCATTAATGATGCTTTAATGATATGATAATTCATATGAATGAGTCACTAAAGCAATTAATAAAAATGCCACCTTAACCCCTCATGTCACATCCTTCTAGAAGCTTCTCGGAAAATTACGAGAACGCCCCTCGCATCCGTGAAAACACGGAAAAACTTTAGACTGTATAAATCCAATAACCTGATACTAGAATCTGGCTTAAACCAAAGCCGGCTAGTAAAAACTGTCCGAATGTCGTACGTGTGTTTAAACACGTATGCGTCCGAACCTTTGTCGTAAAACCATACGACCTCTATATCTTTTCGCCTGGGTTTGGGAAATCTCTGTGTGGGACTCTAAAGACTCGACTACTACGCTGGCAGTGGGTTTAACCACAGACCACAAGCGGCACTAGCTGTACGTAACGGTCCCCAGGTAGTTGTCGATAAGAAAGCCGATGAGGTAACCCATCCGAAATCCTACTGAGCCTGTCCGTGACAATATCCGCGCAGTCCGGTCTGTTCATCTAAGAGTATCGCATGTATGGTCTAGGGAGGTGGTGGACGTCAGACCCCTAATAACCGTACAAGTCGTGTCGGTATGGCTCAAGACCATCCGAGAATCTACTGATCAGTCCATCAGTAATTCTCAATCAGCCCTGGCCAGGGACTTATGGTAATGACCAACTGACCACAGTGCGATATCAACTCCCTATACCGGGAGAGACAAATCCCTAACAGTCGCTCACTGCCTCCACGTGGCTCGGGACTGTGCCCAACTAAAATCTGTTTGCACGACTCCTTTGAGTCGTGGTACGGTAATAATCAAAGCACAGTGGGAACTCACACGAGACAAATGATGACTTTAAGTCAACAGACTATCTGCACACATGTCACCTGAGAACTGCTATCTGACGTTAGGTATAATACCATCCAGTCAGTTCTCGGCGAGTCCTGTCCGGTGTACTCACACCCAGTGAGCATCTGTATACAATCTTAGATGCACATCACTAATGGCTGCGGGACCAATCCATCGTCCCTCGTCAGGGTCTAGATATGTATACACTAGTCTACTCCAGAGTATCGATGCCCAGTCTCGATACTCCTTCGACTAGGGACATCTAAGGATGTGCCTATTGACTATCCAGCTCCCACTAGTATGACTGCCATCACAACGCCGGTAGTCAGGAAAACACCCTATGGGCTTTATCAACATGTATATAAATGAATACAACACAAAATATATCATATGTTAAGATAAAGACAAACCAAATAGCGTACTATCATATCAAGCAAGACTGTCATGTACATACATATCCCAAGCATCCTATACAATGTAGGCCTCTAGGGCATATATATCCAACAATCTCCCACTTGCACTAAGGCCTATAATTGGCGCAATGAGTACCCACTATCTGCACTAGATCCAGTTGCTGACGTACCGCATGCCCAACATCTCAAACAGCCTCTCGAACTGGACTTGAGGGATGGCCTTGGTGAATGGATCTGCCGTGTTGTCTTTTGTATCTACTCTCCGTACCTCGATCTCCCGACGATCCACGATCTCCCTGATCAGGTGAAACCGCCTTAAGATATGCCTGGATTTCTGATGGGACCTTGGTTCCTTCGCTAATGCTACAGCCCCATTGTTATCACAATACAAAGGTATTGGATTGGCAATGGATGGAACCACTTGAAGTTCAGAAATGAACTTCTTCATCCAGACAGCCTCTTTTGCGGCTTCACTAGCAGCTATATACTCAGCCTCCATAGTTGAGTCTGCGACGGTATCCTGTTTGGAACTCCTCCAACATACCGCCCCTCCATTGAGGGTAAACACAAAACCCGAAATGGATTTAGAATAATCTTTTTCACTTTGGAAGCCGGAGTCGGTAAAAACCTCTACCTGGAGGTCCCCATTACCGTAAATCAAGAACATCTCCTTAGTCCTTTTCAGGTACTTGAGAATGTTCTTTACCGCTATCCAATGTTTCTCACCTGGGTCTGATTGATACCTGCTTACCACACTAAGTGCATAAGCTACATCTGGCCTGGTACATAACATCGCATACATTATAGATACTGCCGCCGAAGCGTAGGGTATAATGCTCATGCGAGCCCTCTCTTTTTCAGTCTTTGGAGACATCTCTTTGGAGAGGGTGATCCCGTGACAAGCGGGCATATTGCCGTGCTTGGAATCTTCCATACTAAATCTCTTTAGTATAGTGTCTATATACCTGGACTGTGAAAGTCCCAACATTCTATTAGATCTATCACGATAGATCTTAATGCCCAGAATGTATGATGCATCTCCCAAGTATTTCATGGAGAATTTCTATGACAAGAAGAGCTTTACTGATTGTAGCATAGGGATATCATTCCCTATCAGTAGTATGTCATCGACGCACAAAATGAGGAAGACTACTGCTCCTTCTACAATCTTCCTATAAATACATGGTTCATCTACATTTTTGATAAAGTCAAATTCCTTGACTGTCTCATCAAAGCATATGTTCCAACTCCGCGATGCTTGCTTTAACCCATAAATGGATTTAAGCAATTTGCACACTCTTCCGCTGCTCCCACTGTCTAAGAAACCTTCTGGTTGATCCATGTAAACACTCTCTTCTAAATGTCCATTTAGAAAAGCTGTTTTCACATCCATTTACCAGATTTCATAGTCATGGAAGGCAGCAATGGCAAGCATGATCTGAATGGATTCAAGCATAGCTACTGGTGAAAAAGTTTCATCATAGTCCAATCCTGGTCTTTGACGAAAACCTTTTGCAACTAGTCTAGCTTTGTAGGTTTCCACTTGTCCAAATGCACCAATCTTCTTTTTGAAGATCCATTTGCACCCAACTGGTTTTACCCCAGGAGGAGCAACTTCTAAAGTCCATACTTTATTGGTGTACATGAATTCCATTTCGGATCTCATAGCATCCAGCCACTTCACTGAGTCGCTACTCGTGATAGCCTGCTGAAAACTAGTAGGCTCATCATCATCGATGATACAATCCTCTCGATCCCCATCAAGAAGAAAACCATAGTATCTTTCAGGAGGATGAGAAAGTCTACTAGATCTGCGGAGTGGCATTGGTTTGTCATGTTCTATTGAAATCTGAGATTCTTCTAAGTCCTCAGTAGCAGTTTGAGGTTCTAGAATTTCTTCCAGTTCTACCGCGCTCCCACTAATTTCTTTTGCAAGAAATTCGCTTTCTAAGAAGACAATGTGGCGAGCGACAAACACCTTTTGTTCTTCAGTGTGGTAGACCATATACCCCCTTGAATGCTTGGGGTATCCTACAAACTTGCACAAAACCGATCGTGCCTCGAGCTTGTCCGGATTATGCTTTTTAACATATACCGGACACCCCCATATCTTGATATACTTGAGATATGGTCTCTTCCCGCTCCACATTTCATATGGAGTGGTAGGCACAGACTTAGTCGGAACTCTATTTAATAGGTATGCTGCTGATTCTAGAGCAAATCCCCAGAAGGAAAGTAGCAACTCAGCACTACTCATCATTGAACGTACCATGTCTAACAGAGTGTGATTCCTCCTTTCTGATACACCATTATGCTGAGGTGTATAAGGTGGAGTAAGCTGAGAGAGAATTCCATTCTCTTTTAAGTATTCAAGGAAACTGGTACTTAAGTATTCTCCACCTCGATCAGATCGAAGTGTCTTGATGCTTTTACCAGTCTGTTTCTCTACTTCATTTTTATACTCCTTAAACTTCTGAAAGGCCCCGGATTTATGTTTCATTAAGAATATATATCCATACCTAGAGAAGTCATCAGTAAAAGTTATGAAGTAGGAGTGACCGCTTTGTGCATGTGTAGACATTGGACCACATACATCACTGTGTATAAGTCCCAAGAGTTGTGTGGCTCTTTCTCCGTGTCCGGTGAACGGAGATTTGGTCATTTTTCCTTTGATACATGATTGACAAGTTGCATATGATGAATATTCAAACGGATCTAGATATCCATCTTTATGTAATTTAGTCAACCTTGTTTCGTTTATATGACCAAGTCTACAATGCCATAGGAAGGCTTGATTTGAATCTGGAGCCTTTCTTTTACGTGGTTTTTGTATATTGAAAATTTGAGGTTGATTAAGTATGTATATGCCGTTTTCCAGTGTGCCAAACCCAATCAGTTCTTGATTTAGGAGAATGTTCATGACATTTCTTTCAAGCGCAAAATTATATCCTTCATTAGACAACAAAGATACTGATATAATATTACACAACATACTGGGAATACAAAAACAGCTGTACAACACCAAAATGTGTCCACTATTCAACCCTAGGTGATATTCCCCTATTGCAATTGCATCTACATGCATTCCATTGCCCATCCGGAGAGTCATATCACCTGTCCCCAGTACTCTAGTATTTCTCAGATCCTGCAAAGAATTACAGATGTGAGAACCAGAACCGGTATCAAGTACCCATGAAGTAGAGTTTACTGAAAAACAATTTTCAAGGCCAAACAGTCCTTCTTCCTGAAGAAGAAGCAACAGCTTGCTTCTTGTCCTTGGCTTTAAAGGCCAAACAACCCTTCTTCCAGTGTCCTTGCTTGTGACAATAAAAGCATTCGTTCTTTTCTGCCTTCACCCTTCCTGCCTTGTTCGTTCACTGCACCTTCTTGACCCCACCCTTCGGTTTGGTGGCTTTCATCTTCTTCTTTCCTTTTGCTTTCGCTTTAGATTTAGAAGAGGGTGATTAGCCGACATACAGAACGGGGGACTTCTCCTTTTTCAAGGAGCTCTCTGCTACCCTCAACATGTTGAGGAGCTTTGGAAGATCAGCTTCCATCTCGTGCATATTGAAGTTCAGCACAAACTGAGAGAAGGTGTGGGGAAGGGACTGCAAAATCAAGTCGATATACAAATCATTCTCCAGCACGCATCCCAGGTTCGCGAGTTCCTCAATGAGGGTGATCATTTTGAGGACGTGCTCTCCTACAGGCGATCCTGGAGCTAACCTCATCTGGAAGAGTTTCCTTGTGGTCTCGTACCTCGCGATACGGGAGTGCTCTCCATACAAATCCTTGCAATGGAGAAAGATGGATGTAACATCCATACTCTCGTGCTGTTTCTGGAGTTCATTGTTCATGGACGCCAGCACGATACACTTAGCTCGCTTACAGTCTAGATCCCAGGTTTTGCGAACTTCCTTGTCCGCAACTGAGGTATCTGGTCCTGGGATAAGGGGAGGAACAACGGTGGTAACATATGCAACTTTGTCATAAGTCAGCGCAATATTGACGTTCCTTAGCCAATCTTTATAGTTCTGCCCGGTCAGTATATTTTTTTCAAGTAATAGTTTAAGTCCTGTCATGGTAGCTGCCAGAGAGAGAGAAAAGAAACACTCAGCATATGCTCTTGTAAGTTTAGATTGGTTATTAATGTAGGGTTCCTAGGCACACTAAGGAGGTCTCACAAGGCATCAACCATGCCAATTTCAAATTTTACGGTGCCGAGAAACCCTAGACTACGGATCGTTAAATAGAAGTCTAGGCGAAAAAGAAACTAGTTTACATCTAAACTAAAAGAACGGAAATACAACCTTTGTAGATCCGGTCCTCCACTTCCACGGCTCCGTGATGAAGTCCTCTCCGCTGTCCAAATCAAAATCCGGGCTCTAGCGTCGGCTTCATCGGAGAAATGGGCGGGCAAGGTCGTCGGCTTCGTGCCGAAGATGATCTACGTCGAAGCATCACAAGATCAAGCTCCCACTTCACCAAGTCATGAAACTTGTGAAGAAAACACACTCTACTACTTGGCAAGAGGTAGAGGATGAAGAAATAGGAAGTGGGTTCACTTTAGAATTGGATTTCTCACTCTCTTTCATCAATCACCATTGATGAAGTCAAGGTTTCTTCATCTTGAAGATGAAGAAGAAGAAGAAGAAAAAGTTATGATAAGTTATTTAGAAAATAGAAAAGAAAAGAATACTTATCATAAACCAACCATGGTTATGTGTAGAGAGTTGACTAAGGTTAGATGAATGGTTAGGGTTAAGGATGAAGACAAAGTGGTCACTTTGGTCAAAGCTTCATGAAGAATCAAGATGCAAACAAAGAAAACCACCATTTTGTTTTCTTATCCCATTTCTTTTAATCCAATTAAAAGATAAATGAATGAATAACAAAATAAAAACCCTAACCATTTATTTAACCAAGGTTTAATTCTTTACACAAACCCTAGCAAACATGTATCATCAAACATGATACAATCATTTGCACAAAAAGTATATCACATATACAACTTGTACATCCAAGTGAGAAAATCCATTTAAAGTGAACCAATACTAGTTAATGCAAAGTAATATATCAAATATATAATTATACATTAAATCATTAAATCAACACTTGATTTAACGATCCGGTCATATCGCATATAACCGACTAGTATCCTATGTATCGGTTTATCGAATCAATGCTTGAATCGATAACTGGGTTATATCGCATACAACCAATCGATACATTTATCGCGAGAATGGAATACGGTATCACATACACGCATTATTCTCGGTCCCGCACATTTCTCATATGCGCTCCTATTTCGTTTCGCTTGAGCCAGGAAACCTCTGTGTAGGACTCTAAAGACTCGTCAATACGCCGGCAGCAGGTGATGATCATATCAATCACCCACAAACCGCAAGCGGTCTGCTAAACGTAACGGCCACCCGGGTATTGAGCGATCAGAAGATCGACGAGCATGCCCGCTCACACTCCAGTGAATCCAACCAGTAACACTACCGTACAGTCCGGTCTGATCGTCTGATATGTCGCATATCTCGCCTAGGGGTGGTAAACGTCAGACCCCAATAGCTCGATAAGTCGTGTCGATATGAGGTCTACAACATTTTGAGAAACTACTGGTAACACTTACCAGTAAATCTCAGCAACCCTGGCCAGGGATTTCCGGTTATAGCCAATCGAACACAGCGCAACATCAACCCTCTATACCGGGAGAGACGAATCCCCTCCTATCGCTCATTGCCTCCATGTGATTCGGGACTGTACCCAAAAACCACCGTTTTGCACGCCCTCTTGGACGTGGTAAGATGGAAATCAAAGCACAGTGGGAACCACACAAGACTCTATGACGATCTCGGGTCAACAGACTACTCTGTACCAGTGTCACCTGAGAACTGCCATCTGATGTAAGGTATAATACCATCTGGGAGTTCTCGGCGAGTCCGTCCAGTGTACCCAGTCTCTACTGAGCACCCGTATATCATCTCTGATGTCAAACACCGATGGATATGGGATCATCCATCGCCCATCTGTATGGGTCGAGAAGGTATACGCTAGTCTACTCTGGTATATCGATGCCCCGTCTCGATATACCCACGACTAGGGACCTTGAAGGATGTACTTATGGACTACCTTATCCCCACTAGTATGATCCGCATCATAGTCCAGGTAGTCAAGTACACATCCTAAGGGCTTTACCAACATGTAACAGAGAGACAATCAGTATACACGTTAAGGTAAAGAGCAACCAGATAGCATACTATCATGTCGAGCAAGAAAGTCCTCCCTATATATGTCCTAGCATCCACTACAATATACATCCTATGTATAGTAATGGCCTCTAGGGCATACATATAACTAACAATCTCCCACTTGCACTAGGGCCATCTGTAGCAGTGGTTGCAGTATCTCATACTCAACCATCCCATAAAAATCTCTCTCTGGGAACAGGCCTTTGTGAGTGGATCCGCTGTGCTGTCCTCTGAGTCTACTCTCCTAACCTCGATCTCCTTGGAGATCAACCATCTCCATGATCATGTGATACTGCCTTAGAATATGTCTGGATCACTGATGGGACCTGCGTTCCTTGGCATAAGCCACAACTCCATTGTCACACAATGGGAGGAACATAGTTCATCTCATGAACCATTATACACCCAAACAGCCTCTTTGGTAGCATCTTAAGTAGCGATGTATCCTGCCTTTATCGTCTAGTATGTCACGGTATCTAGCTTGGAACTCTTCCAACATACCGTCCCTCTGCTTAGGGTAAAGACAATGCCTGTGACTGACATTCAGTCGTCTTTATCACCCTGGAACACTTCCAGTGATTTTCCCCAGGATCAACTGATACCAGCTCACTACAACTAGTGAGTATCCTAACATCCATTTGGATCTAGTAGGTATCACTTTGATCCTATATGGAGAATCATTGTGATATGCGGAGATTGATCGAGCGTAGCATAAGAAACTCCTTTCTTATCAAGAGTATGTCATCCACGTACTCTACGAGGATCACCACCATACTCCCTACTACCTTTTTGTTTATACAAGGTTCATCTACCATTTTGATGATGTCAAACTCTTTGACTACTTCATCAAAACAGATGTTCCAACTCCGCGATGCCTGCTTTATCCTATAAAGCATCTTGCACACGTTTCCGCTGCTCCCACTGTCTACGAAGCCCTCTGGCTGTGTACTTATAGACGCTCTCTTCTAAAACATTATTTAGAAAAGCTGTCATGACACCCAACCACCAGATATCGTAGTCATGGTCTGTAGCCGTGGCAAGTAGGATCTGGATGGACTTAAGCATAGATCCTTAGAAAAGGTTTCATTATGATCCATATCTGGTCAATGATGCAAACCTTTAACAAGTCTAGCTTTGAAAGTCTCAACTTTTCCATCTACACCAAGTAATCTTCTTAAGATATACTTGCTCCTGATGGGGATTTAACCCTTCAGATATAGCAACCAAAGTCCATACTTTGTTGGTGTATAAGGATTCCATTTCAGATCGATAAGCATCCAGCCATTCTTACAGAGTCACACTCCTGATAGCCAGCTCGAAACTAGTTGGGTCATCATCTCATGATGCAATCCTCGCTCCCACTGTCATAGAGAAACCGAAGTATCTCTTAGGTGGGTGAGGAACCTTACTAGATCGGCGGAGAGGCTGAGGTTCGTTGGTAACTATTGAATCCTTTGGTTTTATCAAATCATCTGCTGTAGTTTGTATAGCTGGAACCTTTCCAGTTCTACATTACAGACCTTGCCTGGAGCTTGTCCGGTTTTTGCTTTTCAGACATAGGCTGGACAACCCCAAATCTTAACCAACTTAAGAGATGGGTTCTTCCCTTTCCATATCATATATGAACTGGTAGGCAACTGATTTGATTTGAACCCTATCCAATAGGTATGCAGCTTCTCAAGCGCATAACTCCCAAAAAGGAAACAGGTAACTTAGTATTACTCATCATAGAGCACACCTTATCACATAGGGTGTGATTGCTCCACCCCGATATACCATCGTGCTATGGTGTATACGGAGAAGTAATGCTGAGAGAGAATCTCATTCTCCTTTAGAAAAGTCCAGGAATTCCATGCTCAAGTATTCTCCTCCTTGATCTCATCAAAGGACATAATACTTATACCCGTGTTTTGGTTCTCTACTTCTAACTTATATTCTGTGAATATCTCAAAAGGTTCGGACTTGTGTTTCAACAGGAACATATGTCTGAATCTTGAGAGATTATCAGAGAATGTAACGAAGTACAAAGAACCAGTCCTGGCATATGTAGACAGGGGACCTTACATACATCAACATGTATCATCCCAAGAGTCCACTAACTCTTTCTTTGTTTTCAGTAAACAGAGCTGTGGTCATCTTATCTCTGTGACATGACTGGCAAGTTTCACAAGATGTAGATTCAAACTGATTTAAATATGCATCTTCATGTAACTTCAGCTAGTCGGGTCACATAGATATGACCTAGTCTACAATGCCTCAAGAAGGAATCGTTCAATTCTGAACTCTTCCTCTTATGTGTGTTCCATATACTAAGAACTGTATTTTGATTTAGAACATCAATGTTTTTAGATAACGTGCCTGAACCGATCAACTTTTGATATAGGAAATGTTCAAAACATTATCCAACAATACAAAATTATATCATTTCTTTACTAATAAAGAGACTGATATGATTTTGTATATCAGGTTCGGTATCTAATAACATTCGTTCAGAATCATTGTATTGGTAATACAGGGTGACAGTGACCAACAGACTTGGCTGCAACACTTGCCCCGTTTTCTGCCTCATGAAACTTATCACCCGTTCTCAGTTCTCTACCTTTCTGTAGCCCTATGTAACAGATTACATATCTGGGATCCTGATCTGGTATCACATACCCAGGACGTAGAGGATACAGAGAAACAGTTCTTTGTAACGAACACACCCGAAGATGATGCATCAGCATGCACTCTCTTCGTTTGGGCGGCACGGGAAATCTGGTATTCCCCAATTTCCTGCTCTGTCTTATAACAATTATAAGTTGGAGCGGGACCAACGTTCCCCAGCTCAGTATAACAAGCGGGTTCGGTCAAATATCCGTATTATTATCTTGATTAAGGCGTGATATAGTCGCTACCTGGAGAGAGAGAGAAGAAAACACTCAGTGTGCGCTCTTGCAAGAATAGATTGGTTATTATTTTATCTAATCAGGATGGCTCCCACTGCTTTTTATCAAATCTTCCTTCAAACCCTAAAAGGAAAGACTGGCCGGGATTAATTACACACTACAAGTTCGCCAATCTTTCAGCCAGGCCAGTGTCGGTACTTTGAGGGAGGTCCCCCGTGCTTTCGCACGAACCTAATTAATGTAAACCTCGTTTTCCCAGAGGCGTAACCTCGTTGACACCTTTCTAGACACCTACTTGATCGGCTAATTGCAATATGCAAAACTCTCCCAGGAGTAACTCTTACTCACAGTGGGTATCGAGATCCAACTATCTCATAGAAGGTATGCAATCTCATTGCAAATTTCAACACTTGAAATTCCCGATAATATTTTGCCCCTAGCACCCTATGACCTTGACGGAGGTCAACAAACCATAGGCTACTAGTCAAGTTCAACCCGTCATTTCTTGATCGAATTAAACCCACCCGCACGACCCTTGACGGAGGTCAACAAGGCCGCACGACTACCCTAACTCAATCTGCATCATATGCATAAACAGATAAATACTAGTTAGCTACCGCACACTACGCCTTGACGGAGGTCAACAAACGTAGCACGAATACTAAATAGGACTTATCTGAAATGACGGAGGGCTACGACAGGTTTTTCTGAAAACCTATTGCGTAATGAACTTAATATCGTTGTAGAATCAAATGATTTTGAAATGGAGTGCTTTTGAGGCTTTTCTAGTTTTGCTAAAGGAGTCACTCCCGGTGAAGGGATCGTCGGTCCTTTCCTCGTCGAATGAGGTGCGGGATATATCATATATATCACTGTGCAAAGCAAAAACTCTTAAAAGCAATCAAAAGACAAACCGAGTGTGTAGCATCTGCCAGTTATTGCTAAAGGAGTCACTCCCGGTGAAGGGATCTCGGTCCTTTCCTTATCGAATAAGGTGCAGGATATATCATATATACCGCTGTGCAAAGCAAGAACTGTAGCTACCTGTTTTATTTTGAAATTCAATTCTACAACATCTTAGGTTTCTTTTATTTCATTAATCACATTAATGAAGTCCCATCATTTATGTACCTAAACATCACAGATAAATACGACGTACACTTATGCCATCCGCATTCGCCTCGATGTCCCCTCGTGCACCGTTAGGTTAGGTAACTAACGGCAGAGCGGGGCAGGGCTAGCGCGGGTGTAAAATATAAGTAACGTCTATATAATATATCATATATACTATATACTGTATCTATCACAGAACATCACATGATCACATCATAGATATCGCAGCAGAAGAAACATATGAAATATTGGATATACTAGGACGTCCGTGTTTTCAATACGAGCCAGTATAAAACACGGATTCCACGGTCGTGATGAATAGACAAACCCACACCCCTAGACCCCTACGAGAGCGGCAAGCAACCCTACCAATTCTAGAGTTAGGAGACCCGGACTCGACTCCTCGAGTTGGTCTCCCACTGGACTCCAGAACCCGGTTACTTGTGCTCTCCTCCTTGGGTCTATCCTAGTGCGGAAAAGTAAATAATATACAAAAGGTGATAACTTCCGCAACCTGGAAGTGCCCCAATAAAAGAATATTACATACAAGTTTTTACATGAATGAAAATGAAAAACACTCATCTCACATAAAAAACCCCGGCTATTCAAACACGACGATCCAATATAACATATCCAGCAACACATAACATCACATGTCATCAACGTAAGTAAATATGCGCATCCCAATTGTCGTTGACATATAGCAACGAAACCGGCGATATCACATATTACACTTACGGTCACAGAAAAGAAAGTGTAAAACTACAACAGTTGGAATCCGCAACCAGCTCAGACATCGCATCCCTGACCATATGAATTCCTAAGACATCACATGCCTAACAATTATAAACCCCGCATTTTAGTCTCAAATCGAAAACTCTTTTCAATATCAAGTCAGGCAATTCAACAGGATTCCCGACATCCTGATCGAATACTCGTCGCAAACTTCAGCAGACGGCCGCACCCCCGATACCGTCGACGAAGTGCACCAAGGCGGAACACCGCTACCGCAAGCACCCGAACGGATGCTTTCGGCGACGGGGTTCTCCTACAGTCACTTGGTCGGGGTTAAGGGATGTAGCTGTCTAATAAGTTTATCCGGCGAGTATCCGCGTACGCTACGTGATTGCGACGGACTTTTGATCACATCAAAATTCCGTGGCAACCGATCAAGTGAGACTAAAGTGCTTGATTTATAACATTCATTCAGTTATCTCATAACTACTTGTGAATTCCAATTATTGTATCACATTCCAGATAAATAGAAAATGTTAAACTTTCCGATCGAACATTCAAACACCCAAGTTTTCCCGATACAGATCAACACATGAAATAAGTCTAACAACATTCAGTTCGTGCCTCAGTACCAACGGTCCAGCCGTAGAAGGGTCAAGCCAACGCCTCACATGTGGCACGCCGTACTGCCCCAAACCTGAAGGTTCAAAGGGCAGTTCAAGACGGTCACATAATCGAGTTAAGGTTTGTTGTCTTCTAGAGGGTCCATCGCGTTACTTGCACTACTTAGAACGTCGTTAAACTACGGAAAAATCCAACACTTGGAAATTTTCCGACAGGGGAAAAATTGGGTATTTATATCCGGTCGAACTTTTTAACATATTCAAAAATTATCCGGAAAGCCACACCGACAAAATTTGACAATCCGATCGATACATCGAGTCCCCAATATAACCCAGAAAATTCAACTCTTGAATAAATATTAAAAATTCCCATAAAATCCAGCATCAGAAAATAGGAATTACTGTGCAACAATTACTGTGAGAGTCGACCGCACGGCCGCGGAACCGCCGCATGAGCCATGCTCATGCCGCGGAACCACGGCTGTTTAGATGAATTAGGACCTCGTTTTGCACCATAACTCTTAGATTTTCCTGCTGAATTTTTTAAGAATTTTTAATCTGGAAAAAACCCAGTTTTTAGAAAAAGTCCAGAGAGCCGATTTGAGTTGGGGTTTCGGGTCGATCGGACTTCAAACTCCGTCTAGTCTTCGCCTAAGGCTCTAGCTAGGCTCTGATACTACTGTAGGGTTCCTAGGCACACTAAGGAGGTCTCACAAGGCATCAACCATGCCAATTTCAAATTTTACGGTGCCGAGAAACCCTAGACTATGGATCGTTAACTAGAAGTCTAGGCGAAAAAGAAACTAGTTTACATCTAAACTAAAAGAACGGAAATACAACCTTTGTAGATCCGGTCCTCCACCTCCACGGCTCCGTGATGAAGTCCTCTCCGCTGTCCAAATCAAAATCCGGGCTCTAGCGTCGGCTTCATCGGAGAAATGGGCGGGCAAGTTCGTCGGCTTCGTGCCGAAGATGATCTACGTCGAAGCATCACAAGATCAAGCTCCCACTTCACCAAGTCATGAAACTTGTGAAGAAAACACACTCTACTACTTGGCAGGAGGTAGAGAATGAAGAAATAGGAAGTGGGTTCACTTTAGAATTGGATTTCTCACTCTTTTTCATCAATCACCATTGATGAAGTCAAGGTTTCTTCATCTTGAAGATGAAGAAGAAGAAGAAGAAAAAGTTATGATAAGTTATTTAGAAAATAGAAAAGAAAAGAATACTTATCATAAACCAACCATGGATATGTGTAGAGAGTTGACTAAGGTTAGATGAATGGTTAGGGTTAAGGATGAAGACAAAGTGGTCACTTTGGTCAAAGCTTCATGAAGAATCAAGATGCAAACAAAGAAAGCCACCATTTTGTTTTCTTATCCCATTTCTTTTAATCCAATTAAAAGATAAATGAATGAATAACAAAATAAAAACCCTAACCATTTATTTAACCAAGGTTTAATTCTTTAAACAAACCCTAGCAAACATGTATCATCAAACATGATACAATCATTTGCACAAAAAGTATATCACATATACAACTTGTACATCCAAGTGAGAAAATCCATTTAAAGTGAACCAATACTAGTTAATGCAAATTAATATATCAAATATATAATTATACATTAAATCATTAAATCAACACTTGATTTAACTATCCGGTCATATCGCATATAACCGACTAGTATCCTATGTATCGGTTTATCGAATCAATGCTTGAATCGATAACTAGGTTATATCGCATACAACCAATCGATACATTTATCGCGAGAATGGAATACGGTATCACATACACGCATTATTCTCGGTCCCACACATATCTCATATGCGCTCCTATTTCGTTTCGCTTGAGCCAGGAAACCTCTGTGTAGGACTCTAAAGACTCGTCAATACGCCGGCAGCAGGTGATGATCATATCAATCACCCACAAGCCGCAAGCGGTCTGCTAAACGTAACGGCCACCCGGGTATTGAGCGATCAGAAGATCGACGAGCATGCCCGCTCACACTCCAGTGAATCCAACCAGTAACACTACCGTACAGTCCGGTCTGATCGTCTGATATGTCGCATATCTCGCCTAGGGGTGGTAAACGTCAGACCCCAATAGCTCGATAAGTCGTGTCGATATGAGGTCTATAACATTTCGAGAAACTACTGGTAACACTTACCAGTAAATCTCAGCAACCCTGGCCAGGGATTTACGGTTATAGCCAATCGAACACAGCGCAACATCAACCCCCTATACCGGGAGAGACGAATCCCCTCCTATCGCTCATTGCCTCCATGTGATTCGGGACTGTACCCAAAAACCACCGTTTTGCACGCCCTCTTGGACGTGGTAAGATGGAAATCAAAGCACAGTGGGAACCACACAAGACTCTATGACGATCTCGGGTCAACAGACTACTCTGTACCAGTGTCACCTGAGAACTGCCATCTGACGTAAGGTATAATACCATCTGGGAGTTCTCGGCGAGTCCGTCCAGTGTACCCAGTCTCTACTGAGCACCCGTATATCATCTCTGATGTCAAACACCGATGGATATGGGATCATCCATCGCCCATCTGTATGGGTCGAGAAGGTATACGCTAGTCTACTCTGGTATATCGATGCCCCGTCTCGATATACCCACGACTAGGGACCTTGAAGGATGTACTTATGGACTACCTTGTCCCCACTAGTATGATCCGCATCATAGTCCAGGTAGTCAAGTACACATCCTAAGGGCTTTACCAACATGTAACAGAGAGACAATCAGTATACACGTTAAGGTAAAGAGCAACCAGATAGCATACTATCATGTCGAGTAAGAAAGTCCTCCCTATATATGTCCCAGCATCCACTACAATATACATCCTATGTATAGTAATGGCCTCTAGGGCATACATATAACTAACAATTAATTTTTCTAAACAGGATGGCTCCCACTGTTTCCTCAAATCCTTCGTCAAAACCTAAAAGAAGAACTAGTCAGGATTTAATCACACGTCACATTACTTGCTTAACCTTTCAGCCAGGCTGGTGTTGGTACTTCGAGTGAGGTTTTCCAACGCTTTCGCGAAGTTCCTTAATTAAAGAACCTCTTTTCCCTGGAGGCATAGCCCCTCTAACACCTCTCTAGTCACCTACTTGGTTTATAGCATTGATTGTTAAGTGAAAAAAAAATTCCGGAGAGTAATCCTACTCATCAGTGGGATCGGGATCCAACTATCATTGCATGATGCCCTAGATGGAAGCCACTCTAGTCACCACACTCCAGAAGGTAAGCTAAATCTGCAAGTTTCCTTTATGTTTGAAACTCCCGATATGATTTTTACCCCAAGCTCTTATGACCTTGACGTAGGCCAACAAATCATAAGACGCAAGTCAAGTTCTACCCGTCGTTGTCCTGATCAATTTAAGTACATCGTACAAGCCGTTGACGTAGGCCAACAAGGTGTACGTCTGTCATAAACTAATGCATCTATCTATGCAACAAATAAGCAAACACACTGCTACCATACACTATGCCTTGACGTAGGCCAACAAGCATAGCATGAATACGATGTGCTGTCTACTTGAAACGACGGAGGGTTACGGCTGGTTTTTGGCAAAAAACCGTTAACGTAGTGAACTTGATTTGATCGAAGGAACTAAGATAGCTTTTATTAAAAGGAGTGGTTTAAGCTCCGCATTTAAAATTTGCTTTTTCAAGAAAATCGAGTGGTTTTTAGAAATTGTTTCAACGATTCAGTTTAGGTTTTATTTTCCTTTGCATTAAAAATAATGCGTCCCATCTTTAATCTATCATTACAGATAACAACGAAAATACAACGTCCTCTTATGCCATCCACATTCGCCACGGGGTCCCGTCATCACCCGTTAGGTTACTTAACTAACGACAGAGCGGGGGCTGGGCTATTGCGGGTGTAAAACATAAGTGACGTCTAAATAGCTATCATATATAGATATTGTACATTCGTCAGACGCAATAATAGGCATTCCAGATCACAGATAAACAATATTGGATTTGCAAGCAATCCACATTTCTTTTGAGCCTGCAATGAAAAACGAATTACACAGTTGTGATGAATAGCCATTACCCCACCCAGACCCCTACGGGTACGGCAAACTACCCGCCAAGTACCAGAAGTGAAGCGGTCTGCCTCAACACTTTAAAATACCCGGTAGTTTGTGCACCCCACCTTGGGTCTATCCTAGGAGCAAAAACAGTAAAAAGAAATAATACAACGGTGGCTACAACCGCAACCTGGATGTGCCCCGCAAAATAATATTACAACTTATTACATTTACATCGAATGAATTAATACAATAACCCATCACAAAACCGTCTAATCACCACAACAATCCAATACAGTTTATATACACAAACAGTTAAAAATATCATCACAGATATGTGCAACCCCCTGCCAATCGACATACTAGCAGTTAGGGAAGGTTTACGAACACATAATACATTTCACAGATATAATCAAACAAGAAAACATCGAATAATTTCGATCGATTAAACATATTAAATTTTGCTTCAATACTTCTCTGCAAATCTGAAACCTGAGCAAAAATTAAATCATACCAGAAAATCCCAAATATCACAAAAGATGCACAGAAGAAAACTGGGCTGAATCGGCCCCAACTCGGCCGCGGATACGTGGCGGATCGGTGGGATCGGCCGCGGTTCCGCGGCTCTTTGTCCGATTCAGGAGCCCATTTTTCTTGTGTGTTCTTATATTTTCATGCTGGTCATTCTGGAGGTCCGTGAAAAATTTTTGGACTTCATTTTAAAATCGACAGAAACTTCATGATATCCGGGTTTTTTCCGATTTGTTTTCCGTTCGAAATTCATACGACTTTGCAAGTGTGTTAATTATTGTTTAGTGAGGCTCTGATACCACTGTAAGTTGAAGTGCAACACCCCACGAGTTGCGGGGAGGCGGAAATTTGAAAAACAATCATGTTTATAAAGCGAACATCAACTAACCGAAGATCGTTGCTAAACAATACTTAATAAAAGGCATAGAGTTCTAAGCTACTATGTAAAGAGATTATACCAAATGATTCTAGTCCTTCGTCTTTACGATATCTACGGCCTCCTTGGATCTCCACGTCCTCCTTGGCTTCCTTCCGTGATAGACGATCCACCCGAGAACCCTAATCCTGTAGGGTTCCTAGGCACCCTAATGAGGTTTCCCAAGGCATCGAACATGCCAATTTCAAATTTAAACGGTGCCGAGAAACCCTAGAACGGACCGTTGGCTAGAAATCTAGGCGACAAAGCAAACTAGTTTACAACTAAACTAGAAGAATACGGAAATACAACCTTTGTAGATCCGGTGCTCCACCTCTATAGCTCCGCAATGAAGTATCCTCGCTGTCCAAGTCGAACCCCGGGCTCTAGCGTCGGCTTCATCGGAGAATAGGCGATCTAGGTCGTCGATGTCCATGCCGAAGATGATCTACGTCGAGGCATCGCTAGATCAAGCTCCACCTTCACCAAGCCATGAAACTTGTGAAGGAAACACACTCTACTACTTGGCAAGAGGTAGAGGATGAAGAAATAGGAAGTGGGAAGACTTTAAAATTGGATTTCTCACTCATTTCCATCAATCACCATTGATGGAGCTTGCTTTCTTCATGGAAGAAGATGAAGAAGAAGAAGAAAGTCTTATGATAACTTATTCCAAAAATGGAAAAATAAAAAGAATGTTTATCATAATCTAACCATGGTAATGTGTAGAGAATTAACCAAAGTTAGTTGAATGGTTAGGGTTAAGAATGAGATAAGAATGGTGGACTTTGGTCAAAGCTTCATGAAGCTTCAACTAAACTACAAATAAAGCCACCATTCTTTCTCTTTATTCTTATTTATTTCAAAATGAATAAATGAAATAAATAAATGAGAAAAGGAAATGAAACCCTAACCACTTAAGTAACCATGGTTTAATTCTTTACACAAACCCCAACTAGCATGTATCATCAAACATGATACAATCTTGTGTACAAAAGTATATCACATATACAATGTGCACAAAAAGTGAGAAAATCCATTTAAAGTGAACCAATACTAGTTAATGCAAAGTAATATATCAAATATATAATTATGCATTAAATCATTAAATCAACACTTGATTCAATGATCCGGTCATGTCGCACACAACCGACTAGTATACAATGTATCGGCTTATCGGATCAATCCTTGATTCGATAACTAGGTTATATCGCATACAACCATTCGACACATTCATCGCGAGAATGAAATTGTTAGTGTATATGCCCTAGAGGCCGTTACTGTATCATACTAGTATGTATATTACTTGATGGAAGCTTGGGATATTCACAGTTGTATAGACAATCTTGCTCAATATAGTAGTATGCTACTTGGTTTGTCTCTGCTTTAATGTGTACATGTGTGTTTATTTATTATATCACATATACGCATTAGTAGAGCCCTTAGGATTTTTGCTTGATTACCAGCGTTGTGATGGCGATCACACTCGTGGGGGCTGGGTAATCTACAAGCACATCCTTATACACGTCCCTAGTCGTGGGAGCATCGAGATAGGGCATCGATACTCCGGAGTAGACTAGCGTATGCGCTTCTCATCCCAGCATGGGAGACGGTCTGTCCCACAGCCGTCGGTACGTCGTACTTGAGATCGTATGCGGGTGCTCATTGGGTTACGAGTACACTGGACAGGACTCGTCGGGAACTGATGGTTGGTATTATACCTATTGTCAGTTATCAGTTCCCAGGTGACATGAGTACAGCTTAGTCCGCTGACTTGACACTGTCACTTCGCCTCGAGTGTGTTCCCACTGTTCTTTGATTGCTACCCTACCACGACTCTACTGAGTCGTGCAAACAGGTAGTAGTTGGGAGCAGTCCCGAAGCACTTGGAGGCAGTGACGGTTAGACAGGATTCGTCTCTCCCGGTATTGGGGGTTGACATCGCGCTGTGTCTAGGAGATCCATTACATAAGTAGTCCCTGGCCAGGGCAAGCGAGATGTACTGGTAGGTTCCAGTGTTATCTCAGGGTGTTCTGGGCTTCACTCCGACACGACTTGTACCGCTATTAGGGGTCTGACGCTTGCCGCCCCCTAGGCCCAACATGCGATGTATCAGACGAACAGACCGGACTGTACGGAGATTGTCACATACAGACTCAGTAAGAGTTCGGGTGGGTTTACCTCATCGGCCTTCTTATCGACATCTACCTGGGGACCGTTACGTACAGCTAGTGCCGCTTGCGGTCTGTAGTTAAACCCACTGCCAGCGTAGTGTCGAGTCTTTAGAGTCCCACACAGAGAGTTTCCCTGCACTGAGCGAAACATGTAGAGGCCGTATGGTTTTACGGCAGGGCTGCGATCACTTACGTACACTTGTGTGCGTGTGGTGTTCGGGCAGGCAATACTAGTGGGCTTTGGTTTAAGCCGGATCCTAGTATTTCATGGATGGATTTGTTTTTGTCTTCTGCGCATCCGCATTCTACAGAATACGGATGCAGGTGTGTATGCACAGTTTTCCGGAGCGATGAAGGAGGAGGTGCCTCATTAGGGTTTTGGCAGTTGGTTCGGCCAAAACCGCTATGTGGCAGTCTCATTAGGGTTTTGACAGTTGATTCGGTCAAAACCATTTTGAGGCGGACTCATTAGTGTTTCGACAGTTCGTTTGGTCAAAACCATTATGAGCCGGGGACATTATTTACTAATCCTTTCATTGATAATTTTGTTATGGCTAATTACATTGACCATTTGACCATCTTGACTTTGTTGACCATTTGACCAAAGTTGACTTGGATCTTCTTAGAAGATCTAAAGTATTCTTTGGTTTTCTTTTTCTTTTGTTATGATAATGGTCATGTCATTTGTAGCCATCACCTTTATCTTGATGGGATTAGTAATGATAATGTTTGTGCATTATTTGCAACCATGGTTGTTTTTCTTTTGATCATAATATTATTCTCATTCTCTCTCTTGAAATGAGAAGCTCCATGGTTGCAAGAAAACTCCTTGTTCTTCCTCCTCTTGATTTCTCCTTTGATCTCATGTGTTGAGAGAAAAAGGATTTCACTTGACAAACACATCCATACATCTCCTCTACACATTCTAGGGCTTCTAGATTAGCAATCTCCTTGCCCTAGTTACCTCGGCTTGAGGTGGAGCTCGGTGTACATCTCTCGGGTGGATCGTCTTCGACTCAAGGAGGCCGCGGAGGTGACCGAAGTCCGGATCAACCATTGAGCAAACAAAGAAAAGAGCAACAAGAAGAGAAGAACAACAAGGAGTGAAGAACAACAAGAAGAGAAGGAGTTCAAGTTGAGGTATAACCCCTAACCGAGTAGATAACATCTCATGGTAGGTAGCTAGTGTATTGTTTAGCAAAGATCCGGCTTTTACGGTCCATGTTACAAAGTTCAGAAAAAATTTTGTTTTACCGTTTCCGCAACCCCGAAAGCACCGGGAGAGGTAACGTGGACCTAACAGTGGTATCAGAGCCTAACTAAACATAAACTAGCTTGGTAGTGAAGTGTATCGAAGTTCGAAACGGAAAAATCGATAAAACCAAGTTGCGAAAACCTGAGTTTCTGTTAAAATTTTTCTGGTCAAAACAAAATTTGTCATGCACCAAAAATCATCTCAGGGTTTTCTAAAGATAACCACCAAAAACGAGCCAGAGATCAGACCAAACGAGCGCGTTTCCGCGGCGACAGCAAGCTATGTCGCCGCGGATCCACTGCCGTCTTGTCTCCTCTCTGCCTCGATTTTGGTGCAGTGTATCTCTGTATTGGTTTTAGGATTTTTGAGATATATTATATGTGCCCAGATTTTCCAGAATAGAAATTTGTTTTTGGGGGCCTATAATTCCGTATTTTTTCCGAACTTCACTACACTTTGACTATGTTGGTTATATCTGTGATGTTCTTATGTATTGAACGTCGGCTAATCGCTATATGTCGATTATTCGGGGTTATACATATCTGTGATCTGTGATTGTTGTTGATGGTTTGTGTATATGAACTCGTTGGATTGTCGCGGATGAATAGCCGGGTTGGATGTGAGATGAGAGTTTCTTTTTCTTTCATTCATGTAATAAATTTGTAAATTGATGTAATATTATTTGTTTGGCCGCACAACCGGATCGGGGTTGTAACCGTCATTGTATAATTCTTTTTACTGTTTTTGCTCCTAGGATAGACCCATGGAGGGGGTGCATAAACTACCGGGTATCTTGAAGTGCCGAGTGGCCTACTCATGGCATTGAGGGAGGTTGCTTCGCTTCGGGTACTTGGCGGGTAGTTTGCCGCACCCATAGGGGTCTTGGGTGGGGTATTGGCTATTCATCGCGACCGTGTAATCCGTTTTTCGTTGCAGGCTCGAACGAATCGCGGGTTCCTAGTATATCCAAAGTGTTCATCTGTGATCTGGATTGATTTTCATTGAAGTATATCTATATATAATAACTATTTAGGCGTTGCTTATGTTTTACAGCCGCGCTAGCCCAGCCCCCGCTCTGTCGTTAGTTAAGTAACCTAACGGGTGATGACGGGGCCCCGTGGCGAATGCGAATGGCATAAGCGTACGTCATATTTTGGTTGTTTTCTGCAATGGTAGGATTTAAATGATGGGACGCATTAAAAGAACTAATGCAAGAAAATAAACCTAAAATACGTTGATTGGAACAAGTTTTTCAAAAAGCTGTTATTACAAGGATGTTCATCTTTTTGTTTTGCATCGAGGTATTCGGTTATGAATGCCCAGCACCTCAATCGACGAGGCAAGGGCCGAGATCCCCTCATCAGGAGTGACCCCTTGGACAAAAGGTTTGCGTCAGGGTAATAACTTCACCATAGTCGATTATTCTTGCTTTGCATCGAGGTATTCATCTTACGAATGCCCAGCACCTCACTCGACGAGGAAAGAGCCGAGATCCCTTCACAGGGAGTGACATCTTTAGCAAAAGTTTTCGCCACTATGTTTTTCAAAAGGATGTATCACGTTCCTTCAACGATATCAAGTTCATTACGTTAACGGGTTTTTCGCCAAAAACCCAGCCGTAGCCCTCCGTCGTTTCTTATAAGTTATACTTAGTATTCGTGCTGCGTTTGTTGACTGTGTCAAGGCGCAGTGAACGGTAGCTAAGTGTAGCTTATTTGCTGGATACAATGTGATTGGTTAGGACATTTGTAGAACCTTGTTGACTGTGTCAAGGGTTATGCAGGTGGGTTTAATGCAATCAAGATAATGACGGGATGAACTTGACTAGGACTTTTTGATTTGTTGACTGTGTCAAGATCACTTGGGTCCTAGGGGCAAAAACTGTATCGGGAGTTTCAAAAGAACTGAAACTTGCAGATTTCGCATACCTTCTGTAGTGTGGTGACTAGAGTGGATTCCATCTAGGTTATCACACAATGACAGTTGGTTCCCGATCCCACTGATGAGGTTGTTTACTCTCGGGAGATTATTTCACTTAACGATCAATGCTATAAACCTAGTAGGTGTCTAGAAAGGTGTTAGCGGGGCTACGCCCCCAGGGAAA
The DNA here is from genome assembly GCA_030015575.1 of Agapanthus africanus. Classification (NCBI taxonomy): domain Eukaryota; kingdom Viridiplantae; phylum Streptophyta; class Magnoliopsida; order Asparagales; family Amaryllidaceae; genus Agapanthus; species Agapanthus africanus. The sequence goes on from JASDDO010000019.1 coordinate 610,595,310, forward strand.
AGAGGTTCTTTAATTAAGGAACTTCGCGAAAGCGTTGGAAAACCTCCCTCGAAGTACCGACACTAGCCTGGCTGAAAGGTTAAGCAAGTATTGTGACGTGAATTAAAACCCGGCTAGTTCTTCTTTTAAAAAGGTTTTAAGAAGAATTTGAGGAAACAGTGGGAGACATCCTGGTTAGATAAATTAATAAACCAATCTAATCTTGCAAGAGCATACGCTGAGTGTTTCTTTTCTCTCTCTCCAGGCAGCAACCTTTTCACGCCCTAATCAAGATAATAAAATGTATCGCTTGACCGATCCGAATTCTTATTCAGGACTGGGGAAAGTTGGTTCAGCTCTAACTTGTGACAACAGTCATGAGTATGAGAATGGGAAAGGGGATTGTATGGATTTCCAGGATACCCAGTTGAAGAAGAAGCATGGTTTTGCATCTACTTCAGGTGTTCTTGTAATTGAGAACTGTTTTATGGTCAGCCCTACCTCCTGGGTACTTGATACCGGATCAGGATCTCATATCTGTAATTTATTGCAGGGACTGAGAAAAAGTAGGAAAGTTGCACCGGGTGATATGTCGCTCAGAGTAGCGAACGGAGCACAAGTTAATGCGGCAGCCGTCGGTGAATATCACCTAGTATTGCCAAATGGCAAGACTATGATTTTGAACGATTGCTACTATGTACCCTCCATGGTTTGCAACATCATATCAGTTTCTTTACTCGATAAAGATGGATATAACTTTGTTCTTGAAAAGAATATCATGAACATTTACCTTCATAAGGTACTGGTTGCAGAGGGTACACTGTGTAATGGTATCTACGTTCTAAATCAGAATACAGTTCTTAATATACAAAACACACGCAAGAGGAAGAATTCAGATACGAATGAATCCTACTTGTGGCATTGTAGACTTGGTCATATCGGAGAGAAAAGACTGAGTAAGTTGCATAAAGATGGACTCTTGGATGCGTTCGAGTTTTCATCTTATAAAACTTGTCAGTCTTGTCTCAAAGGGAAGATGACCAAATCTCCGTTCACCGGACATGGAGAAAGAGCAGCAGAGCTCTTGGGACTCGTACATAGTGATGTATGTGGTCCGATGTCTATACATGCAAGGGGTGGGTTCTCGTACTTCATCACATTCACTGACGATCTCTCTAGGTTCGGATATGTGTATCTGATGAAACACAAATCTGAAGCTTTTGAGAAATTCAAAGAATTCAGAAACGAAGTAGAGAACCAGACTGGCAAAAGTATCAAGATCCTCCGGTCTGACAGGGGAGGGGAGTACTTAAGCACGGAATTCCTAGATTACTTAAAAGAGAATGGTATTCTCTCTCAGCTTACTCCTCCTTATACACCACAGCAAAACGGTGTTTCGGAGTGGAGGAATCGTACCCTATTGGATATGGTTCGCTCCATGATGAGTAGTGCTGAGTTACCTCTTTCATTCTGGGGATATGCACTTCAAACTGCAGCACATCTATTGAATCAAGTTCCATCCAAATCCGTGCCTAAGACTCTGTATGAAATATGGAGTGGTAAAAGTTTGTATCTTAAACGTATTAAGATTTGGGGTTGCCCAGCTTATGTCAAAAAGCAGAACCCAAACAAACTTGAGGCACGGGCAGTTTTGTGTAAGTTTGTGGGATACCCAAAAGATTCAAGTGGGTATCTATTCTACCATGCAGAGGAACAGAAGATAATTGTTTCAAGAAATGCCACATTTTTAGAAAAAGAATTTCTTGTTAAAAACATTAGTGGCAGCACGGTAGAACTGGATGAAATTCCAGAAACACAAGCTTTAACAGAAAATTTGGAGGAACCGCTAGATTCAATAACCCCAAACGAACCTCAGCCACTCCGCAGATCTGGTAGGATTTCTCATCCGCCCGAGAGGTACTACGGTTTTCTCATAGACGGGGATCGAGAGGATTGCATCTTGGAAGAAGATGACCCTACCAGTTTCAGGCAGGCCATTATCAGTAGGGACTCTGATAAGTGGCAGGAAGCAATGCAATCCGAAATGGAGTCCATGTACGCCAATAAAGTGTGGACCTTGGATATTGCTCCACCTGGGGTAAAACCCGTTGGATGCAAATGGATCTACAAAAGGAAACTTGGTGTAGATGGGCAGGTGGAAACCTATAAAGCTAGACTCGTTGCAAAAGGTTTCCGTCAAAGACCTGGTTTGGACTATGACGAAACTTTTTCTATGGTGGCTATGCTCAAATCCATTCGGATCCTACTTGCCATTGCTGCCTTCCATGACTATGAGATCTGGCAGATGGATGTTAAAACGGCTTTCCTAAACGGTTGTTTGGAAGAGTGCGTTTACATGGATCAACCAGAAGGTTTCGTAGACAGTGGGAGCAGCGGAAAGGTGTGCAAGTTGCTTAAATCCATTTATGGATTAAAGCAGGCATCGCGGAGCTGGAACATCTGTTTTGATGAGGCAATCAAGGAATTTGATTTCATCAAGAACGAAGATGAACCCTGTGTATATAAGAAGATTGTAGGACGAACTGTCGTATTCCTAGTCTTGTACGTGGACGACATTCTTTTGATAGGAAATGATATTCCTATGCTACAATCGGTCAAGCTATTTTTGTCACAAAGGTTCTCCATGAAGGACCTGGGTGATGCCTTGTACATTCTGGGGATCAAGATCTATAGAGATAGATCCAAGAAACTATTGGGACTTTCGCAGTCCAGGTACATAGAGACCGTACTAAAGAGATTTAGTATGGAGGGTTCCAAGCACGGTAACATACCCGCATTGCACGGAATTACCCTCTCCAAGAAGATGTCTCCTAAGACTGACGAGGAGAGGGTTCGCATGAGCACTATACCCTACGCTTCGGTGGTAGGATCTATAATGTATGCGATGCTATGTACAAGACCAGATGTAGCTTACGCGTTGAGCGCGGTAAGCCGGTATCAGTCAGACCCAGGGGAGGACCACTGGACAGCAGTGAAGAACATTCTCAAGTACCTAAGAAGGACTAAGGAGATGTTCCTGGTTTACGGTAATGGAGACCTCAGGGTCGAGTCCTTTACCGATTCAAGCTTCCAGAGTGACAAAGATGACAGCAAGTCTGTCTCGGGTTTTGTGTTTACCCTCAACGGAGGGGCGGTATGTTGGAGGAGTTCCAAGCAGGATACAGTCGCAGACTCGACGATGGAGGCTGAATACATTGTTGCAAGCGATGCCGCAAAAGAAGCGGTCTGGATGAAGAAGTTCATTAGTGAACTTCAGGTGGTTCCGTCCATTATTGACCCAATACCTTTGTATTGCGATAACAATGGGGCTATAGCTTTAGCAAAAGAACCAAGGTCCCATCAGAAATCCAGGCACATCTTAAGGCGGTATCACCTGATCAGGGAGATCATTGATCGACAGGAGATCGAGGTGCGGAGAGTGGACACAAAGGACAACACTGCGGACCCATTCACGAAGGCTTTACCCCAGACTCAGTTCGAGCGGCTGATCGAGATGATAGGTCTTCGATACGCCAGTACATGGCCTTAGTGCAAGCGGGAGATTGTTAGTGTATATGCCCTAGAGGCCATTACTGTATCATACTAGTATGTATATTACTTGATGGAAGCTTGGGATATTCACAGTTGTACAGACAATCTTGCTCAATATAGTAGTATGCTAATTGGTTTGTCTCTGCTTTAATGTGTACATGTGTGTTTATTTATTATATCACCTATACGCATTAGTAGAGCCCTTAGGATTTTTGCTTGATTACCGGCATTGTGATGGCGATCACACTCGTGGGGGCTGGGTAATCTACAAGCACATCCTTATACACGTCCCTAGTCGTGGGAGCATCGAGATAGGGCATCGATACTCCGGAGTAGACTAGCGTATGCGCTTCTCATCCCAGTACGGGAGACGGTCTGTCCCACAGCCGTCGGTACGTCGTACTTGAGATAGTATGCGGGTGCTCGTTGGGTTACGAGTACACTGGACAGGACTCGTCGGGAACTGATGGTTGGTATTATACCAATCATCAGTTATCAGTTCCCAGGTGACATGAGTATAGCTTAGTCCGCTGACTTGACACTGTCACTTCGCCTCGAGTGTGTTCCCACTGTTCTTTGATTGCTACCCTACCACGACTCTACTGAGTCGTGAAAACAGGTAGTAGTTGGGAGCAGTCCCGAAGCACTTGGAGGCAGTGACGGTTAGACAGGATTCGTCTCTCCCGGTATTGGGGGTTGACATCGCGCTGTGTCTAGGAGAGCCATTACACAAGTAGTCCCTGGCCAGGGCAAGCGAGATGTACTGGTAGGTTCCAGTGTTATCTCAGGGTGTTCTGGGCTTCACTCCGACACGACTTGTACCGCTATTAGGGGTCTGACGCTTGCCGCCCCCCTAGGCCCGACATGCGATGTATCAGACGAACAGACCGGACTGTACGGAGATTGTCATATACAGACTCAGTAGGAGTTCGGGTGGGTTTACCTCATCGGCCTTCTTATCGACATCTACCTGGGGACCGTTACGTACAGCTAGTGCCGCTTGCGGTCTGTGGTTAAACCCACTGCCAGCGTAGTGTCGAGTCTTTAGAGTCCCACACAGAGAGTTTCCCTGCACTGAGCGAAACATGTAGAGGCCGTATGGTTTTACGGCAGGGCTGCGATCACTTACGTACACTTGTGTGCGTGTGGTGTTCGGGCAGGCAATACTAGTGGGCTTTGGTTTAAGCCGGATCCTAGTATTTCATGGATGGATTTGTTTTTGTCTTCTGCGCATCCGCATTCTACAGAATACGGATGCAGGTGTGTATGCACAGTTTTCCGGAGCGATGAAGGAGGAGGTGCCTCATTAGGGTTTTGGCAGTTGGTTCGGCCAAAACCGCTATGTGGCAGGCTCATTAGGGTTTTGACAGTTGATTCGGTCAAAACCATTTTGAGGCGGACTTATTAGGGTTTCGACAGTTCGTTTGGTCAAAACCATTATGAGCCGGGGACATTATTTACTAATCCTTTCATTGATAATTTTGTTATGGCTAATTACATTGACCATTTGACCATCTTGACTTTGTTGACCATTTGACCAAAGTTGACTTGGATCTTCTTAGAAGATCTAAAGTATTCTTTGGTTTTCTTTTTCTTTTGTTATGATAATGGTCATGTCATTTGTAGCCATCACCTTTATCTTGATGGGATTAGTAATGATAATGTTTGTGCATTATTTGCAACCATGGTTGTTTTTCTTTTGATCATAATATTATTCTCATTCTCTCTCTTGAAATGAGAAGCTCCATGGTTGCAAGAAAACTCCTTGTTCTTCCTCCTCTTGATTTCTCCTTTGATCTCATGTGATGAGAGAAAAAGGATTTCACTTGACAAACACATCCATACATCTCCTCTACACATTCTAGGGCTTCTAGATTAGCAATCTCCTTGCCCTAGTTACCTCGGCTTGAGGTGGAGCTCGGTGTACATCTCTCGGGTGGATCGTCTTCGACTCAAGGAGGCCGCGGAGGTGACCGAAGTCCGGATCAACCATTGAGCAAACAAAGAAAAGAGCAACAAGAAGAGAAGAACAACAAGGAGTGAAGAACAACAAGAAGAGAAGGAGTTCAAGTTGAGGTATAACCCCTAACCGAGTAGATAACATCTCATGTTAGGTAGCTAGTGTATTGTTTAGCAAAGATCCGGCTTTTACGGTCCATGTTACAAAGTTCAGAAAAATTTTTGTTTTACCGTTTCCGCAACCCCGAAAGCACCGGGAGAGGTAACATGGACCTAACAGAAATACGGTATCACATACACGCATTATTCTCGGTCCCGCACATATCTCATATGCGCTCCTATTTCGTTTCGCTTGAGCCAGGAAACCTCTGTGTAGGACTCTAAAGACTCGTCAATACGCCGGCAGCAGATGATGATCATATCAAGCACCCACAAGCGACAAGCGGTCTGCTAAACGTAACGGCCACCCGGGTATTGAGCGATCAGAAGATCGACGAGCAAGCCCGCTCACACTCCTGTGAATCCAACCAGTAACACTACCGTACAGTCCGGTCTGATCGTCTGATATGTCGCATATCTCGCCTAGGGGTGGTGTTAGTTGTATGTATGCCCTAGAGGCCAGTATTGTACAGATTATGTATATTATATTGGATGCTTGGACATATATAGAGATGACTTTCTTGCTCGACATGATAGTATGCTATCTGGTTGCTATTTATCTTAACATGTACACTAGTCTCTTTATACTGTCTTATAGTTACATGTTGGTAAAGCCCTTAGGATGTGTACTTGACTACCTGGACTATGATGCAGATCATACTAGTGGGGACATGGTAATCCATAAGTACCTCCTTCAAGGTCCCTAGTCGTGGCTGTATCGAGACGGGGCATCGATATACCAGAGTAGACTAGCGTATTCGCTTCTCGACCCATGTGATGGGCGATGGATGATCCCATATCCATTGGTGTTTGACATCAGAGACGGTGTACGGGTGCTCAGTGGAGACTGGGTACACTGGACGGACTCGCCGAGAACTCCCAGATGGTATTATACCTCACGTCAGATGGCAGTTCTCAGGTGACACTTATACAGGTTAGTCTGTAGACCCGAGATCGTCATAGAGTCTTGTGTGATTCCCACTGTGCTTTGATCTCCACCTTACCACGTCCATGAGGGCGTGCAAAACGGTGGTCTTTGGGTACAGTCCCGAGTCACATGGAGGCAATGAGCGATAGGAGGGGTTTCGTCTCTCCCGGTATTGGGGGTTATGTTGCGCAGTGCTCGATTGGCCGTAACAGGGAAGTCCCTGGCCAGGGCTGATCAGAGATTTGCTGGTAAGTGTTACCAGTAGTTTCTCGACCCGTTACGAGCCTCACATCAGCACGACTTATCGGGTTATTAGGGTCTGACGTATACCACCCCTAGATTTGATATGCGACATATCAGACGAAGAGACTGGACTGTATGGTAAGTGTTACTGGTCGGATTCGCGGGAGTGTGAGCGGGCTAGCTCGTCGATCTTCTGATCGCTCAATACCCAGGTGGCCGTTACGTTTAGCAGACCGCTTGCGGCTTGTGGGTGCTTGATATGATCATCATCTGCAACCGGAGTATTGACGAGTCTTTAGAGTCCTACACAGAGGTTTCCTGGCTCAAGCGAAACGAAATAGGAGCGCATATGAGATATGTGCGGGACCGAGAATAATGCGTGTATGTGATACCGCATTTCATTCTCGCGATATATGTTTCGATTGGTTATATTCGATATGACCTAGTTATCGAATCATTGATTCGATAAATCGATGCATTGAATACTAGTCGGTTATGTGCGACATGACCGGATCATTGAATCAAATGTTGATTTAATGATTTAATGCATAATTATATATTTGATATATTGCATTGCATTAACTAGTATTGGCTCACTTTAAACGGATTTTTCTCACTTGATGCACATTGTATATGTGATATGCTTTAGTGCACTACTTTGTATCATGTTTGATGATACTTGATCATTTAGTTAAGTGTATAAAATTAATCCATGGTTAATATGATAATTAGGGTTTTGCATTTTCATTTATTTATTTATTTATTTATTTATTTATTTAAAATGATATATGATAAGAATGGTGGCTAAGTTTGTTTTATATTGAAGCTTCATGAAGCTTTGACTTTGCTAACCATCCTTATCTTCATGCTTAACCCTAACCCATCAAAGTGACCATGGTTAATTCTCTACACTTAACCCTAGTTCAAGTTTGGTAAGTATTTGATTTAAATTTATTTTTATCATAAGACTTATCATAATCTTTTCTTGAGCTCATCTTCTTCTTCTTCTTCAAGCTTGCTACTCCAATGGCAACTTGAGATATAGTGAGATAAATCCAATTCTAAAGTGAACCCACCTCCTATTTCTTCACCCTCTACCTCTTGCCAAGTTGTTTTGGGTGTTTACTTCACAAGTTTCACAAGATTGTGAAGTCGGAGCTTGAGTTTGTGCAACCTCGACGTAGATCGTCTTTGACACAAAGCCGACGACCTATTCCGCTTGCTTTCCCGATGAAGCCGATGACCGAGTCGAGGATTCATGATGGACAACGAGGAAATGACGTTGCGGAGCCGTGGAGGTGGATATCCGGATCTACAAAGGTTGTAATTTCCGTACCCTCTTAGTTAAGTGTTAACTAGCTTTCTATTTCGCCTAGACATCTAGTCTAAGATCCGTAGTCTAGGGTTTCTCGGCACCAAAAATTTTAATTTGGCATGTTCGATGCCTTGTGAGAACCCACTAGGGTGCCTAGGAACCCTACAGTGGTATCAGAGCCTAGCTAGAGCCTTAGGCGAAGTCCCGACGACGTTTGAAACCCGATCGAACCGAAATCCAAAACCTAAAAATGCTCTCTGGACTTTTTCTAAAATTTCGGATTTTTGTCAATTAAAAATATGTAGAAAATCAAGCAGGGTGTTATTAGAATTACTGTGAAACACGAGGGGCTAATTCCACTTTTCCACCGCGGAAGGGCGGCACATGCTAGGCATGTGCGGCGCTTCCGCGGTCTTACTGTTCCCTTGAATAATTATTTTTGCACAGTAACTCATATAATTCAATGCTGTGTTTTCTGGGATATTTTATTGTGACTTCACAGAAGAGTATTTTGGGGTTACTTGGGGATTCGTTTATTCAATCGGGTTATCAAATTTTTGTCTAAGTGTTTTTCCAGATAACTGTAGAATATGTTAAAGAGTTCGACCGGATACAAATACCCAGGTTTTCCCCTACCGGAATAATTCCAAGTGTTGGATTTTTCTGTGGTTAAAAGACGTTCCGAGTAGTGCAAGTAACGCGATGGTCCCTCTAGAAGACACAAACCTTAACTCGATTATGTGACCGTCTTGAACTGCCCTTTGAACCTTCGGGTTTGGGGCAGTACGGCGTGCCACATGTGAGGCGTTGGCTTGACCCTTCTACGGCTGGACCGTTGGTACTGAGGTATGAAGTGAATGTCTTTGAACCTATTTCATGTGTTGATCGGTGTCGGGAAAACTTGGGTGTTCGAATGTTCGATCGGAAAGTTTGATATATTCTATTTATCCGGAATTGGATACAATAATTGGAATTCACAAACAGTTATGAGATAACTGGATGAATGTTATAAATCTAGCAGTTTAGTCCCATACGATATTGAAAAGAGTTTTCGATAATGAGACTAAAATGCGGGGTTTGTAACTGTTAGGCATGTGATGTCTAAAGAAGTTGCGGATTCCAATTGTTGTAGTTTTACACTTTCTTTTCTGTGACCGTAAGTGTAGTATGTTCATATCGCCGGTTTCGTTGCTATACGTCAACGACAATTGGGGTATGCATACTTACTTACGTTGATGACTTGTGATGTTATGTGTTGCTGGATATGTTATATTGGATCGTCGTGTTTGAATAGCTGGGGGTTTTTATGTGAGATGAATGTTTTTCATTTTCATTCATGTAAAAACTTGTATGTAATATTCTTTTATTCGGGGCACTTCCAGGATGCGGGAGTTGTCACCCTTTGTATATTATTTACTTTTCTGCACTAGGATAGACCCAAGGAGGGGAGCACAAGTAACCGGGTTCTGGGGTCCAGTGGGAGACCAACTCGAGGAGTCGAGTCCGGGTCTCCTAACCCTAGAATTGGCAGGGTTGCTTGCCGCTCTCGTAGGGGTCTAGGGGTGTGGGATTGGCTATTCATCACGACCGTGGAATCCGTGTTTTATACTGGCTCGTATTGAAAACACGGACGTCCTAGTATATCCAATATTTCATATGTTTATTCTGCTGCGATATCTGTGATGTGATTCTGTGATGGATATAGTATATAGTATATATGATATATTATATAGACGTTACTTATGTTTTACACCCGCGCTAGCCCTGCCCTGCTCTGTCGTTAGTTACCTAACCTAACGGTGCACGAGGGGACATCGAGGCGAATGCGGATGGCATAAGTGTACGTCATATCTATCTGTGATGTTTAGGTATTTAAATGATGGGACTTCATTAATGTGATTAATGAAAGATAAGAAACCTAAGATGTTGTAGAATCGAATTTTAAAATAAAACAGGTAGCTACAGTTCTTGCTTTGCACAGCGGTATATATGATATACCCCGCACCTTATTCGATGAGGAAAGGACCGAGATCCCTTCACCGGGAGTGACTCCTTTAGCAATAACTGGCAGATGCTACACACTCGGTTTGCTTTTGACTGCTTTTGGGTTTTTGCTTTGCACAGCGATATATATGATATATCCCGCACCTCATTCGACGAGGAAAGGACCGAGATCCCTTCACCGGGAGTGACTCCTTTAGCAAAACCAGAAAAGCCTCAAAATCACTCCATTTTAAAACTTTATTTGATTCTACAACGATATCAAGTTCATTACGCAATAGGTTTTCAGAAAAACCTAGCGTAGCCCTCCGTCATTTCAGATAAGTCCTGTTTAGTATTCGTGCTGCGTTTGTTGACCTTGTCAAGGCGCAGTGTGCGGTAGCTAACCAGTATTTATCTGCTTATGCATATGATGCAGATTGAGTTAGGGTAGTCGTACGGCCTTGTTGACCTTGTCAAGGGTCGTGCGGGTGGGTTTGATTCAATCAAGAAATGACGGGTTGAACTTGACTTGCGGTCTATGGTTTGTTGACCTTGTCAAGGTCATAGATCGTTCGGGGAAAAATATTATCGGGAATTTCAAGTGTTGAAATTTGCAATGAGATTGCATACCTTCTATGAGATAGTTGGATCCCGATACCCGCTGCGAGTAAGAGTTACTCCTGGGAGAGTTTTACACATTACAATTAGCCGATCAAGTAGGTGTCTAGAAAAGTGTTAACGACGTTACGCCTCTGGGAAAACGAGGTTTACAGTAATTAGGTTCGTGCGAAAGCACGGGGGACCTCCCTCAAAGTACCGACACTGGCCTGGCTGAAAGATTGGCGAACTTGTAGTGTGTAATTAATCCCGGCTAGTCTTTCCTTTTAGGGTTTTGAGGAAGATTTGATAAAAAGCAGTGGGAGGCATCCTGATTAGATAAGATAATAACCAATCTGATCTTGCACGAGCATACGCTAAAGTGTTTTCTTCTCTCTCTCTCCAGGTAGCGACCATTTCATGCCTTAATCAAGATAATAATATGGATGTATTGACCGAACCCGCATGTTATACTGTGCTGGGGAACGTTGGTTCCGTTCTTTCCTATAAGAGTTATAGGACTGAACAGGTGTAACATTTTCAAAAATATAAAATATTAATTTTGGGAATTTTTATAATTTAATATTATTTTATTGATTATTTTAATATTAAATGCAAATAAATAGGAAAAATGTTAGAAAAAATTATGAAAAATTATGGAAAATTCTAAAATAGGGTAAATTAGTGGATTATGGCATTTTTAAGTTTTTGTGATTAGTTTGACAATAATTTAGTGCTAATCGCGATTAAAATCGCTAATCGGGTTTTTTGGCAATTTTGTGCAAAACTTGCACATATCACTTTTTCTACACTTGTGCATTTTTCTAGCCATGGTTTTCTTTTGGGATTACTATTGATGTGAGAAGGTTTGGATTTTAAAAGAAAAGGAAAAGAAAGGAAAATATAATGATGAGGGTAGGTGAGAGAGAGAGGTGGACTTTGACTTAGCATACTTAGCCATTCTCCTCGTTTTCTGTGCACAGCCCCTGTTCCTCTAGTGTTGACCCAGGGTACTTCTAGTTTTGACAGATTCTATCTAGGGTGAAATCTGGGACATATATCCTAAGTTGCTATTTTGGATTCGTGTTTCCGTATTCCGTATTTTTGATTCTGAAATGGTGGAATGTGTTTTGCCTCGACTAATTGTCGTTTATACGACGATGTAGAGGATTTATTGATGGTTTTGAAGGCGTGCCATAGGTTCTCACCTATAGGCCCCCTTATCGTATCGTTTTGGATTTCGTGCGCCGTTTTAGATTGGATTTGGTTTTAATGCGCATATACGATATTTTGATGTGTAGGTACCCATGAAGACTTCGGGACGACAAGCAAATACGTGGTGACGTCCGCAATTGGTGATGCAAGGTGAGTAGATTATATCTACAGGGGGAAGTCGGGTGGATGGCGTATAGCACCCCCGCAGTCCGTAGATAGATTACTATGTAGTTTATTGTGATATTAGGTGTATTGTGGATAATGTAGGGTTAGAAGTGACTAGTGTAGTTCATAGTCGCGAACCCTAGGGTAGAATTACACCTACACACACACCCTTGCTTATCACTTGTACTTGCACTGTGATTGATGATATGTGATGACTTTGGAGATGAGTCGATGATGTGGGCTGGGTGCCCTGGGATCGGTGATTTTATACGATTCATATGTGGGATATGACTTGTGATTCTTGCGGGCTTGGGATATGTGTTTACCCCCGCATGCATACTTACTGAGGTTACCGTTTTGTACTAGACATAGAGTAGTACTCCAGACTATATGATCTGACGATGGTGATATCTGTTATGTGATGAGACAGTGAGATACTGACCCCTACCCAGCTATGGGGATGCCGTACGATGATTTACCGTACGAGCCGATATTGATGATATATCCGCACTCATAACTCGAGGATATCTTATGATATGACATTGAGGCGAGATCACCGACTATATACTTTTATACATGTATCGACTCAGATTTAGGTGGTTTCCACACCTACTCCTCCTGATTGACCGGATACTTAGATGTAGTTTGCATAGTAGATACTTCACTGTGGTGTTGACTACTAGATATCTGCATTTTCCTGCTATTCGCATTGCTGGCATATGTTCATTGTTATATTATTATCATGCTGTTAGGACACCAGCACCATTATCGATGATGCGTATGTTTCACGTACACTATTTGCCGGCTCACACACTTCATCATCGATAATTGCCATGCCACTACACTGTAGTACTGTTGCATTCATGATATGATTACTGCTTGGCATATTGTACACATGTACCTGTACACAAACATAGATGATTCTGACTTGATTGAGATTGAGGACCGCAAGATATTCTTTAAACTGATTCATTCTAAAGGAGCGGTTCCTCCCGACATATGTACATTACTATTCCATGTTGCATGATTTCCGATATGATTATCTCTCTTTACATGTCGCATACATCATGGATTGATTTCATAGCACATTGCATTGGATTTACTTCTTGATGTGGATTTTCATGTGATTTCTGATTTTGAGGACCGTGGGATTATTTAAGAAAAGATGTTCTTTTATGAAAACCCGGTACCTCGTGATATGATATTTGGGTGCGTCCACCACGCGTTTTCTCGGTGCTGAGACGTGTGCTTGAAACCCGATTCGAGGAGTGATGATCCGTTTGCGGGTTCGTGGTGGGCCCGGTATGGTTCCCTTCGGCGAGATGATCGATGGGTTATGCCGATTGAGCCTGGAGGCGGGCGAGTACCTACCGGTGATTGTATTTGAGCTCGGCGGATATCCGGGGGATACCGCCTGGAGCCGAGAGATGGGCGTACTGCCGGGGGCCGACGGGCCGCTACCGCAGACGGAGCCCAGAGATGGACATGGGTTGACTCGTGCTGCCGGGGCCGAGGGCCGATACCGCAGACGGAGCCCCATATGGATGAGGATTTACGTGTCGATGCTTGGCACGGGTTTCATGATGTTTTCCATGATATTGTTTATATCCTCATACTTGCATACATGATGCTTACTGTCAGTGGGTGACAGGTGGACGGGTTCCACATATATACAGACATGGATCATATACAGACTGGATTTACACTTGTCATACTTCATTTGTATATATAACAGGGTATGAGGGCGCTGTTATATATACCCTTACACCAATATTAGTGGTATGGGACGCTAATATATGTGTATTGATATCATTGATATTTCATCATACTTACCTCATGCAGGCATACCTTACACTGATGATATGTTATTACTTGAGTACCTGGCACTACATACATGATTAGATGTTACCTTGCCACCTTATTACACTCAGATGCACTCTTGTGGATTGTATTACTGATCGTTGACTTAGGTTTATGTCTTGCATTCGGTTTCTGCTTGTAGATATTTCTATTCACGAGTTGGCAACTCACCCCCGTTGTGCCACAGTCCTTGCAGGTTCTGCCGTACAGGTTTCATTGCGGCATTTCTGGCACACTACCTTCTTGCGGGTGATTTGCTTTGGTAGGTGGATTCTTTCGCATCAAGAATCACCATTTTATTCATGTATTTCATTGTATCTAGAAATTGTCCATCAACCAAAAACTTGTATATTCTTTCAGACTTAGAGACAGTGTGGTATTATTCGACCTTAGAGTCGCGCTTAGTAGTATTGCGGTTTTCTTGCTGCTTTTTGAGCTTTCCTTGATTTTGATCCTCGCCACTTGGCGTTGTATATTATCATATCATCGTGTGGTTGTGACCGTCGATTGACGAAGAGCTAGCTCCCGCTTGGGGATGCCTTTATCATTTTATATATTGTTATTCATGTTGTACCCTATTCGGGGCCAGTTTTACAAGAGAAACTCTGCCGAAAATTTTAGAAAAGACTGTACGATTTTCAAATGCACATTCGGCTTAGTTATTTAAAAACCTTGATTTCAAACATGTTTTTCTTCACTTCTTTAAATCAGTTTTCTTTACTTATTCTCAAAAATGGTTTTAGATTTCTGGGCTTTTGGCTTACTTGGATCAGATGGAGTCCTATAGACTTCATATGGTTCAAGGGCCAGTCACGTGCTCTTTCGGGTCGTGACAAAGTTGGTATCAGAGCGCTAGGTTGACCTTGGTTCGAGTCTAAGTTTGACTATGTGGAGCCTAGGGAGTTGTTTATATACGGAACTTAGGCTTGACCTTACGGAACTTAGACTTGGTCGAGGGGGTGTAAACCCGAACTTTCGTCGTTTTAGGATGACCCTTGGTTGATGGATTTGGTGACTAAAGTAGAGTGACGTACCGTTGGTATGTTCCGCGGCATACTTACGACACGCCACTCCGCTTAAGGAACCTTAGGATGTACATACTTTCGAGATCAGTGATTCTCTTTATATCCAGGATTATTCATCCATTTGAGATCCCCGATTCTATTAGTTTCATGATCATACCTTCATTGATACTGTTCCTTCCTATGATCATGTATCCACTTTGGATCTGTTGTTTCCCTTCTTGCCACTGATGTGCTCTCTTTGATACTCGATTGAGATTCCTGTCACCGTGTTTGAGCGCAGTTTGGGCTGCTGCTAGGGTTACGGCCGGTGTGAGCTCGTTTGGTACGAGGGCCGACCTTTGTGTTTTCTGGTGACATGGGAACGTCTCGAGTTAGTGTTGGTGATTGTGACCTCTAGTGGATGCGAGTGCTTGGTCTTGCACCGGATGATCGGGCCTTTGTTAGAGCTGCCAGTTGAGAGAGGACTGTTGATGTACAGCATACCTCAGAGATGGTGATGTCGCCTACCGTGCAGACAGATGGACCAGCTGTCGCTGAGATTGACAGGGTGTTGCTTTCGGAGCTTACGAGCTGAGATTGCCGGAGCTTTCAGGCAGTTATGCGACAGATGATAGCTAGTCTACCCGATTTGAGAGACGAAGGTGATTCGTCCGATTTTGCGCCAGAGCGGGCCCAGTTGAGTTGAAGATTTCCAGTGTGGAGAGACTTACTCAGATCTAGAGCAGGCTGATTCAGAGATGACCGCTTATGTATTGCCTTTCCTAGAGGATTGAGGCGTTGTTCGGCGTACAGGCATATGAGCCAGTTGTTGCTGCAAATGATGAGATATCGCCCAGATGATTGGAGCTACTGCAGCATGAGCATGTTCTTAGAGAGATGATAGCGAGTTGCTAGTCACCGAGGATGGATGACTAGGACGCGTGGTGAGTTCGCTTACCTCGATGCGAGGTTATCAGGTGGATTGATTCCAGCTAGAGACGACTTCACGCAGATTCGTTGAGAGTCGATTGAGACGATCGAATGTCAGGAGCCTATTTTCCAAGTTTAAAGTATACGGAAAGACATGCAGGTGATTCTATGGACCCTCTAGAAGAATGAAACCCTAACTCGACTTAATGACCGTGTGACAGCCTTGGAACCTTAGGGTTTACGGCGGTTCCGCGACGCCATTAGTGAGGCTTGGGTTTGCCCTTCTACGGCTGGACCACCGACGCTGTGGCATGTACTCGATACTATTAAACTGTACCCGAGATGTGAGCTCTTGGGGGATTATGAGGATCTGACGAGTCGATCGGATGGTTCGACATCTTTCGGATATCGTGATGGGACACTGCTTGGGAGACTCCAGGTGCGAGCATAGCCGTCGGAGCGCAGTTCGTGCAGCCATGATGAGACGAGTCCGAATCAGTCGACACTGATGCAGAGTGAAGAAAAGAGTTCGCAAGATATTTCGACGAGATGACGTCCCACTCCGCCGACATCAGAGATGTTATACGCACCCAGAGGCGTGGTATATGGATATACCTTCCAGAAAGAAGCGCGATAGGTATGCAGCCGTTCCGGAATAAGCTTTAGCTTCAGCATTGGATGATGACTTCCGGGCATTTCGGCAGGATTGAGATTTGAGAAAGGAACCTCGGCAGGACCTTTCTGGAGTACGATACGAGAAGACCTAGACCAGGAGTGGTCGTGTTGCGCACACCCAGCAGGCCAGAGTTCGGCATTGTCGACGAGGTAGTTGACCAAGTTCGGATAAAGGAACTTACCCAGATGCGTTGCGAATGGATCAAGGACGGACGAGTGATGAGTATTCCTCCGATGGTTGGGACGTGTTTCCGAGGACCAGTTCGGCCTGACATCTGCTACAGAATGATGAAGCTACAGAGTACGTGATTTCGAGTCCGTGTGAGAGACTTCAGATTGACCGTGGCCGAGAGCAGTGCAGTGTATAGTAGCTTGGCGTGACGTCATAGTGGACGACGATGGAGACAAGTGGAACCAGAGGTTCGTGTGAGATACTGACGAGCTGTCATTGCTTCCCGTCGAAACTAGAGACCTGATATGCTTACAGAAACGTTGGGATGTGACCAATTTCCGAGAAATGTTGTGCTGAGGACACAGATGTCTTTCAGCGAGAAGAGATAGTACAAGAGAGCCAGCCTCTGTACAGATCGGCATAGGCATGATTGGAAGAGACCTTGAGCAGGATTCCTTCCAGGACATTGCTGCAATGATGTTTGCACCCAGGATCAGATGTGTGACGTGCATTCAGATAGCCAGAGACCGACGTCAGTGATATGCTGCCTTACGAGTGGTCGTGAGGTTTGACCGAGAGGTGACCAGAAAAGTGCCAGAACGGAATCGTCCCCGTTAGCACACCTGACAGGGCCGATGAGCCGATTGACCGCGTGATAGGTAATCCGCAGAGAAGATAAGGACCTAGAGAGTCAGAAGACGCCAGACCGTGAGCAAGAGGTAGGTAGATATCCTGCGCTGCTAGCAGTGGATTACACTGACTCCTTCTCGACCTTGAAGGAGAAACTACCGAAGACGGTATTTATGATTTGTGATTTTGTGATTCGATTATAACGTATCCGTCATTTTGGATTTCGGTATTTTGGGCGTTCTATTTGCACGATCTAGTTTTGGTGACTGAGTTTCATGATATTGGTTTCATGCACCCACTGGATATTTATATATTTTGCGCAGAGTTTTCATGCATTTTAGTGTTAGGCTTTGATTCGTGCACGCTGATGCACACGGTTGTGAGATTTTCCTTGCGGTACCCTGATTTTGGTTTGAGCCGCATTATATCGTTGATTTTGACCCGGATTTTGATGGTTGATTTTTGCACTCCGTGCTGGCGATGTGCTTTACGCCTGTTCGGTGTTTGCTATTGGATTTCGTGATTTCCGTGCATGTTGAGTGCGCAGGGTTTAGATTTTCATTCGTGCACGATGGATGCACCGGTTTGGATTTTCGCGCATGTTGGGCGCATGTTTTTAGATACGATTTTGGTGCACGCCAGATGCGCTAAATCGGGATTCTTCGTGCATGTCACATGCACCTGATTTATTTTGCTGTCAGGCACATACGATGCCCATGACAGATGCTTCGTGCACACCCGTTGCACTTGGATGTTGTTTTGTGCACCTGTTTAGCACATATATGGATTTTTTTTGATTTCAGTGCGCACCAGACGCACAGGATGGTGTTATGTTTAGATTGGATGTCTACATGTGTAGTTCCGATCCATATCATATCGGTTTTGTATTGGATTTGACATTGTGTTTTTTTTTTTACATTGACTCCGATGATTGCGGGATGCTTGACGGAGTTTTGTTTTCGAGTTATCTGCTCAGTACCCTTGCGCATGCATTGCGCTGTGACGTTCTATGTGTTGATGATTTCGGAGCCCCGACGACTTTGGTTTATTACTGAGATATTTTTGTATCTGGGGGTTTAAATTTAAAATTCGGGGACCGAATTTCTTTAAGGGGGTAGATTGTAACATTTTCAAAAATATAAAATATTAATTTTGGGAATTTTTATAATTTAATATTATTTTATTGATTATTTTAATATTAAATGCAAATAAATAGGAAAAATGTTAGAAAAAATTATGAAAAATTATGGAAAATTCTAAAATAGGGTAAATTAGTGGATTATGGTATTTTTAAGTTTTTGTGATTAGTTTGACAATAATTTAGTGCTAATCGCGATTAAAATCGCTAATCGGGTTTTTTGGCAATTTTGTGCAAAACTTGCACATATCACTTTTTCTACACTTGTGCATTTTTCTAGCCATGGTTTTCTTTTGGGATTACTATTGATGTGAGAAGGTTTGGATTTTAAAAGAAAAGGAAAAGAAAGGAAAATATAATGATGAGGGTAGGTGAGAGAGAGAGGTGGACTTTGACTTAGCATACTTAGCCATTCTCCTCGTTTTCTGTGCACAGCCCCTGTTCCTCTAGTGTTGACCCAGGGTACTTCTAGTTTTGACAGATTCTATCTAGGGTGAAATCTGGGACATATATCCTAAGTTGCTATTTTGGATTCGTGTTTCCGTATTCCGTATTTTTGATTCTGAAATGGTGGAATGTGTTTTGCCTCGACTAATTGTCGTTTATACGACGATGTAGAGGATTTATTGATGGTTTTGAAGGCGTGCCATAGGTTCTCACCTATAGGCCCCCTTATCGTATCGTTTTGGATTTCGTGCGCCGTTTTAGATTGGATTTGGTTTTAATGCGCATATACGATATTTTGATGTGTAGGTACCCATGAAGACTTCGGGACGACAAGCAAATACGTGGTGACGTCCGCAATTGGTGATGCAAGGTGAGTAGATTATATCTACAGGGGGAAGTCGGGTGGATGGCGTATAGCACCCCCGCAGTCCGTAGATAGATTACTATGTAGTTTATTGTGATATTAGGTGTATTGTGGATAATGTAGGGTTAGAAGTGACTAGTGTAGTTCATAGTCGCGAACCCTAGGGTAGAATTACACCTACACACACACCCTTGCTTATCACTTGTACTTGCACTGTGATTGATGATATGTGATGACTTTGGAGATGAGTCGATGATGTGGGCTGGGTGCCCTGGGATCGGTGATTTTATACGATTCATATGTGGGATATGACTTGTGATTCTTGCGGGCTTGGGATATGTGTTTACCCCCGCATGCATACTTACTGAGGTTACCGTTTTGTACTAGACATAGAGTAGTACTCCAGACTATATGATCTGACGATGGTGATATCTGTTATGTGATGAGACAGTGAGATACTGACCCCTACCCAGCTATGGGGATGCCGTACGATGATTTACCGTACGAGCCGATATTGATGATAGATCCGCACTCATAACTCGAGGATATCTTATGATATGACATTGAGGCGAGATCACCGACTATATACTTTTATACATGTATCGACTCAGATTTAGGTGGTTTCCACACCTACTCCTCCTGATTGACCGGATACTTAGATGTAAGTTTGCATAGTAGATACTTCACTGTGGTGTTGACTACTAGATATCTGCATTTTCCTGCTATTCGCATTGCTGGCATATGTTCATTGTTATATTATTATCATGCTGTTAGGACACCAGCACCATTATCGATGATGCGTATGTTTCACGTACACTATTTGCCGGCTCACACACTTCATCATCGATAATTGCCATGCCACTACACTGTAGTACTGTTGCATTCATGATATGATTACTGCTTGGCATATTGTACACATGTACCTGTACACAAACATAGATGATTCTGACTTGATTGAGATTGAGGACCGCAAGATATTCTTTAAACTGATTCATTCTAAAGGAGCGGTTCCTCCCGACATATGTACATTACTATTCCATGTTGCATGATTTTCGATATGATTATCTCTCTTTACATGTCGCATACATCATGGATTGATTTCATAGCACATTGCATTGGATTTACTTCTTGATGTGGATTTTCATGTGATTTCTGATTTTGAGGACCGTGGGATTATTTAAGAAAAGATGTTCTTTTATGAAAACCCGGTACCTCGTGATATGATATTTGGGTGCGTCCACCACGCGTTTTCTCGGTGCTGAGACGTGTGCTTGAAACCCGATTCGAGGAGTGATGATCCGTTTGCGGGTTCGTGGTGGGCCCGGTATGGTTCCCTTCGGCGAGATGATCGATGGGTTATGCGATTGAGCCTGGAGGCGGGCGAGTACCTACCGGTGATTGTATTTGAGCTCGGCGGATATCCGGGGGATACCGCCTGGAGCCGAGAGATGGGCGTACTGCCGGGGGCCGACGGGCCGCTACCGCAGACGGAGCCCAGAGATGGACATGGGTTGACTCGTGCTGCCGGGGCCGAGGGCCGATACCGCAGACGGAGCCCCATATGGATGAGGATTTACGTGTCGATGCTTGGCACGGGTTTCATGATGTTTTCCATGATATTGTTTATATCCTCATACTTGCATACATGATGCTTACTGTCAGTGGGTGACAGGTGGACGGGTTCCACATATATACAGACATGGATCATATACAGACTGGATTTACACTTGTCATACTTCATTTGTATATATAACAGGGTATGAGGGCGCTGTTATATATACCCTTACACCAATATTAGTGGTATGGGACGCTAATATATGTGTATTGATATCATTGATATTTCATCATACTTACCTCATGCAGGCATACCTTACACTGATGATATGTTATTACTTGAGTACCTGGCACTACATACATGATTAGATGTTACCTTGCCACCTTATTACACTCAGATGCACTCTTGTGGATTGTATTACTGATCGTTGACTTAGGTTTATGTCTTGCATTCGGTTTCTGCTTGTAGATATTTCTATTCACGAGTTGGCAACTCACCCCCGTTGTGCCACAGTCCTTGCAGGTTCTGCCGTACAGGTTTCATTGCGGCATTTCTGGCACACTACCTTCTTGCGGGTGATTTGCTTTGGTAGGTGGATTCTTTCGCATCAAGAATCACCATTTTATTCATGTATTTCATTGTATCTAGAAATTGTCCATCAACCAAAAACTTGTATATTCTTTCAGACTTAGAGACAGTGTGGTATTATTCGACCTTAGAGTCGCGCTTAGTAGTATTGCGGTTTTCTTGCTGCATTTTGAGCTTTCCTTGATTTTGATCCTCGCCACTTGGCGTTGTATATTATCATATCATCGTGTGGTTGTGACCGTCGATTGACGAAGAGCTAGCTCCCGCCTGGGGATGCCTTTATCATTTTATATATTGTTATTCATGTTGTACCCTATTCGGGGCCAGTTTTACAAGAGAAACTCTGCCGAAAATTTTAGAAAAGACTGTACGGTTTTCAAATGCACATTCGGCTTAGTTATTTAAAAACCTTGATTTCAAATATGTTTTTCTTCACTTCTTTAAATCAGTTTTCTTTACTTATTCTCAAAAATGGTTTTAGATTTCTGGGCTTTTGGCTTACTTGGATCAGATGGAGTCCTATAGACTTCATATGGTTCAAGGGCCAGTCACGTGCTCTTTCGGGTCGTGACAACAGGATATAGGGGAATACCAGGATTCCCATGCCACCCGAATGAAGAAAGTACATGTTGATGCATTTTCTTCGGGTGTGTTCATTACAGAGAACTGTTTCTCCATTTGCTCTACGTCCTGGGTATTGGATACCGGGTCAGGATCCCATATATGTAATCAGTTACATGGGCTTAGGAAAGGTAGAGAACTTGGAGAAGGTGATAAAGACATAAGAGTAGGAAATGGTGCAATTGTTGCAGCCAAGACTGTCGGGGAATATCACCTTGTATTACCAACTGGTAATACATTGGTTCTGAACGAATGCTATTACATGCCGAACCTGATATGCAACATTATATCGGTTTCTTTATTAAGTAAAGAGGGATATAATTTTGTATTACAGGACAATGTTATGAACATTTTCCGTAACCAAAAGTTGGTTGGATCAGGCACGTTATGCAATGGCATTTATGTTCTAAATCAATCAACAGTTCTGAGCATAACAAACACACACAAGAGGAAGAGTTCTGAACTCAATGAATCCTTCTTGTGGCATTGTAGACTGGGTCACATCAATGCGACACGACTAGCTAAGTTGCATAAAGATGGATATTTAAATCCGTTTGAATTTTCATCTTATGACACTTGCCAGTCATGTCTCAAAGGCAAGATGACCAAGACTCCGTTTACGGGACACGGAGAAAGAGTTACCGAACTCTTAGGACTAATACATAGTGATGTATGCGGTCCCATGTCTACACATGCCAGGGATGGTTCTTCATACTTCATTACATTCACTGACGATCTCTCTAGGTTCGGGTATGTGTTCCTGATGAAACACAAATCAGAAGCTTTTGAGAAATTTAGGGAATACAAACAAGAAGTTGAGAACCAAACCGGAAAAAGTATTAAAATCCTTCGATCTGATCGAGGAGGTGAATACTTGAGCAATGAATTCCTGGACTTCCTAAAAGAGAATGGGATTCTCTCTCAGCTGAGTCCTCCATATACACCACAGCACAACGGTGTATCTGAACGGAGGAACCGCACCCTATTAGATATGGTGCGCTCTATGATGAGCACAGCTGAGTTACCTATTTCCTTCTGGGGATATGCGCTGGAGACAGCAGCATATCTATTGAATCAAGTTCCATCTAAATCTGTACCTACCACACCATATGAGATATGGAGTGGGAAGAGACCATATTTTAAACGAGTTAAGATATGGGGTTGTCCGGCCTATGTCAAAAGACAAAATCCGGACAAGCTCGAGGCACGGTCAGTTCTCTGCAAGTTTGTGGGATATCCAAAGAATTCTTATGGGTATTTTTTCTACCACAGTGAGGAACAAAAAGTGTTTGTTGCTCAACATGCCACCTTTTTAGAAAAGGAATTTCTTGCAAAGGAGATTAGTGGCTCTGAGGTAGAACTGGAAGAAGTTCCAGAAGCACAAACAATAACTGAAGATTTAGTGGAACCAGAAGATTCGGTAGTACCCGACCAACCCCAGCCTCTCCGCCGATCTAGTAGGGTTTTTCGTCCACCTGAGAGATACTATGGTTTTCTCATTGATGGTGGTAGTGAGGATTGCATCATGGAGGATGATGACCCAACTAGCTTCGAGCAGGCCATCACGAGTGGGGACTCAGTGAAATGGCTGGATGCTATGCGGTCCGAGATGGATTCCATGTACACCAACAAAGTATGGACTTTGGAAGTTGCTCCTGAAGGGGTAAAACCCATTGGGAGCAAGTGGATCTTCAAGAAGAAACTTGGTGTAGATGGGAAAGTGGAGACTTTCAAAACTAGACTTGTAGCAAAGGGTTTTCGTCAAAGACCAGGTGTGGACTATGACGAGACCTTTTCTCCAGTGGCTATGCTTAAATCCATCCGAATCATGCTTGCCATTGCTGCCTTTCATGACTACGAAATCTGGCAAATGGATGTTAAGACCGCCTTTCTAAATGGTGATTTAGAAGAGTGCGTGTACATGACTCAGCCAGAGGGCTTCGTAGACAGTGGGAGCAGCGGGAAGGTGTGCAAGCTGCTTAAATCCATTTATGGATTAAAGCAAGCATCGCGGAGTTGGAACATCTGCTTTGACGTCGTTATCAAAGAGTTTGATTTCGTCAAAAATCCAGATGAACCTTGTAATTACAAGAAGGTGGCAGAGAGTAAGGTTGTCTTCCTCGTATTGTACGTGGACGACATACTCTTGATAGGAAATGATATTCCTATGCTACAATCGGTCAAGCTCTTCTTATCACAAAGATTCTCAATGAAAGATCTTGGTGATGCCTCCTGCATATTGGGAATCAGGATCTATAGAGATAGATCCAAACGGATTTTGGGATTGTCCCAATCCAGGTACATTGACACCATACTAAAGAGGTTTAGTATGGAAGAGTCCAAGCGTGGGAACATGCCCACGATCTCTGGAGTCACTCTCTCCAAAGAGATGTCTCCCAAGACTGATTTGGAGAGAGCTCGCATGCAAGGTATACCCTATGCTTCGGCAGTAGGCTCTATCATGTATGCGATGCTATGTACCAGACCCGATGTAGCATACTCACTAATTATAGTGAGCAGGTATCAAGCTGATCCTGGAGAGAGTCACTGGATAGCTGTGAAGAGCATTCTCAAGTACTTGCGAAGGACTAGAGATATGTTCTTGGTGTATGGTAACGGAGAACTCCAAGTGGAGTCCTTTACCGATTCGAGCTTCCAGAGTGATAAGGACGACTCTAAGTCGCAGTCGGGTTTTGTCTTTACCCTTTATGGAGGGGCGGTTAGCTGGAAGAGTTCCAAGCAGGAAACCGTGGCAGACTCGACGATGGAGGCTGAATACATCGCTGCCAACGATGCTGCTAAAGAAGCTGTCTGGATCAAGAAGTTCATTACTGAACTTGGAGTGGTTCCATCCATTGAGCATCCAATACCTTTGTATTGCGATAACAATGGAGCGGTGGTTTTGGCCAAGGAACCCAGGTCCCATCAGCGATCCAGGCATATTCTGAGGCGGTATCACCTGATCCGGGAGATAGTTGATCGCCGGGAGATCGAGGTCAGGAGAGTTGACACGAAGAACAACATGGCGGATCCACTCACGAAGGCCATTCCCCAGATACAGTTTGAGAGACTCTTCGGGATGCTCGGTATGAGATACTACAGCAGCTGGCCCTAGTGCAAGTGGGAGATTGTTAGTTGTATGTATGCCCTAGAGGCCAGTATTGTACAGATTATGTATATTATATTGGATGCTTGGACATATATAGAGATGACTTTCTTGCTCGACATGATAGTATGCTATCTGGTTGCTATTTATCTTAACATGTACACTAGTCTCTTTATACTGTCTTATAGTTACATGTTGGTAAAGCCCTTAGGATGTGTACTTGACTACCTGGACTATGATGCAGATCATACTAGTGGGGACATGGTAGTCCATAAGTACCTCCTTCAAGGTCCCTAGTCGTGGGTGTATCGAGACGGGGCATCGATATACCAGAGTAGACTAGCGTATACGCTTCTCGACCCATGTGATGGGCGATGGATGATCCCATATCCATTGGTGTTTGACATCAGAGACGGTGTACGGGTGCTCAGTGGAGACTGGGTACACTGGACGGACTCGCCGAGAACTCCCAGATGGTATTATATCTCACGTCAGATGGCAGTTCTCAGGTGACACTTATACAGGTTAGTCTGTAGACCCGAGATCGTCATAGAGTCTTGTGTGATTCCTACTGTGCTTTGATCTCCACCTTACCACGTCCATGAGGGCGTGCAAAACGGTGGTCTTTGGGTACAGTCCCGAGTCACATGGAGGCAATGAGCGATAGGAGGGGTTTCGTCTCTCCCGGTATTGGGGGTTATGTTGCGCAGTGCTCGATTGGCCGTAACAGGGAAGTCCCTGGCCAGGGCTGATCAGAGATTTGCTGGTAAGTGTTACCAGTAGTTTCTCGACCCGTTACGAGCCTCACATCAGCACGACTTATCGGGTTATTGGGGTCTGACGTATACCACCCCTAGACTTGATATGCGACATATCAGACGAAGAGACTGGACTGTATGGTAAGTGTTACTGGTCAGATTCGCAGGAGTGTGAGCGGGCTAGCTCGTCGATCTTCTGATCGCTCAATACCCGGGTGGCCGTTACGTTTAGCAGACCGCTTGCGGCTTTTGGGTGCTTGATATGATCATCATCTGCTACCGGAGTATTGACGAGTCTTTAGAGTCCTACACAGAGGTTTCCTGGCTCAAGCGAAACGAAATAGGAGCGCATATGAGATATGTGCGGGACCGAGAATAATGCGTGTATGTGATACCGCATTTCATTCTCGCGATATATGTTTCGATTGGTTATATTCGATATGACCTAGTTATCGAATCATTGATTCGATAAATCGATGCATTGAATACTAGTCGGTTATGTGCGACATGACCGGATCATTGAATCAAATGTTGATTTAATGATTTAATGCATAATTATATATTTGATATATTGCATTGCATTAACTAGTATTGGCTCACTTTAAACGGATTTCTCTCACTTGATGCACATTGTATATGTGATATGCTTTAGTGCACTACTTTGTATCATGTTTGATGATACTTGATCATTTAGTTAAGTGTATAAAATTAATCCATGGTTAATATGATAATTAGGGTTTTGCATTTTCATTTATTTATTTATTTATTTATTTAAAATGATATATGATAAGAATGGTGGCTAAGTTTGTTTTATATTGAAGCTTCATGAAGCTTTGACTTTGCTAACCATCCTTATCTTCATGCTTAACCCTAACCCATCAAAGTGACCATGGTTAATTCTCTACACTTAAGCCTAGTTCAAGTTATGATAAGTATTTGATTTAAATTTATTTTTATCATAAGACTTATCATAATCTTTTCTTGAGCTCATCTTCTTCTTCTTCTTCAAGCTTGCTACTCCAATGGCAACTTGAGATATAGTGAGATAAATCCAATTCTAAAGTGAACCCACCTCCTATTTCTTCACCCTCTACCTCTTGCCAAGTTGTTTTGGGTGTTTACTTCACAAGTTTCACAAGATTGTGAAGTCGGAGCTTGAGTTTGTGCAACCTCGACGTAGATCGTCTTTGACACAAAGCCGACGACCTATTCCGCTTGCTTTCCCGATGAAGCCGATGATCGAGTCGAGTATTCATGATGGACAACGAGGACATGACGTTGCGGAGCCGTGGAGGTGGATATCCGGATCTACAAAGGTTGTAATTTCCGTACCCTCTTAGTTAAGTGTTAACTAGCTTTCTATTTCGCCTAGACATCTAGTCTAAGATCCGTAGTCTAGGGTTTCTCGGCACCAAAAATTTTAATTTGGCATGTTCGATGCCTTGTGAGAACCCACTAGGGTGCCTAGGAACCCTACAGGTGGTAAACGTCAGACCCCAATAGCTCGATAAGTCGTGTCGATATGAGGTCTATAACACTTCGAGAAACTACTGGTAACACTTACCAGTAAATCTCAGCAACCCTGGCCAGGGATTTCCTGTTATAGCCAATCGAACACAGCGCAACATCAACCCCCTATACCGGGAGAGACGAATCCCCTCCTATCGCTCATTGCCTCCATGTGACTCGGGACTGTACCCAAAAACCACCGTTTTGCACGCCCTCTTGGACGTGGTAAGATGGAAATCAAAGCACAGTGGGAACCACACAAGAATCTATGACGATCTCGGGTCAACAGACTACTCTGTACCAGTGTCACCAGAGAACTGCCATCTGACGTGAGGTATAATACCATCTGGGAGTTCTCGGCGAGTCCATCCAGTGTACCCAGTCTCTACTGAGCACCCGTATATCATCTCCGATGTCAAACACCAATGGATATGGGATCATCCATCGCCCATCTGTATGGGTCGAGAAGGTACACGCTAGTCTACTCTGGTATATCGATGCCCCATCTCGATACACCCATGACTAGGGACTTTGAAGGATGTACTTATGGACTACCATGTCCCCACTTGTATGATCCGCATCATAGTCCAGGTAGTCAAGTACACATCCTAAGGGCTTTACCAACATGTAACAGAGAGACAATTAGTGTACACGTTAAGGTAAAGATCACCCAGA
The DNA here is from genome assembly GCA_030015575.1 of Agapanthus africanus. NCBI lineage: Eukaryota > Viridiplantae > Streptophyta > Magnoliopsida > Asparagales > Amaryllidaceae > Agapanthus > Agapanthus africanus. The sequence goes on from JASDDO010000019.1 coordinate 610,623,437, forward strand.
TAGCATACTATCATGTCGAGCAAGAAAGTCCTCCCTATATATGTCCCAGCATCCACTACAATATACATCCAATGTACAGTAATGGCCTCTAGGGCATACATATAACTAACAATCTCCCACTTGCACTAGGGCCATCTGTAGCAGTGGTTGTAGTATCTCATACTCAACCATCCCATAAAAAGTCTCTCTCTGGGAACAGGCCTTTGTGAGTGGATCCGCTGGGTTGTCCTCTGAGTCTACTCTCCAAACCTCGATCACCCTGGAGATCAACTACCTTCATGATCAGGCGACACTGCCTTAGATTATGTCTGAATCACTGATGGGACCTGCGTTCCTTGGCATAAGCCACAACTCCATTGTCACACAATGGGAGGAACATAGTTCATCTCATGAACCAATATACACCCAAACAGCCTCTTTGGTAGCATCTTTAGTAGCGATGTATCCTGCCTTTATCGTCTAGTATGCCACGGTATCTAGCCTGGAACTCTTCCAACATACCGTCCCTTTACTGAGGGTAAAGACAATGCCTGCGACTGACATTCAGTCGTCTTTATCACCCTGGAACCATTCCAGTGATTCTCCCTAGGGTCGATTGATACCTTCTCACTACAACTAGTGAGAATCCTAACATCCATTTAGATCTATCTCATAGATCCAAAACCTAGGATTTAGTAGGTATCACTTTGATCCTATATGGAGAATCATTGTGATAAGCGGAGATTGATCGAGCGTAGCATAGGAAACTCCTTCCCTATCAAGAGTATATCATCCACGTACTCTACAAGGATCACCACCATACTCCCTACTACCTTTTTGTATATACAAGGTTCATCTACCATTTTGATGATGTCAAACTGTTTAACTATTACATCAAAACAGATGTTCCATCTCCGCGATACCTGCTTTATCATATAAAGCATCTTGTACACGTTTCCGCTGCTCCCACTGTCTACGAAGCCCTCTGGCTGTGTACTTATAGACGCACTCTTCTAAATCATCATTTAGAAAAGCAGTCATGGCACCCAACCGCCAGATATCGTAGTCATGGTATGTAGCCGTGGCAAGTAGGATCTGGATGGACTTAAGCATAGATATTAGAAAAGGTTTCATCATTATCCACGCCTGGTCGATGACGAAAACCTTTAACAAGTCTAGCTTTGAAAGTCTCAACTTTTCCATGTACACCAAGTAATCTTCTCAAGATATACTTGCTCCTGATGGGGATTTAACCCTTCAGATATAGCAACCAATGTCCATACTTTGTTGGTGTACATGGATTCCATCTCAGATCACTAAGCATCCAGCCATTCTTACAGAGTCTTACTCTCGATGGCCAGCTCGAAACTAGTTGGGTCATCATCTCATGATGCAATCCTCGCTCCCACTGTCATAGAGAAACAGAAGTATCTCTCAGGTGGGTGAGGAACCCTACTAGATCGGCGGAGAGGCTGAGGTTCGTTGGAATCTACTGAATCCTTTGGCTCTATCAAATCATCTGTTGTAGTTTGTATAGCTGGAACCTTTCCAGTTGTACATTACAGACCTTGCCTCGAGCTTGTCCGGATTATGCTTTTAGACATAGCCCGGACAACCCCAAATCTTAACTAACTTAAGATATGGGCTCTTCCCTTTCTATATCACATATGAAGTGGTAGGCAACTGATTTGATTTGAACCCTATTCAATAGGTATGCAGCTTCTCAAGTGCATAACTCCCAAAAGGAAATAGGAAACTCAGTAGTACTCATCATAGAGTACACCATATCAGATAGGGTGTATCTGCTCCGCCCCGACATACCATCGTGCAATGGTGTATACGGAGGAGTAATGCTGAGAGAGAATCTCATTCTCCTTTAGAATAATCCAGGATTTTCGTGCACAAGTATTCTCCACCTTGATCTCATCATAGGACATAATACTTATACCCGTATTTTGGTTCTCTACTTCTAACTTATATTCTGTGAATATCTCAAAAGGTTCGGACTTGTGTTTCAACAGGAACATAGGTCTGAAACTCGAAAGAGATTATCAGAGAATGTAATGAAGTACAAAGAACCGATCTTGGCATGTGTAGACAGGGGACCTTACATACATCATCATGTATCAGTCCCAAGAGTTCATTAACTCTTTCTCTGTTTCCAGTAAACGGAGCTATGGTCATCTTATCTTTGTGACATGACTGGCAAGTTTCACAAGATGTAAATTCAAACTGATTTAAATATGCATCTACATGTAACTTCAGCTAGTCGGGTCGCATTGATATGACCAGTCTACAATGCCTCAAGAAGGATTCGTTCATTTCTGAACTCTTCCTCTTGTGTGTGTTCTGTATACTAAGAACTGTAATTTGATTTAGAACATCAATGCTTTTAGATAACGTGCCTGAACCGATCAACTTTTGATATAGGAAATGTTCAAAACATTATCCAACAATACAAAATTATATCATTTCTTTACTAATAAAGAGACAGATATGATTTTGTATATCAGGTTCGGTATCTAATAACATTCGTTCAGAATCAATGTATTGGTAATACAGGGTGACAGTGACCGACAGACTTGGCTGCAACTCTTGCCCCGTTTTCTGCCTCATGAAACTTATCACCCGTTCTCAGTTTTTCTATCCTTTTGTAGCCCTATGTAACATATTACATATCTGGGATCCTGATCCGGTATCATATACCTAGGATGCGGAGGATACTGAGAAACAGTTCTGTATAATAAACACACCCGAAGATGATGCATCAGCATGCACTCTCTTCGTTTGGGCGGCACGGGAATTCTGGTAATCCCCAATTTCCTGCTCTGTCTTATAACAATTATAAGGTGGAGCGGGACCAACGTTCCCCAGCTCAGTATAACAAGCGGGTTCGGTCAATATTCCGTATTATTATCTTGATTAAGGCGTGATATGGTCGCTACCTGGAGAGAGAGAGAGAAGAAAACACTCAGCGTGCGCTCTTGCAAGAATAGATTGGTTATTATTTTATCTAATCAGGATGGCTCCCTCTGCTTTTTATCAAATCTTCCTTCAAACCCTAAAAGGAAAGACTAGCCGGGATTAATTACACACTACAAGTTCGCCAATCTTTCAGCCAGGCCAGTGTCGGTACTTTGAGGGAGGTCCCCCGTTCTTTCGCACGAACCTAATTAATGTAAACCTCGTTTTCCCAGAGGCGTAACCCCTTTAACACCTTTCTAGACACCTACTTGATTGGCTAATTGTAATGTATAAAACTCTCCCAGGAGTAACTCTTACTCGCAGCGGGTATCGGGATCCAACTATCTCATAGAAGGTATGCAATCTCATTGCAAATTTCAACACTTGAAATTCCCGATAATCTTTTGCCCCATGCGATCTATGACCTTGACTGAGTCAACAAACCATAGACCGCAAGTAAAGTTCAACCCGTCATTTCTCGATTGAATTAAACCCACCCGCACGACCCTTGACTGAGTCAACAAGGCCGCACGACTACCCTAATCCAATCTCATCATATGCTTTGCAGATAAGCAATAATCAGCTACCGCACACTACGCCTTGACTGAGTCAACAAACGCAGCACGAATACTAACTATTACCTATCTGAAATGACGGAAGGCTACGACAGGTTTTTAAGAAAACCTTTTGCGTAATGAACTTTATATCGTTGTAGAATCAAATGATTTTAAAATGGAGTGCTTTTGAGGCTTTTCTAGTTTTGCTAAAGGAGTCACTCCCGGTGAATGGATCGTCGGTCCTTTCCTCGTCGAATGAGGTGCGGGATATATCATATATATCACTGTGCAAAGCAAAAACTCTTAAAAGCAATCAAAAGACAAACTGAGTGTGTAGCATCTGCCAGTTATTGCTAAAGGAGTCACTCCCGGTGAAGGGATCTCGGTCCTTTCCTTATCGAATAAGGTGCAGGATATATCATATATACCGCTGTGCAAAGCAAGAACTGTAGCTACCTGTTTTATTTTGAAATTCGATTCTACAACATCTTAGGTTTCTTTTATTTCATTAATCATATTAATGAAGTCCCATCAATTATGTACCTAAACATCACAGATAAATACGACGTACACTTATGCCATCCGCATTCGCCTCGATGTCCCCTCGTGCACCGTTAGGTTAGGTAACTAACGGCAGAGCGGGGCAGGGCTAGCGCGGGTGTAAAACATAAGTAACGCCTATATAATATATCATATATACTATATACTATATCTATCACAGAACATCACATGATCACATCCCAGATATCGCAGCAGAAGAAACATATGAAATATTGGATATACTAGGACGTCCGTGTTTTCAATACGAGCCAGTATAAAACACGGATTCCACGGTCGCGATGAATAGCCAAACCCACACCCCTAGACCCCTACGAGAGCGGCAAGCAACCCTACCAATTCTAGAGTTAGGAGACCCGGACTCGACTCCTCGAGTTGGTCTCCCACTGGACTCCAGAACCCGGTTACTTGTGCTCCCCTCCTTGGGTCTATCCTAGTGCGGAAAAGTAAATAATATACAAAGGGTGACATCTTCCGCAACCTGGAAGTGCCCCAATAAAAGAATATTACATACAAGTTTTTTACATGAATGAAAATGAAAAACACTCATCTCACATAAAAACCCCCGGCTATTCAAACACGACGATCCAATATAACATATCCAGCAACACATAACATCACATGTCATCAACGTAAGTAAATATGCGCTTCCCAATTGTCGTTGACATATAGCAACGAAACCGGCGATATCACATATTACACTTACGGTCACAGAAAAGAAAGTGTAAAACTACAACAGTTGGAATCCGCAACCACCTCAGACATCGCATGCCTGACCAAATGAATTCTTTAGACATCGCATGCCTGAAAATTATAAACCCCGCATTTTAGTCTCATTATCGAAAACACTTTTCAATATCAAGTCGGGAAATTCAACAGGATTCCCGACATTCTGATCGAATGCTCGTCGCAAACTTTAGTAGGTGGCCGCACCCCCGATGCCGTCGACGAAGTGCACTAAGGCGGAACACCGCTGCCGCGAGCACCCGAACGGATGCTTTCGGCGACGGGGTTCTCCTGCAGTCACTGTTGGAGATAGTTCCCTCAGAGTCAATTATTGGATCACAGGCACGTGATTGCAATGATTGAGGGAGGACCTATCCCGGTAGGACAGTCCTACTCGAGATGATAGTATGCTATCTGGTTTATCTTTATCATCGTGTACTGCTTTAAGTGACCTGACAGGTCGCTATTGCACGTTGATAGAGCCCCTAGGATTCTTGCTTGACTGCCAGCAGTATGAGGGCGATCATATAAGTGAGAGCTGGAGTCTATAAGCACATCCTTAAAAGGTCCCTAGTCGTGGGAGTTTCGAGACTGGGCATCGATACTCCATTAGTAGACTAGTGTATACAGTCGAGACCCCGACGAGGGGCGGTGGCCGGTCTCACAAGCCACTGGTGTCAGTTGGTTCACCTAAGATGTATACAGGTGTTCATTGGGTTATGAGTACACCGGACAGGACTCGCCGGGAACCTGCTAGTTGGGATTATACCAGACGTCAGATAGCAGTTCCCAGGTGACATGTGTACACGTTAGTTCATCGACCTGAGATCGTCATTTGTCTCGTGTGAGTTCCCACTGTGCTTTGATTACTACCCGACCACGGCTCAAAGGAGTCGTGCAAACAGGTTTTAGTTGGGTACAGTCCCGAGCCACATGGAGGCAGTGAGCGGATCTGCAGGGGTTCGTCTCTCCCGGTATTGGGGGTGAGGTCGCGCTGTGTCTAGGAGAGCCATTACACAAAGCCCTCGGCCGAGGCAGGAGATTTACTGGTAGGTATTCCAGTAGTATCTCAGGGTGTTCTGGGCTTCACTCCGACACGACTTGTACCGCCTTTGGGGGTCTGACTTTTACCAACCCCCTAGGCCCGCCATGCGATGCTCATAGACGAACGGACCGGACTGTACGGATATTGTCACTGACAGGCTCAGTAGGGTGTCAGGATGAGTTCGCTCATCGACGTCCCTTTTTGGTCAATAGCTGGTGGCCCGTCACGTATTGGCTTATACCCCTGACGTGCTGGTGGTTAAATCCACAACCATAGTATTGACGAGTCTTTAGAGTCCACCACACTTTCAGTTACTCAAGCTTTCGGGCGAAACGCTGTAGAGGCCGTATGGAGATATGGCAGGGTCCGATCAGATACGTGCGGTATTGCACGGATCAGGATCGGACGGTTTGTACTAGTGGCCGTATGGATATATGGCAGGGTTCGATCCGATACGTGCGGTATTGCACGGATTAGGATCGAACGGATATTACTAGCCGGCTTTGGTTTAAGCCGGTCCTAGTTTAGTACAGTGTAGATTTTGTCTCATTGCATTTGTATCCGGTCGGAATACATATGCGGGTGTGTATGCACAGTATTGGGGTTTTCCTGTAATTTATTACGGGACCAGTTTTCTGGAGTTGCCAGTTTGCATTCCGTTCCGGCCGGTTTTCCTTTGTTCTTTCCCGGCCGGACTTTTCCGATGGAAGGGGGTTATTTGCAAGTTTGCAAATAACACTTTGTGGAGGGGTTTCTTGCAAATGCTTTGATTATGATAGCATCATTTATTTTGCACCATAACTTGCATTAATTGTGATGTGAAAGGATTTGATTTGGATTTGAGTTTTGGTTATGATTATGTTTGCTTGTGGTCACCCCTTCCTACCATCACCTTCCTTCTCTTCTTTTGTTCACCTCCCCATTCCTACAAGATGATGGCCGGCCACAACTTATAGATGAGGGAATTTCATTTGGTAGAGTGGAGAAATTATCATCTCATTTGGATACACCAAAGTTCATCTCCATTTTGTTCTTCACTTCCCTCCATCCAATGGCAACTTCATTACCCCAAATGAGACAAGTATCATCTACACTACATTCTATAGCAAACCTTGGGCACGTCGACTAGCCAGCTTCGTGCCCGAGTTGCCTCGGTATTGAGGTGGGAGCCCGTAAAAGATGCAGACGATGTGGTGCCCTTCCGGCAAGGATGCGACAACCGGAGTTTCCGCGGGAGATCGGGACGACGACGAGAAGACCGGAGGACTCGGATCACTCGGTATATCTCTCACCCCATCTCTAGTTAGCTAGTATAGGTTAATGGTTTCGATCCGGGTTTATTGTCCGCGGTAGCGCCAGTTTAAAAATTAAGAAAATTTTGATTCCGCATTTTGGCCTCGGATAGACGGCCGGGGCGCTGCCGTGGCGCAACATGGTATCAGAGCCACGCCATTAACCTTGCCTAGCTTTTTCTAATGCGTTTTTCTTATCCGATCGACCAAAATTCCAAAAACCGCGTTTTTGTGTACATCAGTTTTCTGTTGTTTTTTTCCTTGCTCGAAAATTTTTTCAGGTTGTAGAAAATTGATGTACTAGAAGTTCTAAGAGATCTGGGAAAATTCAAGACATTGATCTCTCAGGAATAGCGCGGATCCGCCGCAAAATCCCCCTTGTTGCCGCTGATCCGCCGCAGGTTTAAGGGATCAATGGGTCGAAATTTTCCAGTGGGCTTGTGGACTATTTTTGGGGGTTTTGGAATATTAAACTTGGGCCCAGAATTTCTGTGAGTGCTACAGTATTGCTTGGGGGCCCACTTGTTAATTTTTGATCGATCGGATATTTTAAACACATTATTTCACAGTATTTACATTATATCTGCGACCGTGAATATCACTTGATCGGTAAATCCTGTCTAACTGCTATAGCCCGGTTAGACGGATTTGCGAACGTGATTTTCACGTTGATGTTCTGTGTTTATGCTGTGTTGTTGCGGATCGGTCGTGGGGGATAGCCTGGATGCAATGTTAGTACAGTTTTGTTTTATATGTACATTTGATATTGCGGGGCGAGCGTCCGACATGTGGACTGCCGTCACTGCCTGTTTGTATTATTCTTTTGGGACACGACCTGGTTGCGGTCGATGTACCCGGTGTATGTATATTTTACTTTCTGTACTAGGATTGCCCCGCGGTGGGGTGCATGGATAGCCGGGTTCTGGAGGGCAACAAGCCCGCATCTCATGGCATTGGGACGGAGGGGGCTTCACTCCAGGATTGGCGGGCTATTCGCCGCACTCGTAGTGGGTACAGGTTGACCCAGGAAGGGGTGCCCGAGTTACCGGATTCCGTGAAGTGCTGGGTGGTCCATTCACGTTGCTGAAGGGGGCTGCCTCGCTTCAGGTTTTGGCGGGTGACTTGCCGCGCCCGTAGGGGTCTAGGTTTTCATTGCACAGGCTATCCACACGACCAGGGGAACGTCGGGTTTCAGCAGCGGCTCTGTGAAACCCGGGGCTTCCAGATATCTGTATTGTTCTGTGATGCTGTACATTTCTGTGATGTTGCATTTTATTCACGCCTTGAGCGAAATATAATATATTGGTATATATATTAGTAGATGTTGTATATGTTTTTCATCCGCGCTAGTCCAGTCCCCGCTCTGCCGTTAGTTAGCTAACCTAACGGGTGATGACGGGACCCAGTGGCGAATGCGGATGGCATATACGTACGTCAGTCTATTTTCGTTCTTTGTGGTGTGATCAATTGATGGGACTGCATTGATTCGGATCAATGCAAGATAAACAAACCTATTCTGATGTTGTTGGAACATTTTTCAAAAAGCTGTTATTGCAAGGACGTTCACTTTTGTTTTGCATCGTGGTATTCATTTGGAATATCCTGCTCCTCAGTCGACGAGGCAAGGGCCGAGATCCCTTCACCGGGAGTGACCCCTTGGACAGAAGTTTGCGTCAGGGCATTAACTTCACTATAGCCGATTACTTTTGCTTTGCATCGTGGTATTCAGTTGGAATATCCTGCACCTCATTCTACGGGGAAAGAGCCGAGATCCCTTCACCGGGAGTGACCTCTTTAGTAAAGGTTTTCGTCACTATATTTTCTAAAAAGGTTATCCAGTTCCTTCAACGATATCAAGTTCATTACGTTAAAGGTTTTTCGCCAAAAACCAGTCGTAGCCCTCCGTCATTTCAGATCAGTATTGCTTAGTATTCGCGCTACGTTTGTCGTTGCTATTCGCCGAGGCGTAGTGTGCGGTAGCTTTGTTGTGCTATTCTGTCGCATGGATATGTGGATTGGTTAGGACAGTCGTACGACTTTGTTGATTATTCGTCAAGGGTCGTGCGGGTGGGTTTAACGCAATCAAGATAATGACGGGCTGAACTTGACTAGGACCTTTTGATTTGTTGATTATTCGTCAAGGTCACTTGGGTCCTAGGGGTAAAAATCACATCGGGAGTTTCAAAAGAACTGAAACTTGCCAGGCATGCGCATACCTTCTGGAGTGTGGTGACTTGAGTGGATTCCGTCAAGTTATCATGCGATGATAGTTGGATCCCGATTCCCACTGATGAGTTGGTTTACTCCTCGGGTGACCCCGACTAATTCTTCTTTCAGGTTTGGAGGAGAATTGAGATACAGTGGGAGGTTTCCAGATTAGATAAAGTGATAACCATTCTGATCTAGGTTAGAGTGCACGCTGAGTGTTTCTTTTCTCTCTCTCTTTGGCAGCGACCATTGACCCGACCCTAGACTATGACTCAGTGACCAAGTTGACCGAACCTTCTTAACACAGGCTTTTGGATTGTCAGAGTTGCAAACCTCATTGCCACTCCTACTTTTACCCTTTTCTCCAGGACACCCCGTATTACTACGAACGTCCACTTCCATTGGACAAAACCATCGTATGGTTATATACGAACTCAAAGGACTTCGAGGATGGTTTCTGGTTCTGGAGAAAACGAATAGGATTATTCAGTTGTTTTTCCTTTCACCTTCTCTCATTGTGAGTACTCCTTGGTTTAGGAGATAGTACACCTATTATGCAAATTGGATAGTCTTCTTCCAAACCTTAGGCTGGTGCCGAACGGTGGGGAATGAAGAAAACCAATTAGCATAACGATGGTGTGCAGAAGGTATTAAGTTAAGACAAAGAAAGGGATTAGTAAGAGGGCAAAGTAAATTGCGACTGCTATTCACGACCAAACCGAGTATTTCTTCGCCAATCCTAAATCACCTTTGTATTTCTCCAGGACACTCCGTATCACTACGAAGATCCCAAGTTTTTGGATACTCCATCGTATGATTATATACGAACTCGAAAGGAACTTGTTCCAGTTCGGGGATGGATTCTGGTCCAGGAGAAATAGGAATACGGTTTATTCGGTTGTCTTTTCTCTTCACCTTCTCTCGCATTGCGAGTGCTCCTAGGATTAGGACAGTACACCCATTATGCTTATTGGATAGTCTTCTTCCAAACCATAGGCTGGTGGCGAACGGTAGGGAGGGAAGAAAACCAATTGGCCTAAAGGGGTGTACAGAAGGTAATGACTAAAGACATATAAAGGGATTTGGAGAGGTGGCAATGAATTATACGGTTATAGTTGTGAATCTGGATAATGGAAGAGGCATTACTAAGAATACCGGAATACCCCACCGAAACATTTCAATGTTTCAGTTTCACTGTGTTCTGTTAAAAGAAAACTGTTTTTCCGATTAGACACTTGCTCCAGGGTATGTATTTACCAGATTCGATTCTCACATCTGTATGGTTTTACAGATGATGAGTGGGAGTAAGTTATTGGGAATTGGGTGATCATCCTCACTATATCGGGATTCGTTGTAATCGGTGATATTTGAGGAGATCACCTGGGCTGTTTGCCGATCGGCAAATATTTGGTTTTGAATATCCGTTGTTGTGCACCAATTTCAAATTGATATATCTGTACGTCTATTTTCATAGAGTGAGATATACCTTTTGATATTATGTCGATCACATTTACCTATATCAGTGGATGGTTAGGTAAGGAGCATTAAACAGCGGTGTAATTCTTCTTAACCATAAGTACAGTTTTCAACCTACGACACACAGTGAAAGAGTTGTTAGACTCAGCGGACTTATACAGAGTATTGTATGTTGTCCAGTGTCCATTAGGACAGAGGGGTTGGTCCTCATACTATATTCTGTTTACTTTTAACTTCTCTAGTTCTTAGACATGTGTTTCGTAGAAACACAGGGTCTAAGTTTTTGAGGAGTTATAGGTATTTGAATAGAGTAGAGAACCACGTATAGCAAGTATCGGGATTCTTCAAAGTGATCGAAGATGTAGATACTTGTGTATGGTATTCAGTTGATAGTAATGATAAAGAGAAATTGCTTCTCTTTCAGGTTACTCATAATTGGAAGCATTCCTAAGTTGAGTAACGCTGATCGGCCTCCTTCCATTTAGTAGACATGCACTGGAGATAGCTGCATGATTTGAATCTGGTTCAATTAAATCAGTGCCTCTGGTTCTATATTGGATATAGTACAGTTCATATCTTAACATTGTTAAGGTACGGGGAGTTGTCCGGCTTATGATTAAAACCAGACACTGGACAACTCAAGGCACGTTTCTGTAATGGCTGTTTGTGGGTTGACCCAGGCTATGACAAGGGTTGATTTTCTACCATCTGGAAGATCAATAGTGATATTGTTCTTAACTCGCCACATTTTAAAAGGAAATGGTTATTTTTCAGAAAACAGTAGTGGGAGTATGGTAGAACTGGAAGCGATTCCAGAACCGCAAACGATTACTGAAGATTTGATAAGGAACCTAAAGATTCAATCTGATTTGACATTCCATTGGCCACTCCGCAGATAAGGTGGGTAACTTCAGGCACCCGAGAGGTACTCCGGTAGCCTCAAGGACGGTGACAGGGAAGTTCTTGTTTACCCACACTTGCCATTGCTGTTGTTCTAGGCTGCGAGACCCGGTGGGAGGATGAGTATAGCGTCGTTCTAAACTAGCTTTAGAAGTGCACGTCTATATGACTCTACCAGAGGGTTGTCGTAGTCAGTGGGAGCAGCGGAAGCATTGGTGGACATCAGGCTTATGTCTATTTATAGACTAAAGCAGATATAGCGGAGATAGATCATCTATTTCTGATGTGACAGTCATGGGTTTGACGTCATCAGAATAGGGGATGGATCTGTTGAGAAGGTAGTAGGAAGTGATATTCCTATACTACGATCGGTTATACTTTGGTCGTCACACGGTGTTTTCTCCACATGGGACTTGGACATTATATCAGACATACTGGTTACTAGACCTATGGTTTTAGATCTAGATTTGGGTGGTTTCCCAATCAGGGTACTTTGACAGCATTCTAAGAGTATTTAGAATGGACGACTCCTGGCATGGTAGTGTACCTGCAGGTAATGGAGTCACCCTCTCTAAAGGTGTCTTATAGACTAAAGTAGAGAGAGATGTGCATGATTGGCAAATCACTTGCTTAGGCAATTGAGTCAATCATGAGATGTCAAGTACCACACCAGATGTTGTTCTTGCACTAGATGCAATAAGTTGATATTGATCCAATCCTGGAGGAACAGTCGGAAGCAGTTTTAGAACATAAGTGAATGTTCTAGGGATATGATAACGGCTGCCTCCTTTAGGAGACGGTTATCACTCCAGGCTTCCAAGGTGACATGGACGACAAGGAGATTGTCAGAGTTATAGTTCTCCCTCTGATGAGGGACAGTATTCTGGACAGGTGATCCAGGCAAATACTGAGGGAGGCATGGCGCAGGATACTGATTAAGTTCAGTTGACGATACAGTCTAAGAAGTTTGGATTTGGAGTTCATTTATGAACTAGGCCCCATCAGACATCCAGACTTTCCAAGACAGGTATTGCTCATTTCTGGAGATGGTTTTCTCCGCGAACTTGAGATATAGAGAGACACAGAAAGAAACATCTAGGCGGATCCACTCACTGAGGCTCTTCCTCGAACGCAATAGTTTCGCAAACGAGCTTTGTGAGACTGACTAGTAGAGGAGTTGGGTGTTCGGTATCACACGGGCTGTGAGTATGCGACATCGCAATAATTAGCCTTGAGTGCAAGTGGGAGATTGTTGGAGATAGTGCCCTCAGAGAAAATTATTGGATCACAGGCACGTGATTGCAATGATTGAGGGAGGACCTATCCCGGTAGGATAGTCCTACTCGAGATGATAGTATGCTATCTGGTTTATCTTTATCATCGTGTACTGCTTTAGGTGACCTGACAGGTCGCTATTGCACGTTGATAGAGCCCCTAGGATTCTTGCTTGACTGCCAGTAGTATGAGGGCGATCATATAAGTGAGAGCTGGAGTCTATAAGCACATCCTTAAAAGGTCCCTAGTCGTGGGAGTTTCGAGACTGGGCATCGATACTCCATTAGTAGACTAGTGTATACAGTCGAGACCCCGACGAGGGGCGGTGGCCGGTCTCACAAGCCACTGGTGTCAGTTGGTTCACCTAAGATGTATACAGGTGCTCATTGGGTTATGAGTACACCGGACAGGACTCGCCGGGAACCTGCTAGTTGGGATTATACCAGACGTCAGATAGCAGTTCCCAGGTGACATGTGTACAGGTTAGTTCATCGACCTGAGATCGTCATTTGTCTCGTGTGAGTTCCCACTGTGCTTTGATTACTACCCGACCATGGCTCAAAGGAGTCGTGCAAACAGGTTTTAGTTGGGTACAGTCCCGAGCCACATGGAGGCAGTGAGCGGATCTGCAGGGGTTCGTCTCTCCCGGTATTGGGGGTGAGGTCGCGCTGTGTCTAGGAGAGCCATTACACAAAGCCCTCGGCCGAGGCAGGAGATTTACTGGTAGGTATTCCAGTAGTATCTCAGGGTGTTCTGGGCTTCACTCCGACACGACTTGTACCGCCTTTGGGGGTCTGACTTTTACCAACCCCCTAGGCCCGCCATGCGATGCTCATAGACGAACGGACCGGACTGTACGGATATTGTCACTGACAGGCTCAGTAGGGTGTCAGGATGAGTTCGTTCATCGACATCCCTTTTTGGTCAATAGCTGGTGGCCCGTCACGTATTGGCTTATACCCCTGACGTGCTGGTGGTTAAATCCACAACCATAGTATTGACGAGTCTTTAGAGTCCACCACACTTTCAGTTACTCAAGCTTTCGGGCGAAACGCTGTAGAGGCCGTATAGAGATATGGCAGGGTCCGATCAGATACGTGCGGTATTGCACGGATCAGGATCGGACGGTTTGTACTAGTGGCCGTATGGATATATGGCAGGGTTCGATCCGATACGTGCGGTATTGCACGGATTAGGATCGAACGGATATTACTAGCCGGCTTTGGTTTAAGCCGGTCCTAGTTTAGTACAGTGTAGATTTTGTCTCATTGCATTTGTATCCGGTCGGAATACATATGCGGGTGTGTATGCACAGTATTGGGGTTTTCCTGTAATTTATTACGGGACCAGTTTTCTGGAGTTGCCAGTTTGCATTCCGTTCCGGCCGGTTTTCCTTTGTTCTTTCCCGGCCGGACTTTTCCGATGGAGGGGGGTTATTTGCAAGTTTGCAAATAACACTTTGTGGAGGGGTTTCTTGCAAATGCTTTGATTATGATAGTATCATTTATTTTGCACCATAACTTGCATTAATTGTGATGTGAAAGGATTTGATTTGGATTTGAGTTTTGGTTATGATTATGTTTGCTTGTGGTCACCCCTTCCTACCATCACCTTCCTTCTCTTCTTTTGTTCACCTCCCCATTCCTACAAGATGATGCCCGGCCACAACTTTTAGATGAGGGAATTTCATTTGGTAGAGTGGAGAAATTATCATCTCATTTGGATACACCAAAGTTCATCTCCATTTTGTTCTTCACTTCCCTCCATCCAATGGCAACTTCATTACCCCAAATGAGACAAGCATCATCTACACTACATTCTACAGCAAACCTTGGGCACGTCGACTAGCCAGCTTCGTGCCCGAGTTGCCTCGGTATTGAGGTGGGAGCCCGTAAAAGATGCAGACGATGTGGTGCCCTTCCGGCAAGGATGCGACAACCGAAGTTTCCGCGGGAGATCGGGACGACGACGAGAAGACCGGAGGACTCGGATCACTCGGTATATCTTTCACCCCATCTCTAGTTAGCTAGTATAGGTTAATGGTTTCGATCCGGGTTTATTGTCCGCGGTAGCGCCAGTTTAAAAGTTAAGAAAATTTTGATTCCGCATTTTGGCCTCGGATAGACGGCCGGGGCGCTGCCGTGGCGCAACAGTCACTTGGTCGGGGCTATGGAGTGAGGCTGTCTATTAAGTTTACCGGCGAGTATCCGCGTTCACAACATGATTGCAACGGACTTTTGATCACATCAAAATTCCGTGGCAACCGATCAAGTGAGACTAAAGTGCTATGTTTATAACATTCATTCAGTTATCTCATAACTTATTGTGAATTCCAATTATTGTATCACATTCCGGATAAGATAGAAAATGTTAAACTTTTCGATAGAACAATCGAACACCCAAGTTTTCCCGATCAACCGAATGAAATAAGTTCAAAGACATTCACTTCATGCCTCAGTACCAACGGTCCAGCCGTAGAAGGGTCAAGCCAACGCGTCACATGTGGCACGCCGTACTGCCCCAAACCCTAAGGTTCAAAGGGCAGTTCAAGACGGTCACATAATCGAGTTAAGGTTTGTTATCTTCTAGAGGGACCATCGCATTACCTGCACTACTCAGAACGTCCTTAAACCACGGAAAAATCCAACACTTGGAAATTTTCCTGCAGGGGAAAAAGTTGGTATTTATGTCCGGTCGAAATTTTTAACATATTCTAAAATATCCGAAAAACACATAGACAAAATTAGACAATCCGATCGAATGTACGAACTCCTAATACAACCCAAAAAACTCAACTCTTGATTTCAGATAAAAAAAATTCCCAGGAAAACCAGCACTGCAAAATAGGAATTACTGTGCAAAATTGAATGCCTAATAAGACAAAACGGCCGCGGAACCGCCGCATTAGCATGCTAATGCCGCGGTTCCGCCGCACTTTTGAGGGATCATTAGTTACTTTTTGCACCGTAATTCTTAGAATTTCCTGCTGATTTTTCTGCATATTTTTAATTCTCAAAAATCCACGAAAACAGAAAATGTCCAGAGAGCACTTTCAAGTCGGGGTTTCGGGTCGATCGGACTTCTAACTCCATCTACGCATCGCCTAAGGCTCTAGCTAGTCTCTGATACCACTGTAGGGTTCCTAGGCACCCTAATGAGGTCTCCCAA
This sequence comes from Agapanthus africanus, assembly GCA_030015575.1. NCBI lineage: Eukaryota > Viridiplantae > Streptophyta > Magnoliopsida > Asparagales > Amaryllidaceae > Agapanthus > Agapanthus africanus. Next base: position 610,639,585 of record JASDDO010000019.1, read on the forward strand.
GGCATCGAACATGCCAATTTCAAATTTAAACGGTGCCGAGAAACCCTAGAACGGACCGTTGGCTAGAAATCTAGGCGACAAAGCAAACTAGTTTACAACTAAACTAGAAGAATACGGAAATACAACATTTGTAGATCCGGTGCTCCACCTCTATAGCCCCGCAATGAAGTATCCTCGCTGTCTAAGTCGAACCCCGGGCTCTAGCGTCGGCTTCATCGGAGAATAGGCGAGCTAGGTCGTCGATGTCCATGCCGAAGATGATCTACGTCGAGGCATCGCTAGATTAAGCTCCACCTTCACCAAGCCATGAAACTTGTGAAGGAAACACACTCTACTACTTGGCAAGAGGTAGAGGATGAAGAAATAGGAAGTGGGTAGACTTTAGAATTGGATTTCTCACTCATTTCCATCAATCACCATTGATGGAGCTTGCTTTCTTCATGGAAGAAGATGAAGAAGAAGAAGAAAGTCTTATGATAAGTTATTCCAAAAATGGAAAAATAAAAAGAATGTTTATCATAATCTAACCATGGTAATGTGTAGAGAATTAACCAAAGTTAGTTGAATGGTTAGGGTTAAGAATGAGATAAGAATGGTGGACTTTGGTCAAAGCTTCATGAAGCTTCAACTAAACTACAAATAAAGCCACCATTCTTTCTCTTTATTCTTATTTATTTCAAAATGAATAAATGAAATAAATAAATGAGAAAAGGAAATGAAACCCTAACCACTTAAGTAACCATGGTTTAATTCTTTACACAAACCCCAACTAGCATGTATCATCAAACATGATACAATCTTGTGTACAAAAGTATATCACATATACAATGTGCACAAAAAGTGAGAAAATCCATTTAAAGTGAACCAATACTAGTTAATGCAAAGTAATATATCAAATATATAATTATGCATTAAATCATTAAATCAACACTTGATTCAATTATCCGGTCATGTCGCACACAACCGACTAGTATACAATGTATCGGCTTATCGGATGAATCCTTGATTCGATAACTAGGTTATATCGCATACAACCATTCGACACATTCATCGCGAGAATGAAATACGGTATCACATACACGCATTATTCTCGGTCCCGCACATATCTCATATGCGCTCCTATTTCGTTTCGCTTGAGCCAGGAAACCTCTTTGTAGGACTCTAAAGACTCGTCAATACGCCGGCAGCAGATGATGATCATATCAAGCACCCACAAGCCGCAAGCGGTCTGCTAAACGTAACGGCCACCCGGGTATTGAGCGATCAGAAGATCGACGAGCAAGCCCGCTCACACTCCTGTGAATCCAACCAGTAACACTACCGTACAGTCCGGTCTGATCGTCTGATATGTCGCATATCTCGCCTAGGGGTGGTAAACGTCAGACCCCAATAGCTCGATAAGTCGTGTCGATATGAGGTCTATAACACTTCGAGAAACTACTGGTAACACTTACCAGTAAATCTCAGCAACCCTGGCCAGGGATTTCCTGTTATAGCCAATCGAACACAGCGCAACATCAACCCCCTATACCGGGAGAGACGAATCCCCTCCTATCGCTCATTGCCTCCATGTGACTCGGGACTGTACCCAAAAACCACCGTTTTGTACGCCCTCTTGGACGTGGTAAGATGGAAATCAAAGCACAGTGGGAACCACACAAGAATCTATGACGATCTCGGGTCAACAGACTACTCTGTACCAGTGTCACCAGAGAACTGCCATCTGACGTGAGGTATAATACCATCTGGGAGTTCTCGGCGAGTCCGTCCAGTGTATCCAGTCTCTACTGAGCACCCGTATATCATCTCCGATGTCAAACACCAATGGATATGGGATCATCCATCGCCCATCTGTATGGGTCGAGAAGGTACACGCTAGTCTACTCTGGTATATCGATGCCCCATCTCGATACACCCACGACTAGGGACTTTGAAGGATGTACTTATGGACTACCATGTCCCCACTAGTATGATCCGCATCATAGTCCAGGTAGTCAAGTACACATCCTAAGGGCTTTACCAACATGTAACAGAGAGACAATTAGTGTACACGTTAAGGTAAAGATCACCCAGATAGCATACTATCATGTCGAGCAAGAAAGTCCTCCCTATATATGTCCCAGCATCCACTACAATATACATCCAATGTACAGTAATGGCCTCTAGGGCATACATATAACTAACAAATCCAAGCTATAACCTCTAAACTTGAGGTTACTTAGTTTCTTTAGTTGCTAATAAAGGAACTAAGATGATGTAGAGATAGGTTATGGAGTGTTTAGTCTTTACTAATCCTTGTACTCAACTCATGAGTGGTAGGATTAGGGTTTGGAGAAGGAGAGAGAGCTTGAGGAGAGAGAAGGTGGAGATGATAATGATATGAGAAAAGCTTCTCACTTGAATATATCAAACATAATGAATTATCAAATAATATCAATTAAATGATTATTCACCATGCTTCATTTATTCAAGAAGAGTGATTCATCATGTGAGTCATTAGATCATTAATGATGCATTAATGATATGATGATTCATATGAATGAGTCACTAAAGCAATTAATGAAAATGCCACCTTAAACCCTCATGTCACATCCTTCTAGAAGCTTCTCGGAAAATTTCGAGAATGCCCCTCGCATCCGTGAAAGCACGGAAAAACTTTAGACTGTATAAATCCAATAACCTGGTACTAGAATCTGGCTTAAACCAAAGCCGGCTAGTAAAAACTGTCCGAATGTCGTACGTGCGTTTAAACACGTATGCGTCCGAACTTTTGTCGTAAAACCATACGACCTCTATATCTTTTCGCCTGGGTTTGGGAAATCTCTGTGTGGGACTCTAAAGACTCGACTACTATGCTGGCAGTGGGTTTAACCACAGACCGCAAGCGGCACTAGCTGTATGTAATGGTCCCCAGGTAGTTGTCGATAAGAAAGCCGATGAGGTAACCCATCCGAAATCCTACTGAGCCTGTCCGTGACAATATCCACGCAGTCCGGTCTGTTCGTCTAAGAGTATCGCATGTATGGTCTAGGGAGGTGGTGGACGTCAGACCCCTAATAACCGTACAAGTCGTGTCGGTATGGCTCAAGACCATCCGAGAATCTACTGATCAGTCCATCAGTAATTCTCAATCAGCTCTGGCCAGGGACTTATGGTAATGACCAACCGACCACAGTGCGATATCAACTCCCTATACCGGGAGAGACGAATCCCTAACAGATGCTCACTGCCTCCACGTGGCTCGGGACTGTGCCCAACTAAAACCTGTTTGCATGACTCCTTTGAGCCGTGGTAGGGTAATAATCAAAGCACGGTGGGAACTCACACGAGACAAATGATGACTTTAAGTCAACAGACTATCTGCACACATGTCACCTGAGAACTGCTATCTGACGTTAGGTATATTACCATCCAGTCAGTTCTCGGCGAGTCCTGTCCGGTGTACTCACACCCAGTGAGCATCTGTATACAATCTTAGGTGCAAATCACCAATGGCTGCGGGACCAATCCATCGCCCCTCGTCAGGGTCTAGATATGTATACACTAGTCTACTCCGGAGTATCGGTGCCCAGTCTCGATACTCCTTCGACTAGGGACATCTAAGGATGTGCCTATTGACTATCCAGCTCCCACTAGTATGACTGCCATCACAACGCCGGTAGTCAGGCAAACACCCTATGGGCTTTATCAAAATGTATTTAAATGAATACAACACAAAATATATCATATGTTAAGATAAAGACAAACCAAATAGCGTACTATCATATCAACCAAGACTGTCATGTACATACATATCCCAAGCATCCTATACAATGTAGGCCTCTAGGGCATATATATCCAACACACTTCCCCTCAACTGGAAGCTGTTACACCAGTCCATGTCCCCGATGATGTGCCTGAGGGTATGGAGGAGGCTGCCGAAGCTACTATCCCTCCCGTTCAAAGTGGGAGGAGCATCGAAGGTATTCTTCTATATTTTGTTTTAATGATCTCTTCATTATCTGAATCTTTCTGTGTTTTCAGAATTACGAGGATTGGCGGTGTCCATCGCGGATTTATCCCCCAGAAAGTCTTTACAGCGTCTGCTCGAGATGGCCGCTCCGCGGGCAATATCCCCGCAACGCATCGTCCTCTCTTCTGGGCAAGGTCAGTGTTATTTGACCCCCTCATCGCATTATCATTATTTCGTATAACGATGCTAATGCCTTCTGTAGTTCTGGAAGCTGACGACGAAGTTAAGATCCTCGACGGGCCTGGGGATCTTTAAACCCTCCTTGCATGACTGTGGGTAAGTAATGTTTTGACGTTGTTCCTGTAAGTGCACGGCGGCGCCCCGGCCGTCAATCCGACGCCGGAATGCGGAAACGAAGCTTTTTATGAAACTAGAAACCGGCACCACCGCGCACTAAAATCCCGGATCGGGCCATTAACCTAACGCTAGCAAATACGAGAATAGGGTAGAGAGCTATACCGAGAGATCCGTGTCCTTCGGTCTTCGGCCTCCACTCCGATCTCCTCGCGGAACCTCCGGTCTTCAACTCCTCGTCGGAATGGGCACCACATCGCCGAGTTCTTTTACGGGCTCCCACCTCTGGACCGAGGCAACTCAGGCATGAAGTTAGCGAGCCGACGTGCCCAAGGAATACTGTAGATGAAGTGTAGAAATCTTTGTCTCTTGGGGTTTGAAGTTACCTTTGGATGGAGGGATGAAGAATGAACCTTTTGAGAGAGGTAGAAAATGGAGCTAGTCTTTTGCATGAATGGGAAAAATGAGATACCAAAAATTTCCAACACCAACTGAATCTTTCTCCCTCTCCAAAGTGACCGGCCCCTCTCTCTAAAAACATGGTGGAGGAAAATTGCAAGTGGAGAAAATTAAAATGATAATCATGAATCAAGATCACATCAAAGTCTTTCATGAAAGCTTTCATAATCAATGCAAAGGAAGTGATGCAAAAAGAATCTCATGATGCATAGAACCATCATGAAGCCACAAATACAAATAACCCCCTCCACAATTGCTAATTTGCAACTTTGCAAATAAGCCCCTCTCCATCAAATATCAGCCAACGAAAGGAAGAAAGGAAAACTGGCTGAAACGGAATGCAAACTGGCAACTCCATAAAACTGATCACGTAATAAATTACAGGAAGACCCCGCGAATGTATATACATACCCGCATTTGTATTCCCACTGAATACAAATGCAATGAGACAAAATCTACACACTACAATACTAGGATCCGGCTTAAACCAAAGCCCGCTAATATTATCCGTCCGATCATGATCCGTGCAATACCGCACGTATCTGATCGAACCCTGCCATTGTAAGTCCACGTTGCCCACCCCGGTGCTTGCGGGGAGGCGGAAACGTTATGAAAAATCAGATTTTTACAACACTGGGCAACATGGACTATGCTAAAGGAAGGATCTTTGCTAAACATAAACTAACAACAAAGCTAAAAGAGTTAGCTACTCGGTTAAGAGGTTATACCTAAGTCTTGAAGTCCTTCTCTTCTTGCTCCTTGGAGTGTGATGAACGGGTTCTACTCGTCACCTTCTCTTGCCGAAGAAAGATCCACCCGAGGGCCTCTACCTTTGGCTCCAACCTCAAACTAGAAGTAACTAAGGTACTTGGTGTGCTAAACCTAGAACCTTAGAAAGAGTAGAGAGTAATTTAGAATGTTTTATCTCAAGCTTAATGGTTCTCAACTCATGAGAGGGAGAGCTTTGAGAGAAAGGAAGAGGAGGAGAGAGAATGAGAATGATGGAATGAGAAGAATAATGCCAACCTTCTCACATATATGTGAATTATGATAAATAAATAATTAGCTAAAGATAATTATGATGATTAATCTTGAAATGACCATTATCATTTCACATTAATTACTTTTGCAAGAATCAAAGAGCATCTTTCATATGAAATGATAATGGTCAACTTGTCAACCTAGGTCAACAAGTCAAGCATAGTCAAATGGTCAACAACCCTAACCATACACAATTATAATTAACTAATATTAATAATCATATTTCACACATAAACATTAAGGTTAAGAAAATGACAATGGTCATCAACCCTAATGAAAGTCCTCTGCCTCTGCCTCAGTCAACTGTGCATACACACCCGTATCCGTGTTCCGAGGAACACGAATACAAAGAGATAAAACCAATCCCAAAACATATACTAGGATCGGGCTTAAACCTGTAAGTCCATGTCATGCACCCCACGAACTTGCGGGGAGGCGGAATATATGAAAAACGATTATCAAAGCTTCGTAACACGGACTTGAGCGCATGAATCGTTATCTAAACCATTGATAACTACAACTAGAGGTTTAACTACTCGGTTCCGATGTTATACCTCACGTTACATGTCCTTCGGGTCTTCATCGTTGTCCTCCACTCCTCGTAGGCTCCTTGGAACATCGGCACCTCAACGGCCTCCTCGAATCAAAGACGATCCACCCGAAAGCTCCTACGCCAAGCTTAATCTCAAACTTGAGATAACTAGGTTGCTTAAAGTGCTAATCTAAGCTACCTAGGGGATATAGAGTGAGGTTATGGATGTATTAGTCTAGCTAACCCTTGATCTCAACACATGAGAGGTTAGGATTAGGGTTTGAAGAGAGAGTGAGCTTGAGGAGAGAGAAGGTGAAGGTGAGAATGAGAATAGAAAAGCTTCTCACTTGAATATATGAAACATATTGAATTATCAAATAAATAAATTTAAATGATTATTCACCATGCTTCATTTATTCAACAAGAGTGATTCATCATGTGAGTCATTAAGCAATTAATGATGCATTTAAAGATATGATGAATCACACAAATGAGTCACAAAAGCAATTAATGAAAATGCCACCTCAACCCCTCATGTCACCATCCTTCTAGAAGCTTCTCGGAAAATTACGAGAATGCCCCTCGCATCCGTGAAAACACGGAAAAACTTTATACTGTATAAATCCAATAACCTGATACTAGAATCTGGCTTAAACCAAAGCCGGCTAGTAAAAACTGTCCGAAAAGTCGAACGTGCGTAAACACACGTATGCGTCCGAACCCTTGTCGTAAAACCATACGACCTCTATATCGTTTCGCCTGGAGCAGGGAAACTCTCTATGTGGGACTCTAAAGACTCTACACTACGCTGGCAGTGGGTTTAACCACAGACCGCAAGCGGCACTAGCTGTACGTAACGGTCCCCAGGTAGATGTCGATAAGAAGGCTGATGAGGAAAACCATCCGAACTCCTACTGAGCCTGATATGACAATCTCCGTACAGTCCGGTCTGTTCATCTAAGACTATCGCATATCAAGCCTAGGGGGCGGCAAGCCTCAGTCCCCTAATAGCTGTATAAGTCGTGTCGGAGCGAAGCCCATTACACCCTGAGAAGCTACTGGAACCTACCAGTATATCTCGCTTGCCCTGGCCAGGGACTTTGCATAATGGCTCTCTGACACAGCGCGATATCATCTCCGAATACCGGGAGAGACGAATCCTGTCTAACCACTACTACCTCTAAGTGCTCGGGACACAGCGCGATATCATCTCCCTGATCAGGTGATACCGCCTTAAGATATGTCTGGACTTCTGATTGGACCTGGGTTCCTTCGCTAAAGCTATAGCGCCATTGTTGTCGTAATACAGAGGTATTGGACCAACACTGGAAGGAACCACCTGAAGTTCTGTAAGGAACTTCTTCATCCAGACAGCTTCTTTTGCGGCATCGCAAGCAGTTATGTACTCTGCTTCCATTGTTGAGTCAGCAACGGTCTCCTGCTTGGAACTCTTCCAACAGACCGCCCCTCCATTGAGGGTAAAGACATAACCCGACATGGATTTAGAGTCATCTTTGTCACTCTGGAAGCCGGAGCCGGCAAAGGCCTCCATCTGGAGGTCTTTTCCGCCATACACCAAGAACATCTCTTTAGTCCTCCTCAGGTACTTGAGAATGTTCTTTACTGCTATCCAGTGATTCTCCCCTGGGTTTGCTTGATACCGGCTTACTACGCTCAATGCGTATGCTACATCTGGTCTGGAACATAACATCGCATACATTATAGAGCCTACCGCAAAAGCGTAGGGTATAATCGACATGCGATCCCTTTCCAAATCAGTCTTGGGAGACATATCTTTGGAGAGGGTGATTCCGTGACAAGCCGGTAAGTTACCGCCCTTAGAATCTTCTATACTGAATCTCTTCACTATGGTGTCTATGTACCTGAACTGCGAAAGTCCCAACATCCTCTTTGATCTATCACGATAGATCCGGATCCCCAGAATGTAGGTGGCATCACCCAGGTCTTTCATGGAGAATTTATGTGACAAGAATCTTTTGACTGACTGTAACATAGGAATATCATTTCCTATTAGGAGAATGTCATCTACGTACAAGACGAGGAATACTACAGCTCTCCCTACAATCTTACTGTATATGCAAGGTTCATCTGGATTTTTGATAAAGTCGAATTCTTTGACAGCATCATCAAAACAGATGTTCCAACTCCACGATGCCTGCTTTAGTCTATAAATGGAATTAAGCAGCTTGCATACTTTACTGCTGCTCCCACTCTGAATGAATCCCTCTAGCTGATCCATATAGACGCTATCTTCCAAATTTCCATTTAGAAAAGCTGTCTTTACGTCCATCTGCCAGATTTCATAATCGTGGAAGGAAGCAATAGCAAGAAGGACCCTAATGGATTTTAGCATAACTACTGGAGAAAAGTTTCGTCATAGTCCAAACCAGGTCTTTGACGGAAACCCTTTGCAACAAATCTAGCTTTATAGGTTTCAACCTGTCCATCTACACCAATCTTCTTTCTGAAGATCCATTTGCATCCTACGGGTTTTACCCTATCTGGAGCAAAGTCCAAAGTCCATACTTTGTTAGTGTACATGGACTCCATTTCGGTCCGCATTGCATCCAACCATTTTACTGAGTCACCACTCAGAATGGCTTGCTGGAAGCTAGTAGGCTCATCATAGTCAATAGTGCAATCCTCTCTATCCCCGTCTATGAGAAAACCGTAGTATCTCTCGGGCGGATGAGATTGCCTACTATTCTTGTGGAGTGGCGTTGGGATGTCCTGTTCTCCTGAACCTTCTTGTTCTACCAAGGTTTCAGTAATAGCTTGTGGTTTTGGAATTTCTTCTAGTTCCACTGCGCTCCCACTCTTCTGATTTTCTAAAAATTCAGCTTCTAAGAAGTGGGCATGACGAGAAACAAAAACCTTTTGTTCCTCTGCATAGTAGAAGTAATACCCCTTGGAGTTCTTTGGATATCCCACAAACTTACACTGTACTGAGCGTGCCTCGAGCTTGTCCGCATGCTGCCTTTTTACAAAAGCTGGACATCCCCATGTCTTCAGGTACTGAAGATAGGGTTTCTTTCCACTCCACATCTGATATGGTGTGGTAGGCACAGTCTTGGTTGAAACTTTGTTCAAAAGACATGCAGCTGATTCTAGTGCGTATCCCCAGAATGATCGCGGTAACTCAGCCTTACTCATCATGGAACGAACCATATCCAATAGGGTTCGATTCCTCCTTTCTGATACACCATTGTGTTGTGGTGTGTATGGAGGAGTAAGCTGAGAGAGAGTTCCATTCTCTTTTAAGTAACCCAGGAACTCGGCACTTAAGTATTCACCACCTCGATCGGATCTCAGTGTCTTGATACTTTAGCCTTTTTAGTTTTCTACTTCATTCTTGTACTCCTGGAATTTCTCAAAGGCCTCGGATTTATGTTTCATCAAGAACACATGTCATACCTAGAGAAATCATCCGTAAAAGTAATGAAGTAGGAATAACCACCTCTCGCATGTGTAGACATTGGACCGCATACGTCACTGTGTATGAGTCCCAAGAGCTCGCTTGCTCTTACTCCGTGTCAAGTAAACAGAGTCTTGGTCATCTTTCCTATGAGACAAGATTCACAAGTAGCATAAGATTGATATTCGAACGGATTCAAATATCCTTCTCTATGTAACTTAGTCAACCTTCTTTCATTGATGTGACCTAGTCTACAATGCCATAAGAAAGCCTGATTTAATTCCGGAGACTTTCTTTTAAGTGTATTCTGGATATTGAAAACCTGAGCTTGACTTAATACGTATATACCGTTATCTAATGTACCTGACCCAATCAGAACTTGATTTAGGTGGATGTGTACTACATCGCTTTCGAATGTAAAATTATATCCCTCTCTCGAAAGTGAGGACACTGATATGATATTACAAGTCATACTAGGTACATACAGACAGTTACGTAAAATCAATATCTGCCCACTTGTCAAACCTAGGCGATATTCTCCCACGGATTCAGCGTCAACGCTCATTCTGTTTGCAACTCTGAGAGACAAATCACCTACCTTCATAACTCTACAGTTTCTCAAAGCATGTAATGAGTTACAGATATGAGATCCTGCTCCGGTATCTAGTACCCAGGAAGTAAAGTTAATTGAAAAACAGTTCTCAATTATAAAAACACTTGAGGCTGAAGCCACAACATGCTTCGAATCCTGGCTACTGGCTTCTAAAGCCCTGTAATCTTTCTGCCTATGCCCAATCCCATAACAATAGGAACGTCCCTCTTTTACTATATCCAGTCCCGAAACTTTTGCCCTTCTCTTTCCTTCTACTTCTCTGATTTCCTTCAGGGTAGAAGGTAGAGACTGTAGAATCAATTCAGTATCTGACTCGTTTCCAAACGCGGTCTGTAGGTCCTGGAGCTCATCAATACAGCTAGTCATTGTAAAGACGTTGTCCTCTACAGATGACCCGTCCGCCAACCTCGCTTGAATTAATTCGTTCGAGGTCTCATATCTTGCGATATGAGATTGCTCTCCATATAAATCTTTGTTATGGAGAAAGATGGAAACTAAGTCCATCTTTTCGTGCTGCTTCTGGTATACACCATCAACTGAAGCTAACACGAGGCACTTAGCTTTCGCTTTATCCTTTTCCCTTGTCTGACGGATATCTATATCCGCGACAGTGGAAACTGGACCTGGGACGGCGGGATCTTGAGTAGTAATAGGGTGGTCCAGCTTGTCATAGGCAATGGACATCTGGACAGACCTTTGCCAGTCATATAAGTCAGAATCAGTCAAATTATTATCTAGATGTAACCTATGTGTGGTCACAAGGTCGCTGCAATTAAGAGAAAGAGAAGAAAACATTATTAGCATGATGTTGTTGCAAGTTTAGAGTGGTTTAATTTATATAAACAGGATGGCTCCCACTGTTTCTCGAATCCCTCCTCAAACCATAAAAGAAGAATTAGCCAGGACTATTCTCACCGTACAATACTTACTTTAATCGTTCAGCCAGGCGAGTGTGTAAGTCGATGTACTACACCCCAATACTTGTGGGGAGGCGGAATTTTCAAAAACGAACTTGTTTAGTGAACAAACATCGACTAACCGCTTGAATCGAAGCTAAACGATAACTAACTTAAAACATAGAGTTGCTATGCTACTATGTTTAGGGATTATACCTAACGAATCGTGTCCTTCATCTTTGCGAACTCCACCTCCTCCTCGGCCTTCTCGAAGTAGTAGACGATCCACCCGAGAGCTTTACTCCAAGCTTAGCCTCTAAACTTGAGGCAACTAAACTTCTTTAAGTGCTAATCAAAGAAGCTAGGTGTAATATAGAGAGGGTTATGGATTAAGTAGTCTAACTAATCCTTGTACTCAACACATGAGAGGGGAGGATTAGGGTTTGAAGAGGGAGAGCTTGAGGAGAGAGAAGATGATAAAGATAATGATATGAGAATAGTGAGATAACATGATATATATCAAGCATTTCTTTTTTCAAGAAAAGAATAAGAAATGAATTTAGCAACCATGCTTGATAATATCTAGTGATGATTCACTCCATGAGTCATTAAGCATTTATCATGCATTAATGACATGGATGAATCATCCATATGACTCACTAATCACATTCATTGCATATGCCACCTAAACCTCCTTAGTCACCATCTTCTAGAAGCTTCTCGCGCAATTATGAGAACGCCCGTCCTTTCCGCAAAAATACGGAAAAACATTAGACTGTATAAATCCAATAACCGGATACCAGTAACTGGCTTAAACCAAAGCCGACTGGTAAAAACTGTCCGAAAGTCGTACGTGCGTAAACACACGTATGCGTCCGAACCCTTGTCGTAAAACCATACGACCTCTATATCGTTTCGCCTGGAGTAGGGAAACTCTCTGTGTGGGACTCTAGAGACTCGACTACTATGTTGGCAGTGGGTTTAACCACAGACCGCAAGCGGCACTAGCTGTACGTAACGGTCCCCAGGTAGATGTCGATAAGAAGGCCGATGAGGAAACCCATCCGAACTCCTACTGAGTCTAATGTGACAATCTCCATACAGTCCGGTCCGTTCGTCTTAGACTATCGCATATCGGGCCTAGGGGGGCGGCAAGCGTCAGTCCCCTAATAGCGGTATAAGTCGTGTCGGAGGGAAGCCCATTACACCTTGAGAAACTACTGGAACCTACCAGCAAATCTCGCTTGCCCTGGCCAGGGACTTTGCGTAATGGCTCTCTGACACAGCGCGATATCAATCCCCAATACCGGGAGAGACGAATCCTGTCTAACCGCCACTGCCTCCAAGTGCTCGGGACTGCACCCAACTGCTACCTGTTTGCACGACTCCTTTGAGCCGTGGTAGGGTAGCAATCTAAGAACAGTGGGACACACTCGAGGCGAAGTAGCAGTGTCAAGTCTGCGGACTATGCTGTACTCATGTCACCTGGGAACTGTTCACTGACGACTGGTATAAAACCAACCAACAGTTCCCTGTGAGTCCTGTCCGGTGTACCCGTAACCTAACGAGCACCTGCATACTATCTCCAGTACGACGTACTGACGGCTGTGGGATAGACCATCTCCCCAACTGGGATGAGAAGCGTACACACTAGTCTACTCCGGAGTATCGATGCTCTGTCTCGATAATCCAACGACCAGGGACCGGAATATGGATGTGCTTGTAGACTACCCAGCCCCCACTAGTGTGACTGCCATCACAACGCTGGTAGTCAAGCAAGATCCTAAGAGCTCTATCAATACGTATACTCACATATTAAGATAGAAAAACCAAGTAGCATACTACCATGTTTAGCAAGACTGTTATATACATGTGAATATCCCAAGCTTCCATTAAGTAATATACAAACTAGTATGATACAGTAATGGCCTTCTAGGGCATAAACACTAACAATCTCCCACTTGCACTAGGGCCATGTACTGGCATATCGAAGACCAATGATCTCGAGTAGCCTCTCGAACTGAATCTGAGGTAGGGCCTTCGTGAATGGATCAGCAATGTTCTCTTCAGAAGCAACTCTCCGAACCTCGATCTCCTGACGATCAATGATCTCCCTGATCAGGTGATACCGCCTCAAGATGTGTCTGGACTTCTGATGGGACCTTGGTTCCTTCGCTAAAGCTATAGCTCCGATGTTGTCGCAATACAGAGGTATTGGATCAACTATGGTAGGAACCACCTGAAGTTATGTTAGGAACTTCTTCATCCAGACTGCTTCTTTTGCGGCATCGCAAGCAGCTATATACTCCGCTTCCATCGTCGAGTCAGCAACGGTGTCCTGCTTGGAGCTCTTCCAGCACACCGCCCCTCCATTGAGGGTAAAGACATTACCCGACATAGACTTGGAATCGTCCTTATCACTCTGGAAGCCGGAATCAGCAAAGGCCTCCAACCTGAGGTCTTTTCCGCCGTAAACCAAGAACATCTCCTTAGTCCTTCTCAGGTACTTGAGAATGTTCTTTACTGCTATCCAGTGCTTCTCCCCTGGGTCTGACTGATACCGGCTTACCACGCTTAGTGCGTAAGCTACATCTGGTCTGGTGCACAACATCGCATACATTATAGAGCCTACCGCAGAAGCGTAGGGTATAATAGACATGCGTTCCCTTTCCAAATCAGTCTTGGGAGACATCTCTTTGGAGAGGGTGATTCCGTGACAAGCCGGTAGATTACCGCGCTTAGAATCTTCCATACTGAATCTCTTTAGTACAGTGTCGATATATCTGGACTGCGAAAGTCCCAACATCCTCTTGGATCTATCACTATAGATCCGGATCCCCAGAATGTAAGAGGCATCACCCAGGTCTTTCATGGAGAACCTGTGTGACAAGAATCCTTTGACAGATTGTAGCATAGGAATGTCATTTCCTATCAATAGAATGTCATCCACGTACAAGACGAGGAATACGACATTTCTGGCTACAACTTTACTATATATGCACGGTTCATCTGGATTTTTGATAAAGTCATATTCTTTGACTGTCTCATCAAAACAGATGTTCCAACTCCGCGATGCCTGCTTTAGTCCATAAATGGACTTAAGCAGCTTGCATACTTTCCCGCTGCTCCCACTCTGATTGAAACCCTCTGGCTGATCCATATAGACGCTCTCTTCTAAATTTCCATTCAGAAAAGCCGTCTTTACGTCCATCTGCCAGATTTCATAATCATTGAAGGCAGCAATAGCAAGAAGGACCCGAATGGATTTGAGCATAGCCACTGGAGAAAAAGTTTCGTCATAGTCCAAACCAGGTCTTTGACGAAAACCCTTTGCAACAAGTCTAGCCTTATAGGTTTCCACCTGTCCATCAACACCAATCTTTTTCTTGAAGATCCATTTGCATCCTATGGGTTTTACCCCATCTGGAGCAAAGTCCAAAGTCCATACTTTGTTGGTGTACATGGACTCCATTTCGGTCCGCATTGCATCTAGCCATCGTACCGAGTCGCCGCTCTGGATGGCCTGCTGGAAGTCAGTAGGTTCATCATCATCTATGATGCAATCCTCCTATCCCCATCTATGAGAAAACCGTAGTATCTCTCAGGCGGATGAGACAGCCTACTACTCCTGCGGAGGGGTGCGGGAATGTCCTGTTCTTTTTGAACTTCTGGTTCTACCAAACTTTCAGTAACAGTTTGTGGTTCTGGAATTTCTTCCAGTTCTACTACGCTCCCACTCTTCTGATTTTCTAAAAATTCAGTTTCTAAGAAGCGGGCATGACGAGAAACAAAAACATTTTGTTCCTCTGCGTAATAGAAAAAATATCCCATAGAGTTCTTTGGATATCCCACAAACTTACACTCTACTGAGCGTGCCTCGAGCTTGTCCGGATGCTGCTTTTTTACAAAAGCTGGACATCCCCATGTCTTCAGGTACTGAAGATAGGGTTTCTTCCCACTCCATATCTGATATGGTGTGGTAGGCACAGTTTTGGTTAGAACTCTGTTCAAAAGATATGTCGCTGATTCTAGCGCATAACCCCAGAAAGATCGCGGTAACTCAGCATTACTCATCATGGATCGTACCATATCCAATAGGGTTCGATTCCGTCTCTCCGATACACCGTTGTGCTGTGGAGTGTATGGAGGAGTAAGCTGAGAGAGAATTCCTTTCTCTTTTAGGTAACCTAGGAACTCGGCACTTAAGTATTCTCCACCTCGATCAGATCTTAGTGTCTTAATACTTTTGCCTGTTTGGTTTTCCGCTTCACTCTTGTATTCCTTGAATTTCTCAAAGGCCTCGGATTTATGCTTCATTAAGAAGACATGTCCAAACCTAGAGAAATCATCTGTAAAAGTAATGAAGTAGGAATAACCACCTCTCGCATGTGTAGACATTGGACCACATGCATCGCTGTGTATGAGTCCTAAGAGCTCGCTCACTCTTACTCCTTGTCCAGTAAATGGAGTCTTTGTCATCTTTCCTTTGAGACAAGATTGACAAGTGTCATAGGTTTGATATTCGAACGAGTCCAAATATCCTTCTCTATGCAACTTAGTCAACCTTCTCTCATTGATGTGACCCAGTCTACAATGCCATAAGAAAGCTTTATTTAAATATGGAGACTTTCTTTTTAGTGTGTTCTGGACATTGAAAATTTGGAGTTGGTTTAAAACATATATACCGTTATTTAGAGTACCGGACCCAATCAAACCATGATTAAGGTGGATGTTAACAACATCTCTTACAAACGTGAAATCATAACCTTTATTTGATAACAAGGAAACTGATATGATATTACACGTTAAGCTTGGTACAAAATAACAGTTATGTAAAACCAAAATGTGTCCACTCGTCAATCCTAGGTGATAATCCCCGACGGACGCAGCTCCCACGCTAGCTCCGTTAGCAACCTTTAGGGTCATATCACCTTCCTTCAGCACTCTACGGTTTCTCAGTGCCTGCAATGAATTGCAAATATGAGATCCTGATCCGGTATCCAATACCCAGGAAGTAGAGTTGATCGACAGACAATTCTCAATTACAAACACACCTGAAGTCGAAGCCACGGCTTGCTTCGGTTCCTGGTTCTTGGCGTTCCACGCCTTGCAATCCTTCTTCCAGTGCCCTTTCCTGTGACAATGGAAGCACTCATCCTGGCCAACTACCGGTACTGCAAACTTTTTCTTTCCCTTCCCTCCCACCTTACTAACACCTCCTCTAGGTTTGGGGACGGCCTTCTTCTTCCTTCCTTTGGCCCTAGCCTTGGACCCGGAAGAAGATGCACCGCCAACAAACATAGCGGGTGTTTCCCTTGCCTTCTGCAAGGTGCCCTCTGCACTCCTTAACATGTTCAGGAGTTCCGGAAGTTCAACTTCTTTTCCTTGGAGGTTGAAGTTCAGGATAAACTGGGCGTAGGTGGGAGGAAGGGACTGGAGAATAAGGTCTGTATATAGCTCATTATCCAAAGTCGTCCCAAGGTCTGCGAGCTCTTCAATATAGCCGATCATCTTTAGGACATGTTCTCCTACCGATGACCCGACAGCCAACCTCGCTCGAAACAAGTTCTTAGAGGTCTCGTATCTTGCTATACGAGATTGCTCTCCATAAAGTTCCTTTGTATGGAGGAATATGCCATATAGGGTCATATCCTCGTGCCTCCTCTGATGTTCATTGTTCATTGAGGCAAGCACGATGCACTTGGCTTTCGCGCAATCTAAATCCCAGGTTTTGCGGATTTCCTTATCCGCATTGCTGGATTTGGGACCAGGGACAGCAGGTGCCGTAGCGGTGAGGATGTACCCCAATTTGTCATAGGTCAAAGCCATTTTGACATTCCGCAGCCAATCTTTATAGTTTGGCCCTGTCAGTATATTTTTCTCTAAAAGTAACTTAAGTCCAGTCATTTTCAGGGTCGCTGCAATTAGGAGAGAGAGAAGAAAACTCTTTAGCATGATGCTCTTGCAAGTTTAGAGTGGTTTTTAGTTTATCTAAACTGGATGGCTCCCACTGTTTCTCGAATTCTTCCTCAAACCATAAAAGAAGAATTAGCCAGGACTATTCTCACTGTACAATACTTGCTTAACCGTTCAGCCAGGCTGGTGTCGGTACTTCGAGGGAGGTTTTCCAACGCTTTCGCGAAGTTCCTTAATTAAATAACCTCTTTTCTCTGGGGGCGTAACCCCGCTGACACTTTTCTGGACACCTACTAGGTTTATAGCATTGATCGTTAAGTGACGAATATCCTGATAAGTAGCATATACTCACAGTAGGATCGGGATCCAAATATCATCGTATGATAATGTTGAAGGAATCCTACCAACATTCATCAAACTCTAAATGGTATGCATCTCTTTGCAAATTTCAGTTTCTTTAGAAATTCCCGATATAAGTTTTTGCCCCATGCTCTTATGACCTTGACGTATGCCAACAAATCGTAAGTCACATGTCAAGTTCTGCCCATCATTATCTTGTTAATTTGAACCCACCCGTATATACCCTTAACGTAAGCCAACAAGGTAATGCGACTGTCCCAAACCAACACATCTATCTATGCAACAAATGAATACCCCAGCAGCTACCAAACACTATGCCTTGACGTAAGCCAACAAGCATAGCTTGAATACTACTGACCATCCATAAGAAATGACGGAGGGCTACGACTGGTTTTGGCGAAACCGTGAACGTAGTGAACTTGATATAACCGAAGGAACCTGATAGCTTTTAAAAGGAGTGGTTAAGTCTCCGCATTTAAAAAATATCTGTTTTAAAATTAACCGAGTGGTTTCTTTTAAATTGTTCCAACGATTTAAACTTTGGTTTGTTTTTCTTTGCATTATAGATAATGCGTCCCATCATTAACCTATCATTGCAGAAAACAACGAAAATACAACGTCCTCTTATGCCATCCGCATTCGCCACGGGGTCCCGTCATCACCCGTTAGGTTACTTAACTAACGACAGAGCGGGGGCTGGGCTAGCGCGGGTGTAAAACATAAGTGACGTCTAAATAGCTATCATATATAGATATTGTACATTCGTCAGACGCAATAATAGGCATTCCAGATCACAGATGAACTTTATTGGATTTGCAAGTAATCCGTGTTTGTTTCGAGCCTGCAACAAAAGACGGATTACACAGTTGTGATGAATAGCCATTACCCCACCCAAGACCCCAACGGGTACGGCAAACTACCCGCCCGGCAGTTTGTGCACCCCACCTTGGGTCTGTCCTAGGAGCAAAAACAGTAAAAAGAAATAATACAACGGTGGCAACAACCGCAACCTGGATGTGCCCCGCAAAATAATATTACAACAAATTACATTTACATCAAATGAATTAAATAATAACCCATCACATAACCCCGGCTATACATCACAACAGTCCAACACAGTTCATATGCACAAACAGATAAAATCCATTTCAGAAATGTGCAACCCCCTGCCAACTGACATACTAGCAGTTAGGGGAGGTTTACGAACACATTATACAATCACAGATATAATCCAACAAGCAAATACTGTATAATTTCGATCGATTAAACACTTTTAATTTTGCTCCAATACTGCTCTGCAAATCTGAAACATGAGAAAAAATTAAATATTCCAGAAAATCCCAAATATCACATAGAACCAACACAGGAAAATTGGGTTCATGACTCGGCAACTCGGCGGCGGAACCGCGGCGGATCGGTGGGATCCGCCGCGTTTCCGAGGCGCTTTAGCCGAATCATGTGCCCAATTTTCTTGGGTGTTCTTCTACTGTATTTTTAAGCTTTCTGAACCTTCCTGAAAAATTTTAGGACTTCATTTAAAAATCGACAGAAACTGAAGTTTTCGGGCTTTTCCGGTTTCGTTTTTTCCGTTCGAAATTCATACAAATTTGCAAGTAAGTTATTTATTGTTTAGCGAGGCTCTGATACCACTGTAAGTCGATGTACTACACCCCAATACTTGTGGGGAGGCGGAATTTTCAAAAACGAACTTGTTTAGTGAACAAACATCGACTAACCGCTTGAATCGAAGCTAAACGATAACTAACTTAAAACATAGAGTTGCTATGCTACTATGTTTAGGGATTATACCTAACGAATCGTGTCCTTCGTCTTTGCGAACTCCACCTCCTCCTCGGCCTTCTCGAAGTAGTAGACGATCCACCCGAGAGCTTTACTCCAAGCTTAGCCTCTAAACTTGAGGCAACTAAACTTCTTTAAGTGCTAATCAAAGAAGCTAGGTGTAATATAGAGAGGGTTATGGATTAAGTAGTCTAACTAATCCTTGTACTCAACACATGAGAGGGGAGGATTAGGGTTTGAAGAGGGAGAGCTTGAGGAGAGAGAAGATGATAAAGATAATGATATGAGAATAGTGAGATAACATGATATATATCAAGCATTTCTTTTTTCAAGAAAAGAATAAGAAATGAATTTAGCAACCATGCTTGATAATATCTAGTGATGATTCACTCCATGAGTCATTAAGCATTTATCATGCATTAATGACATGGATGAATCATCCATATGACTCACTAATCACATTCATTGCATATGCCACCTAAACCTCCTTAGTCACCATCTTCTAGAAGCTTCTCGCACAATTACGAGAACGCCCCTCCTTTCCGCAAAAATACGGAAAAACTTTAGACTGTATAAATCCAATAACCGGATACCAGTAACTGGCTTAAACCAAAGCCGACTGGTAAAAACTGTCCGAAAGTCGTACGTGCGTAAACACACGTATGCGTCCGAACCCTTGTCGTAAAACCATACGACCTCTATATCGTTTCGCCTGGAGTAGGGAAACTCTCTGTGTGGGACTCTAGAGACTCGACTACTATGCTGGCAGTGGGTTTAACCACAGACCGCAAGCGGCACTAGCTGTACGTAACGGTCCCCAGGTAGATGTCGATAAGAAGGCCGATGAGGAAACCCATCCGAACTCCTACTGAGTCTAATGTGACAATCTCCATACAGTCCGGTCCGTTCGTCTTAGACTATCGCATATCGGGCCTAGGGGGGCGGCAAGCGTCAGTCCCCTAATAGCGGTATAAGTCGTGTCGGAGGGAAGCCCATTACACCCTGAGAAACTACTGGAACCTACCAGCAAATCTCACTTGCCCTGGCCAGGGACTTTGCGTAATGGCTCTCTGACACAGCGCGATATCAACCCCCAATACCGGGAGAGACGAATCCTGTCTAACCGCCACTGCCTCCAAGTGCTCGGGACTGCACCCAACTGCTACCTGTTTGCACGACTCCTTTGAGCCGTGGTAGGGTAGCAATCTAAGAACAGTGGGACACACTCGAGGCGAAGTAGCAGTGTCAAGTCTGCGGACTATGCTGTACTCATGTCACCTGGGAACTGTTCACTGACGACTGGTATAAAACCAACCAACAGTTCCCTGTGAGTCCTGTCCGGTGTACCCGTAACCTAACGAGCACCTGCATACTATCTCCAGTACGACGTACTGACGGCTGTAGGACAGACCATCTCCCCAACTGGGATGAGAAGCGTACACACTAGTCTACTCCGGAGTATCGATGCTCTGTCTCGATAATCCAACGACCAGGGACCGGAATAAGGATGTGCTTGTAGACTACCCAGCCCCCACTAGTGTGACTGCCATCACAACGCTGGTAGTCAAGCAAGATCCTAAGAGCTCTATCAATACGTATACTCACATATTAAGATAGAAAAACCAAGTAGCATACTACCATGTTTAGCAAGACTGTTATATACATGTGAATATCCCAAGCTTCCATTAAGTAATATACAAACTAGTATGATACAGTAATGGCCTTCTAGGGCATAAACACTAACACAGTGTCGATACTTCGAGGGAGGTTTTCCAACGCTTTCGCGAAGTTCCATAATTAAAGAACCTCTTTTCTCTGGGGGCTTAATCCCTCTGACACCTTTCTAGGCACCTACTTGGTTTATAGCATCGTTAAGTGACGAATCTCCTGATAAGTAGCTCGTACTCACAGTAGGATCGGGATCCAAAATATCATCGTATGATAATGTTGAAGGAATCCTACCAACATTCATCAAACTCCATAATGGTATGCTTCTCTCTGCAAATTTCAGTTTCTTTAGAAATTCCCGATGTGGATTTTTGCCCCATGCTCTTATGACCTTGACGAAGGCTAACAAATCATAAGTCACATGTTAAGTTCTGCCCATCATTATCTAGTTAATTTGAACCCACCCGTACATACCCTTGACGAAGGCCAACAAGGTAATACAACTGTCCCAAACCAACACATCTATCTATGCCCCAAATGAATACCCCAGCAGCTACCAAACACTATGCCTTGACGAAGGCCAACAAACATAGCTTGAATACTACTGACCATTCATAAGAAATGACGAAGGGCTACGAATGATTTTGGCAAAACCATGAACGTAGTGAACTTGATTTAATCGAAGGAACCTGATACTTTTTAAAAGGAGTGGTTAAAGCTCCGCAATTAAAAATTCTGATCTTTTTAAAATAACCGAGTGGTTTCTTTTAAATTTGTTCCAACGACTTAACTTTGGTTTATTTTCTTTGCATTATAATAATGCGTCCCATCATTTATCCTATCATTGCAGAAAACAACGAAAATACCACGTCCTCTTATGCCATCCGCATTCGCCACGGGGTCCCGTCATCACCCGTTAGGTTACTTAACTAACGACAGAGCGGGGGCTGGGCTAGCGCGGGTGTAAAACATAAGTGATGTCTAATAGCTATCATATATAGATATTGTACATTCGTCAGACGCAATAATAAGCATTCCAGATCACAGATGAACTTTATTGGATTTATTAGCAATCCGCATTTGCTTTAAGCCTGCAATAAAAGATGGATTACACAGTTGTGATGAATAGCCATTACCCCACCCTAGACCCCTATGGGTACGGCAAACTACCCGCCAAGTATCCGAAGTGAAGCGGTCTCCCTCAACAAAGTGAGTAGGCCACTAAACACTTCAAAGTACCCGGTAGTTTGTGTACCCCGCCTTGGGTCTGTCGTAGGAGCAAAAACAGTAAAAAGAAATAATACAACGGTGGCTACAACCGCAACCTGGGTATGCCCCGCAAAAGAATATTACATCAAATTACATTTATATTGAATGAATGAATATTAAACACATCTCAAACCCCGGCTAATCATCACAACAGTCCAACACAGTTCATATACACAAACAGTAAATATTACAGAAATTTGCAACCCCCTGCCAACCAACATACTAGCAGTTAGGGAAGGTTTACGAACACATTAAACATTACAGATAAAAACCCAATTAGCAAATATCTTAGAATATCGATCGATTGCTATATTCCGTGTCTACCCCGAAAGCAAACCTGTACTGAAGTAACCTGGGTAGAAACAGAACATACAGGAAGACAAAAACCCAAAAATTATGAATTACTGTGAAACTCCGAGTCAACTCGGCGTTGACTCGGCGGCGGATCCGCGGCAGAAGCACTCTATTGCCGCGGATCCGCGGCCATTTTACCGATTCACTGGCTCGTATTTTCCCAGTATTCATTAATTTCCCTGCTGTAAATTTTAAGGTATGTCAAATATTTTTTCAGATACTTTTAAAATTAACAGAAACTAGGGTTTCGAATTTTTGTTTTCGTGTTTTTCTGTCGATCGAACTTCTAATCAGTTGCTAACAAGCTAGTAATAGTTTAGTTGGCTCTGATACCACTGTAAGTCCATGTCACGCACCCCACGAACTTGCGGGGAGGCGGAATATATGAAAAACGATTATCAAACCTTCGTAACACGGACTTGAGCGCATGAATCGTTATCTAAACCATTGCTAACTACAACTAGAGGTTTAACTACTCGGTTCCGATGTTATACCTCACGTTACATGTCCTTCGGGTCTTCATCGCTGTCCACCACTCCTCATAGGCTCCTTGGAACATCGGCACCTCAACGGCCTCCTCGAATCAAAGAAGATCCACCCGAAAGCTCCTACGCCAAGCTTAATCTCAAACTTGAGATAATTAGGTTGCTTAAAGTGCAAATCTAAGCTACCTAGGGGATATAGAGTGAGGTTATGGATGTATTAGTCTAGCTAACCCTTGATCTCAACACATGAGAGGTTAGGGTTAGGGTTTGAAGAGAGAGTGAGCTTGAGGAGAGAGAAGGTGAAGGTGAGAATAAGAATAGAAAAGTTTCTCACTTGAATATATGAAACATATTGAATTATCAAATAAATGAATTTAAATGATTATTCACCATGCTTCATTTATTCAACAAGAGTGATTCATCATGTGAGTCATTAAGCAATTAATGATGCATTTAAAGATATGATGAATCACACAAATGAGTCACAAAAGCAATTAATGAAAATGCCACCTCAACCCCTCATGTCACCATCCTTCTAGAAGCTTCTCAGAAAATTACGAGAACGCCCCTCGCATCCGTGAAAACACGGAAAAGCTTTATACTGTATGAATCCAATAACCTGATACTAGAATCTGGCTTAAACCAAAGCCGGCTAGTAAAAACTGTCCGAAAAGTCGTACGTGCGTAAACACACGTATGCGTCCGAACCCTTGTCGTAAAACCATACGACCTCTATATCGTTTCGCCTGGAGGAGGGAAACAATCTGTGTGGGACTCTAAAGACTCGACACTACGCTGGCAGTGAGTTTAACCACAGACCGCCAGCGGCACTAGCTTTACGTAACGGTCCCCAGGTAGATGTCGATAAGAAGGCTGATGAGGAAAACCATCCGAACTCCTACTGAGCCTGATGTGACAATCTCCGTACAGTCCAGTCTGTTCATCTTGTAGGGTTCCTAGGCACTCTCAAGAGGTCTCACAAGGCATCAACCATGCCAATTTCAAATTTTACAAGTGCCGAGAAACCCTAATACGGATCGTTAACTAGATTTTAGGCGAAACTAGAAGCTAGTTAACAACTTAACTAAAGGGTAAACGGAAATACAACCTTTGTAGATCCGGTCCTCCACCTCCATAGCTCCATGACGGTGTACCCTCGCTGCGATCATCAGATCCCGGACTCTAGCGTCGGCTTCATCGGAAAAATGGGCGGGCTAGGTCATCGACTTCGATGCCGAAGATGATCTACGTCGAGGCAACACAAGATCAAGCTCCAACTTCACCAAGCCATGAAACTTGTGAAGAAAACACCCTATACTACTTGGCAAGTGGTAGAGGATGAAGAAATAGGAAGTGGGTTCACTTTAGAATTGGATTTCTCACTCTTTTTCTCAAGTTGCCATTGTTGGTAGCAAGCTTCTTCATCTTGAAGAAGAAGAAGAAGAAAGAAAAATGATAAGTTATTTTCAAATAGAAAATAATATGATACTTATCATATTTACAACCATGGTTAAGTGTAGAGAATTAACTAGGGTTTAGTTGAATGATTAGGGTTAGGACATGAAGACAAAATGGTCACTTAGTCAAAGCTTCATGAAGCTTCAACAACAAAACAAACTAAGACACCATTTCATTCTTGCCCAAAATGAATTAATGAATAAATAAATAAATGAATAAGTAAGTAAATCAAAACCCTACCCATTAACATAACCATGGTTTAATTCTTTACACAAACCCAAGTTTGCATGTATCATCAAACATGATACAAACAAGTGCACAAAAGTATATCACATATACAACTTGTGTACATCAAGTGAGAAAACCCAATTTAAGTGAACCAATACTAGTTAATGCAAAGTAATATATCAAATATATAATTATGCATTAAATCATTAAATCAATACTTGATTTAACGATCCGGTCATATCGCATATAACCGACTAATATCTAATGTATCGGCTTGTCGAATCAATCCTTGATTCGATAACTAGGTTATATCGCATACAACCAATCGATACATTCATCGTGAGAATGGAATACGGTATCACATACACGCATTATTCTCGGTCCCGCACATATCTCATATGCGCTCCTATTTCGTTTCGCTTGAGCCAGGAAACCTCTGTGTAGGACTCTAAAGACTCGTCAATACGCCGGCAGCAGGTGATGATCATATCAAACACCCACAATCCGCAAGCGGTCTGCTAAACGTAACGGCCACCCGGGTATTGAGCGATCAGAAGATCGACGAGCAAGCCCGCTCACACTCCTGTGAATCCAACCAGTAACACTTACCGTACAGTCCGGTCTCGTCGTCTGATATGTCGCATATCTCGCCTAGGTGTGGTAAACGTCAGACCACAATAGCTCGATAAGTCGTGTCGATTTGAGGTCTATAACAGATCGAGAAACTACTGGTAACACTTACCAGTAAATCTCAGCAACCCTGGCCAGGGATTTCCGGTTATAGCCAATCGAACACAGCGCAACATCAACTCCCTATACCGGGAGAGACAAATCCCCTCCTATCGCTCATTGCCTCCATGTGATTCGGGGCTGTACCCAAAAACCACCGTTTTGCATGCCCTCTTGGAAGTGGTAAGGTGGAAATCAAAGCACAGTAGGAATCACACAAGACTCTATGACGATCTCGGTTCAACAGACTACTCTGTACCGGTGTCACCAGAGAACTGCCATCTGACGTAAAGTATAATACCATCTGGGAGTTCTCGGCGAGTCCGTCCAGTGTACCCAGTCTCCACTGAGCACCCGTATATCATCTCTGATGTCAAACACTAATGGATATGGGATCATCCATCGCCCATCTGTATGGGTCGAGAAGGTATACGCTAGTCTACTCTGGTATATCGATGCCCCGTCTCGATACACCCACGACTAAGGACTTTGAAGGATGTACTTATGGACAACCATGTCCCCACTAGTATGATCCGCATCATAGTCTAGGTAGTCAAGTACACATCCTAAGGGCTTTACCAACATGTAACAGAGAGACAATCAGTGTACACGTTAAGGTAAAGTGTAACCAGATAGCATACTATCATGTCGAGCAAGAAAGTCCTCCCTATATATGTCCCAGCATCCACTACAATATACATCCTATGTATAGCAATGGCCTCTAGGGCATACATATAACTAACACATCTAAGACTATCGCATATCAAGCCTAGGGGGCGGCAAGCGTCAGTCCCCTAATAGCTGTATAAGTCGTGTCGGAGCGAAGCCCATTACGCCCTAAGAAGCTACTGGAACCTACCAGTATATCTCGCTTGCCCTGGCCAGGGACTTTGCGTAATGGCTCTCTGACACAGCGCGATATCATCTTCCAATACCGGGAGAGACGAATCCTGTCTAACCACTACTGCCTCCAAGTGCTCGGGACTGCACCCAACTGCTACCTGTTTGCACGACTCCTTTGAGCCGTGGTAGGGTAGCAATTTAAGAACAGTGGGACACACTCGAGGCGAAGTAGCAATGTCAAGTCTGCGGACTATGCTATACTCATGTCACCTGGGAACTGTTAACTGACGATGGGTATAATACCAACCAATCAGTTCCCCTGCGAGTCATGTCCGGTGTACCCGTAACCTAACAAGCACCTATTTACTATCTCTAGTACGACGTACTGATGGCTGTGGGACAGACATCTCCCCAACTAGGATGAGAAGCGTACACACTTAGTCTACTCCGGAATATCGATGCCCTATCTCGATAATCCAACGACCAGGGACCTGTATAGGATGTTGCTTACAGACTACCCAGCCTCCACTAGTGTGACTGCCATCACAACACTGGTAATCAAGCAAAGATCCTATATGCTCTACTAATATGTATAAGTGATACGTTACAAGAAACATATGCACATATTAAAGTAGACACAAACCAAGTAGCATACTACCATTTTTAGCAAGACTGTATATACAACTGTGAATATCCCAAGCTTCCATTAAGTAATATACAATCTAGTATGATACAATAATGGCCCCTAGGGCATATACACTAACAAAACCAAAGCCCGCTAGTATAAGCTGTCCGGACACCAAATGTGCACAAGTGAGCGGATGTGAACGAACCCTGTCACAAAACCATGCGACCTCTACTCGTTTTTCCTAAAGGCGAATAACACTCTGTGTGGGACTCTAAAGACTCGACACTACGCTGGCAGTGGGTTTAACCACAGACCGCAAGTGGCACTAGCTGTACGTAACGGTCCCTAGGTAGATGCCGATAAGAAGACTGACGAGATAAACCCATCTGAACTCCTACTGAGCCTGAATGTGACAGTCTCCGTACAGTCCGGTCTGTTCGTCTAAGAGTATCGCATGACGGGACTAGGGCGGCGGTAAACGTCAGTCCCCTAATAGTGGTATAAGTCGTGTCGGAGTGTAGCCTAGAACACCCTGAGATAACACTGGAAACCTACCAGTCTATCTCGCTTGCCCTGGCTAGGGACTTTGTGTAATGGCTCTCCTAGACACAGCGCGATATCAACCCCCAATACCGGGAAAGACGAATCCTGTCTAACCGTCACTGCCTCCAAGTGCTTCGGGACTGCACCCAAAAACTACCTGTTTGCACGACTCCTTTGAGCCGTGGTAGGGTAGTAATCAAAGAACAGTGGGAACACACTCGAGGCGAAGTGACAGTGTCAAGTCAACGGACTAAGCTGTACTCATGTCACCTGGGAACTGATAACTGACGATAAGTATAATACCAACCAACAGTTCCCGACGAGTCCTGTCCAGTGTACTCGTAACCTAACGAGCACCCGCATACTATCTCAAGTACGACGTACTGACGGCTGTGGGACAGACCGTCTCCCAAACTGGGATGAGAAGCGCATAGGCTACTCTACTCTGGAGTATCGATGCCCTGTCTCGAAAGTCCTACGACTAGAGACCTGCATAAGGATGTGCATGTGGATTACCCAGCCCCCACGAGTGTGACTTCCATCACAACGCTGGTAATCAAGCAAAGATCCTAAGGGCTCCACTAATGTGTAAAGGCGATATAATAAAAGAAACACATGCACACATTAAAGTAGAAACAAACCAAGTTGCATACTACTATATTGAGCAAGATTGTCAATACAAGGTGAATATCCCAAGCTTCCATCAAGTAATATACAAACTAGTATGATACAGTAATGGCCTCTAGGGCATATACACTAACAATCTCCCACTTGCACTGAGGCTATGTACTGGCGTATCGAAGACCTATCATCTCGATCATCCGCTCGAACTGAGTCTGGGGTAAGGCCTTTGCGAATGGATCAGCAGTGTTATCTTCCGTAGCAACTCTCCGAACCTCGATCTCCTGGCGACCCACGATCTCCCTGATTAGGTGATACCGCCTCAAGATGTGTCTGGACTTCTGATGGGACCTGGGTTCCTTTGCTAAAGCTATAGCCCCATTGTTGTCGCAATACAGAGGTACTGGATCAATAAAGGATGGAACCACCTGAAGTTCTGTTAGGAACTTCCTGATCCAGACGGCTTCTTTTGCGGCATCTGCAGCAGCGATATATTCCGCTTCCATCGTCGAGTCAGCAACGGTTTCCTGTTTGGAACTCTTCCAACACACCGCCCCTCCATAGAGGGTAAAGGCATAACCCTACATGGACTTGGAATCATCCTTGTCACTCGTCAGCAAAGGCCTCGATCTGGAGGTCTTTTATGCCATACACCAAGAACATCTCCTTAGTCCTTCTCAGGTACTTGAGAATGTTCTTTACTGCTATCCAGTGTTTCTCCCCAGGGTTTGACTGATACCGGCTTACCACACTCAGTGCATAAGCTACATCTGGTCTGGTGCACAACATCACATACATTATAGAGCCTACCGCAGAAGCGTAGGGTATAATCGACATGCGATCCCTTTCCAAATCAGTCTTGGGAGACATCTCTTTGGAGAGGGTGATCCCGTGACAAGTTGGTAGATTACCGCGCTTGGAATCTTCCATACTGAATCTTTTCAGTATGGTGTCGATGTACCTGGACTGTGAAAGTCCTAATATCCTCTTGGATCTGTCACGATAGATCCGGATCCCCAGAATGTAAGAGGCATCACCCAGGTCTTTCATGGAGAACCTGTGTGACAAGAACCCTTTGAAAGATTATAGCATAGGAATGTCATTTCCTATCAAGAGAATGTCATCCACGTATAAAACGAGGAATACTACAGTTCTTGCTACAAATCTACTATAGATGCATGGTTCATCTGGATTTTTGATAAAGCCAAATTCTTTGACCGTCTCATCAAAACAGATGTTCCAACTCCGCGATGCCTGCTTTAGTCCATAGATGGACTTAAGCAACTTGCTGTTAATGTATATGCCCTAGAGGCCATTACTGTATCATACTAGTTTGTATATTACTTAATGGAAGCTTGGGATATTCACCTTGTATAAACAATCTTGCTCAATATAGTAGTATGCTACTTGGTTTGTTTCTACTTCAATGTGTACATGTGTTTATTTTAGTATATCACCTATACACATTAGTTGAGCCCTTAGGATCTTTGCTTGATTACCAGCATTGTGAAGGCAGTCACACTAGTGGGGGCTGGGTAATCTATAAGCACATCCTTATGCAGGTCCGTAGTCGCAGGACTATCGAGACAGGGCATCGATACTCCGGAGTAGACTAGCGTATGCGCTTCTCATCCCATTGTGGGAGATGGTCTTGTTAGTTGTATGTATGCCCTAGAGGCCAGTATTGTACAGATGATGTATATTATATTGGATGCTTGGACATATATAGAGATGACTTTCTTGCTCGATATGATAGTATGCTATCTGGTTGCTCTTTATCTTAACGTGTACACTAGTCTCTTTAAACTGCCTTTTAGTTACATGTTGGTAAAGCCCTTAGGATGTGTACTTGACTGCCTGGACTATGATGCAGATCATACTAGTGGGGACATGGTAGTCCATAAGTACATCCTTCAAGGTCCCTAGTCGTGGGTGTATCGAGACGGGGCATCGATATACCAGTGTAGACTAGCGTATACACTTCTCGACCCATGAGATGGGCGATGGATGATCCCATATCCATTGGTGTTTGACATCAGAGATGGTATACGGGTGCTCAGTGGAGACTGGGTACACTGGACAGACTCGCCGAGAACTCCCAGATGGTATTATACCTCACGTCAGATGGCAGTTCTCAGGTGACACTTGTACAGGTTAGTCTGTAGACCCGAGATCGTCATAGAGTCTTGTGTGGTTCCCACTGTGCTTTGATCTCCACCTTACCACGTCCATGAGGGCGTGCAAAACGGTGGTCTTTGGGTACAGTCCCGAGTCACATGGAGGCAATGAGCGATAGGAGGGGTTTCGTCTCCCCCGGTATTGGGGGTTGATGTTGCGCTGTGCTCGATTGGCCGTAACAGGGAAGTCCCTGGCCAGGGCTGATCAGAGATTTGCTGGTAAGTGTTACCAGTAGTTTCTCGACCCGTTATGAGCCTCATATCGGCACGACTTATCGATTATTGGGGTCTGACGTATACCACCCCTAGACTTGATATGCGATATATCAGACGAACAGACCGGACTGTATGGTAAGTGTTACTGGTTGGATTCACAGAAGTGTGAGCGGGCTAGCTCGTCGATCTTCTGATCGCTTAATACCCGGGTGGCCGTTACGTTTAGCAGACCGCTTGCGGCCTGTGGGTGCTTGATATGATCATCATCTGCTACCGGCGTATTGACGAGTCTTTAGAGTCCTACACAGAGGTTTCCTGGCTCAAGCGAAACGAAATAGGAGCGCATATGAGATATGTGCAGGACCGAGAATAATGCGTGTATGTGATACCGTATTTCATTCTCGCGATGGATGTATCGATTGGTTATATTCGATATAACCTAGATATCGAATCAAGGATTGATTCGATAAGCCGATACATAGGATACTAGTCGGTTATATGCGATATGACCGGATCGTTAAATCAAATGTTGATTTAATGATTTAATGTATAATTATATATTTGATATATTACTTTGCATTAGCTAGTATTAGTTCACTTTAAATGGATTTTCTCACTTGATGTGCAAGTTGTATATGTGATATACTTTTGTGCACATGTTTGTATCATGTTTGATGATGCTTGCTCATTTGGTTAAGTGTATAGAATTAAACCATGGTTAAGTTGATGATTAGGGTTTTGCTTTTTCATTTATTTATTTATTTGTTTATTTATTTATTTGGAAAAGATAAAGATGAGAATGGTGGCTTTCTTTGTTTCTTATTGAAGCTTCATGAAGCTTTGACTTAGTCACCATTCTTGTCTCATGCTTAACCCTAACCATTTGAACTAACCCTAGTTCATTCTCTACACTTAACTATGGTTAAGATTATGATAAGTTTTCATTTTCTTTTTCATTTTATAAGACTTATCATATTCTTTCTTCTTCTTAATCATCTTCTTCTTCAAGAAAAGCTTAAGTCCATCAATGGCAACTTGAGCAAAAGTGAGAGAAATCCAATTCTAAAGTGAACCCACCTCCTATTTCTTCATCCACTACCTCTTGCCAAGTAGTATAGGGTGTTTACTTCACAAGTTTCACAACTTGGTGAAGTTGGAGCTTGATCTTGTGTAACCTCGACGTAGATCATCTTCGGCACGAAGCCGACGACCTAGTCCGCCCATTTCTCCGATGAAGCCGACGATTGAGTTCGGGATTCGAGATGGACAGCGAGAGGACACCTACGTGGAGCTAAGGAAGTGGAGAACCGGATCTACAAAGGTTGTAGCCTCTCTCCTTTAGTTAAGATGTTAACTAGTTTCGTTTTTCGCCTAAATTTCTAGTCGACGATCTAGTCTAGGGTTTCTCGGCACCGTAAAATTTGAAATTGGCATGGTTGATGCCTTGTGAGACCTCTTAAGAGTGCCTAGGAACCCTACAGTGGTATCAGAGCCTAGCTAGAGCCTTAGGCGATGCTTAGACGACGTTTGAAACCCGATCGAACCGAAACCCTAAAATCCAAAATGCTCTCTGGAAATTTTCTGAAAATTTAGATTTTTGTCAATTAAAAATATGCAGAAAAATAAGCAGGGTGTTATTTGAATTACTGTGAAATACGAGGACCTGAATCGATTTTTCCACCGCGGAACCGCGGCACAAGCTAGGCATGTGCGGCGGTTCCGCGGCCGTACTGTCCCCTTGTCTGGTGATTTCTGCACAGTAACTCATATAATTTAATGCTATATTTTCTGGGTATTTTTATTGTGACTCTACAGATGAGTATTCTGGGGTTGTATTGGGAATCAATGATTCGATCGGATTTTCAAATTTTGTCTGTGTGGTTTTCCGGATAATTTTCGAATATGTTAAAAAGTTCGACCGAATGTAAATACCCAATCTTTCCCATGCCCGGAAATTTCCAATTGTTAGACTTTTCCGTAGTTTAAAGACGTTCTAAGTAGTGCAAGTAACGCGATGGTCTCTCTAGAAGACAACAAACCTTAACTCGATTATGTGACCGTCTTGAACTGCCCTTTGAACCTTCGGGTTTGGGGCAGTACGGCATGCCACATGTGAGACGTTGGCTTGACCCTTCTACGGCTGGACCGTTGGTACTGAGGCATGAAGTGAATGTCTTTGAACTTATTTCATGTGTTGATCGGTTTCGGGAAAACTTGGGTGTTCGAATGTTCGATCGGAAAGTTTAATATTTTCTATTTATCCGGAATGGGATACAATAATTGGAATTCACAAACAGTTATGAGATAACTGAATGAATGTTATAAATCTAGCGGTTTAGTCTCATTTGATATTGAAAAGAGTTTTCGATAATGGGACTAAAATGCGAGGTTTATAAGTGTTAGACATGCGATGTCTAAAGAGGTTGCGGATTCCAACTGTTGTAGTTTTACACTTTCTTTTCTGTGACCGTAAGTGTAATATGTGATATCGCCGGTTTCGTTGCTATATGTCAACGACAATTGGGATGCGCATATTTACTTACGTTGATGACATGTGATGTTATGTGTTGCTGAATATGTTATATTGGATCGTCGTGTTTGAATAGCCAGGGGGTTTTTATGTGAGATGAGTGTTTTTCATTTTCATTCATGTAAAAACTTGTATGTAATATTCTTTTAATTTGGGGCACTTCCAGGTTGCGGAAGATGTCACCTTTTGTATATTATTTTCATTTCCGCATTAGGATAGACCCAAGGAGGGGAGCACAAGTAACCGGGTTCTAGGGTCCAGTGGGAGACCATCTCGAGGAGTCGAGTCCGGGTCTCCTAACCCTAGAATTGGTAGGGTTGCTTGCTGCTCTCGTAGGGGTCTAGGGGTGTGGGTTTGGCTATTCATCACGACCATGGAATCCGTGTTTTATACTGGCTCGTATTCAAAACACGGACGTCCTAGTATATCCAATGTTTCATATGTTTCTTCTGCTGCGATATCTGTGATGTGATCATGTGATATTCTGTGATAGATACAGTATATAGTGTTGGAGATAGTGCCCTCAGAGTCAATTATTGGATCACAGGTACGTGATTGTAATGATTGATGGAGGACCTATCCCGGTAGGACAGTCTTACTCGAGATGATAGTATGCTATCTGGTTTACCTTTATCATCGTGTACTGTTTTAGGTGACCTGACAGGTCGCTATTATACGTTGATAGAGCCCCTAGGATTCTTGCTTGACCACCAGCAGTATGAGGGCGATCATATAAGTGGGAGCTGGGGGTCTATAAGCACATCCTTAAATAGTCCCTAGTCGTGAGAGTTTCGAGACAGGGCATCGATACTCCAGAGTAGACTAGTGTATACAGTCGAGACCCCGACGAGGGGCGGTGGCCGGTCTCACAAGCCACTGGTGTCAATTGGATCACCTAAGATGTATACAGGTGCTCATTGGGTTATGAGTACACCGGACAGGACTCGCCGGGAACATGCTAGTTGGTCATATACCAGACGTCAGATGGCAGTTCCCAGGTGACATGTGTACAGGTTAGTTCATCGACCTGGGGATCGTCATTTGTCTTGTGTGAGTTCCCACTGTACTTTGATTACTACCCTACCACGGCTCAAAGGAGTCGTGCAAACAGGTTTTAGTTGGGTACAGTCCCGAGCCACATGGAGGCAGTGAGCGCATCTTCATGGGTTCGTCTCTCCCGGTATTGGGGGTGAGGTCGTGCTGTGTCTAGGAGAGCCATTACACGAAGCCCTCGGCCGAGGCAAGGAGATTTACTGGTAGGTATTCCAGTAGTATCTCAGGGTGTTCTGGGCTACACTCCGACACGACTTGTACTGCTTTTGGGGGTCTGACTTTTACCAACCCCCTAGGCCCGCCATGCGATGCTCATAGACGAATGGACCGGACTGTACGGATATTGTCACTGACAGGCTCAGTAGGGAGTCAGGCTGAGTTCGCTCACAGACGTCCCTTTTGGTCAATACCTGGTAGCCCGTTATGTATTGGCTTATACCTCTAACGTGCTAGTGGTTAAATCCACAACCAAGGTGTTGACGAGTCTTTAGAGTCCCCCACATTCAGTTACTCAGCTTTCGGGCGAAAGGTTGTAGAGGCCGTATGGAGATATGGCAAGGTCCGATCAGATACGTGCGGTATTGCACGGATCAGGATCGGACAGTTTGTACTACAGGCCGTATGATTATATGGCAGGGTTCGATCAGATACGTGCGGCATTGCACGGATCAGGATCGAACAGATATTACTAGCCGGCTTTGGTATAAGCCGGATCCTAGTATAGTACAGTGTAGACTTTGTCTCATTGCATTTGTATTTCGGTCGAAATACAGATGCGGGTGTGTATGCACAGTATCGGGGTTTTTCCTGTAATTTAATACGGGACCAGTTTTCTGGAGTTGCCAGTTTGCTTTCTGTTTCGGCCGATTTCCTTTGTATCGTTCATTGGCCGAAGATTGGTGGAGGAGGGCTTATTTGCATTGTTGCAAATAAGTATTTGTGGAGGGGTTCTTTGCATATTCTTATGTCATGATGGTTACACCATTCCTTGACCTTGACCTCTTCATGATGGCTTGACTTTTTGAAGTCATCATGCTTGATGATTGTTGATGATGGGAGATGGTATGGTTGTTGAGTGAGGACTTTTCTTTGTGATCATTATTTTCCATATGATAGCTTTCTCTCTCTCTCCATTTTTGCATTATTGGATGGCTCCTTCATTCTCACCCCCCCTTGATTGTCTTGGCCGGCCACTCTCATGGGTGGGATGTCCAACATTTTGTGTGTAGGATTTTGGTTCATTTGAGGTTCCAAAAATCTCACAAGATCATTCCAAAAAGCTCCAAGTTCAATCCCTCCACCATATGGCAACTCCTTCAACCCCAATAGAGACAATAGCTCACTACACATTCTACAGCAAACCTTGGGCACGTCGACTAGCCAGCTTCGTGCCCGAGTTGCCTCGGCATTGAGGTGGGAGCCCGTAAAAGAAGTAGGCGATGTGGTGCCCTTCCGGCGACGAGGTGGAGACCGGAGCTTCCGCAGGAGATCGGGACAACGACGAGAAGACCGGAGGACTCGGATCTGTCGGTATATCTCTCTTCCCCATCTTGTAGATAGCTAGGACTAGTTAGTGGTTCGATCCGGGTATTAGTGCGCGGCGGTTTGCCAGTTCAAGAAAATTTAAAGTTTATCACCGCTTCCGTATTTGGCCGTCGGATTGAGGGCCGGGACGCCGCCGTGCACTTACAGTGGTATCAGAGCCTCGCCATTAACTTAGTCTAGCTTTGTTTAATGTGTTTTGCATTTCCGATCGACCAAAATTCCAAACACCCCCTTGGACCAAAATTCCAAACGCCGCCGTGCATCTACATTTTTGTTCACATCAGTTTTCTGTTGAAATTTTTTGGTCTCCAAAAATTTTTCAGGTTGTATTAAATTGATGTACTGGAAAATATAAGAGTTCTGTGAAAATTCGATGAAGTGTCTCCACTGTAGGAGCGCGGAACCGCGGCCAAACACCCCCTTGGGCCGCGGTTCCGCCGCACACTATTTGGTTCACTGCACCAAATTTTTACAGAGGCTTTCTGGGGTGAAAATTGGGGTTTTGGAATATTAAAATTGGGCCCAGAATTTCTGTGAGTGCTACAGTATTGCTTGGGGGCCCACTTGTTAATTTTTGATCGATCGGATATTTTAAACACATTATTTCACAGTATTTACATTATATCTGCGACCGTGAATGTCACTTGATCGGTAAATCCTGTCTAACTGCTATAGCCCGGTTAGACGGATTTGCGAACGTGACTTTCACGTTGATGTTCTGTTTTTGCTGTGATATTGCGGATCGGTCGTGGGGATAGCCTGGATGCAATGCTAGTACAGTTTTGTTGTATTATGTACATTTGATATTGCGGGGCGAGCGTCCGACATGTGGACTGCCGTCACTGCCTGTTTGTATTATTCTTTTGGGGCACGACCTGGTTGCGGTCGATGTACCCGTTGTATGTATATTTTACTTTCTGTACTAGGATTGCCCCGCGGTGGGGTGCACGGATAGCCGGGTTCTGGAGGGCAACAAGCCCGCATCTCATGGCATTGAGACGGAGGGGGCTTCACTCTAGGATTGACAGGCTATTCACCGCACTCGTAGGGGGTACAGGTTGACCCAGGAGGGGTGCCCAAGTTACCGGATTCCATGAAGTGCTGGGTGGTCCATTCACGGAGCTGAAGGGGGCTGCCTCGCTTCAGGTTTTGGCGGGTGACTTGCCGCGCCCGTAGGGGTCTAGGATTTCATTGCACAGGCTATCCACACGACCAGGGGAACGTCGGGTTTCAGCGGCTCTGTGAAACCCGGGGATCCTAGATATCTGTATTGTTCTGTGATGCTGTACATTTCTGTGATGTTGCATTTTATCACGCCTTGAGCGAATATAATATATTGGTATATATATTAGTAGATGTTGTATATGTTTTACATCCGCGCTAGTCCAGTCCCCGCTCTGTCGTTAGTTAGCTAACCTAACGGGTAATGACGGGACCCAGTGGCGAATGCGGATGGCATATACGTACATCAGTATATTTTCGTTCTTTTTGGTGTGATCAATTGATGGGACTGCGTTGATTCGGATCAATGCAAGTTAAAAACAAACCTAATCTGATGTTGTTGGAACACTTTTCAAAAAGCTGTTATTGCAAGGACGTTCACTTTTGTTTTGCATCGTGGTATTCAGTTGGAATATCCTGCTCCTCAGTCGACGAGGCAAGGGCCGAGATCCCTTCACCGGGTGTGACCCCTTGGACAAAATTTTGCGTCAGGGCATTAACTTCACTATAGCCGATTACTTTTGCTTTGCACCGTGGTATTCAGTTGGAATATCCTGCACCCCATTCTACGGGGAAAGAGCCGAGATCCCTTCACCGGGAGTGACCTCTTTAGCGAAGGTTTTTCATCACTATATTTTTAAAAGCTATCAGTTCCTTCAACGATATCAAGTTCTTTACGTTAAAGGTTTTCGCCAGAAACCATTCGTAGCCCTCCGTCGTTTCATATGGGTAGTCAATAGTATTCAAGCTGTGTATGTTGGCCAAAGTCAAGGCACAGTGATTGGTAGCTATTGGATATTCATATGCAGCATAGATAGATGCGTTGGTTTGGGACAGTCGTACTGCCATTTTGGCCAAAGTCAAGGGTAGGTACGGGTGGATTCAAATTAACCTGGAGAATGACGGGTTGAACTTGACATGTGACTTATGATATGTTGGCCAAAGTCAAGGTCATAAGAGCATGGGGTAAAAATCACATCGGGAGTTTCAAAAGAACTGAAACTTGCCAGATATGCGCATACCTTCTGGAGTGTGATGACGTGAGCGGATTCCGTCACGTTATCGTGCGATGATAGTTGGATCCCGATTCCCACTGATGAGTTGGTATACTCCTCGGGTAATCCCGACTAATTCTTCTTTCAGGTTTGGAGGAGAATTTGAGGTACAGTGGGAGGTTTCCAGATTAGATAAATTGGTAACCATTCTGATCTAGGTTAGAGTGCACGCTGAGTGTTTCTTTTCTCTCTCTCTTTGGCAGCGACCATTGACCCGACCCTAAGACTTTGACTCAGAGACCAAGTTGACCGAACCTTCTTAACACTGGCTTTTGGATTGTCAGAGTTGCAAACCTCATTGCCACTCCTACTTTTACCCTTTTCTCCAGGACACCCCGTATTACTACGAACGTCCACTTCCATTGGACAAAACCATCGTATGGTTAGATACGAACTTGAAAGAATTTATTCGAGGATGGTTTCCGGTTCTGGAGAAAACGGATAGGATTATTCAGTTGTCTTTTCCTTTTTTGCCTCCTCTCCGGTTGCGAGTGCTCCTTGGTTTAGGAGTAGTACACCTGTTACGCAAATTGGATAGTCTTCTTCCAAACCTTAGGCTGGTGCCGACCGGTAGGGAATGAAGAAAACCAATTAGCCTAACGATGGTGTACAGAAGGTATTAAGTTCAGACAAAGCAAGGGATTAGTAAGAGGGCAAAGTAAATTGCAACAGATATTCACGACCAAACCAAGTATTCCTTCGCCAATCCGAAAATCACCTTTATATTTCTCCAGGACACTCCGTATCACTACGAAGATCCACAGTTTATTGGATACTCCATCGTATGGTTATATACGAACTCGAAAGGAACTTGTTCCAGTTCGGGGATGGATTCTGGTTCCGGAGAAATAGGAATAAGATTTATTCAGGTGTCTTTTATCTTCACCTCCTCTCGCATTGCGAGTGTTCCTAGGATTGGGACAGTACACCCATTATGCTTATTGGATAGTCTTCTTCCAAACCATAGGCTGGTGCCGAATGGTAGGAAAGGAAGAAAACCATTTGGCCTAAAGGGGTGTGCAGAAGGTAAAGACTAAAGACATATGAAGGGATTTGGAGAGGTGGCAAAGAACTATACGGTTACAGTCGTGAATCTGGAAGAGGCATTACTATGAATACCAGGATACCCCATCAAAACATTTCAATGTTTCAGTTTCACTGTGTAATGTTAAAGGAAAACTGATTTCCCAATTAGTCCTTACTCCAGGGTATGTATTTACCAGATATGATTCTCACATCTGTATGGTTTTACGGATGATGAGTGGGAGTAAGTTATTGGGAATTAGGTGATCATCCTCATTATATCGGGATTCGTTGTAATCGGTGATATTTGAGGAAATCACCTGGGTTGGTTGCCAGACGGCAAACATTTGGTTTTGAATATCCTCTGTTATGCACCAATTTCAAATTGATATATCTGTACGTCTATTTTCATAGAGTGAGATATACCTTTCTGAAATTATGTCTACGACTTTTACCTATATTAGTGGATGGTTAGGTAAGGAGCATTAAACAGCGGTGTAATTCTTCTTAACCATAAGTACAGTTTTCAACCTACGACACACAGTGAATGAGTTTTCAGACTCAAGGGACTTATACAGAGTATTGTATGTTGTCCAGGGTCCATCAGGACAGAGGGGTTGGTCCTCGTACTATATTCGGTTTACTTATGACTTCTCTAGTTTTTAGACAAGTGTTTCGCGGAAACACAGGGTCTGAATGTTGAGAAGTTATAGGTATTTGAATAAAGTAGAGAACCAGGTATTGCAAGTATCGGGATTCTTCAAAGTGATCGAAGATGTAGGTACTTGTGTATGGTATTCAGTTGACAGTAATGATTAAGAGATCTTGCTTCTCTTTCAGGTTACTCTTAATTGGAAGCATTCCTAAGTTGAGTAACGCTGATCCGCCTCCTTCCATTTAGTTGACATGCACTGGAGACAGTTGCATGATTTG
Source organism: Agapanthus africanus (assembly GCA_030015575.1). NCBI lineage: Eukaryota > Viridiplantae > Streptophyta > Magnoliopsida > Asparagales > Amaryllidaceae > Agapanthus > Agapanthus africanus. The sequence goes on from JASDDO010000019.1 coordinate 610,679,523, forward strand.
GATCTGGTTCAATTAAATCAGTGCCTCTGGTTCTATATGGGATATAGAACAGTTCGTATCTTAACGATGTTAAGGTACGGGGAGTTGTCCGGCTTATGATTAAAACCAGACTCTGGATAACTCAAGGCACGTTTCTGTAATGGCTGTTTGTGGGTTGACCCAGGCTATGACGAGGGTTGATTTTCTACCATCTGGATGAACAATAGCAATATTGTTCTAGACTCGCCACAGTTTTAATAAAAATGGATTTTTTCAGAAAACAGTAGTTGGAGTATGGTAGAACTGGAAGTGATTCCAGAACCGGAAACGATTACTGAAGATTTGATAAGGAACCTAAAGATTCAATCTGGTTTGTGCAGGGTTCCTAGGCACTCAAATGAGGTCTCCCAAGCCATCAACCATGGCAATTTCAAAAATTATGGTGCCTACAAACCCTAAACTACGGATCGATAACTAGATGTCTAGGCGAACATGCTAACTAGTTAACACTTAACTAAAAGATACGGAAATACAACCTTTGTAGATCCGGTGCTCCACCTCCATAGCTCCGCAACGAGGTCCTCTCCGCTGTCCAAATCAAATCCGGGCTCTAGGATCGGCTTCGTCGGAGAATGGGCAAGCTAGGTCGTCGATGTCCATGCCGAAGATGATCTACGTCGAGGCATCGATGAATCAAGCTCCACCTTCACCAAACCGTGAAAAGTTGTGAAGGAAACACACTCTACTACTTGGCAAGAGGTAGAGGATGAAGAAATAGGAAGTGGGTAGACTTTAGAATTGGATTTCTCACTCATTTCCAACAATCACCATTGATGGACCTTGCTTTTCTTCACTTGAAGAATGAAGAAGAAGAAGGAAATAGTTATGATAAGTTTTTAGAAAATGAAAAGAAAATGAATTCTTATCATAATGTTAACTAGAGTTAAGTGTAGAGAGTGAATCATGGTTAGTGAGAATGGTTAGGGTTAAGGATGAGATAAGGATGGTTGACTTGAACAAAGCTTCATGAAGCTTCAACTAAAGAACAAAAGAAGCCACCATTCTTTTTCTCATTTTCATTTATTCATTTATCAAAAATAAATGGATAACAAAATAAGATAAATGAATAACAAATATTAAACCCTAACCATTTCATTAACCAAGGTTTAATCTTTACACTTGAACCCTAGCATGACATGTATCATCAAACATGATACAATCAAGTGCACAAAAGTATATCGCATATACAATGCGCCCATCCGAGTGAGAAAATCCATCTTAAGTAAACCGATACTAGTTGATGCAAAGTAATATATCAAATATATAAATATGCATTAAATCATTAAATCAACACTTGATTCAATGACCCGGTTACAACCGACTAGTATACAATATATCGGCTTATCGAATCAACGCTTGAATCGATAACTAGGTTATATCGCATACAACCATTCGATATATTTATCGCGAGAATAGAATACGGTATCACATACACGCATTATTCTCGGTCCCGCACATATCTCATATGCGCTCCTATTTCGTTTCGCTTGAGCCAGGAAACCTCTGTGTAGGACTCTAAAGACTCGTCAATACGCCGGCAGCAGATGATGATCATATCAAACATCCACAAGCCGCAAGCGGTCTGCTAAACGTAACGGCCACCCGGGTATTGAGCGATCTGAAGATCGACGAGCAAGCCCGCTCACACTCCAGTGAATCCGACCAGTAACACTACCGTACAGTCCGGTCTGATCGTCTGATATGTCGCATATCTCGCCTAGGGGTGGTAAACGTCAGACCCCAATAGCTCAATAAGTCGTGTCGATATGAGGTCTATAACTGTTCGAGAAACTACTGGTAACACTTACCAGTAAATCTCAGCAACCCTGGCCAGGGATTTCCTGTTATAGCCAATCGAACACAGCACAACATCAACTCCCTATACCGGGAGAGACGAATCCCCTCCTATCGCTCATTGCCTCCATGTGACTCGGGACTGTACCCAAAAACCACCGTTTTGCACGCCCTCTTGGACGTGGTAAGATGGAAATCAAAGCACAGTGGGAACCACACAAGACTCTATGACGATCTCGGGTCAACAGACTACTCTGTACCAGTGTCACCAGAGAACTGCCATCTGACGTGAGGTATAATACCATCTGGGAGTTCTCGACGAGTCCGTCCAGTGTACCCAGTCTCAACTGAGCACCCGTATATCATCTCTGATGTCAAACACCGATGGATATGGGATCATCCATCGCCCATCTGTATGGGTCGAGAAGGTATACGCTAGTCTACTCTGGTATATCGATGCCCCGTCTCGATACACCCACGACTAGGGACTGTGAAGGATGTACTTATGGACTACCATGTCCCCACTAGTATGATCCGCATCATAGTCCAGGCAGTCAAGTACAGATCCTAAGGGCTTTACCAACATGTAACAGAGAAACAAACAGTATACACGTTAAGGTAAAGAGCAACCAGATAGCATACTATCATGTCGAGCAAGAAAGTCCTCACTATATATGTCCCAGCATCCACTACAATATACATCCTATGTACAGTAATGGCCTCTAGGGCATACATATAACTAACAATCTCCCACTTGCACTAGGGCCATCTGTAGCAGTGGTTTGAAGTATCTCATACTCAACCATCCCATGAAAGTCTCTCTCTGGGAACAGGCCTTTGTGAGTGGATCCGCTGTGTTGTCCTCTGAGTCTACTCTCCTAACCTCGATCACCCTGGAGATCAAACATCTCCACGATCAGGCGATGCTGCCTTAGAATATGTCTGGATCACTGATGGGACGGACGTTCCTTGGCATAAGCCACAACTCCATTGTCACACAATGGGAGGAACATAGTTCATCTAATGAACCATTAAACATCCAAACAGCCTCTTTGGTAGCATCTTAAGTAGCGATGTATCCTGCCTTTATCGTCTAGTATGTCACGGTATCTAGCTTGGAACTCTTCCAACATACCTCCCTTTACTGAGGGTAAAGACAATGCCTGCGACTGACACTCAGTCGTCTTTATCACCCTGGAACCCTTCCAGTGATTCTCCCCAGGATCGATTGATACCATCTCACTACAACTAGTGAGAGTCCTAACATCCAATTAGATCTATCTCATAGATCCAAAATCCAGGATTTAGTAGGTATCACTTTGATCCTATATGGAGAATCTTTGTGATAAGCGGAGATTGATCGAGCGTAGCATAAGAAACTCCTTTCTTATCAAGAGTATGTCATCCACGTACTCTACGAGGATCGTCACCATACTCCCTACTACCTTTTTGTTTATACAAGGTTCATCTACCATTTTGATGATGTCAAACTCTTTGACTACTTCATCAAAACAGACGTTCCAACTCCGCGATGCCTGCTTTATCCTATAAAGCATCTTGCACACGTTTCCGCTGCTCCCACTGTCTACGAAGCCCTCTGGCTGTGTACTTATAGACACTCTCTTCTAAATCATCATTTAGAAAAGCAGTCAAGACACCCAACCACCAGATATCGCAGTCATGGTATGCAGCCGTGGCAAGTAGGATCTGGATGGACTTAAGCATAGCTACTTGAAAAGGTTTCATCATTATCCACGCATGGTCGATGACGAAAAGCTTTAACAAGTCTAGCTTTGAAAGTCTCAACTTTTCCATGTACACCAAGTAATCTTCTCAAGATATACTTGCTCCTGATGGGGATTTAACCCTTCAGATATAGCAACCAAAGTCCATACTTTGTTGGTGTATAAGGATTCCATCTCAGATCGCTAAGCATCCAGCCATTCTTACAGAGTCTCGCTCCTGATGGCCAGCTCGAAGCTAGTTGGGTCATCATCTCATGATGCAATCCTCGCTCCCACTGTCATAGAGAAACCGAAGTATCTCTCAGGTGGGTGAGGAACCCTACTAGATCGGCGGAGAGGCTGAGGTTCGTTGGTATCTACTGAATCCCTTGCTTCTATCAAATCATCTGCTGTAGTTCGTATAGCTGGAACATTTCCAGTTCTACATAACTGACCTTGCCTCGAGCTCGTCCGGATTTTTCTTTTCAGACATAGGCCGGACAACCCCAAATCTTAACTGACTTAAGACATGGGCTCTTCCCTTTCCATATCACATATGAAGTGGTAGGCAACTGATTTGATTCGAACCCTATTCAATAGGTATGCAGCTTCTCAAGTGCATAACTCCCAAAAGGAAAAAGGTAACTCAGTATTACTCATCATAGAGCACACCATATCAAGTAGGGTGTATCTGCTCCGCCCCGATATACCATCGTGCTATGGTGTATACGGAGGAGTAATGCTGAGAGAGAATCTCATTCTCCTTTAGAATAGTCCAGGATTTCCGTGCTCAAGTATTCTCCTCCTTGATCTCATCAAAGGACATAATACTTATACCCGTATTTTGGTTCTCTACTTCTAACTTATATTCTGTGAATATCTCAAAAGGTTCGGACTCATGTTTCAGCAGGAACATATGACTGAATCTTGAGAGATTATCAGAGAACGTAATGAAGTATAAAGAACCAGTCCTGGCATGTGTAGACAGGGGACCTACATACATCAACATGTATCATCCCAAGAGTTTACTAACTCTTTCTCTGTTTCCAGTAAACGGAGCTATGGTCATCTTATCTTTGTGACATGACTGGCGAGTTTCAAAAGATGTAAATTCAAACTGATTTAAATATGCATATGTATGTAACTCTAGCCAGTCGGGTCGCATTGATCTGACCTAGTCTACAATACCTCAAGAAGGATTCGTTCATTTCTGAACTCTTCCTCTTGTGTGTGTTCCGTATATTAAGAACTGTAGTTTGATTTAGAACATTAATGCTTTTAGATAACGTGCCTGAACCGATCAACTTTTGATATAGGAAATGTTCAAAACATTATCCAACTATACAAAATTTTATCATTTCTTTACTAATAAAGAGATAGATATGATTTTGTATATCAGGTTCGGTATCTAATAACATTCGTTCAGAATCAATGTATTGGCAATACAGGGTGACAGTGACCAACAGACTTGGCTGCAACTCTTGCCCCGTTTTCTGCCTCATGAAACTTATCACCCGTTCTCAGTTCTCTACCTTTCTGTAGCCCTATGTAACAGATTACATATCTGGGATCCTGATCTGGTATCACATACCCAGGACGTAGAGGATACTGAGAAACAGTTCTCTGTAATGAACACACCCGAAGATGATGCATCAGCATGCACTCTCTTCGTTTGGGCGGCACGGGAAATCTGGTATTCCCCAATTTCCTGCTCTGTCTTATAACAATTATAAGGTGGAGCTGGACCAACGTTCCCCAGCTCAGTATAACAAGCGGGTTCGGTCAATATTCCGTATTATTATCTTGATTAAGGCGTGATATGGTCGCTACCTGGAGAGAGAGAGAAGAAAACACTCAGCGTGCGCTCTTGCAAGAATAGATTGGTTTTTATTTTATCTAATCAGGATGGCTCCCACTGCTTTTTATCAAATCTTCCTTCAAACCCTAAAAGGAAAGACTAGCCGGGATTAATTACACACTACAAGTTCGCCAATCTTTCAGCCAGGCCAGTGTCGGTACTTTGAGGGAGGTCCCCCGTGCTTTCGCACGAACCTAATTAATGTAAACCTCGTTTTCCCAGAGGCGTAACCTCGTTAACACCTTTCTAGACACCTACTTGATCGGCTAATTGTAATATGTAAAACTCTCCCAGGAGTAACTCTTACTCGCAGCGGGTATCGGGATCCAACTATCTCATAGAAGGTATGCAATCTCATTGCAAATTTCAACACTTGAAATTCCCGATAATATTTTGCCCCTAGCAGCTATATGACCTTAACATAGTCAACAAATCATAAGTGCTAGTCAAGTTCAACCCGTCATTTCCCGATTGAATTAAACCCACCCGCACGACCCTTAACATAGTCAACAAAGTCGCACGACTACCCTAATCCAATCGCATCATATGCTAATACAGATAACCAATAGTTAGCTACCGCACACTACGCCTTAACATAGTCAACAAACGTAGCACGAATACTAACTAGTACTTATCTGAAATGACGGAGGGCTACGACAGGTTTTTCTGAAAACCTATTGCGTAATGAACTTGATATCGTTGTAGAATCAAATGGTTTTTAAAATGGAGTGCTTTTGAGGCTTTTCCAGTTTTGCTAAAGGAGTCACTCCCGGTGAAGGGATCGTCGGTCCTTTCCTCGTCGAATGAGGTGCGGGATATATCATATATATCACTGTGCAAAGCAAAAACTCTTAAAAGCAATCAAAAGACAAACCGAGGGTTGTAGCATCTGCCAGTTATTGCTAAAGGAGTCACTCCCGGTGAAGGGATCTCGGTCCTTTCCTCATCGAATAAAGTGCAGGATATATCACATATACCGTTGTGCAAAGCAAGAACTGTAGCTACCTGTTTTTATTTTGAAATTCGATTCTACAACATCTTAGGTTTCTTTTATTTCATTAATCACATTAATGAAGTCCCATCATTTAAGTACCTAAACATCACAGATAGATATGACGTACACTTATGCCATCCGCATTCGCCTCGATGTCCCCTCGTGCACCGTTAGGTTAGGTAACTAACGACAGAGCAGGGCAGGGCTAGCGCGGGTGTAAAACATAAGTAACGTCTATATAATATATCATATATACTATATACTATATCCATCACAGAAACATCACATGATCTCATCACAGATATCGCAGCAGAAGAAATATATGAAATATTGGATATACTAGGACGTCCGTGTTTTCAATACGAGCCAGTATAAAACACGGATTCCACGGTCGTGATGAATAGCCAAACCCACACCCCTAGACCCCTAGGAGAGCGGCAAGCAACCCTACCAATTCTGGAGTTAGGAGACCCGGACTCGACTCCTCGAGTTGGTCTCCCACTGGACTCCAGAACCCGGTTACTTGTGCCCTCCTCCTTGGGTCTATCCTAGTGCGGAAAAGTAAATAATATACAATAGGTGACAACTCCCGCAACCTGGAAGCGCCCCAATAAAAGAATATTACATACAAGTTTTTACATGAATGAAAATGAAAAACACTCATCTCACATAAAAACCCCCGGCTATTCAAACACGACGATCCAATATAACATATCCAGCAACACATAACATCACATGTCATCAACGTAAGTAAATATGCGCATCCCAATTGTCGTTGACATATAGCAACGAAACCGGCGATATCACATATTACACTTACGGTCACAGAAAAGAAAGTGTAAAACTACAACAGTTGGAATCCGCAATCTGCATAGACATCGCATGCCTAATCAAATGAATTACTTAGACATCACATGCCTAACAATTATAAACCCCGCATTTTAGTCTCAAAATCGAAAACACTTTTCAATATCGAGTCGGGCAATTCAACAAGATTCCCGACATCCTGATCGAATACTCGTCGCAAACTTTTGTAGGCGGCCGCACCCCCGATACCGTCGACGAAGTGCACCAAGGCGGAACACCGCTACCGCGAGCACCCGGACGGATGCTTTCGGCGACGGGGTTCTCCTACAGTCACTTGGTCGGGGCTATGGAGTGAAGCTGTCTATTAAATTTACCCGGCGAGTATCCGCGTACGCTACGTGATTGCGACGGACTTTTGATCACATCAAAATTCCGTGGCAACCGATCAAGTGAGACTAAACCGCTAGATTTATAACATTCATTCAGTTATCACATAACTACTTGTGAATTCCAATTATTGTATCCCATTCCAGATAAACAGAAAATGTTAAACTTTCCGATCGAACAATCGAACACCCAAGTTTTCCCGAAACTGATCAACACATGAAACAAGTATAACAACATTCCGTTCGTGCCTCAGTACCAACGGTCCAGCCGTAGAAGGGTCAAGCCAACGCCTCATATGTGGCACGCCGTACTGCCCCAAACCCGAAGGTTCAAAGGGCAGTTCAAGACGGTCACATAATCGAGTTAAGGTTTGTGTCTTCTAGAGGGACCATCGCGTTACTTGCACTACTTAGAACGTTGTTAAACTACGGAAAAATCCAACACTTGGAAATTTCCCGACAGGGGAAAAATTGGGTATTTATATCCGGTCGAACTTTTTAACATATTCTAAAATTTATCCGGAAAGCCACACAGACAAAATTTGATATCCCGATCGAAACACCGAAATCCCAAAACAACCCAGAACATTCAACTCTGGAATAAATATTAAAAATTCCCAGAAATTCCAGCATTAATAATTATGAGATACTGTGTAAACAATATTGAGTAAACAGTCCGTATCGCCGCGCAACCGCCGCACGAGGCTAGCTCGTGCCGTGGAAGCGCGGCAAGATGAAGGAATTAAGGGCATGAATTTCACAGTATTTCATATATTCACCTACTGATTTTTCTGAACATTTTTAATGTGGAAAAAGACCAGATTTTAAAAAATGGACAGAGAGCAATTTTCCGGGTAGGGTTTCGGTTCGATCGGACTTCAAATCGCGTCTGGACTTCGCCTAAGGCTCTAGCTAGTCTCTGATACCACTGCAGGGTTCCTAGGCACTCAAATGAGGTCTCCCAAGCCATCAACCATGGCAATTTCAAAAATTATGGTGCCTACAAACCCTAAACTACGGATCGATAACTAGATGTCTAGGCGAACATGCTAACTAGTTAACACTTAACTAAAAGATACGGAAATACAACCTTTGTAGATCCGGTGCTCCACCTCCATAGCTCCGCAACGAGGTCCTCTCCGCTGTCCAAATCAAATCCGGGCTCTAGGATCGGCTTCGTCGGAGAATGGGCAAGCTAGGTCGTCGATGTCCATGCCGAAGATGATCTACGTCGAGGCATCGATGAATCAAGCTCCACCTTCACCAAACCGTGAAAAGTTGTGAAGGAAACACACTCTACTACTTGGCAAGAGGTAGAGGATGAAGAAATAGGAAGTGGGTAGACTTTAGAATTGGATTTCTCACTCATTTCCAACAATCACCATTGATGGACCTTGCTTTTCTTCACTTGAAGAATGAAGAAGAAGAAGGAAATAGTTATGATAAGTTTTTAGAAAATGAAAAGAAAATGAATTCTTATCATAATGTTAACTAGAGTTAAGTGTAGAGAGTGAATCATGGTTAGTGAGAATGGTTAGGGTTAAGGATGAGATAAGGATGGTTGACTTGAACAAAGCTTCATGAAGCTTCAACTAAAGAACAAAAGAAGCCACCATTCTTTTTCTCATTTTCATTTATTCATTTATCAAAAATAAATGGATAACAAAATAAGATAAATGAATAACAAATATTAAACCCTAACCATTTCATTAACCAAGGTTTAATCTTTACACTTGAACCCTAGCATGACATGTATCATCAAACATGATACAATCAAGTGCACAAAAGTATATCGCATATACAATGCGCCCATCCGAGTGAGAAAATCCATCTTAAGTAAACCGATACTAGTTGATGCAAAGTAATATATCAAATATATAAATATGCATTAAATCATTAAATCAATACTTGATTCAATGACCCGGTTACAACCGACTAGTATACAATATATCGGCTTATCGAATCAACGCTTGAATCGATAACTAGGTTATATCGCATACAACCATTCGATATATTTATCGCGAGAATAGAATACGGTATCACATACACGCATTATTCTCGGTCCCGCACATATCTCATATGCGCTCCTATTTCGTTTCGCTTGAGCCAGGAAACCTCTGTGTAGGACTCTAAAGACTCGTCAATACGCCGGCAGCAGATGATGATCATATCAAACATCCACAAGCCGCAAGCGGTCTGCTAAACGTAACGGCCACCCGGGTATTGAGCGATCTGAAGATCGACGAGCAAGCCCGCTCACACTCCAGTGAATCCGACCAGTAACACTACCGTACAGTCCGGTCTGATCGTCTGATATGTCGCATATCTCGCCTAGGGGTGGTAAACGTCAGACCCCCAATAGCTCAATAAGTCGTGTCGATATGAGGTCTATAAATATTCGAGAAACTACTGGTAACACTTACCAGTAAATCTCAGCAACCCTGGCCAGGGATTTCCTGTTATAGCCAATCGAACACAGCACAACATCAACTCCCTATACCGGGAGAGACGAATCCCCTCCTATCGCTCATTGCCTCCATGTGACTCGGGACTGTACCCAAAAACCACCGTTTTGCACGCCCTCTTAGACGTGGTAAGATGGAAATCAAAGCACAGTGGGAACCACACAAGACTCTATGACGATCTCGGGTCAACAGACTACTCTGTACCAGTGTCACCAGAGAACTGCCATCTGACGTGAGGTATAATACCATCTGGGAGTTCTCGGCGAGTCCGTCCAGTGTACCCAGTCTCAACTGAGCACCCGTATATCATCTCTGATGTCAAACACCGATGGATATGGGATCATCCATCGCCCATCTGTATGGGTCGAGAAGGTATACGCTAGTCTACTCTGGTATATCGATGCCCCGTCTCGATACACCCACGACTAGGGACTGTGAAGGATGTACTTATGGACTACCATGTCCCCACTAGTATGATCCGCATCATAGTCCAGGTAGTCAAGTACAGATCCTAAGGGCTTTACCAACATGTAACAGAGAAACAAACAGTATACACGTTAAGGTAAAGAGCAACCAGATAGCATACTATCATGTCGAGCAAGAAAGTCCTCACTATATATGTCCCAGCATCCACTACACTATACATCCTATGTACAGTAATGGCCTCTAGGGCATACATATAACTAACAGTTTGACATTCCATTGGCCACTCCGCAGATACGGTGGGTAACTTCAGACACCCGAGAGGTACTACGGTAGCCTCAAGGACGGTGACAGGGAAGTTCTTGTTTACCCAAAATTGCCATTGCTGTTGATCCAGGTTGCGAGACCCGGCGGGAGGATGAGTATAGCATCGTTCTAAACTAGTTTTAGAAATGGACGTCTATATGACTCTGCCAGAGGGTTATCGTAGTCAGTGGGAGCAACGGAAGCATTGGTGGACAGGTAGCTTATGTCTATTTATAGACTAAAGCAGATATAGCGGAGATAGATCATCTATTTCTGATGTGAGAGTCATAGGTTTGACGTCATCAGAATAGGGGATGGATCTATTGAGAAGGTAGTAGGGTGTGATGTCATGGTATTTGGATGACATACACAGTATAGGAAAAGAAACTCCTATACTACAATCAGTTATACTTTGGTCGTCACACAGTGGTTTCTCCACAAAGGAAATGGATTTTGTATCAGACATACTGGTTACTAGATCTATGGTTTTAGATCTAGATTTGGGTGGTTTCCCAATCTGGGTACTTAGACAGCATTCTAAGAGTATTTAGAATGGACGACTCCTGGCACGGTAGTGTACCTGCAGGTAATGGAGTCACCCTCTCTAAAGGTGTCTTATAGACTAAAGCGGAGAGGGATGCGCATGATTGACAGATCACTTGCTCAGGCAATTGAGTCAATCGTGAGATGTCAAGTACCACACCAGATGTTGTTTTTGCACTAGATGCAATAAGTTGACATTAATCCAATCCCGGAGAAACAGTCGGAAGCAGTTTTAGAACATAAGTGGATGTTCTAGGGATATGATAACGACAGCCTCATTCGGGAGACAGTTATCATTCCAGGCTTCCAAGGTGACATGGACGACAAGGAGGTTGTCAGAGTTATAGTTTTCCTTCTGACGAAGGGCAGTATTTTGGACAGATGGTCCAAGGCAATACTGAGGGTGGCATGGCGCAGGATACTGATTAAGTTCAGTTGACGATACAGTCTAAGAAGTTTGGATTTGGAGTTCATTTATGAGCTATGTCCCATCAGACATCCAGACACATTCTAAGACAGGTATTGCTCATTTCGGGAGATGGTTTTCTCCGCGAACATGAGATTTAGAGAGACATAGAAAGAAACATCAAGGCGGATCCACTCACTGAGGCTATTCCTTGAACGCAATAGTTTCGCAAACAAGCTTTGTGAGACTGACTAGTAGAGGAGTTGGATGTTCGGTATCACACGGGCTGTGAGTATGCGACATCGCAATAATTAGCCTTGAGTGCAAGTGGGAGATTGTTGGAGATAGTGCCCTCAGAGTCAATTATTGGATCACAAGTACGTGATTGTAATGATTGATGGAGGACCTATCCCGGTAGACAGTCTTACTCGAGATGATAGTATGCTATCTGGTTTACCTTTATCATCGTGTACTGTTTTAAGTGACCTGACAGGTCGCTATTATACGTTGATAGAGCCCCTAGGATTCTTGCTTGACCACCAGCAGTATGAGGGCGATCATATAAGTGGGAGCTGGGGGTCTATAAGCACATCCTTAAATAGTCCCTAGTCGTGAGAGTTTCGAGACAGGGCATCGATACTCCAGAGTAGACTAGTGTATACAGTCGAGACCCCGACGAGGGGCGGTGGCCGGTCTCACAAGCCACTGGTGTCAGTTGGATCACCTAAGATGTATACAGGTGCTCATTGGGTTATGAGTACACCGGACAGGACTCGCCGGGAACATGCTAGTTGGTCATATACCAGACGTCAGATGGCAGTTCCCAGGTGACATGTGTACAGGTTAGTTCATCGACCTGGGGATCGTCATTTGTCTTGTGTGAGTTCCCACTGTACTTTGATTACTACCCTACCACGGCTCAAAGGAGTCGTGCAAACAGGTTTTAGTTGGGTACAGTCCCGAGCCACATGGAGGCAGTGAGCGCATCTTCAGGGGTTCGTCTCTCCCGGTATTGGGGGTGAGGTCGTGCTGTGTCTAGGAGAGCCATTACACGAAGCCCTCGGCCAAGGCAAGGAGATTTACTGGTAGGTATTCCAGTAGTATCTCAGGGTGTTCTGGGCTACACTCCGACATGACTTGTACCGCTTTTGGGGGTCTGACTTTTACCAACCCCCTAGGCCCGCCATGCGATGCTCATAGACGAACGGACCGGACTGTACGGATATTGTCACTGACAGGCTCAGTAGGGAGTCAGGCTGAGTTCGCTCACAGACGTCCCTTTTGGTCAATACCTGGTAGCCCGTTATGTATTGGCTTATACCTCTAACGTGCTAGTGGTTAAATCCACAACCAAGGTGTTGACGAGTCTTTAGAGTCCCCCACATTCAGTTACTCAGCTTTCGGGCGAAAGGTTGTAGAGGCCGTATGGAGATATGGCAAGGTCCGATCAGATACGTGCGGTATTGCACGGATCAGGATCGGACAGTTTGTACTACAGGCCGTATGATTATATGGCAGGGTTCGATCAGATACGTGCGGCATTGCACGGATCAGGATCGAACAGATATTACTAGCCGGCTTTGGTATAAGCCGGATCCTAGTATAGTACAGTGTAGACTTTGTCTCATTGCATTTGTATTTCGGTCGAAATACAGATGCGGGTGTGTATGCACAGTATCGGGGTTTTTCCTGTAATTTATTACGGGACCAGTTTTCTGGAGTTGCCAGTTTGCTTTCTGTTTTGGCCGATTTCCTTTGTATCGTTCATTGGCCGAAGATTGGTGGAGGAGGGCTTATTTGCATTGTTGCAAATAAGTATTTGTGGAGGGGTTCTTTGCATATTCTTATGTCATGATGGTTACACCATTCCTTGACCTTGACCTCTTCATGATGGCTTGACTTTTTGAAGTCATCATGCTTGATGATTGTTGATGATGGGAGATGGTATGGTTGTTGAGTGAGGACTTTTCTTTGTGATCATTATTTTCCATATGATAGCTTTCTCTCTCTCTCCATTTTTGCATTATTGGATGGCTCCTTCATTCTCACCCCCCCTTGATTGTCTTGGCCGGCCACTCTCATGGGTGGGCTGTCCAACATTTTGTGTGTGGGATTTTGGTTCATTTGAGGTTGCAAAAATCTCACAAGATCATTCCAAAAAGCTCCAAGTTCAATCCCTCCACCATATGGCAACTCCTTCAACCCCAATAGAGACAATAGCTCACTACACATTCTACAGCAAACCTTGGGCACGTCGACTAGCCAGCTTCGTGCCCGAGTTGCCTCGGCATTGAGGTGGGAGCCCGTAAAAGAAGTAGGCGATGTGGTGCCCTTCCGGCGACGAGGTGGAGACCGGAGCTTCCGCAGGAGATCGGGACAACGACGAGAAGACCGGAGGACTCGGATCTGTCGGTATATCTCTCTTCCCCATCTTGTAGATAGCTAGGACTACTTAGTGGTTCGATCCGGGTATTAGTGCGCGGCGGTTTGCCAGTTCAAGAAAATTTAAAGTTTATCACCGCTTCCGCATTTGGCCGTCGGATTGACGGCCGGGGCGCCGCCGTGCACTTACATATAGTATATATGATATATTATATAGACGTTACTTATGTTTTGCACCCGCACTAGCCCTGCCCTGCTCTGCCGTTAGTTACCTAACCTAACGGTGCACGAGGGGACATCCAGGCGAATGCGGATGGCATAAGTGTACGTCGTATTTATCTGTGATGTTTAGGTGACTTAAATGATGGGACTTTATTAATGTGATTAATGAAAGAAAAGAAACCTAAGATGTTGTAGAATCAAATTTTAAACAAAACAGGTAGCTACAGTTCTTGCTTTGCACAGCGGTATATGTGATATATCCTGCACCTTATTCGATGAGGAAAGGACCGAGATCCCTTCACCGGGAGTGACTCCTTTAGCAATAACTGGCAGATGCTACACACTCGGTTTGTTTTTGATTGCTTCTATAGTTTCTGCTTTGCACAGTGATATATATGATATATCCCGCACCTCATTCGACGAGGAAGGGGCCGACGATCCCTTCACCGGGAGTGACCCCTTTAGCAAAACTAGAAAAGCCTCAAAATCACTCCATTTCAAAACTTCATTTGATCCTACAACGATATCAAGTTCATTACGCAATAGGTTTTCTGAAAACCTGTGTAGCCCTCCGTCATTTCAGATAAGTACTACTTAGTATTCGTGCTACGGTAGTTTGGCATTCGTCAAGGCGTAGTGTACGGTAGCTAACTAGTATTTATCTGCTTATGCATATGATGCAGATTGGATTAGGGTATTCGTACGGCGTTGTTTGGCATTCGTCAAGGGTCGTGCGGGTGGGTTTAATTCAATCATGAAATGTACGGGTTGAACTTGACTAGTGGACTATGGGTTGTTTGGCATTCGTCAAGGTCATAGAACACTAGGGGTAAAATATTATTGGGAATTTCAAGTGTTGAAATTTGCAATGAGATTGCATACCTTCTATGAGATAGTTGGATCCCGATACCCACTGCGAGTAAGAGTTACTCCTGGGAGAGTTTTACACATTGCAATTAGCTAATCAAGTAGGTGTCTAAAAAGGTGTCAACGGGGTTACGCCTCTGGGAAAACGAGGTTTACATTAATTAGGTTCGTGCGAAAGCACAGGGGACCTCCCTCAAAGTACCGACACTGGCCTGGCTGAAAGATTGGCGAACTTGTAGTGTGTAATTAATCCCGGCTAGTCTTTCCTTTTAGGGTTTGAAGGAAGATTTGATAAAAACCAGTGGGAGCCATCCTGATTAGATAAGATAATAACCAATCTGATCTTGCACGAGCATACGCTAAAGTGTTTTCTTCTCTCTCTCTCCAGGTAGCGACCATTTCATGCCCTAATAAAGATAATAATATGGATGTATTGACCGAACCCGCATGTTTTACTGTGCAGGGGAACGTTGAACCCGTTCTATCTTATAAGTTTTATAAGAATGAACAGGAAATAGGAGAATATCTAGATTCTCAAGCCGCCCAAAAGAACATGCATGTTGATGCATCTTCTTCGGGTGTGTTAGTTATTGAGAACTGTTTCTCAGTTCACCCTACGTCCTGGGTATTGGATACCGGATCAGGATCCCATATATGTAAAATGTTACATGGGCTACGTAAAGGTAGAGAACTGGGAAAAGGTGATCATTCCGTTCAAGTAGGGAACGGTGCAAATGTTGCAGCTAAAGCAGTTGGCGAATATCACCTAGTATTACCAAGTGGTGATACGATGATTCTGAATGAGTGCTATTATATACCGAACATGATGTGCAACATTATATCAGTTTCTTTATTGAGTAAAGAAGGATATAATTTTGTAGTACAGGATAATGTTATGAACATATTCCTACATCAAAAGTTGATTGCATCAGGCTCATTACATAATGGCATATTCATTCTAAATCAAAATACAGTCCTCAATATACAAAACACACACAAGAGGAAAAGTTCAGAAATGAACGAATCCTACTTGTGGCATTGTAGACTTGGTCATATCAATGCAACACGACTGGCCAAGTTACATAAGGATGGTTATTTGAATCCGTTCGAATTATCATCTTATGATACTTGCCATTCATGTCTCAAAGGAAAAATGAACAAAGCTCCGTTTAGTGGACACGGAGAAAGAGTTACTGAACTCTTAGGACTAATACATAGTGATGTATGTGGTCCCATGTCTACCCATGCCAGGAACGGTTCTTCCTATTTCATTACATTCACTGACGATCTCTCTAGATACGGTCATGTGTTCCTATTGAAACACAAGTCTGAAGCTTTTGAGAAATTCAGAGAATATAAGCAAGAAGTAGAGAACCAAACGGGCAAAAGTATTAAGATCCTTCGATCTGATCGAGGAGGAGAATACTTAAGCAATGAGTTCCAAGATTATCTAAAAGAGAATGGGATTCTCTCTCAGCTTACTCCACCTTATACACCACAGCACAACAGTGTATCGGAACGAAGGAATCGCACCCTATTAGATATGGTGCGTTCAATGATGAGTACAGCTGAGTTACCTATTTCCTTCTAGGGGTATGCGCTTGAGACAGCCATACACCTATTGAATATGGTTCCTACCAAATCTGTGCCTACCACTCCATATGAGATATGGAAAGGGAAGAGACCATCTCTTAAGTATGTTAAGATATGGGGTTGTCCAGCCTATGTCAAAAGACAAAATCCGGACAAACTCGAGGCAAGATCAGTCTTAAGTAAGTTTGTAGGATATCCAAAAAATTCACAAGGGTATATCTTCTACCACCCCGAGGAACAAAAGGTGTTTGTTTCTCGACATGCCACTTTCTTAGAAAAAGGTTTTCTTATGAAACAGATTAGTGGCATTGAGGTAGAACTGGAAGAGGTTCCAGCAACACAAACTATAACTGAAGATTTAGTAGAACCAGAGGATTCAGTAGTACCCGACGAACCCCAGCCTCTCCGCCGATCTAGCAGGGTTTCTCGTCCACCTGAGAGATACTACGGTTTTCTCATTGACGGTGGAAGCGAAGATTGCATCATGGAGGATGATGACCCAACTAGTTTCGAGCAGGCCATCACGAGTAGGGACTCAGTGAAATGGCTGGATGCTATGCGGTCCGAGATGGAATCCATGTACACCAACAAAGTATGGACTTTGGATGTTGCTCCTGAAGGGGTAAAATCCATCGGGAGCAAATGGATCTTCAAGAAGAAACTTGGTGTAGATGGGAAAGTGGAGACTTTCAAAGCTAGACTTGCTGCAAAGGGTTTTCGTCAAAGACCAGGTGTGGACTATGACGAAACCTTTTCTCCAGTGGCTATGCTTAA
The DNA here is from genome assembly GCA_030015575.1 of Agapanthus africanus. Taxonomy (NCBI): domain Eukaryota; kingdom Viridiplantae; phylum Streptophyta; class Magnoliopsida; order Asparagales; family Amaryllidaceae; genus Agapanthus; species Agapanthus africanus. The sequence continues at coordinate 610,697,106 of JASDDO010000019.1, forward strand.
ATCCATCCGGATCATGCTTGCCATCGCTGCATATCATGACTACGAAATCTGGCAAATGGATGTTAAGACCGCCATTCTAAATGGTGATTTAGAAGAGTGCGTGTACATGACTCAGCCAGAGGGCTTCGTAGTTAGTGGGAGCAGTGGGAAGGTGTGCAAGCTGCTTAAATCCATTTATGGATTAAAGCAAGCATCGCGGAGTTGGAACATCTGCTTTGACGTCGTTATCAAAGAGTTTGATTTCGTCAAAAATCCAGATGAACCTTGTATCTACAAGAAGGTGGCAGAGAGTAAGGTAGTCTTCCTCGTATTGTACGTGGACGACATACTCTTGATAGGAAATGATATTCCTATGCTGCAATCGGTCAAGCTCTTCTTATCACAAAGATTCTCAATGAAAGATCTTGGTGATGCCTCCTGCATATTGGGAATCAGGATCTATAGAGATAGATCCAAACGGATACTGGGATTGTCCCAATCCAGGTACATTGACACCATACTAAAAAGGTTTAATATGGAAGAATCCAAGCGTGGGAACTTACCCACAATCTCTGGACTCACTCTCTCCAAAGAGATGTCTCTCAAGACTGATTTGGAGAGAGCTCGCATGCAAGAGATACCCTATGCTTCGGCTGTAGGCTCTATCATGTACGCGATGCTATGTACCAGACCCGATGTTGCATACTCACTAAGTGTAATGAGCAGGTATCAAGCTGATCCTGGAGAGAGTCACTGGACAGCTGTGAAGAGCAGTCTCAAGTACTTGCGAAGGACTAAAGAGATGCTCTTGGTGTATGGTAACGGAGAACTCCAAGTGGAGTCCTTTACCGATTCGAGCTTCCAGAGTGATAAGGACGACTCTAAGTCGCAGTCGGGCTTTGTCTTTACCCTTTACGGAGGGGCGGTTAGCTGGAAGAGTTCCAAGAAGGAAACCGTGGCAGACTCGACGATGGAGGCTGAATACATCGCTGCCAACGATGCTGCCAAAGAGGATGTCTGGATCAAGAAGTTCATTACTGAACTTGGAGTGGTTCCATCCATTGAGCATCCAATACCTTTGTATTGCGATAACAATGGAGCGGTGGCTTTGGCCAAGGAACCCAGGTCCCATCAGCGATCCAGGCATATTCTGAGGCGGTATCACCTGATCCGGGAGATAGTTGATCGCCGGGAGATCGAGGTCAGGAGGGTTGACACGAAGAACAACACGGCGGATCCACTCACGAAGGCCATTCCCCAGATACAGTTTGAGAGACTCTTCGGGATGCTCGGTATGCGATACTACAGCAGCTGGCCCTAGTGCAAGTGGGAGATTGTTAGTTGTATGTATGCCCTAGAGGCCAGTATTGTACAGATGATGTATATTATATTGGATGCTGGGACATATATAGAGATGACTTTCTTGCTCGATATGATAGTATGCTATCTGGTTGCTCTTTATCTTAACGTGTACACTAGTCTCTTTAAACTGTCTTTTAGTTACATGTTGGTAAAGCCCTTAGGATGTGTACTTGACTGCCTGGACTATGATGCAGATCATACTAGTGGGGACATGGTAGTCCATAAGTACATCCTTCAAGGTCCCTAGTCGTGGGTGTATCGAGACGGGGCATCGATATACCAGTGTAGACTAGCGTATACGCTTCTCGACCCATGAGATGGGCGATGGATGATCCCATATCTATTGGTGTTTGACATCAGAGATGGTATACGGGTGCTCAGTGGAGACTGGGTACACTGGACGGACTCGCCGAGAACTCCCAGATGGTATTATACCTCACGTCAGATGAAAGTTCTCAGGTGACACTTGTACAGGTTAGTCTGTAGACCCGAGATCGTCATAGAGTCTTGTGTGATTCCCACTGTGCTTTGATCTCCACCTTACCACGTCTATGAGGGCGTGCAAAACGGTGGTGGGTACAGTCCCGAGTCACATGGAGGCAATGAGCGATAGGAGGGGTTTCGTCTCTCCCGGTATTGGGGGTTGATGTTGCGCTGTGCTCGATTGGCCGTAACAGGGAAGTCCCTGGCCAGGGCTGATCAGAGATTTTCTGGTAAGTGTTACCAGTAGTTTCTCGACCCGTTATGAGCCTCATATCGGCACGACTTATCGGTTATTGGGGTCTGACGTATACCACCCCTAGACTTGATATGCGACATATCAGACGAACAGACCGGACTGTATGGTAAGTGTTACTGGTTGGATTCACAGGAGTGTGAGCGGGCTAGCTCGTCGATCTTCTGATCGCTTAATACCCGGGTGGCCGTTACGTTTAGCAGACCGCTTGCGGCCTGTGGGTGCTTGATATGATCATCATCTGCTACCGGCGTATTGACGAGTCTTTAGAGTCCTACACAGAGGTTTCCTGGCTCAAGCGAAACGAAATAGGAGCGCATATGAGATATGTGCAGGACCGAGAATAATGCGTGTATGTGATACCGTATTTCATTCTCGCGATGGATGTATCGATTGGTTATATTCGATATAACCTAGATATCGAATCAAGGATTGATTCGATAAGCCGATACATAGGATACTAGTCGGTTATATGCGATATGGCCGGATCGTTAAATCAAATGTTGATTTAATGATTTAATGTATAATTATATATTTGATATATTACTTTGCATTAGCTAGTATTAGTTCACTTTAAATGGATTTTCTCACTTGATGTGCAAGTTGTATATGTGATATACTTTTGTGCACATGTTTGTATCATGTTTGATGATGCTTGCTCATTTGGTTAAGTGTATAGAATTAAACCATGGTTAAGTTGATGATTAGGGTTTTGCTTTTTCATTTATTTATTTATTTGTTTATTTATTTATTTGGAAAAGATAAAGATGAGAATGGTGGCTTTCTTTGTTTCTTATTGAAGCTTCATGAAGCTTTGACTTAGTCACCATTCTTGTCTCATGCTTAACCCTAACCATTTGAACTAACCCTAGTTCATTCTCTACACTTAACAATGGTTAAGATTATGATAAGTTTTCATTTTCTTTTTCATTTTATAAGACTTATCATATTCTTTCTTCTTCTTAATCATCTTCTTCTTCAAGAAAAGCTTAGGTCCATCAATGGCAACTTGAGCAAAAGTGAGAGAAATCCAATTATAAAGTGAACCCACCTCCTATTTCTTCATCCTCTACCTCTTGCCAAGTAGTATAGGGTGTTTACTTCACAAGTTTCACAACTTGGTGAAGTTGGAGCTTGATCTTGTGTAACCTCGACGTAGATCATCTTCGGCACGAAGCCGACGACCTAGTCCGCCCATTTCTCCGATGAAGCCGACGATTGAGTTCGGGATTCGAGATGGACAGCGAGAGGACACCTACGTGGAGCTAAGAAAGTGGAGAACCGGATCTACAAAGGTTGTAGCCTCTCTCCTTTAGTTAAGATGTTAACTAGTTTCGTTTTTCACCTAAATTTCTAGTCGACGATCTAGTCTAGGGTTTCTCGGCACCGTAAAATTTGAAATTGGCATGGTTGATGCCTTCTGAGACCTCTTGAGAGTGCCTAGGAACCCTACAGGTCTATCCCACAGCCATCAGTACATCATACTAGAGATAGTATGCGGGTGCTCGTTGGCTTACGAGTACACTGGACAGGACTCGTCGGGAACTGTTGGTTGGTACTATACCTATCGTCAGTTATCAGTTCCCAGGTGACATGAGTACAGCTTAGTCCGCTAACTTGACACTGTCACTTCGCCTCGAGTGTGCTCCCACTGTACTTAGATTACTACCCTACCACGGCTCAAAGGAGTCGTGCAAACAGGTAGTAGTTGGGTGCAGTCCCAAAGCACTTGGAGGCAGTGACGGTTAGACAGGATTCGTCTCTCCCGGTATTGGGGGTTGACATCGCGCTGTATCTAGGAGAGCCATTACACGAGTAGTCCCTGGCCAGGGCAAGCGAGATATACTGGTAGGTTTCTAGTGTTATCTCAGAGTGTTCTGGGCTTCACTCCGACACGACTTGTACCGCTATTAGGGGACTGGCGTTTACCGCCCCCTAGGCCCGCCACGTGATGTATCAGAAGAACAGACCGGACTGTATGGAGATTGTCACAGTCAGACTCAGTAGGAGTTCAGATGGGTTTCACCTCGTCAGTCTTCTTGTCGGCATCTACCTGGGGACCTTTACGCACAGCTAGTGCCGCTTGCGGTCTGAGGTTAAACCCACTGCCAGCGTAGTGTCGAGTCTTTAGAGTCCCACACAGAAAGCTATTCGTCTTTAGGCAAAAGAGTAGAGGTCGCATGGTTTTGCGACAGGTCGCATGTCACATCCGTGCACTTGTGCACGTACAGTGTCCGAACGGTTAACACTAGCGGGCTTTGGTTTAAGCCAGATCCTAGTGTACGTTTTAGGGTTGGTTTTATCTCGTTTGTATTCGTGTTCCTCAGAACGCGGATGCGGGTGTGTATGCACAGTTGACAGAGAGACAGAGGCAGAGTATTCTCATTGGGGTTGTTGACTGTTGACTGTTGACAGTTGACTGTTGACCATTGACTTTTGCTTAACCCTAATGAGAATAAGATATATGATTAACATTAATATTAATTAAGTATTATAGTGACATGGTTGTTGAGGGGTTGACATTGTTGACTTGTTGACTTTGTTGACCGGTTGACTAGGTTGGACTAGTTGACCATCATCATGACAATGGCTATCATTCCATGGCAAAGACTTTTGCTTGCTTGTTTATTTATGCAAAATGAGTGCATGAAATGATATAGCCATTTTGACTTAAACCATTACACAATACTTGATTACTATTTTTATTATGATGGCTTTTGGATTATGAGAGGTGAGAATGAGAAGAGTATGATTTTTTTTCTATCATTTGCTTTCTCTCTCTTGAGCTCTATCATTCTCAAGCTCTCCCTCTTCCTTTTGCTCTCTCTACCTCAAGGCAAACCATTCTCATGTATTGAGACTCATTTCCTTAGAGATATAAAGACACCAAAACATTCCTCTACTCATTCTAGTTTACAAGGCCTAGCAAGCCAAGTGATCTAGTTTCTTCAAAGTTCGAAGAAGAAGCCAAAGGTAGAAGCTTTCGGGTGGATCCATCTTCGGCGCAAGGAGACGACGAGGTGAGGCCGATCCGTACACCGGGAGGAGTCGAAGACAAAGGAGTTCAAGAAAGGTATAGCCCCCCTAACCGAGTAGGTAAACTCTTGTTAGGTTGTTAGTTAGTAGTTTAACAAAGATCCGTATCGGTAGTCCATGTTACCACCCTCTTGAAAATCGTTTTTCACCAATTCCGCAACCCCGTAAGTACCGGGGAAGGGTAGCATGGACTTACAGTGGTATCAGAGCCTAGTTAAACACTATCTAACATGTTAGCAATGTAAGTAGAAGTTCGATTGTAGAAAAAGTCACGAAAAACACCCGTAAAACCAACTTGCTGTCGAATTTTTCCACTGTTCAAAAAATGATAAATCATGCTTTAAAATTTGGCTCAGGGTTTTTAGAACAAACTGCAAAAAATTGATCCACTGATCCGATCAAAGCGCCGCGGAAACGTGGCGGGAGCGTGCTCCCGCCGCGGTTCCGCGGCCGAGTTGACTCGGCCGTGGGGAATTTTGGTTGCAGTTTGTTCATGGGGGTGTTTTGGAATTTTTACAATATGTCTTTTCAGCCCAGATTTTCCAGAAAGAAAATTTAGATTTTGGGGCTTGAAAATCCGTATTTTTATCGAACTTCTAAAGACTAAGGCTAACGGGTATATATCTGTGATGTGTTATATGTATTGAACGTCCGCTAATCTCTATACGTCGATTAGTGGGGGTTATACATATCTGTGATCTGTAATGATTGATGGTATGTGTATATGAATTCTTTGGATTGCCGCGGATGAATAGCCGGGGGTTGTGAGATGAGAGTTTTTCCTTTTATCTTTCAATTCATGTAATATGTAAATTGATGTAATATTATTTTTGGGCGCACAACCGGGTCGGGGTTGTAGCCGTCATTGTATAATTTCTTTTTACTGTTTTTGCTCCTAGGATAGACCCAAGGTGGGGTGCACAAACTACCGGGTATCTCGAAGTGCCGAGTGGCCTACTCACGTCGTTGAGGGAGGTTGCTCCACTTCGGATATTTGGCGGGTAGCTTGCCGCACCCGTAGGGGTCTAAGGAGGGGTATTAGCTATTCATCGCAACCGTGTAATCCGCTTTTCGTTACAGGCTCGTACGAATTGCGGATTCCTAGTATATCCAATGTTTTCATCTGTGATCTGAAATGGCTATCATTGCAATATATCTATATATGATATTATTTAGGCGTTGCTTATGTTTTGCAGCCGCGCTAGCCTAGCCCCCGCTCTGTCGTTAGTTAAGTAACCTAACGGGTAAAGACGGGGCCCCGTGGCGAATGCGAATGGCATAAGCGTACGTCATATTTTGGTTGTTTTCTGCAATGGTAGGATTAAATGATGGGACGCATTAAAAGAACTAATGCAAGAAAAATACGCATTAAAAGAACTAATTCAAAGAAAAATAAACCAAGTAAAAGTCGTTGGAACACTTTCAAAAACCACTCGGTTTCTTTTCAAAATAACTTTTAAACGCGGAGCTTAAGCCACTCCTTTTAAAAGCTATCTCGTTCCATCGATTATATCAAGTTCACTACGTTCACGGTTTCGCCAAAGCCATTCGTAGCCCTCCGTCGTTTCACATGAATGGTCAATAGTATTCAAGCTATGTATGTTGGCCAAAGTCAAGGCATAGTGATTGGTAGCTATTGGGTATTCATGTGCAGCATAGATAGATGTGTTGGTTTGGGGCAGTCGTACTACCATTTTGGCCAAAGTCAAGGGTATGTGCGGATGGGCTCAAATTAACCTGGAGAATGACGGGTAGAACTTGACATGTGACTTATGATATTTTAGCAAAAGTCAAGGTCATAAGAGCATGGGGCAAAAATCCACATCGGGAGTTTCAAAAGAACTGAAACTTGCTAGTGTTGCATACCATTTGGAGTGTGATGATTCTAGTAGGATTCCTTCAGTTTCGTCACGCAATGATATTTGGATCCCGATCCTACTGTGAGTATATGCTACTCCTCGGGAAATTTCTCACTTAACGATCAATGCTATAAACCAAGTAGGTGTCTAGAAAGGTGTTAGCGGGGCTACGCCCCCAGGGAAAAGAGGTTCTTAAATTAAGAAACTTCGCGAAAGCGTTGGAAAACCTCTCTCGAAGTACGACACCAGCCTGGCCGAACGGTTAAGTAAGTATTGTACGGTGAGATTGATCCTGACTAATTCTTCCTTTTTGGTTTGAGGAGGGATTCGAGAGATGGTGGGAGCCATCCTGTTTAGACAAATTAAAAACCACTCTAAACTTGCAAGAGCATCATGCTAAAGTGTTTCTTCTCTCTCTCCTAATTACAGCGACCAAACATCATGACCGGACTTAAGTTATTACTAGATAATAACATACTGACAGGGCCAAACTACAAAGATTGGCTCAGGAATGTCAAAATGGCAATCACTTATAACAAGTTGGGGTATCTCCTTACCACCAAAGCTCCCCCTGTCCCAGGACCCACCTCCAGCGTCGCGGATAAGGAAATCCGTAAGACTTGGGAGATCGATTGCGCGAAGGCCAGGTGCCTCGTGCTTGCCTCTATGGACAACGAACATCAGAAGAGGCACGAGAATATGGACCTCAAATCCATATTTCTCCATACAAAAGAACTGTATGGAGAGCAATCTCGTATCGCAAGATACGAAGTGTCGAAGAAGTTATTTTCGGCAAGGTTGGCCATCGGATCATCGGTAGCGGAACACGTGCTTAAGATGATTGGCTTCATTGAGGAGCTCGCGGAACTTGGGACCACGTTAGAGAACGAGCTCTATACGGACTTGATTCTCCAGTCCCTTCCTTCCACTTACGCCCAGTTTATCCTGAACTTCAACTTACAAGAAAAAGAAGTTGAACTTTCAGAACACCTCAACATGCTGAGGAGTGCAGAGGGCACCCTACAGAAAGGTAGGGAAACATCCACTTTGTTTGTAGGAGGATCTTCCTCTTCTAGGTCCAAGGCGAAAGCCAAGGGAAAGAAGAAGAAAGCCTCCGCCAAACCAAGGGGCAGTGTTAGTAAAGTGGATACGAAGGGAAAAGCAAAAGCAACAAAGATAGCGGAGAAGCTTATAAGGAAGGAAGAGTGCTTTTTCTGTCATAAGAGTGGTCACTGGAAGAAAGATTGCAGGACTTGGAAAGCCAGGACACAGGAACTGAAACAAGTTGCGGCTTCAGCTTCAGGTGTGTATGTTATTGAAAACTGTTTATCAATAAACTCTACTTCCTGAGTATTGGATACCGGATCAGGATCTCATATCTGTAATTCTTTGCAGGCGTTGAGAAACCGTAGGGTTTTGAAGGCAGGTGACATGACCCTCAAAGTTGCAAACGGAGCTAGCATGGATGCTAAGGCCGTGGGGGACTATCACCTGGGGTTGTCAGATGGACACGTTTTGGTTTTGCGTAATTGCTTTTTTGTACCCAACGCAACTTGTAATATCATTTCTGTATCTTTGATTTCTAAAGAAGGTTATGAATTTGCGTTTGTAAGTAATGTTGTAAACATTCACCTTAATCAAGTTCTGATTGGGTCAGGTACATTAAGCAATGGTATATACGTATTAAACCAACCACAGATTTTCAATGTCCAGAATACACACAAAAGAAAGTCTCCGGAAATAAATCAGACTTTCTTATGGCATTGTAGACTGGGTCACATCAATGAGAGAAGGTTGACGAAGTTACATACAGAAAGATATTTGAATCCGTTCGAATATCAATCGTATACCACTTGTCAATCCTGTCTCAAAGGAAAGATGACAAAGACTCCGTTCACTGGACACGGAGTAAGAGCGAGCGAGCTCTTGGGACTCGTACACAGCGACGTGTGCGGTCCAATGTCTACACATGCACGAAGCGGTTATTCTTACTTCATTACTTTTACGGATGACTTTTCAACGTACGGTTATGTCTTCTTAATGAAACATAAGTCCGAAGCCTATGGAAAATTCCAGGAATATAAGAATGAAGTAGAAAAACAAACCGGCAAAAGTATCAAGACACTAAGATCGGATCGAGGTGGTGAATACTTGAGTGCCGAGTTCCTAAACTATTTAAAAGAGAACGGAATTCTCTCTCAGCTTACTCCTCCATACACTCTGCAACATAACGGTGTATCGGAGAGACGGAACCGGACCCTATTAGATATGGTACGGTCCATGATGAGTAACGCTGAGTTACCGCGATCATTTTGGGGATATGCACTAGAATCAGCTGCATACCTTTTGAACCGAGTTCCAACTAAGACTGTGCCTACTACACCATATGAGATGTGGTGTGGGAAGAGACCCTATCTTAATCACATTAAGACATGGGGAAGTCCAGCTTTTGTCAAAAAGCAGCATGCGGACAAGCTCGAGGCACGCTCAGTACAGTGCAAGTTTGTGGGATATCCAAAGAACTCCAAGGGATATCTCTTCTATTACGCAGAGGAACAAAAGATCATTGTTTCTCGTAATGCCCATTTTCTAGAACACCAGTTCTTAGAAAAGGAAACAAGTGGGAGCGAAATAGAACTGGAAGAAATTCCAGAACCATAGACTATTACTGAAAGCTTAGTGGAACCAGAGGGTTCAAAAGAAAATGACATTCCTACGCAGCTCCGCAGGAGTAGTAGGCAGTCTCATCCGCCCGAGAGATACTACGGTTTTCTTATAGACAGAGATAGAGAGGATTGCATCATAGATTATGATAAGCCGACTAGCTTCCAGCAGGCCATTCAGAGCGTTGACTCGGTAAAATGGCTGGATGCAATGCCGACCAAAATGGAGTCCATGTACACCAACAAAGTATGGACGTTGGACGTTACTCTAGATGGGGTAAAACCCGTAGGATGCAAGTGGATCTTCAAAAGGAAGATTGGTGTAGATGGACAGGTTGAGACCTATAAAGCTAGACTGGTTGCAAAAAGTTTTCGTCAAAGACCTGGTTTGGACTATGACGAGACCTTTTCTCCAGTAGCTATGCTGAAATCCATTCGGATCCTTCTTGCCATTGCTGCCTTCCACGATTATGAGATTTGGCAGATGGACGTAAAGACCGCTTTTCTAAATGGAAATTTAGAGGAGTGTGTTTATATGGACCAGCCAGAGGGTTTCATTCAGAGTGGGAGCAGCGGAAAGGTGTGCAAGTTGCATAAGTCCATCTATGGACTAAAGCAGGCATCGCGGAGTTGGAACATCTGTTTTGATGAGACGGTCAAGGAATTTGGCTTTATCAAAAATCCAGATAAGCCATGCATCTATAGTAGATTTGTAGCGAGAACTGTAGTATTCCTCGTTTTATACGTGGATGACATTATCTTAATAGGAAATGACATTCGTATGCGACAATCTGTCAAGGGGTTCTTGTCACATAGGTTCTCCATGAAAGACCTGGGTTATGCCTCATACATTCTGGGGATCCGGATCTATCGTGACAGATCCAAGAGGATACTGGGACTCTCACAGTCCAGGTACATCGACACCATACTGAAAAGATTCAGTATGGAAGATTCCAAGCGCGGTAATCTACCGGCTTGTCACGGGATCACCCTCTCCAAAGAGATGTCTCCCAAGACTAATTTGGAAAGGGATCGCATGTCTATTATACCCTACGCTTCTACGGTAGGCTCTATAATGTATGCGATGTTGTGTACCAGACCTGATGTAGCTTATGCACTGAGTGTGGTAAGCCGGTATCAGTCAAACCCTGGGGAGAAACATTGGATACCAGTAAAGAACATTCTCAAGTACCTAAGAAGGACTAAGGAGATGTTCTTGGTGTATGGCGGAAAAGACCTCCAGATCGAGGCATTTGCTGACTCCAGCTTCCAAAGTGACAAGGATGATTCCAAGTCCATGTCGGGTTATGTCTTTACCCTCAATGGAGGGGCGGTGTGTTGGAAGAGTTCCAAACAGGAAACCGTTGCTGACTCGACGATGGAAGCGGAATATATCGCTGCTGCTGATGCCGCAAAAGAAGCTGTCTGGGTAAGGAAGTTCTTAACTGAACTTCAGGTGGTTCCGTCCATTGTTGATCCAATGCCTCTGTATTGCGACAACAACGGGGCTATAGCTTTAGCGAAGGAACCAAGGTCCCATCAGAAGTCCAGACACATCTTGAGGCGGTATCACCTGATCAGGGAGATCGTGGGTCGCCAGGAGATCAAGGTTCGGAGAGTTTCTACGGAAGATTACACTGCTGATCCACTCACAAAGGCCTTACCGCAGACTCAGTTCGAGCGGCTGATCGAGATGATAGGTCTTCGATACGCCAGTACATGGCCTTAGTGCAAGTGGGAGATTGTTAGTGTATATGCCCTAGAGGCCATTACTGTATCATACTAGTTTGTATATTACTTAATGGAAGCTTGGGATATTCACCTTATATAAACAATCTTGCTCAATATAGTAGTATGCTACTTGGTTTGTTTCTACTTCAATGTGTACATGTGTTTATTTTAGTATATCACCTATACACATTAGTTGAGCCCTTAGGATCTTTTCTTGATTACCAGCGTTGTGATGGCAGTCACACTAGTGGGGGCTGGGTAATCTATAAGCACATCCTTATGCAGGTCCCTAGTTGCAGGACTATCGAGACAGGGCATCGATACTCCGGAGTAGACTAGCGTATGCGCTTCTCATCCCAGTTGTTGGAGTTAGTGCCCTCAGAGTCAATTATTGGATCACAGGCACGTGATTGCAATGATTGAGGGAGGACCTATCCCGGTAGGACAGTCTTACTCGAGATGATAGTATGCTATCTGGTTTATCTTTATCATCGTGTACTGCTTTAGGTGACCTGACATGTCGCTATTACACGTTGATAGAGCCCCTAGGATTCTTGCTTGACGACCAGCAGTATGATGGCGATCATATACGTGGGAGCTGGTAGTCTATAAGCACATCCTTAAAAGGTCCCTAGTCGTGGGAGTTTCGAGACTGGGCATCGATACTCCATTAGTAGGCTAGTGTATACAGTCGAGACCCCGACGAGGGGCGGTGGCCGGTCTCACAAGCCACTGGTGTCAGTTGGTTCACCTAAGATGTATACAGGTGCTCATTGGGTTATGAGTACACCGGACAGGACTCGCCGGGAACCTGCTAGTTGGTCTTATACCAGACGTCAGATAGCAGTTCCCAGGTGACATGAGTACAGGTTAGTTCATCGACCTGAGGATCGTCATTTGTCTCGTGTGAGTTCCCACTGTGCTTTGATTACTACCCTACCACGGCTCAAAGGAGTCGTGCAAACAGGTTTTAGTTGGGTACAGTCCCGAGCCACATGGAGGCAGTGAGCGGATCTTCAGGGGTTCGTCTCTCCCGGTATTGGGGGTGAGGTCGCGCTGTGTCTAAGAGAGCCATTACGCAAAGCCCTCGGCCGAGGCAGGAGATTTACTGGTAGGTATTCCAGTAGTATCTCAGGGCGTTCTGGGCTACACTCCGACACGACTTGTACCGCTTTTGGGGGTCTGACTTTCACCAACCCCCTAGGCCCGCCATGCGATACTCATAGACGAACGGACCGGACTGTACGGATATTGTCACTGACAGGCTCAGTAGGGTGTCGGGGTGAGCTTCCTCATCGACGTCCCTTTTGGTCAATAGCTGGTGGCCCGTCACGTATTGGCTTATACCTCTGACGTGCCAGTGGTTAAATCCACAGCCATAGTATTGACGAGTCTTTAGAGTCCACCACACTTTCAGTTACTCAGCTTTCGGGCGAAACGCTGTAGAGGCCGTATGGAGATATGGCAGGGTCCGATCAGATACGTGCGGTATTGCACGGATCAGGATCGGACAGTTTTGTACTAGTCGCCGTATAGTTATATGGCAGGGTTCGATCAGATACGTGCGGTATTGCACGGATCAGGATCGAACAGATTTTACTAGCCGGCTTTGGCTTAAGCCGGTCCTAGTCTAGTACAGTGTAGATTTTGTCTCTTTGCATTTGTATCCGGACGGAATACAGATGCGGGTGTGTATGCACAGTGTCGGGGTTTTCCTGTAATTTATTACGGGAACAGTTTTCTGGAGTTGCCAGTTTGCATTCCGTTCCGGCCGGTTTTCCTTTGTTCTTTCCCGGCCGGACTTTTCCGATGGAGGGGGTAATTTGCAGTTTTGCAAATTACATTTGTGGAGGGGTTTACTTGCATTTAGTTTGATTATGATAGCTATCATCCATGCTTGCTTTATTGTGAAGTGAAAGGGTATGGGTTGAATAGTGGAGAAAGCATGGTTCATGCTTTCTTGTCTCTTGATGTGGTCACCTCTTGAATGCTCCTACACTCACCTCCCTTTGCCTTATGTTTCATTCCTCCACCATTCTCTTTCTCACTTGAAAAACTAGATGATAAGTTTTACATGAGAGAAGAAAAAGAAAGAGAGAAGAAGAAGAAGAGAGTTTTCCTTCTTGAGAGTTTCTTTCTTCTTGATCTCATTTCCATGCTAGAAAAATGCAAGCACCATTTTTCTAGTCTTGATTCCTCCATCATGGCAACCAACCCCAAAGTGAGACAACCATCTTCTACACTACATTCTACAGCACATCTTGAGCATGTCGAGTTGCCGGCTTCATGCTCGAGTTGCCTCGGTATTGAGGCGGGAGCCCGTAAAAGACGAAGGCGATGTGGTGCCCTTTCCGGCGAGGAGGCGACGATATGGAGACTACACTTTCCGCGGGAGATCGGGACGATGACGAGAAGACCGGAGGACTCGGATCACTCGGTATACTTCTCACCCTATCTCTTGATTGCTAGCGTAGGTTAATGGTAAACGATCCGGGTTTTCTTTGTCCGCGGTAGCGCCGGTTTCCGAGCAAGGAAAAATTTTGATTCCGCTATTTGGCCTCGAGTAAGACGGCCGGGGCGCTGCCGTGGCGCAACATGGTATCAGAGCCACGCCATTAACCTTACCTAGCTTGTTCTAATGTGTTTTGCATTTCCGATCGATCGAAATCCCAAAAACCGCATATTACTTCACATCAGTTTCTGTCGAATTTTTTTGGAGTCTAAAAATTTTTCAGGTAGTTGCAGAATGATGTGCAGGGAAATATAAGAGATCTGGGAAAAATTGGTATCTTGATTCCATTATTTCACCGCGGAAGAGCGGCCAAAGCAGTGCTTTGGCCGCGCTTCCGCCGCCGTTTAAATTATTGACTGTACCATTTTTCTCCAGATTGTCTTGCATTTGATTTTGGGGCTTTTGGGATATTAAATTTGGGCCCAGGTTTTCTGTGACTGCTACAGTATTGGTTGGGGGCCCACTTGTTAATTGTTTGATTGATCGGATATTTTAAACACATTATTTCACAGTATTTACGTTATATCTGCGACCGTGAATGTCACTCGATCGGTAAATCCGGTCTAACTGCTATAGCCCGGTTAGACGGATTTGCGAACGTGACTTTCACGTTGATGTTCTATGTTTATGCTGTGTTGTTGCGGATCGGTCGTGGGGGATAGCCTGGATGCAATGCTAGTACAGGTTTGTTGTTTTATGTACATTTGATATTGCGGGGCGAGCGTCCGACATGTGGACTGCCGTCACTGCCTGTTTGTATTATTCTTTTGGGGCACGACCTGGTTGCGGTCGATGTACCCGGTGTATGTATATTTTACTTTCTGTACTAGGATTACCCTGCGGAGGGGTGCACGGATAGCCGGGTTCTAGGGGGCAACGGGCCCGCATCTCATGGCATTGAGACGGAGGGGGCTTCACTCTAGGATTGGCGGGCTATTCGCCGCACTCGTAGGGGGTACAGGTTGACCCAGGAGGGGTGCCCAAGTTACCGGATTCCGTGAAGTGCTGGGTGGTCCATTCACGGTACTGGAGGGGGCTGCCTCGCTTCAGGTTTTGGCGGGTGACTTGCTGCGCCCGTAGGGGTCTAGGATTTCATTGCACAGGCTATCCACACGACCAGGGGAACGTCGGGTTTCAGCAGCGGCTCTGTGAAACCCGGGGCTTCCAGATATCTGTATTGTTCTGTGATGCTGTACATTTCTGTGATGTTGCATTTTATTCACGCCTTGAGCGAAATACTATATATTGGTATATATATTAGTAGATGTTGTATATGTTTTTCATCCGCGCTAGTCCAGTCCCCGCTCTGCCGTTAGTAAGCTAACCTAACGGGTGATGACGGGACCCAGTGGCGAATGCGGATGGCATATACGTACGTCAGTATATTTTCGTTCTTTGTGGTGTGATCAATTGATGGGACTGCATTGATTCGGATCAATGCAAGTTTAAACAAACCTAATCTGATGTTGTTGGAACACTTTTCAAAAAGCTGTTATTGCAAGGACGTTCACTTTTGTTTTGCATCGTGGTATTCATTTGGAATATCCTGCTCCTCAGTCGACGAGGCAAGGGCCGAGATCCCTTCACCGGGAGTGACCCCTTGGACAGAAGTTTGCGTCAGGGCATTAACTTCACTATAGCCGATTACTTTTGCTTTGCATCGTGGTATTCAGTTGGAATATCCTGCACCTCATTCTACGGGGAAAGAGCCGAGATCCCTTCACCGGGAGTGACCTCTTTAGTAAAGGTTTTTGTCACTATATTTTCTAAAAAGTTGTCCAGTTCCTTCAACGATATCAAGTTCATTACGTTAAAGGTTTTTCGCCAAAAACCAGTCGTAGCCCTCCGTCATTTCAGATTAGTATTACTTAGTATTCGTGCTGCGTTTGTCGTGCATTGCCGTGGCGTAGTGTTCGGTAGCTATGTAATGCTTTTCTGTCACATGGATAAGTGGATTGGTTAGGACAGTCGTGCGGTCTTGTTGGCATTGTCAAGGACTCGTACGGGTGGGTTTAATGCAATCAAGATAATGACGGGTAGAACTTGACTAGGACTCTTTGATTTGTTGGCATTGTCAAGGTCACTTGGGTCCTAGGGGTAAAAACATATATCGGGAGTTTCAAAAGAACTGAATCTTGCCAAGCATGCGCATACCTTCTGGAGTGTGGTGACGTGAGTGGATTCCGTCACGTTATCATGCGATGAGAGTTGGATCCCGATTCCCACTGATGAGTTGGTTTACACCTCGGGTGATCCCGACTAATTCTTCTTTCAGGTTTGGAGGAGAATTTGAGGTACAGTGGGAGGTTTCCTGATTAGATAAATTGGTAACCATTCTGATCTAGGTTAGAGTGCACGCTGAGTGTTTCTTCTCTCTCTCTTTGGCAGCGACCATTGACCCGACCCTGGACTATGACTCAGTGACCAAGTTGACCGAACCTTCTTAACACTGGCTTTTTGGATTGTCAGAGTTGCAGACCTCATTGCCACTCCTACTTTTACCCTTTTCTCCAGGACACCCCGTATTACTACGAACGTCCACTTCCATTGGACAAAACCATCGTATGGTTATATACGAACTCGAAGGACTTCGAGGATGGTTTCTGGTTCTGGAGAAAACGGATAGGATTATTCAGTTGTCTTTTCTTTTCACCTTCTCTCAGGTTGCGAGTACTCCTTGGTTTAGGAGTAGTACACCTATTACGCAAATTGGATAGTCTTCTTCCAAACCTTAGGCTGGTGCCGAACGGTGGGGAATGAAGAAAACCAATTAGCATAACGATGGTGTACAGAAGGTATTAAGTTTAGACAAAGCAAGGGATTAGTAAGAGGGCAAAGTAAGTTGCGACTGCTATTCACGACCAAACCAAGTATTTCTTCGCCAACCCTAAATCACCTTTGTATTTCTCCAGGACACTCCGTATCACTACGAAGATCCACAGTTTATTGGATACTCCATCGTATGGTTATATACGAACTCGAAAGGAACTAGTTCCAGTTCGGGGATGGATTCTGGTTCAGGAGAAATAGGAATAAAGTACATTCAGGTGTCTTTTATCTTCACCTTCTCTCGCGTTGCGAGTGCTCCTAGGATTAGGACAGTACACCCTTTATGCTTTTTGGATAGTCTTCTTCCAAACCATAGGCTGGTGCCGAACGGTAGGGAAGGAAGAAAACCAATTGGCCTAAAGGGGTGTGCAGACGGTAATGAATAAAGACATATAAAGGGATTTGGACAGATGGCAAAGAGATATACGGTTACAGTTGTGAATCTGGATAATGGTAGAGGCATTACTAGGAATACCAGGATACCCCATCGAAACATTTCAATGTTTCAGTTTCACTGTGTACTGTTAAAAGAAAACTGATTTCCCGATTGGACACTTGCTCCAGGGTATGTATTTACCAGGTTTGATTCTCATATCTGTATGGTTTTACAGATGATGAGTGGGAGTAAGTTATTGGGAATTGGGTGATCGTCCTCATTATATCGGGATTCGTTGTAATCGGTGATATTTGAGGAGATCACCTGGGCTGTTTGCCGGTCGGCAAATATTTGGTTTTGAATATCCGCTGTTGTGCACCAATTTCAAATTGATATATCTGTACGTCTATTTTCATAGAGTGAGATATACCTTTTGATATTATGTCGATGACATTTACCTATATCAGTGGATGGTTAGGTAAGGAGCATTAAACAGCGGTGTAATTCTTCTTAACCATAAGTACAGTTTTCAACCTACGACACACAGTGAAAGAGTTGTTTGACTCAGCGGACTTATACAGAGTATTGTATGTTGTCCAGTGTCCATTAGGACAGAGGGGTTGGTCCTTATACTATATTCTGTTTACTTTTAACTTCTCTAGTTCTTAGACATGTGTTTCGTTGAAACACAGGGTCTAAGTTTTGAGGAGTTATAGGTATTTGAATAGAGTAGAGTACCAGGTGTTGCAAGTATCGGGATTCTTCAAAATGATCGAAGATGTAGATACTTGTATATGGTATTCAGTTGATAGTAATGATGAAGACAGATTGCTTCTCTTTCAGGTTACTCATAATTGGAAGCATTCCTAAGTTGAGTAACGCTGATCGACCTCCTTCCATTTAGTTGACATGCACTGGAGACAGTTGCATGATTTGAATCTGGTTCAATTGAATCAGTGCCTCTGGTTCTATATTGGATATAGAACAGTTCATATCTTAACGATGTTAAGGTACGGGGAGTTGTCCGGCTTATGCTTAAAACCAGACTCCGGATAACTCAAGGCACGTTTCTGTAATGGCTTTTTGTGGGTTGACCCAGGCTATGACGAGGGTTGACTTTCTACCATCTGGCAGATCAATAGAAATATTGTTCTAGACTCGCCACAGTTTTATTAAAAATGGATTTTTTCAAAAACAGCAGTGGGAGTATGGTAGAACTGGAAGTGATTCCAGAACCGCAAACGATTACTGAAGATTTGATAAGGAACCTAAAGATTCAATCTGATTTGACATTCCATTGGCCACTCCGCAGATAAGGTGGGTAACTTCAGGCACCCGAGAGGTACTCCGGTAGCCTCAATGACGGTGACAGGGAAGTTCTTGTTTACCCACACTTGCCATTGTTGTTGTTCCAGGCTGCGAGACCCGGCAGGAGGATGAGTATAGCGTCGTTCTAAACTAGCTTTGGAAGTGCACGTCTATATGACTCTGCCAGAAGGTTGTCGTAGTCAGTGGGAGCAGCGGAAGCATTGGTGGACATCAGGCTTATGTCTATTTATAGACTAAAGCAGATGTAGCGGAGATAGATCATCCATTTCTGATGTGACAGTCATAGGTTTGACGTCATCAGAATAGGGGATGGATCTGTTGAGAAGGTAGTAGGAAGTGATATTCCTATACTACGATCGGTTATACTTAGGTCGTCACACAGTGGTTTCTCCACAAGGGACTTGGATATTATATCAGACATACTGGTTACTAGATCTATGGTTTTAGATCTAGATTTGGGTGGTTTTCCAATCTGGGTACCTTGACAGCATTCTATGAGTATTTAGAATGGACGACTCCTGGCACGGTAGTGTACCTGCAGGTAATGGAGTCACCCTCTCTAAAGGTGTCTTACAGACTAAAGGGGAGAGGGATACGCATGATTGACAGATCACTTGCTTAGGCAATTGAGTCAATCATGAGATGTCAAGTACCACACCAGATGTTGTTCTTGCACTAGATGCAATAAGTTGATATTAATCCAATCCTGGAAAAACAGTCGGATGCAGTTTTAGAACATAAGTGAATGTTCTAGGGATATGATGACGGCTGCCTCCTTTAGGAGACGGTTATCACTCCAGGCTTCCAAGGTGACATGGACGACAAGGAGGTTGTCAGAGTTATAGTTCTCCCTCTGACGAGGGACTGTATTTTGGACAGGTGGTCCAAGGCAATACTGAGGGAGGCATGGCGCAGGATACTGATTAAGTTCAGTTGTTGATACAGTCTAAGAATTTTGGATTTGGAGTTCATTTATGAGCTAGGTCCCATCAGACATCCAGACATTCTAAGACAGGTATTGCTCATTTCGGGAGATGGCTTTCTCCGCGAACTTGAGATATAGAGAGACAAAGAAAGAAACATCATAGCGGATCCACTCACTAAGGCTATTCCTCGAACGCAATAGTTTCGCAAACGGGTTTTGTGAGACTGACTAGTAGAGGAGTTGGGTGTTCGGTATCACACGGGTTGTGAGTATGCGACATCGCAATAATTAGCCTTGAGTGCAAGTGGGAGATTGTTGGAGTTAGTGCCCTCAGAGTCAATTATTGGATCACAGGCACGTGATTGCAATGATTGAGGGAGGACCTATCCCGGTAGGACAGTCTTACTCGAGATGATAGTATGCTATCTGGTTTATCTTTATCATCGTGTACTGCTTTAGGTGACCTGACATGTCGCTATTACACGTTGATAGAGCCCCTAGGATTCTTGCTTGACGACCAGCAGTATGATGGCGATCATATACGTGGGAGCTGGTAGTCTATAAGCACATCCTTAAAAGGTCCCTAGTCGTGGGAGTTTCGAGACTGGGCATCGATACTCCATTAGTAGGCTAGTGTATACAGTCGAGACCCCGACGAGGGGCGGTGGCCGGTCTCACAAGCCACTGGTGTCAGTTGGTTCACCTAAGATGTATACAGGTGCTCATTGGGTTATGAGTACACCGGACAGGACTCGCCGGGAACCTGCTAGTTGGTCTTATACCAGACGTCAGATAGCAGTTCCCAGGTGACATGAGTACAGGTTAGTTCATCGACTTGAGGATCGTCATTTGTCTCGTGTGAGTTCCCACTGTGCTTTGATTACTACCCTACCACGGCT
This sequence comes from Agapanthus africanus, assembly GCA_030015575.1. Classification (NCBI taxonomy): domain Eukaryota; kingdom Viridiplantae; phylum Streptophyta; class Magnoliopsida; order Asparagales; family Amaryllidaceae; genus Agapanthus; species Agapanthus africanus. Next base: position 610,717,342 of record JASDDO010000019.1, read on the forward strand.
CAAAGGAGTCGTGCAAACAGGTTTTAGTTGGGTACAGTCCCGAGCCACATGGAGGCAGTGAGCGGATCTTCAGGGGTTCGTCTCTCCCGGTATTGGGGGTGAGGTCGCGCTGTGTCTAGGAGAGCCATTACGCAAAGCCCTCGGCCGAGGCAGGAGATTTACTGGTAGGTATTCCAGTAGTATCTCAGGGCGTTCTGGGCTACACTCCGACACGACTTGTACCGCTTTTGGGGGTCTGACTTTCACCAACCCCCTAGGCCCGCCATGCGATACTCATAGACGAACGGACCGGACTGTACGGATATTGTCACTGACAGGCTCAGTAGGGTGTCGGGGTGAGCTTCCTCATCGACGTCCCTTTTGGTCAATAGCTGGTGGCCCGTCACGTATTGGCTTATACCTCTGACGTGCCAGTGGTTAAATCCACAGCCATAGTATTGACGAGTCTTTAGAGTCCACCACACTTTCAGTTACTCAGCTTTCGGGCGAAACGCTGTAGAGGCCGTATGGAGATATGGCAGGGTCCGATCAGATACGTGCGGTATTGTACGGATCAGGATCGGACAGTTTTGTACTAGTCGCCGTATAGTTATATGGCAGGGTTCGATCAGATACGTGCGGTATTGCACGGATCAGGATCGAACAGATTTTACTAGCCGGCTTTGGCTTAAGCCGGTCCTAGTCTAGTACAGTGTAGATTTTGTCTCTTTGCATTTGTATCCGGACGGAATACAGATGCGGGTGTGTATGCACAGTGTCGGGGTTTTCCTGTAATTTATTACGGGACCAGTTTTCTGGAGTTGCCAGTTTGCATTCCGTTCCGGCCGGTTTTCCTTTGTTCTTTCCCGGCCGGACTTTTCCGATGGAGGGGGTAATTTGCAGTTTTGCAAATTACATTTGTGGAGGGGTTTTCTTGCATTTAGTTTGATTATGATAGCTATCATCCATGCTTGCTTTATTGTGAAGTGAAAGGGTATGGGTTGAATAGTGGAGAAAGCATGGTTCATGCTTTCTTGTCTCTTGATGTGGTCACCTCTTGAATGCTCCTACACTCACCTCCCTTTGCCTTATGTTTCATTCCTCCACCATTCTCTTTCTCACTTGAAAAACTAGATGATAAGTTTTACATGAGAGAAGAAAAAGAAAGAGAGAAGAAGAAGAAGAGAGTTTTCCTTCTTGAGAGTTTCTTTCTTCTTGATCTCATTTCCATGCTAGAAAAATGCAAGCACCATTTTTCTAGTCTTGATTCCTCCATCATGGCAACCAACCCCAAAGTGAGACAACCATCTTCTACACTACATTCTACAGCACATCTTGAGCATGTCGAGTTGCCGGCTTCATGCTCGAGTTGCCTCGGTATTGAGGCGGGAGCCCGTAAAAGACGAAGGCGATGTGGTGCCCTTTCCGGCGAGGAGGCGACGATATGGAGACTACACTTTCCGCGGGAGATCGGGACGATGACGAGAAGACCGGAGGACTCGGATCACTCGGTATACTTCTCACCCTATCTCTTGATTGCTAGCGTAGGTTAATGGTAAACGATCCGGGTTTTCTTTGTCCGCGGTAGCGCCGGTTTCCGAGCAAGGAAAAATTTTGATTCCGCTATTTGGCCTCGAGTAAGACGGCCGGGGCGCTGCCGTGGCGCAACACCAGTGTGGGAGATGGTCTGTCCCACAGCCATCAGTACGTCGTACTAGAGATAGTATGCGGGTGCTCGTTGGCTTACGAGTACACTGGACAGGACTCGTCGGGAACTGTTGGTTGGTACTATACCTATCGTCAGTTATCAGTTCCTAGGTGACATGAGTACAGCTTAGTCCGCTGACTTGACACTGTCACTTCACCTCGAGTGTGTTCGGGTTCCTCAGAACGCGGGTGTGTATGCACAGTTGACAGAGAGATAGAGGCAAAGTATTCTCATTGGGGTTGTTGACTGTTGACTGTTGACAGTTGACTGTTGACCATTGAGTTTTGCTTAACCCTAATGAGAATAAGATATATGATTAATATTAATTAAGTATTATAGTGACATGGTTGTTGAGGGGTTGACATTGTTGACTTGTTGACTTTGTTGACCGGTTGACTAGGTTGGACTAGTTGACCATCATCATGACAATGGCTATCATTCCATGGCAAAGACTTTTGCTTGCTTGTTTATTTATGCAAAATGAGTGCATGAAATGATATAGCCATTTTGACTTAAACCATTACACAATACTTGATTACTATTTTTGTTATGATGGCTTTTGGATTATGAGAGGTGAGAATGAGAAGAGTATGATTTTTTTTCTATCATTTGCTTTCTCTCTCTTGAGCTCTCTCATTCTCAAGCTCTCCCTCTTCCTCTTGCTCTCTCTACCTCAAGGCAAACCATTCTCATGTGTTGAGACTCATTGCCTTAGAGATAAAAAGACACCAAAACATTCCTCTACTCATTCTAGTTCACAAGGCCTAGCAAGCCAAGTGATCCAGTTTCTTCAAAGTTCGAAGAAGAAGCCAAAGGTAGAAGCTTTCGGGTGGATCCATCTTCGGCGCAAGGAGACGACGAGGTGAGGCCGATCCGTACACCGGGAGGAGTCGAAGACGAAGGAGTTCAAGAAAGGTATAGCCCCCCTAACCGAGTAGGTAAACTCTTGTTAGGTTGTTAGTTAGTAGTTTAACAAAGATCTGTATCGGTAGTCCATATTACCACCCTCTTGAAAATCGTTTTTCACCAATTTCGCAACCCCATAAGTACCGGGGAAGGGTAGCGTGGACTTACACTTGCACACCTTTCCGCTGCTCCTACTCTGAATGAAACCCTCTGGCTGGTCCATATAGACACACTCCTCTAAATTTCCATTTAGAAAAGCGGTCTTTACGTCCATCTGCCAGATCTCATAATCGTGGAAGGCAGCAATGGCAAGAAGGATCCGAATGGATTTCAGCATAGCTACTGGAGAAAATGTTTCGTCATAGTCCAAGCCAGGTCTTTGACGGAAACCCTTTGCAACAAGTCTAGCTTTATAGGTCTCAACCTGTCCTTCTACACCAATCTTCCTTTTGAAGATCCACTTGCATCCTACGGGTTTTACCTCATCTGGAGCAACGTCCAACGTCCATACTTTGTTGGTGTACATGGACTCCATTTCGGTCCGCATTGCATCCAGCCATTTTACCGAATCGACGCTCTGAATGGCCTGCTGGAAGCTAGTCGGCTCATCACTATCAATGATGCAATCCTCTCTATCCCCGTCTATGAGAAAACCGTAGAATTTCTCGGGCGGATGAGACTGCCTACTACTTCTGTGAAGCGGCGCAGGAATGTCCTGTTCTTTCAAACCCTCTGGTTCTACTAAGCTTTCAGTAATAGCTCGTGGTTCTGGAATTTCTTCCAGTTCTATAGCGCTCCCACTTATCTGATTTTCCAAAAACTCAGTTTCCAAGAAGTGGGCATGACGAGAAACAAAAACCTTCTGTTCCTCATCGCAATAAATGAAATATCCCTTGGAGTTTTTTGGATATCCCACAAACTTGCACCATACTGAGCGTGCCTCGAGTTTGTCCGCATGCTGCTTTTTGATAAAAGCTGGACATCCCCATGTCTTAATTTGATTAAGATAGGGTCTCTTCCCACACCACAGCTGATATGGTGTAGTAGGCACAGTCTTAGTTGGTACTCGGTTCAAAAGGTATGCAGCTAATTCTAGTGCATATCCCCAGAATGATCGCGGTAACTCAGCATTACTCATCATGGAACATACCATATCCAATAGGGTGCGGTTCCGTCTCTCCGATACACCGTTATGTTGCGGAGTGTATGGAGGAGTAAGCTGAGAGAGAATTCCATTCTCTTTTAAGTAATCCAGGAACTCGGCTCTCAAGATTCACCACCCCGATCAGATCTCAGTGTCTTGATACTTTTTCCTGTTTGGTTTTCTACTTCATTCTTATATTCCTGGAATTTTCCAAAGGCTTCGGATTTATGTTTCATTAAGAAGACATATCTGTACCTTGAAAAGTTATCCGTAAAAATAATGAAGTAAGAATAACCGCTTCGTGCATGCGTAGACATTGGACCGCACACGTCGCTGTGTACGAGTCCCAAGAGCTCGCTCGCTCTTACTCCATGTCCAGTGAACGGAGTCTTCGACATCTTTCCTTTGAGATAGGATTGACAAGTTGCATATGATTGATACTCGAACGGATCCAAATATCCTTCTGTATGTAACTTCGTCAACCTTCTCTCATTGATGTGACCCAGTCTACAATGCCATAAGAAAGTATGATTTGTTTCCGGAGACTTTTTTTGTGTGTATTCTGGACATTGAAAATTTGTGGTTGGTTTAATACGTATATACCATTGCTTAATGTACCTGACCTAATCAGAACTTGATTAAGGTGAATGTTTACAACATTACTTACAAACGCAAATTCATAACCTTCTTTAGATATTAAAGATACAAAAATGATATTACAAGTTGCATTGGGTACAAAAAAGAAATTACGTAAAACCAAAACATGTCCATCTGACATTCCCAGGTGATAGCCCCCCACGGCCTCAGCATCCATGCTAGCTCCGTTTGCAACTTTGAGCGTCATATCACCTGCCTTCAAAAACCTACGCTTTCTCAATGCCTGCAATGAATTACAGATATAAGATCCTGACCCGGTATCCAATACCCAGGAAGTAGAGTTTATTGATAGACAGTTTTCAATAACATACACACCTGAAGCTGAAGCCGCAACTTGCTTCAGATCCTGTGTTCTGGCCTTCCAAGCCCTGCAATCTTTCTTCCAGTGTCCACTCTTGTGACAGTAAAAGCATTCTTTCTTCCCCACAAGCTTTCCCGCTACCTTTGTTGCTTTTGCCTTTCCCTTCGTATCCACTTTACTAACACCGCCCTTTGGTTTGGCGGGGGTTTTCTTCTTCTTTCCCTTGGCTTTCGCCTTGGACCTAGAAGAGGAAGATCCTCCTACAAACAAAGTGGATGTTTCCCTACCTTTCTGTAGGGTGCCCTCTGCACTCCTCAGCATGTTGAGGAGCTCTGAAAGTTCAACCTCCTTTTCTTGCAAGTTGAAGTTCAGGATAAACTGGGCGTAAGTGGAAGGAAGGGACTGGAGAATCAAGTCCGTATAGAGCTCATTCTCCAACGTGGTCCCAAGGTCCGCGAGCTCCTCTATGTAGCCAATCATCTTAAGCACGTGTTCCGCTACCGATGATCCGACGGCCAATCTCGCCGAAAACGGCTTTTTCGACACTTCGTATCTGGCGATACGGGATTGCTATCCATACAGTTCTTTTGTATGGAGAAATATGGATTCGAGGTCCATATTCTCGTGCCTCCTTTGATGTTCATTGTCCATAGAGGCAAGCACGAGGCACCTGGCCTTCGCGCAGTCGATTTCCCAGGTCTTACGGATTTCCCTATCCACGACGCTGGTTTTGGGACCTGGGACAGGGGGAGCTTTGGTGGTAAGAAGATACCCCAACTTGTCATAAGTGATTGCCATTTTGACATTCCTGAGCCAATCTTTGTAGTTTGGCCCTGTCAGTATGTTTTTATCTAGAAGTAACTTAAGTCCAGTCATGATATTTGGTCGCTGCAATTAGAAGAGAGAGAAGAAACACTTTAGCATGATGCTCTTGCAAGTTTAGAGTGGTTTTTAATTTGTCTAAACAGGATGGCTCCCACTGTCTCTCGAATCCCTCCTCAAACCACAAAGGAAGAATTAGTCGGGATCAATCTCACCGTACAATTCTTGCTTAACCGTTCAGCCAGGCCAGTGTCAGTACTTCGAGGGAGGTTTTCCAACGCTTTCGCGAAGTTCCTTAATTAAGTAACCTCTTTTCTCTGTGGGCGTAGCCCCGCTAAGACCTTTCTAGACACCTACTTGGTTTATAGCATTGATCGTTAAGTGAGAAAGTTCCGGAGGAGTAGCATATACTCACAGTAGGATCGAGATCCAAATATCATCGCGTGAAAAAACTGAAGGAATCCTACCAGAATCATCACACTCCAAATGGTATGCAGCTCTAGCAAGTTTCAGTTTCTTTTGAAACTCCCGATGTGGATTTTTGCCCCATGCTCTTATGACCTTGACTTTGGCCAACAAATCATAAGTCACATGTCAAGTTCTACCCATCATTCTCCAGGTTAATTTGAACCCACCCGCACATACCCTTGACTTTGGTCAACAAGGTAGAACGACTGTCCCAAACCAATACATCTATTTATGCTGCATATGAATACCCAGTAGCTACCAATCATTATGCCTTAACTTTGGCCAACAAACATAGCTTGAATACTTATTGACCATCCATGTAAAACGACGGAGGGCTACGAATGGTTTTGGCGAAACCGTGAACGTAGTGAAGTTGATATAATCGAAGGAACGAGATAGCTTTCAAAAGCAGTGGTTCAAGCTCCGCATTTAAAAGTTGGTTTTGAAAAGAACCGAGTGGTTTTGAAAGTGTTCCAACGACTTTTACTTGGTTTATTTTTTCTTGCATTAATTTTAATGCGTCCCATCAATTAATCCTACCATTGCAGAAAACAACGAAAATATGACGTACGCTTATGCCATCCGCATTCACCACGGGTCCCGTCATCACCCGTTAGGTTACTTAACTAACAACAGAGCGGGGGCTAGACTAGCGCGGATGCAAAACATAAGCAATGCCTAAATAGATATCATATAGATATATATAAACATTCGTCACATGCAATGATAGCCATTCCAGATCACAGATGAACACATTGGATATACTAGGAATCCGCACTCCGTACGAGCCTGTAACGAAGAACGGATTACACGGTCGCGATGAATAGCCAAACCCCACCCTATGGGTGCGGCAAACTACCCGCCAAGTACCCAAAGCGAAGCAGCCTCCCTCAACACTGTGAGTAGGCCACTCGGCACTTCGAGATACCCGGTAGTTTGTGCATCCCACCTTGGGTCTATCCTAGGAGAAAAAACAGTAAAAGAAATTATACAATGACGGTTACAACCCCAACCCGGTTGTACGACCATACAAATAATATTACATCAATTTACATATTACAAGAATTGAAAGAATAAGAAAACTCTCATCTCACAACCCCCCGGCTATTCATCCGTGACAATCCAACGAATTCATATACACAAACCATCAACATTACAGATCACAGATATGTATAACCCCCACTAATCGACGTATAGCGATTAGCAGACATTCAATACATATAACACATCACAGATATAACCCATTAGCCAAAGTGTAAAGAAGTTCGATCAAAATACGGATTTGTGACCACCCCAAAAACTAACTTGTTCTCTGGAAAATCTGGGCAGAAACAAACCATCTCAAAAATCACAAAACACCACCAGAAGAAAACTGCAGGAGAAACGATCCACAGCCGAGTCAACTCAGCCGCGGATCCGCGGCAGCAGCAAGCTCTTGCCGTTGAACCGCGGTGAGTTGGTCGACTCACTGGATCATTTTTCTTTCCTGTTCTAACAAAAGCCTGAGCCGATTGTTAGTACATGATTTATTATTTTTGGAGGAGAAATAAAAATCGGCAGAAACTTAGGTTTTAGAAAACATGCTTTGTGATTTTTTCCGATCGAAGTTCTAGATACTTTGCTAACAAGTTAGTTTGTGTTTAACTAGGCTCTGATACCACTGTAAGTCCACGTTGCCCACCCCGGTGCTTGCGGGGAGGCGGAAACGTTATGAAAAATCGGATTTTTACAACACTAGGCAACATGGACTATGCTAAAGGAGGGATCTTTGCTAAACATAAACTAACAACAAAGCTAAAAGAGTTAGCTACTCGGTTAAGGGGTTATACCTAAGTCTTGAAGTCCTTCTCTTCTTGCTCCTTGGAGTGTGATGAACGGGTTCTCCTCGTCACCTTCTCTTGCCGAAGAAAGATCCACCCGAGGGCCTCTACCTTTGGCTCCAACCTCAAACAAGAAGTAACTAAGGTGCTTGGTGTGCTAAACCTAGAACCTTAGAAAGAGTAGAGAGTAATTTAGAATGTTTTATCTCAAGCTTAATGGTTCTCAACTCATGAGAGGGAGAGCTTTGAGAGAAAGGAAGAGGAGGAGAGAGAATGAGAATGATGGAATGAGAAGAATAATGCCAACCTTCTCACATATATGTGAATTATGATAAATAAATAATTAGCTAAAGATAATTGTGATGGTTAATCTTGAAATTACCATGATCATTTCACATTAATTACTTTTGCAAGAATCAAAGAGCATCTTTCATATGAAATGATAATGGTCAACTTGTCAACCTAGGTCAACAAGTCAAGCATAGTCAAATGGTCAACAACCCTAACCATACACAATTATAATTAACTAATATTAATAATTATATTTCACACATAAACATTAAGGTTAAGAAAATGACAATGGTCATCAACCCTAATGAAAGTCCTCTGCCTCTGCCTCAGTCAACTGTGCATACACACCCGTATCCGTGTTCCGAGGAACACGAATACAAAGAGATAAAACCAACCCCAAAACATATACTAGGATCTGGCTTAAACCTGTAAGTCCATGTCATGCACCCCACGAACTTGCGGGGAGGCGGAATATATGAAAAACGATTATCAAAGCTTCGTAACACGGACTTGAGCGCATGAATCGTTATCTAAACCATTGATAACTACAACTAGAGGTTTAACTACTCGGTTCCGATGTTATACCTCACGTTACATGTCCTTCGGGTCTTCATCGCTGTCCTCCACTCCTCGTAGGCTCCTTGGAACATCGGCACCTCAACGGCCTCCTCAAATCAAAGACGATCCACCCGAAAGCTCCTACGCCAAGCTTAATCTCAAACTTGAGATAACTAGGTTGCTTAAAGTGCTAATCTAAGCTACCTAGGGGATATAGAGTAAGGTTATGGATGTATTAGTCTAGCTAACCCTTGATCTCAACACATGAGAGGTTAGGATTAGGGTTTGAAGAGAGAGTGAGCTTGAGGAGAGAGAAGGTGAAGGTGAGAATGAGAATAGAAAAGCTTCTCACTTGAATATATGAAACATATTGAATTATCAAATAAATGAATTTAAATGATTATTCACCATGCTTCATTTATTCAACAAGAGTGATTCATCATGTGAGTCATTAAGCAATTAATGATGCATTTAAAGATATGATGAATCACACAAATGAGTCACAAAAGCAATTAATGAAAATGCCACCTCAACCCCTCATGTCACCATCCTTCTAGAAGCTTCTCGGAAAATTATGAGAATGCCCCTCGCATCCGTGAAAACACGGAAAAACTTTATACTATATAAATCCAATAACCTGATACTAGAATCTGGCTTAAACCAAAGTCGGCTAGTAAAAACTGTCTGAAAAGTCGTACGTGCGTAAACACACGTATGCGTCCGAACCCTTGTCGTAAAACCATACGACCTCTATATCGTTTCGCCTGGAGCAGGGAAACTCTCTGTGTGGGACTCTAAAGACTCGACACTACGCTGGCAGTGGGTTTAACCACAGACCACAAGCGGCACTAGCTGTACGTAATGGTCCCCAGGTAGATGTCGATAAGAAGGCTGATGAGGAAAACCATCCGAACTCCTACTGAGCCTGATGTGACAATCTCCGTACAGTCCGGTCTGTTCGTCTAAGACTATCGCATATCAAGCCTAGGGGGCGGCAAGCGTCAATCCCCTAATAGCTGTATAAGTCATGTCGGAGCGAAGCCCATTACACCCTGAGAAGCTACTGGAACCTACCAGTATATCTCGCTTGCCCTGGCCAGGGACTTTGCATAATGGCTCCCTGAGACAGCGCGATATCATATCCCAATACCGGGAGAGACAAATCCTGTCTAACCACCACTGCCTCCAAGTGCTCGGGACACAGCGTGATATCATCTCCCTGATCAGCTGATACCGCCTTAAGATGTGTCTGGACTTCTGATTGGACCTGGGTTCCTTCGATAAAGCTATAGCGTCGTTGTTGCCGCAATACAGAGGTATTGGACCAACACTGGAAGGAACCACCTGAAGTTCTGTGAGGAACTTCTTCATCCAGACAGCTTCTTTTGCGGCATCGCAAGCAGCTATGTACTCCGCTTTCATTGTTGAGTCAGCAACGGTCTCCTGCTTGGAACTCTTCCAACAGACCGCCCCTCCATTGAGGGTAAAGACATAACCCGACATGGATTTAGAGTCATCTTTGTCACTCTGGAAGCCGGAGTCGGCAAAGGCCTCCATCTGGAGGTCTTTTCCGCCATACACCAAGAACATCTCCTTAGTCCTCCTCAGGTACTTGAGAATGTTCTTTACTGCTATCCGGTGATTCTCCTCTGGGTTTGCTTGATACCGGCTTACTACGCTCAATGCGTATGCTACATCTGGTCTGGTACATAACATCGCATACATTATAGAGCCTACCGGAGAAGCGTAGGGTATAATCGACATGCGATCCCTTTCCAAATCAGTCTTGGGAGACATATCCCAGCCCCCACTAGTGTGACTGCCATCACAACGCTGGTAATCAAGAAAAGATCCTATAGGCTCTACTAATATGTATAAGTGATACGTTACAAGAAACATATGCACATATTATAGTAGACACAAACCAAGTAGCATACTACCATTTTTAGCAAGACTGTATATACAACTGTGAATATCCCAAGCTTCCATTAAGTAATATACAATCTAGTATGATACAATAATGGCCCCTAGGGCATATACACTAACAAAACCAAAGCCTGCTAGTATAAGCTGTCCGGACACCAAATGTGCACAAGTGCGCGGATGTGAACGAACCCTGTCGCAAAACCATGCGACCTCTACTCCTTTTGCCTAAAGGCGAATAACCCTCTGTGTGGGACTCTAATGACTCGACACTACGCTGGCAGTGGGTTTAACCACAGACCACAAGTGGCACTAGCTGTACGTAACGGTCCCCAGGTAGATGCCGATAAGAAGACTGACGAGGTAAACCCATCTGAACTCCTACTGAGCCTGAATGTGACAGTCTCCGTACAGTCCGGTCTGTTCGTTTAAGAGTATCGCATGGCGGGCCTAGGGCGGCGGTAAACGTCAGTCCCCTAATAGCGGTACAAGTCGTGTCGGAGTGTAGCCCAGAACACCCTGAGATAACACTGGAAACCTACCAGTCTATCTCGCTTGCCCTGGCCAGGGACTTTGTGTAATGGCTCTCCTAGACACAGCGCGATATCAACCCCCAATACCGGGAGAGACGAATCCTATCTAACCGTCACTGCCTCCAAGTGCTTCGGGACTGCACCAAAAAACTACCTGTTTGCACGACTCCTTTGAGCCGTGGTAGGGTAGTAATCAAAGAACAGTGGGAACACACTCGAGACGAAGTGACAGTGTCAAGTCAACAGACTAAGCTGTACTCATGTCACCTGGGAACTGATAACTGATGATAGGTATAATACCAACCAACAGTTCCCGACGAGTCTTGTCCAGTGTACTCATAACCTAACGAGCACCCGCATACTATCTCAAGTACGACGTACTGACGGCTGTGGGACAGACCGTCTCCCAAACTGGGATGAGAAGAGCATACGCTAGTCTACTCCGGAGTATCGATGCCCTGTCTCGATAGTCCTACGACTAGGGACCTGCATAAGGATGTGCTTGTGGATTACCCAGCCCCCACGAGTGTGACTGCCATCACAACGCTGGTAATCAAGCAAAGATCCTAAGGGCTCCACTAATGTGTTAAGGTGAAATGCTAAAAGAAACACATGCACACATTAAAGTAGAAACAAACCAAGTAGCATACTACTATATTGAGCAAGATTGTCACTACAAGGTGAATATCCCAAGCTTCCATCAAGTAATATACAAACTAGTATGATACAGTAATGGCCTCTAGGGCATATACACTAACAGCCATATCTCCATACGGTCTCTACAGTGTTTCGCCCGAAACTTGAGAAAAGGGTCTGTGGGGGACTCTAAAGACTCGTCAATACTTTGGCCGTGGATTTAACCACTAGCACGTCAGAGGTATTAGCCATACGTGACGGGCTACCAAGTATTGACCAAAAGGGACGTAGATGAGCGAACTCATCCTGACACCCTACTGAGCCTGTCAGTGACAATATTTGTACAGTCCGGTCCGTTCGTCTATGAGCATCACATGGCGGGCCTAGGGGGTTGATAAAAGTCAGACCCCCAAAAGCGGTACAAGTCGTGTCGGAGTGTAGCCCATAACACCCTGAGATATTACTGGAACACCTACCAGTAAATCTCCTGCCTTGGCCAAGGACTTCGTGTAATGGCTCTCGTAGACACAGCGCGACCTCACCCCCAATACCGGGAGAGACGAACCCCTGCAGATCCGCTCACTGCCTCCATGTGGCTCGGGACTGTACCCAACTAAAACCTGTTTGCACAACTCCTTTGAGCGTGGTAGGGTAGTAATCTAAGTACAGTGGGAACTCATACGAGACAAATGATGATCTCAGGTCGATGAACTAACCTGTACACATGTCACCAGGGAACTACTATCTGACGTCAGGTATAAGACCAACTAGCATGTTCCCGGCGAGTCCTTTCCGGTGTACTCATAACCCAATGAGCACCTGTATACATCTTAGGTGAACCAACTGACACTAGTGGCTTTTGTGACCGGCCACCGCCCCTCATCCGGGTTTCAACTGTATACACTAGTCTACTCTGGAGTATCGATGCCCTGTCTCAAAACTCCCATGACTAGGGACCTTTTAAGGATGTGCTTATAGACCCCAGCTCCCACGTATATGATCGCCCTCATACTGCTGGCAGTCAAGCAAGAATCCTAGGGGCTTTATCAACGTGCAATAGTGACCTATAAGGTCACCTAAAGCAGTACATGATGATAAAGGTAAACCAGATAGCATACTATCATCTTGAGTAAGACTGTCCTACCGATATAGGTCTTCCCTCAATCATTGCAATCACGTGCCTGTGATCCAATAATTGACTCTGAGGGCACTATCTCCAACAGTTCCATCTATTCTTTGTTTTCAAATCTCGCTGATTATTTATGAATCTTGACAGCTTTGCCCGTTCTTATCCCGCTGGAATCTCGCATCATTATGCCACCCGGCCCTTATGCCTGGCGCCCATCTGAACAGATGGCAAAGCAAAGCCTTCACTCTATGTTGGCTCTTATTGATGATCTTCGTGCTGGTAGTTCGATCACAGCCGAAGAATTCGCTGCCGAAGCCAACATTTCTCTGCCCTTTCTCGCCACTTACCTTGATGAAACACTGGTGCATGTCTGGGTTGAGTTCTGTCGTCGAGTGGAGGCTTGCTTACATGGTCTTGAGTGCACGTGCCTTCCTTCAGAGGTCGTGGCCACAAAGACGAGCTTGCGGGGGCTGGTTGAACAATGCGCCGCAAATCTGCAGTCATGTGAGAAGTGGCTCAACCGAAAATTTTCGGAGAGGGGGCTAGCCTCGAATGCTTTGGGGGAGCTTCAAGATGAGCTCACTGCTAAGACCACCCGTGCATTTAAACTTTGGCGGGTGCTTCAAGAAGCTATCAGGGAGGTAGTGGTTGTTGATAAAACCGTCATCTTTACCCGAGAGATGGTTGAAGCTCACAAAGTTGCTGAAAAGGAGCTTAAAAGACGGCTCGCCTTATATCAGGCTCAACAGTCTCAGGCGGAGACCCGTCTCATAGTAATAACAAAACATGAAGCCGAAACCCAGCGGAAGAAAGATGAATTGACGAATTTATTAAATCGTCCGTCGGCTTAAATATATATGTTTCTTTTTATTCTCCTTTTGTGCTTACTCCTAAATGAGAGTATTTTTTTTATTCTTTTATAGATTGTACTTTGTATTCATTTTGATTCATGAATAAAAGACATATTTTGTTTCATGGTGTTGTGTCCCTTTTAGCAAATGCATTTTGTAGATAATCTATTTTGATCTCCTTGCAGGACAGCGATGACTTAGGGGTCAAGTTCAGATCTGCCACCTAAGGCTTTCCAACTTTATGAGCCGTGAGGGTCTCATAAAGATTTTTTTCCTTGCAAGTCGAGAGGATCTCGTAGGTGTATTTTCTCCTTAGGAATCATGAGGATTCCTAAGTGTGCTTTCTCTTGAGAGTCGTAAGGATTTCATAAGAGAATTTTCCCGCTTACAAGTCGAGATGACTCATAAGTGGTTATTTCCCTCCTTGTCAATGTTTGGCTTCGGAGAGTGTGGCCCGTGAATAGTATGCAAGCGCCCATCTTAGACTGACTTGCAGGGCCCCAATGCTTAGGAAATAGGTTTTTTAATCCCAACTGCCTAAGGCTTTTCCCTATGAGTCGAGACGAATCAAGAAGTTCTCGCAGGGATGTCTTAACGTCACAGTTAACCTCTGCTCTTTACGTTAGAGGTCCATTAGGGTTTGTGGTACTAGGTTTTTTTTACCCGTTGTACCGTCGCGTTGGCTGATGTATTCCTCGATATGCAGTCTTTCTGTTCGAGTAGCCTTGTGACTGTCATGTCTCTGATCTCTTTGGGGGATAGACAAGACGTCTTCAAGTAATCTTCTTAGGCAATTTGACCGTCGGAAGAGCAAGCGTTAGAAATTTTGCCATGCCACTTTTTTTACTTGAGGTTAGGCTCAGTTTGGGGAGCCCCGATGAGACATAACTGTAAGTCGATGTACAACACCTCACGACTTGCGGGGAGGCGGAAATATGAAAAACGATCTTGTTTTATGCTAAACATCGACTAACCGCATTAATCGAAGCTAAACGATAACTAACATCAAACATAGAGGTTAACAACTACTATGTAAAGGGATTATACCTAAAGAACCGTGTCCTTCGTCTTTACGAACTCCACCTCCTCCTCGGCCTTCTCCAAGTAGTAGACGATCCACCACGAGAGCTAAACTCCAAGCTTTGCCTCTAAACTTGAGGCAACTAGGTATCTTTAAGTGCTAATCAAAGTACCTAGATGAAATAGAGTATGGTTATGGATTAAGTAGTCTAACTAATTCTTGTACTCAACACATGAGAGGGGAGGATTAGGGTTTGAAGAGAGAGAGAGCTTGAGGAGAGAGAAGATGAACATAATAATGAAAAGAGAAAATGAGTTATCATAATATATATCAAGCATTTTATTTTATCAAGAAAAGAAAAGAAAATGATTTACAACCATGCTTGATAAATATCTTGTGGTGATTCATCTCCATGAGTCATTAAGCAATTATGAAGCATTAATGACATAGATGAATCATCCATATGACTCACTAATCTCATTCAATGTATATGCCACCTAAACCTCCTTAGTCACCATCTTCTAGAAGCTTCTCGAGCAATTACGAGAACGCCCCTCCTATCCGTGAAAACACGAAAAAACTGTAGACTGTATAAATCCAATAACCGGATACTAGTAACTGGCTTAAACCAAAGCCGACTAGTAAAAACTGTCCGAAAGTCGTACGTGCGAAAACACACGTATGCGTCCGAACCCTTGTCGTAAAACCATACGACCTCTATATCGTTTCGCCTGGAGTAGGGAAACTCTCTGCGTGGGACTCTAGAGACTCGACTACTACGCTGGTAGTGGGTTTAACCACAGACCGCAAGCGGCACTAGCTGTACATAACGGTCCCCAGGTAGATGTCGATAAGAAGGCCGATGAGGAAACCCATCCGAACTCCTACTGAGTCTGATGTGACAATCTCCGTACAGTCCGGTCCGTTCGTCTAAGACTATCGCATATCGGGCCTAAAGGGCGGCAAGCGTCAGTCCCCTAATAGCCGTATAAGTCGTGTCGGAGCGAAGCCTATTACACCCTGAGAAACTACTGGAACCTACCAGCAAATCTCGCTTGCCATGGCCAGGGACTTTGCGTAATGGCTCTCTGATACAGCGCGATACCAACCCCCAATACCGGGAGAGACGAATCCTGTCTAACCGCCACTGCCTCCAAGTGCTCGGGACTGCACCCAACTGCTACCTGTTTGCACGACTCCTTTGAGCCGTGGTAGGGTAGCAATCTAAGAACAGTGGGACACACTCGAGGTGAAGTAGCAGTGTCAAGTCTGCGGACTATGCTGTACTCATGTCACCTGGGAACTGTTCACTGACGACTGGTATAAAACCAACCAACAGTTCCCTGTGAGTCCTGTCCGGTGTACCCGTAACCTAACGAGCACCTGCATACTATCTCCAGTACGACGTACTGACGGCTGTGGGACAGACCATCTCCCCAACTGGGATGAGAAGCGTACACACTAGTCTACTCCGGAGTATCGATGCCCTGTCTCGATAATCCAACGACTAGGGACCTGAATAAGGATGTGCTTGTAGACTACCCAGAGTGTGACTGCCATCACAACGCTGGTAGTCAAGCAAGATCCTAAGAGCTCTATCAATACGTATACTCACATATTAAGATAGAAAAACCAAGTAGCATACTACCATGTTTAGCAAGACTGTTATATACATGTGAATATCCCAAGCTTCCATTAAGTAATATACAAACTAGTATGATACAATAATGGCCCCTAGGGCATATACACTGACAATCTCCCACTTGCACTAGGGCCATGTACTGGCATATCGAAGACCGATGATCTCGAGTAGCCTCTCGAACTGAATCTGAGGTAGGGCCTTTGTGAATGGATCAGCAATGTTCTCTTCAGAAGCAACTCTCCGAACCTCGATCTCCCGACGATCAATGATCTCCCTGATCAGGTGATACCGCCTTAAGATGTGTCTGGACTTCTGATAGGACCTTGGTTCCTTAGCTAAAGCTATAGCTCCGTTGTTGTCGCAATACAGAGGTATTGGATCAACTATGGTAGGAACCACCTGAAGTTCTGTTAGGAACTTCTTCATCCAGACTGCTTCTTTTGCGGCATCACAAGCAGCTATATACTCCGCTTCCATCGTCGAGTCAGCAACGGTGTCCTGCTTGGAGCTCTTCCAGCACACCGCCCCTCCATTGAGGGTAAAGACATAACCCGACATGGACTTGGAATCGTCCTTATCACTCTGGAAGCCGGAATCAGCAAAGGCCTCCAACCTGAGGTCTTTTCCGCCGTAAACCAAGAACATCTCCTTAGTCCTTCTCAGGTACTTGAGAATGTTCTTTACTGCTATCCAGTGCTTCTCCCCTGGGTCTGACTGATACCGGCTTACCATGCTTAGTGCGTAAGCTACATCTGGTCTGGTGCACAACATCGCATACATTATAGAGCCTACCGTAGAAGCGTAGGGTATAATAGACATGCGTTCCCTTTCCAAATCAGTCTTGGGAGACATCTCTTTGGAGAGGGTGATTCCGTGACAAGCCGGTAGATTACCGCGCTTAGAATCCTCCATACTGAATCTTTTCAGTACAGTGTCGATATACCTGGACTGCGAAAGTCCCAACATCCTCTTGGATCTATCACGATAGATCCGGATCCCCAGAATGTAAGAGGCATCACCCAGGTCTTTCACGGAGAACCTGTGTGACAAGAATCCTTTGACAGATTGTAGCATAGGAATGTCATTTTCTATCAATAGAATGTCATCTACATACAAGACGAGGAATACGACACTTCTGGCTACAACTTTACTATATATGCACGGTTCATCTGGATTTTTGATAAAGTCATATTCTTTGACTATCTCATCAAAACAGATGTTCCAACTCCGCGATGCCTGCTTTAGTCCATAAATGGATTTAAGCAGCTTGCATACTTTCCCGCTGCTCCCACTCTGATTGAAACCCTCTGGCTGATCCATATAAACGCACTCTTCTAAATTTCCATTCAGAAAAGCCGTCTTTACGTCCATCTGCCAGATTTCATAATCATGGAAGGCAGCAATAGCAAGAAGGACCCGAATGGATTTGAGCATAGCCACTGGAGAAAAAGTTTCGTCATAGTCCAAACCAGGTCTTCGACGAAAACCCTTTGCAACAAGTCTAGCCTTATAGGTTTCCACCTGTCCATCTACACCAATCTTTTTCTTGAAGATCCATTTGCATCCTATGGGTTTTACCCCATCTGGAGCAAAGTCCAAAGTCCATACTTTGTTGGTGTACATGGACTCCATTTCGGTTCGCATTGCATCTAGCCATCGTACTGAGTCGCCGCTCTGGATGGCCTGCTGGAAGTCAGTAGGTTCATCATCATTTATGATGCAATCCTCTCTATCCCCATCTATGAGAAAACCGTAGTATCTCTCAGGCGGATGAGACGGCCAACTACTCCTACGGAGGGGTGCGGGAATGTCCTGTTCTTTTTGAACTTCTGGTTCTACCAAACTTTCAGTAGCAGTTTGTGGTTCTGGAATTTCTACCAGTTCTATTTCGCTCCCACTTATTTCCTTTTCTAAAAACTGATGTTCCAGAAAATGGGCATTACAAGAAACAATAACCTTTTGTTCCTCTGCGTAATAGAAATAACATCCCTTGGAGTTCTTTGGATATCCCACAAACTTACATTTTACTGATCGTGCCTCGAGCTTGTCCACATGCTGCTTTTTAACAAAAGCTGGACATCCCCAAATTTTCATATGCTGAAGATGGGGTTTCTTCCCAGTCCACATCTGATATGGAGTGGTAGGCACAGTCTTGGTAGGAGCCCTGTTCAGAAGATATGCTGCTGATTCTAGCGCATAACCCCAAAAAGATCGTGGTAACTCAGCATTGCTTCTCATGGATCGTACCATATCCAATAGGGTTTCCGTCTCTCTGATACACCGTTATGCTGTGGAGTGTATGGAGGAGTAAGCTGAGAGAGAATTCCTTTCTCTTTTAGGTAACCTAGGAACTCGGCACTCAAGTATTCATCACCTCGATCAGATCTAAGTGTCTTGATACTTTTTCCGGCTTGGTTTTCTACTTCATTCTTATACTCTTGGAATTTCTCAAAAGCCTCGGATTTATGTTTCATCAGATAAATGAATCCGTATCTTGAGTAATCATCCGTGAAAGTAATGAAATAGGAAAAACCACCTCTTGCATGCGTAGACATTGGACCACATACATCGCTGTATATGAGTCCTAAGAGCTCGCTCGCTCTTACTCCATGTCCAGTAAATGGAGTCTTTGTCATCTTTCCTTTGAGACAAGATTGACAAGTGTCATAAGTTTGATATTCGAATGAGTCCAAATATCCTTCCCTATGCAACTTAGTCAACCTTCTCTCATTGATGTGACCCAGTCTACAATGCCATAAGAAAGCTTTATTTAAATCTGGAGACTTTCTTTTTAGTGTGTTCTGGACATTGAAAATTTGGAGTAGGTTTAAAACATATATACCGTTATTTAGTGTACCGGACCCAATCAAACCATGATTAAGGTGGATATTAACAACATCTCTTACAAACGTGAAATCATAACCTTTATTTGATAACAAGGAAACTGATATGATATTACGCGTTAAGCTTGGTACAAAAAAACAGTTTTGTAAAACCAAAATGTGTCCACTCGTCAATCCTAGGTGATAATCCCCGACGGACGCAGCTCCCACGCTAGGTCCGTTAGCAACCTTTAGGGTCATATCACCTTCCTTCAGCACTCTACGGTTTCTCAGTGCGTGCAATGAATTGAAAATATGAGATCCTGATCCGGTATCCAATACCCAGGAAGTAGAGTTAATTGACAGACAATTCTCAATTAAAAACACACCTGAAGTCGAAGCCACAGCTTGCTTCGGTTCCTGGTTCTTGGCGTTCCACGCCTTGCAATCTTTCTTCCAGTGCCCTTTCCTGTGACAATAGAAGCACTCATCCTGGCCCACTACTGGTACCGCAAACTTTTTCTTTCCCTTCCCTCCCACCTTACTAACACCTCCTCTAGGTTTGGTGGCGGCCTTCTTCATCCTTCCTTTGGCCCTAGCCTTGGACCCGGAAGAAGATGCACCGCCAACAAACATAGCGGGTGTTTCCCTTGTCTTCTGCAAGGTGCCCTCTGCACTCCTTAACATGTTCAGGAGTTCCGGAAGTTCAACTTCTTTTCTTTGAATGTTGAAGTTCAGGATAAACTGGGCGTAGGTGTGAAGAAGGGACTGGAGAATAAGGTCTGTATAGAGCTCATTATCCAAAGTCGTCCCAAGGTCTGCGAGCTCTTCTATATAGCCGATCATCTTTAGGACATGTTCTCCTACCGATGACCCGACAGCCAACCTCGCTCGAAACAAGTTCTTAGAGGTCTCGTATCTTGCTATACGAGATTGCTCTCCATAAAGTTCCTTTGTATGGAGAAATATGCCATCTAGTTCCATATCCTCGTGCCTCCTCTGATGTTCATTGTTCATCAAGGCAAGCACGATGCACTTGGCTTTCGCGCAATCGAAATCCCAGGTTTTGCAGATTTCCTTATCCGCATTACTAGATTTGGGACCAGGGACAGCAGGTGCCGTAGCGGTGAGGACGTACCCCAATTTGTCATAGGTCAAAGCCATTTTGACATTCCGCAGCCAATCTTTATAGTTTGGCCCTGTCAGTATATTTTTCTCTAAAAGTAACTTAAGTCCAGTCATTTTCAGGGTCGCTGCAATTAGGAGAGAGAGAAGAAAACACTTTAGCATGATGCACTTGCAAGTTTAAAGTGGTTTTTAGTTTATCTAAACTGGATGGCTCCCATTGTTTCTCGAATCCTTTCTCAAACCATAAAAGAAGAATTAGCCAGGACTATTCTCACCGTACAATACTTGCTTAACCGTTCAGCCAGGCTAGTGTCGATACTTCGAGGGAGGTTTTCCAACGCTTTCGCGAAGTTCCTTAATTAAATAACCTCTTTTCTCTGGGGGCGTAACCCCGCTGACACCTTTCTTGACACCTACTTGGTTTATAGCATTGATCGTTAAGTGACGAATATCCTGATAAGTAGCATATACTCACAGTAGGATCGGGATCCAAATATCATTGTATGATAATGTTGAAGGAATCCTACCAACATTCATCAAACTCCAAATGGTATGCAACTCTTTGCAAATTTCAGTTTCTTTAGAAATTCCCGATATATATTTTTGCCCCATGCTCTTATGACCTTGGCTTTGGTCAAAATGTCATAAGTCACATGTCAAGTTCTACCCGTCATTATCTTGTCAATTTGAACCCATCCGTATATACCCTTGACTTTGGTCAAATGATAATACGACTGTCCCAAACCAACTCATCTATCTTATGCAACAAATGAAAACCCAGCAGCTACCAAACACTATGCCTTGACTTTGGCCAAAATGCATAGCTTGAATACTACTGAATACCCAAATGAAATGACGGAGGGCTACGAATGGTTTTGGCGAAACCGTGAACGTAGTGAACTTGATATAACCGAAGGAACCTGATAGCTTTTAAAAGGAGTGGTTAAAGCTCCGCATTTAAAAAAATCTGTTTTTAAAATTAACCGAGAGGTTTCTTTTAAATTGTTCCAACGATTAAACTTTTGGTTTATTTTCTTTGCATTATAAATAATGCGTCCCATCATTAACCTATCATTGCAGAAAACAACGAAAATACAACGTCCTCTTATGCCATCCGCATTCGCCACGGGGTCCCGTCATCACTCGTTAGGTTACTTAACTAACGACAGAGTGGGGGCTGGGCTAGCGCGGGTGTAAAACATAAGTGACGTCTAAATAGGTATCATATATAGATATTGTACATTCGTCAGATGCAATAATAGGCATTCCAGATCACAGATGAACTTTATTGGATTTGCAAGCAATCCGTGTTTGTTTTGAGCCTGCAACAAAAGACGGATTACACAGTTGTGATGAATAGCCATTACCCCACCCAAGACCCCAACGGGTACGGCAAACTACCCGCCCGGCAGTTTGTGTACCCCACCTTGGGTCTGTCCTAGGAGCAAAAACAGTAAAATGAAATAATACAACGGTGGCTACAACCGCAACCTGGATGTGCCCAGCAAAATAATATTACAACAAATTACATTTACATCAAATGAATTAAATAATAACCCATCACATAACCCCGGCTATACATCACAACAGTCCAACACAGTTCATATCCACAAACAGTAAAAACCATTACAGAAATGTGCAACCCCCAGCCAACCGACATACTAGCAGTTAGGGGAGGTTTACGAACACATTATACAAACACAGATATAATCCAACAAGCAAATACCGTATAATTTCGATCGATTAAACACATTTAATTTTGCTCCAATACTTCTCTGTAAATCTGAAACCTGAGCAAAAATTAAAAATTCCAGAAAATACCAAATATCACAGAGAACCAGCACAGGAAAATTGGGCTTGTGAATCGGCAACTCGGCGGCGGAATCGCGGCGGATCGGGGGGATTCGCCGCGGTTCCGCGGTGGTTTAGTCGATTCGTGAGCCCAGTTTTCTTGGGTGTTCTAATACTATCATTTTGGGCTTTCTGAACCTGCCCGAAAAAATTTTGGACTTCATTTAAAAATCGACAGAAACCATGATATCGGGGTTTTCCGGTTTTGGTTTTTTCCGTTCGAAATTCATACAATTTTGCAAGTGAGTTATTTATTGTTTAGTGAGGCTCTGATACACTGTAATTCGATGTACAACACCCCACGACTTGCGGGGAGGCGGAAATATGAAAAACGATCTTGTTTTATGCTAAACATCGACTAACCGCATGAATCGAAGCTAAACGATAACTAACATGAAACATAGAGGTTAACACCTACTATGTAAAGGGATAATACCTAAAGAACCGTATCCTTCATCTTTACGAACTCCACCTCCTCCTCGGCCTTCTCCAAGTAGTAGACGATCCACCACGAGAGCTAAACTCCAAGCTTTGCCTCTAAACTTGAGGCAACTAGGTATCTTTAAGTGCTAATCAAAGTACCTAGATGAAATAGAGTATGGTTATGGATTAAGTAGTCTAACTAATCCTTGTACTCAACACATGAGAGGGGAGGATTAGGGTTTGAAGAGAGAGAGCTTGAGGAGAGAGAAGATGAACATAATAATGAGAAGAGAAAATGAGTTATCATAATATATATCAAGCATTTTATTTTATCAAGAAAAGAAAAGAAAATGATTTACAACCATGCTTGATAAATATCTTGTGGTGAATCATCTCCATGAGTCATTAAGAAATTATGAAGCATTAATGACATGGATGAATCATCCATATGACTCACTAATCTCATTCAATGTATATGCCACCTAGACCTCCTTAGTCACCATCTTCTAGAAGCTTCTCGCGCAATTACGAGAACGCCCCTCCTATCCGTGAAAACACGGAAAAACTTTAGACTGTATAAATCCAATAACCGGATACTAGTAACTGGCTTAAACCAAAGACGACTAGTAAAAACTGTCCGAATGTCATACGTGCGAAAACACACGTATGCGTCCGAACCCATGTCGTAAAACCATACGACCTCTATATCGTTTTGCCTGGAGTAGGGAAACTCTCTGCGTGGCACTCTAGAGACTCGACTACTACGCTGGTAGTGGGTTTAACCACAGACCGCAAGCGGCACTAGCTGTACGTAACGGTCCCCAGGTAGATGTCGATAAGAAGGCCGATGAGGAAACCCATCCGAACTCCTACTGAGTCTGATATGACAATCTCCGTACAGTCCGGTCCGTTCGTCTAAGACTATCGCATATCGGGCCTAAGGGGTGGCAAGCGTCAGTCCCCTAATAGCTGTATAAGTCGTGTCGGAGCGAAGCCTATTACACCCTGAGAAACTACTGGAACCTACCAGCAAATCTCGCTTGCCATGGCCAGGGACTTTGCGTAATGGCTCTCTGACACAGCGCGATATCAACCCCCAATACCGGGAGAGACGAATCCTGTCTAACCGCCACTGCCTCAAAGTGCTCGGGACTGCACCCAACTGCTACCTGTTTGCACGACTCCTTTGAGCCGTGGTAGGGTAGCAATCTAAGAACAGTGGGACACACTCGAGGCGAAGTAGCAGTGTCAAGTCTGCGGACTATGCTGTACTCATGTCACCTGGGAACTGTTCACTGACGACTGGTATAAAACCAACCAACAGTTCCCTGTGAGTCCTGTCCGGTGTACCCGTAACCTAACGAGCACCTGCATACTATCTCCAGTACGACGTACTGACGGCTGTGGGACAGACCATCTCCCCAACTGGGATGAGAAGCGTACACACTAGTCTACTCCGGAGTATCGATGCCCTGTCTCGATAATCCAACGACTAGGGACCTGAATAAGGATGTGCTTGTAGACTACCCAGAGTGTGACTGCCATCACAACGCTGGTAGTCAAGCAAGATCCTAAGAGCTCTATCAATACGTATACTCACATATTAAGATAGAAAAACCAAGTAGCATACTACCATGTTTAGCAAGACTGTTATATACATGTGAATATCCCAAGCTTCCATTAAGTAATATACAAACTAGTATGATACAATAATGGCCCTTAGGGCATATACACTAACAATAACCACTCTGCACTGGTGTGGGATGATCTCCGATAGTCTTCCGGGTTTTATTTGAGTTGCCGTCAAGACCCTGAAGCTAGGAATTTGGCCTTCGCTTCCTTAGTCGACATTGCGTCTGCATCCTGCTGGAGTGAGAAGAAATGCCGTTGTTGACATTGCGTCTGCTGTAATGCGACGAGTGTCGAGGTGGTCTCTAGGTTTTTTTGTGAACCGTCGAGACTTTGAACTAGGGAAATTGCCATGGCTCCGCTTTGTTTTGACCTTGGGGTCATTTGTTGACGTCGTGTCTGCATCCTGCTGGAGTGAGAAGAAACGCCGTTGTTGACATTGCGTCTGCTGTAACGAGACGAATGTCGAGGTGGTCCCTAGGTTGTTTTGTGAACCGTCGAGACTTGGAACTAGGGAATTTGCCATGGCTCCGCTTTGTTTTGACCTTGGGGTCGTTTGTTGACGTCGCGTCTGCATCCTGCTGGAGTGAGAAGAAACGTCGTTGTTGACATTGCGTCTGCTGAAACGAGACGAGTGTCGAGGTGGTCCCTAGGTTATTTTGTAAACCGTCGAGACTTGGAACTAGGGAATTTTCCATGGCTCCGCTTTGTTTTGACCTTGGGGTTGTTTGTTGACGTCGCGTCTGCATCCTGCTGGAGTGAAAAGAAACGCCGTTGTTGACATTGCGTCTGCTGTAACGAGACGAGTGTCAAGGTGGTCTCTAGGTTGTATTGTGAACTGTCGAGACTTGGAACTAGGGACTTTGCCATGGCTCTGCTTTGTTTTGACCTTGGGGTCATTTGTTGACGTCGCGTCTGCATCTTGCTGGAGTGATAAGAAATGTCGTTGTTGACATTGCGTCTGCTATAACGAGATGAGCGTCGAGGTGGTCTCAAGGTTGTTTTGTGAACCGTCGAGACTTGGAACCAGGGACTTTGCCATGGCTCTGCTTTGTTTTGACCTTGGGGTCCTTTGTTGACGTCGTGTCTATATCCTGCTGGAGTGAGAAGAAACTCCATTGTTGATCTCTAGGCTGTAGATGTTGCCGTCGAGATCTGACTTTCCCTTTGACAGAGTTCGTTTGGGACAGATGATTCCCTTTTCGTTTATGCTCATGGATTATATACAGGGGTCGGTATGGACTTACCTGCAGGGCAAAAGTTTCATCATTTTTTTATATATGTTTTTTTTATTTCTTTCTGCGATGCTCTGTCATTTCAGCTTTTTATATCGTGAAAGTCGAGATTGCCTAATCCTTTCGGCTA
Organism: Agapanthus africanus; assembly: GCA_030015575.1. NCBI lineage: Eukaryota > Viridiplantae > Streptophyta > Magnoliopsida > Asparagales > Amaryllidaceae > Agapanthus > Agapanthus africanus. Next base: position 610,742,949 of record JASDDO010000019.1, read on the forward strand.
TTTTTCGCGGTGCCCAATCGTTTCGACTATTTTTTTCTTTTTACTCGTTGCTTTTTATTGCGAGTTACCCAATTATTTCGGCTATTTTTCGCGGTGCCCAATCGTTTCGGCTATTTTTTCTTTTTACTCGCTGCTTTTTATTGCGAGTTGTCCAATCATTTCGGCTATTTTTGTATGCATATATTTTACTTGCTGATTTTGTTGCAAATTGCCCTATCATTTCGGCTATTTCATATGCATTTACGGCTTGCTGATTTTTTGCCGCGGGTTTAAACATGGAATTTGATACCGATTTAGGCATCAGCATCGCTACAACTGGGATATGGCCAGGAGCGAATCATCATTTGCCTTTGTCGGTTTGAACAAAGGTGGCTTAGCAATTAGGTTTAAGGTCCTGTCGACTAAGGCTTTTGTTTTTATGAGCCGTAAGGGTCTCATAAAGATGTTTCTCCTTACGAGTCGTGAGGATCTCGTAAGTGCATTTTCTTCTTAAGAATCGTGAGGGTTCTTAAGTGTATGTTCTCTTATAAGTCGTAGGGATCTTACAAGAGTATTTTCTCCTTATAAGTCGAGAGGACTTACAAGTGTCGTTCACCACATGGGGATATCCCTCATCGCTTGTGGGACTCTGTTAGGGAAATGTTTATTCGTGCCCATGGATTGTATACAAGGGTCAATATTGAAACGCTTTTAGGGCAATATTGGCGTGTATGACGGCTTAAGAACAGGTTCAGATCCCTTTAGCTTAAGGCTTTTGAATCCCATGAGCCGTGAGGGTCTCATAGGGGAATTCTCCTTACGAGTCGTGAGGATCTCGTAAGTTTATGTTCTCCTTAGGAATCATGAGGATCCCTAAGTGTGCTGCTCCCTTGTGAGTCATAAGGATCTCACGCAGGTATTTTCTCCTTACAAGGTCGAGAGGACCTTGCAAGTGTCTTTTAACGAGATTGAGCCCATTCGGGTTTTCACAAACTCGTCGGTAGCCCTACTGTTTTTACTCAAGGAGCCCTTTCGGGTTTTCATCCGTGCCCATTTTGCTTATGGACGTACCTTTTTTTTTTTTGCGCGCCAGCCTTAGGATGCTGCGGTCCATAGTAGTTTAGAGACGTTTCGGTCAGTCATTAGTTTTAGGACATTGCGGTCCGTAGTAGTTTTGAGACATTTCGTTCAGTTGTTAGTTTTAGGACATTGCGGTCCATTGTTGCAACGGTTTCGTTTGCTACTACTTATAGAGTTTGGGCTTGGAAAGATAGCGAGCGGACATAGGCGTTGTCATCTATCATTAAACTGGGCCGTAACTCGTCAGGCGTAATATTTCTTTAGGAACCGACCGTTTATTGGCCTGAAGGGTCTTTCTCCATGCATATTCATGAGCAAGTAAGCCCCACCTTGGTAGACTTTGTCTATGATGTACGGGCCTTCGCAGTTTGGCTCGAACTTGCCTCGTTTGGCACAATTGGGGATCATAGGTCTCTTGACCACTAGCATAAGCTCGCCTTAGCGGAATGTTCTCGGTCTAGTCAATCTTTCGTACGAGCGCATCATCCTTGCTTTGTAAGCCTCCAGGTTTTGCTGTGCCATGAGCCGGGTTTCATCAAAGGCGTCGAGTTCCTCCAGCCGAAGATGAGAATTTTCTTCCCCTGTTAGCTCGTAATGAACCGCCAATCGCAGAGAGGGTAACTCTATCTCTAAGGGAAGTACTGCTTCAGCGCCGAATACCAATGCATACGGCATTGTGTTTGTGGCCGTTTTAAATATGGTCTGATACGCCCAGAAAGCTTCATGCAGTCTCCCGTGCCAGTCTTTCTCATTTTTGGACACCGTCTTTTTCACGATCTTCGTCAAGGTCTTGTTGAAAGCCTCAGCCAGACCGTTAGCTCGGGGATTGTAGTCCGACGAGTATCTCCAGTCTATATTATGCTGTTGTGCGAAGTGGCTGATTTTATGACTTATGTAGACCGGCCCATTATCGGAGATAATCCGTCGCGGAGTGCCGAACTGATAGATGACGTGTGTCTTGAAGAAATGGAGAATATTCTCCGTCTTCACTTCCCTTAACGGCACTACTTCTGCCCATTTGGAGAAGTAGTCAGTTGTCGCCAATATGAACTGATGTCCTCTGGACGATGTTGGTTCAATGAGCCCGATTATGTCAATTCCCCACATTTCGAACGGCCAACTATCCACCGTTGGGTGTAGCGGATTTGGATGCTGGTGGATGAAGTCTCCGTGAATCTGGCACAAGTGGCACTGCTTCGCATATTCGAGACAGTCTTGGACCATTGTGGGCCAATAGTAGCACATCCTTTTGATCTCCATCTTCATCTTTGGCCCGGCTTGATGAGAACCGCAGAGTCTGTCTTGAGTTTCCTGGACGACTTTCTTTGCTTCTTCCAGTCATGGGCATCTTAGCCATAAAGAGTCGAATGATCTCTTATATAGAGTATCATTGACGAAGGTAAAGGACAGAGCTCGTTTCATGAGCTGATGTTTTGAGGATGCATCTTCAGGCGTTCGACAGGATTTGAAGTAGTCTATAAAGACTTCTCTCCAATCCTTAGCCTTCTCCTGGTCTTTTATTTGTAAAGCCATTTGGTTAGTCGCTTCCTTTTCTTCAAACGCCTCCGGAGATATTTCTGCCGATGCAAGAACCTGACAGCTTTGCACAACGATCCTCACGTCATCGAGGTTTTCGTCAGCCAGTTCTTTAGCGAGTTTAGCTAACGCATCCGCTTTGCTATTTTCCGCACATGGTATGCTTTCCAGGGCGTAGGAGGAAATTTGAGTCAGCAATTGTTACACTCTCTCGCCATACCTTACCAACTCTGGTTTGCATGTTTGATAGTTGCCATTTACTTGACTAACGACTAGCTGGGAGCCTCCGTATATGAGGAGGTTTTCGATCCCTATGTTGACAGCGATCTCAAGACCTGCTATCAGAGCTTCATATTCGGATTCATTGTTCGTCCTCGGCTCTGTTAAGGAAAAGGCGAAGCACATTATTCCTCTTTGTGGAGTCACGAAGATGAGGCCTACCCCAGATTTGATTATAGGGGTGCTGTGCTTTCGCTTCTTCATGGAAGATGCTCCATCGAAGTAGAGTTCCCATCGGGTATCACTCCCTTCCTTTTCCTTGTCGATCGTTTCAAACGTGTGCTCGTCCGGCAATTTGCAATTTAGAGGTGAATCGGCAGGTATCAGATGCTCAGCGAGGAAGTCAGCGATGGCATGTCCTTTCACTGCCTTGAGAAGACGATATGTTATCGAGAACTCCATTAAGAGGAGAGCTCATTTAGCGAGTCGTCCCGTTAGTATGGCTCTCGACATCAAATATTTGAGAGGATCCACTTTTGATATGAGGTGGACCTCATGCGCCAAAGCATAGTGTCTGAGCTTCATTATCGCAAAGATTAATGCCAGACAGTGTTTTTCGATGGGGGAGTAGTTATTTTCTACCCCAAGGAGAACTCGACTCAAATAGTAGAGGGCTCTCTCCTTCCCTTGGTCGTTTTCCTGTGCCCATAATACACCTAAGGAACCTTCAAAGGTTGTTGTGCACAAGATGAGAGGTTTTCCCTTGACTGGACGCGGTCAGTACCGGCGGATTCTGTAGGTATTGCTTGATTTCATCTAGTGCGCATTGGCATTTGTGATCCCAAACGAACGGGGTTCCCTTCTTCATTAGATGACTGTAGAGGCGGCACTTGCCGGAGAGATTGGCTATGAACCGCCGGATATATGCGAGCTTTCCTTGGAGAGACTGCAATTGTTTCAGAGTCCTTGTCGGAGGCATTTCCATAATCGCATTGATCTTTGACGGGTCTATTTCGATACCCCAGTGTCGTACGATGAATCCTAGGAATTTACCTGAGGAGGCTCCGAACGCGCATTTGAGAGGGTTCATCTTCAAGTTGTATTTCCAAAGGCGCTGAAACACTATCTTTAGATGCTCCCAATGTTCCTCGTACGATTTTCTTTTAACCACGAGGTCTTCGATATAGCATTCGACGATTTCATGTATCAGGTCATCGAAAATCTTCGTCATAGCCCTCTGATAGGTGGCGCCGGCGTTCTTCAGACCGAAAGTCATCACTTTGTAGCAGAATATACCCAGCGGGGTTCGGAAAGCGGTATGCTTCCGGTCTTCGGGATGCATCTTTATTTGATTGTACCCTGATGATTCGTCCATGAAGGAGAAGACTTCGTGAGTAGACATGTTTTCTATCATCAGCTCAGTAACCAGCACGGGGAAATCGTCCTTCGGACAGGTTTTGTTAAGGTCTCGAAAGTCCACGTAAATGCGCACCGTCCCATTTTTCTTCATTACTGGGACAATATTGGCAATCCAGTCAGGGTATTGGACTTCTTGGATGAAGCCGGAGTCGATTAGTTTCTTAACTTCGGCGTTGATGCTCATTTCAAGTTCAAGACGAATTCTTCTTGGTGCTTGTTTGATTGGCTTGACGTCCGGAGATATCGCCAATTTGTGCTAAGCTACTTCTGGATCTAGTCCCGGCATTTCGGAGTAGTTCCATGTGAAACAGTCTTTATACTGCATGTACGTCCTTAAGCGTAGCCACCTTCTCTTCAGACAACAGCTCACTGACGAACGTCGGCTGTGGGTCGTTTGCCATCCCCAACTCGATTTTTCTCAGGTTATCTGCAGTAGTATGTATTCCATCTTCCAGCTCTTTTGGCGCTGGTGGAAATTCTGAGATCAACTCATCTTCTTCCTCATTTTCGAAGCACCGGGAGAGGTCATCCACATTGTCACGCTCTCCTTCTTCTGACAGCGTTATCACGTGGCAGGTACGAGACCGTTTCCAAGACCGATGTTGATCTGGTTCTACTCTTGCTATATTCGTTACTTTTGGCACGTGCTTTTGCGGTGGGGTTACCCTCCAACTGTTGGATAGAGCAAACCCGTAGAGTTGATACTGGTCTTCGACCCAGTTTTTGAAGGTGAAGCGGTCTTCAAGAGGATGTCATATCGCTCGGTAATAATAGCAATAGTCTGGGTGATGAACCCCACTTGCTTGTTCGGGGTGCCGAGACTCCGGGAGTGTCATCATTTGATGTTTCATGACAAGATCGAATATCTTCCTTGTTTTGTCTTGGGGAAAAGAATATGCTCGACCCATCTTCTTTATAAGAGACGGATCCCGGCTGCCCAATTCTTGATCGCATGGCTTCTTGGACCCGCTTTGCCACTGTCGAACATTTTTTCTGATCTTTAGTTTGTTTTTGCCTCTGCGTCAGTTCTTCTGTATGACGGGCAGGCGACGAAGGGCATCATCATTCTCTATGGCCTGCTGAAGGAGGCGCTGCGTCCTAGCTTTCTCGTAGATGGGCATTTCGCGTCTATGGTCATCCCGGACCTTTTGACCCGCTTCCCTTATTAGCTTGTCCATCTGTTCTTCGAACGACGGACTTGGCACTTTCATGGCGGGACCTCGTTTTGGTTCAAGATTAGCGTTTTCTAACAGAGCATCTCATTCTTCATCGAAGTCATGTATAACACAGCAGCCATAGAATCGCTCCCGTTTCTTGGATCGGATATATCCAAGCCCGATCGCTTCCATTTTTCCGTTGGGCAATTTTCGCTGAGTACCGGGAACGTTCCAGATCTTTTTGTAGAACTGAGCTTGTCGCGCGGTCTTCTTAAAGGGTACTCCTTGGCGCCTTAACAGCCTTTTTAATCCTTCTGTATAGTATCTGGGCAGACGGATGGGCTGAAGCCTGTCAAGTGCAGAATCGGCACCATGCCAGATTTCTTTCTCCACTTTGGTTTTTGCGGATCGATAAAAGAGGATCGCATTTTCATCTTTTCTCCTGGGAGGAATGTAGAACGTCTGCAGTTCTTGTACATTATAAGTATCAAGTGCGTCGAGCTCTTTGTAATGCTCTTGCGGAACCATAGCAATTTGCAAACTCTGTTCATCGCCAGTGAAGGCCTGTATTGATGGCCGAACAGAGAATACTGCGTTGACTTCATTTTCAGAGTCGCTGCGAAGACCAACATAGCGGTAGATAGTCCCGGCTTGTTGCATTGGGGCGATCCGAATAGACTATCTTTTCTTCCTCCTCGGTATCACTCCCGAAGATTGGAATAGTGGTGATAGATTTTTGTTTGTTCTCCAGCTTATGACATCTTTCCGTGTCTTCAAAGTCTGGTAAGAAGTACTTGGCGTCTTCATATTGCGGACTTCGTTTACCGGAGAATAGGTCCAGCTCCCCTGTCACGGTATACTCAAGACCATCTTTGAAATACTTCATACACTGATGTTGTGTAGAAGGGATGATGTTGTACTCGTGTAACCAAGTCCTGCCGAGTAAAGCGTTGTAGAAAGTCTTGGCGTCAATGACGTGAAACTTGATGTCAGTGACGAGCAGTCTAAAGCGTGACGTCAATATCACAGACTCAAACGTCCGTGATGACTAGGAGTCGAAACCGGAGATGGTGATTTTATCCTGAGCGAGATGCTGCACGCTCATGCAAATTTCCTTTAGTACTCTCACATTGAGAAGGTTGACGGAGGACCCATTGTCGACCAGGATCTTGCCTATCTTGATGTCAATTGACAGTATCCGATGACATATAGGGGATGGTTGTGCTCGCACGTCCTGAGGAGGAGGTCTTCATCGCCGATAGTGACATCAATAGTGTGTACCTCTTCATGCTCGTCCTTCATCTTTTCTTCTGCCGGGAAGGTTTGAAACTGGTCGGGCTCTTTTAACGCCTTGATCAAAGAATCTCTCGCCTCTTTAGATAGCAGAAGGGCATCGAGAATGCTTAGCTACGAGGGTATCTTCCTCAGGTGTGCCAGAACATTGTAATCCACCTTGTTTTTCTTTGGCGGGTCCTTGGCTGTCAGCTTTTTGATGACTTGATCATCGAGAGCGATATCTTCGGGGAATTTATCCTTCCCCTTATCTTTTCTACTCGACTCTTTGTATGTAAGTCCGAGATTCTTCTCGGTAACGTGCGATTACGTCGCTGAATGTTCTTGCAGGTCTTTATCTCTTCTGTTTCAAAGATGGATTCCTTGAAGAGAGGGCCAAGGGCTATTTCTTCATCCGAATCGCTCCCGAAGGTGAGAACTTGCGATCCCTTTGTAGGGTGTTTTTCGTCACCCCATTGAGATGGGAATACGCGCGCGCTTGTCAGGCGTACTACAGATTCCCCCGGCCTAGGGTAGGCCGGGGTTTAATGATTGTGGGGATCCGAATCTCCGGCAGCCGCGGACTAAGCTGCCGTTAATTACCCATCGCCTTTGGGGCGAGGGAACCTCCGATTAACGGGTTAAACTGGTCATGCGAACTCAATATGCAGTATACGTGTGTTCAGTTCTGAAAGGGGGGTTTGGATATATCGGGAGCCACGCAGAGTTTTTACGGGGGTCCCGCTACCCGGATAGCGGGCTGGGGGTCAAGGGGGCTAGCAGCCCCCTTGCGGGGTGCGGGGCAGCGCCCCGTTAGAAATTTTTTTCTAACAGGGACAGTGTCGTGGAGTACGTGTATGTATAAATTTGTATACATATGTATATGTGTATATATGTACACAAAAGAGGGGGAAAAGACATCCAAGGGATGCACAGGTGCGCAAGCGCGCGCGCCACGTGTCGGCACGCGGGCGACTTGCGCAGTTGCGCAAGCGCGCGCGCCACGTGTCGGCACGCGGGCGACTTGCGCACTTGCGCAGTTGCGCAAGCGCGCGCAGCCACGTGTCGGCACGCGGGCGCCTTGCGCACAAGCGCAGTTGCGCAAGCGCGCGCAGCCACGTGTCGGCACGCGGGCGACTTGCGCACTTGCGCAGTTGCGCAAGCGCGCGCGCCACGTGTCGGCACGCGGGCGACTTGCGCACAAGCGCAGTTGCGCAAGCGCGCGCGCCACGTGTCGGCACGCGGGCGACTTGCGCACTTGCGCAGTTGCGCAAGCGCGCGCGCCACGTGTCGGCACGCGGGCGACTTGCGCACACAACAGGCTTTTAGCCTAAAAAGATTTCTCTGAAGAGAAATCAAAGAGGAGTTAGACTCCTGAGTGTTTTTTTTTTTTTGGGTTAATGGAAGGGTTCTTCTTCTTCCTCCTGTTGCTTGCTGGATCTTGAAGATCAAGAGATGTAAAATCTCAAAATCTCTTCCTGATGGCAGATCCAAGTTCCCCTTTGTGGGTTTTGTGGTGGAAAACTATTTAGTTTTGAAAAAGGAAGAGTAAAACTCTTGATTTAATTCAAGAGAAAGAAGAAGGTTTTGGAACCTTGAAGAAGGAAGAAAGAGCTCAGCTCTAATTTTTGTGGAGAGAATAAAAGGTATTATTTTATTCATCATCATTTTGCCTTATATAGGCTTACATATTTACATATAGCCCCTTGGGCTTTTCAAAATGGCTTTTTGCCATCCCATGGCTCATGTGCCATTTCATTTTTGCACATAAACCATGGGCTTACAAAATATTGGCTTTGTGCCCATTTTGTTTACATTCATGCACAAAAATTACATAAAAATTATTTGTTACATGATTTTTGTTGTTGGCATGGAGGAGGCTGGCCGCGGGCTCGACTTGGGCATGGGCCCGCTTGACCTGGGCTTGGGCCCACCTGGCTTGGGGTTGACCTTGACTTTGACTCGGTCAACGGGGGTGTAAATTTTTACCCCAACAAATTGCCCCCCATCAATAAATGCACACCGCCCATTTGAGTTGTGTGCATGAAATTGATGGATCTTGAAGTTGGACTTCGAGTTAGAACATCATTCCAGGGGCGGAACATCATCCCAGGGAGCATGATTCCCGGGGATCGGAGCATTATTCTGATTCGCGGAGCATAATTCCAGAGATCAGAGCATCGTTCCGAAGAGCGGAGCATAATTTCAGGGGATCGGAGCATCATTCCGATGGGTGGAGCATGATTCCAGAGTTCGGAGCATCTTTCCGAAGAGCGGAGCATAATTCCAGGGGATCGGAGCATCATTCCGATTTGTGGAGCATAATTCCACGGATCAGAGCATCATTCTGATTTGCGGAGCATAATTCCAGGGATCGGAGCATCATTCCGATGATCGGAGCATGATTCCAAGGGATCGGAGCATCATTCCGATGAGCGGAGCATGATTCCAGGGTTCGGAGCATCATTCCGAAGAGCGGAGCATAATTCCAGGATTCAGAGCATCGTTCCGAAGGGCGGAGCATGATTCCAGAGTTCGGAGCATCTTTCCGAAGAGCGGAGCATAATTCCAAAATTCGGAGCATCGTTCGAAGGGCGGAGCATGATTCCAGAGTTCGGAGCATCTTTCCGAAGAGCGGAGCATAATTCCAAAATTCGGAGCATCGTTCCGAAGGGCGGCAGACATTTTGACCGAAGCATACTTTCGATGCAGAGGTTGATTCCCAGGCGAAGCGTAATTTCGACAAGGAAGGCAGATATTCCGAGGCGAAGCATTTATTTCGACACGGGATACATTCTGAGATGGAGCATGATTCCGGCGCAGAGCTTGTTGGCTGACTTGATTCCGAGACGAAGCATAATTTCGAAAGGGAAGGCAAGTACACCGAGGCGAAGCATCATTTCGACACTGGGTGCATGCTGAGACGAAGCATGATTCCAACGCAGAGCTTGCTGGTTGACTTGATTCCGAGGCGGAGCATGATTCCGACGAGGAGGTTGTTGGTTGATTCCGAGCCGAAGCATAATTCCGACAGAGAAGGCAGATACACCGAGGCGAACCATCATTTCGACACGGGGTGCACATTCTGAGACGAAGCATGATTCCGACGCAGAGCTTGCTGGTTGACTTGATTCCGAGGCGGAGCATAATTCCGACGAGGAGGTCGTTGGTTGATTTGATTTGGGTTGACATCAGCATCGCTACACTGGAATATGGTACCAGGAGCGAATCATCATTTGTCATGAGAGGGATTTGGGAATTGGGGTTTTTATTTGGCATCTGCATTGCTGCACTGGAATAATGCCAGGAGCAACTCATCATGTGCCCCGAGAGGATTTGGATTTGGTTTTTTTTTCGTTTGGCATCTGCATTGCTGCACTGGAATAATGCCAGGAGCAACTCATCATTTGCCCCGGGAGGACTTGGGAGAGATTGGGATCGTTTTACGCCCGTGGATTGTATACGGTTTTGCAGGATGTATGATCCAGACCGTAGGGCCGAAAAAAATATTTCGAGATTTTGTCGGCGTCTGCATCGCTGCACTAGAATATGGTACCAGGAGCGACTCATCATTCGCCATTTGGGTATGGGATTCGGAATTTGGTTGGCGTCTGCATCGCTGCACTGGAATATGGTACCAGGAGCGACTCATCATTCGCCTTTGGGGTATGGGATTTGGAATTTGGGTTGGCGTCTGCATCGCTGCACTGGAATATGGCACCAGGAGCGACTCATCATTCACCTTTTGGGGTATGGGAAGCGATGGCTTAGGAGACAGGTTTGGATCCCTATCACCTAAGTCTTTTCAATTTTATGGGCCGTGAGGGTCCCATAAAAGCATTTTCTCCCTACGAGTCGTAAGGATCCCGCAGGTGTATTTTCTCCTTAAGAGTCGTGAGGACTCCTAAGTGTGTTTTTCCTTGGTGAGTCGTAAGGATCTCACGAAGGTTTGTTCTCCTCATGCATCGTGAGGACACATGAGTGGGTCTTCCAATGAAGCATAATTCCAAAGGCGAGACCAGCCGCGTAACTGGTGGTTGCGGTGGGGCATGGGTATGCTGAGAATTATTTAAGCCCGTGGATTGTATACGGTAGTCAATTTGGGGACTGGCCGTAGGGCTGGGAGAATTTTGGAAATTTGAATTTTTGTTGGCGTCAGTATCGCTACACTGGAATATGGTACCAAGAGCGACTCATCATTCACCATTGCTTTGTTTTGTTGTTTTTTTTTTTGTTTTTGTTTTACCGCGATTGCTCTATCATTTCAGTTTTTCTTATCGCGAAGGTCGCGATTGCCCTATCATTTTGGCTATTTATTCGCGGTTGCCCCATCATTTCGGCTTTATTTTCATTTTTATTTTTACTCGCTGATTTTTATTACGAGTTGCCCCATCATTTCGGCTTTTCTTTATTTTTCTTTTATTTACACATTTTTTTTTATATACACACATTTTTTTTACATTCCCAGTTTAACGACTTAGAGGTCGATTGTTCCCAGTTTAATGACGTGGCGGTCGATTGTTTTCAAAGAAAGGCAGATGCCTGAGAGAATCGGCTTCACAAAGAACTTCGATCTCCGTTTGTATGAAATTGGCGGTTGCAGCTTGACTGTTTGTTACACGCCTTTGGACAGTTCTATCTCTCCTGCCTTGTATTGCTTTTCGACCCAATCTTTGAAGACGAAGCAGTCCTCAATGGCATGACCTATCACTCTGTGATAGGGGCAGTATTTTGGGTCGTCGGTCCTATTCGCTTCCTGCGGTCTTTTGACTCTGGCAGTTGTAGACCGTTCTTCAGGGCGTCTTTGAATATTTTACGGATTTTGTCCCTTCTGAAGGAATAGACCTTATCCAGCTTCTCTTTCAGTGGAGATTCTCCTCCCTCTCCGAACATTGGCTTCCGAGGCTGGTTGGCGCTAGGCCCGCTCATCCCTTGCTTATTTCGGTTAGCCGAAGCATTGAAAGATTCAGAATCGTAGGGATCTCCGCCTTTGCGATTATCGTCCTTTCGGTTTCTCCCAGGACCTATTGTTATTTTGGGAATCCGAGGAGGACTCCTGCTTTGAGCGCTCCAGCATTTGAACTTTTCTGGTCAGTTCTTGGAATGTTTTGAGACCCGCGGTGCATAGAAACGGGGCCATCCAATTGTGGAGATTTCCGACAAGGAGACTGACAGATTGGTCCTGCTCTATCGGTGGTTCACATTTGACGGAGAGATTACGCCATCGGGTTATAAAATTCCGTGTTGCTTTCGTTGTTCTTGGGCTTGGTCCTTACAAGCTCGGCAATGGTGATCTTATCGCTGACGCTCATGAACCTTTGTCGAAACAAAGATTCCATTTGGACGAAAGTAGTAACGGAGCCATCTGGTATGCTCGCGTACCAGTCGAAAGCAACATCGGTCAGGCTATTAACGAACTGGCGGAGGAGAAGCGCATCATTGCCCCCAGTATTCCCGCAAGAGGCTTTGAAGTGGGCGATGTGTTGATTCGCATTTCCCGTTCCATCGAATCTTCCGAATTTAGGGATGACATAGCCGCTAGGAAATTCCACCAGATCATACTGAGCAGGATATGGTCTCCACTACTGCTGATATCTTTTTGCGCTTCGGCTTCGGCCACCAATGTTTTGACTTTGCTGGCAACCATATCCATGATTTGATCTTGAGTTAGCGGGCTACTGTCATCGGTAGCAAAGACATTTCCTGAAATAGGATGCGATTGACTTTCATGAGGTCCGCCCACTTTTGGATTTGAGGGAATAGGCGTCGGTTGCTTTGGGACACCGTTTCCCGGTTCATGAGCCTGAGCCTGTGCTTGATTGGGCGGCTGAGAGGCAAGTTGGGCCGTAAGCCGTAAGACGACATTTGTCAAGTCGTCGATCTTTGAGTAGAGCTTGGCCATCTCCTTATCTTTGCTTCTGAGCTGTTTTCGGAGGCTCTTGGAGAAGTTGTTGCTCTGCGGTCTTAGGACGGAAAGTTGGCTCATCTTCGCTTTTCGAGCCTGACTCCTCATGAATTGAGGGCTCTCTCTGCCTATTAGCCTCATCGAGAGGGTTTTCATCATCTAGCAGAGGCGGCTGTTCTTGGGAAGTGGCAACCACATTCAAGCCAGATTGGATTTGAGATGTGGTAGCCCCATCCTTGCTCTTGCTGCGCGTGCCCACCACGTAGACAGTGTGGATAACACATTCAGCCATCCCCTCATCTTTGGCGGGGTAACCCTGTTCTTCGAACCTCATGAGGTTTAGCCTGGCAGTAGCCCTAGCCCTTTTGTTGGCTCTATATCTGAGCTTTTCTCCCTCAGCTTCTCGATTTTGAAGGCTTGGCCGGCATTTGCTACCCGGGAAGCCGTTATGAGTTGATCAGAGGGGAGCTTAGAGAAGGCATCCGATCGAGCAGTGGTCAAGGGCACCGCTGGAGCTTGCTCAGGACGCGTTGTAGCTTTATTGGTGTTGATGGCCTTGCCCCCAGCTGGGGCCAAGGAAATTCGTTCAGACACCGACTTGCGTTTGGGTTGGGGCGCCCTTGAGATCACCACATTTGGTCTCCTGCCTTTCGAGACCGGTTTGTCTGCCACCGGGGCTTGAGGAGCTGGGATGGCACCAACTGGCATGAACATGATAGAGCCGAATGGTAGCAGCGGCTCCTCCCATTGTCGCGCAAGACTGGCCGGGAGGGACCGTCCTGGAGTCTATCTTCATCGTGTAAGAGACGGGAGCCGTGCTGAGAGATGAGTTCATCACTGGAGACATTGTTGAAAGGTGACTGCTTGAAGACCTGCATGAAAGAGCATTATTTTAGTATAAATACAGATATGTACATTGATTGAGTTCGCATGAGCGCTTAACCCGAAATATGGGAGGAGAGATTGGTCCCACCGGGCGTGCCAGAATCTGTAGGGTGTTTTTCGTCACCCCATTGAGATGGGAATACGCGCGCGCTTGTCAGGCGTACTACAGATTCCCCCGGCCTAGGGTAGGCCGGGGTTTAATGATTGTGGGGATCCGAATCTCCGGCAGCCGCGGACTAAGCTGCCGTTAATTACCCATCGCCTTTGGGGCGAGGGAACCTCCGATTAACGGGTTAAACTGGTCATGCGAACTCAATATGCAGTATACGTGTGTTCAGTTCTGAAAGGGGGGTTTGGATATATCGGGAGCCACGCAGAGTTTTTACGGGGGTCCCGCTACCCGGATAGCGGGCTGGGGGTCAAGGGGGCTAGCAGCCCCCTTGCGGGGTGCGGGGCAGCGCCCCGTTAGAAATTTTTTTCTAACAGGGACAGTGTCGTGGAGTACGTGTATGTATAAATTTGTATACATATGTATATGTGTATATATGTACACAAAAGAGGGGGAAAAGACATCCAAGGGGATGCACAGGTGCGCAAGCGCGCGCGCCACGTGTCGACACGCGGGCGACTTGCGCAGTTGCGCAAGCGCGCGCGCCACGTGTCGGCACGCAGGCGACTTGCGCACTTGCGCAGTTGCGCAAGCGCGCGCGCCACGTGTCGGCACGCGGGCGCCTTGCGCACAAGCGCAGTTGCGCAAGCGCGCGCGCCACGTGTCGGCACGCGGGCGACTTGCGCACTTGCGCAGTTGCGCAAGCGCGCGCGCCACGTGTCGGCACGCGGGCGACTTGCGCACAAGCGCAGTTGCGCAAGCGCGCGCGCCACGTGTCGGCACGCGGGCGACTTGCGCACACAACAGGCTTTTAGCCTAAAAAGATTTCTCTGAAGAGAAATCAAAGAGGAGTTAGACTCCTGAGTGTTTTTTTTTTTTGGGTTAATGGAAGGGTTCTTCTTCTTCCTCCTGTTGCTTGCTGGATCTTGAAGATCAAGAGATGTAAAATCTCAAAATCTCTTCTTTTTAAGATCTGATGGCAGATCCAAGTTCCCCTTTGTGGGTTTTGTGGTGGAAAACTATTTAGTTTTGAAAAAGGAAGAGTAAAACTCTTGATTTAATTCAAGAGAAAGAAGAAGGTTTTGGAACCTTGAAGAAGGAAGAAAGAGCTCAGCTCTAATTTTTGTGGAGAGAATAAAAGGTATTATTTTATTCATCATCATTTTGCCTTATATAGGCTTACATATTTACATATAGCCCCTTGGGCTTTTCAAAATGGCTTTTTGCCATCCCATGGCTCATGTGCCATTTCATTTTTGCACATAAACCATGGGCTTACAAAATATTGGCTTTGTGCCCATTTTGTTTACATTCATGCACAAAAATTACATAAAAAATTATTTGTTACATGATTTTTGTTGTTGGCATGGAGGAGGCTGGCCGCGGGCTCGACTTGGGCATGGGCCCGCTTGACCTGGGCTTGGGCCCACCTGGCTTGGGGTTGACCTTGACTTTGACTCGGTCAACGGGGGTGTAAATTTTTACCCCAACACCCTTGCTATCAACCATGTGACAGTTTTCGGTAGTTCTTTTGCGCTCATCTGTCGTGCTCTTCTGCTCTCGACGTGTCTTGCGCTTCATCAGCTTGAAATGATGCCGGTGGGCAACATATCCTTACCACCAGTTTTTAAAGGCATTGCATTCTTCGGTATGATGTGCAATCCTTTGATAGTACAAGCAGTAACTAGAATGTACATCCGTTTAGTCAAAGTGTATCCTACCAGGAGTGTTTCTTTTGGAGGCCGGCAGCTTCATCCCCATTGACAGGGCTTTAGCGAATCGTTTCCTATTTTTAAGTCTGCTTTTGTCTGCGGTGGATGTGCTTTGATCTGGTGAGAGTGTTTTAACCCTTTCGTCCAGTCGCCGGCGTTTGGATTTTTCAAATATGGCCATTTCGCGTTCTTGATCATCTTTGCTCTTCTGACGGGTTTCTTTCAGCAGCAGGTCGATCATCTCGTCAGACGGTTCGAAGGGTTTTGGCTTCGACCCTGCCCCCAGTTCCTTTATGATGTCTTCTAACACCGAGTGAGCTTCTTCGTTAGTTAGCGCCGAATGAGAGATCATGTGGCAACTTGCCACATAATCCTCAGATTCTTCTGACAAGTCATCTTCGTCGTTATGGTCGTTATCTCCACTCTCAGGGATATTGTTGAGAAATTCTTGGAGTATGACCGGGGTTCGTGCCTTTTGGTTGTATTCCTCCAGCAGGTCAATATGTTTTTGCAGATCTGTGCGCTTGTCATCAGGCTTCACGGGCTTTTTGGTCTTCTTCTTCTTCTTTGAAGACTTTGACGGCTGGGCATGGGCGTTTTGACTATCGCTGCCAATTCTTAGCATCGGGCACGGCTACAGCATTCCCTCAATGACCTCGGGTTCCAGCGGATTCTTCCACTTAATTGCCGGGCATGCTTGGAGATCTTTCAGCATTCTTCAGCATTCCCTCAATGACCTCGGGTTCCAGCGAATTCTTCCACTTAATTGCCGGGCATGCTTGGAGATACTGATTATGATAGGACTATACTTATGACTTAGGTATCGTCATGCATTTCGATTTCTACCTTTAGATGTGCTTTTATTCACTGAGTTGGCAACTCAACCCCGTTGTGCCACAGTTTCTTGCAGGTTTTACCGCCTGGATTATCAACAGTTTGGGCACACATTCTTTTGGGGATTGATGGGTAAGTGAGTTGTTATTGTATCCTACTCACTCTTGATTTTTCATATATTCTTGTATCTAGCAAAAACTCCATCAACTTAGAAATGGCATATTATAGACTTAGAAGCGATGATTAGAGTTGTGTCATGAGTTGTCGTACTCTTTGGAGTCGACTTCTGATTTAGATTGATTGGTTGCTCCATCGTTTGGACGTGGAGACTAGCTTCCATTGGGATGCTATTTTATTATGTTGTACCGGTTTTTATAAAAATGCAAAGGAGGGACGTCAAGTTTCAAAATGTCATAAATGCTTTTCAACATACTTAATTAAAACTAGATGTTATTTTAAATTGATTTTATTGGATGATTATTTAAACCTCACCTCAAATACTTTCAAAAAGGGTCCGGGTTACGGCTTACTTAGATTTCGTCGTTGTCTTTAGATGTCACGTGTTTTAAGTGCCGGTCATGTGCCATATTTGGGTCGTGACACCTGAGTGGTTCAAAGCTGTTCCCAGTTGGAACAGTATCGTCAATTTCCACCGTTGGAGCTGGTGGAGTCAGTCCAGAAGGGGAATTGCCCCCAGCTTTCCTCACTCGGCGCCAGTGGCGACGTCGAGCATGTTGAGCGGATGGGAATACCTCTGCTGTTGGATGAGCTTCTTTATGCCCCCCGCTCTGATGAGGGGCTGTTGTCGTTGTTAGCTTGTCGAAGACCGACGTCTGCTGAGAGGGGATGGCCAACCTGTCGAAGGCAGACTTCCGAGCAAGGGTAGCAGCCTTGGTGACTTCGCCTGAAGAGGGAGTTGGAGCGGACAGTCTAATGAATACTGATCTCTTAGCAGGAGAATCCTCTCTGATGACTTCGTCCACCTGAGCAGGGATGGCTATCCGTTTCGGGATAACCCCTTCAGATATCGCGGGCTTCTTCACGGGCCCATTGGAGTTTTGGCCCAGTCTGTTAAGGACTGAGGCGTTGGATTTGGGCGACCCGTTGAGAGGGACCGCGGTGGTCGTAAACCGATCAAAGACCAACTTCTTCGGAGTTTCTTGCGACGGCCATGGGGCGTTGAAGCTCATAGGTGGGAGCATGGTCCCAAAGAACAGCCCAGTGGTGGCTTGTGTCACCTGTTCCACTGGCATCTTGAAAACGGAGGCCGCCTGAAGCCCATAAGTCACTCCTCCAGCGAGGATAGAGTGAGAGTTGTTGCAGTTTGTGCAGTTGAAAGCCATTGATCTTCTGTTTTCTGCACGGAGAAAGACACCAAATCTTAGTACCTCGAATCCAGGGGAAACCATAGCAAACCGCAATTCATTCGCGAAACATGACACATGAAGTGTCGAGTGGAAATAGGAAAAGAGTCCCACCGGGCGTGCCAGAATCTGTTCACCGCCGAAAATAGAGACGAATCCGCATAGGTCGTCTTGCCTGAATTTGGGGGAAGATGCTATTTGGTTTTATCCGTCCGCCTCTCCGAAGATGCCAAGTTGATTTATGGCACCATGTATTGAAGGTTTAGACGGATGTGGCCGATGTAGCAGACTTCGCAGATTCCCCCTCATTGTGAGGGGTTTTGTTGTGGGGACGCTCTTCCCTGCAGGCGCAAGCCCCTGCAGTTAATTACGCTACCGCATCGCGGTAACCACTTTCTTCTTCTCCAGATGGTCACTTCGTGTCGTGTATATTTGTTTTATTTTTGGTTGCCCGTGGTTGTCGCCCGTAGGGCGTGGATTAGTCCAAATCCGTATTTTATTAGATTTGGGTTTGGGTTGGGTTTAAGGATCGTTAATCTCATTTGAGACTAAGATCAACTTAAACGTTTGCAGAGAATACGTTAGTCTAATTTTAGACTAAGATCTACTCAACAGGATCATTTAGATCAAACAAAAGAGCATTTGGGCTCTATTGTTTTAGTTTAGGGACATTGTGGTCCAAAAGTTTAAGGACATCATAGTCCATGAAGTTTAGAGACATCATAGTCTGTAGGGTTTAGTTTAGGGACGTTGCGGTCCATTGGGTTTATTGATTGTCGGGACCCGCTACCTTTCTGAAGACGTTGAAGAGTTACAACGACATGTATCAGAAGTGTGAGGAGATGTACCCTTGAACCAATGTCAATTGAGAGATTTGCAATTGGATTGATTTAAGGACCGTTAATCTCATTTGAGATTAAGATCAACTTAAATGGTTGTTAAGGATACGTTAGTCTAATTTTAGACTAAGATCTACCTAACAGGGTTTTAGGATCATTTAGATCCAACGAAAGAGCATTTGAGCTCTATCGTTTTAGTTTAGGGACGTTACGGTCCATGGTTAGTTTAATGACATTACGGTCCATGGTTAGTTTAAGGACCTTACAGTCCAAAGTTAGTTTAAGGACATTACGGTCCAAAGTTTGGATGTAACCATGTGTTTGGAAATGATCAGATAGTTATTGGTCGTCGGGACCCACCACCTCTCTAAAGACGTTGAATAATTACAACGACATGTATCAGAGGTGTGAAGAGATGTACCATTGGACCAAAAGCCATATTGGGAAGCAATGAGATAAACATTATTTTCAACGCTATCTAAGATGATAAATCTTTGAAGATCTGAATGTAATGGGGCTCAGTTAAAAGGGATCTTGCCTCTAGAAGACTTAGCTAATTCGGGCCAAGATTGGCTTGAATATAGTGTTAAACACTAAAGTATACTCGGCGCTCACGTGTTCCCATGTGAGGCGCTTAAAGCAGTGTTAAACACTAAGAATGAAGTGCTCACGTGGGGTCACGTGCAGCGCCTGAAAATTGGCATAGTTTCTTTGGATTAGTTCCCTTATTCTTTTCTGAATGATGAGCACTATTGGGTCACGTGGGATCACGTGAGGCGCCCTAAAAGCATCAACTGCCTAGAATCTATTCTCCTTTTTCTTTTGAAAGTTTTGAGCGTTCGTTAGGGGGTCACGTGGGGTCACGTGAGACGTCCCAAGTTAGGATCTGTTTTAGGTCTTATTCCCCTTTTTCTTTTGAAGGGCTTGTTCAAGGGTTACGTGGGAGCACATGACCTGATCTCATTTGTTTTCTCTCCTTCAACAAGGGTGCTCACATGGGCACATGTGATCTGATATTTATCATGTTGGGCACTGATCTCTTTTACGTGCATGGAGAGTTAAATCCTTTATTTAAGAATTAAATTCTTTTGTAGGGTTAAACCCCAATTTTATTTAGAGGAATTAAATTCCTATATGTTACGTTGAAAGAATTAAATTCTTTAAACTCAATTCTCCCCCCTAAGTTTTGAATCTGCATGATAGATCTCGCCGATGAGAATTAAATTCTCAACTTGTGGGGAGATTTGCTTCTGCAGATCTTCAACTAGAGAAAGAACTAAGTTCTTTTTAGAAGAGTTAAACTCTTGGTTTTGAGAATTAAATTCTCTTTTGTTTTGTGGGAGTTTATGGAATGATCTCCTTCCTTCTCTTACCTAGAGTTTCTTTCTTCTTTGAAGAGATCTTCTTCTCTCTGGAGAATTAAATTCTCTTCTTCTTTTTTTGCTTTCAAGGAGGGGTTTTTCTCTCCCCCCCCTTCTCTGTCCCTGGCTCCTACTTAGAGGAGAAAGAAAAGAATCAATTTTGTTCAGCTCATCTTTCATTGAGAGATTTTGATTGATTTTATAACCAACATGATCTTTTAGATTATTCGGTGAATTTTATTCACCGTTGTATTTTTAATCCAAAGACTTCTATTTCACATAAGATATTTCATTTGTTGTTCCTGGCAAATTTTAGGAAAATATTTCCTTGCACAGAATCTTCCTATAAATTGGTGATTTTTAATCACCATTGGATTTTTAATCCAACGGTGCTCTACTTTACAGAGTGCAATCTTTCTTGTTTGGAAAGATCTGGGGAAATATTTTTCCAATTGGGGCTTTTGATCCCTTTTAATTAGAATTTAATTCTATTAATTCAGAGGGCTCAAGAGCCCATCACGTGTTAGTACGTGACCTCTCCAATTAAGCGTAAAGCTTCTAATTGTAATTTAATTCTATTAGTTCAGAGGGCTCAGGAGCCCATCACGTGTTGGCACGTGACCTTACCAATTAAGCATCTCCAATTGTTTATTTCATTCAGCGCCTATAGACTTTGCCCATAAAAAGTCGTGTGTCTGCACATGAGGCCCGATCACGTGTGGGCACGTGATGCTCCATTTGGGGGATTTCCTCGTTGCTTTATTCATATGTTTTATTCAGTTCCCATGAAGGAATAGCACTAAAGAAATGTTCTTGGAGTTTGGTAAGGGTGAACTCCAGTGGGAGTCCTTTACCGACTCAAGCTTCCAAAGTGATAAGGTCGACTGTCAAACAGTCACAGGCTTTGTCTTTACCCCAGAAGTGGGGCGGTGTGTTGGAAGAGTTCCAAGCTAGATACCGGGGCAAACTAGGCGATAAAGGATGGATACATCACTATCAAAGATACTACCAAAGAGGCAGTCTGGGTGTATATTTGTTCATAAGATGAACTAGGTTCCTACCATTGTGTGACAATGGAGATGTGGCTTTGTCCTAGGAACCCCGGTCCCATCAGTGACCCAGACATATTCTAAGGCAGTATCACCTGATCATGGAGATGGTTGATCTCCAAGAGATCGAGGTTAGGAGAGTTGACGCGAAGGATAACACGGCGGATCCACTCACTAAGGCCTTTCCTGCGAGAGACTTTTATAGGACGTTGGGTATGACATACTACAACAACTGGCCTTAGTGCAAGTAGGGGATTGTTAGTTATATGTATGCCCTAGAGGCCATTATTGTACATGAGATGTATATTATAGTGGATGCTTGGACATATATAGGGAGGACTTTCTTGCTCGACATGATAGTACGCTATCTGGTTACTCTTTATCTTAACATGTATACTTACTGTCTCTCTGTTACATTTTGATAAAGCCCTTAGGATGTGTACTTAACTACCAGGATTATGATGCAGATCATACTAGTGGGGCATGGGCAATCCATGAGTTCATCCGTCAATTGTTCCTGATTGTGGGAGTATCGAGACGGGGCATCAATATTCCAAAGTAGACTAGCGTATACGCTTCTCGACCCATTTGATGGGCGATGGAAGATCCCGTATCCATTAGTGTTTGACATCAGAGATCGTATACGGGTGCTCAATGGAGACTGGGTACACTGAACGGACTCGCCTAGAACTCATAGATGGTATTATACCTCACATCAGATGGCAGTTCGCAGGTGACACTTGTACAGGTTAGTCTGTCGACCCGAGATCATCATAAAATCTTGTGTGTCTGCCACTGTGCTTTGATTTCCATCCTACCACGGCTCTGCTAAGTCATGCAAACAGGTGGTTTTTGGGTACAGTCCCAAGTCACATGGAGGCAATGAGCGATAGGAGGGGATTCGTCTCTCCCGGTATTGGGGGTTGATGTTGCGCTATGCCCGATTGGCCATAACTGGAAATCCCTGGTCAAGGTAGATGAGATTTATTGGTAAGTGTTATCAATAGTTTCTCGACCCGTTATGGACCTTACATCGGCATGACTTATCAAGCTATTGGGGTCTGACGTTTACCACCCCTATGCGAGATATGCGACATATCAGATGAAGAGACCGGACTGTACGGTAGTGTTACTGATTGGATTCACAGGAGTATGAGCAGGCTTGCTTTTTGATCTTCTAATCGCTCAATACTCGGGTGGCCGTTACGTTTAGGTAACCGCTTGCGGCTTGTGGGTGTTTGATATGATCATCCCCTACTGCCGGCGTATTGACGAGTCTTTAGAGTCCTACACAAAGCTTTTGTGGTTCATGCGAAACGAAGTAGGAGCACGTATGTGATATGTACGGGACCGAGATTAATACGCGTATGAGATACCATATGCTATTCTCGCGATTTGTGTCATCGGTCGATTATATGTGATATAGCCGGGTTATCGAATCAAGTATAGATTTGATAAGTTGATACATATTATATTAGTCGGTTATATGTGATATAGCCGGATTATTAAATCAAGTGTTGATTTAATAATTTAATGTATAATTATATATATTTGATATATTACATTACATTAACTAATATTAGCTCACTTAAGTATTTTCTTTTCTCGCTTATAATACATTAATATATATGTGATATATGTTAATTGTATTGTTTTCTTTTTGCACACAAAATATATATGTGATATATATTAGTGTGCCATGCTAGGTTATACATGCAACAAGGGTGTAAGAGACTCACATCATGCTAGATGTTATGAAGGGTTTTATTTATTTAAGTTAATCAAAATTAATGGAAATTGGTTTAATGGTTAAAGCTTGTAGAAGCTAGTAGAACCATTGACTAAGTCCACTTGTTTTGTCTAGCTTAAGATATTTATTAACCCAACCTTAACACTTAGCCATGGTTTAGTCTCTACAATGGTTAGTGTATGTCATATACTCACCATGGTTGCATTTCTAAGCTCATGTTATTCTTCATCATTTCATCACTTGATCATATTCTTCTTCCTCATTCTAGCTCTCTTGCCTTTATGAAAGTGATGAAATATTATGAGAAAATTAAATCTAAAGTGAGCCAATTTCCTACTTCATCAACCTCTACTAGATTATCAGTTTAGTTTAGGTTGTTTCTTCACAAAGTTCACCACTTAGTGAAGAGGTAGCATGAGCTTAAGTCTTCTCGACGTAGATCATCTTCGGCCTCGAAGACTTTGAGCAAGCTTGTTCATTTCTTCAAGTGAACCCATACTAGAGTTCAGGAGATCACTACTTGGAGCGAAGGGACTACGACACGGAGCTTTAGAAGTGAAGGACCGGTCTATAAAGGTTGTATTTCTCATTCACTTAGTTGTAATGTTTGATTGCATGTTAGTTTTGTCTAATTACTCTAGTTAGATCCCAGTTAAGGGTTCTTTAGCACTCTAGAATTTTTGAAATTGGTATGCTTGATGCATTGAAAACCCAGTAGGGTGCTAAGGAACCCCAACAGGTATCGCACCCTATTAGTTATGGTGCACTCTATGTTGAGTATTTCTGAGTTGCCTATTTCCTTTTGGAGTTATGCACTTGAGAAGCTGCATACCTATTGAATAGGGTTCCATCCAAATCAGTGCCTACCACTCCATATGCGATATGGTATGGGAAGAGACCATGTCTTAAACAAGTTAAGATATGGGGTTATCCGGCCTATGTTGAAAAGCAAAATCCGGAAAAACTCGAGGCAAGGTCAGTTCTGTAAGTTTGTTCAATATCCTAAAACATTTGCAAGGGAATATCTTCTACCACACTGAGGAGAAAAAGATATTTTGTTTCTCAGCATGCCACCTTTTTAGAAAATGGATTTATTATGGAAGAAATTAGTGGTCATGAGGTAGAACTGGAAGAAGTTCCAGCTGGACAAACTAACAGCTGATGATTTGGTAAAACCAAAGGATTCAATAGTCTCCAACGAACCTAAGCCACTCTGCGAATATGGTAGGGTTCCTCATCCACCTGAGAGATACTACGATTTTCTCAGTGACGGTGGGAGCGAGGATTGCATCATGGTAGATGATGACCCAACCAAGTTTAGGCAGGCCATCACGAGTGGGGACTTTGTGCAAATGGCTGGATACTATGCGATCAAAGATGGAATCCATGTACACCAACAAAGTTTGACTTTGAATGTTGCACCTAAAGGGGTAAAACCCATCGGGAGCAAATGGATTTTGAGAAGATTCTTAGTATAAATGGAAAAGTTGAGACTTTCAAAGCTAGACTTGTAGAAAAAGGCTATCGTCAATAACCAGGTGTGTTTTATGATGAAACCTTTTCTCCAGTGGCTATACTTTAGTCCATCAGGATTAATGCAAGCATCGTGGAGTTGGAACATCTGTTTTGATGTGGCAGTCAAAGAGTTTGACTTCATCAAAAAAGTAGATGAACCTTGTATATACACGAAGGTTGTAGAGAGTAAGATTGTCTTCCACGTATTGTACGTAGATGACATACTCTTGATAGGAAATGGTTTCCTATGCTACACTCGGTCAAGCTCCTCTTATCACGAGGATTCTCCATGGAAGATCTGGATGATACCTACTACATCTTGTGGATTATGATCTATGGTGATAGATCTAAGTGGATATTGGGAGTGTCCCAAATCCAGGTACATTAACACCATACTAAACGGGTTTAGTATGGAAGATTCTAAACGTGGTGGTTTTCCCACTTACTCAGGAATCACTATCTCCAAAAAGATGTCTTCCAAGACTGATTTGGAGAAAGCCCGCATGCAAGGGATACCCTATACTTCGGCAGTAGGCTCTATCATGTATGTGATGTTATGTACCAGACCAGATGTAGCTAACTCACTAGGTGTAGTAATCAAGAATCAATCGGATCTTGGGAGAATCACTGGACGGCTGCGAAGGACATTCTTAAGTACTTGAGAAGCACTGAAGAAATGTTCTTGGTGTTTGGTAACGGTGAACTCCAGTGGGAGTCCTTTACCAATTCCAGCTTCCAGAGTGATAAGGTCGACTGAAAGTCAGTCACAGGCTTTGTCTTTACCCTCGGTGGAGGGACGGTATCTTGGAAAGGTTCAAAGCTATATACTGTGGCACACTAGACGATAAAGGCTGAATACATCGCTACCAACGATGCTACCAAAGAGGTTGTCTGGATATTTCTTGTTCATGAGATGAACATGGTTCCTACCATTGAGCGTCCAATAACTGTTATTGTGACAACAATGGAGTTGTGGTTTTAACTTAGGAACGCAGGTCCCATCAGCGTTCCAGACATATTCTGAGACAGTATCACCTGATCAAGAAGATGGTTGATCTCCAAGGGATCGAGGTAAGGACAGTTGACGCAAAGGATAAGACGGCGGATCCACTCACAAAGGCCTTTCCAGAGAGAGACTTCTATGGGACGTTGGGTATGAGATACTACAACAAATGGCCCCAGTGCAAGTGGGAGATTGTTAGTTATATGTATGCCCTAGAGGCCATTATTGTACATATGATGTATATTATAGTGGATGCTTGGACATACATAGGGAGGACTTTCTTGCTCGGCATGATAGTATGCTATCTGGTTGCTCTTTATCATAACATGTACACTTACTGTCTCTCTGTTACATGTTGATAAAGCCCTTAGGATGTGTACTGTACATCCTTCAATTGTTCCTAGTCCTGGGAGTATCGAGATGGGGCATCGATATTCCAGAGTAGACTAGCGTATACGCTTCTTGACCCATATGATGGGCGATGGATGATCCCACATCCATTGGTGTTTGACATCAGAGAAGGTATGCGGGTGCTCAGTGTTGGATATAGTGCCCTCAAAGTCAATTATTGGATCGCAGGTACGTGATTGCTGTAAGTCCACGATGCCCACCCCGGTGCTTACGGGGAGGCGGAAACGGTATAAAAGTCGGATTTTTACAACTCTAGGCAACATGGACTAACTAAACGAGGATCTTTGCTAAACTTAAACTAACAACCAAGCTAAAAGAGTTAGCTACTCGGTTAAAGGGTTATACCTAAGTCTTGAAGTCCTTCTCTTCTTGCTCCTTGGAGTGGGATGAACGGGTCATCCTCGTCGCCTTCTCTTGCCGAAGAAAGATCCACCCGAGGGTCTCTACCTTTGGCTCCTACCTCAAACAAGAAGTAACTAAGGTGCTTGATGTGCTAAACCTAGAACCTTAGAAAGAGTAGAGAGTAATTTTGAAGGTTTTATCTTAAAGCTTAATGGTTCTCAACTCATGAGAGGGAGAGCTTTGAGAGAGAGGATGTAACACCTTAGAATGTGTTTTGTAGCTAATTATATTTTAATATATGGTTTTTAATAAAAAGTTTACCAAATTGGTTTTCAAACATTTTATCCTATTTATTGAGAATTTTATTAGAATTTTCCTAGGCTTGCACACACTTGTGCATGATAACTAGGGTTGTTTTTGGGGGTTAACCATGATTAGCAACATGGTGAACTAACCATTCCCTAATCTAGTTTAATATTGTATTAGGTGCTTTTGGGTTTTTATTTGCTTATGGTTCTTTTCAAAAATAAAATGAATTTAAAATGGGTTTTTAAATGATTGCTTTGTGTTGACCTTGGTGAGAGAGAGAGAGAGTGAGAATGGGGCATGATGGCTTTGCCATGCTTCATTAAATGAAGAGAGAGAGGGACAGGGGTTGACCTCTTGTGCCATCATTCTTTACCTCTCCATTTTTCCCTTCTCACTTCACTCCCACTCACATTCACACACACACACACCCAACACCATCAGCAGCAGCAGCTAAGACAACAACAACAACAACTGCAGCAGCAGCAGCAGAGAAGGAGCAGCAGCAGACAACAGCAGTATGTTGCGCCACGGCAGCGCCCCGGCCGTCTATCCGAGGCCAAAATGCGGAATCAAAATTTTTCTTAACTTTAAACTGGCGCTACCGCGGACAATATACCCGGATCGAAACCATTAACCTATACTAGCTAACTAGAGATAGGGTGAGAGATATACCAAGTGATCCGAGTCCTCCGGTCTTCTCGTCGTCGTCCCGATCTCCCGCGGAAACTCCGGTTGTCGCATCCTTGCCGGAAGGGCACCACATCGTCTGCATCTTTTACGGGCTCCCACCTCAATACCGAGGCAACTCGGGCACGAAGCTGGCTAGTCGACGTGCCCAAGGTTTGCTGTAGAATGTAATGTAGATGATGCTTGTCTCATTTGGGGTAATGAAGTTGCCATTGGATGGAGGGAAGTGAAGAACAAAATGGAGATGAACTTTGGTGTATCCAAATGAGATGATAATTTCTCCACTCTACCAAATGAAATTCCCCCATCTAAAAGTTGTGGCCGGCCATCATCTTGTAGGAATGGGGAGGTGAACAAAAGAAGAGAAGGAAGGTGATGGTAGGAAGGGGTGACCACAAGCAAACATAATCATAACCAAAACTCAAATCCAAATCAAATCCTTTCACATCACAATTAATGCAAGTTATGGTGCAAAATAAATGATGCTATCATAATCAAAGCATTTGCAAGAAACCCCTCCACAAAGTGTTATTTGCAAACTTGCAAATAACCCCCCTCCATCGGAAAAGTCCGGCCGGGAAAGAACAAAGGAAAACCGGCCGGAACGGAATGCAAACTGGCAACTCCAGAAAACTGGTCCCGTAATAAATTACAGGAAAACCCCAATACTGTGCATACACACCCGCATCTGTATTCCGACCGGATACAAATGCAATGAGACAAAATCTACACTGTACTAAACTAGGACCGGCTTAAACCAAAGCCGGCTAGTAATATCCGTTCGATCCTAATCCGTGCAATACCGCACTTATCGGATCGAACCCTGCCATATATCCATACGACCACTAGTACAAACCGTCCGATCCTGATCCGTGCAATACCGCACGTATCTGATCGGACCCTGCCATATCTCCATACGGCCTCTACAGCGTTTCGCCCGAAAGCTTGAGTAACTGAAAGTGTGGTGGACTCTAAAGACTCGTCAATACTATGGCTGTGGATTTAACCACCAGCACGTCAGAGGTATAAGCCAATACGTGACGGGCCACCAGCTATTGACCAAAAGGGACGTCGATGAGTGAACTCATCCTGACACCCTACTGAGCCTGTCAGTGACAATATCCGTACAGTCCGGTCCGTTCGTCTATGAGCATCGCATGGCGGGCCTAGGGGGTTGGTAAAAGTCAGACCCCCAAAGGCGGTACAAGTCGTGTCGGAGTGTAGCCCAGAACGCCCTGAGATACTACTGGAATACCTACCAGTAAATCTCCTGCCTCGGCCGAGGGCTTTGCGTAATGGCTCTCCTAGACACAGCGCGACCTCACCCCCAATACCGGGAGAGACGAACCCCTGCAGATCCGCTCACTGCCTCCATGTGGCTCGGGACTGTACCCAACTAAAACCTGTTTGCACGACTCCTTTGAGCCGTGGTAGGGTAGTAATCAAAGCACAGTGGGAACTCACACGAGACAAATGACGATCTCAGGTCGATGAACTAACCTGTACACATGTCACCTGGGAACTGCTATCTGACGTCTGGTATAATCCCAACTAGCAGGTTCCCGGCGAGTCCTGTCCGGTGTACTCATAACCCAATGAGCACCTGTATACATCTTAGGTGAACCAACTGACACCAGTGGCTTGTGAGACCGGCCACCGCCCCTCGTCGGGGTCTCGACTGTATACACTAGTCTACTAATGGAGTATC
The DNA here is from genome assembly GCA_030015575.1 of Agapanthus africanus. Lineage (NCBI taxonomy): Eukaryota > Viridiplantae > Streptophyta > Magnoliopsida > Asparagales > Amaryllidaceae > Agapanthus > Agapanthus africanus. The sequence continues at coordinate 610,771,394 of JASDDO010000019.1, forward strand.
GATGCCCAGTCTCGAAACTCCCACGACTAGGGACCATTTAAGGATGTGCTTATAGACCCCAGCTCCCACGTATATGATCGCCATCATACTGCTGGTCGTCAAGCAAGAATCCTAGGGGCTCTATCAACGTGTAATAGCGACCTGTAAGGTCACCTAAAACAGTACACGATGATAAAGGTAAACCAGATAGCATACTATCATCTCGAGTAAGACTGTCCTACCGGGATAGGTCCTCCCTCAATCATTGCAATCACGTGCCTGTGATCCAATAATTGACTCTGAGGGCACTATCTCCAACAATCTCCCACTTGCACTCAAGGCTAATTATTGCGATGTCGCATACTCACAGCCCGTGTGATACCGAACACCCAACTCCTCTACTAGTCAGTCTCACAAAGCCTGTTTGCGAAACTATTGCGTTCGAGGAAAAGCCTCAGTGAGTGGATCCGCTGTGAAGTTTCTTTCTATGTCTCTCTATATCTCAAGTTCGCAGAGAAAACCATCTCCCGAAATGAGCAATACCTGTCTTAGAGTATGTCTGGATATCTGATGGGACCTAGCTCATAAATGAACTCCAAATCCAAACTTCTTAGACTGTATCGATAACTGAACTTAATCAGTACCCAGCGCCATGCCTCCCTCAGTATTGCCTTGGACCACCTGTCCAAAATACTGCCCCTCGTCTGAAGGAGAAACCACAACTCTGACAGCCATTCTGCCATCCATGTCACCTTGGAAGCCTGGAATGATAACTGTCTCCCAAATGAGGCTGTCGTTATCATATCCCTAGAACATCCACTTATGTTCTAAAACTGCTTCTGACTGTTCCTCCAGGATTGGATCAATATCATCTTATTGCATCTAGTGCAAGAACAACATCTGGTGTGGTACTTGACATCTCATGATTGACTCAATTGCCTAAGCAAGTGATCTGCCAATCATGCACATCCCTCTCTACTTTAGTCTATAAGACACCTTTAGAGAGGGTGACTCCATTACCTGCAGGTACATTACCATGCCAGGAGTCGTCCATTCTAAATACTCTTAGAATGCTGTCAAAGTACCCTGATTGGGAAACCACCCAAATCTAGATCTAAAACCATAGGTCTAGTAACCAGTATGTCTGATATAATGTCCAAGTCCCATGTGGAGAAAACACCGTGTGACGACCAAAGTATAACCGATCGTAGTATAGGAATATCACTTCCTACTACCTTCTCAACAGATCCATCCCCTATTCTGATGACGTCAAACCCATGACTGTCACATCAGAAACAGATGATCTATCTCCGCTATATCTGCTTTAGTCTATAGACATAAGCCTGATGTCCACCAATGCTTCCGCTGCTCCCACTGACTACGACAACCCTCTGGCAGAGTCATATAGACGCGCACTTCTAAAGCTAGTTTAGAACGACGCTATACTCATCCTCCTGCCGGGTCTCGCAGCCTGGAACAACAACAATGGCAAGTGTGGGTAAACAAGAACTTCCCTGTCACCGTCCTTGAGGCTACCGGAGTACCTCTCGGGTGCCTGAAGTTACCCACCTTATCTGCGGAGTGGCCAATGGAATGTCAAAACAGATTGAATCTTTAGGTTCCTTATCAAATCTTCAGTAATCGTTTGCGGTTCTGGAATCGCTTCCAGTTCTACCATACTCCCACTACTGTTTTCTGAAAAATAACCATTTCCTTTTAAAATGTGGCGAGTTAAGAACAATATCACTACTGATCTTCCAGATGGTAGAAAATCAACCCTCGTCATAGCCTGGGTCAACCCACAAACAGCCATTACAGAAACGTGCCTTGAGTTGTCCAGTGTCTGGTTTTAATCATAAGCCGGACAACTCCCCGTACCTTAACATCGTTAAGATATGAACTGTTCTATATCCAATATAGAACCAGAGGCACTGATTTAAATGAACCAGATTCAAATCATGCAGCTGTCTCTAGTGCATGTCAACTAAATGGAGGGAGGCCGATCAGCGTTACCCAACTTAGGAATGCTTCCAATTATGAGTAACCTGAAAGAGAAGCAAGTTCTCATTACTATCAACTGAATACCATACACAAGTATCTACATCTTCGATCATCTTGAAGAATCCCGATACTTGCAATACCTGGTTCTCAACTCTATTCTTATACCAATAACTCCTCAAAACTCAGACCCTGTGTTTCTACGAAACACATGTCTAAGAACTAGAGAAGTTAAAAGTAAACAGAATATAGTATGAGGATCAACCCCTCTGTCCTAATGGACACTGGACAACATACAATACTCTGTATAAGTCCGCTGAGTCTAGCAACTCTTTCACTGTGTGTCGTAGGTTGAAAACTGTACTTATGGTCAAGAAGAATTACACCGCTGTTTAATGCTCCTTACCTAACCATCCACTGATATAGGTAAATGTCATCGACATAATATCAAAAGGTATATCTCACTCTATGAAAATATACGTACAGATATATCAATTTGAAATTGGTGCACAACAGCGGATATTCAAAACCAAATGTTTGCCGACCGGCAAACAACCCAGGTGGCTTCCTCAAATATCACCAATTACAACGAATCCCGATATAATGAGGATGGTCACCTAATTCCCAATAACTTACTCCCACTCATCATCTGTAAAACCATACAGATGTGAGAATCATACCTGGTAAATACATACCCTGGAGTAAGGACTAATTGGGAAATCAGTTTTCCTTTAACAGTACACAGTGACACTGAAACATTGAAATGTTTCGATGGGGTATCCCGGTATTCCTAGTAATGCCTCTTCCAGATTCACGACTGTAACCGTATAATTCTTTGCCACCTCTCCAAATCCCTTTTTATGCCTTTAGTCATTACCTTCTGCACACCCCTTTAGGCCAAATGGTTTTCTTCCTTCCCTACCGTTCGGCACCAGCCTATGGTTTGGAAGAAGACTATCCAATAAGAATAATGGGTGTACTGCCCTAATCCTAGGAGCACTCGCAATGCGAGAGAAGGTGAAGATAAAAGACAACCGAATAAACCTTATTCCTATTTCTCCTGAACCAGAATCCATCCCCGAACTGGAACAAGTTCCTTTCGAGTTCGTATATAACCATACGATGGAATATCCAATAAACTGTGGATCTTCGTAGTGATACGGAGTGTTCTGGAGAAATACAAAGGTGAAGTGGGAGCGGTAATGAAATACTTGGTTTGGTCGTGAATAGCAGTCACAATTTACTTTTCCCTCTTACTAATTCCTTGATATGTCTTTACTTAATACCTTCTGTACACCACCGTTAGGCTAATTGGTTTTCTTCATTCCCTACCGGTCGGCACCTGCCTATGGTTTGGAAGAAGACTATCCAATTTGCGTAATAGGTGTACTATCTCCTAAACCAAGGAGCACTCGCAACTTGAGAGAAGGTAAAAGGAAAAGACAACTGAATAGTCCTATCCGTTTCCTCCAGAACCAGAAACCATCCTCGAATAATTTCTTTCGAGTTCGTATCTAACCATACGATGGTTTTGTCCAATGGAAGTGGACGTTTGTAGTAATACGGGGTGTCCTGGAGAAAAGGGTAAAAGTAGGAGTGGCAATGAGGTTTGCAACTCTGACAATCCAAAAACCAGTGTTTAAGAAGGTTCGGTCAATTTGGTCACTGAGTCATAGTCTTAGGGTCGGGTCAATGGTCGCTGCCAGAGAGAGAGAAGAGAAACACTCAGCGTGCACTCTAACCTAGATCAGAATGGTTACCAATTTATCTAATCTGGAAACCTCCCACTGTAACCTCAAATTCTCCTCCAAACCTGAAAGAAGAATTAGTCGGGATTACCCGAGGAGTAAACCAACTCATCAGTGGGAATCGGGATCCAACTATCATCGCATGATAACGTGACGGAATCCGCTCACGCTTTCACACTCCAGAAGGTATGCGCATATCTGGCAAGTTTCAGTTCTTTTGAAACTCCCGATGTGACTTTTGCCCCATGCTCTTATGACCTTGACAAAGGTCAACAAATCATAAGTCACATGTCAAGTTCCACCCGTCATTGTCCAGGTTAATTTGAACCCACCCGTACAAGCCCTTGACGAAGGTCAACAAGGATATACGACTGTCCCAAACCAACGCATCTATCTATGCAGCAGAAAAGCAACAAGCAGCTACCATACACTATGCCTTGACGAAGGTCAACAAACATAACATGAATACTACGTGCTACCCATCTGAAACGACGGAGGGCTACGAATGGTTTCTGGAGAAAACCTTTAACGTAATGAACTTGATATCGTTGAAGGAACGGATAGCTTTTTAGAAAATATAGTGGCGAAAACCTTTGCTAAAGAGGTCACTCCCGGTGAAGGGATCTCGGCTCTTTCCCCGTAGAATGAGGTGCAGGATATTCCAACTGAATACCACGATGCAAAGCAAAAGTAATCGGCTATAGTGAAGTTATTGCCCTGACGCAAACTTTTGTCCAAGGGGTCACTCCCGGTGAAGGGATCTCGGCCCTTGCCTCGTCGACCGAGGAGCAGGATATTCCAACTGAATACCACGATGCAAAACAAAAATGTACGTCCTTGCAATAACAGCTTTTTGAAAAAGTGTTCCAACAACATCAGATTAGGTTTGTTTTTAACTTGCATTGATCCGAATCAACGCAGTCCCATCAATTGATCACACCACAAAGAACGAAAATATACTGATGTACGTATATGCCATCCGCATTCGCCACTGGGTCCCGTCATTACCCGTTAGGTTAGCTAACTAACGACAGAGCGGGGACTGGACTAGCGCGGATGCAAAACATATACAACATCTACTAATATATATACCAATATATTATATTCGCTCATGGCGTGATAAAAAATGCAACACCACAGAAATGTACAGTATCACAGAACAATACAGATATCTGGGATCCCCGGGTTTCACAGAGCCACTACTGAAACCCGACGTTCCCCTGGTCGTGTGGATAGCCTGTGCAATGAAATCCTAGACCCCTACGGGCGCGGCAAGTTACCCGCCAAAACCTGAAGCAAGGCAGCCCCCTTCAGCAACGTGAATGGACCACCCAGCACTTCACGGAATCCGGTAACTTGGGCATCCCTCCAGGGTCAACCTGTACCCCCTACGAGTGCGGCGAATAGCCCGCCAATTCTAGAGTGAAGCCCCCTCCGTCTCAATGCCATGAGATGCGGGCTTGTTGCCCTCTAGAACCCGGCTATCCGTGCACCCCACCTTGGGGTAATCCTAGTACAGAAAGTAAAATATACATACACCGGGTATATCGACCGCAACCTGGTCGTGCCCCAAAATAATAATACAAACAGGCAGTGACGGCAGTCCACATGTCGGACGCTCGCCCCGCAATATCAAATGTACATAATACAACAAAACACTGTACTAGCATTGCATCCAGGCTATCCTCACGACCGATCCGCAACATCATAGCAAAATCACAAAACATCAACGTGAATGTCACGTTCGCAAATCCGTCTAACCGGGCTATAGCAGTTAGACAGGATTTACCGATCGAGTGACATTCACGGTCGCAGATATAATGTAAATACTGTGAAATAATGTGTTTAAAATATCCGATCGATCAAATTTTAACAAGTGGGCCCCAAGTACTACTGTAGCACATCAAGAAATTCTGGGCCCAAAATTAATATTCCAAAAATCCTAATTTTAACCCAGAAAGCAACTGCTGAAATTTGATGCAGTGATCTCAACATAGTGCGGCGCAACCGCGGCCTAAAGGGGGGTTTGGCCGCGGTTCCGCGCTCCTATTGTGGAGTCACTGTATCGAATTTCTACAGTGTTCTTAGAATTTATAGTACATCACTTTTCTACAACCTGAAAATTTTTTCGACTCCAGAAAATTTCAACAGAAAACTGATGCATTTGAAAAACGCGGATTTTGGAATTTTGGTCGATCGAAAATGTAAACACATTAAACAAAGCTAGACTAGGTTAATGGCCTGGCTCTGATACCACTGTAAGTTCACGGCGGCGCCCCGGCCTCCATCCCGAGGCCAAATGCGGAAGCGATGGTTAACTTTAAATTTTCTTGAACCGGCACCACCGCGCACTAAAACCCGGATCGAACCATTAACTAGTCCTAGCTAACTACAAGATGGGGAAGAGAGATATACCGACTGATCCAAGTCCTCCGGTCTTCTCGTCGACGTCCCGATCTCCCGCGGAATGTCCTGTCTCCACCTCGTCGCCGGAAGTGCACCACATCGCCTACATCTTTTACGGGCTCCCACCTCTATGCCGAGGCAACTCGGGCATGAAGCTGGCTAGTCGACGTGCCCAAGGTTTGCTGTAGAATGTGTAGTGCTCATGTCTCATTTTGGGGTTTATGGAATTGCCTTATTGGTGGAGGAAATGATATCAGCTTGTTGAGATGGAACATGTGGGATTTTACAAAGCTAGAAGAACAGAAATCCCACCCCAAGAATTTGGGACAGCCCCTCTCCAATGTGGCCGGCCATACCAAGTGAGAGGAGAGAATGAGGGAGAAGAGAGAGGTGTATGGATGATAGAACCACTATCATAATGCAAGAGAGAAAAGAATGGTCAAACGAAACAATCATCACAAACAAATCCATACTCCACCAATCAATCATCAACAACCATGATAGCACCAAAACCAACACTCCAACAAGCTAATCACCACTTCCAAAAGTCATGCCATCATGAAGATAGAAGTCAAACAAGGTCAATGGATGGTGCACCATCATGATACAATAATATGCAAAGACCCCCTCCACAAAAGCTTATTTGCACAATGCAAATAAGCCCTCCTCCACCAATCTTCGGCCAATGAAGGATACAAATGAAAATGGCCGAAACGGAAATCAAACTGGCAACTCCAGAAAACTGGTCCCGTAATAAATTACAGAAAAACCCCGATACTGTGTATACACACCCGCATTTGTATTCCGACCGAAATACAAATGCAATGAGACAAAATCTACACTGTACTATACTAGGATCCGGTTTAAACCAAAGCCGGCAAGTAATATCCGTTCGATCCTGATCCGTGCAATACCGCACATATCTGATTGAACCCTGCCATATATCCATACGGCCTCTAGTACTAACTGTCCGATCCTGATCCGTGCAATACCGCACGTATCTGATCGGACCTTGCCATATCTCCATACGGCCTCTACATCTTTTCGCCCGAAAGCTTGAGTAACTGAATGTGGGGGACTCTAAAGACTCGTCAACACCTTAGTTGCGGATTTAACCACTAGCACGTCAGAGGTATAAGCCAATACGTGACGGGCTACCAGGTATTGACCAAAAGGGACGTCTGTGAGCGAACTCAGCCTGACACCCCACTGAGCCTGTCAGTGACAATATCCGTACAGTCCGGTCCGTTCGTCTATGAGCATCGCATGGCGGGCCTAGGGGGTTGGTAAAAGTCAGACCCCCAAAAGCGGTACAAGTCGTGTCGGAGTGTAGCCCAGAACACCCTGAGATACTACTGGAATACCTACCAGTAAATCTCCTGCCTCGGCCGAGGACTTCGTGTAATGGCTCTCCTAGACACAGCGCGACCTCACCCCCAATACCGGGAGAGACGAACCCCTGAAGATCCGCTCACTGCCTCCATATGGCTTGGGACTGTACCCAACTAAAACCTGTTTGCACGTCTCCTTTGAGCGTGGTAGGGTAGTAATCAAAGTACAGTGGGAACTCACACGAGACAAATGACGATCCTCAGGTCGATGAACTAACCTGTACATATGTCACCAGGGAACTGCTATCTGACGTCAGGTATAAGACCAACTAGCATGTTCCCGGCGAGTCCTGTCCGGTGTACTCATAACCCAATGAGCACATGTATACATCTTAGGTGATCCAACTGACACCAGTGGCTTGTGAGACCGGCCACCGCCCCTCGTCGGGGTCTCGACTGTATATACTAGTCTACTCTGGAGTATCGATGCCCTGTCTCGAAACTCCCACGACTAGGGACCTTTTAAGGATATGCTTATAGACCCCAGCTCCCACTTATATGATCGCCCTCATACTGCTGGTGGTCAAGCAAGAATCCTAGGGGCTCTATCAACGTGTAATAGCGACCTGTCCGGTCACCTAAAGCAGTACACGATGATAAAGATAAACCAGATAGCATACTATCATCTCGAGTAAGACAGTCCTACTGGGACAGGTCATCCCTCAATCATTGCAATCACGTGCTTGTGATCCAATAATTGACTCTGAGGGCACTATCTCCAACAATCTCCCACTTGCACTCAAGGCTAATTATTGCGATGTGGCATACTCACAGCCCGTGTGATACCGAACGCCCAACTCCTCTACTAGTCAGTCTCAAAAAGCTCGTTTGCGAAACTATTGCGTTCGAGGAATAGCCTCAGTGAGTGGATCCGCCTTGATATTTCTTTCTATGTCTCTCTATATCTCAAGTTCGCGGAGAAAGCCATCTCCCGAAATGAGCAATACCTGTCTTAGAATGTGTCTGGATGTCTGATGGGACCTAGCTCATAAATGAACTCCAAATCCAAACTTCTTAAACTGTATCGTCAACTGAACATAATCAGTATCCTGTGCCATGTCTCCCTCAGTATTTCCTTGGACCACCTGTCCAAAATACTGCCCCTGATCAGAAGGAAAAATATATAACTCTGACAACCTCCTTGTCGTCCAGGTCACCTTGGAAGCCTGGAATGATAACTGTCTCCCGAATAAGACTGTCGTTATCATATCCCTAGAACATCCACTTATGTTCTAAAGCTGCTTCCGATTGTTTCTCCAGGATTGGATCAATATCAACTTATTGCATCTACTGCAAGAACAACATCTGGTGTGGTACTTGACATCTCATGATTGACTCAATTGCCTAAGCAAGTGATCTGCCAATCATGCACATCCCTCTCCCCTTTAGTCTGTAAGACACCTTTAGAGAGGGTGACTCCATCACCTGCAGGTACACTACCGTGCCAGGAGTCGTCCATTCTAAATACTCTTAGAATGCTGTCTAAGTACCCTGATTGGGAAACCACCCAAATCTAGATCTAAAACCATAGATCCAGTAACCAGTATGTCTGATATAATGTCCAAGTCCCATGTGGAGAAACCACTGTGTGACGACCAAAGTATAACCGATTGTAGTATAGGAATATCACTTCCTACTCTGTGTATGTCATCCAAATACCATGACATCACACCCTACTACCTTCTCAACAGATCCATCCCCTATTCTGATGAAGTCAAACCTATGACTGTCACATCAGAAATTGATGATCTATCTCCGCTACATATGCTTTAGTCTATAAATAGACATAAACCACGTGTCCACCAATGCTTCCGTTGCTCCAACTGACTACGACAACCCTCTGGCAGAGTCTTATAGACGTACACTTCTAAAGCAAGTTTAGAACGACGCTATACTCATCCTCCTGCCGGGTCTCACAGTCTGGAACAACAGCAATGGCAAGTGTGGGTAAACAAAAACTTCCCTGTCACCGTCCTTGAGTCTACCGGAGTACCTCTCGGGTGCCTGAAGTTACCCACCTAATCTGCGGAGTGGCCAATGGAATGTTAAACCAGATTGAATCTTAAGGTTCCTATCAAATCTTCAGTAATCGTTTGTGGTTCTGGAATCACTTCCAGTTCTACCATACTCCCACTACTGTTTTCTGAAAAAATCTATTTTTAATAAAACTGTGGCGAGTCTAGAACAATATCACTATTGATCTTCCAGATGGTAGAAAGTCAACCCTCGTCATAGCCTGGGTCAACCCACAAACAGCCATTACAGAAACGTGCCTTGAGTTGTCCAGTGTCTGGTTTTAATCATAAGCCAGACAACTCCCCGTATCTTAACATCGTTAAGATATGAACTGTTCTATATCCAATATAGAACCAGAGGCACTGATTTAATTGAACCAGATTCAAATCATGCAGCTGTCTCCAGTGCATGTCAACTAAATGGAAGGAGGCCGATCAGCGTTACTCAACTTAGGAATACTTCCAATTATGAGTAACCTGAAAGAGAAGCAAGTTCTCTTAATCATTACTATCAACTGAATACCATACTCAAGTATCTACATCTCCGATCACTTTGAAGAATCCCGATACTTGCAATATCTGGTTCTCTACTTTATTCAAATACCTATAACTTCTCAAAATTCGGACCCTGTGTTTCCACGAAACACCTGTCTAAAAACTAGAGAAGTCATAAGTAAACCGAGTATAGTACGAGGACCAACCCCTCTGTCCTGACGGACCCTGGACAACATACAATACTCTATATAAGTCCCTTCAGTCTGATAACTCATTCACTGTGTGTCGTAGGTTGAAAACTGTACTTATGGTTAAGAAGAATTACACCGCTGTTTAATACTCCTTACCTAATCATCCACTGATATAGGTAAATGTCACAGACATAACTTCAAAAAAGGTATATCTCACTCTATGAAAATAGACGTACAGATATATCAATTTGAAATTGGTGCATGACAGTGGATATTCAAAACCAAATATTTGCCGACCGGTAAACAGCCCAGGTGATTTCCTCAAATATCACCGATTACAACGAATCCCGATATAATGAGGATGATCACCCAATTCCCACTAACCTACTCCTACTCATCATCTGTAAAACCATACAGATGTGAGAATCATACCTGGTAAATACATACCCTGGAGTAAGGACTAATTGGGAAATCAGTTTTCCTTTAACAGTACACAGTGACACTGAAACATTGAAATGTTTCGATGGGGTATCCCGGTATTCCTAGTAATGCCTCTTCCAGATTCACGACTGTAACCGTATAATTCTTTGCCACCTCTCCAAATCCCTTTTTATGCCTTTAGTCATTACCTTCTGCACACCCCTTTAGGCCAAATGGTTTTCTTCCTTCCCTACCGTTCGGCACCAGCCTATGGTTTGGAAGAAGACTATCCAATAAGCATAATGGGTGTACTGTCCTAGTCCTAGGAGCACTCGCAATGCGAGAGAAGGTGAAGATAAAAGACAACCGAATAAACCTTATTCCTATTTCTCCTGGACCAGAATCCATCCCCAAACTGGAACAAGTTCCTTTCGAGTTCGTATATAACCATACGATGGAGTATCCAACAAACTGTGGATCTTCGTAGTGATACGGAGCGTCCTGGAGAAATGCAAAGGTGATTTAGGATTGGCGAAGAAATACTTGGTTTGGTCGTGAATATCAGTCGCAATTTACTTTGCCCTCTTATTAATCCCTTGCTTTGTCTTAATCTTAATACCTTCTGCACACCATCGTTACGCTAATTGGTTTTCTTCATTCCCCACCGTTCGGCACCAGCCTAAGGTTTGGAAGAAGACTATCCAATTTGCATAATAGGTGTACTATCTCCTAAACCAAGGAGTACTCGTAATGAGAGAAGGTGAAAAGAAAAGACAACTGAATAATCCTATTCGTTTTCTCCAGAACCAGAAACCATCCTCGAAGTCCTTCGAGTTCGTATCTAACCATACGATGGTTTTGTCCAATGGAAGTGGACGTTCGTAGTAATACGGGGTGTCCTGGAGAAAAGGGTAAAAGTAGGAGTGGCAATGAGGTCTGCAACTCTGACAATTCAAAAGCCAGTGTTAAGAAGGTTCGGTCAACTTGGTCACTGAGTCATAGTCCAGGGTCGGGTCAATGGTCGCTGCCAAAGAGAGAGAGAAAAGAAACACTCAGCGTGCACTCTAACCTAGATCAGAATGGTTATCACTTTGTCTAATCTGGAAACCTCCCACTGTATCTCAAATTCTCCTTCAAACCTGAAAGAAGAATTAGTCGGGGTCACCCGAGGAGTAAACCAACTCATCAGTGGGAATCGGGATCCAACTATCATCGCATGATAACGTGACGGAATCCGCTCACGGTATCACACTCCAGAAGGTATGCGCATGTCTGGCAAGTTTCAGTTCTTTTGAAACTCCCGATGTGATGTTTTTACCCCTAGGACCCAAGTGACCTTGACTGAGCCAACATATCAAAGGATCCTAGTCAAGTTCAACCCGTCATTATCTTGATTGCATTAGACCCACCCGCACGAATCCTTGACTGAGCCAAAATGACCGCACGACTGTCCTAACCAATCTCATATCCATGCAACAGAAAAGCACTACATAGCTACCGAACACTACGCCTCGGCTAAGCACGACATACGCTGCACGAATACTAAGTAATACTAATCTGAAATGATGGAGGGCTACGACTGGTTTTTGGCGAAAAACCTTTAACGTAATGAACTTGATATCGTTGAAAGAACTGCATAGCCTTTTATAAAAATATAGTGACGAAAACCTTTGCTAAAGAGGTCACTCCCGGTGAAGGGATCTCCGCTCTTTCCCCGTAGAATGAGGTGCAGGATATTCCAACTGAATACCACGATGCAAAGCAAAAGTAATCGGCTATAGTGAAGTTATTTTCCTGACGCAAACTTCTGTCCAAGGGGTCACTCCCGGTGAAGGGATCTCGGCCCTTGCCTCGTCGACTGAGGAGCAGGATATTCCAAATGAATACCACGATGCAAAACAAAAGTGAACGTCCTTGCAACAACAGCTTTTTGAAAAATGTTCCAACAACATCAGAATAGGTTTGTTTTAACTTGCATTGATCCGAATCAATGCAGTCCCATCAATTGATCACACCACAAAGAACGAAAATATACTGACGTACGTATATGCCATCCGCATTCGCCACTGGGTCCCGTCATCACCCGTTAGGTTAGCTAACTAACGGCAGAGCGGGGACTGGACTAGCGCAGATGAAAAACATATACAACATATACTAATATATATACCAATATATAGTATTTCGCTCAAGGCGTGATAAAATGCAACATCACAGAAATGTACAGCATCACAGAACAATACAGATATCTGGAAGCCCCGGGTTTCACAGAGCCGCTGCTGAAACCCGACGTTCCCCTGGTCGTGTGGATAGCATGTGCAATGAAAACCTAGACCCCTACGGGCGTGGCAAGTCACCCGCCAAAACCTGAAGCGAGGCAGCCTCCTTCAGCACCGTGAATGGACCACCCAGCACTTCACGGAATCCGGTAACTTGGGCACCCCTCCTGGGTCAACCTGTACCCCCTATGAGTGCGGCGAATAGCCCGCCAATTCCAGACTGAAGCCCCCTCCGTCTCAATGCCCTGAGATGCGGGCCCGTTGCCTTCTAGAACCCGGCTATCCGTGCACCCCTCCGCGGGGTAACCCTAGTACAGAAAGTAAAATATACATACAACGGGTACATCGACCGCAACCAGGTCGTGCCCCAAAAGAATAATACAAACAGGCAGTGACGGCAGTCCACATGTCGGACGCTCGCCCCGCAATATCAAATGTACATATAAAACAAAACTGTACTAACATTGCATCCAGGCTATCCCCCACGACCGATCCGCAACAACACAGCATAAACACAGAACAACAACGTGAAAATCACGTTCGCAAATCCGTCTAACCGGGCTATAGCAGTTAGACAGGATTTACCGATCAAGTGATATTCACGGTCGCAGATATAATGTAAATACTGTGAAATAATGTGTTTAAAATATCCGATCGATCAAAAATTAACAAGTGGGCCCCCAAGCAATACTGTAGCACTCACAGAAATTCTGGGCCCAAGTTTAATATTCCAAAACCCCCAAAAATAGTCCACAAGCCCACTGGAAAATTTTGACCCATTGATCCCTTAAACCTGCGGCGGATCAGCGGCAACAAGGGGGATTTTGCGGCGGATCCGCGCTATTCCTGAGATATCAATGTCTCGAATTTTCCCATATCTCTTAGAACTTCTAGTACATCAATTTTCTACAACCTGAAAAAATTTTCGAGCAAGAAAAAAAACAACAGAAAACTGATGTACACAAAAACGCGGTTTTTGGAATTTTGGTCGATCGGATAAGAAAAACGCATTAGAAAAAGCTAGGCAAGGTTAATGGCGTGGCTCTGATACCATGTTGCGCCACGGCAGCGCCCCGGCCGTCTATCCGAGGCCAAAATGCGGAATCAAAATTTTTCTTAACTTTAAACTGGCGCTACCGCGGACAATATACCCGGATCGAAACCATTAACCTATACTAGCTAACTAGAGATAGGGTGAGAGATATACCGAGTGATCCGAGTCCTCCGGTCTTCTCGTCGTCGTCCCGATCTCCCGCGGAAACTCCGGTTGTCGCATCCTTGCCGGAAGGGCACCACATCGTCTGCATCTTTTACGGGCTCCCACCTCAATACCGAGGCAACTCGGGCACGAAGCTGGCTAGTCGACGTGCCCAAGGTTTGCTGTAGAATGTAATGTAGATGATGCTTGTCTCATTTGGGGTAATGAAGTTGCCATTGGATGGAGGGAAGTGAAGAACAAAATGGAGATGAACTTTGGTGTATCCAAATGAGATGATAATTTCTCCACTCTACCAAATGAAATTCCCCCATCTAAAAGTTGTGGCCGGCCATCATCTTGTAGGAATGGGGAGGTGAACAAAAGAAGAGAAGGAAGGTGATGGTAGGAAGGGGTGACCACAAGCAAACATAATCATAACCAAAACTCAAATCCAAATCAAATCCTTTCACATCACAATTAATGCAAGTTATGGTGCAAAATAAATGATGCTATCATAATCAAAGCATTTGCAAGAAACCCCTCCACAAAGTGTTATTTGCAAACTTGCAAATAACCCCCCTCCATCGGAAAAGTCCGGCCGGGAAAGAACAAAGGAAAACCGGCCGGAACGGAATGCAAACTGGCAACTCCAGAAAACTGGTCCCGTAATAAATTACAGGAAAACCCCAATACTGTGCATACACACCCGCATCTGTATTCCGACCGGATACAAATGCAATGAGACAAAATCTACACTGTACTAAACTAGGACCGGCTTAAACCAAAGCCGGCTAGTAATATCCGTTCGATCCTAATCCGTGCAATACCGCACGTATCGGATCGAACCCTGCCATATATCCATACGGCCACTAGTACAAACCGTCCGATCCTGATCCGTGCAATACCGCACGTATCTGATCGGACCCTGCCATATCTCCATACGGCCTCTACAGCGTTTCGCCCGAAAGCTTGAGTAACTGAAAGTGTGGTGGACTCTAAAGACTCGTCAATACTATGGCTGTGGATTTAACCACCAGCACGTCAGAGGTATAAGCCAATACGTGACGGGCCACCAGCTATTGACCAAAAGGGACGTCGATGAGCGAACTCATCCTGACACCCTACTGAGCCTGTCAGTGACAATATCCGTACAGTCCGGTCCGTTCGTCTATGAGCATCGCATGGCGGGCCTAGGGGGTTGGTAAAAGTCAGACCCCCAAAGGCGGTACAAGTCGTGTCGGAGTGTAGCCCAGAACGCCCTGAGATACTACTGGAATACCTACCAGTAAATCTCCTGCCTCGGCCGAGGGCTTTGCGTAATGGCTCTCCTAGACATAGCGCGACCTCACCCCCAATACCGGGAGAGACGAACCCCTGCAGATCCGCTCACTGCCTCCATGTGGCTCGGGACTGTACCCAACTAAAACCTGTTTGCACGACTCCTTTGAGCCGTGGTAGGGTAGTAATCAAAGCACAGTGAGAACTCACACGAGACAAATGACGATCTCAGGTCGATGAACTAACCTGTACACATGTCACCTGGGAACTGCTATCTGACGTCTGGTATAATCCCAACTAGCAGGTTCCCGGCGAGTCCTGTCCGGTGTACTCATAACCCAATGAGCACCTGTATACATCTTAGGTGAACCAACTGACACCAGTGGCTTGTGAGACCGGCCACCGCCCCTCGTCGGGGTCTCGACTGTATACACTAGTCTACTAATGGAGTATCGATGCCCAGTCTCGAAACTCCCACGACTAGGGACCATTTAAGGATGTGCTTATAAACCCCAGCTCCCACGTATATGATCGCCATCATACTGCTGGTCGTCAAGCAAGAATCCTAGGGGCTCTATCAACGTGTAATAGCGACCTGTAAGGTCACCTGAAACAGTACACGATGATAAAGGTAAACCAGATAGCATACTATCATCTCGAGTAAGACTGTCCTACCGTGATAGGTCCTCCCTCAATCATTGCAATCACGTGCCTGTGATCCAATAATTGACTCTGAGGGCACTATCTCCAACACAGTAGCAGCAGCTCGAGACAACACCAACAGCACCAGCTCGAGCAGGCAGCAGCAATAGCAGAGGCACCAGCAACAGCTCGCAGCAGCAGCACCATCAGCAACACCAACAACAGCACCATCAGCAGCATCAGCATCAGCTTCATTGCAGCAGCAGCAACTTGCATCCCCTGCATCACCAGCAGCTGTAGCAACTCAGTTCTTCCCCTTCACTTGCTTCTAAGGGTTCCAGAGGGTATAATTTCTGAACACCAATTCCTAGTTTGCTTAGTTGTGTGTTAATTGGTGTCGGTTATTGTTAATTAGTGAGTTTAGTGCTAGATTATAGTGAATTGTGTGGAAATTGGGATAAGTGATGATTGTGTTGACAAACCCTAGCTATTTAAGTGTTGTTAGGGTCACTTACAGTGAAAATTCCCTGGAATTCACTAAAATACCATAGGGTTTGCTTTTGTGCTAAATTGTCGTTTTTATGCGATATATTAGTTTTCTGAGATCAGCTTTTGACCCAGACCCTTCAGAACAAAATTGAGCAAACTGGAACATGCTTATTAGGTCAGAACCACACCACCAGAACACGAGCCCCCCTTTCCCAAATCTGGCCGCCAATTTAATCCATCTGGCCGCAAATTGCGGCCGGGAAGTGGGGTGGGGTCTTGGGGTTTTGAGTAGGGTACTCTGCTGGGTTTTGTAGTGCTTTGGCATGTCTAGTTTTGTAAGATTGGGCCTGTAGGAAAATCTGGGATCAAATACCGTTTTTCATGTCCGTTGTGTTTGCGTGATACGCGCGATACGTGAGTGGGTTCTGTGATCCAGCGTATCGCGGCGTGTCGCGATGGTTTTAGACGCGTATACACACGATTCAGCGTATCGTGCACACGCGCGTTTAGTTCGCGACGCGGGTTTCTCGTTTTGGTTCGATATCGCGTTTTGCGGAATATTTGGCTTATATATGATTTTTGCGTCTTATTTGCAGGTTTGCAGGCAGAGACTACGGACACTGCTACAGGGGAGCAGATGGTAGGATTCACCTAGCGTGGAGTGTGGGTGAGTAGATTTAACATCTACAGGGGAATCGCCCGCATGGCGTTATGCGTCTGGGCTAGGATTCTAATACTTGTCGCATATTCTATGTCATTGTTAGAATTGCGTCTTTACTTTATTTCCTTGATATATTTATACTGTGACTAGCAGCCGTAGGACACTGCACATATTATTGACGGTTCATGTTGCACGAGCACGGATTGTATGCTACATACACACCGTCAATAATTTCCATGTCACACACAAACCATTATAGACATTATATTGCTTGGTTAGGAACCTTGTGACATTGATTCGTACTGCTTATCACATATGACATTACCATACCTATATACCTATAGAGTATCATACCATTAGTGATAGGTACACATACCCTTTACGATACATCTACAGGTATATCTTACTCATATTCTTCTTATACCCAGGGGGTATACGACATCTTTTACTTATAGGTAGACAGCTATACTTAGCTGTACCTTATTGATTTCGCATACATCTGGTTTCAGCTACATATTCTCATTTATATGCTCGCATTTCGGATATATCGCATATATGTATTCCTGGATTTGCGCATTCTTATTTTGATTTCACATGATGATTTCTGGATTTGGGAACCGCGGGAGTTCATGAAATTATGCATACATTGAAAAACCCGGTTTCCTTGATATGATATTTGCGCAGCCACCATGAGATTTATCGGTTCTGATTATATACTCCATACGAGGTGTGGTTGCCGTATGAGGGTACATGGTGGGACCCGATATGGTTCCCCTCGACAAGAAGATCGATGGATGTTGCCGATTGAGCCTGGAGGCAGGCGAGTACCTACCGGTGACAGTACTGATGACTCGGCGGGGATCATGAAGATACCGTTGGGAGTCATGTACGTATGCATACGTCGAAAGGCGAGGGCCAGAGCTAGGCACTCGTGCTTTCGGGATAGCATATGATACGTGATCAGGATTTCTGTGTCGATGCTTGGCACATGGTTTTCATGATATTTCTTTAACACCTATGTATATATAACAGGGGATTTATCCATTGTTATATATACCCTTATACCAATATTAGTGGAATGGGACGCTAATATATGTGTATTGCTCCCATCATACTTATTTCTGTATATATTTACCCTTAGGATGTTAGATTCTTACTTGAGATTTGACTAGGGATATTAGGTGATTCATTGAGATTGGATATTGGACATACCTATGTGACTACTGATTTGTATATTCGGGATATAAGAGATTACTCGATATTGTACATTGAGGAGATATGAGACTTATATGATGTGTGAGCCCAATGTGGGGGCTGATTTGAGGAATTGGGATTTGAGTGTCTTGATGGATTGTGATCCTACCACGATGACAGGATTCCGTAGATGACATATTTCACTCTATACCTCGTACCTTTTCACTTATGCACTGTTCCATGTATTAGGAGTACCTGTTAGTGTACCCTTCATGATAGCTGCATATTTGCATTCTCATATTCCTATTGCATAGTTATTGCACACTATTGTCATGTTATTTATTGCTTTACATATTGATTGTACCTGCTAGTGTACTTTTCTTTATTCAGCATTTGCATGACATGTTATTACTGTAATCGCATATCTTAGATTCATGCTGTATATGCATTCCCGCGATTACCTGTATATGTTATCTACTATTCACGAGTTGGCAACTCACCCCCGTTGTGCCACAGGTGTTTCAGGTTGTTCCCCAGAGTAGTCGAGGCAGGCTATTCCGCTTTTCAGCTATCATCTTTTGCTACAGATACCACATCAGCTCACAGTACTATTTTGCTTAGGTGGTTATCTGTATTTTGTATTGTACATTCGTTGTATCTTGTACTCTCCATCTACTATTATGTTGTTGACCTAGAGACTTGGTGAGGACGATATTGTATAATATTTATGGATCTGTTGTCTTTTGTATACAGTTTCCTTCCTATTGTCTCTTATTTCTTCGCTACGGCGTCGTATATTTATGATGTGATTGTTTTCCGCCTTTGGGCCAGTTTTTACAAAAGGAGTGTTGCTAAAATTTTAAATACAGAAAGTGGGATTTTTAAAGAATTTGGGTTGTGATTTCAAATGTTTCAAAATACTTTTATTATCTTTTCCGTATTTTTATGGTTTAGATTTCTGGGTTTTGGCTTTCTTTTACTGCGTTACGTCTTTAGGCGTTGCGTAGTATTAGGGCCGTCACGGGCCAATTTCGGGTCGTGAAAAAGTTGGTATCAGAGCGCTAGGTTTTACCTTTCGGAGTGTAGGATGACCTTAGTATGATGGAGTAGGTAGCTTAAGCAGAGTAACGTAGCGTGTGTATGTCTGCAGCATACCCACGGTGTAGTACTTTGCATTAAGTGACCTAAGTACAAATTTGCTTGAAATTCCTTCCTTGATGATTCATATCCTTGAGATTCGATTCCTTATTCTCATCAAATCTTATATCTATTTATAGCCTTGCCACCGATGACTATGGGGACTCAGGGTGATGCAGCGAGGGCCGAGGTCAGAGTTGGCTCGGGTGAGACGAGTACTGACCAGGATGGCACTCTAGTTGCACAGGTGCAGACGGGTCAGCCTACGACATATACTATTGATAGACTTTTGGCAGAGATGCAGGACTTCTGCCAGACTATGAGTTCATTGGTTGATGTCGTTCGGGAGCTACGACAGGAGGTTGTCACCCCTATTACTCAGTTGTCACTTTCGATCAGCATGCAGCAGTCCATCACCTACATAGCACCAGTGGTTGCAGCTCCAGTTGACGAGGCGCATATTCCAGAGGCTCAGAGAGTTCCAGGACAGTGGAGGACTCGTACCAGTGTACCAGCCTAGAGACAGAGGTTTGGTCATCGAGACAGATTTCATGGCCGTCGCGGGAGTAGCAGAGGCTTAGGACGAGGACAGTCATTCAGCTCTCATCCCCAGGATGGTCAGCAGTCACCACGTGCATGTTTTCGATGCGGGAGCCTTCAGCACTTCGTCAGGGATTGTTCCTTAGCACCTCGTCAGGATTGTTTTCAGAGAGGCCATGGACGTAGAAGGTTCGCTCAGAGGGCTCAGTCTACCAGAGGAGTTCAGCCAGTTGCGGGTAGAGGGCAGACACAGGAGTTTGCTTCTACTCATCGGGACGAGCAGACGTCCAATGCTGAGTTTTCAGGTATCCTTATTTTGCATGTTCTTTTGATTTATTCGCTTGTTTCTCATGCTTGTACCGTGGTTGGGTAGATCAGTCGTAGTTGTGTTAACTTCTGTCAGCGATTCTTTTGTTACGTGACACGTATTTCAGTTGTGTGCCAATCGGATAGGAGACAGAGATTCGTCAGTCGTTTTGATCCTCCTAGAGATGTTGGATTTGACGTTCTCCTGGGCACGGACTGGTTAACTACGTGCTAGGCGTCTGTGGACTACCGTGAGGAAACAGTCAGGTTTGTTTTCCCCGACAAGTCAGTTCTTGTTGTGTAGGTGGATAGTTGTGCCGCCTCTCACAGCTTGAATTCAGCCTTTTTCTCTAGTCGGCTTTTGAGGAGATGCCGTGGATTCTTGGCGTTCATTTGTGATACTGGAGCCACAGTGGGATGTTGGACCGAGTTCCTTTCGTGCGAGAGTTTTCCGACATTGTTCCAGATGGGCCGGCGAAGCTTGGGAGCTTAAGGATCAGCTGCAGAGTTGTGGCTTGGGGAGTTTTGTGCGTCTGAGTGTTTCGCTTTTGGAAGCTCCTATTTCTGTTCGTCAAGGAGAAAGACGGCAGTTTGAGGTTGTGTATCGACGGATCGTTAATTGAATCGGCTTACGGTGCGGAGAGGTATCCTTCACCTCGCATTGACGATTTCTTCGATCAGCTCCAGAGTGCGAGACATTTTCTAAGTTTGTTTGGGATCAGGTCATCATTATTGCGGATTCGGGGTGATGGCATTCCGAAGACTGCCTTATGCGTGCGATGGGCTTTGTGTGTTTTTGTGAGTCGTTGGATTCACTGATGCCCTAGCAGCATTCATAGAGGTGATGAACCAGATTTCTTCAGGCCGTTCCTCGACCAGTGTTGTTGTGTTATTTACGACATTCTGGTCTATTTAATGTGTCTTGAGGGACAGTAGTAGCACTTGAGGAATTGTTATGCAGATACCGGGAGAGCACCAGCAGTTTGCTAAATTCTCGGAGTGTTTCTTCAGGCTTGTTTGTGTTGACTCCTAGGTCTTGAAGTCACGGGAGACGGTTTTGTATGGTCCCGAGGGAGATCGTGGCCGTACAGCTCAGGTCCAGACTTGTGTGCAGGACGGAGGTCCGCAGATTTTCGGGCTTAGCAAGTTTTTACCACCGTTTCGTGCAGGATTGTTAGAGTAGTGCTGCACCGTCGACTAAATTGACCGGGAGGGAGGTTTCTTTTTTGGACTGAGGCATGTGTGCGGGGTTTTCGGCAGTTGGAGATTCCTTTAACAACTGCACCAGTTCTTTCCTTGCTTTCTGGTTCGGGCGACTTTGTTGTTTAGCTGTAATGTTTCTTGAGTGGGGCTCGAGTGTGTACTGAGGTGACACTATAGAGTTTTCGCTTTTGCTTCCCTACATTTGGAGGAAGTACGAGGAGGATATTCCACTCATGATTTGGAGATGGCCGCGGTGGTTTTGTGTTGGAGATTTGGAGATACTATCTGTTCGAGAGTCATGTCAGATTCTCACGGACCACCAGATCTTAATGTACATCTTCCTGCAGCGGATTTTGATTGTTGTGATAGTTTTCTACAGATTTACAGTTCTTGTGTGATCGTTGAGTACAGCTTAAGTTCGTCTCTACGGAGGGGACAGCTCGCTCATGTCCGCGCCCGACCACTTTTCTTAAATCGCTTTCGCGAGACACTGCCCGCCGATGCTCGTTCGTCAGAGATACTTGAGCTTACTCGGCTGGGTAATGATTCGGAGTCCTTGATTTGTGACAGGGTGTGCTATGTTTGGTACGCGTTTGTGTACCTGATGTTATCAGGTAGAGACGTGAAATCCTAGAGCAAGCACATCAGTCAACTCTCTATATGCATTCAAGTTCCACCAACATTTAGCGTAACTTGTGAGATAGTTACGGGTGGACAGGGATGTAAAGAGAAGTTTCAGGTTTTGTTTCAAGGTGTCAGTCTTGTTGTGTGCTTGAGTCGAGCATCTGAGGCCGGCTGGAGAGTTGCAACATTTTACCGTTCCGAAGTAGGAGTGGGAGCAGATCTCCATGAATTTCGTTATGGTTTCTACCCAAGTTTAGTCAGGGTGTGACTCCATTCGAATTCTTGTCGTCCGGTTATACTCAATGTGCTCAGTTGTCTCTTGTTAGTTGTGTGTTGTTTTGATTGTTGTCAGTAGTTGGGGATCGTCACTCGTCATCGTTAGGGTTCTCCTTCGATAGCTGTTATCAGGAGACACTCCAATTGGCCACCTTTAGGTTTAGAGGTTAGGTCATGTCTGTTAGGCATGCCTAGTACCCTATGTAGAGTTTGGAAGCATCACATGTCACAAAGTTTAAATTTTTATGGTGCTAAGCAAGCATACAAAGGAATCGATCCTAGAAAATTAAGGTTTCCAAAGATAAAGGCAATAAAGACTAGGGTTTCGAGACTACAACCTTTGTAGCTCCCTTTGCTAGACTCTTTGGCCTCTTGGGTGTTGGAAGAAGGTCCTCTTGAAGTCTTCTCGCGTCCACGACGATCCACCCGAAGTTCCTCGTCCAAGCTCGCAACTTCACTTTTCAAGATGAGAAATGAAGAGAACACTCTAAACAAGTTGGCTAAACTTGTGTAGAATGATGTTGTGGTTATAATTCTCACTTCAAAAACCTTTCTTTATGTGTGTTTTACTCACTAGAAGAAACTAGAGAGCAAATGGTGAAGGAGGAAGAAGATGGTGGCTTTCTTTTAACAAGAGTAAAATGATAACCCATGTAAAGAAAAAAGAGAATATATGAATATATATTTTCTAATCCTCATCTCAAACCATGGTTAGATGATGGAGACATTATTTAACTTGAGTTTAAAACACAAAGAGAAGGATAACTCATGGTTAGAAGTAGGTGAGCATGGTTAGGTTTAAAGAAGAGTGTAGAAGCTAAGCAAGAATTATCCTTTCCTTTACCATTTTGTTTTAAACAAAAAATCAAATAATAATCCATATATATATCCATGGTGTGAGTCTTATATTGCCACCATTTCCATCAGTAAACAACCATGATAGATGGTGTATGTATGTATGTATGTATGCACATCCATATGTGCATGAAACTAGAAAGAAAGAAAGAAAAACATACATGCATGCATACATCCATCATAAACTAGAAAAGGTTTTAAGTGAGAAAACTAATGGTTAAATGATAAATCAACACTTGATTTATCAATCCGGCCATATCACATATGACCCTACCAAAAGCAAGCCGCCCGATCAATATACGGTATCATATACACGCATTTTAATCGGGTCCATGCGCATATCGCATACGCACACCACAACGTTTCGCCTGGACTAGGTAACTCCTTTGTGGGACTCTAAGACTCGTCAATACGCCGGCAGTGGGTGATGATCATATCAAGCACCCCCAAGGCGTAAGCGGTCAGCTAAACGTAACGGCCACCCGGGTATTGAGCGATCAGAAGAAAACAAGCGAACCTACTACAACTCCCGTCGAGCCAACCGGCAACACTACCGTACAGTCCGGTCTCTTCGTCAGATATGCTGCATACCGAGCCTAGGGATGGTCACGTCGACCCCAATAACTCAATAAGTCGTGCCGGTGAATGGTCTATAACAGATCGAGAAACTACTGATTGTAACAATTCAAAATAATAAAATATTATTTTGGGAATTTTTATAATTTAATATTATTTTATTGATTATTTTAATATTAAATTTATAATTAAATACCGATAAATAAGAAAAATTTTGGAAAAATTACGGAAAATTCCAAAATAGGGTATTTTATGGAATTATGCCATTTTAAAGTTTTTATGATCATTTATATGCTAATTTAGTGCTAATCGCGATTAAAAATCGCTAATCGGATTATTGGCTTTTGCGCAAATCATGCACATATCATTTTTGGACTTGTGTTACATTTTTCTTGCCATGGTTTTATTTTGGGATCACTATTTGAGTGAGAAGGAATTAGAGGAAAAGGAAAAGAAAAGAAAAAAAAGAGAAAGAGAAACGATTATTATATTAGGTATGGGTGAGAGAGAGGGTAGGTGAGGGTGTTTGACTTGGCCATTCTCTCTTGTTTTCTCCTCTCATTTCTCCCCCCCCCCCTCTCCCATGAGCTGCTGCTGCTCCTGCTGCCCTCCTCTTCCTCCACCTTCAAACCCCCCATTACTCCAGAAATTCACCCCAAAACCCCACTTCCATTTCATAAAAATTGTACACAAGCTCACAAGCATGCCTTTGGACCAAGAAAGTAGTCATTTTGGCGCTGTTGAGGATTCATGAGGGTATTATGAGGTAATTTCTTCACAATTAGAGTGTTATTTCTTGTGCTTAAGCTTCAATTCAAGTTTCATATCGATATCGTGTACTTTGGTGTATTTTGGACCAACTTAGAGAGGGTTAGGGTAAAGTTGAGATGTTTCTTTGCAATTGGACCCTAATGGTGACCTTAGACCCTATATTGACTAAGACCCTGGCCTAGCACAACCTGAAACCCAAAAATACGGATTTATAGAACTTTTCATGTCGGTTTGTGAGGAATTGGAGCGTGCAGGTGAATCTGGAGTGATCCGGGGCTAATAATAGAAAAGTAAACAATACTAGGGGCTTAGATAGACCACCAGGAGACCACCCTATGCAGAAAATAGCCCAAATCTCTTGTAGGGCCGGCCAGGCTGGTTTTTAGGGGTATGTGGCCGGCCCCCCTGTAAAGTTAGGTGCCCAAATGGCTTCGGTAGGTCATATTTACCATGTACATCACCCCAGAGTTGTTTAATTGCCTTGTTTTGACCTGAACAGAAATCTGGGATCGTTTTCTTGGGTTGCTGCTTTGTATTGAGTTATTGTTTTCCGTATTTCGATTTCTAGAATTTCATATTTGGGTTTTACCTCGGTCACTTAGCGTTTGTACGACTACATCGAGTGATTTCAGGTTGTTTTGCGAAGGCTAACCATAGGTTCTAACCTATAAGCCTTTTAGCGTATCGTGTTGGTTTTCACGTGTCGTTTTAATTTCGATTTGGTTTTAATGCGATGCGATACGTGTGATGTGTAGGTACCCACGCGACGATCCGAGACGATGCAGAAGATGATGGCGTTATCGACACCGACACGCAGCATGCAGGTGAGTAGATTTATATCTACGGGGAGAAGTCGGGTGGATGGCGTATAGCACCCCCGCAGTTCGTGGTGATGTATACGAATACGTATACACACATATATTGATTTTATGTTGTTGAGATTATTGATGATAATATGGAGATTTGGTGTTCTTGGATGATTTAGTGTTGCGAAACCCTAGAGTAGTGGTTGCACCACACACACACACACACCCATACTTGCATACATTCTTCTTTTATATGTGCGTACATGGGATTATATATTGATGTGTATATTTACACATGGGTATGGGACTATGTGTTTATATACTGGATTTGAGGATAGTAATTGGGATTTGAGATTGTTGGAGATAGTGCCCTCAGAGTCAATTATTAGGTCACAGGTACGTGATTGCAATGATTGATGGAGGACCTATCCCGGTAGGACAGTCTTACTCGAGATGATAGTATGCTATCTGGTTTACCTTTATCATCGTGTACTGTTTTAGGTGACCTGACAAGTCGCTATTACACGTTGATAGAGCCTCTAGGATTCTTGCTTGACCACCAGCAGTATGAGGGCGATCATATAAGTGGGAGCTGGGGTCTATAAGCATATCCTTAAATGGTCCCTAGTCGTGAGAGTTTCGAGACAGGGCATCGATACTCCAGAGTAGACTAGTGTATACAGTCGAGACCCCGACGAGGGGCGGTGGCCGGTCTCACAAGCCACTGGTGTCAGTTGGATCACCTAAGATGTATACAGGTGCTCATTGGGTTATGAGTACACCGGACAGG
The DNA here is from genome assembly GCA_030015575.1 of Agapanthus africanus. Taxonomy (NCBI): domain Eukaryota; kingdom Viridiplantae; phylum Streptophyta; class Magnoliopsida; order Asparagales; family Amaryllidaceae; genus Agapanthus; species Agapanthus africanus. The sequence goes on from JASDDO010000019.1 coordinate 610,797,659, forward strand.
ACTCGCCGGGAACATGCTAGTTGGTCATATACCAGACGTCAGATGGTAGTTCCCTGGTGACATGTGTGCAGGTTAGTTCATCGACCTGGGGATCGTCATTTGTCTCGTGTGAGTTCCCACTGTACTTTGATTACTACCCTACCACGGCTCAAAGGAGTCGTGCAAACAGGTTTTAGTTGGGTACAGTCCCGAGCCACATGGAGGCAGTGAGCGTATCTTCAGGGGTTCGTCTCTCCCGGTATTGGGGGTGAGGTCGTGCTGTGTCTAGGAGAGCCATTACACGAAGCCCTCGGCCGAGGCAAAGAGATTTACTGGTAGGTATTCCAGTAGTATCTCAGGGTGTTCTGGGCAACACTCCGACACGATTTGTACCGCTTTTGGGGGTCTGACTTTTACCAACCCCCTAGGCCCGCCATGCGATGCTCATAGACGAACGGACCGGACTGTACGGATATTGTCACTGACAGGCTCAGTAGGGTTGTCAGGCTGAGTTCGCTCACAGACGTCCCTTTTAGTCAATACCTGGTAACCCGTTACGTATTGGCTTATACCTCTGACGTGCTAGTGGTTAAATCTACAACCAAGGTGTTGACGAGTGTTTAGAGTCCCCCACATTCAGTTACTCAGCTTTCGGGCGAAAGGTTGTAGAGGCCGTATGGAGATATGGCAAGGTCCGATCAGATACGTGCGGTATTGCACGGATCAGGATCGGACAGTTTGTACTATAGGCCGTATGGTTATATGGCAGGGTTCGATCAGATACGTGCGGTATTGCACGAATCAGGATCGAACGGATATTACTAGCCGGCTTTGGTTTAAGCCGGATCCTAGTATAGTACAGTGTAGATTTTGTCTCATTGCATTTGTATTTCGGTCGGGATACAAATGCGGGTGTGTATGCACAGTATCGGGGTTTTCCTGTAATTTATTACAGGACCAGTTTTCTGGAGTTGCCAGTTTGCTTTCCGTTTCGGCCACTTTCCTTTGTATCGTTCATTGGCCGAAGATTGGTGGAGGAGGGTTTATTTGCATTGTTGCAAATAGGCATTTGTGGAGGGGGTTCTTTGCATCTTGTTGCATCATGATGGCTTTCATGATGTGCACCATCATTGACTTGTTTTGACTCTATCATGACTTGACTTTTAAAGTCATGATTGTTGATGATGATGAGGGGTGAGGTTGGTTGTGTGTGGATGTATTTGTTATCATGTTCTTTCATGATTCCCTTTTGCATTATTGTTCCACTCACTCCCTCTTTGGATGGCTCTCTCATTTTTCTATCATATGACACTTTCATTCTCTCCTCTCACTCACCAAGTCATGGCCGGCCATGTATGGGGCTGCCCATGAATTTTGAGGTGGGATTTTTCATTCATTTCATGTTGGAAAATCCCACAACACCATCTCCAAAAAGCTTGTATCAATCCTCCACCACAAAGGCAATTCCACAACCCCAAAGTGAGACTTGTAATCCACACTACATTCTACAGCAAATCTTGGGCACGTCGACTAGCCAGCTTCGTGCCCGAGTTGCCTCGGCATTGAGGTGGGAGCCCGTAAAAGAAGTAGGCGATGTGGTGCACTTCCGGCGACGAGGAGGAGACGGGACATTCCGCAGGAGATTGGGACGACGACGAGAAGACCGGAGGACTCGGATCTGTCGGTATATCTCTCTTCCCTTTCTTGTAGATAGCTAGGACTAGTTAGTGGTTCGATCCGGGTATTAGTGCGCGGCGGTTTGCCAGTTCAAGTAAAAATTAAAGTTTATCACCGCTTCCGCATTTGGCCGTCGGATTGACGGCCGGGGCGCCGCCGTGCACTTACAGAGATGAGTCGATGAGATTGGGCTTGAGGCCAGGAGATCGGTGATGTGATTTGGTTCGTATTGAGATACGACATGATGTTTAGCGGGTCTTTTGACGTAGTAATTCTTACACCTGCATGCATACATAGATGGTATCGGTATTGTACTAGACGTAGATCAGTACCCCGATCATGATATTTGATAAAGAGGATACCAGATGAATAGTATGATGGATGTGATATTGACCCGTACCCAGATTTGGGATGCCGTACGACGGATTTACGTACGAGCTATATGTTGATGATTGATCCGCACTCTTGACTTGGGATGTCTGATTATAGATATGGTATCGGATATGATATTATTGAGGCGGGATCACCGACTAATATATATACAGGTATGTATATGTATCAACTCAGATATTAGGCGGTTTCCTTACCTGTAGTCCAGCTTGTCAGCTTAGCCCTTAGTTTAGTTAGTTGATAGATTAGATTCGATTCTTACCTATTTCAAAAACTAACAAATCGTGGGTATTTAAAAGACAGCCCAAGGGATCCTACGGATATTTCAAAAGACGTATCTTTTCATAAAAACACCGTAGCCCCTATTTTCAAAACCCCATGATTCGTGTTATTTCAAAAGGCACCATTTGTAGGACTTATATTAGATTAATGCAGGTTTGTTACAGTTGCGTCTAGTATTCAGCTCCCGCTTATTATTGTGGTTCGCTTCGCATCGCATACTTATGTTATAATTTCATATTGCAATGTTGATATCATATTGTTAGTACACCAGCACCATTACCGATGATGCGTATGTACCACTTACACTTACTTGCCGGCTCACACACATCTTTATCTTTAATTGCCATGTCACGTACACCTTAGAAAATATTATTGCTTGACTTAGTTTGTTAGTTAGTAATTTGACATGATATTAGTGTACCTGCCTTATATGCCAGCTTAACATTGTAGTTATTACTTGTCACTTCATGCATACTATTATTCATTGTTATGCCTATATTCATGGTTTTACATGCTATTGAGGATTGGATTCGGATTTCCATGAGATTTTCTGGATTTGGGGGAAAACCGCAAAACTTATATAAACTTCTTTCTCTTTTTAAATAAAAAGTGCAGTTTTTCCCATGATGTATGAGTCGTCCACCATGAGTTTGCTGATGGATTTCGAGACCCGATTCGAGGAGGCGGATGAACCGTTTCGGGTACATGGTGGACCCGGTAAGGTACCCCAGGGCAAGAAGCGCGTGATGATGACGATGTGAGCCTGGCAAGGGAGCACTACCTACCGGTGATTTTACCCGACGCGTCGGATATCCGGAGGATACCGTCGTGGTCTTGAGATGGATGGTAGGGGCCGGTCTGGACTGACGGCGCCCTAGATATTGTGATTGAGACATTGAGATTTCGAGATATTGAGGTACAGAGACTGTGATACAGAGATATCGAGATATTGGGATTACGTTTTGTGCCGATGCTAGGCACTGTTTTATGCTGATTTCTGTAAGGTTAGTATAGCACCCTATGAAGAGTTTTGAAGCATCACATGACCCAAAGTTTTAATTTTTAAGGTGCTAAACTAACAAGCAAGGGAATCGATCCTAGAAAGATTAGGGTTACTAAACTTTAAGCTAACAAAAGTTAGGGTTTGAAGGCTACAACCTTTGTAGCTCCCGTTTTTGTTTCGCTCCTTAGGCTCTTTGGGTGTTGGATGAAGGTCCGCTTGTACTCCTCCCACGTCCACGACGATCCACCCGGAGTTTTCCCGTCCAAGCTTGCAACTTTGAAAAACAAAGAGAACACTCTAATCAAGTTGGCTAGACTTGATTAGAATGAAGTTGTGGCTATGGATCTCACTTCAAAATCTTATTTTTATGAGTGATTCACTCTCTTATAAGAACTAGAGAGCTTAAGCATGGAGGTTGATGAAGATGATGGACTTTGTGAAGAAGAGAATGAATTATCTTATCAAAGAGAAAAAGGAAAATAGCTATATATATATTTTCCTTTCTCTAAACCATCCATGGTTAGATATATAGATATCATTTTATTTTAAATTAAAAGCATGATAAGAAAATAAACTATGGGTTAAATGTTAGGTGAACATGGTTGAGTTAGAAAAGTGTAGAAAATCTTAAGTGATTTAACCCATTTTTCATTTTCTTTAGCTTTAATTTAAATCCAATAATTATCCAAATACAACCATGGTGTAATTCTTATACATCCACCATTCCCATTGTATAAACAACCATGATACTAAATGATGTATGTATGCATGTGTGCTTGCACATCCATATGTGCATGAACAAGAATGAATGCACACATGCATGCATACATCCAACATAAACAAGATAGGATTTGTAGTGAGAAACTAATGATGAATCAACACTTGATTCACTAATCCGGTCATATCACATATGACCCGACCATTAGCAAGCCGCCCAATTAATATACGGTATCCCATACACGCATTTTAATCGGGTCCAAGCGCATATCGCATACGCGCACCACAACGTTTCGCCTGGACTAGGTAACTCCTATGTGGGACTCTAAGACTCGTCAATACGCCGGCAGTGGGTGATGATCATATCAAGCACCCCCAAGCCGCAAGCGGTCAGCCAAACGTAACGGCCACCCGGGTATTGAGCGATTAGAAGAAAACAAGCGAACCTGTTACAACTCCCGTCGAGCCATCCGGCAACACTACCGTACAGTCCGGTCTCTTCGTCAGATATGCTGCATATTGAGCCTAGGGATGGTCACGTCGACCCCAATAACTCAATAAGTCGTGTCGGTGAATGGTCTATAACAGATCGAGAAACTACTGATAACACTTATCAGCAAATATCAGCAGCCCTGGCCAGGGACTTGCTGTTATAACCAGTCGAGCACAGCACAGCATCAACTCCCAATACCGGGAGAGACGAAACCCCTCCTATCGCTCATTGCCTTCGTGTGTCTCGGGACTGTACCCAACGGCCACCTGTTTGCACGACTCAGTAGAGCCGTGGTAGGGTGGCAATCAAAGTACAGTAGGAGAACACACAAGACTCCATGACGATCTCGGGTCTACAGACTAACCTGTACCAGTGTCACCTGAGAACTGCTATCCGACGATAGATATAATTCCATATAGGAGTTCTCGGTGAGTCAGTCCAGTGTACCCAGTCAGCACTGAGCACCCGTATATGATCTTGATGTCAAACATCGATGAATGTGGGAACAACCATCGCCCATCACATGGGTCTAGTATCATATACGCTAGTCTACTCCGGTATATCGATGCCCCGTCTCGATACACCTCCGACTAGGGACATTTCAGGATATGCTTATAGACTACAAACGTCCCACTAGTATGATCTCTATCATAATCAGAGTAGTCAAGCAGATATCCTTGGGGCTTTATCAGCATGTATGAATGAATAAAAGCATGATCAAATCAACATGTCAGATAAAGAATAACCAGATAGCATACTATCATGTCGAGCAAGAATGCAAACTGAATATATATATATGTATAGATACATCCACTATCACATAATGGCCTCTAGGGCATACATATATCCAACAATCTCCCACTTGCACTAAGGCCAGTTATTGGCGTATCTCATACCCAACATCTCAAAAAGTCGCTCATGCTGCGGCTGAAGGAGGGCCTTGGTGAATGGATCCGCGGCGTTGTTCTTTGTGTCAACTCTCTTAATCTCGATCTCGTGGCGATCTACAATCTCCCGGATCAAATGAAAGCGCCTCAGGATGTGTCTGGACCGCTGATGGGATCTGGGCTCCTTGGCTAACGCCATCGCCCCATTATTGTCACAATACAAAGGTATTGGATCAATAATGGTTGGAACTACTCCTAGCTCCGAGACGAACTTCTTCATCCAGACGGCTTCCTTGGCGGCATCATTTGCAGCAATGTACTCAGCTTCCATCGTAGAGTCTGCAACGGTATCCTGTTTGGAACTCTTCTAACTCACCGCCCCTCCATTGAGGGTAAACACAAACCCTGAGATAGATTTGCTGTCATCCTTATCGCTCTGGAAGCTCGAATCGGTAAAGGCCTCCATTTGGAGATCTTTATTACCATACACCAAGAACAATTCTTTAGTCCTTCGTAAGTACTTAAGAATGTTCTTCACAGCTGTCCAGTGGTTCTCCCCTGGGTTGGATTGATACCTGCTTACAACACTAAGTGCATAAGCTACATCTGGGCGTGTACATAACATCGCATACATTATAGATCCTACTGCCGAAGCATAAGGTATAATGCTCATGCGAGCTCTCTCTTCATCGGTCGTTGGACAAGAATCCTTAGAGAGAGTGACTCCATGGCAAGCGGGTAAGGCACCCCGCTTGGAGTCTTCCATACTAAACCTCTTTAGGATGGTGTTGATGTACCTGGTTTGGGACAGTCCCAATAACTTTTTGGATCTATCCCTATAGATCCTTATGCCCAGGATGTATGTGGCATCACCCAGGTCCTTCATGGAGAACCTCAGTGATAAGAATGATTTGACCGACTGTAGCATAGGAATATCATTTCCTATCAGAAGAATGTCATCCATGTACAATACGAGGAATGTGACAGCTCTTCCTACAGCCTTCCTATAAACACAAGGTTCATCTGGATTTTTGATGAAATCAAACTCTTTGATAACATCATCGAAACAGATGTTCCAACTCCGAGATGCCTGCTTTAACCCATATATGGATTTAAGCAATCTACATGCTTTCTCGCTGCTCCCACTGTCAATGAAGCCCTCCGGCTGATCCATATAAACACATTCTTCTAAATCTCCATTTAGGAATGCTGTTTTAACGTCCATCTGCCAGATTTCATAGTCGTAGTGAGCAGCAATAGCAAGTAGGATCCGAATAGATTTAAGCATGGCTACGGGCGAAAAAGTTTCGTCATAGTCCAAACCTAGTCTTTGACGAAAACCTTTCGCCACAAGTCTTGCCTTATAGGTCTCTACCTGCCCATCCACACCAATCTTTCTTTTAAACATCCATTTGCACCCTACAGGTTTTACCCCAGGGGGTACAACGTCCAAAGTCCATACTTTGTTGGTGTACATAGACTCCATTTCGGATCTCATGGCATCCAGCCACTTCACAGAGTCACCACTCGTGATAGCTTGCTGAAAACTGGTAGGATCATCATCTTCCATGATACAGTCTTCTCTGTCACCATCAATGAGGAAACCGTAGTACCTCTCCGGTGGGCGAGAAGTCCTACTAGACCTACGGAGTGGCCGAGGTTCTTCAGTTTCTGTTGCAACAGCCGGTTCAACCAAATCGTCATTTGTAGTTTGTGTCTCCAGAACCTCTTCTAGATCTACCACCTTGCCATCATCTCTATCCGTGAAAAACTCTTTTTCCAAGAATGTGGCATACTGAGAAACAAACACTTTTTGTTCCTCTTTGTGGTAGAACAGATACCCATAAGAATTCTTTGGATATCCCACAAAGTTACACATGACTGACCGTGTCTCGAGTTTGTCCGGATTCTGCTTTTTAACATAGGCCGGGCAACCCCAAATCTTAATTCTTTTAAGAGATGGTCTCTTCCCATTCTATATCTCATATGGCGTGGTAGACACGGCTTTGGTTGGAACCCTGTTTAGCAGAAACGCCGCAGTCTCCAATGCATGCCCCCAAAACGAGACTGGTAACCCAGCGTCACTCATCATGGACCGGACCATATCTAATAGGGTCCTATTCCGTCGTTCTGACACACCGTTGTGCTGTGGTGTGTAAGGAGGAGTGAGCTGAGAGAGAATCCCATTCTCTTTTAGGAAGTTTGCAAATTCTGTACTGAGATACTCACCACCTCGATCTGATCGAAGCATCTTAATACTCAAGCCGGTTTGTTTTTCTACTTCTTGTTTATATTCAATGAATTTCTCGAAAGCTTCGGACTTGTGCTTTAATAAAAATACATGACCGAATCTTGAGAAATCGTCGGTGAATGTAATAAAGTATGAAAAACCGCCTCTAGCCTGTGTAGACATTGGCCCACATACATCACTATGTATGAGGCCAAGGAGCTGAGTAGCTCTTTCTCCGTGTCCGGTAAACGGAGTTTTGGTCATTTTACCCTTGATACAAGACTGGCAAGTCGCATAAGATTTATATTCAAAAGGATTTAAATATCCATCTTTATGTAACTTGTTTAGTCTTGTTTCGTTAATATGACCAAGTCTACAGTGCCAAAGAAAAGCTTCATTTAATTCTGAAATTTTTCTTTTATTAGTGTGTTGTATACTGAAAACTGTGTGTTGATTTAGGACATATATTCCGTTATTAAGCGTACCATACCCAACCAACATTTGATTTAGGTGAATGTTCATAACATTGTTCTGCAACACAAAATTATATCCTTCATTGTCCAACAAAGAAATGGATATTATATTACATAGCATATCAGGTACAAAATAACATGGATTCAAAATCAAAATACATCAAGATGGCAACCCCAAGTGATACTCTCCCACTGCGACTGTATGTACATTGGAACCATTTCCAACGCGGAGAGTATGGTCACCTGTCTTCAAAACCTTGCTATTTCTCAGCCCCTGCATAGAATTGCAAATGTGAGAACCTGAACCAGTATCCAATACCCAGGAAGCAGAGTTTATAGAAAAACAGTTTTCAGTCACAAACACACCTGAAGCGGAAGCATCACCATGCTTCTTCTTGAAACTTAAGTACTCGGTGCAATTGCGCTTCCAATGTCCTGTCTTGTGGCAATGAAAACACTCGCCTTTCCCCGGGTCTCCAGCCGTGGACTTTCCCTTTCCCTTCGCCTTTTTGACTCCTCCCTTAGGATTAGTGGGTTTCTTCTTTTTCTTTCCCTTGGCCTTAGCTTTTGGGCGAGAAGAAGAAGACTGTCCAATGGTCATAACGGGAGTCTTTGCTGACTTCATAGTGCTCTCTGCACTCCTTAACATATTAAGGAGTTCAGGGAGGTCCTTCTCCATGCCATGCATGTTGAAGTTCACTATGAACTGAGCAAAGGTGGAGGGGAGGGACTGCAGAATAATATCTATATATTGTTCATTGTCCATTGTCCATCCGAGGCCCTCAAGCTCTTCTATAAGAGCTATCATCTTCAAAACATGGTCTCCTACTGGTGCGCCAGGGGCCATCCGCATCTGAAACAATTTCTTTGATGCTTCGTATCGTAATACGCGGGACTGCTCCCCATACAACTCCTTTGTATGGAGCAATATCCCGTGAATGTCCATGTCCTCGTGTTGCTTCTGATGTGTGTTGTCCATCGATGCAAGCGCGAGGCATTTTGCCGTGGCACAGTCAGCGTCCCATGTCTTGCGGACTTCAATGTCCGCAACTGAGGACTTTGGGCCTGGGACGGGCGGGGCTGAAGCCGTGATGACATATGATACTTTATCATAAGTCAAGGCGATCTTTAGATTCCTCAGCCAGTCTTTATAGTTGGTCCCATTCAGTTTGTTCTTATCTAGTAGAAGCTTAAGTCCAGTCATTGGTATCTGCCATTAAGAGAGAGAAAAGAATACACTCAGCGAAAGCTCTTGCACAGATTAGATTGGTTTATTATCTTGCCTAATCGATGTTTCCCACTGCTTTTTATCAAGTTTTCTTTCAAACCTTAAAAAGAAAAACTAGCCAGGATTAATTACAGTCTACAACTTCGCTAACCGTTCAGCCAGGCCAGTGTCGGTACTTTGAGGGAGGTTCCCCGTGCTTTCGCACGGACCTAATTAGAGTAAACCTCGTTTTCCCAGAGGCGGAGCCCCGTTAACACCTTTCTAGACACCTAATGAGTTAGCTAATTGCAAACTGTAAAACTCTCCTAGGAGCAACTATTGCCCACAGTGGGATCGGGATCCAACCATCACATGGAAGGTATGCAATCTCATTGCAAATTTCAACACTTGAAATTCCCGATGTAATTTTTACCCCTAGTACTTATGACCTTAACTATGGTCAACAAATCATAAGTACCAGTCAAGTTCTACCCGTCATTTCTTGATCAATTAGACCCACCCATATGACCCTTAACTATGGTCAACAAAGTCGCATGAATGTCCTAATTAATCTGCATCATATGCAGTGTAGGAAGACATCACTTAGCTACCGTACACTACGCCTTAACTAAAGTCAACAAACGTAACACGAATACTAAGTACTCTACTTCCTAAAATGACGGAGGGTTGCGAATGATTTTTAAGAAAATCTTTAACGCTTTGAACTTGATATCGTTGTAGAATCAAACAGTTTTCAAAAGGAGTGGCTTAGGCTCCGCAGTTTTTGAAAAGTAGCTTTTTCATAAAAAGCCGAGTAGTTTTTAAATCCGATTCTACAACATCTTTTTAGGTTTATTTTCTTTACATTAATCATATTAATGTAATCCCATCATTTAAGTCCTTAAGCCAATCACAGAAAAGAAACGAAAATAACACGTACGCTTATGCCATCCGCATTCGCCGCAATGTTCCGTTATGCACCGTTAGGTTACTTAACTAACGGCATACCGGGACGGGACTAGCGCGGGTGTAAAACATAAGCAACGTCTACTATATATCATATATATAATAAGTCATTCGTCTCAGATTTCACAGAACACAGGCAGCAGAAATATAGATATAACGTGGGATATACTAGGACGTCCGTATTTAGTATTTAGCCAGAATAGAAAATACGGATTCCACAGTCGCGATGAATAGCCAAGCCCACACCCTGGACCCCTACGAGAGCGGCAAGTGACCCTACCAATCCTGGAGCTTAGGAGACCCGGTCTCGACTCCTCGAGATGGCCTCCCACTGAACCCCAGAACCCGGTCACCTGTGCTCCCCTCCTTGGGTCCATCCTAATGCGGAAAAGTAAATGATATACAACACTGGTGACACAACCGCAACCTGGAAGTGCCCTAAATAAAAGAATATTACATTACATTTGAATTTACATGAATGAAAATATAAAGCTCTCATCTCACAAAACCCCCCCGGCTATTCAATCACGACAATCCTACACATCATATCTCAGCAACACATAATATCACATATCATCAACGTAAGTAAGTATGCGTACCCCGATTGTCGTTGATGTATAGCAACGAAACCGGCGATATCTAACATACTACACTTACGGTCACAGAAAAGAAAGTGTAAAACTACAATATTTGGAATCCAGATTCTCTTTAGACATCATAAATGCGAAATATCACATATTTCGTATTTCATGCCTACACTATATGAATTCCACATATTGTATCGCATTCCAGACAAACAGACAGTATTAAAGTTTTCGAACGAACAATCAAGCACCCAAGATTCACTAAAGCTCAACACTTGAGCAGGGTTCAAAAAAATCTGCAGTGTGACACAGTAGCGGCGGTCTAGCCGTAGAAGGGTCAAGCCAACGCCTCACATGTGGCACGCCGTACTGCCCCAAACCCTAGAGTTCAAAGGGCAGTTCAAGACGGGCACATAATCGAGTTAAGGTTTGTTGTCTTCTAGAGGGACCACCGCAAAAAGACTTGCACGTATCTCCAAACTATTTAAACCCCGTGAATATTGAGTAAATGATATTCGTTCAAACACTTCAATACTTTCTAGTTTACCCGGAAAAGAAAGCGAAATGAAAATTCCGATCGAAACCACGAGTCTAAAAACATCTCCAGAATTTTTCAACAGCAGATTCAGATTAAATATACTCAAAATATACTGTAGCAGGTAAAGAAAATTACTGTGCAAAAAATTGTCAAAGAGCCCCTTATGTGGCCGCGGATGCGCGGCCTAAGCTTTCTTATGCCGCGCTTCCGCGGCCAAAGTTACTGTTCACTGGCTCGAATTCTCCAGATTATCTTATTTTTACCTGCTCTATTTTTTGAGAATTTTTAATTCTGAAAAAAGTCAGTTTTTAAAAAATTTCCAGAGAGCATCTTTAAAAGTCGTATTTTTGTTTCGATCGGACTTTTTACTTCGCAAAAAGGTCGCCTATAGTTCTAGGTCGGCTCTGATACCAATGTAAGGTTAGTATAGCACCCTATGAAGAGTTTTGAAGCATCACATGACCCAAAGTTTTAATTTTTAAGGTGCTAAACTAACAAGCAAGGGAATCGATCCTAGAAAGATTAGGGTTACTAAACTTTAAGCTAACAAAAGTTAGGGTTTGAAGGCTACAACCTTTGTAGCTCCCGTTTTTGTTTCGCTCCTTAGGCTCTTTGGGTGTTGGATGAAGGTCCTCTTGTACTCCTCCCACGTCCACGACGATCCACCCGGAGTTTTCCCGTCCAAGCTTGCAACTTTGAAAAACAAAGAGAACACTCTAATCAAGTTGGCTAGACTTGATTAGAATGAAGTTGTGGCTATGGATCTCACTTCAAAATCTTATTTTTATGAGTGATTCACTCTCTTATAAGAACTAGAGAGCTTAAGCATGAAGGTTGATGAAGATGATGGACTTTGTGAAGAAGAGAATGAATTATCTTATCAAAGAGAAAAAGGAAAATAGCTATATATATATTTTCCTTTCTCTAAACCAACCATGGTTAGATATATAGATATCATTTTATTTTAAATTAAAAGCATGATAAGAAAATAAACTATGGGTTAAATGTTAGGTGAGCATGGTTGAGTTAGAAGAGTGTAGAAAATCTTAAGTGATTTAACCCATTTTTCATTTTCTTTAGCTTTAATTTAAATCCAATAATTATCCAAATACAACCATGGTGTAATTCTTATACATCCACCATTCCCATTGTATAAACAACCATGATACTAAATGATGTATGTATGCATGTGTGCTTGCACATCCATATGTGCATGAACAAGAATGAATGCACACATGCATGCATACATCCAACATAAACAAGATAGGATTTGTAGTGAGAAACTAATGATGAATCAACACTTGATTCACTAATCCGGTCATATCACATATGACCCGACCATTAGCAAGCCGCCCAATTAATATACGGTATCCCATACACGCATTTTAATCGGGTCCAAGCGCATATCGCATACGCGCACCACAACGTTTCGCCTGGACTAGGTAACTCCTATGTGGGACTCTAAGACTCGTCAATACGCCGGCAGTGGGTGATGATCATATCAAGCACCCCCAAGCCGCAAGCGGTCAGCCAAACATAACGGCCACCCGGGTATTGAGCGATTAGAAGAAAACAAGCGAACTTGTTACAACTCCCGTCGAGCCATCCGGCAACACTACCGTACAGTCCGGTCTCTTCGTCAGATATGCTGCATATTGAGCCTAGGGATGGTCACGTCGACCCCAATAACTCAATAAGTCGTGTCAGTGAATGGTCTATAACAGATCGAGAAACTACTGATAACACTTATCAGCAAATCTCAGCAGCCCTGGCCAGGGACTTGCTGTTATAACCAGTCGAGCACAGCACAGCATCAACTCCCAATACCGGGAGAGACGAAACCCCTCCTATCGCTCATTGCCTTCGTGTGTCTCGGGACTGTACCCAACGGCCACCTGTTTGCACGACTCAATAGAGCCGTGGTAGGGTGGCAATCAAAGTACAGTGGGAGAACACACAAGACTCCATGACGATCTCGGGTCTACAGACTAACCTGTACCAGTGTCACCTGAGAACTGCTATCCGACGATAGATATAATTCCATATAGGAGTTCTCGGTGAGTCCGTCCAGTGTACCCAGTCAGCACTGACCACCCGTATATGATCTTGATGTCAAACATCGATGAATGTGGGAACATCCATCGCCCATCACATGGGTCTAGTATCATATACGCTAGTCTACTCTGGTATATCGATGCCCCGTCTCGATACACCTCCGACTAGGGACATTTCAGGATATGCTTATAGACTACAAACGTCCCACTAGTATGATCTCTATCATAATCAGAGTAGTCAAGCAGATATCCTTGGGGCTTTATCAGCATGTATGAATGAATAAAAGCATGATCAAATCAACATGTCAGATAAAGAATAACCAGATAGCATACTATCATGTCGAGCAAGAATGCAAACTGAATATATATATATATGTATAGATACATCCACTATCACATAATGGCCTCTAGGGCATACATATATCCAACAATTTCATTATGATACCTCATTTTAAAAATACAAAGGAAATCTCACTAAATTATGAAAACAGTTCTTCATATACATGTATTCTGTTTTCATGCATTCATACCTCATTCATATGATATATTGCTACCTGAGGCACTGACACGGGCACATGAGATTACACTCGGGTTAGATATTTACCCTAGCCTTGTTATAGGTTGCATGTTATATATATAATTGAGGATATATTTTATGATCGTATGACCTAGGATTGCGTCATACATGCGATTTTTATTCGTAGATGTTTTTCTATTCACGAGTTGGCAACTCACCCCCGTTGTGCCCCAGTTTCTTACAGGTCTGCCGTACAGGTTTCTTTACGGCTTTGCTGGCACTGCTTCTTTCGGGTGACTTGCTAGTAGGTAGGTTTATTTGTATCGTACCCATCATTATACATTGTATATTATTATTCAGTTGTATCTAGAAGTTCCATCAACCAAACATGTATTTATTTCAGAGATAGAGACCAGTAATGTTTATTCTATCGACCTTAGAGTCGCGCTTTGTATTTATACGGATTTCATCCTGTTTTGAGTTTCCTTTTCTGTTGTGATCCTCGCCTTTCGGCGTTGTATATTTTATTGCTTATGTGGTTGTGACCGTCGATTGACGAAGAGCTAGCTCCCGCTTGGGGATGCCTTTATTCTTTATATATATGCTTTATCAGGTTTTGTACCCGTTTGGGGTCAGTTTTACAAAGGAAACTCTGCCGAAATTTTTGGAAAAGACTTATGTTTTTAAAATGCATACTTCGGCATATGAGGCAAACTGGTTGATTTAAAATGGTTTTCCTACTCTCTACTACTCTTCTTGGTTTGGATTTCTGGGTTTTCGGCTTACTTAGAATACGTACGCCTTGAGACGTTCGTAGTTTAAGTGCCGGTCATGTTCCGTACTTTCGGGTCGTGACAAAGTTGGTATCAGAGCGTTAGGTTTTACCTTCGGAGCGTAGGATGACCCTTGGTTGATGGAATAGGTGACTAAAGTAGAGTGACGTACCGTGGGTATGTTCCGCGGTATATTTACGACACGCCACTCCACTTAAGGAGCCTTAGGATGTATATTTCTTTGCTCAGTATCATATTCCTTCCTTTGATCTAGCTTCATCGGTACCAGTATGGTTTTGCCGCCACGATTACGGGCAAGGAGAGCTACGGCTAGAGTTGCGGTCAGCATGAGCTCGTTACGAACGAGGACTGACCAGGGCGTGATTCGGGCGACGCACGATTGTAGAGATGTGTCTTTTGGATTGTGTTTTTGCGCCACGAGCGTTGGATAGATCGATGTATGAGGCTTCTCGGACATGCAGATTAGCACCAGGGGATTGAGCCAATGATAGAGGCCATCCAGATTTTGATGACCGTTGGTGTGTTGCTTATTCATGATGATCGAGGCACTGTTCAGTGTGCAGACGAGCGAGCCAGTTATTGCTGCGAACGACGAGATATTGCCCCAGATGCTGGAATTAGTGTAGAATGAGTTGTACTAAGAGATGATAGAAGGTCGCTAGTCATCGAGGATGAATGACTAGGACATGTGGATCGTGCGCCTACCCCGATGCGAGGTCATCAGATAGATTGATTCCAGCTAGAGACGACTTCACACGGAGACGTTGGGAGTCGACAGAGACGATCGAATGTCAGAAACCTATTATTCCAAGTTTAATGTAGTCGGAAAGACATGCAGGCAATTCTATGGTCCCTCTAGAAGAATGAAACCCTAACTCGACTTAATGACCGTGTGAAAGTCTTTGAACCTTCGGGTTTGCGGCAGTTCTACGGCGCCATTAGTGAGGCTTGGGTTTGCCCTTCTATGGCTGGACCACTGATGCTGTGGTATGTACTCGATACTATTAAACTGTGCCCAAGATGTTGAGCTCTTGGGGGATTAGGAGGTTTTGACGACTCGATTGGATGGCTCGACTTAATTCGGATGTAGGTGGTGAGATGCATTTCTTGGGAGACTCCCGATACGAGGATTGTTAGTGTATATGCCCTAGAGGCCATTACTGTATCATACTAGTATGTATATTACTTGATGGAAGCTTGGGATATTCACAGTTGTACAGACAATCTTGCTCAATATAGTAGTATGCTACTTGGTTTGCCTCTGCTTTAATGTGTACATGTGTGTTTATTTATTATATCACGTATACGCATTAGTAGAGCCCTTAGGATCTTTGCTTGATTACCGGCGTTGTGATGGCGATCACACTCGTGGGGGCTGGGTAATCTACAAGCACATCCTTATACACGTCCCTAGTCGTGGGAGTACCGAGATAGGGCATCGATACTCCGGAGTAGACTAGCGTATGCGCTTCTCATCCCAGCACGAGAGACGGTCTGTCCCACAGCCGTCAGTACGTCGTACTTGAGATAGTATGCGGGTGCTCGTTGGGTTACGAGTACACTGGACAGGACTCGTCGGGAACTGATGGTTGGTATTATACCTATCGTCAGTTATCAGTTCCCAGGTGACATGAGTACAGCTTAGTCCGCTGACTTAACACTGTCACTTCGCCTCGAGTGTGTTCCCACTGTTCTTTGATTACTACCCTACCACGGCTCTATTGAGTCATGCAAACAGGTAGTAGTTGGGAGCAGTCCCGAAGCACTTGGAGGCAGTGACGGTTAGACAGGATTCGTCTCTCCCGGTATTGGGAGTTGACATCGCGCTGTGTCTAGGAGAGCCATTACACAAGTAGTCCCTGGCCAGGGCAAGCGAGATGTACTGGTAGGTTCCAGTGTTATCTCAGGGTGTATTGGGCTTCACTCCGACACGACTTGTACCGCTATTAGGGGACTGACGTTTACCGCCCCCCTAGGCCCGCCATGCGATGTATCAGACGAACAGACCGGACTGTACGGAGAATGTCACATTCAGACTCAGTAGGAGTTCAGATGGGGTTTCACCTCGTCAGCCTTCTTGTCGACATCTACCTGGGGACCGTTACGCACAGCTAGTGCCGCTTGCGGTCTGTGGTTAAACCCACTGCCAGCGTAGTGTCGAGTCTTTAGAGTCCCACACAGAGGGTATTCGCCTCTGGGCAAAACAGAGTAGAGGTCGCATGGTTTTGCGACAGGGTTCGTTCTCATCCGCGCACTTGTGCACGTTTGGAGTCCGGACGGATTATACTGGCAGGCTCTGGTTTGAGCCAGATACTGGTATATGTTTTTGGGGTTGCTTTTATATCTTGGTATTCTTGTTCCTCGGAACGAGAATGCAGGTGTGTATGCACAGTTGCTTGAGGCGGAGAATGAGGTTTTTCATTAGGGTTTCGGATCGGGTGCGTATGCACAGTTGACAGTCTTTTTTTTTCCAAACCCTAATGGATTTATATATTATCTATTAATAATAATAATTAAATGAGAATTATGTTATGGTTGTTTTTTGTTGACTTGTTGACCTTGGTTGACTTGTTGACCATTGACCACTTTCATGCCTTGAAAGTCTTCCTTGATTCATGCTTACTTTTTTATTAAATGAAGCATGGTTGTGGTCATTCAAAATACTACCATCAACTATTCTCATTTTCAATTATTATCATTTAGATAATATTTTTCTTTTGCAATATGGTTGCAAGAAAGAAAAATGAGAGCTCATTCTATCATAACCTCTCTCTCTCCTCATTTCATCTTCTTCCTCCTCTTGAAAAGAGAAACCTTCTCATGTGTTGAGAATCATTCTCTTTAGATAGAAAAGCAAACCCTAATCACTCTCTACTCATTCTAGGATGAAGGTTTAGCAAGCCGGAAACCCTAGTTCACTCAAAGATCGAGGAAGAGCCCAAAGTCGAACCTTCGAGGTGGATCTATCTTCGGCAAGAAGAAGGCGACGAGAAGAGGACCATTCCAGCTTCTACAAAGAACAAGAAAGAAGAACAACAACAAGAAGAGAAGGAGTTCAAGTTTAGGTATAACCATCAACATAGTAGCTAACTCTCTTTAGCTAGAATACTAGTTTTAGTTTAGCAAAGATCCGGCTTTTACGGTCCATGTTACAAAGTTTAGAAAAAATTTTGATTTACCGTTTCCGCAACCCCGTAAGTACCGGGAGAGGTAACGTGGACCTAACAGTGGTATCAGAGCCTAACTAAACTTAAACTAGCTTGGTAGTGAAGTGTAACGAAGTTCGGAACCGAAAAATCGCAAAACCGGAAAAACTAAAAACCTGAGTTTCTGTTGATTTTTTTTTTTGGCTCAAAATGAAAAACTTTATACTTGTAAAATCGTCTCAGGGTTTTGTTTGAACACAGAAGAAAAACGATGACGTCATTCATTTAAGTCGCCGCGCTTCCGCGGCACGAGGTAGGCATGTGCCGCGGAAGCGCCGCAGATTGGTTTCCTTGCTGCATCGTTTTTCGTGCAGTGTTCTTCTGGTTGGATTTTGTGATTTTTAAGATGTATTATATGTACCCAGATTTTCCAGAACTGAAATTTGCTTTTGGGGTCCTATAATTCCGTATTTTTTTTCCGAACTTCACTGCACTTTGACTATGTTGGTTATATCTGTGATGTTTGCATGTATTGAACGTCGGCTAATCGCTATAAGTCGATTAGTCGGGGTTATACATGATCTGAAATGTGCTGGAATGTGTATATGAATGTGTTGGACTGTCGCGGGTGAATAGCCGGGGTGGATGTGAGATGAGCTTTTGTTTTTCTTTCATTCATTGTAAATGTAAATTGATGTAATTATATTATTTGTTTGGCCGCACAACCGGGTCGGGGTTGTAGCCGTCATTGTATAATTCTTTTTACTGTTTTTGCTCCTAGGATAGACCCATGGAGGGGTGCCCAAACTACCAGGTAGCTCGAAGTGCCGAGTGGCCTACTCATGGCATTGAGGGAGGTTGCTTCGCTTCGGGTACTTGGCGGGTAGTTTGCCGCACCCGTAGGGGTCTTGGGTGGGGTATTTGGCTATTCACCGCGACCGTGTTATCCGCTTTTCGTTTCAGGCTCGAAAGGATTGCGGATTGCTAGTATATCCAATGTATTCATCTGTGATCTGTAATGTCTATCATTGCTTTACTATTTAGGCGTTGCTTATGTTTTACAGCCGCGCTAGCCCAGCCCCCGCTCTGTCGTTAGTTAAGTAACCTAACGAGTGATGACGGGACCCCGTGGCGAATGCGAATGGCATAAGCGTACGTCATATTTTGGTTGTTTTCTGCAATGGTAGGATTAAATGATGGGACGCATTAAAAGAACTAATGCAAGAATATCACGCATTAAAAGAACTAATGCAAGAAAATAAACCTAAAAGACGTTGTTGGAACAAGTTTTTCAAAAAGCTGTTATTACAAGGACGTTCATTTTTGTTTTGCATCGCGGTATTCGGTTATGAATACCCAGCACCTCAGTCGACGAGGCAAGGGCCGAGATCCCTTCACCGGGAGTGACCCCTTGGACAAAAGTTTGCGTCAGGGTAATAACTTCACCATAGTCGATTATTCTTGCTTTGCATCGAGGTATTCATCTTATGAATACCCAGCACCTCACTCGACGAGGAAAGAGCCGAGATCCCTTCGCAGGGAGTGACCTCTTTAGCAAAAGTTTTCGCCACTATGATTTTCAAAAAGGTGCTATCAGGTTCCTTCAACGATATCAAGTTCATTACGTTAACGGGTTTTTCGCCAAAAACCCAGCCGTAGCCCTCCGTCATTTCCTACAAGTACTACTCAGTATTCGAGCTACGTATTTTGGCATTGTCAAGGCGTAGTGATCGGTAGCTAAGTATTGCTTGTTTGCAGCCTTATTTTTTCGGATTATTTAGGACAGTCGCATAACTATGTTGGCATTGTCAAGAGTTATGCGGGTGGGTCTAAGTTAATCAAGATAATGACGGGCCGAACTTGACTAACAGTTCATGATATGTTGGCATTGTCAAGGTCATGAATCGTTAGGGGCAAAAACCACATCGGGAGTTTCAAAAGAACTGAAACTTGCAGATTTAGCATACCTTCTGGAGTGTGATGACTAGAGTGGATTCCATCTAGGTTATCACACAATGACAGTTGGATCCCGATCCCACTGATGAGTTGGTTTACTCTCGGGAGATTATTTCACTTAACGATCAATGCTATAAACCTAGTAGGTGTCTAGAAAGGTGTTAGCGGGGTTACGCCCACAGGGAAAAGAGGTTCTTTAATTAAGGAACTTCGCGAAAGCGTTGGAAAACCTCCCTCGAAGTACCGACACTAGCCTGGCTGAAAGGTTAAGCAAGTATTGTAACGTGAATTAAAACCCGGCTAGTTCTTCTTTTAAAAAGGTTTTAAGAAGGATTTGAGGAAACAGTGGGAGACACCCTGGTTAGATAAATTAATAAACCAATCTAATCTTGCACGAGCATACGCTGAGTGTTTCTTTTCTCTCTCTCCAGGCAGCAACCTTTTCACGCCCTAATCAAGATAATAAAATGTATCGCTTGACCGAACCGAATTCTTATTCGGAACTGGGGAAAGTTGGTTCAGCTCTAACTTGTGACAACCGTCATGAGTATGAGAATGGGAAAGAGGAAAGTATGGATTTCCAGGATACCCAGTTGAAGAAGAAGCATGGTTTTGCATCTACTTCAGGTGTTCTTGTAATTGAGAACTGTTTTACGGTCAGCCCTACCTCCTGGGTACTTGATACCGGATCAGGATCTCATATTTGTAATTTATTGCAAGGACTGAGAAAAAGTAGGAAAGTTGCACCGGGTGATATGTCGCTCAGAGTAGCGAACGGAGCACAAGTTTATGCGGCAGCCGTCGGTGAATATCACCTAGTATTGCCAAATGGCAAGACTATGATTTTGAACGATTGTTACTATGTACCCTCTATGGTTTGCAACATCATATCAGTTTCTTTACTCGATAAAGATAGATATAAGTTTGTTCTTGAAAAGAATATCATGAACATTTACCTTGATAAGGTACTGGTTGCAGAGGGTACACTGTTTAATGGTATCTACGTTCTAAATCGGAATACAGTTCTCAATATACAAAACACACGCAAGAGGAAGAATTCAGATACGAATGAATCCTACTTGTGGCATTGTAGACTCGGTCATATCGGAGAGAAAAGACTGAGTAAGTTGCATAGAGATGGACTCTTGAATGCGTTCGAGTTTTCATCTTATGAAACTTGTCAGTCTTGTCTCAAAGGGAAGATGACCAAATCTCCGTTCACCGGACATGGAGAAAGAGCAAGAGAGCTCTTGGGACTCATACACAGTGATGTGTGTGGTCCGATGTCTATACATGCAAGGGGTGGGTTCTCGTACTTCATCACATTCACTGACGATCTCTCTAGGTTCGGATATGTGTATCTGATGAAACACAAATCTGAAACTTTTGAGAAATTCAAGGAATTCAGAAACGAAGTAGAGAACCAGACAGGCAAAAGTATCAAGATCCTCCGGTCTGATAGAGGAGGGGAGTACTTAAGCACGGAATTCCGAGATTACTTAAAAGAGAATGGTATTCTCTCTCAGCTCACTCCTCCTTATACACCACAGCACAACGGTGTGTCGGAGAGAAGGAATCGTACCCTATTGGATATGGTTCGATCCATGATGAGTGATGCTGAGTTACCTCTTTCTTTCTGGGGACTTGCGCTAGAGACAGCGGCATACTTGCTGAATCAGGTTCCGTCTAAATCCGTGCCTAAGACTCCATATGAAATATGGAGTGGTAAGAAACCATATCTAGAACGAATTAAGATATGGGGCTGTCCGGCCTATGTAAAAGTACAAAAACCAGACAAGCTTGAGGCACGGTCAGTTTTATGTAAGTTTGTGGGATATCCTAGAAATTCTCTGGGATATCTGTTCTACCACACTGAGGAACAGAAGGTGTTCGTTGCTCGCCGCGCCACCTTTTTAGAGTGGCAATTTCTTGCAAAAGAAATAAGTGGGAGCACGGTAGAACTGGATGAAATATCTGATCCACAAAATCAAACTGAGGATTTAGCAGAACCAGAAAGTTCAGTGACCCCAAACGAACCTCAGCCACTCCGCAGATCTGGTAGGATTTCTCATCCGCCCGAGAGATACTACGGTTTTCTCATAGACGGGGATCGAGAGGATTGCATCTTGGAAGAAGATGACCCTACCAGTTTCAGGCAGGCCATTATCAGTAGGGACTCTGATAAGTGGCAGGAAGCAATGCAATCTGAAATGGAGTCCATGTACGCCAATAAAGTGTGGACCATGGATATTGCTCCACCTGGGGTAAAACCCGTTGGATGCAAATGGATCTACAAAAGGAAACTTGGTGTAGATGGGCAGGTGGAAACCTATAAAGCTAGACTCGTTGCAAAAGGTTTTCGTCAAAGACCTGGTTTGGACTATGATGAGACTTTTTCTCCGGTGGCTATGCTCAAATCCATTCGGATCTTACTTGCCATTGCTGCCTTCCATGACTATGAAATCTGGCAGATGGATGTTAAGACGGCTTTCCTAAACGGTTGTTTGGAAGAGTGCGTTTACATGGATCAACCAGAAGGTTTCGTAGACAGTGGGAGCAGCGGAAAGGTGTGCAAGTTGCTTAAATCCATTTATAGATTAAAGCAGGCATCGCGGAGCTGGAACATCTGTTTTGATGAGGCAATCAAGGAATTTGATTTCATCAAGAACGAAGATGAACCCTGTGTGTATAAGAAGATTGTAGGACGAACTGTCGTGTTCCTAGTCTTGTACGTGGACGACATTCTTTTGATAGGAAATGATGTTCCTATGCTACAATCGGTCAAGCTGTTTTTGTCACAAAGGTTCTCCATGAAGGACCTGGGTGATGCCTCGTACATTCTGGGGATCAAGATCTATAGAGATAGATCCAAGAGACTATTGGGACTTTCGCAGTCCAGGTACATAGAGACCGTACTAAAGAGATTTAGTATGGAGGATTCCAAGCGCGGTAACATACCCGCATTGCACGGAATTACCCTCTCCAAGAAGATGTCTCCTAAGACTGACGAGGAGAGGGTTCGCATGAGCAATATACCCTACGCTTCGGCGGTAGGATCTATAATGTATGCGATGCTATGTACAAGACCAGATGTAGCTTACGCGTTGAGCACGGTAAGCCGGTATCAGTCAGACCCAGGGGAGGACCACTGGATAGCAGTGAAGAACATTCTCAAGTACCTGAGAAGGACTAAGGAGATGTTCCTGGTTTACGGTAATGGAGACCTCAGGGTCGAGTCCTTTACCGATTCAAGCTTCCAGAGCGACAAAGATGACAGCAAGTCTGTCTCGGGTTTTGTGTTTACCCTCAACGGAGGGGCGGTATGTTGGAGGAGTTCCAAGCAGGATACCGTCGCAGACTCGACGATGGAGGCTGAATACATTGCTGCAAGCGATGCCGCAAAAGAGGCGGTCTGGATTAAGAAGTTCATTAGTGAACTTCAGGTGGTTCCGTCCATTGTTGATCCAATACCTTTGTATTGCGATAACAATGGGGCTATAGCTTTAGCGAAGGAACCAAGGTCCCATCAGAAATCCAGGCACATCTTAAGGCGGTATCACCTGATCAGGGAGATCATTGATCGACAGGAGATCGAGGTGCGGAGAGTGGACACAAAGGACAACACTGCGGACCCATTCACAAAGGCTTTACCCCAGACTCAGTTCGAGCGGCTGATCGAGATGATAGGTCTTCGATACGCCAGTAGATGGCCTTAGTGCAAGTGGGAGATTGTTAGTGTATATGCCCTAGAGGCCATTACTGTATCATACTAGTATGTATATTACTTGATGGAAGCTTGGGATATTCACAGTTGTACAGACAATCTTGCTCAATATAGTAGTATGCTACTTGGTTTGCCTCTGCTTTAATGTGTACATGTGTGTTTATTTATTATATCACGTATACGCATTAGTAGAGCCCTTAGGATCTTTGCTTGATTACCGGCGTTGTGATGGCGATCACACTCGTGGGGGCTGGGTAATCTACAAGCACATCCTTATACACGTCCCTAGTCGTGGGAGTACCGAGATAGGGCATCGATACTCCGGAGTAGACTAGCGTATGCGCTTCTCATCCCAGCACGAGAGACGGTCTGTCCCACAGCCGTCAGTACGTCGTACTTGAGATAGTATGCGGGTGCTCGTTGGGTTACGAGTACACTGGACAGGACTCGTCGGGAACTGATGGTTGGTATTATACCTATCGTCAGTTATCAGTTCCCAGGTGACATGAGTACAGCTTAGTCCGCTGACTTGACACTGTCACTTCGCCTCGAGTGTGTTCCCACTGTTCTTTGATTACTACCCTACCACGGCTCTATTGAGTCATGCAAACAGGTAGTAGTTGGGAGCAGTCCCGAAGCACTTGGAGGCAGTGACGGTTAGACAGGATTCGTCTCTCCCGGTATTGGGAGTTGACATCGCGCTGTGTCTAGGAGAGCCATTACACAAGTAGTCCCTGGCCAGGGCAAGCGAGATGTACTGGTAGGTTCCAGTGTTATCTCAGGGTGTATTGGGCTTCACTCCGACACGACTTGTACCGCTATTAGGGGACTGACGTTTACCGCCCCCCTAGGCCCGCCATGCGATGTATCAGACGAACAGACCGGACTGTACGGAGAATGTCACATTCAGACTCAGTAGGAGTTCAGATGGGGTTTCACCTCGTCAGCCTTCTTGTCGACATCTACCTGGGGACCGTTACGCACAGCTAGTGCCGCTTGCGGTCTGTGGTTAAACCCACTGCCAGCGTAGTGTCGAGTCTTTAGAGTCCCACACAGAGGGTATTCGCCTCTGGGCAAAACAGAGTAGAGGTCGCATGGTTTTGCGACAGGGTTCGTTCTCATCCGCGCACTTGTGCACGTTTGGAGTCCGGACGGATTATACTGGCAGGCTCTGGTTTGAGCCAGATACTGGTATATGTTTTTGGGGTTGCTTTTATATCTTGGTATTCTTGTTCCTCGGAACGAGAATGCAGGTGTGTATGCACAGTTGCTTGAGGCGGAGAATGAGGTTTTTCATTAGGGTTTCGGATCGGGTGCGTATGCACAGTTGACAGTCTTTTTTTTTCCAAACCCTAATGGATTTATATATTATCTATTAATAATAATAATTAAATGAGAATTATGTTATGGTTGTTTTTTGTTGACTTGTTGACCTTGGTTGACTTGTTGACCATTGACCACTTTCATGCCTTGAAAGTCTTCCTTGATTCATGCTTACTTTTTTATTAAATGAAGCATGGTTGTGGTCATTCAAAATACTACCATCAACTATTCTCATTTTCAATTATTATCATTTAGATAATATTTTTCTTTTGCAATATGGTTGCAAGAAAGAAAAATGAGAGCTCATTCTATCATAACCTCTCTCTCTCCTCATTTCATCTTCTTCCTCCTCTTGAAAAGAGAAACCTTCTCATGTGTTGAGAATCATTCTCTTTAGATAGAAAAGCAAACCCTAATCACTCTCTACTCATTCTAGGATGAAGGTTTAGCAAGCCGGAAACCCTAGTTCACTCAAAGATCGAGGAAGAGCCCAAAGTCGAACCTTCGAGGTGGATCTATCTTCGGCAAGAAGAAGGCGACGAGAAGAGGACCATTCCAGCTTCTACAAAGAACAAGAAAGAAGAACAACAACAAGAAGAGAAGGAGTTCAAGTTTAGGTATAACCATCAACATAGTAGCTAACTCTCTTTAGCTAGAATACTAGTTTTAGTTTAGCAAAGATCCGGCTTTTACGGTCCATGTTACAAAGTTTAGAAAAAATTTTGATTTACCGTTTCCGCAACCCCGTAAGTACCGGGAGAGGTAACGTGGACCTAACAAGGATAGCCGTTGGAGCTCAGTCCATGCAGCCACGACGAGACGAGTCCGAAGCGGTCGACCTTAGAGAAAAGTGGAGTAAGCGGTTCGTACGAGATCTTGATAAGATGACGTTCCACTCCGCCGACATCAGAGATGCGATACGCATGCCGAGGCATTGTACTTGGATATACCTTCCAGAAGGAGTCGCAGTGAGTATGCAGCTGTTCCGGAACAAGAAACAGATATAGTAAAGGACGATGACTTCCGGACAATTAGGCAGAGACGAGACTTGGAAGAGACCTTGAGCAGGATTCCTTCCAGGATACTGCTGCAATGATATTTGTACCCAGGATTAGATGTGTCATGTGCATTCAGAGAGCCAGAGGCCGACGCCAGTGACATGCTGCGTGACGAGTGGTCGTGAGGATTGACCGAGAGATGACCAGAGAAGTGCCAAAACGGAATCGTCCCCGTTAGCACACCTGACAGGGCCGATGAGCCGGTGGATCGTGAGCTTGGTAATCCACAGAGAAGACTTAGACCCAGGAGTGGTCATGTTACGCACACCAGCAGGCCAGAGTTCAGGATCGTCGATAAGTTATGCTATGAGTGACCACGACAGTTAGCCAGAGATTCTTGGAGGATGTGCTTGAGCGGGACTATCTCGTCATGCTTGTTTTCACTGTTGTTGGGCGATTTATTCGCTTGATTTGATTTTGATGATTGGGTCTCATGATATTTGTTTTCATGCACCATGGTGGCACTTGCTGAGTATTTACGATTTTTGCACAGTTGTTGCACTTGATATCGTTTTTGAACCTTGGTTTCCTATATTTATGATTTCATGGATTTCATACAGTTGAGTTGATTTTTGCGTTTATGCACGCACACGATTTGTTTTTTTTGCACTCGGTATAGTTCACATATGCTTGCAGTGCAGTGATTCGCATTTTGTGCACTTAGTTGCATTGGACTTCGATTTCGATAGTGATGTTCGATATTTATTTTGTGCACCCTGTGCACCTGATTCGGATTTTAGCGCATGTTGGGCGCATGATATGAGATGCGATTTGGTGCACACCAGATGCACTGAATCGAGATTCTTCGTGCATGAGATGCACCTGTTTTTGCTGTCAGGCACAAACGTTGCCTACGACAAATGCTTTGTGCACACCCGATGCACTTAGATCTTGTTTCTGTGCACTTGTATGGCACGTATATGGATCTTGATTTCCGTGCGCACCAGACGCACGTAGTATTTATATGTATATTTTAGGATTGATTTCTTATGGAGCGGTACGTTTTTATGATGATTGCTATATATTTTTATACTGACCAGGACTAGTCAAAGGACAGTACCTGAGTATATTTTGCATGCATTGATAGTTATCGAAGGGATTTCCAAAAGCAAGCTATAGTCTCAGTAATTACCTACGCGTCTGATAAGACACGAAACGTTTAAAATAAGGAAACCCTTCTAAATTGTTTTCAAAACGGCGGAACGTGCATATTAAACAAAAGGTATATACGTATATGGTTATTTTCTTATAAGAGACGTCCGCCACTGTGCAGTGTTATGCGCATTGCACAACGACTTTAAATGATTTGGCATGCATTTCCTTTAGAAACTTACATGTATAGATTTGATATTTACATGTATAGTTCTGATTTATATCATATTGGTTTTGCTTTGGATTTGGCATTCGTGTCTTTACCATGATTCCGATGATTGCGGGATGCTTGATGGAGTTTCGATTTTCAGTTATCTACTCATTTCTCATGCGCACGCATTGCGCTATGATGCGTTTTATGTATTGATGATTTCGGAGCCCCGACGACTTGGACATTCTATTGAAATGTATTAGAATTTGGGGGTTTAAATTTAAATTCGGGGACAGAATTTCTTTAAGGGGGGAAGATTGTAACAATTCAAAATAATAAAATATTATTTTGGGAATTTTTATAATTTAATATTATTTTATTGATTATTTTAATATTAAATTTATAATTAAATACCGATAAATAAGAAAAATTTTGGAAAAATTACGGAAAATTCCAAAATAGGGTATTTTATGGAATTATGCCATTTTAAAGTTTTTATGATCATTTATATGCTAATTTAGTGCTAATCGCGATTAAAAATCGCTAATCGGATTTTTGGCTTTTGCGCAAATCATGCACATATCATTTTTGGACTTGTGTTACATTTTTCTTGCCATGGTTTTATTTTGGGATCACTATTTGAGTGAGAAGGAATTAGAGGAAAAGGAAAAGAAAAGAAAAAAAAGAGAAAGAGAAAGGATTATTATATTAGGTATGGGTGAGAGAGAGGGTAGGTGAGGGTGTTTGACTTGGCCATTCTCTCTTGTTTTCTCCTCTCATTTCTCCCCCCCCCCTCTTCCATGAGCTGCTGCTGCTCCTGCTGCCCTCCTCTTCCTCCACCTTCAAACCCCCCATTACTCCAGAAATTCACCCCAAAACCCCACTTCCATTTCATAAAAATTGTACACAAGCTCACAAGCATGCCTTTGGACCAAGAAAGTAGTCATTTTGGCGCTGTTGAGAATTCATGAGGGTATTATGAGGTAATTTCTTCACAATTAGAGTGTTATTGCTTGTGCTTAAGCTTCAATTCAAGTTTCATATCGATATCGTGTACTTTGGTGTATTTTGGACCAACTTAGAGAGGGTTAGGGTAAAGTTGAGATGTTTCTTTGCAATTGGACCCTAATGGTGACCTTAGACCCTATATTGACTAAGACCCTGGCCTAGCACAACCTGAAACCCAAAAATATGGATTTATAGAACTTTTCATATCGGTTTGTGAGGAATTGGAGCGTGCAGGTGAATCTGGAGTGATCCGGGGCTAATAATAGAAAAGTAAACAATACTAGGGGCTTAGATAGACCACCAGGAGACCACCCTATGCAGAAAATAGCCCAAATCTCTTGTAGGGCCGGCCAGGCTAGTTTTTAGGGGTATGTGGCCGGCCCCCCTGTAAAGTTAGGTGCCCAAATGGCTTCGGTAGGTCATATTTACCCTGTACATCACCCCAGAGTTGTTTAATTGCCTTGTTTTGACCTGAACAGAAATCTGGGATCGTTTTCTTGGGTTGCTGCTTTGTATTGAGTTATTGTTTTCCGTATTTCGATTTCTAGAATTTCATATTTGGGTTTTACCTCGGTCACTTAGCGTTTGTACGACTACATCGAGTGATTTCGGGTTGTTTTGCGAAGGCTAACCATAGGTTCTAACCTATAAGCCTTTTAGCGTATCATGTTGGTTTTCACGTGTCGTTTTAATTTCGATTTGGTTTTAATGCGATGCGATACGTGTGATGTGTAGGTACCCACGCGACGATCCGAGACGATGCAGAAGATGATGGCGTTATCGACACCGACACGCAGCATGCAGGTGAGTAGATTTATATCTACGGGGAGAAGTCGGGTGGATGGCGTATAGCACCCCCGCAGTTCGTGGTGATGTATACGAATACGTATACACACATATATTGATTTTATGTTGTTGAGATTATTGATGATAATATGGAGATTTGGTGTTCTTGGATGATTTAGTGTTGCGAAACCCTAGAGTAGTGGTTGCACCACACACACACACACCCCCATACTTGCATACATTCTTCTTTCATATGTGCGTACATGGGATTATATATTGATGTGTATATTTACACATGGGTATGGGACTATGTGTTTATATACTGGATTTGAGGATAGTAATTGGGATTTGAGATGAGTCGATGAGATTGGGCTTGAGGCCAGGAGATCGGTGATGTGATTTGGTTCGTATTGAGATACGACATGATGTTTAGCGGGTCTTTTGACGTAGTAATTCTTACACCTGCATGCATACATAGATGGTATCGGTATTGTACCAGACGTAGATCAGTACCCCGATCATGATATTTGATAAAGAGGATACCAGATGAATAGTATGATGGATGTGATATTGACCCGTACCCAGATTTGGGATGCCGTACGACGGATTTACGTACGAGCTATATGTTGATGATTGATCCGCACTCTTGACTTGGGATGTCTGATTATAGATATGGTATCGGATATGATATTATTGAGGCGGGATCACCGACTAATATATATACAGGTATGTATATGTATCGACTCAGATATTAGGCGGTTTCCTTACCTGTAGTCCAGCTTGTCAGCTTAGCCCTTAGTTTAGTTAGTTGATGGATTAGATTCGATTCTTACCTATTTCAAAAACTAACGAATCGTGGGTATTTAAAAGACAGCCCAAGGGATCCTACGGATATTTCAAAAGACGTATCTTTTCATAAAAACACCGTAGCCCCTATTTTCAAAACCCCATGATTCGTGTTATTTCAAAAGGCACCATTTGTAGGACTTATATTAGATTAATGCAGGTTTGTTACAGTTGCGTCTAGTATTCAGCTCCCGCTTATTATTGTGGTTCGCTTCGCATCGCATACTTATGTTATAATTTCTTATTGCAATGTTGATATCATATTGTTAGTACACCAGCTGTAAGTGCACGGCGGCGCCCCGGCCGTCAATCCGATGGCCAAATGCTGAAGCGGTGATAAACTTTAATTTTGCGAACTTTGCAAACCGGCACCACTGCGCACTAAACCCCGGATCGGGCCATTAAACTAGATCTAGCTAACTACAAGATGGGAAGAGATATACCGAGTGATCCGAGTCCTCCGGTCTTCTCGTCGTCGTCCCGATCTCCTGCGGAAACTCCGGTCGTCGCCTCCTCGCCGGAAGGGCACCACATCGCCTGCATCTTTTACGGGCTCCCACCTCAATACCGAGGCAACTCGGGCACGAAGCTGGCAAGTCGACGTGCCCAAGATTTGCTGTAGATATAGTGTAGAAGCTTGTCTCTTTTGGGGTTATGAGGTTGCCATGGTTGGAGGAATTTTGCACAAAGATATTCATGGATGCAAGAGGGAAAAAGGAGCATGCTAAGAAAATGGGCTCGGCCAGAAATCATAGCTCCCATTTTAGCTCACTGGAAAAAGAATGAATATCAAGCAAAACTCACTGATGAATGAATGTGTGAAGAGTGTATGAATTAATATCAAGCAAAAGGAAATTAAAACACTTCACAGCAAACACAAATGGGGGGGTCCACAAATTAAGCATGAAAGGAATTTTCCACACACAAAATAAAACCTCACTCCATACCCCAACAGTGGCCGGCCATACCTCATGTGTGAGTGGAGAGAGAGAGCATGGTCAAGGTATGGAGCAACCATAATGATAAAACAATAATGTAAAAACCCCCTCCAACAATTGCTTATTTGCAACAATGCAAATAAGCCTTCCTCCACCAATCTTCGGCCAATGAACGGAACAAAGGAAATCGGCCGAAACGAAAAGTAAACTGGCAACTCCAGAAAACTGGTCCCATAATAAATTACAGGAAAACCCCGATACTGTGCATACACACCCGCATCTGTATTCCGTCCGGATACAAATGCAAAGAGACAAAATCTACACAGTACTATACTAGGATCCGGCTTAAACCAAAGCCGGCTAGCAATATCCATCCGATCCTGATCCGTGTAATACCGCACGTATCTGACCGAACCCTGCCATATAACCATACGGCCTCTAGTACAAACCGTCCGATCCTGATCAGTGCAATACCGCACGTATCTGATCGGACCCTGCCATATCTCCATACGGCCTCTACAGCGTTTCGCCCGAAAGCTTGAGTAACTGAAAGTGTGGTGGACTCTAAAGACTCGTCAATACTATGGCTGTGGATTTAACCACTAGCACGTCAGAGGTATAAGCCAATACGTAACGGGCCACCAGCTATTGACCAAAAGGGACGTCGATGAGCAAGCTCATCCTGACACCCTACTGAGCCTGTCAGTGACAATATCCGTACAGTCTGGTCCGTTCGTCTATGAGCATCGCATGGCGGGCCTAGGGGGTTGGTAAAAGTCAGACCCCCAAAAGCGGTACAAGTCGTGTCGGAGTGTAGCCCAGAACACCCTGAGATACTACTGGAATACCTACCAGTAAATCTCCTGCCTTGGCCAAAGACTTCGTGTAATGGCTCTCCTAGACACAGCGCGACCTCACCCCCAATACCGGGAGAGACGAACCCCTGAAGATCCGCTCACTGCCTCCATGTGGCTCGGGACTGTACCCAACTAAAACCTGTTTGCACGACTCCTTTGAGCCGTGGTAGGGTAGTAATCAAAGCACAGTGGGAACTCACACGAGACAAATGACGATCCCCAGGTCGATGAACTAACCTGTACACATGTCACCAGGGAACTGCTATCTGACGTCAGGTATAAGACCAACTAGCAGGTTCCCGGCGAGTCCTGTCCGGTGTACTCATAACGCAATGAGCACCTGTATACATCTTAGGTGAACCAACTGACACCAGTGGCTTGTGAGACCGGCCACCGCCCCTCGTCGGAGTCTCGACTGTATACACTAGTCTACTCTGGAGAATCGATGCCCTGTCTTGAAACTCCCACGACTAGGGACCATTTAAGGATGTGCTTATAGACTACCAGCTCCCACGTATATGATCGCCCTCATACTGCTGGCAGTCAAGCAAGAATCCTATGGGCTCTATCAACGTGTAATAGCGACCTGTAAGGTCACCTGAAGCAGTACACGATGATAAAGGTAAACCAGATAGCATACTATCATCTCGAGTAAGACTGTCGTACCGGGATAGGTCCTCCCTCAATCATTGCAATCACGTGCCTGTGATCCAATAATTGACTCTGAGGGCACTATCTCCAACACCAGCACCATTACCGATGATGCGTATGTACCACTTACACTTACTTGCCGGCTCACACACATCTTTATCGGTAATTGCCATGTCACGTACACCTTAGAAAATATTATTGCTTGACTTAGCTTGTTAGTTAGTAATTTGACATGATATTAGTGTACCTGCCTTATATGCCATCTTAACATTGTAGTTATTACTTGTCACTTCATGCATACTATTATTCATTGTTATGCCTATATTCATGGTTTTACATGCTATTGAGGATTGGATTCGGATTTCCATGAGATTTTCTGGATTTGGGGGAAAACCGCAAAACTTATATAAACTTCTTTCTCCTTTTAAATAAAAAGTGCGGTTTTTCCCATGATGTATGAGTCGTCCACCATGAGTTTGCTGATGGATTTCGAGACCCGATTCGAGGAGGCGGATGAACCGTTTCGGGTACATGGTGGACCCGGTAAGGTACCCCGGGGCAAGAAGCGCGTGATGATGACGATATGAGCCTGGCAGGGGAGCACTACCTACCGGTGATTTTACCCGACGCGTCGGATATCCGGAGGATACCGTCGTGGTCTTGAGATGGATGGTAGGGGCCGGTCTGGACTGACGGCGCCCTAGATATTGTGATTGCGACATTGAGATTTCGAGATATTGAGGTAAAGAGACTGTGATACAGAGATATCGAGATATTGGGATTACGTTTTGTGCCGATGCTAGGCACTGTTTTATGCTGATTTCATTATGATACCTCATTCTAAAAATACAAAGGAAATCTCACTAAATTATGAAAACAGTTCTTCATATACATGTATTCTGTTTTCATGCATTCATACCCCATTCATATGATATATTGCTACCTGAGGCACTGACACGGGCACATGAGATTACACTCGGGTTAGATATTTACCCTAGCCTTGTTATAGGTTGCATGTTATATATATAATTGAGGATATATTTTATGATCGTATGACCTAGGATTGCGTCATACATGCGATTTTTATTCGTAGATGTTTTTCTATTCACGAGTTGGCAACTCACCCCCGTTGTGCCCCAGTTTCTTGCAGGTCTGCCGTACAGGTTTCTTTACGGCTTTGCTGGCACTGCTTCTTTCGGGTGACTTGCTAGTAGGTGGGTTTATTTGTATCGTACCCATCATTATACATTGTATATTATTATTCAGTTGTATCTAGAAGTTCCATCAACCAAACATGTATTTATTTCAGAGATAGAGACCAGTAATGTTTATTCTATCGACCTTAGAGTCGCGCTTTGTATTTATACGGATTTCATGCTGTTTTGAGTTTCCTTTTCTGTTGTGATCCTCGCCTTTCGGCGTTGTATATTTTATTGCTTACGTGGTTGTGACCGTCGATTGACGAAGAGCTAGCTCCCGCTTGGGGATGCCTTTATTCTTTATATATATGCTTTATCAGGTTTTGTACCCGTTTGGGGTCAGTTTTACAAAGGAAACTCTGCCGAAATTTTTGGAAAAGACTTATGTTTTTAAAATGCATATTTCGGCATATGAGGCAAACTGGTTGATTTAAAATGGTTTTCCTACTCTCTACTACTCTTCTTGGTTTGGATTTCTGGGTTTTCGGCTTACTTAGAATACGTACGCCTTGAGACGTTCGTAGTTTAAGTGCCGGTCATGTTCCGTACTTTCGGGTCGTGACAACTGATAACACTTATCAGCAAATCTCAGCAGCCCTGGCCAGGGACTTACTGATATAACCAGTCGGGCACAGCACAGCATCAACTCCCAATATCGGGAGAGACGAAACCCCTCCTATCGCTCATTGCCTTCGTGTGTCTCGGGACTGTACCCAACGGCCACCTGTTTGCACGACTCGGTAGAGCCGTGGTAGGATGGCAATCAAAGTACAGTGGGAGAACACACAAGACTCTATGACGATCTCGGGTCTACAGACTAACCTGTACCAGTGTCACCTGAGAACTGCTATACGATGATAGATATAATTCCATATAGGAGTTCTCGGTGAGTCCGTCCAGTGTACCCAGTCACCACTGAGCACCCGTATATGATCTTGAAGTCAAACATCGATGAATGTGGGAACATCCATCGCCCATCGTATGGGTCTAGTATCATGTACGCTAGTCTACTCTGGTATATCAATGCCCCGTCTCGATATACCAACGACTAGGGACTTTCCGGGATATGCTTATAGACTACAGATGTCCCACTAGTATGATCTCCATCATAATCAGAGTAGTCAAGCCGATATCCTCAGGGCTTTATCAGCATGTATGAATGAATAAAAGCATGATCAAATCAACATGTCAGATAAAGAAGAACCAGATAGCATACTATCATGTCGAGCAAGAATGCATACTGAATATATATACATGTATAGATACATCCACTATCATATAATGGCCTCTAGGGCATACATATATCCAACAATCTCCCACTTGCACTAAGGCCAGTTATTGGCGTATCTCATACCCAACATCTCAAAAAGTCGCTCATGCTGCGGCTGAGGGAGGGCCTTGGTGAATGGATCCGCGGCGTTATTCTTTGTGTCTACTCTCCTAATCTTGATCTCGCGGCAATCTACAATCTCCCGGATCAAATGAAAACGCCTCAGGATGTGTCTGGACCGCTGATGGGATCTTGGCTCCTTGGCTAACGCCATAGCCCCATTATTATCACAATACAAAGGTATTGGATCAATAATGGTTGGAACTACTCCTAGCTCCGAGACGAACTTCTTCATCCAGACGGCTTCCTTGGCGGCATCATTTGCAGCAATGTACTCAGCTTCCATCGTAGAGTCTGCAATGGTATCTTGTTTGGAACTCTTCCAACTCACCGCCCCTCCATTGAGGGTAAATACAAACCCAGAGATAGATTTGCTGTCGTCATTATCGCTCTGGAAGCTCGAATCGGTAAAGGCCTCCATTTGGAGATTTCCATTACCATACACCAAGAACAATTCTTTAGTCCTTCGCAAGTACTTAAGAATGTTCTTCACAGCTGTCCAGTGATTCTCCCCTGGGTTAGATTGATACCTGCTTACAACACTAAGTGCGTAAACTGCATCTGGGCGTGTACATAACATCACATACATTATAGATCCTACTGCTGAAGCATAGGGTATAACACTCATGCGAGCTCTCTCTTCATCGGTCTTTGGACAAGAGTCCTTGGAGAGAGTGACCCCATGGCAAGCGGGTAAGGCACTCCGCTTGGAGTCTTCCATACTAAACCTTTTTAGGATGGTGTCAATGTACCTGGTTTGGGACAATCCCAATAACCTTTTGGATCTATCCCTATAGATCCTTATGCCCAGAATGTATGTGGCATCACCCAGGTCCTTCATGGAGAACCTTAGTGATAAGAAAGATTTGACCGACTGTAGCATAGGAATATCATTTCCTATCAGAAGAATATCGTCCACGTACAATACGAGGAATGTGACAGCTCTCCTTACAGCCTTCTTATAAACACAAGGTTCATCTGGATTTTTGATGAAATCAAACTCTTTGATGACATCATCGAAACAGATGTTCCAACTCCGTGATGCCTGCTTTAACCCATATATGGATTTAAGCAATTTACATGCTTTCCCGCTGCTCCCACTGTCAATGAAGCCCTCTGGCTGA
Source organism: Agapanthus africanus (assembly GCA_030015575.1). Lineage (NCBI taxonomy): Eukaryota > Viridiplantae > Streptophyta > Magnoliopsida > Asparagales > Amaryllidaceae > Agapanthus > Agapanthus africanus. The sequence goes on from JASDDO010000019.1 coordinate 610,833,759, forward strand.
TCCATATAAACGCATTCTTCTAAATTTCCATTTAGAATTGCAGTTTTAACGTCCATCTGCCAGATTTCATAGTCGTAGTGAGCAGCAATAGCAAGTAGGATCCAAATGGATTTAAGCATGGCTACGGGAAAAAAAGGCTCGTCATAGTCCAAACCTGGTCTTTGACGAAAACCCTTCGCCACAAGTCTTGCCTTATAGGTCTCCACATGCCCATCTGCACCAATCTTTCTTTTAAAGATCCATTTGCACCCCACAGGTTTTACCCCAGGGGGTACAACGTCCAAAGTCCATACTTTGTTGGTGTACATAGACTCCATTTCGGATCTCATGGCATCCAGCCACTTCACAGAGTCTCTACTCGTGATAGCTTGCTGAAAACTAGTAGGATCATCATCATCCATGATACAGTCTTCTCTGTCACCATCAATGAGGAAACCGTAGTACCTCTCCGGTGGGCGAGAAGTCCTACCAGACCTACGGAGTGGCCGAGGTTCTTCAGTTTCTGTTGTAACAGCCGGTTCAACCAAATCGTCATTTATAGTTTGTGTTTCTAGAACCTCTTCTAGATCCACCACCTTGCCATCATTTTTATCTGTGAAAAACTCTTTTTCTAAGAATGTGGCATACTGAGAAACAAACACTTTTTGTTCCACTTTGTGGTAGAATAGATATCCATAAGAATTCTTTGGATATCCTACAAAGTTACACATGACTGACCGTGTCTCGAGTTTGTCCGGATTCTGCTTTTTAACATAGGCCGGGCAACCCCAAATCTTAATTCTCTTAAGAGATGGTCTCTTCCCATGCCATATCTCATATGGCGTGGTAGACACGGTTTTGGTTGGAACCCTGTTTAGCAGAAATGCTGCAGTCTCCAATGCATGCCCCCAAAAAGAGACTGGTAACTCAGCGTCACTCATCATGAACCGGACCATATCTGATAGGGTCCTATTCCGTCGTTCTGACACACCGTTATGCTGTGGTGTGTAAGGAGGAGTGAGCTGAGAGAGAATCTCATTCTCTTTTAGGAAGTTTGCAAATTCTGTACTGAGATACTCACCACCTCGATCTGATCGAAGCATCTTGAAACTCAAGCCGGTTTGTTTTTCTACTTCTTGTTTATATTCAATGAATTTCTCGAAAGCTTCGGACTTGTGCTTTAATAAAAATACATGACCGAATCTTGAGAAATCATCAGTGAATGTAATGAAGTATGAAAAACCGCCTCTAGCCTGTGTAGACATTGTCCCACATACATCACTATGTATGAGGCCTAGGAGCTCAGTAGCTCTTTCTCCGTGTCCAGTAAACGGAGTTTTGGTCATTTTACCCTTGATACAAGACTGGCAAGTCGCATAAGATTTATATTCAAAAGAGTTTAAATATCCATCTTTGTGTAACTTGTTTAGTCTTGTTTCGTTAATATGACCAAGTCTACAGTGCCAAAGAAAAGCTTCATTTAATTCTGAAAGTTTTCTTTTATTAGTGTGTTGTATACTGAAAACTGTATGTTGATTTAGGACATATATTCCGTTATTAAGCGTGCCATACCCAACCAACATTTGATTCAGGTGAATGTTCATAACATTATTCTGCAATACAAAATTATATCCTTCATTGTCCAACAAAGAAACGAATATTATATTACATAGCATACTTGGTACAAAATAACATGGATTCAAAACCAAAATACATCCAGATGGCAACCCCAAGTGATACTCTCCCACTGCGACTGTATGTACATTGGAACCATTTCCAACGGGAGAGTATGGTCACCTGTCTTCAAAACTTTGCTATTTCTCAGCCCCTGCATAGAATTGCAAATGTGAGAACCTGAACTGGTATCCAATACCCAGGAAGCAGAGTTTATTAAAAAACAGTTTTCTGTCACAAACGCACATGAAGCAGTAGCATCCCCATGCTTCTTCTTAAGACTTAAGTACTCCGTGCAATTGCGCTTCCAATGTCCTGTCTTGTAGCAATGAAAACATTCGCCTTTCCCCGAGTCTCCAGCTTTAGACTTTTTTTTCCCTTCACCTTTTTAACTCCACCCTTAGGATTGGTGGGCTTCTTCTTTTTCTTTCCTTTGGCCTTAGCTTTTGGACGAGAAGAAGAAGATTGCCCAATAGCCATAACGGGAGTTTTTGCTGACTTCATAGTGCTCTCTGCACTCCTTAACATGTTAAGGAGTTCAGGGAGTTCCTTTTCCATTCCGTGCATGTTGAAGTTCACTATGAATTGAGCAAAGGTGGAGGGGAGGGACTGCAGAATAATATCTATATATTGTTCATTGTCCATCGTCCATCCAAGGTCCTCAAGCTCTTCTATAAGAGCTGTCATCTTCAAAACATGGTCTCCTACTGATGTGCCAGGGGTCATTCGCATCTGAAACAATTTCTTTGATGCTTCGTATCATAATACGCGGGATTGCTCTCCATACAACTCCTTTGTATGGAGCAATATACCGTGAATGTCCATATCCTCGTGCTGCTTTTGATGTGTGTTATCCATCGATGCAAGCGCGAGGCATTTTGCCGTGGCACAGTCAGCGTCCCATGTCTTGCGGACTTCAATGTCCGCAACTGAGGATTTTGGACCTGGGACGGGCGGGGCTGAAGCCGTGAGGACATATGATACTTTATCGTAAGTCAAGGCGATTTTTAGATTCCTCAGCCAGTCTTTATAGTTGGTCCCATTCAGTTTGTTTTTATCTAGTAGAATCTTGAGTCCAGTCATGGGTATCTGCCATTAAGAGAGAGAAAAGAATAGACTCAGCGAAAGCTCTTGCATAGATCAGATTGGTTATTATCTTGTCTAATCGATGTTTCCCACTGCTTTTATCGAGTTTTTCTTTCAAACCTTAAAAAGAAAAACTAGCCAGGATTAATTACAGTCTACAACTTCGCTAACCGTTCAGCCAGGCCAGTGTCGGTACTTGAGGGAGGTTCCCCGTGCTTTCGCACGGACCTAATTAGAGTAAACCTCGTTTTTCCAGAGGTGGAGCCTCGTTAACACCTTTCTAGACACCTAATGAGTTAGCTAATTGTAAACTGTAAAACTCTCCTAGGAGCAACTATTCCCCACAGTGGGATCGGGATCCAACCATCAAATGGAAGGTATGCAATCTCATTGCAAATTTCAACTATTGAAATTCTCGATGTTGTTTTTACCCCTAGTACTTATGACCTTAACTAAGGTCAACAAATCATAAGTACCAGTCAAGTTCTACCCGTCATTTCTTGATTAATCAGACCCACTCATATGACCATTAACTATGGTCAACAAAGTCATAAGAATATCCTAATTAATCTGCATCTATACAATGTAGGAAGACATCACTTAGCTACCGTACACTACGCCTTAACTAAAGTCAACAAACGTAGCATGAATACTAAATACTCTACTTCCTAAAATGACAGAGGGTTGCGGATGATTTTTAAGAAAATCTTTAATGCTTTGAACTTGATATCGTTGTAGAATCAAATGGTTTTCAAAAGGAGTGGCTTAAGCTCCGCAGTTTTTAAATATAGCTTTTTCATAAATAGCCGAGTGGTTTTCAAATCCGATTCTACAACATCTTTTTAGGTTTATTTTCTTTAAATTAATCACATTAATGTAATCCCATCATTTAATTCCTTAAGCCAATCACAAAAAAGAAACGAAAATAACACGTACGCTTATGCCATCCGTATTCGCCGCAATGTTCCGTTATGCACCGTTAGGTTACTTAACTAACGGCATACCGGGACGGGACTAGCGCGGGTGTAAAACATAAGCAACGTCTACTATATATCATATATATAATATGTCATTCGTCTCAGATATCACATAACACAGGCAGCAGAAATATAGATATAATGTGGGATACACTAGGACGTCCGTATTTAGTATTTTAGCCAGAATAGAAAATACGGATTCCACAGTCGTGATGAATAGCCAAGCCCACACCCTGGACCCCTACGAGAGCGGCAAGCGACCCTAGCAATTCTGGAGTTTAAGAGACCCGGTCTCAACTCCTCGAGATGGCCTCCTACTGAACCCCAGAACCCGGTCACCTGTGCTCCCCTCTTTGGGTCCATCCTAATGCGGAAAAGTAAATAATATACAACACCGGTGACATAACCTCAACCCGGAAGTGCCCTAAATAAAAGAATATCATATTACATTTGAATTTACATGAATGAAAATATAAAACTCTCATCTCACATTAAAAAAAAACCCGGCTATTCAATCGCGACAATCCTGCACATCATATCTCAGCAACACATAATATCTCATATCATCAACGTAAGTAAGTATGCATACCCCAATTGTCGTTGATGTATAGCAACGAAACCGGCGATATCGAACATACTACACTTACGGTCACAAAAAAGAAAGTGTAAAACTACAATATTTGGAATCCACATTCTCTTTAGACATCATAAATGCGAAATATCACATATTTCGTATTTCATGCCTAAACTATATGAATTCCACATATTGTATCACATTCCAGATAAACAGACAGTATTAAAGTTTTCGAACGAACGATCAAGTACCCAAGATTCACTAAAGCTCAACACTTGAGCAGGGTTCAAAAATCCGAAGTGTGACACAGTAGTAGCGATCCAGCCGTAGAAGGGTCAAGCCAACGCCTCACATGTGGCACGCCGTACTGCCCCAAACCCTAAGGTTCAAAGGGCAGTTCAAGACGGTTACATAATCGAGTTAAGGTTTGTTGTCTTCTAGAGGGTCCACCATAAAAAGACTTACACGTATCTCCAAAGTATTTAAACCCCGTGAATAGTGAGCAAATGATACTCGTTCAAACACTTCAATACTTTCTAATTTACCCGGAAAAGCAACGAAATGAAAATTCCGATCGAATCTACGCGTCCAAAACCATCTCCAGAAAATACAATACTATATTCAGATTAAACATACCTAAAACAATGTACAAGCAGTATTATGAATTACTGTGGAAAAATGAAGAAATGAACTCTCTGTACGGCCGCGGAATAGCGGCCTAAGCAAGTAATTGCAGCGGTTCCGCGGCCATATGTACGGATCATTGGTTCGTTTTTCAGAGTATTTCATATAATTTCCTGCTCTATTTTTTAAGTATTTTTAATTCTGAAAAATGTCAGATTTTAAAATTTGTCCAGAGAGGGTCTAAAAAAGTCGTATTTTTGTCCGATCGGGATTTTTGCTTCGTAAAAGTCAATGTTAGGCATGCCTAGCACCCTATGTAGAGTTTGGAAGCATCACATGTCACAAAGTTTAAATTTTTATGGTGCTAAGCAAGCATACAAAGGAATCGATCCTAGAAAATTAGGGTTTCCAAAGATAAAGGCAATAAAGACTAGGGTTTCGAGACTACAAGCTTTGTAGCTCCCTTTGCTAGACTCTTTGGCCTCTTGGGTGTTGGAAGAAGGTCCTCTTGAAGCCTTCTCGCGTCCATGACGATCCACCCGAAGTTCCTCGTCCAAGCTCGCAACTTCACTTTTCAAGATGAGAAATGAAGAGAACACTCTAAACAAGTTGGCTAAACTTGTGTAGAATGATGTTGTGGTTATGATTCTCACTTCAAAAACCTTTCTTTATGTGTGTTTTACTCACTAGAAGAAACTAGAGAGCAAATGATGAAGGAGGAAGAAGATGGTGGCTTTCTTTTAACAAGAGTAAAATGATAACCCTTGTAAAGAAAAAAGAAAATATATGAATATATATTTTCTAATCCTCATCTCAAACCATGGTTAGATGATGGATACATTATTTAACTTGAGTTTAAAACACAAAGAGAAGGATAACTCATGGTTAGAAGTAGTTGAGCATGGTTAGGTTTAAAGAAGAGTGTAGAAGCTAAGCAAGAATTATCCTTTCCTTTACCATTTTGTTTTAAACAAAAAATCAAATAATAATCCACATATATATATCCATGGTGTGAGTCTTATATTGCCACCATTTCCATGTGTAAACAACCATGATAGATGGTGTATGTATGTATGTATGTATGTATGTATGTATGTATGTATGTATGCACATCCATATGTGCATGAAACTAGAAAGAAAGAAAGAAAAACATACATGCATGCATACATCCATCATATACTAGAAAAGGTTTTAAGTGAGAAAACTAATGGTTAAATGATAAATCAATACTTGATTTATCAATCCGGCCATATCACATATGACCCTACCAAAAGCAAGCCGCCCGATCAATATACGGTATCATATACGCGCATTTTAATCGGGTCCATGCGCATATCGCATACGCGCACCACAACGTTTCGCCTGGACTAGGTAACTCCTTTGTGGGACTCTAAGACTCGTCAATACGCCGGCAGTGGGTGATGATCATATCAAGCACCCCCAAGCCGCAAGCGGTCAGCTAAACGTAACGGCCACCCGGGTATTGAGCGATCAGAAGAAAACAAGCGAACCTGCTACAACTCCCGTCGAGCCAACCGGCAACACTACCGTACAGTCCGGTCTCTTCGTCAGATATGCTGCATACCGAGCCTGGGGATGGTCACGTCGACCCCAATAACTCAATAAGTCATGCCGGTGAATGGTCTATAACAGATCGAGAAACTACTGATAACACTTATCAGCAAATCTCAGCAGCCCTGGCCAGGGACTTACTGATATAACCAGTCGGGCACAGCACAGCATCAACTCCCAATATCAGGAGAGACGAAACCCCTCCTATCGCTCATTTCCTTCGTGTGTCTCGGGACTGTACCGAACGGCCACCTGTTTGCACGACTCAGTAGAGCCGTGGTAGGATGGCAATCAAAGTACAGTGGGAGAACACATAAGACTCTATGATGATCTCGGGTCTACAGACTAACTTGTACCAGTGTCACCTGAGAACTGCTATCCGACGATAGATATAATTCCATATAGGAGTTCTCGGTGAGTCCGTCCAGTATACCCAGTCACCACTGAGCACCCGTATATGATCTTGATGTCAAACATCGATGAATGTGGGAACATCCATCGCCCATCGTATGGGTCTAGTATCATGTACGCTAGTCTACTCTGGTATATCAATGCCCCATCTCGATATACCTACGACTAGGGACTTTCCAGGATATGCTTATAGACTACAGATGTCCCACTAGTATGATCTCCATCATAATCAGAGTAGTCAAGCCGATATCCTCAGGGCTTTATCAGCATGTATGAATGAATAAAAGCATGATCAAATCAACATGTCAGATAAAGAAGAACCAGATAGCATACTATCATGTCGAGGAAGAATGCATACTGAATATATATACATGTATAGATACATCCACTATCATATAATGGCCTCTAGGGCATACATATATCCAACAGTGTCGATCACCAGTCTGTTGTTTTTCTGACTCTGTGTAAGTAGGATTTTGGACCCCAGCTATATCTAGAGACTTCGGAGATAGTCCAGTTGTGTTAGGTCAGGATGGAAATTGTCCATTTCGAACTGAGGTCTTATGCCGACTGTGTTGGTCATAGACTCGAGATCGCAGGGACAGATCATGTATTCCTATGGACTTTCCGATAAATGACGTGTTGGATTTTGGGAAGCTTATCCCAGGATTTAGGTCCTTTCGAGATCCTATAAGCGAGTTAGTTTCGTTGCCTTTAATTTGGCACTTCCGCCCAGATTATTGAATTTTCACCCCGTATTCCTTGTGATGATACTTTACAATTACCTTCATGACCTTTATCACATAATTTGGCACCAGACCATTTGGCTTGGACGCGATCGTTTCGCTCACCGGCAGCCATTGTGTTAATGGCTCGGCAGGTGGAGGAACATCGGTCAAGGGTCTTGCCATCTGTGAAGGGTTTTCTTGGACGTAGCCGTATAGTGAGATAATCACTTGGGAGGCTGCGAGCGAGATTTGAGGGTTGTAATCTTCTCTTTGAAGGTACGCGTAATAGTATATTTTTAAATTCGAGGACGAATTTATTTTAAGGGGAGAGATTGTAACACCTTAGAATGTGTTTTGTAGCTAATTATATTTTAATATATGGTTTTTAATAAAAAGTTTACCAAATTGGTTTTCAAACATTTTATCCTATTTATTGAGTATTTTATTAGAATTTTCCTAGGCTTGCACACACATGTGTTAGTGTATATGCCCTAGAGGCCATTACTGTATCATACTAGTTTGTATATTACTTGATGGAAGCTTGGGATATTCACCTTGTATAAACAATCTTGCTCAATATAGTAGTATGCTACTTGGTTTGTTTCTACTTCAATGTGTACTTGTGTTTATTTCAGTATATCACTTATACGCATTAGTGGAGCCCTTAGGATCTTTGCTTGATTACCAGCGTTGTGATGGCAGTCACACTAGTGGGGGCTGGGTAATCTATAGGCACATCCTTATACAGGTCCCTAGTCGTAGGACTATCGAGACAGGGCATCGATACTCCGGAGTAGACTAGCATATGCGCTTCTCATCCCAGTGTGGGAGATGGTCTGTCCCACAGCCATCAGTACGTCGTACTGGAGATAGTATACGGGTGCTCGTTGGGTTACGAGTACACTGGACAGGACTCGTCGGGAACTGAAAGGTTGGTATTATACCTATCGTCAGTTATCAGTTCCCAGGTGACATGAGTACAGCTTAGTCCGCTGACTTGACACTGGCACTTCGCCTCGAGTGTGTTCCCACTGCACTTTGATCACTACCCTACCACGGCTCAAAAGAGTCGTGCAAACAGGTGGTGGTTGGGTGCAGTCCCGAAGCACTTGGAGGCAGTGACGGTTAGACAGGATTCGTCTCTCCCGGTATTGGGGGTTGACATCGCGCTGTGTCTAGGAGAGCCATTACACGAGTAGTCCCTGGCCAGGGCAAGCGAGATATACTGGTAGGTTCCAGTGTTATCTCAGGGTGTTTTGGGCTTCACTCCGACACGACTTGTACCGCTATTAGGGGACTGACGTTTTACCGCCCCCTAGGCCCGACATGCGATGTATCAGACGAACAGACCGGACTGTACGGAGAATGTCACATTCAGACTCAGTAGGAGTTCAGATGGGGTTTCACCTCGTCCGCCTTCTTGTCGGCATCTACCTGGGGACCGTTACGCACAGCTAGTGCCGCTTGCGGTCTGTGGTTAAACCCACTGCCAGCGTAGTGTCGAGTCTTTAGAGTCCCACACAGAGGGTATTCGCCTCTGGGCAAAACAGAGTAAAGGTCGCATGGTTTTGCGACAGGGTTCGTTCTCATCCGCGCACTTGTGCACGTTTGGAGTCCGGACGGATTATACTGGCAGGCTCTGGTTTGAGCCAGATACTGGTATATGTTTTGGGGTTGCTTTTATCTCTTGGTATTCTTGTTCCTCGGAACGAGAATGCAGGTGTGTATGCACAGTTGCTTGAGGCGGAGGATGAGGTATTTCATTAGGGTTTCGGAACGGGTGCGTATGCACAGTTGACAGTCGTCTTTTTCCAAACCCTAATGATTTGTATTATATCAATTAATAATATATAATAAAATGAAATTGTGTCATGGTTGGTTTTTGTTGACTTGTTGACCATGGTTGACTTGTTGACCATGGTTGAAGTTTTGACCATCATCATTACAAAAGAAAGATGCTCTTTGATTCTAGCAAATTCATTTAATGTTTGAAATGATAATGGTCATTCTAAAACTTTCCATCAACCTTTTCATTTTCATTATTATTATTATTGATAATTCTTTTTCTTTTGCATTATGGTTGCAAGAAAGAAAAAGGATAGCTCATTCTATCATATTCATTCTCTCTCTTCACTTCATCTTCTTCTTCCTCTAGCTAAAGAGAAACCTTCTCATGTGTTGAGAATCCTTCTCTTTAAAAAGAAAATCACCCCTTAGACACTCTCTACTCATTCTAGGTTCAAGGTTTAGCAATCCGGAAACCCTAGTTCACTCAAAGCACGAGGAAGAGCCCAAAGGTTGAACTCTCGAGGTGGATCCATCTTCGACGGAAGAAGGCGACAAAAAGAGAACCATCAACCTCTACAAAGTTTGAAGAAGAAGGAGTTCAAGTTTAGGTATAACCATCTTCATCCGAGTAGCTAACTCTCTTTAGCTAAGTATGCTAGTTTTAGTTTAGTTAAAGATCCCGACTTTGCTTAGTCCATGTTGCCCCTTGCGCTAAAAATTTGATTTTTATACCGTTTCCGCCTCCCCGTAAGAACCGGGGGTCGCAACGTGGACTTACAGTGGTATCAGAGCCTAACTAAACTTAAACTAGCTTGGTAGTGAAGTGTAACGAAGTTCGGAACCGAAAAAATCACAAAACCGGAAAAACAAAACCCTAAGTTTCTGTTGAAATGTTTTCTGCTCTAAATGAAATACTTTATACTTGTAAATTCGGCTCAGGGTTTTGTATGAACACCCAAGAAAAACGACGCAGTGATTCGTTCAAACCGCCGCGCTTCCGCCGCACGAGGTAGGCATGTGCCGCGGAAGCGCCGCGGTTTGTCGTCTTCTGTGCATCGTTTTTCGTGCAGTGTGTGTCTGTGTTGGTTTTGGGATTTTTAAAATATATTATATGTGCCCAGATTTTCCAGAACTGAAATTCACTTTTGGGGTCCTATAATTCCGTATTTTTTTCCGAACTTCACTGCACTTTGACTATGATGGTTATATCTGTGATGTTTGCATGTATTGAACGTCGGCTAATCGCTATAGGTCGATTAGTCGGGGTTATACATGATCTGTGTTTGATATTGGATTGTGTATATGAATGTGTTGGACTGTCACGGGTGAATAGCCGGGGTGGATGTGAGATGAGCTATTGTTTTTCTTTCATTCATTGTAAATGTAAATTGATGTAATATTATTATTTGTTTGGCCGCACAACCGGGTCGGGGTTGTAGCCGTCATTGTATAATACTTTTTACTGTTTTTGCTCCTAGGATAGACCCATGGAGGGGTGCACAAACTACCGGGTACTTGGCGGGTAGTTTGCCGCACCCGTAGGGGTCTTGGGTGGGGTATTTGGCTATTCACCGCGACCGTGTAATCCGCTTTTCGTTGCAGGCTCGAAAGGATTGCGGATTGCTAATATATCCAATGTATTCATCTGTGATCTGTAATGTCTATCATTGCTTTCTATTTAGGCGTTGCTTATGTTTTACAGCCGCGCTAGCCCAGCCCCCGCTCTGTCGTTAGTTAAGTAACCTAACGAGTGATGACGGGACCCCGTGGCGAATGCGAATGGCATAAGCGTACGTCATATTTTGGTTGTTTTCTGCAATGGTAGGATTAAATGATGGGACGCATTAAAAGAACTAATGCAAGAATATCACGCATTAAAAGAACTAATGCAAGATAATAAACCAAGTTAAAATCGTTGGAACACTTTCGAAAAACCACTCGGTTCTTTTCAAAACTAACTTTTAAATGCGGAGCTTGAGCCACTCCTTCTAAAAGCTATCTCGTTCCATCGATTATATCAAGTTCACTACGTTCACGGTTTTACCAAAACCATTCGTAGCCCTCCGTCGTTTCGCATGAATAGGCAATAGTATTCAAGCTGTGTATTTTGGCCAAAGTCAAGGCACAGTGATTGGTAGCTATTGGGTGTTCATGTGTAGCATAGATAGATGCGTTGGTTTGGGACAGTCGTGCTGCCATTTTGGCCAAAGTCAAGGGTATGTACGGATGGATCCAAATTAACCTGGAAAGTGACGGGTAGAACTTGACATGTGACTTATGATATTTTGGCCAAAGTCAAGGTCATAAGAGCATGGGGCAAAAATCCACATCGGGAGTTTCATAAGTACTGAAACTTGCTAGATTTGCATACCATTTGGAGTGTGATGATTATGGTAGGATTCCTTCATTTTTCGTCACGCAATGATATTTGGATCCCGATCCTACTGTGAGTATATGCTACTCCTCGGGAAATTTCTCACTAAACGATCAATGCTATAAACCTAGTAGGTGCCTAGAAAGGTGTTAGCGGGGCTACGCCCCCAGGGAAAAGAGGTTCTTAAATTAAGGAACTTCGCGAAAGCGTTGGAAAACCTCCCTCGAAGTACCGACACTGGCCTGGCTGAACGGTTAAGCAAGTATTGTACGGTGGGATTGATCCCGGCTAATTCTTCCTTTGTGGTTTGAGGAGGGATTCGAGAGACAGTGGGAGCCATCCTGTTTAGACAAATTAAAGACCATTCTAAACTTGCAAGAGCATCGTGCTAAGTGTTTCTTCTCTCCCCCTGCAGCGACCAAATCGAAATGACTGGACTTAAGTTACTTCTAGATAAAAACATACTGACAGGGCCAAACTACAAAGATTGGCTCAGGAATGTCAAATTGGCAATCGCTTACGACAAGCTGGGGTATCTTCTTACCACCAAAGCTCCCCCTGTCCCAGGTCCCACCTCCAGCGTCGCGGATAAGGAAATCCGTAAGACTTGGGAGATTGATTGCGCGAAGGCCAGGTGCCTCGTGCTTGCCTCTATGGACAACGAACATCAGAGGAGGCATGAGAATATGGACCTCGAGTCCATATTTCTCCATACAAAAGAACTGTATGGAGAGCAGTCTCGTATCGCAAGATACGAAGTGTCGAAGAAGTTGTTTTCGACAAAGTTGGCCGTCGGATCATCGGTAGCGGACCACGTGCTTAAGATGATTGGCTACACTGAGGAGCTCGCAGAACTTGGGACCACGTTGGATAGTGAACTCTATACAGATTTAATTCTCCAGTCCCTTCCATCCACTTACGCCCAGTTCATACTGAATTTCAACTTGCAAGAAAAGGAAGTTGAACTTTCAGAACTCCTCAACCTGCTGAGGAGCGCAGAGGGCACCCTACAGAAGGGTAGGGAAGCACCCGCTTTGTTTGTAGGAGGATCTTCTTCCTCTAGGTCCAAGGCGAAAGCCAAGGGAAAGAGGAAGAAAGCCCCCGCCAAACCAAGAGGCGGTGTTAGTAAAGTGGATACGAAGGGAAAGGAAAAGGCAACAAAGATTGCGGGGAAGCTTGTTGGAAAGGAAGAATGCTTCTATTGTCATAAGAGTGGACACTGGAAAAAAGATTGCAGGGCTTGGAAAGCCAGGACACAGGAACTGAAGCAGGTTGCGGCTTCAGCTTCAGGTGTGTATGTTATTGAAAACTGTCTTTCTATAAACTCTACTTCCTGGGTATTGGATACCGGATCAGGATCTCATATCTGTAATTCTTTGCAGGCGTTGAGAAACCGTAGGTTTTTGAAGGAAGGTGACATGACCCTCAGAGTTGCGAACGGAGCTAGCATGGATGCTAAAGCCGTGGGGGACTATCACCTAGGAATGTCAGATGGGCATGTTTTGGTTTTGCGTAATTGCTTTTTTGTACCCAACGCAACTTGTAATATCATTTCTGTATCTTTGGTTTCTAAAGAAGGTTATGAATTTGCGTTTGTAAGTAATGTTGTAAACATTCACCTTAATCAAGTTCTGATTGGGTCAGGTACACTGAGCAATGGTATATACGTATTAAACCAACCACAGATTTTCAATATCCAGAATACACACAAAAGAAAGTCTCCAGATATCAATCAGACTTTCTTATGGCATTGTAGACTGGGTCACATCAATGAGAGAAGGTTGACTAAGTTACATACAGAAGGATATTTGGATCCGTTCGAATATCAATCATATGCCACTTGTCAATCCTGTCTCAAAGGAAAGATGACAAAGACTCCGTTCACTGGACACGGAGTAAGAGCGAGCGAGCTCTTGGGACTCGTACACAGCGACGTGTGCGGTCCAATGTCTACACATGCGCAAAGCGGTTATTCTTACTTCATTACTTTTACGAATGATTTTTCAAGATACGGTTATGTCTTCTTAATGAAACATAAGTCCGAAGCTTTTGAAAAATTCCAGGAATTTAAGAATGAAGTAGAAAAACAAACCGGCAAAAGTATCAAGATTCTAAGATCGGATCGAGGTGGAGAATACTTAAGTGCCGAGTTCCTGAATTATTTAAAAGAGAACGGGATTCTCTCTCAGCTTACTCCTCCATACACTCCGCAACACAACGGTGTATCGGAGAGACGGAACCGAACCCTATTGGATATGGTACGGTCCATGATGAGTAACACTGAGTTACCGCGATCATTCTGGGGGTATGCGCTAGAATCAGCTGCGTACCTTTTGAACCGAGTTCCTACTAAGACTGTGCCTACTACACCATATGAGATGTGGTGTGGGAAGAGACCCCATCTCAGTCACATTAAGACTTGGGGAAGTCCAGCTTTTGTTAAAAAGCAGCATGCGGACAAGCTCGAGGCGCGCTCAGTACTGTGTAAGTTTGTGGGATATCCAAAGAATTCCAAGGGATATCTCTTCTACTACGAAGAGGAACAAAAAGTTCTTGTTTCTCGTCATGCCCACTTTCTAGAACATCAGTTCTTAGAAAAAGAATTAAGTGGGAGCGCAGTAGAACTGGAAGAAATTCCAGAACCACAGACTATTACTGAAAGCTTAGTGGAACCAGAGGGTTCAAATGAACAGGACATTCCTACGCCGCTCCGCAGAAGTAGTAGGCAGTCTCATCCGCCCGAGAGATACTACGGTTTTCTCATAGACGGGGATAGAGAGGATTGCATCATAGACTATGATGAGCCTACTAGCTTCCAGCAGGCCGTTCAGAGCGTTGACTCGGTAAAATGGCTGGATGCAATGCGGACCGAAATGGAGTCCATGTACACCAACAAAGTATGGACTTTGGACATTGCTCCAGACGGGGTAAAACCCGTAGGATGCAAGTGGATCTTCAAAAGGAAGATTGGTGTAGATGGACAGGTTGAGACCTATAAAGCTAGACTTGTAGCAAAGGGTTTCCGTCAAAGACCTGGCTTGGACTATGACGAAACCTTTTCTCCAGTGGCTATGCTGAAATCCATTCGGATCCTTCTTGCCATTGCTGCCTTCCACGATTATGAGATTTGGCAGATGGACGTAAAAACCGCTTTTCTAAATGGAAGTTTAGAGGAGTGTGTCTATATGGATCAGCCAGAGGGTTTCATTCAGAGTGGGAGCAGCGGAAAGGTGTGCAAGTTGCTTAAGTCCATCTATGGACTAAAGCAGGCATCGCGGAGTTGGAACATCTGTTTTGATGAGACGGTCAAGGAATTTGACTTTATCAAAAATCCAGATGAACCATGCATCTATAGTAGATTTGTAGCGAGAACTGTAGTATTCCTTGTTTTATACGTGGATGACATTCTCTTAATAGGAAATGACATTCCTATGCTACAATCTGTCAAGGGTTTCTTGTCACACAGGTTCTCCATGAAAGACCTGGGTGATGCCTCTTACATCCTGGGGATCCGGATCCATCGTGATAGATCCAAAAGGATATTAGGACTTTCACAGTCCAGGTACATCGACACCGTACTGAAAAGATTCAGTATGGAAGATTCCAAGCGCAGTAACCTACCGGCTTGTCACGGGATCACCCTCTCTAAAGAGATGTCTCCCAAGACTGATTTGGAGAGGGATCGCATGTCTATTATACCCTACGCTTCTGCGGTAGGCTCTATAATGTATGCGATGTTGTGTACCAGACCGGATGTAGCTTATGCACTGAGTGTAGTAAGCCGGTATCAGTCAAACCCTGGGAAGAAACATTGGATAGCAGTAAAGAACATTCTCAAGTACCTGAGAAGGACTAAGGAGATGTTCTTGGTGTATGGCGGAAAAGACCTCCAGATTGAGGCCTTTGCTGACTCCAGCTTCCAGAGTGACAAGGATGATTCCAAGTCCATGTCGGGTTTTGTCTTTACCCTCAATGGAGGGGCGGTGTGTTGGAAGAGTTCCAAACAGGAAACCGTTGCAGACTCGACTATGGAAGCGGAATACATCGCTGCATCTGATGCCGCAAAAGAAGCTGTCTGGATAAGGAAGTTCTTAAAAGAACTTCAGGTGGTTCCGTCCATTGTTGACCCAGTACCTCTGTATTGCGACAACAACGGGGCTATAGCTTTAGCAAAGGAACCCAGGTCCCATCAGAGATCCAGGCACATCTTGAGGCGGTATCACCTGATCAGGGAGATCGTGGATCGCAAGGAGATCGAGGTTCGGAGGGTTGCTTCAGAAGAGAACACTGCAGATCCATTCACCAAGGCCTTACCCCAGATTCAGTTCGAGCGGCTGATCGAGATGATAGGTCTTCGGTACGCCAGTTCATGGCCTTAGTGCAAGTGGGAGATTGTTAGTGTATATGCCCTAGAGGCCATTACTGTATCATACTAGTTTGTATATTACTTGATGGAAGCTTGGGATATTCACCTTGTATAAACAATCTTGCTCAATATAGTAGTATGCTACTTGGTTTGTTTCTACTTCAATGTGTACTTGTGTTTATTTCAGTATATCACTTATACGCATTAGTGGAGCCCTTAGGATCTTTGCTTGATTACCAGCGTTGTGATGGCAGTCACACTAGTGGAGGCTGGGTAATCTATAGGCACATCCTTATACAGGTCCCTAGTCGTAGGACTATCGAGACAGGGCATCGATACTCCGGAGTAGACTAGCGTATGCGCTTCTCATCCCAGTATGGGAGATGGTCTGTCCCACAGCCATCAGTACGTCGTACTGGAGATAGTATACGGGTGCTCGTTGGGTTACGAGTACACTGGACAGGACTCGTCGGGAACTGAAAGGTTGGTATTATACCTATCGTCAGTTATCAGTTCCCAGGTGACATGAGTACAGCTTAGTCCGCTGACTTGACACTGGCACTTCGCCTCGAGTGTGTTCCCACTGCACTTTGATCACTACCCTACCACGGCTCAAAGGAGTCGTGCAAACAGGTGGTGGTTGGGTGCAGTCCCGAAGCACTTGGAGGCAGTGACGGTTAGACAGGATTCGTCTCTCCCGGTATTGGGGGTTGACATCGCGCTGTGTCTAGGAGAGCCATTACACGAGTAGTCCCTGGCCAGGGCAAGCGAGATATACTGGTAGGTTCCAGTGTTATCTCAGGGTGTTTTGGGCTTCACTCCGACACGACTTGTACCGCTATTGGGGGACTGACGTTTTACCGCCCCCTAGGCCCGACATGCGATGTATCAGACGAACAGACCGGACTGTACGGAGAATGTCACATTCAGACTCAGTAGGAGTTCAGATGGGGTTTCACCTCGTCCGCCTTCTTGTCGGCATCTACCTGGGGACCGTTACGCACAGCTAGTGCCGCTTGCGGTCTGTGGTTAAACCCACTGCCAGCGTAGTGTCGAGTCTTTAGAGTCCCACACAGAGGGTATTCGCCTCTGGGCAAAACAGAGTAGAGGTCGCATGGTTTTGCGACAGGGTTCGTTCTCATTCGCGCACTTGTGCACGTTTGGAGTCCGGACGGATTATACTGGCAGGCTCTGGTTTGAGCCAGATACTGGTATATGTTTTGGGGTTGCTTTTATCTCTTGGTATTCTTGTTCCTCGGAACGAGAATGCAGGTGTGTATGCACAGTTGCTTGAGGCGGAGGATGAGGTATTTCATTAGGGTTTCGGAACGGGTGTGTATGCACAGTTGACAGTCGTCTTTTTCCAAACCCTAATGGATTTGTATTATATCAATTAATAATATATAATAAAATGAAATTGTGTCATGGTTGGTTTTTGTTGACTTGTTGACCATGGTTGACTTGTTGACCATGGTTGAAGTTTTGACCATCATCATTACAAAAGAAAGATGCTCTTTGATTCTAGCAAATTCATTTAATGTTTGAAATGATAATGGTCATTCTAAAACTTTCCATCAACCTTTTCATTTTCATTATTATTATTATTGATAATTCTTTTTCTTTTGCATTATGGTTGCAAGAAAGAAAAAGGATAGCTCATTCTATCATATTCATTCTCTCTCTTCACTTCATCTTCTTCTTCCTCTAGCTAAAGAGAAACCTTCTCATGTGTTGAGAATCCTTCTCTTTAAAAAGAAAAGCACCCCTTAGACACTCTCTACTCATTCTAGGTTCAAGGTTTAGCAAGCCGGAAACCCTAGTTCACTCAAAGCACGAGGAAGAGCCCAAAGGTTGAACTCTCGAGGTGGATCCATCTTCGACGGAAGAAGGCGACAAAAAGAGAACCATCAACCTCTACAAAGTTTGAAGAAGAAGGAGTTCAAGTTTAGGTATAACTATCTTCATCCGAGTAGCTAACTCTCTTTCGCTAAGTATGCTAGTTTTAGTTTAGTTAAAGATCCCGACTTTGCTTAGTCCATGTTGCCCCTTGCGCTAAAAATTTGATTTTTATACCGCTTCCGCCTCCCCGTAAGAACCGGGGGTCGCAACGTGGACTTACAACATGTGCATGATAACTAGGGTTGTTTTTGGGGTTTAACCATGATTAGCAACATGGTGAACTAACCATTCCCTAATCTAGTTTAATATTGTATTAGGTGATTTTGGGTTTTTATTTGCTTATGGTTCTTTTCAAAAATAAAATGAATTTAAAAGGGGGTTTTAAATGATTGCTTTGTGTTGACCTTGGTGAAAGAGAGAGAGAGTGAGAATGGGGCATGATGGCTTTGCCATGCTTCATTAAATGAAGAGAGAGAGGGAGAGGGGTTGACCTCTTGTGCCATCATTCTTTACCTCTCCATTTTTCCCTTCTCACTTCACTCTCACTCACATTCACACACACACACACCCAGCACCATCAGCAGCGGCAGCTAAGACAACAACAACAACAACTGCAGCAGCAGCAGCAGACAACAGCAGTAGCAGCAGCTCGAGACAACACCAACAGCACCAGCTCGAGCAGGCAGCAGCAATAGCAGAGGCACCAGCAACAGCTCGCAGCAGCAGCACCATCAGCAACACCAACAACAGCACCATCAGCAGCATCAGCATCAGCTTCATTGCAGCAGCAGCAACTTGCATCCCCTGCATCACCAGCAGCTGTAGCAACTCAGTTCTTCCCCTTCACTTGCTTCTTAGGGTTCCAGAGGGTATAATTTCTGAACACCAATTCCTAGTTTGCTTAGTTGTGTGTTAATTGGTGTTGGTTAGTGTTAATTAGTGAGTTTAGTGCTAGATTATAGTGAATTGTGTGGAAATTGGGATAAGTGATGATTGTGTTGACAAACCCTAGCTATTTAAGTGTTGTTAGGGTCACTTACACTGAGAATTCCCTGGATTTCACTAAAATACCATAGGGTTTGCTTTTGTGCTAAATTGTCATTTTTATGCGATATATTAGCTTTCTGAGATCTGCTTTTAACCCGGACCCTTCAGAACAAAATTGAGGAAACTGGAACATGCTTATTAGGTCAGAACCACACCACCAGAACACGAGCCCCTCTTTCCCAAATCTGGCCACCAATTTAATCCATCTGGCCGCAAATTGCGGCCAGGAAGTGGGGTGGGGTCTTGGGGTTTTGAGTAGGGTACTCTACTGGGTTTTGTAGTGCTTTGGCATGTCTAGTTTTGTAAGATTGGGCCTGTAGGAAAATCTGGGATCAAATACCGTTTTTCATGTCCGTTGTGTTTGCGTGATACGCGCGATACGTGAGTGGGTTCTGTGATCCAGCGTATCGCGGCGTGTCGCAATGGTTTTAGACGCGTATACACACGATTCAGCGTATCGTGCACACGCGCGTTTAGTTCGCGACGCGGGTTTCTCGTTTTGGTTCGATATCGCGTTTTGCGGAATATTTGGCTCATATATGAATTTTGCGTCTTATTTGCAGGTTTGCAGGCAGAGACTACGGACACTGCTACAGGGGAACAGATGGTAGGATTCACCTAGCGTGGAGTGTGGGTGAGTAGATTTAACATCTACAGGGGAATCTCCCGCATGGCGTTATGCGTCTGGGCTAGGATTCTAATACTTGTCGCATATTCTACGTCATTGTTAGAATTGCGCCTTTACTTTATTTCCTTGATATAGTTATACTGTGACTAGCAGCCGTAGGACACTGTACATATTATTGACGGTTCATGTTGCATGAGCACGGATTGTATGCTACACACACACCGTCAATAATTGCCATGTCACACACAAACCATTATAGACATTATATTGCTTGGTTAGGAACCTTGTGACATTGATTCGTACTGCTTATCACATATGACATTACCATACCTATATACCTATAGAGTATCGTACCATTAGTGATAGGTACACATACCCTTTACGATACATCTACAGGTATATCTTACTCATATTCTTCTTATACCCCAAGGGGTATACGACATCTTTTACTTATAGGTAGACACTTATACTTAGCTGTACCTTATTGATTTCGCATACATCTGGTTTCAGCTATATATTCTCATTTATATGCTCGCATTTCGGATATATCGCATATATGTATTCCTGGATTTGCGCATTCTTATTTTGATTTCACATGATGATTTCTGGATTTGGGAACCGCGGGAGCTCATGAAATTATGCATACATTGAAAAACCCGGTTTCCTTGATATGATATTTGCGCAGCCACCATGAGATTTATCGGTTCTGATTATATACTCCATACGAGGTGTGGTTGCCGTATGAGGGTACATGGTGGGGCCCGATATGGTTCCCCTCGGCAAGAAGATCGATGGATGTTGCCGATTGAGCCTAGAGGCGGGCGAGTACCTACCGGTGACAGTACTGATGACTCGGCGGGGATCATGAAGATACCGTTGGGAGTCATGTACGTATGCATACGTCGAAAGGCGAGGGCCAGAGCTAGGCACTCGTGCTTTCGGGATACCGTATGATACGTGATCCGGATTTCTGTGTCGATGCTTGGCACATGGTTTTCATGATATTTCTTTAACACCTTTGTATATATAACAGGGGATTTAGCCGTTGTTATATATACCCTTACACCAATATTAGTGGAATGGGACGCTAATATATGTGTATTGCCCCCATCATACTTATTTCTGTATATATTTACCCTTAGGATGTTAGATTCTTACTTGAGATTTGACTTGGGATATTAGGTGATTCATTGAGATTGGATATTGGACATACCTATGTGACTACTGATTTGTACATTCGGGATATAGGAGATTACTCGATATTGTACAATGAGGAGATGTGAGACTTATATGATGTGTGAGCCCAATGTGGGGGCTGATTTGAGGAATTGGGATTTGAGTGTCTTGATGGATTGTGATCCTACCACGATGACAGGATTCCGTGGATGACATATTTCACTCCATACCTCGTACCTTTTCACTTATGCACTGTTCCATGTATTAGGAGTACCTGTTAGTGTACCCTTCATGATAGCTGCATATTTGCATTATCATATTCCTATTGCATAGTTATTGCACACTATTGTCATGTTATTTATTGCTTTACATATTGATTGTACCTGCTGGTGTACTTTCCTTTATTCAGCATTTGCATGACATGTTATTACTGTAATCGCATATCTTAGATTCATGCTGTACGTGCATTCCCGCGATTACCTGTATATGTTATCTACTATTCACGAGTTGGCAACTCACCCCCGTTGTGCCACGGGTGTTTCAGGTTGTTCCCCTGAGTAGTCGAGGCAGGCTATTCCGCTCTTCTGCTATCATCTTTTGCTACAGATACCGCATCAGCTCACTGTTAGTTATATGTATGCCCAGAGGCCATTACTGTACATTGGATGTATATTGTAGTGGATGCTGGGATATATATAGGTAGGACTTTCTTGCTCGACATGATAGTACGCTATCTGGTTGCACTTTATCTTAACATGTATACTTTCTGTCTCTCTGATTACATGTTGATAAAGCCCTTAGGATGTGTACTCGACTTCCAGGACTATGATGTAGATCATACTAGTGGGGCCTGGGTAGTCCTTGAGTACATCCTTGAAATGTTCCTAGTCGAGGGAATATCGAGACGGGGCATCGATATTCCAGAGTAGACTAGCGCATATCTTCTCGACCCATGCGATGGGCGATGGATGATCCCATATCCATTGGTGTTTGACATCGAAGATGGTATGCGGGTGCTCAGTGGAGACTGGGTACACTGAACGGACTCGCCGAGAACTCCCAGATGGTATTATACCTCACGTCAGATGGCAGTTCTCTGGTGACACTGGTACAGCTTAGTCTGTTGACCCGAGATCGTCATAGAGTCTTATGTGTCTCCCACTGTGCTTTGATTTCCACCCTACCACGGCTCTACTGAGTTGGGCAAACAGGTGGTTTTTGGGTACAGTCCCGATTCACATGGAGGCAATGAGCGATAGGAGGGGATTCGTCTCTCCCGGTATTGGGGGTTGATGTTGTGCTATGCTCGACTGGCCATAACAGGAAATCCCTGGCCAGGGTTGCAGTGATATACTGGTAAGAGTTATCAGTGGTTTCACGAATGTTATGGACCTCAAGTCGGCATGACTTATCGAGCTATTGGGGTCTGACGTTTACCATCCCTAGGCGAGATATGCGACATATCAGACGATCAGACCGGACTGTACGGTAGTGTTACTGGTTGGATTCACTGGAGTGTGAGCGGGCTTGCTCGTCGATCTTCTGATCGCTCAATACCCGGGTGGCCGTTACGTTTAGCAGACCGCTTGCGGCTTGTGGATGTTTGATATGATCATCATCCGCTGCCGGCGTATTGACGAGTCTTTAGAGTCCTACACAGAGGTTTCCTGGCTCAAGCGAAACGAAATAGGAGCGCATATGAGATATGTGCGGGACCGAGAATAATACGTGTATGTGATACCGTATTCTATTCTCGCGAAGAATGTGTCGAATGGTTGTATGCGATATAACCTAGTTATCGAATCAAGGATTGATTCGATAAATCGATACATTGGATATTAGTCGGTTATATGCGATATGACCGGATCGTTAAATCAAGTGTTGATTTAATGATTTAATGTATAATTATATATTTGATATATTACTTTGCATTAACTAGTATCGGTTCACTTTAAATGGATTTTCTCGCTCGGATGTGCGCATTGCATATGCGATATGATTTTGTGCACTTGCTTGTATCATGTTTGATGATGCATGCAAACTTGGGTTTGTGTAAAGATTGAACCATGGTTTTATGAGTGGTTAGGGTTTATTATTTTCTTATTCATTTATTTTATTTAGTTATTCATTTGGAAAAAGAAAAAGAGTGAGAAAATGGTGGCTTTTCTTTGTTTGTAAATGAAGCTTCATGAAGCTTTCATTAAGTCACCATTTTTGTCTCATGTTAAAACCTAACCACTCCACTTAACTATAGTTCTCTCTCTACACTTAACCATGGTAAGAGTTATGATAAGAATGGATTTTCTTTTCTATTTTAATTTATTCTTATCATAATATTCTTCTTCTTCTTCTTCATTTCTTCATGGAAGAAAGCTTGCTCCATTAATGGCAAGTGATGATAAAGAGTGAGAAATCCAATTCTAAAGTCTACCCACTTCCTATTTCTTCATCCTCTACCTCTTGCCAAGTAGTATAGGGTGTTTCCTTCACAAGTTTTCATGGCTTGGTGAAGGTGGAGCTTGATCTAGCGATGCCTCGACGTAGATCATCTTCGGCATGGACATCGACGACCTAGCTCGCCATTTCTCCGACGAAGCCGACGCTAGAGCCCGGGAATTCATTTGGACAGCGAGGGGACTTCGTTGCGGAGCTATGGAGGTGGAGCACCGGATCTACAAAGGTTGTATTTCCGTTTAAACTTTAGTTAAGTTGTTAACTAGTTTCATTTTCGCCTAGATTTCTAGTTAACGATCCGTATTAGGGTTTGTAGGCACCCGTAATTTTAGAAATTGGCATGATTGATGCCTTGTGAGACCTCTTGGGAGTGCCTAGGAACCCTACACTCACAGTACTATTTTTCTTAGGTGGGTTTTGGTGGTTATCTGTATTTTGTATTGTACATTTGTTGTATCTTGTACTCTCCATCTACTATTATGTTGTTGTCCTAGAGACTTGGTGAGGACGATATTGTATAATATTTGTGGATTTGTTGTCTTTTGTATACAGTTTCCTTCCTATTGTCTCTTATTTCTTCGTTTCGGCGTCGTATATTTATGATGTGATTGTTTTCCGCCTTTGGGCCAGTTTTTACAAAAAGGGTGTTGCTAAAATTTTAAATACAGAAAGTGGGATTTTTAAAGAATTTGGGTTGCGATTTCAAATGTTTCAAAATACTTTTATTATCTTTTCCGTAATTTTATGGTTTAGATTTCTGGGTTTTGGCTTTCTTTTACTGCGTTACGTCTTTAGGCGTTGCGTAGTATTAGGGCCGTCACGGGCCAATTTCGGGTCGTGAAAAAGTTGGTATCAGAGCGCTAGGTTTTACCTTTCGGAGTGTAGGATGACCTTAGTATGATGGAGTAGGTAGCTTAAGCAGAGTAACGTAGCGTGTGTATGTCTGCAGCATACCCACGGTGCGGTACTTTGCATTAAGTGACCTAAGTACAAATTTGCTTGAAATTCCTTCCTTGATGATTCATATCCTTGAGATTCGATTCCTTATTCTCATCGAATCTTATATCTATTTATAGCCTTGCCACCGATGACTATGGGGACTCAGGGTGATGCAGCGAGGGCCGAGGTCAGAGTTGGCTCGGGTGAGACGAGTACTGACCAGGATGGCACTCTAGTTGCACAGGTGCAGACGGGTCAGCCTACGACATATACTATTGATAGACTTTTGGCAGAGATACAGGATTTCTGCTAGACTATGAGTTCATTGGTTGATGTCGTTCGGGAGCTACGACAGGAGGTTGTCACCCCTATTACTCAGTTGTCACTTGCGATCAGCATGCAGCAGTCCATCACCTACATAACACCAGTGGTTGCAGCTCCAGTTGACGAGGCGCATATTCCAGAGGCTCAGAAAGTTTCAGGACAGTGGAGGACTCGTACCAGTGTACCAGCCTAGAGACAGAGGTTTGGTCATCGAGACAGATTTCGTGGCCGTCGCGGGAGTAGCAGAGGCTTAGGACGAGGACAGTCGTTCAGCTCTCATCCCCAGGATGGTCAGCAGTCACCACGTGCATGTTTTCGATGCGGGAGCCTTCAGCACTTTGTCAGGGATTGTTCCTTAGCACCTCGTCAGGATCATTTTCAGAGAGGACGTGGACGTGGAAGGTTCGCTCAGAGGGCTCAGTCTACCAGAGGAGTTCAGCCAGTTGCGGGTAGAGGGCAGACACAGGAGTTTGCTTCTACTCATCGGGACGCGCAGACGTCCTGTTGGAGATAGTGCCCTCAGAGTCAATTATTGGATCACAGGCACGTGATTGCAATGATTGAGGGAGGACCTATCCCGGGACGACAGTCTTACTCGAGATGATAGTATGCTATCTGGTTTACCTTTATCATCGTGTACTGCTTTAGGTGACCTTACATGTCACTATTACACGTTGATAGAGCCCATAGGATTCTTGCTTGACGGCCAGCAGTATGAGGGCGATCATATACGTGGGAGCTGGTAGTCTATAAGCATATCCTTAAAAGGTCCCTAGTCGTAGGAGTTTCGAGACAGGGCATCGATTCTCCAGAGTAGACTAGTGTATACAGTCGAGACCCCGACGAGGGGCGGTGGCCGGTCTCACAAGCTACTGGTGTCAGTTGGTTCACCTAAGATGTATACAGGTGCTCATTGGGTTATGAGTACACCGGACAGGACTCGCCGGGAACATGCTAGTTGGTCTTATACCTGACGTCAGATAGCAGTTCCCAGGTGACATGTGTACAGGTTAGTTCATCGACCTGGGGATCGTCATTTGTCTCGTGTGAGTTCCCACTGTGCTTTGATTACTACCCTACCACGGCTCAAAGGAGTCGTGCAAACAGGTTTTAGTTGGGTACAGTCCCGAGCCACATGGAGGCAGTGAGCGGATCTTCGGGGGTTCGTCTCTCCCGGTATTGGGGGTGAGGTCGCGCTGTGTCTTGGAGAGCCATTACACGAAGTCCTTGGCCAAGGCAGGAGATTTACTGGTAGGTATTCCAGTAGTATCTCAGGGTGTTCTGGGCTACACTCCGACACGACTTGTACCTCTTTTGGGGGTCTGACTTTTACCAACCCCCTAGGCCCGACATGCGATGCTCATAGACGAACGGACCGGACTGTACGGATATTTTCACTGACAGGCTCAGTAGGGTGTCAGGATGAGCTCGCTCATCGACGTCCCTTTTGGTCAATAGCTGGTGGCCCGTTACGTATTGGCTTATACCTCTGACGTGCTAGTGGTTAAATCCACAGCCATAGTATTGACGAGTCTTTAGAGTCCACCACACATTCAGTTACTCAGCTTTCGGGCGAAACGCTGTAGAGGCCGTATGGAGATATGGCAAGGTTCGATCAGATACGGGCGGTATTGCACGGGTCAGGATCGGACGGTTTGTACTAGTGGCCGTATGGATATATGGCAGGGTTCGATCTGATACGTGCGGTATTGCACGGATCAGGATCGGACGGATATTACTGGCCGGCTTTGGTTTAAGCCGGATCCTAGTATAGTACAGTGTAGATTTTGTCTCTTTGCATTTGTATCCGGACGGAATACAGATGCGGGTGTGTATGCACAGTATCGGGGTTTTCCTGTAATTTATTACGGGACCAGTTTTCTGGAGTTGCCAGTTTGCTTTCCGTTCCGGCCGGTTTTCCTTTGTTCTTTCCCGGCCGGACTTTTCCGATGGAGGGTGTTATTTGCAAGTTTGCAAATAACACATTGTGGAGGTTTTTCTTGCAAATATATTTATTATGAAAGCATCTTTTGATACCATTCTTATCCATCATTATCACTTGCCTTTTTGTTGATTAGAAGTGATTAGAGTTTGATGTGAGATGGTTATGATGATGTTTTGGATGTGGTCACCACTTGTGCTCCTACCATCACCTCCCTTCATGCTTCATATTCTTTCCTCCACCATTTTCTAAGATGATAAGTTTTTTTCTCATACTTGAGAGAAGAAGAAGAGAGGATCATTTTCAAGAGGGAAAATTTGTTCATCTCATTTCATGCTAGAAAAATGCAAGCACCATTTTTCTTATCTTGATTCCTCCATCATCTTCAAAGGCAACAAACCCCAAATGAGACATAAGCTCTACACTACACTTTCTACAGCAAATCTTGGACGCGTCGACTCGCCAGCTTCGCGCCCGAGTTGCCTCGGTATTGAGGTGGGAGCCCGTAAAAGATGCAGGCGATGTGGTGCCCTTCCGGCGAAGAGGCGACAACGAGGAGATGACGGACGAAGCATCCGCGGGAGATCGGAGTGGAGACAAAGACCGGAGGACTCGGATCAGTCGGTATATCTCTTCCCTTCTTGTAGTTAGCTTAGACTTGTTAATGGTTCGATCCGGGTGTTTAGTGCGCGGTGGTGCCGGTTTGCTAAGTTCGCAAAATTAAAGTTTATCACCGCTTCCGCATTTGGCCGTCGGATTGACGGCCGGGGCTCCGCCGTGCACTTACAGTGGTATCAGAGCTTCGCCATTAACTTCGTCTAGCTTCGTTTGATGTGTTTTGCATTTCCGATCGACCAAAATTCCAAAATCTACTTTTTTGTTCACATCAGTTTTCTGTTGAAATTTTTTGAAGTCTAAAAATTTTTCCGGTGGTCTCAGAATGATGTGCAGGGAGTTCTAAGAACTCTGGGAAAATTCGAGACAATCATCCCTCATCTCGAGCGCGGAACCGCGGCAAAACCCCCCTTGTTGCCGCGGTTCCGCCGCAGATTGGTGGGATCAATGCTTCGAAATTCTCCAGTGGGCTTCTGGGCTTTCATTAGGGGTTTTGGAATATTAAGATTGGGCCCAGAATTTCTGTGAGTGCTACAGTTTTTCTTGGGGGCCCACTTGTTAATTTTTGATCGATCGGATATTTTAAACACAATATTTCACAGTATTTACATTATATCTGCGACCGTGAATGTCACTCGATCGGTAAATCCGGTCTAACTGCTATAACCCGGTTAGACGGATTTGCGAACGTGACTTTCACGTTGATGTTCTATGTTTTTGCTGTGTTGTTGCGGATCGGTCGTGGGGGATAGCCTGGATGCAATGCTAGTACAGTTTTGTTGTATTATGTACATTTGATTTTACGGGGCGAGTGTCCGACATGTGGACTGCCGTCACTGCCTGTTTGTATTATTCTTTTGGGGCACGACCTGGTTGCGGTCGATGTACCCGTTGTATGTATATTTTACTTTCTGTACTAGGTTTACCCCGCGGTGGGGTGCACGGATAGCCGGGTTCTGGAGGGCAACAAGCCCGCATCTCAGGGCATTGAGACGGAGGGGGCTTCAGTCTGGAATTGGCGGGCTATTCGCCGCACTCGTAGGGGGTACAGGTTGACCCAGGAGGGGTGCCCAAGTTACCGGATTCCGTGAAGTGCTGGGTGGTCCATTCACGATGCTGAAGGGGGCTGCCTCGCTTCAGGTTTTGGCGGGTGACTTGCCGCGCCCGTAGGGGTCTAGGATTTCATTGCACAGGCTATCCACACGACCAGGGGAACGTCGGGTTTCAGTAGTGGCTCTGTGAAACCCGGGGATCCCAGATATCTGTATTGTTCTGTGATGCTGTACATTTATGTGATGTTGCATTTTATTCACGCCTTGAGCGAAATACTATATATTGGTATATATATTATTAGATGTTGTATATGTTTTTCATCCGCGCTAGTCCAGTCCCCGCTCTGCCGTTAGTTAGCTAACCTAACGGGTGATGACGGGACCCAGTGGCGAATGCGGATGGCATATACGTACGTCAGTATATTTTCGTTCTTTGTGGTGTGATCAATTGATGGGACTGCGTTGATTCGGATCAATGCAAGTTAAAACAAACCTATTCTGATGTTGTTGGAACACTTTTCAAAAAGCTGTTATTGCAAGGACGTTTACTTTTGTTTTGCATCGTGGTATTCATTTGGAATATCCAGCTCCTCAGTCGACGAGGAAAGGGCCGAGATCCCTTCACCGGGAGTGACCCCTTGGACAGAAGTTTGCGTCAGGGCATTAACTTCACTATAGCCGATTACTTTTGCTTTGCACAGTGATATTCGGTTATGAATATCCAGCACCCCATTCTACGGGGAAAGAGCCGAGATCCCTTCACCGGGAGTGACCTCTTTAGTAAAGGTTTTCGTCACTATATTTTCTAAAAAGCTATCCGTTCCTTCAACGATATCAAGTTCATTACGTTAAAGGTTTTCGCCAGAAACCATTCGTAGCCCTCCATCATTTCAGTTAAATATTCGGTAGTATTCAAGCTATGTATTTTGACCTCACGCCAAGGCATAGTGTTTGGTAGTTGCCGGGTATTTATCTGTTGCATAGATAGATGCGTTGGTTTGGGACAGTCGTACTACTATTTTGGCCTACGTCAAGGGTATGTACTGTTAGTGTATATGCCCTAGAGGCCATTACTGTATCATACTAGTTTGTATATTACTTAATGGATGCTTGGGATATTCACCTTGTATATACAATCTTGCTCAAAATAGTAGTATGCTACTTGGTTTGTTTCTACTTCAATGTGTACTTGTGTTTATTTCAGTATATCACTTATACGCATTAGTGGAGCCCTTAGGATCTTTGCTTGATTACCAGCGTTGTGATGGCAGTCACACTAGTGGGGGCTGGGTAATCTATAAGCACATCCTTATTCAGGTCCCTGGTCGCAGGACTATCGAGACAGGGCATCGATACTCCGGAGTAGACCAGCGCATGCGCTTCTCATCCCAGTGTGGGAGACGGTCTGTCCCACAGCCGTCAGTACGTCGTACTTGAGATAGTATGCGGGTGCTCGTTAGGTTACGGGTACACTGGACAGGACTCGTCGGGAACTGACTAGTTGGTATTATACCTATCGTCAGTTATCAGTTCCCAGGTGACATGAGTACAGCTTAGTCCGCTGACTTGACACTGTCACTCCGCCTCGAGTGTGTTCCTACTGTACTTTGATCACTACCCTACCACGGCTCAAAGGAGTCGTGCAAACAGGTGGTGGTTGGGTGCAGTCCCGAAGCACTTGGAGGCAGTGACGGTTAGACAGGATTCGTCTCTCCCGGTATTGGGGGTTGACATCGCGCTGTGTCTAGGAGAGCCATTACACGAGTAGTCCCTGGCCAGGGCAAACGAGATATACTGGTAGGTTTCCAGTGTTATCTCAGGGTGTATTGGGCTTCACTCCGGCACGACTTGTACCGCTATTGGGGGACTGACGTTTACCGCCCCCTAGGCCCGCCATGCGATGTATCAGACGAACAGACCGGACTGTACGGAGAATGTCACGCTCAGGCTCAGTAGGAGTTCAGATGGGTTTCGCCTCGTCGGTCTTCTTGTCGGCATTACCTGGGGACCGTTACGCACAGCTAGTGCCGCTTGCGGTCTGTGGTTAAACCCACTGCCAGCGTAGTGTCGAGTCTTTAGAGTCCCACACAGAAAGCTTTTCGCCTTTAGGCAAAAGAGTAGAGGTCGCATGGTATTGCGACAGGTCGCATGGTTTTGCGACAGGGTTCGGTCACATCCGTGCACTTGTGCACGCACAGTGTCCGGACAGTTTACACTAGCGGGCTTTGTTTTAAGCCAGATCCTAGTGTACCTTATGGGATTGGATTTATCCAGTTTGCATTCGTGTTCCTCGGAACGCGGATGCGGGTGTGTATGCACAGTTGACAGGGAGGCAGAGGCAGTGGATTCTCATTAGGGTTGTTGACAGTTGACCGTTGACTTTTGACTTTTTGCTCAACCCTAATGAGAATATGATTTGTGATTAACTATTATATTAATTAAGTATTATGGTGATATGGTTGTTGACTTGTTGACTTTTGTTGACTTGTTGACTTTGGTGACTTGTTGACTTTTGTTGACTTGTTGACCGGTTGACTAGGCTTGACTAGTTGACCATCATGATGACCATGGTTATCATTTCATGCCAAAAACTTTTTTCTTGCTTGCTTTTTTGAGTAAAATGAGTGCATGATATGATAACCTTATGGTTGCTTCTAACCATCACCAAAAGACTTTTTTGATATGATGAGTTATGATCACTTTGGATTATGAGAGGGTGAGAGAGAAAAGAGAGCCTCATTCTTTCTTGCTCATTCTCTCTCTTGTTCTTGAGCTCTCCCCTTGCTCTCACCCTCAACCTCTTGCTCCCTCTCTTGATCTATGGTTCTCTTGTCTCATGAGTTGAGAATCAAGAACCATAGATAAAATCCCATTCTATTTTCCTCTCTACTCATTCTAGTTCACTAGGTTTAGCAAACCAAGTGAACTAGTTTTCTTCAAAGACCGAAGAAGGAGCTAAAGGTTGGAGCTTTCAAGTGGATCTATCTTCGGCGTACGGAGACGACGAGAAGGAGCCATCGGACCACCACCGGAGCTTGAAGAGAAGGAGTTCAAGTTTAGGTATAACCATCTCTATCCGAGTAGCTAAATATCTTTAGCTTAGTATGCTAGTTTTAGTTTAGGTAAAGATCCCGACCATAAGTTAGTCCATGTTGCCTCTTGCGATAAAAATTCGTTTTTTATACCGTTTCCGCCTCCCCGTAAGAACCGGGGGTCGCAATATGGACTTACAGTGGTATCAGAGCCTAACTAAACTTAAACTAGCTTGGTAGTGAAGTGTAACGAAGTTCGGAACCGGAAAAATCCAAAAATCAAACTTTACAAAATCTGAGTTTCTGTTGAAATTTTTCCTGGTCAAAATGAAAAACTTTATACTCCTAAATTTGGCTCAGGGTTTTGTGTGAACACCCAAGAAAAACGATACAGTGATTCGCCTAAAGTGCCGCGCTTCCGCCGCGTGATCCTTCTTGGACGCCGCGGAACCGCCGCGACTTGGTTTCTTCTCTGCATCGTTTTTCGTGCAGTGTGTTTGTCTGTTGGTTTTGGGATTTTTAAAATATATTATATGTGCCCAGATTTTCCAGAAAAGAAATTTCCTTTTGGGGTCCTATAATTCCGTATTTTTTCCGAACTTCACTGCACTTTGACTATGATGGTTATATCTGTGATGCTTGCATGTATTGAACGTCGGCTAATCGCTATAAGTCGATTAGTCGGGGTTATACATGATCTGTAATGTGCTGGAATGTGTATATGAATGTGTTGGACTGTCGCGGGTGAATAGCCGGGGTGGATGTGAGATGAGCTTTTGTTTTTCTTTCATTCATTGTAAATGTAAATTGATGTAATAATATTATTTGTTTGGCCGCACAACCGGGTCGAGGTTGTAGCCGTCATTGTATAATTCTTTTTACTGTTTTTGCTCCTAGGATAGACCCATGGAGGGGTGCGCAAACTACCGAGTACTTGGCGGGTAGTTTGCCGCACCCGTAGGGGTCTTGGGTGGGGTATTTGGCTATTCACCGCGACCGTGTTATCCGCTTTTCGTTTCAGGCTCGAAAGGATTGCGGATTGCTAGTATATCCAATGCATTCATCTGTGATCTGTAATGTCTATCATTGCTTACTATTTAGGCGTTGCTTATGTTTTACAGACGCGCTAGCCCAGCCCCCGCTCTGTCGTTAGTTAAGTAACCTAACGGGTAATGACGGGGCCCAGTGGCGAATGCGAATGGCATAAGCGTACGTCATATTTTGGTTGTTTTCTGCAATGGTAGGGTTAAATGATGGGACGCATTAAAAGTACTAATGCAAGAATATCACGCATTAAAAGAACTAATGCAAGATAATAAACCAAGTTAAAGTCGTTGGAACACTTTCGAAAAACCACTCGGTTCTTTTCAAAATAACTTTTAAATGCGGAGCTTGAGCCACTCCTTCTAAAAGCTATCTCGTTCCATCGATTAAATCAAGTTCACTACGTTCACGGTTTCGCCAAAACCATCCGTAGCCCTCCGTCGTTTCACATGAATAGTCAATAGTATTCAAGCTGTGTTTGTTGGCCAAAGTCAAGGCACAGTGATTGGTAGCTATTGGGTATTCATGTGCAGCATAGATAGATGCGTTGGTTTGGAACAGTCGTACTGCCTTGTTGGCCAAAGTCAAGGGTAGGTGCGGGTGGATTCAAATTAACCTGGAGAACGACGGGCAGAACTTGACATGTGACTTATGATTTGTTGGCCAAAGTCAAGGTCATAAGAGCATGGGGCAAAAATCCACATCGGGAGTTTCATAAGTACTGAAACTTGCTAGATTTGCATACCATTTGGAGTGTGATGATTCTGGTAGGATTCCTTCAGTTTCGTCACGCGATGATATTTGGATCCCGATCCTACTGTGAGTATATGCTACTCCTCGGGAAATTTCTCACTTAACAATCAATGCTATAAACCTAGTAGGTGCCTAGAAAGGTGTTAGCGGGGCTACGCCCCCAGGGAAAAGAGGTTCTCTAATTAAGGAACTTCACGAAAGCGTTGGAAAACCTCCCTCGAAGTACCGACACCGGCCTGGCTGAACGGTTAAGCAAGTATTGTACGGTGGGATTGATCCCGGCTAATTCTTCCTTTATGGTTTGAGGAGGGATTCGAGAAACAGTGGGAGCCATCCTGTTTAGACAAACTAAAAACCACTCTAAACTTGCAAGAGCATCATGCTGAGTGTTTCTTCTT
The DNA here is from genome assembly GCA_030015575.1 of Agapanthus africanus. Classification (NCBI taxonomy): domain Eukaryota; kingdom Viridiplantae; phylum Streptophyta; class Magnoliopsida; order Asparagales; family Amaryllidaceae; genus Agapanthus; species Agapanthus africanus. The sequence goes on from JASDDO010000019.1 coordinate 610,867,215, forward strand.
CTCTCTCCTAATTGCAGCGACCAATCAACATGACTGGACTTAAGTTACTCCTAGATAAAAACAAACTGACAGGGCCAAACTACAAAGATTGGCTCAGGAATGTCACGATAGCAATCACTTATGACAAGCTGGGGTATCTTCTTACCACCAAAGCTCCCCCTGTCCCTGGTCCAACTTCCAGCGTCGCGGATAAGGAAATCCGTAAGACTTGGGAGATTGATAGCGCAAAGGCCAAATGCCTCCTGCTTGCCTCGATGGACAACGAACATCAGAGGAGGCATGAGAATATGGACATGGAGTCCATATTGCTCCATACAAAAGAACTGTATGGAGAGCAATCACGTATCGCAAGATACGAAGCGTCGAAAAAGTTGTTTTCGACAAGAATGGCCGTCGGATCATCAGTAGCCGAGCATGTGCTAAAGATGATCGGCTTCATTGAGGAGCTCGCTGACCTAGGGATCACATTGGAGAGTGAGCTATATACGGATATAGTTCTCCAGTCCCTTCCTTCCACTTACGCCCAGTTTATACTGAACTTCAACCTACAAGAAAAAGAGGTTGAACTATCAGAGCTCCTCAACATGCTGAGGAGCGCAGAGGGCACCCTACAGAAAGGTAGGGAAACATCCACTTTGTTTGTAGGAGGATCATCTTCTTCTAGGTCCAAGGCGAAAGCCAAGGGAAAGAAGAAGAAGGCCCCCGCCAAACCAAGGGGCGGTGTTGGTAAAGTGGATACGAAGGGAAAAGGCAAAGCAACAAAGATAGCGGGGAAGCTTGTGGATAAAGAAGAATGCTTCTATTGTCATAAGAAAGGACACTGGAAGAATGATTGCAGGGCCTGGAAGGCCAGAACACAGGAATTGAAGCAGGTTGCAGCTTCAGCTTCAGGTGTGTATGTTATTGAAAACTGTCTTTCAATAAACTCTACTTCCTGGGTATTGGATACCGGATCAGGATCTCATATCTGTAATTCTTTGCAGGCGTTGAGAAACCGTAGGGTTTTGAAGGCAGGTGACATGACCCTCAAAGTTGCGAACGGAGCTAGCATGGATGCTAAAGCCGTGGGGGACTATCACCTGGGAATGTCAGATGGACATGTTTTGGTTTTGCGTAATTGCTTTTTTGTACCCAACGCAACTTGTAATATCATTTCTGTATCTTTAGTTTCTAAAGAAGGTTATGAATTTGCGTTTGTAAGTAATGTTGTAAACATTCACCTTAATCAAGTATTGATTGGGTCAGGTACTCTGAGTAATGGTATATACGTGTTAAACCAACCACAGATTTTTAATGTCCAGAATACACACAAAAGAAAGTCTCCGGAAATAAATCAGACTTTCTTATGGCATTGTAGATTGGGTCACATCAATGAGAGAAGGTTGACTAAGTTACATACAGAAGGATATTTGAATGCGTTCGAATATCAATCGTATGCCACTTGTCAATCTTGTCTCAAAGGAAAGATGACAAAGACTCCGTTTACTGGACATGGAGTAAGAGCGAGCGAGCTCTTGGGACTCGTACACAGTGACGTGTGCGGTCCAATGTCTACACATGCCCGAAGCGGACATTCTTACTTCATTACTTTTACGGATGACTTCTCAAGGTACGGTTATGTCTTCTTGATGAAACATAAGTCCGAGGCCTTTGGAAAATTCCAGGAGTATAAGAATGAAGTAGAGAAACAGACCGGCAAAAGTATTAAGATTCTAAGATCGGATCGAGGTGGAGAATACTTAAGTGCCGAGTTCCTGGACTATTTAAAAGAGAACGGAATTCTCTCTCAGCTTACTCCTCCATACACCCCGCAACATAACGGTGTATCGGAGAGACGGAACCGCACCCTATTGGATATGGTGCGGTCCATGATGGGTAATGCTGAGTTACCGCGATCATTCTGGGGGTATGCGCTAGAATCAGCAGCGTACCTTTTGAACCGAGTTCCGACTAAGACTGTGCCTTCCACACCATATGAAATATGGTGTGGGAAGAGACCCTATCTTAAGCACATTAAGACATGGGGATGTCCGGCTTTTGTCAAAAAGCAGCATGCGGACAAGCTCGAGGCACGCTCAGTACAGTGCAAGTTTGTGGGGTATCCAAAGAACTCAAAAGGATATTTCTTCTACTGTGAAGAGGAACAAAAAGTTCTTGTTTCTCGTCATGCCTACTTCTTGGAAACTGAGTTTTTGGAAAACCAGATAAGTGGGAGCACAGTAGAACTGGAAGAAATTCCAGAACCACGGACTGTTACTGAAAGTTTAATGGAACCAGAAGGTTCGGAAGAACAGGACATTCCTACGCCGCTCCGCAGAAGTAGTAGGCAGTCTCATCCGCCTGAGAGATACTACGGTTTTCTCATAGACGGGGATAGAGAGGATTGCATCATAGATTATGATGAGCCTACTAGCTTCCAGCAGGCCGTTCAGAGCGTTGACTCAGTGAAATGGCTGGATGCAATGCGGACCGAAATGGAGTCCATGTACACCAACAAGGTATGGACGTTGGACATTGCTCCAGACGGGGTAAAACCCGTAGGATGCAAGTGGATCTTCAAAAGGAAGATTGGTGTAGATGGACAGGTTGAGACCTATAAAGCTAGGCTGGTAGCAAAGGGTTTTCGTCAAAGACCTGGCTTGGACTACGACGAAACCTTTTCTCCAGTAGCCATGCTGAAATCCATTCGGATCCTTCTTGCCATTGCTGCCTTCCACGATTATGAGATCTGGCAAATGGACGTAAAGACAGCTTTTCTAAATGGAAATTTAGAGGAGTGTGTCTATATGGACCAGCCAGAGGGTTTCATTCAGAGTGGGAGCAGCGGAAAGGTGTGGAAGTTGCTTAAGTCCATCTATGGACTAAAGCAGGCATCGCGGAGTTGGAACATCTGCTTTGATGAGACGGTCAAAGAATTTGGCTTTATCAAAAATCCAGATGAACCATGCATCTATAGTAGATTTGTAGCGAGAACTGTAGTATTCCTCGTTTTATACGTGGATGACATTCTCTTAATAGGAAATGATATTCCTATGCTACAATCTGTCAAGGGGTTCTTGTCACAAAGGTTCTCCATGAAAGACCTGGGTGATGCCTCATACATCCTGGGGATCCGGATCCATCGTGATAGATCCAAGAGGATATTGGGACTTTCTCAGTCCAGGTACATCGACACCGTACTGAAAAGATTCAGTATGGAAGATTCCAAGCGCGGTAACCTACCGGCTTGTCACGGGATCACCCTCTCTAAAGAGATGTCTCCCAAGACTGATTTGGAGAGGGATCGCATGTCTATTATACCCTACGCTTCTGCGGTAGGCTCTATAATGTATGCGATGTTGTGTACCAGACCGGATGTAGCTTATGCACTGAGTGTAGTAAGCCGGTATCAGTCAAACCCTGGGGAGAAACATTGGATAGCGGTAAAGAACATTCTCAAGTACCTGAGGAGGACTAAGGAGATGTTTTTGGTGTATGGCGGAAAAGACCTCCAGATTGAGGCCTTTGCTGACTCCAGCTTCCAGAGTGACAAGGATGATTCCAAGTCCATGTCGGGTTTTGTCTTTACCCTCAATGGAGGGGCGGTGTGTTGGAAGAGTTCCAAACAAGAAACCGTTGCAGACTCGACGATGGAAGCGGAATACATCGCTGCATCTGATGCCGCAAAAGAAGCTGTCTGGATGAGGAAGTTCTTGAAAGAACTTCAGGTGGTTCCGTCCATTGTTGATCCAATACCTCTGTATTGCGACAACAACGGGGCTATAGCTTTAGCGAAGGAACCCAGGTCCCATCAGAAATCCAGGCACATCTTAAGGCGGTATCACCTGATCAGGGAGATCGTAGATCGCCAGGAGATCGAGGTTCGGAGAGTCGCTTCAGAAGATAACACTGCTGATCCATTCACCAAGGCCCTGCCCCAGACTCAGTTCGAGCGGCTGATCGAGATGATAGGTCTTCGATACGCCAGTACATGGCCTTAGTGCAAGTGGGAGATTGTTAGTGTATATGCCCTAGAGGCCATTACTGTATCATACTAGTTTGTATATTACTTAATGGATGCTTGGGATATTCACCTTGTATATACAATCTTGCTCAAAATAGTAGTATGCTACTTGGTTTGTTTCTACTTCAATGTGTACTTGTGTTTATTTCAGTATATCACTTATACGCATTAGTGGAGCCCTTAGGATCTTTGCTTGATTACCAGCGTTGTGATGGCAGTCACACTAGTGGGGGCTGGGTAATCTATAAGCACATCCTTATTCAGGTCCCTGGTCGCAGGACTATCGAGACAGGGCATCGATACTCCGGAGTAGACCAGCGCATGCGCTTCTCATCCCAGTGTGGGAGACGGTCTGTCCCACAGCCGTCAGTACGTCGTACTTGAGATAGTATGCGGGTGCTCGTTAGGTTACGGGTACACTGGACAGGACTCGTCGGGAACTGACTAGTTGGTATTATACCTATCGTCAGTTATCAGTTCCCAGGTGACATGAGTACAGCTTAGTCCGCTGACTTGACACTGTCACTCCGCCTCGAGTGTGTTCCCACTGTACTTTGATCACTACCCTACCACGGCTCAAAGGAGTCGTGCAAACAGGTGGTGGTTGGGTGCAGTCCCGAAGCACTTGGAGGCAGTGACGGTTAGACAGGATTCGTCTCTCCCGGTATTGGGGGTTGACATCGCGCTGTGTCTAGGAGAGCCATTACACGAGTAGTCCCTGGCCAGGGCAAACGAGATATACTGGTAGGTTTCCAATGTTATCTCAGGGTGTATTGGGCTTCACTCCGGCACGACTTGTACCGCTATTGGGGGACTGACGTTTACCGCCCCCTAGGCCCGCCATGCGATGTATCAGACGAACAGACCGGACTGTACGGAGAATGTCACGCTCAGGCTCAGTAGGAGTTCAGATGGGTTTCGCCTCGTCGGTCTTCTTGTCGGCATTACCTGGGGACCGTTACGCACAGCTAGTGCCGCTTGCGGTCTGTGGTTAAACCCACTGCCAGCGTAGTGTCGAGTCTTTAGAGTCCCACACAGAAAGCTTTTCGCCTTTAGGCAAAAGAGTAGAGGTCGCATGGTATTGCGACAGGTCGCATGGTTTTGCGACAGGGTTCGGTCACATCCGTGCACTTGTGCACGCACAGTGTCCGGACAGTTTACACTAGCGGGCTTTGTTTTAAGCCAGATCCTAGTGTACCTTATGGGATTGGATTTATCCAGTTTGCATTCGTGTTCCTCGGAACGCGGATGCGGGTGTGTATGCACAGTTGACAGGGAGGCAGAGGCAGTGGATTCTCATTAGGGTTGTTGACAGTTGACCGTTGACTTTTGACTTTTTGCTCAACCCTAATGAGAATATGATTTGTGATTAACTATTATATTAATTAAGTATTATGGTGATATGGTTGTTGACTTGTTGACTTTTGTTGACTTGTTGACTTTGGTGACTTGTTGACTTTTGTTGACTTGTTGACCGGTTGACTAGGCTTGACTAGTTGACCATCATGATGACCATGGTTATCATTTCATGCCAAAGACTTTTTTCTTGCTTGCTTTTTTGAGTAAAATGAGTGCATGATATGATAACCTTATGGTTGCTTCTAACCATCACCAAAAGACTTTTTTGATATGATGAGTTATGATCACTTTGGATTATGAGAGGGTGAGAGAGAAAAGAGAGCCTCATTCTTTCTTGCTCATTCTCTCTCTTGTTCTTGAGCTCTCCCCTTGCTCTCACCCTCAACCTCTTGCTCCCTCTCTTGATCTATGGTTCTCTTGTCTCATGAGTTGAGAATCAAGAACCATAGATAAAATCCCATTCTATTTTCCTCTCTACTCATTCTAGTTCACTAGGTTTAGCAAACCAAGTGAACTAGTTTTCTTCAAAGACCGAAGAAGGAGCTAAAGGTTGGAGCTTTCAAGTGGATCTATCTTCGGCGTACGGAGACGACGAGAAGGAGCCATCGGACCACCACCGGAGCTTGAAGAGAAGGAGTTCAAGTTTAGGTATAACCATCTCTATCCGAGTAGCTAAATATCTTTAGCTTAGTATGCTAGTTTTAGTTTAGGTAAAGATCCCGACCATAAGTTAGTCCATGTTGCCTCTTGCGATAAAAATTCGTTTTTTATACCGTTTCCGCCTCCCCGTAAGAACCGGGGGTCGCAATATGGACTTACATGTACGGGTGGGTTCAAATTAACCAGGACAATGATGGGTAGAACTTGACATGTGACTTATGATATTTTGACCTCACGCCAAGGTCATAAGAGCATGGGGTAAAAATCACATCGGGAGTTTCAAAAGAACTGAAACTTGCCAGATATGCGCATACCTTCTGGAGTGTGATACCGTGAGCGGATTCCGTCACGTTATCATGCGATGATAGTTGGATCCCGATTTCCACTGATGAGTTGGTTTACTCCTCGGGTGACCCCGACTAATTCTTCTTTCAGGTTTGGAGGAGAATTTGAGGTACAGTGGGAGGTTTCCAGATTAGATAAATTGGTAACCATTCTGATCTTGGTTAGAGTGCATGCTGAGTGTTTCTTTTCTCTCTCTCTCTCTCTGGCAGCGACCATTGACCCGACCCTAAGACTATGACTCAGTGACCAAGTTGACCGAACCTTCTTAACACTGGCTTTTGGATTGTCAGAGTTGCAGACCTCATTGCCACTCCTACTTTTACCCTTTTCTCCGGGACACCCCGTATTACTACGAACGTCCACTTCCATTGGACAAAACCGTCGTATGGTTATATACGAACTCGAGGGAATTTATTCGAGGATGGTTTCTGGTTCTGGAGAAAACGGATAGGATTATTCAGTTGTCTTTTCCCTTTTGCCTTCTCTCAAGTTGTGAGTACTCCTTGGTTTAGGAGATAGTACACATATTATGCAAATTAGATAGTCTTCTTCCAAACCTTAGGCTGGTGCCGACCGGTAGGGAATGAAGAAAACCAATTAGCCTAAACGGTGTGCAGAAGGTATTAAGATTAAGACAAAGCAAGGGATTAGTAAGAGGGCAAAGTAAATTGCGACTGATATTCACGACCAAACCAAGTATTTCTTCGCCAATCCTAATTCACCTTTGTATTTCTCCAGGACACTCCGTATCACTACGAAGATCCACAGTTTATTGGATACTCCATCGTATGGTTATATACGAACTCGAAAGGAACTTGTTCCAGTTCGGGGATGGATTCTGGTCCAGGAGAAATAGGAATAAGGTTTATTCGGTTGTCTTTTATCTTCACCTTCTCTCGCATTGCGAGTGCTCCTAGGACTAGGACAGTACACCCATTATGCTTATTGGATAGTCTTCTTCCAAACCATAGGCTGGTGCCGAACGGTAGGGAAGGAAGAAAACCATTTGGCCTAAGGGGTGTGCAGAAGGTAATGACTAAAGACATATAAAGGGATTTGGAGAGGTGGCAAAGAATTATACGGTTATAGTTGTGAATCTGGATAATGGTAGAGGCATTACTAGGAATACCAGGATACCCCATCGAAACATTTTAATGTTTCAGTTCAACTGTGTACTGTTAAAAGAAAACTGATTTCCTGATTAGACACTTGCTCCAGGGTATGTATTTACCAGGTTTGATTCTCACATCTGTATGGCTTTACAGATGATGAGTGGGAGTAAGTTATTGGGAATTGGGTGATCATCCTCATTATATCGGGATTCGTTGTAATCGGTGATATTTGAGGAGATCACCTGGGCTGTTTGCCGGTCGGCAAATATTTGGTTTTGAATATCCGCTGTTGTGCACCAATTTCAAATTGATATATCTGTACATCTATTTTTATAGAGTGAGATATACCTTTTGATATTATGTCGATGACATTTACCTATATCAGTGGATGGTTAGGTAAGGAGCATTAAACAGCGGTGTAATTCTTCTTAACCATAAGTACAGTTTTCAACCTACGACACACAGTGAAAGAGTTGTCAGACTCAGCGGACTTATACAGAGTATTGTATGTTGTCCAGTGTCCATTAGGACAGAGGGGTTGGTCCTCATACTATATTCTGTTTACTTTTAACTTCTCTAGTTCTTAGACATGTGTTTCGTAGAAATACAGGGTCTAAGTTTTGAGGAGTTATAGGTATTTGAATAGAGTAGAGAACCAAGTGTAGCAAGTATCGGGATTCTTCAAAGTGATCGAAGATGTAGATACTTGTGTATGGTATTCAGTTGATAGTAATGATAAAGAGAAATTGCTTCTCTTTCAGGTTACTCATAATTGGAAGCATTCCTAAGATGAGTAACGTTGATCAGCCTCTTTCCATTTAGTTCACATGCACTGGAGACAGCTGCATGATTTGAATCTGGTTCAATTAAATCAGTGCCTCTGGTTCTATATTAGATATAGTACAGTTCATATCTTAACATTGTTAAGGTACGGGGAGTTGTCCGACTTATGATTAAAACCAGACTCTGGATAACTCTAGGCACGTTTCTGGAATGGCTGTTTGTGGGTTGACCCAGGCTATGACGAGGGTTGACTTTCTACCATCTGGCAGATCAATAGAAATATTGTTCTAAACTCGCCACAGTTTTATTAAAAATGGATTTTTTCAAAAACAGTAGTGGGAGTATGGTAGAACTGGAAGTGATTCCAGAACCGCAAACGATTACTGAAGATTTGATAAGGAACCTAAAGATTCAATCTGATTTGACATTCCATTGGCCACTCCGCAGATGAGGTAGGCAACTTCAGGCACCCGAGAGGTACTCCGGTAGGCTCAAGGACGGTGACAGGGAAGTTCTTGTTTACCCACACTTGCCATTGCTGTTGTTCCAGGCTGCGAGACCCGGTGGGAGGATGAGTATAGCGTCGTTCTAAACTAGCTTTAGAAGTGCACGTCTATATGACTCTGCCAGAGGGTTGTCGTAGTCAGTGGGAGCAGCGGAAGCATTGGTGGATATCAGGCTTATGTCTATTTATAGACTAAAGCAGATATAGCGGAGATAGATCATCTATTTCTGATGTGACAGTCATGGGTTTGACGTCATAAGAATAGGGGATGGATCTGTTGAGAAGGTAGTAGGGTGTAATATCCGGGTTTTGGATGATATACACAAAGTAGGAAGTGACATTCCTATACTACGATCGGTTATACTTTGGTCGTCACACAGTGGTTTCTCCACAAGGGACTTGGACGTTATATCAGACATACTGGTTACTAGATCTATGGTTTTAGATCTAGATTTGGGTGGTTTCCTAATCAGGGTACTTAGACAGCCTTCTATGAGCATTTAGAATGGACGACTCCTGGCATGGTAGTGTACCTGCAGGTAATGGAGTCACCCTCTCTAAAGGTGTCTTATAGACTAAAGTAGAGAGGGATGTGGATGATTGGCAGATCACTTGCTTAGGCAATTGAGTCAATCATGAGATGTCAAGTACCACACCAGATGTTGTTCTTGCACTAGATGCAATAAGTTGATATTGATCCAATCCTGGAGGAACAGTCGGAAGCAGGTTTAGAACATAAGTGAATGTTCTAGGGATATGATAACGGCTGCCTCCTTTAGGAGACGGTTATCACTCCAGGCTTCCAAGGTGACATGGACGACAAGGAGATTGTCAGAGTTATAGTTTTCCCTCTGACGAGGGGCAGTATTTTGGACAGCTGATCCAAGGCAATACTGAGGGAGGCATGGCGCAGGATACTGATTAAGTTCAGTTGACGATGCAGTCGAAGAAGTTTGGATTTGGAGTTCATTTATGAACTAGGTCCCATCAGACATCCAGACATTCTAAGACAGGTATTGCTCATTTCGGGAGATGGCTTTCTCCGCGAACTTGAGATATAGAGGGACATAGAAAGAAACATCTAAGCGGATCCACTCACTGAGGCTATTCCTCGACCGCAATAGTTTCACAAACGGGATTTGTGAGACTGACTAGTAGAGGAGTTGGGTGTTCAGTATCACACGGGCTGTGAGTATGCGACATCGCAATAATTAGCCTTGAGTGCAAGTGGGAGATTGTTGGAGATAGTGCCCTCAGAGTCAATTATTGGATCACAGGCACGTGATTGCAATGATTGAGGGAGGACCTATCCCGGGACGACAGTCTTACTCGAGATGATAGTATGCTATTTGGTTTACCTTTATCATCGTGTACTGCTTTAGGTGACCTTACATGTCACTATTACACGTTGATAGAGCCTATAGGATTCTTGCTTGACGGCCAGCAGTATGAGGGCGATCATATACGTGGGAGCTGGTAGTCTATAAGCATATCCTTAAAAGGTCCCTAGTCGTAGGAGTTTCGAGACAGGGCATCGATTCTCCAGAGTAGACTAGTGTATACAGTCGAGAGCCCGACGAGGGGCGGTGGCCGGTCTCACAAGCTACTGGTGTCAGTTGGTTCACCTAAGATGTATACAGGTGCTCATTGGGATATGAGTACACCGGACAGGACTCGCCGGGAACATGCTAGTTGGTCTTATACCTGACGTTAGATAGCAGTTCCCAGGTGACATGTGTACAGGTTAGTTCATCGACCTGGGGATCGTCATTTGTCTCGTGTGAGTTTCCACTGTGCTTTGATTACTACCCTACCACGGCTCAAAGGAGTCGTGCAAACAGGTTTTAGTTGGGTATAGTCCCGAGCCACATGGAGGCAGTGAGCGGATCTTCGGGGGTTCGTCTCTCCCGGTATTGGGGGTGAGGTCGCGCTGTGTCTTGGAGAGCCATTACACGAAGTCCTTGGCCAAGGCAGGAGATTTACTGGTAGGTATTCCAGTAGTATCTCAGGGTGTTCTGGGCTACACTCCGACACGACTTATACCGCTTTTGGGGGTCTGACTTTTACCAACCCCCTAGGCCCGACATGCGATGCTCATAGACGAACGGACCGGACTGTACGGATATTGTCACTGACAGGCTCAGTAGGGTGTCAGGATGAGCTCGCTCATCGACGTCCCTTTTGGTCAATAGCTGGTGGCCCGTTACGTATTGGCTTATACCTCTGACGTACTAGTGGTTAAATCCACAGCCATAGTATTGACGAGTCTTTAGAGTCCACCACACATTCAGTTACTCAGCTTTCGGGCGAAACGCTGTAGAGGCTGTATGGAGATATGGCAAGGTTCGATCAGATACGGGCGGTATTGCACGGGTCAGGATCGGACGGTTTGTACTAGTGGCCGTATGGATATATGGCAGGGTTCGATCTGATACGTGCGGTATTGCACGGATCAGGATCGGACGGATATTACTGGCCGGCTTTGGTTTAAGCCGGATCCTAGTATAGTACAGTGTAGATTTTGTCTCTTTGCATTTGTATCCGGACGGAATACAGATGCGGGTGTGTATGCACAGTATCGGGGTTTTCCTGTAATTTATTACGGGACCAGTTTTCTGGAGTTGCCAGTTTGCTTTCCGTTCCGGCCGGTTTTCCTTTGTTCTTTCCCGGCCGGACTTTTCCGATGGAGGGTGTTATTTGCAAGTTTGCAAATAACACATTGTGGAGGTTTTTCTTGCAAATATATTTATTATGAAAGCATCTTTTGATACCATTCTTATCCATCATTATCACTTGCCTTTTTGTTGATTAGAAGTGATTAGAGTTTGATGTGAGATGGTTATGATGATGTTTTGGATGTGGTCACCACTTGTGCTCCTACCATCACCTCCCTTCATGCTTCATATTCTTTCCTCCACCATTTTCTAAGATGATAAGTTTTTTTCTCATACTTGAGAGAAGAATAAGAGAGGATCATTTTCAAGAGGGAAAATTTGTTCATCTCATTTCATGCTAGAAAAATGCAAGCACCATTTTTCTTATCTTGATTCCTCCATCATCTTCAAAGGCAACAAACCCCAAATGAGACATAAGCTCTACACTACACTTTCTACAGCAAATCTTGGACGCGTCGACTCGCCAGCTTCGCGCCCGAGTTGCCTCGGTATTGAGGTGGGAGCCCGTAAAAGATGCAGGCGATGTGGTGCCCTTCCGGCGAAGAGGCGACAACGAGGAGATGACGGACGAAGCATCCGCGGGAGATCGGAGTGGAGACAAAGACCGGAGGACTCGGATCAGTCGGTATATCTCTTCCCTTCTTGTAGTTAGCTTAGACTTGTTAATGGTTCGATCCGGGTGTTTAGTGCGCGGTGGTGCCGGTTTGCTAAGTTCGCAAAATTAAAGTTTATCACCGCTTCCGCATTTGGCCGTCGGATTGACGGCCGGGGCGCCGCCGTGAACTTACACGTCCAATGCTGAGTTTTCAGGTATCCTTATTTTGCATGTTCTTTTGATTTATTCGCTTGTTTCTCATGCTTGTACCGTGGTTGGGTAGATCATTCGTAGTTGTGTTAACTTCTGTCAGCGATTCTTTTGTTACGCGACACGTATTTCAGTTTGTGCCAATCGGATAGGAGACAGAGATTCATCAGTCGTTTTGATCCTCCTAGAGATGTTGGATTTGACGTTCTCCTGGGCACGGACTGGTTAACTACGTGCTAGGCGTCTGTGGACTACCGTGAGGAAACAGTCAGGTTTGTTTTCCCCGGCAAGTCAGTTCTTATTGTGCATGTGGATAGTTGTGCCGCCTCTCACAGCTTGAATTCAGCCTTTTTCGCTAGTCGGCTTTTGAGGAGATGTCGTGGATTCTTGGCGTTCATTTGTGATACCGGAGCCACAGTGGGATGTTGGACCGAGTTCCTTTCGTGCGAGAGTTTTCCGACATTGTTCCAGATGGGCCGGCGAAGCTTGGGAGCTTAAGGATCAGCTGCAGAGTTGTGGTTTGGGGAGTTTTGTGCGTCTGAGTATTTCGCTTTTGGAAGCTCCTATTTCTGTTCGTCAAGGAGAAAGACGGCAGTTTTAGGTTGTGTATCGACGGATCGTTAATTGAATCGGCTTACGGTGCGGAGAGGTATCCTTCACCTCGCATTGACGATTTCTTCGATCAGCTCCAGAGTGCGAGACATTTTCTAAGTTTGTTTGGGATCAGGTCATCATTATTGCGGATTCGGGGTGATGGCATTCCGAAGACTTCCTTATGCGTGCGACGGGCTTTGTGTGTTTTTGTGAGTCATTGGATTCACTGATGCCCTAGCAGCATTCGTAGAGGTGATGAACCAGATTTCTTCAGGCCGTTCCTCGACCAGTGTTGTTGTGTTATTTACGACATTCTGGTCTATTTAATGTGTCTTGAGGGACAGTAGTAGCACTTGAGGAATTGTTATGCAGATACCGGGAGAGCACCAACAGTTTGCTAAATTCTCGGAGTGTTTCTTTAGGCTTGTTTGTGTTGACTCCTAGGTCTTGTAGTCACGGGAGACGGTTTTGTATGGTCCCGAGAGAGATCGTTGCCGTACAGCTCACGTCCAGACTTGTGTGCAGGACGGAGGTCCACAGATTTTCGGGCTTAGCAAGTTTTTACCGCCGTTTCGTGCGGGGTTTTCGGCAGTTGGAGATTCCTTTAACAACTGCACCAGTTCTTTCCTTGCTTTCTGGTTCGGGCGACTTTGTTGTTTAACTGTAATGTTTCTTGAGTGGGGCTCGAGTGTGTACTGAGGTGACACTATAGAGTTATCGCTTTTTCTTCCCTACATTTGGAGGAAGTACGAGGAGGATATTCCACTCATGATTTGGAGATGGCCGCGGTGGTTTTGTGTTGGAGATTTGGAGACACTATCTGTTCGAGAGTCATGTCAGATTCTCACGGACCACCAGATCTTAATGTACATCTTCCTGCAGTGGATTTTGATTGTTGTGATAGTCTTCTGCAGATTTACAGTTCTTGTGTGATCGTTGAGTACAGCTTAAGTTCGTCTCTACGGAGGGGACAGCTCGCTCATGTCCGCGCCCGACCACTTTTCTTAAATCGCTTTCGCGAGACACTGCCCGTCGATGCTCGTTCGTCAGAGATACTTGAGCATACTTGGCTGGGTAATGATTCGGAGACCTTGATTTGTGACAGGGTGTGCTATGTTTGGGACGCGTTTGTGTACCTGATGTTATCGGGTAGAGACATGAAATCCTAGAGCAAGCACATCAGTCAACTCTCTATATGCATTCAAGTTCCACCAACATTTAGCGTGACTTGTGAGATAGTTACGAGTGGACAGGGATGTAAAGAGAAGTTTCAGGTTTCGTTTCAAGGTGTCAGTCTTGTTGTGTGCTTGAATCGAGCATCTGAGGCCGGCTGGAGAGTTGCAACCTTTTACCGTTCCGAAGTAGGAGTGGGAGCAGATCTCCACGAATTTCGTTATGGTTTCTACCCAAGTTTAGTCAGGGTATGACTCCATTCGAATTCTTGTCGTCCGGTTATACTCAATGTGCTCAATTGTCTCTTGTTAGTTGTGTGTTGTTTTGATTGTTGTCAGCAGTTGGGGATCGTCACTCGCCATCGTTAGGATTCTCCTTCGATAGCTGTTATCAGGAGACACTCCAATTGGCCACCTTTAGGTTTAGAGGTTAGGTCGTGTCTGTTAGGCATGCCTAGCTCCCTATGTAGAGTTTGTAAGCATCACATGTCACAAAGTTTAAATTTTTATGGTGCTAAGCAAGCATACAAAGGAATCGATCCTAGAAAATTAAGGTTTCCAAAGATAAAGGCAATAAAGACTAGGGTTTCGAGACTACAACCATTGTAGCTCCCTTTGCTAGACTCTTTGGCCTCTTGGGTGTTGGAAGAAGGTCCTCTTGAAGTCTTCTCGCGTCCACGACGACCCACCCGAAGTTCCTCGTCCAAGCTCACAACTTCACTTTTCAAGATGAGAAATGAAGAGAACACTCTAAACAAGTTGGCTAAACTTGTGTAGAATTATGTTGTGGTTATGATTCTCACTTCAAAAACCTTTCTTTATATGTGTTTTACTCACTAGAAGAAACTAGAGAGCAAATGGTGAAGGAGGAAGAAGATGGTGGCTTTCTTTTAACAAGAGTAAAATGATAACCATTGTAAAGAAAAAAGAAAATATATGAATATATATTTTCTAATCCTCATCTCAAACCATGGTTAGATGATGGAGACATTATTTAACTTGAGTTTAAAACACAAAGAGAAGGATAACTCATGGTTAGAAGTAGGTGAGCATGGTTAGGTTTAAAGAAGAGTGTAGAAGCTAAGCAAGAATTATCCTTTCCTTTACCATTTTGTTTTAAACAAAAAATCAAATAATAATCCATATATATATCCATGGTGTGAGTCTTATATTGCCACCATTTCCATGTGTAAACAACCATGATAGATGGTGTATGTATGTATGTATGCACATCTATATGTGCATGAAACTATAAAGAAAGAAAGAAAAACATACATGCATGCATACATCCATCATATACTAGAAAAGGTTTTAAGTGAGAAAACTAATGGTTAAATGATAAATCAACACTTGATTTATCAATCCGGCCATATCACATATGACCCTACCAAAAGCAAGCCGCCCGATCAATATACGGTATCATATACGCGCATTTTAATCGGGTCCATAAGCATATCGCATACGCGCACCACAACGTTTCTCCTGGACTAGGTAACTCCTTTGTGGGACTCTAAGACTCGTCAATACGCCGGCAGTGGGTGATGATCATATCAAGCACCCCCAAGCCGCAAGCGGTCAGCTAAACGTAACGGCCACCCGGGTATTGAGCGATCAGAAGAAAACAAGCGAACCTGCTACAACTCCCGTCGAGCCAACCGGCAACACTACCGTACAGTCCGGTCTCTTCGTCAGATATGCTGCATACCGAGCCTAGGGATGGTCACGTCGACCCCAATAACTCAATAAGTCATGCCGGTGAATGGTCTATAACAGATCGAGAAACTACTGATAACACTTATCAGCAAATCTCAGCAGCCCTGGCCAGGGACTTACTGATATAACCAGTCGGGCACAGCACAGCATCAACTCCCAATATCGGGAGAGACGAAACCCCTCCTATCGCTCATTGCCTTCGTGTGTCTCGGGACTGTACCCAACGGCCACCTGTTTGCACGACACAGTAGAGCCGTGGTAGGATGGCAATCAAAGTACAGTGGGAGAACACACAAGACTCTATGACGATCTCGGGTCTACAGACTAACCTGTACCAGTGTCACCTGAGAACTGCTATACGAAGATAGATATAATTCCATATAGGAGTTCTCGGTGAGTCCGTCCAGTGATTAAGAATGTTCTTCACAGCTGTCCAGTGATTCTCCCCTGGGTTAGATTGATACCTGCTTACAACACTAAGTGCATAAGCTACATCTGGGCGTGTACATAACATCGCATACATTATAGATCCTACTGCCGAAGCATAGGTTATAACACTCATGCGAGCTCTCTCTTCATCGGTCTTTGGACAAGAGTCCTTGGAGAGAGTGACCCCATGGCAAGCGGGTAAGGCACCCCGCTTGGAGTCTTCCATACTAAACCTTTTTAGGATGGTGTCAATGTACCTGGTTTGGGACAATCCCAATAACCTTTTGGATCTATCCCTATAGATCCTTATGCCCAGAATGTATGTGGCATCACCCAGGTCCTTCATGGAGAACCTTAGTGATAAGAAAGATTTGACCGACTGTAGCATAGGAATATCATTTCCTATCAGAAGAATGTCGTCCACGTACAATACGAGGAATGTGACAGCTCTCCCTACAGCCTTCTTATAAACACAAGGTTCATCTGGATTTTTGATGAAATCAAACTCTTTGATGACATCATCGAAACAGATGTTCCAACTCCGTGATGCCTGCTTTAACCCATATATGGATTTAAGCAATTTACATGCTTTCCCGCTGCTCCCACTGTCAATGCAGCCCTCTGGCTGATCCATATAAACGCATTCTTCTAAATTTCCATTTAGAATTGCAGTTTTAACGTCCATCTGCCAGATTTCATAGTCGTAGTGAGAAGCAATAGCAAGTAGGATCCGAATGGATTTAAGCATGGCTACGGGAGAAAAAGTCTCGTCATAGTCCAAACCTGGTCTTTGACGAAAACCCTTCACCACAAGTCTTGCCTTATAGGTCTCCACCTGCCCATCTGCACCAATCTTTCTTTTAAAGATCCATTTGCACCCCACAGGTTTTACCCCAGGGGGTACAACGTCCAAAGTCCATACTTTGTTGGTGTACATAGACTCCATTTCGGATCTCATGGCATCCAGCCACTTCACAGAGTCTCTACTCGTGATAGCTTGCTGAAAACTAGTAGGATCATCATCATCCATGATACAGTCTTCTCTGTCACCATCAATGAGGAAACCGTAGTACCTCTCCGGTGGGCGAGAAGTCCTACCAGACCTACGGAGTGGCCTAGGTTCTTCAGTTTCTGTTGTAACAGCCGGTTCAACCAAATCCTCATTTGTAGTTTGTGTTTCTAGAATCTCTTCTAGATCCACCACCATGCCATCATTTTTATCTGTGAAAAACTCTTTTTCTAAGAATGTGGCATACTGAGAAACAAACACTTTTTGTTCCTCTTTGTGGTAGAATAGATATCCATAAGAATTCTTTGGATATCCCACAAAGTTACACATGACTGACCGTGTCTCGAGTTTGTCCGGATTCTACTTTTTAACATAAGCCGGGCAACCCCAAATATTAATTCTCTTAAGAGATGGTCTCTTCCCATGCCATATCTCATATGGCGTGGTAGACACGGTTTTGGTTGGAACCCTGTTTAGCAGAAACGCTACAGTCTCCAATGCATGCCCCCAAAATGAGACTGGTAACTCAGCGTCACTCATCATGGACCGGACCATATCTAATAGGGTCCTATTCCGTCGTTCTGACACACCGTTGTGCTGTGGTGTGTAAGGAGGAATGAGCTGAGAGAGAATCCCATTCTCTTTTAGGAAGTTTGCAAATTCTGTACTGAGATACTCACCACCTCGATCTGATCGAAGCATCTTGATACTCAAGCCGGTTTGTTTTTCTACTTCTTGTTTATATTCAATGAATTTCTCGAAAGCTTCGAACTTGTGCTTTAATAAAAATACATGACCGAATCTTGAGAAATCATCAGTGAATGTAATGAAGTATGAAAAACCGCCTCTAGCCTGTGTAGACATTGGCCCACATACATCACTATGTATGAGGCCTAGGAGCTCAGTAGCTCTTTCTCCGTGTCCAGTAAACGGAGTTTTGGTCATTTTACCCTTGAGCTTCATTTAATTCTGAAAGTTTTCTTTTATTAGTGTGTTGTATACTGAAAACTGTGTGTTGATTTAGGACATATATTCCGTTATTAAGCGTACCATACCCAACCAACATTTGATTCTGGTGAATGTTCATAACATTGTTCTGCAATACAAAATTATATCCTTCATTGTCCAACAAAGAAACAGATATTATATTACATAGCATACTTGGTACAAAATAACATGGATTCAAAAGCAAAATACATCCAGATGGCAACCCCAAGTGATACTCTCCCACTGCGACTGTATGTACATTTGAACCATTTCCAACGCGGAGAGTATGGTCACCTGTCTTCAAAACTTTTCTATTTCTCAGCCCCTGCATAGAATTGCAAATGAGAGAACCTGAACCGGTATCCAATACCCAGGAAGCAGAGTTTATTGAAAAACAGTTTTCTGTCACAAACGCACCTGAAGCAAAAGCATCCCCATGCTTCTTCTTGAGACTTAAGTACTCCGTGCAATTGCGCTCCCAATGTCCTGTCTTGTAGCAATGAAAACATTCGCTTTTCCCCGAGTCTCCAGCTTTAGACTTTTCCTTTCCATTCACCTTTTTAACTCCACCCTTAGGATTGGTGGGCTTCTTCTTTTTCTTTCCTTTGGCCTTAGCTTTTGGTCGAGAAGAAGAAGATTGCCCAATAGTCATAACGGGAGTTTTTGCCGACTTCATAGTGCTCTCTGCACTCCTTAACATGTTAAGGAGTTCAGGGAGTTCCTTTTCCATGCCGTGCATGTTGAAGTTCACTATGAATTGAGCAAAGGTGGAAGGGAGGGACTGCAGAATAATATCTATATATTGTTCATTGTCCATCGTCCATCCAAGGTCCTCAAGCTCTTCTATAAGAGCTATCATCTTCAAAACATGGTCTCCTACTGATGTGCCAGGGGCCATTCGCATCTGAAACAATTTCTTTGATGCTTTGTATCGTAATACGCGGGATTGCTCTCCATACAACTCCTTTGTATGGAGCAATATACCGTGAATGTCCATATCCTCGTGCTGCTTTTGATGTGTGTTATCCATCGATGCAAGCGCGAGGCATTTTGCCGTGGCACAGTCAGCTTCCGGACTTCAATGTCCGCAACTGAGGATTTTGGACTTGGGACGGGCGGGGCTGAAGCCGTGAGGACATATGATACTTTATCATAAGTTAAGGCGATTTTCAGATTCCTCAGCCAGTCTTTATAGTTGGTCCCATTCAATTTGTTTTTATCTAGTAGAAGCTTGAGTCCAGTGATGGGTATCTGCCATTAAGAGAGAGAAAAGAATAGACTCAGCGAAAGCTCTTGCATAGATCAGATTGGTTATTATCTTGTCTAATCGATATTTCCCACTGCTTTTATCGAGTTTTTCTTTCAAACCTTAAAAAGAAAAACTAGCCAGGATTAATTACAGTCTACAACTTCACTAACCGTTCAGCCAGGCCAGTGTCGGTACTTGAGGGAGATTCCCTGTGCTTTCGCACGGACCTAATTAGAGTAAACCTCGTTTTCCCAGAGGCGGAGCCCCGTTAACACCTTTCTAGACACCTAATGAGTTAGCTAATTGTAAACTGTAAAACTCTCCTAGGAGCAACTATTGCCCACAGTGGGATCGGGATCCAACCATCACATGGAAGCTATGCAATCTCATTGCAAATTTCAACTATTGAAATTCCCGATGTTGTTTTTACCCCTAGTACTTATGACCTTAACTAAGGTCAACAAATCATAAGTACCAGTCAAGTTCTACCCGTCATTTCTTGATTAATTAGACCCACTCATATGACCCTTAACTATGGTCAACAAAGTCATAAGAATGTCCTAATTAATCTGCATCATATGCAATGTAGGAAGACATCACTTAGCTACCGTACACTACGCCTTAACTAAAGTCAACAAACGTAGCACGAATACTGAGTACTCTACTTCCTAAAATGACGGAGGGTTGCGGATGATTTTTAAGAAAATCTTTAATGCTTCTGGTATCTAACAAGTTTTTCTACCCATCTTCTTTTTTTCGTTATATCATCTAGACTTGATTGTGTTCAATTGGCGGAATAAAAATGTGGTGTATAATAAAGAACCTCTAAAGAACTTCTTTTGATTATTTTGATGTATTTTTTCCTAGTAGGAAATAACATTCACTGCTTCTACTCGTGTCCTAGCTCGTCTGAGAGCTAAATTCGCCTCAATTGCTTGTCTCTTACCCTGAGCTCTACCCAA
Source organism: Agapanthus africanus (assembly GCA_030015575.1). Lineage (NCBI taxonomy): Eukaryota > Viridiplantae > Streptophyta > Magnoliopsida > Asparagales > Amaryllidaceae > Agapanthus > Agapanthus africanus. Next base: position 610,887,577 of record JASDDO010000019.1, read on the forward strand.
GTTAGCTTCAGCTATTTCAAGAGCTTGTTGAGCTTCTTGCGGATCGATGTCAGTACTCATCTCCGCATCATTTCCTAAAATGGTGATCTTATTATTACTTATTCTAGCGAAACCGCCCATCAGGGCCACCGTTAACCATTGGTCGTTGAGGCGTATTCTCAAAAGACCTATATCTACCGCTGTGGCAATAGGGGCGTGGTTTAGTAATACGCCAATTTGGCCACTATTAGTAGATAAAATGATTTCTTTCACTTCTGAATCCCAAATAATTCGATTATGAGGAATTTTTTTATGTGGTGCTAACGATTTAATAACTATCTTTGTAGCTCCAGAATGTTTCAGTTTATGTTCCTACCTATTATCTGGATATACCAAGAGAGATGTACGGTCTAATGAGGCTACTACGAAATATTTACTCATGGGTGGGGCAAGCTCTTCTATTCTGGTTCATGGTTTCTCTTGGCTATGTGGTTCATCTGGGGGGAGATCGAGCTTCAAGAAATAGTGAATGGTCTTATCAATACACAAATGTATAACTCCCCAGGAATTTCAATTGCGCTTATATTCATCACCGTAGGAATTGGGTTCAATTTTGAACTTGATATCGTTGTAGAATCAAATGGTTTTCAAAAGGAGTGGCTTAAGCTCCGTAGTTTTGAAATATAGCTTTTTCATAAATAGCCGAGTGGTTTTCAAATCCGATTCTACAACATCTTTTTAGGTTTATTTTCTTTACATTAATCACATTAATGTAATCCCATCATTTAAGTCCTTAAGCCAATCACAGAAAAGAAACGAAAATAACACGTACGCTTATGCCATCCGCATTCACCGCAATGTTCCGTTATGCACCGTTAGGTTACTTAACTAACGGCATACCGGGACGGGACTAGCGCGGGTGTAAAACATAAGCAACGTCTACTATATATCATATATATAATATGTCATTCGTCTCAGATATCACAGAACACAGGCAGCAGAAATATAGATATAATGTGGGATACACTAGGACGTCCGTATTTAGTATTTTAGCCAGAATAGAAAATACGGATTCCACAGTCGCGATGAATAGCCAAGCCCACACCCTGGACCCCTACGAGAGCGGCAAGCGACCCTACCAATTCTGGAGTTTAGGAGACCCGGTCTCGACTCCTCGAGATGGCCTCCCACTGAACCCCAGAACCCGGTCACCTGTGCTCCCCTCCTTGGGTCCATCCTAATGCGGAAAAGTAAATAATATACAACACTGGTGACACAACCTCAACCCGGAAGTGCCCCAAATAAAAGAATATCACATTACATTTGAATTTACATGAATGAAAATATAAAACTCTCATCTCACATAAAAAAAACCCGGCTATTCAATCACGACAATCCTGCACATCATATCTCAGCAACACATAATATCTCATATCATCAACGTAAGTAAGTATGCATACCCCAATTGTCGTTGATGTATAGCAACGAAACCGGCGATATCGAACATACTACACTTACGGTCACAAAAAAGAAAGTGTAAAACTACAATATTTGGAATCCACATTCTCTTTAGACATCATAAATGCGAAATATCACATATTTCGTATTTCATGCCTAAACTATATGAATTCCACATATTGTATCACATTCCAGATAAACAGACAGTATTAAAGTTTTCGAACGAACGATCAAGTACCCAAGATTCACTAAAGCTCAACACTTGAGCAGGGTTCAAAAATCCGAAGTGTGACACAGTAGTAGCGGTCCAGCCGTAGAAGGGTCAAGCCAACGCCTCACATGTGGCACGCCGTACTGCCCCAAACCCTAAGGTTCAAAGGGCAGTTCAAGACGGTCACATAATCGAGTTAAGGTTTGTTGTCTTCTAGAGGGTCCACCATAAAAAGACTTGCACGTATCTCCAAAGTATTTAAACCCCGTGAATAGTGAGCAAATGATACTCGTTCAAACACTTCAATACTTTCTAATTTACCCGGAAAAGCAACGAAATGAAAATTCCAATCAAATCTACGCGTCCAAAACCATCTCCAGAAAATACAATACTATATTCAGATTAAACATACCTAAAACACTGTACAAGCAGTATTATGAATTACTGTGGAAAAATGAAGAAATGAACTCTCTGTACGGCCGCGGAATAGCGGCCTAAGCAAGTAATTGCAGCGGTTCCGCGGCCATATGTACGGATCATTGGTTCGTTTTTCAGAGTATTTCATATAATTTCCTGCTCTATTTTTTAAGTATTTTTAATTCTGAAAAATGTCAGATTTTAAAATTTGTCCAGAAAGGGTCTAAAAAAGTCGTATTTTTGTCCGATCGGGATTTTTGCTTCGTAAAAGTCAATGTTAGGCATGCCTAGCACCCTATGTAGAGTTTGTGTTAGTTATGTATATGCCCTAGAGGCCATTGTTGTACATATGATGTATATTATAATGGATGCTTGGATATATATAGAGATGACTTTCTTGCTTGTCATGATAGTATGCTATTTGGTTTCACTTTATCTTAACATGTTGACTTGTATTGGTTTACTGTTTTTCTCTCACATGTTGATAAAGCCCTTAAGATCTGTACTCGACTACTGGGACTATGATGAGATCATACTAGTGGGGCCATGGTAGTCGATGAGTACATCCTATAACTGTTCCTAGTCGAGGGTATATCGAGACAGGGCATCGATACACCAGAGTAGACTAGCGTATACGCATCTTGACCCATATGATGGGCGATGGATGATCCCATATCCATCGGTGTTTGACATCAGAGATGGTGTACGGGTGCTCAGTAGAGACTGGGTACACTGGACGGACTCGCCAAGAACTCCCAGATGGTGATATACCACACGTCAGATGGCAGTTCTCCGGTGACACTGGTACAGGGTAGTCTGTAGACTCGAGATCGTCATAGTGTCTTGTGTGATTCCCACTGTGCTTTGATTTCCACCTTACCACGTCCAAGAGGGCGTGCAAAACGGTGGCTTTTGGGTACAGTCCCGAATCATATGGAGGCAATGAGCGATAGGAGGGGATTCGTCTCTCCCGGTATAGGGAGTTGATGTTGTGCTGTGCTCGATTGGCTATAACTGGAAGTCCCTGGCCAGGGCTGATATAGAGATTTACTGGTAAGTGTTACTAGTAGTTTCTCGCCCCGTTATGAGCCACACATCGACACGACTTATCGGTTACTGGGGTCTGACGTTTACCACCCCTAGACTTGATATGCGACATATCAGACGAACAGACCGGACTGTACGGGAGTGTTACTGATTGGATTCACAGGAGAACGCATAGGCTAACTTGTTGATCTTTTGATCGCTCAATACCTGGGTGGCTGTTACGTTTAGCTGACCGCTTGCAGCTTGTGGGTGTTTGATATGATCATCACCTGCTACCGACGTATTGACAATTCTTTAGAGTCCTACACAGAGGTTACTTGGCTCAGGCGAAACGGAGTAGAGGCACATATGTGATATGTGCAGGACTGAGAATAATGCGATATGAGATACCGTATTATATTCTCGCGATATTTAGATATGAACCGGCTCATCGGATCAAGTGTTGATTCGATGAATCGGTACATGATATATTAGTCGGTAATATTTGATATAGCCGGATCGCCGGATCAAGTGTTGATTCGATGATTTAATGTATAATAATATATATGATATATTGCATTACATTATCTAATATTGGCTCGCTTTACTATTTCATTTTCTCACTGGATGATACATTGATATTTTAGCGATATATGTTAATTGTATTATTTTCTTTTGTTGCAAATATATAATATATATGTGATATATATTATTGTGACATGATATGATTTATTATTAAACATGTTTAAGGATGATTAAATGGGATTAGGGTTTGATTAGGATTAGCTTCTTCTTGCACCTTCTAGAAGCTTTGTTTTTGTCATACTTAAGATATTATGGTTGATATTTTTACATGACTCATAACTTAACCTAACCAAACCCTAACTCTAGTTTATTCTCTACAAACTCTTAGCCACTCATCCTTGACCATGGTTGATACATCAATCATATACTTTTATTTCTATTCATCACAAAAGGAATTATCATTTCCATTATCATCTTCTTCTCTCTTGATTTTGAGCTCACTAGAAATTCATTTTGTGATGATAAATTATGAGAAAATGATTTAAAAAGAAAGCATAAATACTACTCTCTCATCCTCATCTCATCTAGCCCATGAGATTAGTGTGTTCATCTCTTTAGAGTGAGAAAGCTTGAGTTATTGATACTTCGACGTAGATCATCGGAGATTTGGAACACTTCAAGCTAGCATGGATCGTTCGAGTCGTGGAGCCTCTATTGAGTCCGGGATATCATGGATCGCGGCGAAGGGACTTCTACTCGGAGCTTGTGAAGCGAAGGAGCGGACTACAAAGGTTGTAATCCCTCACACTTAGATAAAAGGATGTTATCTTGCATGCTTAACCCTAATAATCTAGCAAAGATCCCGGCTTTGGGTTGTTCGGCACGTCTAAATTTTTATCCGGGCATGTTTGATGCCTCATGAACCTTCACAAGAGTGCCTAGGAACCCTACAGTGGTATCAGAGCCTAGCTAGAGCATTAGGCGATGTGTTTACGAAGTTAAAACTCCGATCGAACCCGAACCGACGAAAATAACCCCCTCTCTGGAAATTTTTCAAAATCTGGGATTTTTCTGAATTAAAAATACCTAAAAAAATCAGCAGGGAATTCTAAGAATTACCATGAAACACGGGCCCACAACTCCACTAAACCGCGGCAAAAACATGGTTTCCGCAGCGGTTCCGCGGCGGAATTTTGGAATTGTGACACGTGGTTTTCATGGTAATATCCGTAGGTGCTTGTTGATGCTTCTGGGTATTTTTAAAAGTGATTCAAGTGTTGTTTAATCTGGGGTTTATTTTGTAATCGTAGATTCGATCGGAAAATTTAAATTCGTTATTTTTCCGGATATTTAGAAACTGTTAAACTGTTTGAATGGATATCATTAACCCACTTTATCCCGGCACGACAAACTTTCAAGTGTTGAATTTTTATCGGGTTTAAATCTTTCGGAGAAATTGTACAAGTTAAGCGGTGGACCCTATAGAAGACAACAAACCTTAACTCGATTATGTGACCGTCTTGAACTACCTTTTGAACCTTCGGATTTGGGGCAGTACGGCGTGCCACATGTGAGGCGTTGGCTTGACCCTTCTACGGCTGGATCACTGGTACTGTGACATATTCTGGGATTATTTGAACTTCGCTCAAGTGTTGAGCACATTAGGAAATTTTGGGTATTTGATTATCTGTTCGAAAAGTTTAATACTATCTATTTATCTGGAATGTGATACAATATGTGGAATTCATTGGGTTAGGCATGAAATGCGAAGTATGTGATATTTCGGATTTACGATATCTAAAGTGATTGTGGATTCCAAATGTTGTAGTTTTACACTTTCTTTTCTGTGACCGTAAGTGTAATATGTGATATCGCCGGTTTCGTTGCTATATGTCAACAACAATTGGGATGCGCAAATTTACTTACGTTGATGATATGTGATATTATGTGTTGCTGTGATATGTTATATTGGATCGTCGCGTTCTGAATAGCCGGGGGTTTTATGTGAGATGAGGGTTTTTATTTTCATTCATGTAAAATTCATTGGTAATGTAATATTCTTTTTTGGGGCACTTCCAGGTTGAGGTTGATGTCACCCTTGTATATTATTTACTTTTCCGCATTAGGTAGACCCAAGGAGGGGAGCACAAGTAACCGGGTTCTAGGGTCCAGTAGGAGGCCATCTCGAGGAGTCGAGACCGGGTCTCCTAACCCTAGAATTGGCAATGTTACTTACCGCTCTCGTAGGGGTCTTGGGATGTGGGTTTGGCTATTCGTCGCGACAGTGGAATCCGTGTTTTATACAGACTCGTATTGAAAACAAGGACGTCCTAGAATATCCAATATTTCATATATGTTCTTCTGCTGCAATGTTCTGTGATGAGATCATATTACTGCCTGAGACGAATGCTTATACTATAAATATATGCTGATATATAAATATTACTGCTTTCGTTTCTTCTATGATGCTTAGGAAGCATAAGCTGATGGGATTTTATTAATGAGATTAATAAAAAGAAAAGAAACCTAAAGATGTTGTAGAATCAAAACTTTATAAAAAGGGTAGCAACAGTTTTGCTTTGCACAGTGATATATATGATATGTCCTGCACCTTATTCGATGAGGAAAGAGCCGAGATCCCTTCACCGGGAGTGACCTCTTTAGCGAAACTGGCAGATGCTACAAAACTTGGTTTGTCTTTTGATTGCTTTTAGAGTTTTGCTTTGCACAGCGGTATATATGATATATCCTGCACCTTATTCGATGAGGAAAGGGCCGACGATCCCTTCACCGGGAGTGACCCCTTTAGCGAAACTAAGAAAAGCCTCAAAAACATCCTTTTTCAAAAACTACTCGATTCTACGACGATATCAAGTTCATTACGCAATAGGTTTTCAGAAAAACCTGACGTAGCCCTCCGTCATTTCAGATAAAGACTGGTTAGTATTCGTGCTACGTTTGTTGACTATGTTAAGGCGTAGTGTGCGGTAGCTAATTAGTACTTATCTGCTAAAACATGAGATGTGATTGGATTAGGGTAGTTGTACGACTTTATTGACTATGTTAAGGGTCGTGCAGGTGGATTTAATTCAATCGGGAAATGACGGGTTGAACTATTAGTTATATGTATGCCCTAGAGGCCATTGCTATACATAGGATGTATATTGTAGTGGATGCTTGGACATATATAGGGAGGACTTTCTTGCTCGACATGATAGTACGCTATCTGGTTACTCTTTACCTTAACGTGTATACTGATTGTCTCTCTGTTACATGTTGGTAAAGCCCCTAGGATGTGTACTTAACTACCTGGACTATGATGCGGATCATACTAGTGGGGACATGGTAGTCCATAAGTACATCCTTCAAGGTCCCTACTCGTGGGTGTATCGAGACGGGGCATCGATATACCAGAGTAGACTAGCGTATACCTTCTCGACCCATACAGATGGGCGATGGATGATCCCATATCCATTGGTGTTTGACATCGGAGATGATATACGGGTGCTCAGTAGAGACTGGGTACACTGGACGGACTCGCCGAGAACTCCCAGATGGTATTATACCTTACGTCAGATGGCAGTTCTCTGGTGACACTGGTACAGAGTAGTCTGTTGACCCGAGATCGTCATAGAGTCTTGTGTGGTTCCCACTGTGCTTTGATTTCCACCTTACCACGTCCAAGAGGGCATGCAAAACGGTGGCTTTTGGGTACAGTCCCGAATCACATGGAGGCAATGAGCGATAGGAGGGGATTCGTCTCTCCCGGTATAGGGAGTTGATGTTGCACTGTGTTCGATTGGCTATAACCGGAAATCCCTGGCCAGGGATGCTGAGATTTACTGGTAAGTGTTACCAGTAGTTTCTCGAACTGTTATAGACCTCATATCGACACGACTTATCGAGCTATTGGGGTCTGACGTTTACCACCCCTAGGCAAGATATGCGACATATCAGACGATCAGACCGGACTGTACGGTAAGTGTTACTGGTTGGATTCACAGGAGTATGAGCGGGCTTGCTCGTCGATCTTCTGATCGCTCAATACCCGGGTGGCCGTTACGTTTAGCAGACCGCTTGCGGCTTGTGGGTGTTTGATATGATCATCACCTGCTGCCGGCGTATTGACGAGTCTTTAGAGTCCTACACAGAGGTTTCCTGGCTCAAGCGAAATGAAATAGGAGCACATATGAGATGTGTGCGAGACCGAGAATAATGCGTGTATGTGATACCGTATTCTATTCTCGCGATGAATGTATCGATTGGTTGTATGCGATATAACCTAGTTATCGAATCAAGGATTGATTCGATAAGTCGATACATTGGATATTAGTCGGTCATATGCGATATGACCGGATCGTTAAATCAAGTGTTGATTTAATGATTTAATGTATAATTATATATTTGATATATTACTTTGCATTAACTAGTATAGGTTCACTTTAAAAGGATTTTCTCACTTGATGTGCACATTGTATATGTGATATATTTTTGTGCACAAGTTTGTATCATGTTTGATGATGCATGCTAACTTGGGTTTGTGTAAAGATTAAACCATGGTTATATGAATAGTTAGGGTTTTGGTTTCTTATTTATTTATTTATTCTTTTTGGAAAATAATAAGCATAAAGAGAAAATGGTGGCTTTCTTTGTTTGTATATTGAAGCTTCATGAAGCTTTGAACTAGTCCACCATTTTTGTCTCATGCTTAACCCTAACCATTCCACTTAACCATGATTCATTCTCTACACTTGACCATGGTTAAATATATATGATAAGTATTATTTTTCTTTTGAATTATGATTAACTTATCATATTCATCTTCTTCTTCTTCTTCATCTTTACAATGAAGAAAAGCTTGCTACCAACAATGGCAACTTGAGAAAATGAGTGAGAAATACAATTCTAAAGTGAACCCACTTCCTATTTCTTCATCCTCTACCTCTTGCCAAGTAGTATAGGGTGTTTTCTTCACAAGTTTCATGACTTGGTGAAGTGGGAGCTTGATCTAGTGATGCCTCGACGTAGATCATCTTCGGCATCGTAGTCGATGACCTAGCCCGTCCATTTCTCCGATGAAGCCGACGCTAGAGTCCGGGATCCGTTATGGACAGCGAGGAGACTTCATCATGGAGCTATGGAGGTGAAGAACCGGATCTACAAAGGTTGTATTTCCGTTCACTTAGTTAAGTTGTTAACTAGTTGCATGTTTCGCCTAAAATCTAGTTAACGATCCGTATTAGGGTTTCTCGGCACTTGTAATTTTCAAATTGGCATGGTTGATGCCTCGTGAGACCTCATTAGTGTGCCTAGGAACCCTACAGTGGTATCAGAGCCTAGCTAGAGCCTTAGGCGATGCGTAGACGGAGTTAGAAGTCCGATCCAACCGAAACCCTAACCCAAAAATTGCTCTCTGTACATTTTTGAAAATTGTGGATTTTTGAGAATTAAAAATATGCAGAAAAATCAGCAGGAATATCTAAGAGTTACTGTAAAATTCGATGCCCTAATTCCATCAAGCCGCCGCGGTTCCGCGGCACGAGCATGGCTCGTGCGGCGGTTCCACGGCCGATTTATCTTTTCATGCATTGAATTTTGCACAGTAACTCCTACTTTGCAGTGCTAGTTTTCCTGGGAATTTTTAATATTTATTCAAGAGTTGAAATTTCTGGGTTGTGTTGGGGACTCGGTGTTTCGATCGGATTGTCTAATTTTGTCTCTGTGTTTTCGGATAATTTTTGAATATGTTAAAAAGTTCGGCCGGATATAAATACCCAATTTTTCCCCTGCCGGGAAATTTCCAATTGTTGGACTTTTCCGTAGTTTAATGACGTTCCAAGTAGTGCAAGTAACACGATGGTCCCTCTAGAAGACAACAAACCTTAACTCGATTATGTGACCGTCTTGAACTGCCCTTTGAACCTTAGGGTTTGGGGCAGTACGGCGTGCCACATGTGAGGCGTTGGCTTGACCCTTCTACGGCTGGACCGTTGGTACTGAGGCATGAAGTGAATGTCTTTGAACTTATTTCATGTGTTGAGCTGTTTCGGGAAAACTTGGGTGTTTGAATGTTCGATCGGAAAGTTTAACATTTTCTATTTATCCGGAATGTGATACAACATTTGGAATTCACAAGTAGTTATGAGATAACTGAATGAATGTTATAAACATAGCAGTTTAGTCTCATTTGATCAGTTGCCACGGAATTTTGATGCGATCAAAAGTCCGTCGCAATCACGTAGTGTACGCGGATACTCGCCGGGTAAACTTAATAGACAGCCTCGCCCCATAGCCCCGACCAAGTGACTGTAGGAGAACCCCGTCGCCGAAAGCATCCGTTTGGGTGCTCGCGGCAGCGGTGTTCCGCCTTGGTGCACTTCGTCGTCGGCGTCGGGGGTGCGGCGGCCTGCTAAAGTTTGCGACGAGCATTCGATCAGGATGTCGGGAATCCTGTTGAATTGCCCGACTTGATATTGAAAAGAGTTTTCGATAATGAGACTAAAATGCGGGGTTTATAATTGTTAGGCATGTGATGTCTAAGGAATTCATTGGTCTAGGCATGCGATGTCTAAAGAGTTTGCGGATTCCAACTGTTGTAGTTTTACACTTTCTTTTCTGTGACCGTAAGTGTAATATGTGATATCGCCGGTTTCGTTGCTATATGTCAACGACAATTGGGATGCGCATATTTACTTACGTTGATAACATGCGATGTTATGTGTTGCTGGATATGTCATATTGGATCGTCGTGTTCGAATAGCCGGGGGTTTTTTATGTGAGATGAGTGTTTTTCATTTTCATTCATGTAAAAACTTGTATGTAATATTCTTTTATTGGGGCACTTCCAGGTTGCGGATGTTGTCACCCTTTGTATATTATTTACTTTTCCGCATTAGGATAGACCCAAGGAAGGGAGCACAAGTAACCGGGTTCTAGGGTCCAGTGGGAGACCATCTCGAGGAGTCGAGTCCGGGTCTCCTAACCCTAGAATTGGTAGGGTTGCTTGCCGCTCTCGTAGGGGTCTAGGGGTGTGGGATTGGCTATTCATCGCGACCATGGAATCCGTGTTTTATACTGGCTCGTATTGAAAACACGGACGTCCTAGTATATCCAATATTTCATATCATTCTTCTGCTGCGATATCTGTGATGTGATCATGTGATGTTCTGTGATGGATACTGTATATAGTATATATGATACATTATATAGGCGTTACTTATGTTTTACACCCGTGCTAGCCCTGCCCCGCTCTGCCGTTAGTTACCTAACCTAACGGTGCACGAGGGGACATCGAGGCGAATGCGGATGGCATAAGTGTACGTCGTATTTATCTGTGATGTTTAGGTACTTAATTGATGGGACTTCATTAATATGATTAATGAAAGAAAAAGAAACCTAAGATGTTGTGGAATCGAATTTCAAAAATAAAACAGGTAGCTACAGTTCTTTCTTTGCACAGCGGTATATATGATATATCTTGCACCTTATTCGATGAGGAAAGGGCCGACGATCCCTTCACCGGGAGTGACCCCTTTAGCAATAACTGGCAGATGCTACAACCCTCGGTTTGTCTTTTGATTGCTTCTATAGTTTTTGCTTTGCACAGTGATATATATGATATATCCTGCACCTCATTCGACGAGGAAAGGGCCGACGATCCCTTCGCCGGGAGTGACCCCTTTAGCAAAACTAGAAAAGCCTCAAAAACACTCCATTTCAAAATTCATTCGATCCTACAACGATATCAAGTTCATTACGCAATAGGTTTTAAGAAAAACCTGTAGTAGCCCTCCGTCATTTCAGATAAGTTGTATATAGTATTCGTGCTACATTTGTTGGCTTTCGTCAAGGTGTAGTGTGCGGTAGCTATATGCTGCTTATCTGTTGCATACGATGCGATTGGATTAGGGTAGTCGTGCGGCTTTGTTGGCTTTCGTCAAGGGTCGTGCGGGTGGGTTTAATTCAATCAAGAAATGCACGGGTTGAACTTGACTAGCGGGCTATGGTTTGTTGGCTTTCGTCAAGGTCATAGCACGTTTGGGGCAAAATATTATCGGGAATTTCAAGTGTTGAAATTTGCAATGAGATTGCATACCTTCTATGAGATAGTTGGATCCCGATACCCACTGCGAGTAATTGTTACTCCTGGGAGAGTTTTACACATTACAATTAGCCGATCAAGCAGGTGTCTAGAAAGGTGTCAACGAGGTTACGCCTCTGGGAAAACGAGGTTTACATTAATTAGGTTCGTGCGAAAGCACGGGGGACCTCCCTCAAAGTACCGACACTGGCCTGGCTGAAAGATTGGCGAACTTGTAGTGTGTAATTAATCCCGGCTAGTCTTTCCTTTTAGGGTTTGAAGGAAGATTTGATAAAAACAGTGGGAGCCATCCTGATTAGATAAAAGAATAACCAATCTGATCTTGCAAGAGCGCACGCTGAGTGTTTTCTTCTCTCTCTCTCCAGGTAGCGACCAAATCACGCCTTAATCAAGATAATAATACGGATTATTGACCAACCCGCTTGTTATACTGAGCTGGGGAATGTTGGTCCCGCTCCAACTTATAATTGTTATAAGACAGAGCAGGAAATAGGGGAATACCAGATTTCCCGTGCCGCCCAAACGAAGAAAGTGCATGCTGATGCATCATCTTCGGGTGTGTTCGTTACAAAGAACTGTTTCTCTGTATCCTCTACGTCCTGGGTATTTGATACGGGATCAGGATCCCAGATATGTAATCTGTTACATAGGGCTACAGATAGGTAGAGAACTGAGAACGGGTGATTAGTTTCATGAGGCAGAAAACGGGGCAAGTGTTGCAGCCAAGTCTGTTGGTCACTGTCACCCTGTATTCCAAATACATTGATTCTGAACGAATGTTATTAGATACCGAACCTGATATACAAAATCATATCACTCTCTTTATTAGTAAAGAAATGATAAAATTTTGTATTGTTGGATAATGTTTTGAGCATTTCCTATATCAAAAGTTGATCGGATCAGGCACGTTATCTAAAAGCGTTGATGTTCTAAATCAAACTACAGTTCTTAGTATACAGAACACACACAAGAGGATGAGTTCAGAAATGAACGAATTTTTCTTGAGGTATTGTAGACTAGGTCATATCAATGCGACCTGACTAGCTAAAGTTACATTTAGATGCATATTTAAATCTGTTTGAATTTACATCTTGTGAAACTTGCCAGTTATGTCACAAAGATACGATGACCATAGCTCTGTTTACTGGAAACAGAGAAAGAGTTAATGAACTCTTGGGATGATACATGTTGATGTATAAAGGTCCCCAGTCTACACATGCCAGGACCGGTTCTTTGTACTTCATTACATTCTCTGATGATCTCTCAAGATTCAGACATATGTTCCTGTTGAAACATAAGTCCGAACCTTTTGAGATATTCACGGAATATAAGTTAGAAGTAGAGAACCAAAATGAGGATATAAGTATTAAGCCCTTTGATGAGATCAGGGAGGAGAATACTTGAGCACGGAATTCCTGGACTATTCTAAAGAAGAATGAGATTCTCTCTCAGCATTACTCCTCCGTATACACCATAGCATGATGGTATATCGGGGCAGAGCAATTGCACCCTATTCGATATGGTGCGCTCTATGATGAGTACTACTGAGATTCCTATTTTCCTTTTGGGAGTTATGCACTTGAGAAGCTGCATACCTATTGAAAAGGGTTCGAATCAAATCAGTTGCCTACCACTCCATATGAGATATGGTATGGGAAGAGCCCATGTCTTAAGCTAGTTAAGATTTGGGGTTGTCCGGCCTATGTCTAAAAGCAAAATCCGGACAAGCTCGAGGCAAGGTCAGTTATGTAGAACTGGAAAGGTTCCAGCTATGCAAACTACAGCAGATGACTTGGTAGAACCAAAGGATTCAATAGTTCCCAACGAACCTCAGCCTCTCCGCCGATCTAGTACGGTTCCTTACCCACCTGAGAGATACTTCGGTTCCTCTATGACAGTGGGAGCGAGGATTGCATCATGAGATGATGACCCAACCAGTTTCGAGCTGGCCATCAGGAGTGGGACTCTGTAAGAATGGCTGGATGCTTAGCGATCTGAGATGGAATCCTTATACACCAACAAAGTATGGACTTTGGTTGCTATATCTGAAGGGTTAAATCCCCATCAGGAGCAAGTATATCTTGAGAAGATTACTTGGTGTAGATGGAAAAGTTGAGACTTTTAAAGCTAGACTTGTTAAAGGTTTTCGTCATCGACCAGGCATGGACGATGATGAAACCTTTTCAAGAGGCTATGCTTAAGTCCATCCAGATCCTACTTGCTACGGCTACATACCATGACTACGATATCTGGCGGTTGGGTGTCATGACTGCTTTTCTAAATGATGTTTTGGAAGAGAGCATCTCTAAGTACACAGCCAGAGGGCTTCGTAGACAGTGGGAGCAGCGGAAACGTGTGCAAGATGCTTTATAGGATATAGCAGGCATCGCGGAGTTGGAACATCTGTTTTGATGTGGTAGTCAAAGAGTTTGACTTCATCAAAATGGTAGATGAACCTTGTATATACAAAAAGGTAGTAGGGAGTATGGTAGTGATCCTCGTAGAGTACGTGGATGACATACTCTTGATGGGGAAGGAGTTTCCTATGCTACGCTCGATCAATCTCCGCTTATCACAAGGATTCTCCATATAGGATCAAAGTGATACCTCCTAAATCCTGGGTTTTGGATCTATGAGATAGATCTAATTGGATGTTAGGATTCTCACTAGTTGTAGTGAGATGGTATCAACCGATCCTGGGGAGAATCACTGGAAGGGTTCCAGAGTGATAAGGACGACTGAAAATCAGTCGCAGGCATTGTCTTTACCCTCAGTAAAGGGACGGTATGTTGGAAGAGTTCCAAGCTAGACACCGTGGCATACTAGACGATAATGGCTGGATACATCGCTACTTAAGATGCTACCAAAGAGGTTGTCTGGGTGTATAATGGTTCATGAGATGAACTACGTTCCTAACATTGTGAGACAATGGAGTTGTGGCTTATGCCAAGGAACGCCGGTCCCATCAGTGATCCAGACATATTCTAAGGCAGTGTCACCTGATCATGGAGATGGTTGATCTCCAGGATGATCGAGGTTAGAAGAGTAGACTCTGAGGACAACACGGCGGATCCACTCACAAAGGCCTTTTCCCAGAGAGAGACTTTTATGGGATGGTTGAACATGAGATACTACAACCACTGCTATCAGATGGCCCTAGTGCAAGTGGGAGATTGTTAGTTATATGTATGCCCTAGAGGCCATTGCTATACATAGGATGTATATTGTAGTGGATGCTTGGACATATATAGGGAGGACTTTCTTGCTCGACATGATAGTATGCTATCTGGTTACTCTTTATCTTAACGTGTATACTGATTGTCTCTCTGTTACATGTTGGTAAAGCCCCTAGGATGTGTACTTGACTACCTGGACTATGATGCAGATCATACTAGTGGGGACATGGTAGTCCATAAGTACATCCTTCAAGGTCCCTAGTCGTGGGTGTATCGAGACGGGGCATCGATATACTAGAGTAGACTAGCGTATACCTTCTCGACCCATACAGATGGGCGATGGATGATCCCATATCCATTGGTGTTTGACATCGGAGATGATATACGGGTGCTCAGTGGAGACTGGGTACACTGGATGGACTCGCCGAGAACTCCCAGATGGTATTATACCTTACGTCAGATGGCAGTTCTCTGGTGACACTGGTACAGAGTAGTCTGTTGACCCGAGATCGTCATAGAGTCTTGTGTGGTTTCCACTGTGCTTTGATTTCCACCTTACCACGTCCAAGAGGGCATGCAAAACGGTGGCTTTTGGGTACAGTCCCGAATCACATGGAGGTAATGAGCGATAGGAGGGGATTCGTCTCTCCCGGTATAGGGAGTTGATGTTGCGCTGTGTTCGATTGGCTATAATCGGAAATCCCTTGTCAGGGTTGCTAAGATTTACTGGTAAGTGTTACCAGTAGTTTCTCGAACTGTTATAGACCTCATATCGACACGACTTATCGAGCTATTGGGGTCTGACGTTTACCACCCCTAGGCAAGATATGCGACATATCAGACGATCAGACCGGACTGTACGGTAAGTGTTACTGGTTGGAGTCACAGGAGTATGAGCGGGCTTGCTCGTCGATCTTCTGATCGCTCAATACCCGGGTGGCCGTTACGTTTAGCAGACCGCTTGCGGCTTGTGGGTGTTTGATATGATCATCACCTGCTGCCGGCGTATTGACGAGTCTTTAGAGTCCTACACAGAGGTTTCCTGGCTCAAGCGAAACGAAATAGGAGCACATATGAGATATGTGCGAGACCGAGAATAATGCGTGTATGTGATACCGTATTCTATTCTCGCGATGAATGTATCGATTGGTTGTATGCGATATAACCTAGTTATCGAATCAAGGATTGATTCGATAAGTCGATACATTGGATATTAGTCGGTCATATGCGATATGACCGGATCGTTAAATCAAGTGTTGATTTAATGATTTAATGTATAATTATATATTTGATATATTACTTTGCATTAACTAGTATAGGTTCACTTTAAAAGGATTTTCTCACTTGATGTGCACATTGTATATGTGATATATTTTTGTGCACAAGTTTGTATCATGTTTGATGATGCATGCTAACTTGGGTTTGTGTAAAGATTAAACCATGGTTATATGAATGGTTAGGGTTTTGATTTCTTATTTATTTATTTATTCTTTTTGGAAAATAATAAGCATAAAGAGAAAATGGTGGCTTTCTTTGTTTGTATATTGAAGCTTCATGAAGCTTTGAACTAGTCCACCATTTTTGTCTCATGCTTAACCCTAACCATTCCACTTAACCATGATTCATTCTCTACACTTGACCATGGTTAAATATATATGATAAGTATTATTTTTCTTTTGAATTATGATTAACTTATCATATTCATCTTCTTCTTCTTCTTCATCTTTACAATGAAGAAAAGCTTGCTACCAACAATGGCAACTTAGTTAGAATTATGATAAGTTTTGATTTACTTTCTATTTTGGAATTAACTTATCATAACAATATTCTTCTTCTTCTTCATTTCTTCATGTGAAGAAAGCTTGCCTCCATCAATGGCAAGTGATGATAAAGAGTGAGAAATCCAATTCTAAAGTGAACCCACTTCCTATTTCTTCATCCTCTACCTCTTGCCAAGTAGTATAGGGTGTTTTCTTCACAAGTTTCATGACTTGGTGAAGTGGGAGCTTGATCTAGTGATGCCTCGACGTAGATCATCTTCGGCATCGTAGTCGATGACCTAGCCCGTCCATTTCTCCGATGAAGCCGACGCTAGAGTCCGGGATCTGTTATGGACAGCGAGGAGACTTCATCATGGAGCTATGGAGGTGGAGAACCGGATCTACAAAGGTTGTATTTCCGTTCACTTAGTTAAGTTGTTAACGAGTTGCATGTTTCGCCTAAAATCTAGTTAACGATCCGTATTAGGGTTTCTCGGCACTTGTAATTTTCAAATTGGCATGGTTGATGCCTCGTGAGACCTCATTAGTGTGCCTAGGAACCCTACATGAACTTGGCTAGCAATTATGATTTGTTGACTATGTTAAGGTCATAAATTGCTAGGGGCAAAATATTATCGGGAATTTCAAGTGTTGAAATTTGCAATGAGATTGCATACCTTCTATGAGATAGTTGGATCCCGATACCCACTGCGAGTAAGAGTTACTCCTGGGAGAGTTTTACACAGGACAATTAGCCGATCAAGTAGGTGTCTAGAAAGGTGTTAATGGGGTTATGCCTCTGGAAAAACGAGGTTTACTTTAATTAGGTCCGTGCGAAAACACGGGGAACCTCCCTCAAAGTACCGACACTGATCTGGCTGAAAGATTGATGAAATTGTAGGGTGTAATTAATCCCGGCTAATCTTACCTTTTTGGGTTTGAAGGTAGATTTGATAAAAACAGTGGGAGACATCCTGATTAGATAAGATAATAACCAATCTAATCTTGCAAGAGCATACGCTAAAGTGTTTTTCTTCTCTCTCTCTCTCCAGGTAGCGACCATGTCAGGCCATAATCAAGATAATAATATGGATGTATTAACTGAACCCGATTATTGTACTGAGCAAGGGAACGTTGGACCCGTTCTTTCTTATAAGAGTTATAAGATTGAACAGGAAACAGGAAAATATCTGGATTCTTATGCCGCCCAAAAGAACTTGCATATTGATGCATCTTCTTCGGGTGTGTTAGTTATTGAGAACTGTTTCTCAGTTCACCCTACGTCCTGGGTATTGGATACCGGATCAGGATCCCATATATGTAAATTGTTACATGGGCTACGGAAAGGTAGAGAACTGGGAAAAGGTGATCATTCCGTTCAAGTAGGGAACGGTGCAAGTATTGTAGCCAAAGCAGTTGGCGAATATCACCTTGTATTGCCGAGTCGTAATACACTGATTCTAAATGAGTGCTATTATATACCGAACATGATGTGCAACATTATATCTGTTTTTTTATTAAGTAAAGAAGGATATAATTTTGTAGTAAAGGATAATGTTATGAACATATTCCTAGATCAAAAGTTGATTGCATCAGGCTCGTTACATAATGGCATATTCATTCTAAATCAGAATACAGTCCTCAATATACAAAACACACACAAGAGGAAAAGTTCAGATATGAACGAATCCTACTTGTGGCATTGTAGACTTGGTCATATCAATGTGACACGACTGGCTAAGTTACATAAGGATGGTTATTTGAATCCGTTCGAATTATCATCTTATGATACTTGCCATTCATGTCTCAAAGGAAAAATGACCAAAGCTCCGTTTAGTGGACACGGAGAAAGAGTTACTGAACTCTTAGGACTAATACATAGTGATGTATGTGGTCCTATGTCTACGCATGCCAGGAACGGTTCTTCCTACTTCATTACATTCACTGACGATCTCTCAAGATTCGGATATGTGTTCCTGATGAAACACAAGTTTGAAGCTTTTGAGAAATTCAGAGAATATAAGCACGAAGTAGAGAATCAAACGGGGAAAAGTATTAAGATTCTTCAATCTGATCGAGGAGGTGAATACTTAAGCAGTGAGTTCCTAGATTATCTAAAAGAGAATGGGATTCTCTCTCAGCTTACCCCTCCTTATACACCACAGCACAACGGTGTATCTGAGCGGAGGAATCGCACCCTATTAGATATGGTGCGCTCGATGATGAATACAGCTGAGTTACCTATTTCCTTCTGGGGGTATGCACTGGAGACAGCAGCATACCTATTGAATCAAGTTCCGTCTAAATCTGTGCCTACCACACCATATGAGATATGGAGTGGGAAGAGACCATATTTTAAACGAGTTAAGATATGGGGTTGTCCGGCCTATGTCAAAAGACAAAATCCAGACAAACTCGAGGCACGATCAGTTCTTTGCAAATTTGTGGGATATCCTAAGAATTCCCAAGGATATTTTTTCTACCACGCTGAAGAACAAAAGGTGTTTGTTTCTCAATATTCCACCTTTTTGGAAAAGGAATTTCTTGAAAAAGAAATTAGTGGCAAAGAGGTAGAACTGGAAGAGGTTCCAGAAACACAAATTGCAACTGAAGATTTAGTGGAACCAGAGGATTCAGTAGTACCCGACGAACCCCAGCCTCTCCGCCGATCTAGTAGGGTTTCTCGTCCACCTGAGAGATACTACGGTTTTCTCATTGATGGAGGAAGCGAAGATTGCATCATGGAAGATGATGACCCGACTAGTTTCGAGCAGGCCATCACAAGTGGTGACTCTGTGAAATGGCTGGATGCAATGCGATCTGAGATGGAATCCATGTACACCAATAAAGTATGGATTTTGGAAAATGCTCCTGAAGGGGTAAAACCCATTGGGAGCAAGTGGATTTTTAAAAAGAAATTTGGTGTAGATGGAAAAGTTGAGACTTTCAAAGCTAGACTTGTAGCAAAGGGTTTTCGTCAACGACCAGGTGTGGATTATGACGAAACCTTTTCTCCAGTGGCTATGCTTAAGTCCATCCGGATCTTACTTGCCATTGCTGCATACCATGACTACGAAATCTGGCAAATGGATGTTAAGACCGCCTTTCTAAATGGTGATTTAGAAGAGAGCATGTACATGACTCAGCCAGAGGGCTTTGTAGATAGTGGGAGCAGCGGAAAGGTGTGCAAGATGCTTAAATCCATTTATGGGTTAAAGCAAGCATCGCGGAGTTGGAACATCTGTTTTGATGTTATAGTCAAAGAGTTTGACTTCATCAAAAATATAGATGAACCTTGTATCTATAAGAAGGTAGCAGAGGGTAAGGTTGTCTTCCTCGTATTGTATGTAGATGACATACTCTTGATAGGAAATGATATTCCTATGCTGCAATCAGTCAAGCTCTTCTTATCACAGAGATTCTCAATGAAAGATCTAGGTGATGCCTCCTGCATATTGGGAATCATGATCTATAGAGATAGATCTAAACGGATACTGGGATTGTCCCAATCCAGGTACATTGACACCATACTAAAGAGGTTTAGTATGGAAGAATCCAAGCGTGGGAACCAACCCACGATCTCTGGACTCACTCTCTCTAAAGAGATGTCTCCCAAGACTGATTTGGAGAGAGCTCGCATGCAAGGGATACCCTATGCTTCGGCAGTAGGCTCTATCATGTATGCGATGCTATGTACCAGACCCGATGTAGCATACTCACTAAGTGTAGTGAGTCGGTATCAAGCAGATCCTGGAGAGAGTCACTGGACAGCTGTGAAGAACATTCTCAAGAACTTACGAAGGACTAAGGAGATGTTCTTGGTGTATGGTAACGGAGAACTCCAGGTGGAGTCCTTTACTGATTCCAGCTTCCAAAGTGATAAGGACGACTCTAAGTCGCACTCGGGATTTGTCTTTACCCTCAATGGAGGGGCGGTATGTTGGAAGAGTTCCAAACAGGATACCGTTGCAGACTCGACGATGGAGGCTGAATACATCGCTGCCAACGATGCTGCCAAAGAGGCTGTCTGGATCAAGAAGTTCATTAGTGAACTTGGTGTGGTTCCATCCATTGAGCATCCAATACCCTTGTATTGCGATAACAATGAAGCTGTGGCTTTGGCCAAGGAACCCAGATCCCATCAGAAGTCCAGACATATTCTGAGGCGGTATCACCTGATCAGGGAGATAGTTGATCGCCGGGAGATCGAGGTCAGGAGAGTAGATACGAAGGACAACACTGCGGATCCATTCACGAAGGGTATTCCCCAGATACAGTTTGAGAGATTATTCGGGATGCTAGGTATGAGATACTACAGCAGCTGGCCTTAGTGCAAGTGGGAGATTGTTAGTTATGTATATGCCCTAGAGGCCATTATTGTACATATGATGTATATTATAATGGATGCTTGGAAATATATAGAGATGACTTTCTTGCTCGTCATGATAGTATGCTATTTGGTTTCACTTTATCTTAACATGTTGACTTGTATTGGTTTACTGTTTTTCTCTCACATGTTGATAAAGTCCTTAGGATCTGTACTCGACTACTGGGACTATGATGAGATCATACTAGTGGGGCCATGGTAGTCGATGAGTACATCCTATAACTGTTCCTAGTCGAGGGTATATCGAGACAGGGCATCGATACACCAGAGTAGACTAGCGTATACGCATCTTGACCCATATGATGGGCGATGGATGATCCCATATCTATCGGTGTTTGACATCAGAGATGGTGTACGGGTGCTCAGTAGAGACTGGGTACACTGGACGGACTCGCCGAGGACTCCCAGATGGTGATATACCACACGTCAGATGGCAGTTCTCCGGTGACACTGGTACAAGGTAGTCTGTAGACCCGAGATCGTCATAGTGTCTTGTGTGATTCCCACTGTGCTTTGATTTCCACCTTACCACGTCCAAGAGGGCGTGCAAAACGGTGGCTTTTGGGTACAGTCCCGAATCATATGGAGGCAATGAGCGATAGGAGGGGATTCGTCTCTCCCGGTATAGGGAGTTGATGTTGTGCTGTGCTCGATTGGCTATAACTGGAAGTCCCTGGCCAGGGCTGATATAGAGATTTACTGGTAAGTGTTACTAGTAGTTTCTCGCCCCGTTATGAGCCACACATCGACACGACTTATCGGTTACTGGGGTCTGAAGTTTACCACCCCTAGACTTGATATGCGACATATCAGACGAACAGACCGGACTGTACGGGAGTGTTACTGATTGGATTCACAGGAGAACGCACAGGCTAGCTTGTTGATCTTCTGATCGCTCAATACCTGGGTGGCTGTTACGTTTAGCTGACCGCTTGTAGCTTGTGGGTGTTTGATATGATCATCACCTGCTACCGGCGTATTGACGATTCTTTAGAGTCCTACACAGAGGTTTCTTGGCTCAGGCGAAACGGAGTAGAGGCACATATGTGATATGTGCAGGACCAAGAATAATGCGATATGAGATACCGTATTATATTCTCGCGATATTTAGATATGAACCGGCTCATCGGATCAAGTGTTGATTCGATGAATCGGTACATGATATATTAGTCGGTAATATTCGATATAGCCGAATCGTCGGATCAAGTGTTGATTCGATGATTTAATGTATAATAATATATATAATATATTGTATTACATTATCTAATATTAGCTCGCTTTACTATTTCATTTTCTCACTGGATGATACATTGATATATATGCGATATATGTTAATTGTATTATTTTCTTTTGTTGCAAATATATAATATATATGTGATATATATTATTGTGACATGATATGATTTATTATTAAACATGTT
The DNA here is from genome assembly GCA_030015575.1 of Agapanthus africanus. Lineage (NCBI taxonomy): Eukaryota > Viridiplantae > Streptophyta > Magnoliopsida > Asparagales > Amaryllidaceae > Agapanthus > Agapanthus africanus. The sequence goes on from JASDDO010000019.1 coordinate 610,910,038, forward strand.
TAAGGATGATTAAATGGGATTAGGGTTTGATTAGGGTTAGCTTCTTCTTGCACCTTCTAGAAGCTTTGTTTTTGTCATGCTTAAGATATTATGGTTGATATTTTTACATGACTCATAACTTAACCTAACCAAACCCTAACTCTAGTTTATTCTCTATAAACTCTTAGCCACTCATCCTTGACCATGGTTGATACATCAATCATATACTTTTATTTCTATTCATCACAAAAGGAATTATCATTTCCATTTTCATCTTCTTCTCTCTTGATTTTGAGCTCACTAGAAATTCATTTTGTGATGATAAATTATGAGAAAATGATTTAAAAAGAAAGCATAAATACTACTCTCTCATCCTCATCTCATCTAGCCCATGAGATTAGTGTGTTAATCTCTTTAGAGTGAGAAAGCTTGAGTTATTGATACTTCGACATAGATCATCGGAGATTTGGAACACTTCAAGCTAGTATGGATCGTTCGAGTCGTGGAGCCTCTATTGAGTCCGGGAGATCATGGATCGCGGCGAAGAGACTTCTACTCGGAGCTTGTGAAGCGAAGGAGCGGACTACAAAGGTTGTAATCCCTCACACTTAGATAAAAGGATGTTATCTTGCATGCTTAACCCTAATAATCTAGCAAAGATCCCGGCTTTGGGTTATTCGGCACGTCTAAATTTTTATCCGGGCATGTTTGATGCCTCATGAACCTTCACAAGAGTGCCTAGGAACCCTACAGTTTGGAAGCATCAGATGTCACAAAGTTTAAATTTTTATGGTGCTAAGCAAGCATACAAAGGAATCGATCCTAGAAAATTAGGGTTTCCAAAGATAAAGGCAATAAAGACTAGGGTTTCGAGACTACAAGCTTTGTAGCTCCCTTTGCTAGACTCTTTGGCCGCTTGGGTGTTGGAAGAAGGTCTTCTTGAAGCCTTCTCGCGTCCACGACGATCCACCCGAAGTTCCTCATCCAAGCTCGCAACTTCACTTTTCAAGATGAGAAATGAAGAGAACACTCTAAACAAGTTGGCTAAACTTGTGTAGAATGATGTTGTGGTTATGATTCTCACTTCAAAAACCTTTCTTTATGTGTGTTTTACTCACTAGAAGAAACTAGAGAGCAAATGGTGAAGGAGGAAGAAGATGGTGGCTTTCTTTTAACAAGAGTAAAATGATAACCCTTGTAAAGAAAAAAGAAAATATATGAATATATATTTTCTAATCCTCATCTCAAACCATGGTTAGATGATGGATACATTATTTAACTTGATTTTAAAATACAAAGAGAAGGATAACTCATGGTTAGAAGTAGGTGAGAATGGTTAGGTTTAAAGAAGAGTGTAGAAGCTAAGCAAGAATTATCCTTTCCTTTACCATTTTGTTTTAAACAAAAAATCAAATAATATTCCATATATATATCCATGGTGTGAGTCTTATATTGCCCCCATTTCCATGTGTAAGCAACCATGATAGATGGTGTATGTATGTATGTATGTATGTATGTATGCACATCCATATGTGCATGAAACTAGAAAGAAAGAAAGAAAAACATACATGCATGCATACATCCATCATATACTAGAAAAGGTTTTAAGTGAGAAAACTAATGGTTAAATGATAAATCAACACTTGATTTATCAATCCGGCCATATCACATACGACCCTACCAAAAGCAAGCCGCCCGATCAATATACGGTATCATATACGCGCATTTTAATCGGGTCCATGCGCATATCGCATACGCGCACCACAACGTTTCTCCTGGACTAGGTAACTCCTTTGTGGGACTCTAAGACTCGTCAATACGCCGGCAGTGGGTGATGATCATATCAAGCACCCCCAAGCCGTAAGCGGTCAGCTAAACGTAACGGCCACCCAGGTATTGAGCGATCAGAAGAAAACAAGCGAACCTGCTACAACTCCCGTCGAGCCAACCGGCAACACTACCGTACAGTCCGGTCTCTTCGTCAGATATGCTGCATACCGAGCCTAGGGATGGTCACGTCGACCCCAATAACTCAATAAGTCATGCCGGTGAATGGTCTATAACAGATCGAGAAACTACTGATAACACTTATCAGCAAATCTCAGCAGCCCTGGCCAGGGACTTACTGATATAACCAGTCGGGCACAGCACAGCATCAACTCCCAATATCGAGAGAGACGAAACCCCTCCTTTCGCTCATTGCCTTCGTGTGTCTCGGAACTGTACCCAACGGCCACCTGTTTGCACGACTCAGTAGAGCCGTGGTAAGATGGCAATCAAAGTACAGTGGGAGAACACATAAGACTCTATGACGATCTCGGGTCTACAGACTAACCTGTACCAGTGTCACCTGAGAACTGCTATCCGACGATAGATATAATTCCATATAGGAGTTCTCGGTGAGTCCGTCCAGTGTACCCAGTCACCACTGAGCACCCGTATATGATCTTGATGTCAAACATCGATGAATGTGGGAACATCCATCGCCCATCGTATGGGTCTAGTATCATGTACGCTAGTCTACTCTGGTATATCAATGCCCCGTCTCGATATACCTACGACTAGGGACTTTCCAGGATATGCTTATAGACTACAGATGTCCCACTAGTATGATCTCCATCATAATCAGAGTAGTCAAGACGATATCCTCAGGGCTTTATCAGCATGTATGAATGAATAAAAGCATGATCAAATCAACATGTCAGATAAAGAAGAACCAGATAGCATACTATCATGTCGAGCAAGAATGCATACTGAATATATATACATGTATAGATACAGCCACTATCATATAATGGCCTCTAGGGCATACATATATCCAACAGTGTCGATCACCAGTCTGTTGTTTTTCTGACTCTGCGTAAGTAGGATTTTGGACCCCAGCTATGTCTAGAGACTTCGGAGATAGTCCAGTTGTGTTAGGTCAGGATGGAAATTGTCCATTTCGAACTGAGGTCTTATGCCGACTGTGTTGGCCATAGACTCGAGATCGCAGGGACAGATCATGTATTCCTATGGACTTTCCGATAAATGACGTGTTGGATTTTGGGAAGCTTATCCCAGGATTTAGGTCCTTTCGAGATCCTATAAGCGAGTTAGTTTCGTTGCCTTTAATTTGGCACTTCCGCCCAGATTATTGAATTTTCACCCCGTATTCCTTGTGATGATACTTTACAATTACCTTCATGACCTTTATCACATAATTTGGCACCAGACCATTTGGCTTGGACGCGATCGTTTCGCTCACCGGCAGCCATTGTGTTAATGGCTCGGCAGGTGGAGGAACATCGGTCAAGGGTCTTGCCATCTGTGAAGGGTTTTCTTGGACGTTGCCGTATAGTGAGATAATCACTTCGGAGGCTGCGAGCGAGATTTGAGGATTGTAACACCTTAGAATGTGTTTTGTAGCTAATTATATTTTAATATATGGTTTTTAATAAAAAGTTTACCAAATTGGTTTTCAAACATTTTATCCTATTTATTGAGTATTTTATTAGAATTTTCCTAGGCTTGCACACACTTGTGCATGATAACTAGGGTTGTTTTTGGGGTTTAACCATGATTAGCAACATGGTGAACTAACCATTCCCTAATCTAGTTTAATATTGTATTAGGTGATTTTGGATTTTTATTTGCTTATGGTTCTTTTCAAAAATAAAATGAATTTAAATGGGGTTTTTAAATGATTGCTTTGTGTTGACCTTGGTGAGAGAGAGAGAGTGAGAATGGGGCATGATGGCTTTGCCATGCTTCATTAAATGAAGAGAGAGAGGGAGAGGGGTTGACCTCTTGTGCCATCATTCTTTACCTCTCCATTTTTCCCTTCTCACTTCACTCCCACTCACATTCACACACACACACCCAGCACCATCAGCAGCAGCAGCTAAGACAACAACAACAACAACTGCAGCAGCAGCAGCAGACAACAGCAGTAGCAGCAGCTCGAGACAACACCAACAGCACCAGCTCGAGCAGGCAGTAGCAATAGCAGAGGCACCAGCAACAGCTCGCAGCAGCAGCACCATCAGCAACACCAACAACAGCACCATCAGCAGCATCAGCATCAGCTTCATTGCAGCAGCAGCAACTTGCATCCCCTGCATCACCAGCAGCTGTAGCAACTCAGTTCTTCCCCTTCACTTGCTTCTTAGGGTTCCAGAGGGTATAATTTCTGAACACCAATTCCTAGTTTGCTTAGTTGTGTGTTAATTGGTGTCGGTTAGTGTTAATTAGTGAGTTTAGTGCTAGATTATAGTGAATTGTGTGGAAATTGGGATAAGTGATGATTGTGTTGACAAACCCTAGCTATTTAAGTGTTGTTAGGGTCACTTACACTGAGAATTCCCTGGATTTCACTAAAATACCATAGGGTTTGCTTTTGTGCTAAATTATCATTTTTATGCGATATATTAGCTTTCTGAGATCTGCTTTTGACCCGGACCCTTCAGAACAAAATTGAGGAAACTGGAACATGCTTATTAGGTCAGAACCACACCACCAGAACACGAGCCCCCCTTTCCCAAATCTGGCCGCCAATTTAATCCATCTGGCCGCAAATTGCGGCCAGGAAGTGGGGTGGGGTCTTGGGGTTTTGAGTAGGGTACTCTGCTGGGTTTTGTAGTGCTTTGGCATGTCTAGTTTTATAAGATTGGGCCTGTAGGAAAATCTGGGATCAAATACCGTTTTTCATGTCCGTTGTGTTTGCGTGATACGCGCGATACGTGAGTGGGTTCTGTGATCCAGCGTATCGCGGCGTGTCGCGATGGTTTTAGACGCGTATACACACGATTCAACGTATCGTGCACACGCGCGTTTAGTTCGCGACGCGGGTTTCTCGTTTTGGTTCAATATCGCGTTTTGCGGAATATTTGGCTTATATATGAATTTTGCGTCTTATTTGCAGGTTTGCAGGCAGAGACTACGGACACTGCTACAGGGGAGCAGATGGTAGGATTCACCTAGCGTGGAGTGTGGGTGAGTAGATTTAACATCTACAGGGGAATCGCCTGCATGGCGTTATGCGTCTGGGCTAGGATTCTAATACTTGTCGCATATTCTACGTCATTGTTAGAATTGCGCCTTTACTTTATTTTCTTGATATAGTTATACTGTGACTAGCAGCCGTAGGACACTACACATATTATTGACGGTTCATGTTGTACGAGCACGGATTGTATGCTACACACACACCGTCAATAATTGCCATGTCACACACAAACCATTATAGACATTATATTGCTTGGTTAGGAACCTTGTGACATTGATTCGTACTGCTTATCACATATGACATTACCATACCTATATACCTATAGAGTATCGTACCATTAGTGATAGGTACACATACCCTTTACGATACATCTACAGATATATCTTACTCATATTCTTCTTATACCCCAGGGGGGTATACGACATCTTTTACTTATAGGTAGACCCTTATGCTTAGCTGTACCTTATTGATTTCGCATACATCTGGTTTCAGCTACATATTCTCATTTATATGCTCGCATTTCGGATATATCGCATATATGTATTCCTGGATTTGCGCATTCTTATTTTGATTTCACATGATGATTTCTGGATTTGGGAACCGCGGGGGTTCATGAAATTATGCATACATTGAAAAACCCGGTTTCCTTGATATGATATTTGCGCAGCCACCATGAGATTTATCGGTTCTGATTATATACTCCATACGAGGTGTGGTTGCCGTATGAGGGTACATGGTGGGGCCCGATATGGTTCCCCTCGGCAAGAAGATCGATGGATGTTGCCGATTGAGCCTAGAGGCGGGCGAGTACCTACCGGTGACAGTACTGATGACTCGGCGGGGATCATGGAGATACCGTTGGGAGTCATATACGTATGCATACGTCGAAAGGCGAGGGCCAGAGCTAGGCACTCGTGCTTTCGGGATAGCGTATGATACGTGATCAGGATTTCTGTGTCGATGCTTGGCACATGGTTTTCATGATATTTCTTTAACACCTTTGTATATATAACAGGGGATTTAGCCGTTGTTATATATACCCTTACACCAATATTAGTGGAATAGAACGCTAATATATGTGTATTGCCCCCATCATACTTATTTCTGTATATATTTACCCTTAGGATGTTAGATTCTTACTTGAGATTTGACTTGGGATATTAGGTGATTCATTGAGATTGGATATTGGACATACCTATGTGACTACTGATTTGTACATTCGGGATATAGGAGATTACTCGATATTGTACATTGAGGAGATGTGAGACTTATATGATGTGTGAGCCCAATGTGGGGGCTGATTTGAGGAATTGGGATTTGAGTGTCTTGATGAATTGTGATCCTACCACGATGACAGGATTCCATGGATGACATATTTCACTCCATATCTCGTACCTTTTCACTTATGCACTGTTCCATGTATTAGGAGTACCTGTTAGTGTACCCTTCATGATAGCTGCACATTTGCATTCTCATATTCCTATTGCATAGTTATTGCACACTATTGTCATGTTATTTATTGCTTTACATATTGATTATACCTGCTAGTGTACTTTCCTTTATTCAGCATTTGCATGACATGTTATTACTGTAATCGCATATCTTAGATTCATGCTGTACGTGCATTCCCGCGATTACCTGTATATGTTATCTACTATTCACGAGTTGGCAACTCACCCCCGTTGTGCCACGGGTGTTTCAGGTTGTTCCCCAGAGTAGTCGAGGCAGGCTATTCCGCTTTTCAGCTACCATCTTTTGCTATAGATACCGCATCAGCTCACAGTACTATTTTGCTTAGGTGGGTTTTGGTGGTTATCTGTATTTTGTATTGTACATTCGTTGTATCTTTTACTCTCCATCTACTATTATGTTGTTGACCTAGAGACTTGGTGAGGACGATATTGTATAATATTTGTGGATTTGTTGTCTTTTGTATACAGTTTCCTTCCTATTGTCTCTTATTTCTTCGCTACGGCGTCGTATATTTATGATGTGATTGTTTTCCGCCTTTAGGCCAGTTTTTACAAAAGGGGTGTTGCTAAAATTTTAAATACAGAAAGTAGGATTTTTAAAGAATTTGGGTTGCGATTTCAAATGTTTCAAAATACTTTTATTATCTTTTCCGTATTTTTATGGTTTAGATTTCTTGGTTTTGGCTTTCTTTTACTGTGTTACGTCTTTAGGCGTTGCGTATTATTAGGGCCGTCACGGGCCAATTTCGGGTCGTGACAGAGGAAGAGAATGAGAGAGAATGAGAATGATAGATTTGAGAAGATAAAGCCAACATTCTCACATATATGTGAATTATGATAATTAAATAATTAACTAAAGGTAATTGTGATGGTTAATCTTGAAATGACCATTATCATTTCACATTAATTACTTTTGCAAGAATCAAAGAGCATCTTTCATATGAAATGATGATGGTCAATATGTCAACATAGGTCAACAAGTCAACCATAGTCAAATGGTCAACAACCCTAACCATAACACAATTATAATTAATTAATATTAATAATCAAATTTCACATATAAACATTAGGGTTAAGAAAAAGACAACGGTCATCAACCCTAATGAAAGTCCTCTGCCTCAGCCTCAGTCAACTGTGCATACACACCCGTATCCGTGTTCCGAGGAACACGAATACAAAGAGATAAAACCAATCCCCAAAACCTATACTAGGATCTGGCTTAAACCAAAGCCCGCTAGTATAAGCTGTCCGGACACCAAACGTGCACAAGTGCGCGGATGTGAACGAACCCCGTCGCAAAACCATGCGACCTCTACTCGTTTTGCCTAAAGGAGAATAACCCTCTGTGTGGGACTCTAAAGACTCGACACTACGCTGGCAGTGGGTTTAACCACAGACCGCAAGTGGCACTAGCTGAACGTAACGGTCCCCAGATAGATGCCGATAAGAAGACTGACGAGGTAAACCCATCTGAACTCCTACTGAGCCTGAATGTGACAATCTCCATACAGTCCGGTCTGTTCGTCTAAGAGTATCGCATGACGGGCCTAAGGGCGGTAAACGTCAGTCCCCTAATAGCCAAGTTGTGTCGGAGTGTAGCCCAAAACACCCTGAGATAACACTGGAAACCTACCAGTATATCTCGCTTGCTCTGGCCAGGGACTTTGTGTAATGGCTCTCCTAGACACAGCGCGATATCAACCCCAATACCGGGAGAGACGAATCCTGTCTAACCGTCACTGCCTCCAAGTGCTTCGGGACTGCACCCAACTGCTACCTGTTTGCATGACTCCTTTGAGCCGTGGTAGGGTAGCAATCTAAGAACAGTGGGAACACACTCGAGGCAAAGTGACAGTGTCAAGTCAACGGACTAAGCTGTACTCATGTCACCTGGGAACTAATAACTGACGATAGGTATAATACCAACCAACGGTTCCCGACGAGTCCTGTCCAGTGTACTCGTAACCTAACGAGCACCCGCATACTATCTCAAGTACGACGTACTGACGGCTGTGGGACAGACCGTCTCCTAAGCTGGGATGAGAAGCGCATACGCTAGTCTACTCCGGAGTATCGATGCCCTGTCTCGATAGTCCTACGACTAAGGACCTGCATAAGGATGTGCTTGTGGACTACCCAGCCCCCACGAGTGTGACTGCCATCACAACGCTGGTAATCAAGAAAGATCATAAAGGCTCCACTAATGTGCAAAGGCGATATGCTATAAGAAACACATGCACACATTAAAGCAGAAACAAACCAAGTAGCATACTACTATTTTGAGCAAGAATGTCAATACAAGGTGAATATCCCAAGCTTCCATCAAGTAATATACAAACTAGTATGATACAGTAATGGCCTCTAGGGCATATACACTAACAATCTCCCATTTGCACTAAGGCCATGTACTAGCGTATCGAAGACTTATCATCTCGATCAGCCGCTCGAACTGAGTCTGGGGTAAGGCCTTCGTGAATGGATCAGCAGTGTTATCTTCTGTAGCAACTCTCCGAACCTCGATCTCCTGGCGACCCACGATCTCCCTGATCAGGTGATACCGCCTCAAGATGTGTCTGGACTTCTGATGGGACCTGGGTTCCTTCGCTAAAGCTATAGCCCCGTTGTTGTCGCAATACAGAGGTATTGGATCAACAATGGATGGAACCACCTGAAGTTCTATCAAGAACTTCCTTATCTAGACGGCTTCTTTTGCGGCATCTACAGCAGCGATATATTTCGCTTCCATCGTCGAGTCAGCAACGATTTCCTGTTTGGAACTTTTCCAACACACCGCCCCTCCATTGAGGGTAAATACATAACCCGACATGGACTTGGAATCATCCTTGTCACTCTGGAAGCTGGAGTCAGTAAAGGCCTCGATCTGGAGGTCTTTTCCACCATACACCAAGAACATCTCCTTAGTCCTTCTCAGGTACTTGAGAATGTTCTTTACCGCTATCCAGTGTTTCTCCCCAGGGTTTGACTGATACCGGCTTACCACACTCAGTGCATAAGCTACATCTGGTCTGGTGTACAACATCGCATACATTATAGAGCCTACCTCAGAAGCGTAGGGTATAATGGACATGCGATCCCTTTCCAAATCAGTCTTGGGAGACATCTCTTTGGAGAGGGTGATCTCGTGACAAGCCGGTAGATTACCGCGCTTGGAATCTTCCATACTGAATCTTTTCAGTATGGTGTCGATGTGCCTGGACTGTGAAAGTCCTAATATCCTCTTGGATCTATCACGATAGATCCGGATCCCCAGAATGTAAGAGGCATCACCCAGATATTTCATGGAGAACCTGTGTGACAAGAACCCTTTGACAGATTGTAGCATAGGAATGTCATTTCCTATCAAGAGAATGTCATCCACGTATAAAACGAGGAATACTACAGTTCTTGCTACAAATCTACTATAGATGCATGGTTCATCTGGATTTTTGATAAAGCTAAATTCTTTGACCGTCTCATCAAAACAGATGTTCCAACTCCGCGATGCCTGCTTTAGTCCATAGATGGACTTAAGCAACTTGCATACCTTTCCGCTGCTCCCACTCTGAATGAAACCCTCTGGCTGGTCCATATAGACACACTTCTCTAAATTTCCATTTAGAAAAACGGTCTTTACGTCCATCTGCCAAATCTCATAATCATGGAAGGCAGCAATGGCAAGAAGGATCCGAATGGATTTCAGCATAGCCACTGGAGAAAAGGTTTCGTCATAGTCCAAACCAGGTCTTTGATGAAAACCCTTTGCAACAACTCTAGCTTTATAGGTCTCAACCTGTCCATCTACACCAATCTTCGTTTTGAAGATCCACTTGCATCCTATGGGTTTTACCCCATCTGGAGCAACGTCCAACGTCCATACTTTGTTGGTATACATGGACTCCATTTCGGTCCGCATTGCATCCAGCCATTTTACCGAGTCAACGCTCTGAATGGCCTACTGGAAGCTAATCGGCTCATCACTATCAATGATGCAATCCTCTCTATCCCCGTCTATGAGAAAACCGTAGTATCTCTCGGGCGGATGAGACTGCCTACTACTCCTACGGAGCGGCGCAGGAATGTCCTGATCTTTCGAACCCTATGGTTCTACTAAGCTTTCAGTAATAGTCTGTGGTTCTGGAATTTCTTCCAGTTCTATTGCGCTCCCACTTATTTCCTTTTCTAAGAACTGGTGCTCCAGAAAGTGGGCATTACGAGAAACAAAAACCTTTTGTTCCTCTGCGTATTAGAAAAGATACCCCCTGGAGTTCTTTGGGTATCCCACAAACTTGCACAGTACTGAGCATGCCTCGAGCTTGTCCGCATGCTTCTTTTTGACAAAAGATGGACATCCCCAGATTTTCAGATATTGAAAATAGGGTTTCTTCCCGCTCCATATCTCATATGGTGTGGTAGGCACAGTCTTAGTTGGAACTCGGTTCAAAAGGTATGCAGCTGATTCTAGTGCATATCCCCAGATTGATCGCGGCAACTCGGCGTTACTCATCATGGAACGTACCATATCCAATAGGGTGCGGTTCCTTCTCTCCGATACACCGTTATGTTGCGGAGTGTATGGAGGAGTAAGCTGAGAGAGAATTCCATTCTCTTTTAGGTAATCCAGGAACTCGGCACTCAAGTATTCACCACCTCGATCAGATCTCAGTGTCTTGATACTTTTGCCTGTTTGTTTTTCTACTTCATTCTTATATTCCTGGAATTTTCCAAAGGCTTCGGATTTATGTTTCAATAAGAAAACATATCCGTACCTTGAAAAGTCATCCGTAAAAGTAATGAAGTAAGAATAACCGCTTCGTGCATGCGTAGATATTGGACCGCACACGTCGCTGTGTACGAGTCCCAAGAGCTCGCTCGCTCTTACTCCATGTCCTGTGAACGGAGTCTTTGTCATCTTTCCTTTGAGACAGGATTGACAAGTTGCATATGATTGATATTCGAACGGATCCAAATATCCTTCTGTATGTAACTTCGTCAACCTTCTCTCATTGATGTGACCCAGTCTAAAATACCATAAGAAAGCCTAATTTGTTTCCGGAGACTTTCTTTTTTGTGTATTCTGGACATTGAAAATCTATGGTTGGTTTAATACGTATATACCATTGCTTAATGTACCTGACCCAATCAGAACTTGATTAAGGTGAATGTTTACAACATTACTTACAAACGCAAATTCATAACCTTCTTTAGATATTAAAGATACAGAAATGATATTACAAGTTGCATTGGGTACAAAAAAGCAATTACGTAAAACCAAAACATGTCCATCTGACATTCCCAGGTGATAGTCCCCCACGGCCTCAGCATCCATGCTAGCTCCGTTTACAACTCTGAGGGTCATATCACCTGCCTTCAAAACCCTACGCTTTCTCAATGCCTACAAAGAATTACAGATATGAGATCCTGACCTGGTATCCAATACCCAGGAAGTAGAGTTTATTGATGACAGTTTTCAATAACATACACACCTGAAGCTAAACCCGCAACTTGCTTCAGATCCTGGTTTCTGGCCCTCCAAGCCTTGCAATCATTCTTCCAGTGTCCACTCTTGTGACAGTAAAAGCACTCTTCCTTCCCCACAAGCTTTCCCGCTACCTTTGTTGCCTTTGCCTTTGCCTTCGTATCCACTTTACTAACACCGCCCCTTGGTTTGGCGGGGGTTTTCTTCTTCTTTCCCTTGGTTTTCGTCTTGGACCTAGAAGAGGAAGATCCTCCTACAAACAAAGTGGATGTTTCCCTACCTTTCTGTAGGGTGCCCTCTGCACTCCTCGGCATGTTGAGGAGTTCTGAAAGTTCAACTTCCTTTTCTTGCAAGTTGAAGTTCAGGATAAACTGGGTGTAAGTGGAAGGAAGGAACTGGAGAATCAAGTCCGTATAGAGCTCATTCTCCAACGTGGTCCCAAAGTCCGCGAGCTCCTCTATGTAGCCAATCATCTTAAGAACGTGTTCCACTACCGATGATCCGACGGCCAATCTCGCCGAAAACAGCTTTTTCGAGACTTCGTATCTGGCGATACGGGATTGCTCTCCATACAGTTCTTTTGTATGGAGAAATATGGATTCGAGGTCCATATTCTCGTGCCTCCTCTGATGTTCATTGTCTATAGAGGCAAGCACGAGGCACTTGGCCTTCGCGCAGTCGATTTCCCAGGTCTTATGGATTTCCCTATCCGTGACGCTGGTTTTGGGACCTGGGACAGGGGGAGCTTTGGTAGTAAGGAGATACCCCAACTTGTCATAAGTGATTGCCATTTTGACATTCCTGAGCCAATCTTTGTAGTTTGGCCCTATCAGTATGTTTTTATCTAGTAGTAACTTAAGTCCAGTCATGATGTTTGGTCGCTGCAATTAGGAGAGAGTGAAGAAACACTTTAGCATGATGCTCTTCCAAGTTTAGAGTGGTTTTTAATTTGTCTAAACAGGATGGCTCCCACTGTCTCTCGAATCCCTCCTCAAACCATAAAGGAAGAATTAGTCGGGATCAATCTCACCGTACAATTCTTGCTTAACCGTTCAGCCAGGCCAGTGTCGGTACTTCGAGGGAGGTTTTCCAACGCTTTCGTGAAGTTCCTTATTTAAATAACCTCTTTTCCCTGTGGGCATAGCCCCGCTAACACCTTTCTAGACACCTACTTGGTTAATAGCATTGATCGTTAAGTGAGAAAGTTCCGGAGGAGTAGCATATACTCACAGTAGGATCGGGATCCAAATATCATCGTGTGACAAAACTGAAGGAATCCTACCAGAATCATCACTCCAAATGGTATGCAGCGCTAGCAAGTTTCAGGTTCTTTTGAAACTCCCGATGTGGATTTTTGCCCCATGCTCTTATGACCTTGGCGTGAGGTCAAAATGTCATAAGTCATATGTCAAGTTCTACCCATCATTATCCAGGTTAATTTGAACCCACCCGTACCTACCCTTGACATAGGCCAAAATGGCAGTACGACTGTCTCAAACCAACGCATTCTATCTATGCAATAGATAAATATCCGGCAGCTACCAATCACTATACCTTGGCGGGAGGTCAAAATACATAGCTTGAATACTATCGAATATTTAACTGAAATGATGGAGGGCTACGAATGGTTTTGGCGAAACCGTGAACGCAGTGAACTTGATATAATCGATAGAACTAGATTGCTTTTAAAAGGAGTGGTTCAAGCTCCGCATTTAAAAATTGGTTTTTGAAAAGAACCGAGTGGTTTTGAAAGTGTTCCAACGACTTTTACTTGGTTTTTTTTCTTGCATTAATTTTAATGCGTCCCATCAATTAATCCTACCATTGCAGAAAACAACGAAAATAGGATGTACACTTATGCCATCCGCATTCGCCACGGGGTCCCGTCATCACCCGTTAGGTTACTTAACTAACGACAAAGCGGGGGCTGGACTAGCGCGGATGCAAAACATAAGCAACGCCTAAATAGATATCATATATATAGATATATACATTCGTCACATGCAATGATAGCCATTCCAGATCACAGATGAATACATTGGATATACTAGGAATCCGCATTTCGTACGAGCCTGTAACGAAGAGCGGATTACACGGTCGCGATGAATAGCCAAACCCCACCCTAGACCCCTACGGGTGCGGCAAACTACCCGCCAAGTACCCGAAGCGAAGCAACCTCCCTCAACACCGTGAGTAGGCCACTCGGCACTTCGAGATATCCGGTAGTTTGTGCACCCCACCTTGGGTCTATCCTAGGAGCAAAAACAGTGAAAGAAATTATACAATGACGGCTACAACCCCATCCCGGTTGTGCGGCCATATAAATAATATTACATCAATTTACATATTACATGAATTGAAAGAATAATAAAACTCTCATCTCACAACCCCCAGGCTATTCATCCGCGACAATCCAACGAATTCATATACACAAACCATCAACATTACAGATCACAGATATGTATAACCCCCACTAATCGACGTATAGCGATTAGCAGACGTTCAATACATATATCACATCACAGATACAACCCATTAGCCAAAGTCTACAGAAAATCGATCAAAATACGGATTTGTAACCACCCCAAAAACAAACTTGTTTTCTGGAAATTCTGGGCAGAAACAAACCGTCTCAAAAATCACAAAACACCAGCAGAAGAAAACTGCAGGAGAAACGATCCACGGCCGAGTCAACTCGGCCGCGGATCCGCGGCAGGAGCAAGCTCTTGCCGCGGAACCGTGGTGAGTTGGTCGACTCACTGGATCGTTTTTCTTGCATGTTCTTTAAAAAGCCTGAGCCGATTTTTAGTACATGATTTATTATTTTTTGAGCAAAAATAAAAATCGACAGAAACTTGAATTTTACGGGGTGTTTTGCGGTTTTTTGTCCGATCGAAATTCTAGATACTTTGCTAGCTAGTTAGTTTGTGTTTAGTTAGGCTCTGATACCACTGTAAGTCCACATTGCCCACCCCGGTGTTTACGGGGAGGCGGAAACGGTATAAAAGTCGGATTTTTACAACTCTAGGCAACATAAACTAACTAAAGGAGGATCATTGCTAAACATAAACTAACAACCAAGCTAAAAGTGTTAGCTACTCGGTTAAAGGGTTATACCTAAGTCTTGAAGTCCTTCTCTTCTTGCTCCTTAGAGTGGGATGAACGGGTCGTCCTCGTCGCCTTCTCTTGCCGAAGAAAGATCCACCCGAGGGTCTCGACCTTTGGCTCCTACCTCAAACAAGAAATAACTAAGGTGCTTGATGTGCTAAACCTAAAACCTTAGAAAGAGTAGAGAGTAATTTTGAAGGTTTTATCTTAAAGCTTAATGGTTCTCAACTCATGAGAGGGAGAGCTTTGAGAGAGAGGAAGAGGATGAGAGAGAATGAGAATGATAGATTTGAGAAGATAAAGCCAACCTTCTCACATATAAGTGAATTATGATAATTAAATAATTAACTAAAGATAATAGTGATGGTTAATCTTGAAATGACCATTATCATTTCACATTAATTACTTTTGTAAGAATCAAAGAGCATCTTTCATATGAAATGATAATGGTCAATATGTCAACATAGGTCAACAAGTCAACCATAGTCAAATGGTCAACAACCCTAAGCATAACACAATTATAATTAATTAATATTAATAATCATATTTCACATATAAACATTAGGGTTAAGAAAAAGACAACGGTCATCAACCCTAATGAAAGTCCTCTGCCTCTGCCTCAGTCAACTGTGCATACACACCCGTATCCGTGTTCCGAGGAACACGAATACAAAGAGATAAAACCAATCCCCAAAACCTATACTAGGATCTGGCTTAAACCAAAGCCCGCTAGTATAAGCTGTCCGGACACCAAACATGCACAAGTGCGCGGATGTGAACGAACCCCGTCGCAAAATCATGCGACCTCTACTCGTTTTGCCTAAAGGAGAATAACCCTCTGTGTGGGATTTTAAAGACTCGACACTACGCTGGCAGTGGGTTTAACCACAGACCGCAAACGGCACTAGCTGTACGTAACGGTCCCCAGGTAGATGCCGATAAGAAGACTGACGAGGTAAACCCATCTGAACTCCTACTGAGCCTGAATGTGACAATCTCCGTACAGTCTGGTCTGTTCGTCTAAGAGTATCGCATGGCGGGCCTAGGGGGCGGTAAACGTCAGTCCCCTAATAGCGGTACAAGTCATGTCGGAGTGTAGCCTAGAACACCCTGAGATAACACTGGAAACCTACCAGTATATCTCGCTTGCCCTGGCCAGGGACTTTGTGTAATGGCTCTCCTAGACACAGCGCGATATCAACCCCAATACCGGGAGAGACGAATCCTGTCTAACCGTCACTGCCTCCAAGTGCTTCGGGACTGCACCCAACTGCTACCTGTTTGCACGACTCCTTTGAGCCGTGGTAAGGTAGCAATCTAAGAACAGTGGGAACACACTCGAGGTGAAGTGACAGTGTCAAGTCAACGGACTAAGCTGTACTCAGTCACCTGGGAACTGATAACTGACGATAGGTATAATACCAACCAACAGTTCCCGACGAGTCCTGTCCAGTGTACTCGTAACCTAACGAGCACCCGCATACTATCTCAAGTACGACGTACTGACGGCTGTGGGACAGACCGTCTCCCAAACTGGGATGAGAAGTGCATACGATAGTCTACTCCGGAGTATCGATGCCCTGTCTCGATAGTCCTATGATTAGGGACCTGTATAAGGATGTGCTTGTGGATTACCCAGCCCCCACGAGTGTGACTGCCATCACAACGCTGGTAATCAAGCAAAGATCCTAAGGGCTCCACTAATGTGCAAAGGCGATATGCTATAAGAAACACATGCACACATTAAAGCAGAAACAAACCAAGTAGCATACTACTATTTTGAGCAAGAATGTCAATACAAGGTGAATATCCCAAACTTCTATTAAGTAATATACAAACTAGTATGATACAGTAATGGCCTCTAGGGCATATACATTAACAATTGCAATGATTGAGGGAGGACCTATACCGGTAGGGCAGTCTTACTCGAGATGATAGTATGCTATCAGGTTTATCTTTATCATCGTGTACTGTTTTATGTGACATTATAGATCACTATTACACGTTGATAGAGCCCATAGGATCCTGCTTGACTACCAACAGTATGATGGCGATCATATACGTGACAGCTGGGTAGTCTATAAGCACATCCTTAAAAGTGGTCCCTAGTCGTGGGAGTTTTGAGACTGGGCATCGATACTCTGGAGTAGACTAGTGTATACAGTCGAGACCCCGACGAGGGGCGGTGGCCGGTCTTACAAGCCACTGGTGTCATTTGGTTCACCTAAGATGTATACAGGTGCTCATTGGGTTATGAGTGCACCGGACAGGACTCGCCGGGAACCTGCTAGTTGGTATTATACCTAGCATCAGATAGCAGTTCCCTGGTGACATGTGTACAGGTTAGTTCAACGACCTGAGATCGTCATTTGTCGCGTGTGAGTTCCCACTGTGCTTTGATTATTACCCTACCACGGCTCAAAGGAGTCGTGCAAACAGGTTTAGTTAGGTACAGTCCCGAGCCACATGGAGGCAGTGAGCGGATCGATAGGGGATTCGTCTCTCCCGGTATTAGGGGTGAGATCGCGCTGTGTCTAGGAGAGCCATTACACAAAGCCCTCGGCCGAGGCAGGAGATTTACTGGTAGGTACTCCAGTAGTATCTCAAGGTGTTCTGGGCTACACTCTGACACGACTTACACCGCTATTGGGGGTTTGATGTTACCAGCCGCCTAGGCCCGATATGCGATGCTTATAGACGAACGGACCGGACTGTACGGATATTGTCACTGATAGGCTCAGTAAGGTTTCAGAATGAGTTCGCTCATCGGCTTCCCTTTCTGTCAATACATGGGCAGCCGTTACGTACAGCTAGTACCACCGACGGCTTGTGGTTAAACCTACTGCCAGAGTATTGACGAGTCTTTAGAGTCCCCCACAGATTGTTTCCCAAGTTCGGGCAAAACGTTGTAGAGGCCGTATGGTTTTATGGCAGGGTTCGAACATGCACGTGCACTAATGCACGTGTCGTGTTTCGGACAGATAATACTAGTGGGCTTTGGTTTAAGCCGGATCCATGTATTATATTGAGTCGGAATATTTTAGTCTCATCATATTTGTATTCGGTCAGAATACGGATACAGGTATGTATATACAGGAGAGGGGTGTTCTCGTAATCCGTTACGATATTACTTTAGAAGATGCATTTCTTTTTGGGTTAATCATTTTGGTTTAAATGATTAATGTTTTGGAAAGTGTGACTCATGTTAATGAGTCATTGATTCTAGCATGTTCACTAATGACTCATGTTAATGAGTCATGTAGTGAGTCATGAGGAATTAATGACTTTTGTTTTGGGTGTGATATTTTAGGGTTGAGTTGGAGATATTTTGGTAAGATTTTTTCCTTGAAATTTCATCACAAAACCTCATATATATCACACACAGAATTAGTGGACAGCCAAGTGGTTTTTTAAGTATTCCACTCATTCTCTACTTTATCTTGGACATGTCGGTTAGCATACTTCATATCCGAGTTGCCTCGGTATAGAGGCGGGAGCCCGTATAAAGATCCGTTGATGTGGTGCTACCTCGACGAGGAGACAGGAGATCGGAGATGCCGCGAGGAGCGTGGGATGATGGCTAAAGACCGAAGGATACGAATCGATCGGTATAGCCATTCTATCATCATTGTAGTTAGCTAGTTTAGCGTTAATGGCAAGATCCGGGTTATAATATGCGATAGCGCCTGTTGTAAAAGTTTTTGTTCCGCGTTTGGCCTCAGATTGACGGCCGGGACGCTACCGTAGACTTACACTCAGTGGAGACTGGGTACACTGAACTGGACTCGCCGAGAACTCGTAGATGGTATTATACCTCACGTTAGATAGCAGTTCTCCGGTGACACTGGTACAAGTTAGTCTGTCGACCCGAGATCGTCATAGAGTCTTGTATTTCTCCCACTGTGCTTTAATTTCCACCCTACCACGGCTCTACTGAGTCGTGCAAACATGTGGTTTTTGGATGCAGTCCCGAGTTATATAGAGGCAATGAGCGATAGGAGGGGATTCGTCTCTCCCGGTATTGGGGGTTGATGTTGCGCTATGCACGATTGGCCATAACAGGAAATCCCTGGTCAGGGTTGCTGAGATCTACTGGTAAGTGTTATCAGTAGTTTCTCAAACCGTTATGGACCTTGCATCGGCATGACTTATCAGGCTATTGGGGTCTGACGTTATACCGCCCCCAGGCTGTGATATGCGACATATCAGATGAAGAGACCGGACTGTACGGTAGTGTTACTAATTGGATTCGCAGGAGTATGAGCAGGCTTACTTGTTGATCTTCTGATCGCTCGATACCCGGGTGGTCGTTACGTTTAGCAGACCGCTTGCGGCTTGTGCGTGTTTGATATGATCATCACCTACTGCCAGCGTATTGACGAGTCTTTAGAGTCCTACACAGAGATTTCCTGGTTCATGCGAAACGAAGTAGGAGCACATATGTGATATGTGCGGGACCGAAATTAATGCGCGTATGTGATATCGCATTATATTCTCGCGATATGTGATATCGGTCGGTTATATATGATATAGCCGGGTTATCGAATCAAGTGTTGATTCGATAAGTTGATACAAATGATGCCGGATTATTAAATCAAGTGTTGATTTAATAATTTAATGTATAATTATATATGTGATATATTGAATTGCATTAACTAATATTAGCACACTTAAACATTTCTTTTTCTCACTTGTGTGCATATAGTAGTATATATGTGATATATATTAATGTACATTTTATTTGTGTCTTGCTTGATGCCACATGCTTCATGGATGTAATGAGACTCGCACCATGCTTGATATAATGAAGGGTTTTATTTATTTATCCATTGACTAAGTCCACTAATTTATTTTACTTAAAATTAGTCTCTACATGAGTTAGTGTATGACATAAACTCACTCATGGTTACTATTCTCACCTCATGAGTTTATCTTCTTCTTCATCAAGAGAAAACTTTCTAGATTTTCTCCAAGTGAAGAAATATTGTGAGAAAATTAAATCTAAAGTGAGCAAAGTGAAGAGATAGCGTAGATCATCTTCGGCCTTGAAGATTTCGAGCAAGCTTGTTCATTTCTTCATGTTTCTGACTCCTCATTTCCTTCTTGATCCGATTCGTCGTTGAGGTACTTTTGCTAACTACCCAAGTCCGATTCAGGATTTGGTCCTGAGGAAGAGCCGGCCTAGAGTTCGGGTGTTCAGCGAAGGGACCACTATACGGAGCTTTAGAACTGAAGGACTGGTCTAGAAAAGTTGTATTCCTCATTCACTTAGATGTAATGTTGTTTACATTGTTGTTTCGTCTAAAAGATTCTAGGGTTAGGGTTGTTTAGCATGGCAAAATTTTGAAATTGGCATGGACGATAGCTCCTGCAACCTTGCTGTCGTGCTGGGTAACCCAACATAATTAATGCAAAAGAAAAGGCAAAAAAAATGCCAATGTCTTGGTGTTATATATGTGAGAAAACTTGACCTAAAATGTCACTGCATGCTACCAACTAGAAATAACCCAAGTAGAAATAAATTATTTAAAAACAAGCACGATATATTTTACTTTCCCCACACAAGCATTCAAAAACATAAATCTTTAACACAACTACTTCTTAACAATCCAAGAATATCTCTCGGGATGATCAATCAAGAAGTACTTGGACGTATCCGCTTCTGAAGGAGCGGCAAATATGACAGGGCACCGGATCGACCTCTTCATTGCATTTCACACAGAGACACAGATGCCTGCATGGCAGCAGCAGCACCGACGCTGCTCGGTCCTCGCACTCTCTACATATTCCTTTCAAGCTATCATCATTACTCGTATTACCAACGCAGCTCGCCGACTCGGCATCCTCCGAATCACCGCTTCCCTCATGTTCATTTGCCCCTGCTGCGTTCACCTCTCGGAGTTGATCTCGAAGCGACTCGATGGCATTTTGTTGCCCCGCTGACTTCACTCGCCATGCCCTAGCCTCAACCTTTACTTGAGCAAGTAGGTTTTGGAGTTGTCTTACACGATACACTGCATGCCTCACCTCGCCGTCTTTTTCCTGAAGGCCTTTTATTACAAACTCCTTTGCCGAGATCATAAGCGAGTGGTGCTGCGTTCTGGTTCTTGCCAAAAATTTCTTTTGTAGATGCTCTTCCTGCAGGCAATCGAGTCGTGTGTGTATAATGGAGACTTTTAAGTCAAACTAATTTCGAATTATACCTGTGAGCGAAGAAGTTGGTTGACGTCATTCTTGAATAGCCTCTCCTTCTCTTGTTCGACAGCCTTTCGGATTAGGTCGAGAGTAAAATGCGTCCAAGGAGGAGGAGGAGGAACCTCCGTTTGTAAATTGTGTTGCGGAGACTGATCGTAATCGGTTTCATCGGAAAACAAAAGGGAAGTAAATGATTCAGGAATCTCCTTACCCTCCAATATTTCCCTGTCTCTTCTGCATGCAATTTCATAATTTGAAGTTAATCTAACTTCAAAATGAATATAACCATCTAATTAATAAGAAATATTATGAGAGGTGGAATATGTTAATCACCGAGTTAGAAGAAATGCCATTGATTTCTTTGATATAAAAAAGAAGAAAAGGAGAGAGAGAAAAAGGATGAAGAGATTACTAATACTTTTATTTGTTCGGAATTAATTCTCACAATAAGCAAACTCTGCATTTTATAGGGAGAGAAAAGGCGTGAAGGTTAACGGTTGTGACCCCGTGGGAATGGGCGCGTTGGTTCTTATTTTAATTAATAAGCACCTCTTCATCAAAAAGGAACTCTTGCTTGTTTAATTTCTTAATTTAATTAAATGTTTTTTCTCTCAATTTAATAAAGAATAATAAATTGTAATTATTAATCAGACTCGATAAAATTAAGTGCTGATTGAATTTATTTGGAAAAATAGTAATTTCTTGATTAGAGGACATTTGTAAAATTTCTTGAATTCTCTTTTTCAAATAAGACCTATAAGTGTTAGATTGTTTAAATGGATTAAATATAGTGATCAGTTGGTTCAATCCACATGTATTAGATGAGTTGATCCGATCCATATGGGTTATGCTTGATCCCTACTTATTTATTGTGAGTCGCATGTTCATGCGTCTCGACTCATTTTTCCACGCACAATCGAACTAATGAATTAGAAAAACGAAAACAACCCTTGGATCAATTTTTCATCATAGAAAATTCAGAGGCTTGGGTTAAACGGAAAGATACTCTAAATATAATTAATGCCAGTTGTAATTAATGTAATTACAAGACATTCTAAATAAATATTGTTCGAGATAATGGTTATAATGTGTAGCTATCAGAAGTCTCTTAAATGTCTTTTTGCTTCACAAACCACCATCCAAAAATAGGAATAAACATTTCTCAATTAAACATCTAATAAATTCCTTGACATAATAATACTTGACATAATAATAGCAAGAGAAATTTCCCCGAAATTTCATCAAAATAATATATATATATATATATATATATATATATAGAGAGAGAGAGAGAGAGAGAGAGAGAGAGAGAGAGAGAGAGAGAATAATGGAGGAAAGAGGCCATAGGAGGGAATTCCCTCCTATGGCGTCGGAAAAATACCCCCTCCACCAATTTTTCCGACGATCGGCCCCCATCATCTTCATCGTCATCATCTAAGATGTGCGTACACCAAATTTCATGTGATTCTACAACTTTTTCACCGTTGATTTAGCAATGTAAAAAGTTCTATTGTCGGTAAACCGTTAATTTTGAACCCACTAAATCAACGGTGAAAAAGTTGTGGAATCACATGAAATTTGGTGTACGCACATCTTAGACGATGACGATGAAGATGATGGGGGCCGATCGTCGGAAAAATTGGTGGAGGGGGTATTTTTCCGACGCCAGGCATCTTTTCTCCATTATTCTCATATATATATATATATATATATATATATATATATATATATATTAAACCATCAATCAAAATTCTATATATACATGTTAAACCATCAATCAAAATTCTGAGCAAGAAGCACCTGTACAGTAATTTGTTTTAATAAAAAATCAATCAACTAAACAATTGCTTAATTTGCTGCTTGAATCACCAACTGCTTCACGATAAATTTTGTTTTTAAACCAATCACAATGCAGTGACTTCATCTTTCAAGAAGCATTCTGGTCCTATAACCTAAAGCTAAATTGGTGCAGATCGGGTGTAAGATGCGAAGCAAAGCAAATTTAGCATCACAGGTAAAAAGACACTGAACACACAGAATGTACCACAAAAAGACATTGCAAATTGATATCGAAGCCGAAAAAGAGATGCTGTCCAAACTTAAACATGATTAAACAATAATACAAATATGTCTGTTGCAATAACATTTGCAGTAAACTGCCAAAAACAGACCAAGCCATGAGGACTAAAAATACACTCCCTCACCAGTTGCAAAATTGTCCAATCAGTAATCAGTAGGGGTGATGACATCATCAATCTTCAAGATCATTTTGACAACCTGTGTTGCAAGCATGATCTGCTGCTGCTTCCCAATCAATGTCTCAAACACGTTTTGCGCTTTCATGTCGTTGGTCCCAACATCGTTACAGTCTATGCCACAGTGCGGATTCTTCTCCTGAAAATATCCATGTGAATATCAAGACTCATAACAGGTTGAAAGTAAAAGCATTTTTTCGTCAAGTTAGGCACACAATATGCACTCAGTTAACATTAAGAGGAAATAAATGTCATTAGCTCCTAATGATTTTATGCAGGTGGGATTAGGTCCTCGCTTTTTTCTCAACGTCAAGTTTCTGATGCCCCTTTTATTTGTTCACTGCAGTCCCTATCGTTTTAAAATTCGATTCCCAATTAATCATCACTTGTCATCTGTCTGTAGTTTTAATGTATTTTATGTAAATTTGACTACCTGAACTCGACCAAAACGAGCGAATATTGTATCTACAAAGAGGGGAAATTCCACATGGAAATTTTGAGCAAAATTAGTGAATATGACTAAATACTGAACCTAGCTACAACTACCTTTGACTACAGTTAGAATAAACTCAACTAAAATATCAATTAACTTTACTACAGTTATTTTCAGATTGACTAAAGAGAGAGAAAGGTGTAAGTCGATGTCGCGCAACCCACGGGTCCGCGGGGAGACGGAATTTTCAAAAAACGATTTTAGAACTTCGCCACAACGACTTGAACCAACAAGATCTTTAGATAAACCTTAACTAACACAAAAGCTATGAGGTTCTAACTACTGTGAAAGAAGTTTATACCTCCTTGAATCAAGTCCTTCGTCTTTCGCTGTCCTCCTCTTCTTATGCTCCTAGAAGAGTGTACGGATCGCTTGATCGTAAGCCTCTTTAGGTCAAAGATGATTCACCCGAGAGTGCTACTTTGAGCTCTTACCTCTAACATGAGGCAACTAAACAACCTAGTGTGCTAAACTAGGTTTACTTAGATGATGTAGAGAGTGATTAGGGATGGTTTAGTCTCTTGAACCCTACTAATTAGGGTTAGAGGAAAAAGAAGATAGCTTGGAGGAGTGTTTGTGATAGAATGAATAAAGAATGGCTAAATGTGATAAATATTGAGCCACGATATTTTCCACAAAATATCTAGATATTACACTTGCCTCAATACATGAGTCACCAAGTAGCCATGCTTCATTAATTGCAAGTTAAAACCTCATACGTCCACCTCATTTAACATTTAACCAAAAAGATTAAATAACAAATAAGGTGTCTTCTTCTAGAAGTATTCTTGCCAAAATTACAAGAATACCCCTCATCCGTATATACATACCCGTATCTATATTCCGAAAAACACATACCCAGAGACTAAATAATCCGATAATCTAATATTAGGATCCGGCTTAAACAAAAGCTCACTAGTATTATCCGTCCGAATCATGCTACGTGCATGTATATGATGGAACCTTGCCGTAAGACCATACGGCCTCTACATCGTTTCGCACGAAACAGGGAAACCCTCTATGTGGGACTCTAAAGACTCGACGGTACACTAGCAGTGGGTTTAACCACAAGCACGTCGGCGGTACTAACTGCACGAAACGGCTACCCAGGTATATGTCGAAAAGAAGGCCGACGAGCAAACTCATCTGAATTCCTACTGAGCCTGTCCGTGACAATATCCGTGCAGTCCGGTCTGTTCGTCTGAGAGTATCGCATGCAAGGCCTAAGGGGGGTGGAAAAAGTCAGACCCCTAATAACAAGACAAATCGTGTCGGTGTGGCTCAAGACCATCCGAGAATCTACTGGTTCAATCATCAGTAATTCTCAATCCGCCCTGGTCAGGAACTTATGGTGTTTGACCAACCGATCACAGCGCGACATCGACTCCCTATACCGGGAGTGACGAATCCCCAACGGTCGCTCACTGCCTCCATGTGGCTCGGGACTGTACCCGACTAAAACCTATTTGCACGACTCAGTAGAGCCGTGGTAGGGTAGTAATCAAAATACAGTGGGAACTCACACGAGACAAATGACGACCTCAGGTCGTCAGACTATCTGCACACATGTCATCTGAGAACTGCTATCTAACGCTAGATATAATATCATCTAGCCAGTCCTCGATGAGTCATGTCCGGTGTACTCACATCCTGTGAGCACATGTATACAATCTTAGGTGCATCTCACCAAGCCATCGCCTCTCATCAGGGTCTAGATATGTATACACTAGTCTACTCTGGTGTATCGATACTCAGTCTCGATACTCCTACGACTAGGGACACTTTAAGGATGTGCTTATCGACCACCCAGCTCACACAAGTATGACTGACATCACAACGCTGATAGTCAAGCAAAGATCCTACGGGCTTTATCAATATACATACATAATATAAAATACAAAGTAAAACAAATCATATGTTAAGATAAATAAAACCAAATAGCGTACTATCATATCAAGCAAGATTGTTATGTATATACATATCTCTAGTATCATATACAATGAAGGCCTCTAGGGCATACATATCCAACAATATCCTACTTGCACTAAGGCCTATAATTGGCGCAATAAGTACCCTCTGTCGGCACTACATCCAGTTGCTGGCGTACCTCATGCCCAACATCTCGAACAGTCTCGAACTGGACTTGAGGGATGGCCTTGGTGAATGGATCCGTCGTGTTTTCTTTTGTGTCCACTCTCCGCACCTCGATCTCCTGGCGATCCACGATCTTCCTGATCAGGTGAAACCGTCTTAAGATATGTCTGGATTTCTAATGGGACCTTGGTTTCCTCGCTAATACTACAACCACATTGTTATCACAATACAAGGGTATTGGATTGGCAATGGACGAAACCACTTGAAGTTGAGAGATGAGCTTTCTCATCCAGCCTGCCTCTTTTGCGGCATCGTTAGCAGCTATATACTCAGCCTCAATCATTGAGTCTGCGACGGTGTCTTGTTTGGAACTCTTCCAACACACCGTCCCTCCATTGAGGGTAAACACAAAATCCGAGACAGATTTAGTCATCCTTGTCACTCTGGAAGCTGGAATCGGTAAAAGCCTCAATCTGGAGGTCCCCATTACCATATACCAAGAACATCTCCTTAGTCCTTCTCAAGTACTTGAAAATGTTCTTAACCGTTATCCAATGCTTCTCACCCCGGTTTGACTGATACCTGCTTACCACACTAAGTGCATAAGCTACATCTGGTCGGGTACATGACATCGCATACATTATAGAGCCTACCGCAGAAGTGTAGAGTATAATAGACATACGATCCCTTTCCAAATAAGTCTTGGGAGACATCTCTTTGGAGAGGGTGATTCCGTGACAAGCCGGTAGATTACTGCGCTTTAAATCTTCCATACTAAATCTCTTTAGTATGGTGTCAATGTACCTGGACTGTGAAAATCTCAACATTCTTTTAGACCTATCACGATAGATCTTATATCCCCAGAATGTAGGAGGCATCACCGAAGTCTTTTATAGAGAACTTCTCTGACAGGAAGAGCTTGACTGATTGTAGCATAGGAATATCATTCCCTATCAAGAGTATGTCGTCCACGTATAGCTCTCCTCATACAATCTTCCTATAAATGCATGATTTATCTATATTTTTGATAAAATCAAATTCTTTGACTGTCTCATCAAAGCAGATGTTCCAACTCCGCGATGCTTGCTTTAATCCATAAATGGCATACTTTTCCATTGCTTCCACTGTCTAAGAAACCCTCTGGCTGATCCATGAAAACACTTTCTAAATTTCCATTTAGAAAGGTCGTTTTCACGTCCATCTGCCAGATTTCATAGTCATGGAAGGCAGCTATGGCAAGCAGGATCCGAATGGATTTAAGCATAGCCACTGGAGAAAAGGTTTCATCATAGTCCAATCCTGGTATTTGACGAAAACCCTTTGCAACAATTCTAGCTTTATAGGTTTCCACTTGTCCATCTACACCAATCTTCTTTTTGAAGATCCATTTGCATCCAACTGGTTTAACCCTAGGAGGTGCAACTTCCAAAGTCCATACTTTATTGATGTACATAGATTCCATTTCGGATCTCATAACATCCAGCCACTTCACCGAGTTTGTACTCGTGATACCCTGCTGAAGATTAGTAGGCTCATCATGATAGATAATGCAATCCTCTCGATCCCCATCTACGAGAAACCCATAGTATCTCTCAGGCGAACGAGAAAGCCTACTAGATTTGCGGAGTGGCGTTGGTTCGTCAGTCTCCATTGAAACCAGAGCTTCTACTAAGTCCTCGGCAGTAGTTTGGGGTTCTAAAATTTCTTCCAGTTATATCACGCTCCCACTAATTTCTTTTGCAAGAAATTCACTTTCGAAAAAGACAATGTGGCGAGCGACAAACACTTTTTGTTCTTCAGTGTGGTAGACTAGATATCCCTTTGAATTCTTGGGGTATCCCACAAACTTGCACAAAACCGATCATGCCTCGAGCTTGTCTGGATTCTGCTTTTTAACAAAAGCTGGACACCCACATATCTTTAGATACGTGAGACATGGTCTCTTCCCACTCCACATTTCATATGGAACGGTAGACACAGACTTAGTTGGAAACCCTATTCAATAGATATCCTGCTGATTGTAGCGCAAAACCCCAGAAGGAAAGTGGTAACTCAGCACTACTCATCATGGAACGCACTATGTCTACTAGCGTTCGATTCCTTCTTTCTGATACACCGTTATATTGAGGTGTATAAGGAGGAGTAAGCCGAGAGAGAATTCCATTCTCTTTTAAACATTCAAGAAAACCGGTACTTAAGTATTCTCGACCTCGATCAGATCGAAGTGTCTTGATACTTTTACCAGTTTGTTTCTCCACTACATTTTTATACTCCTTGAATTTCTCAAAGGTCTCGGATTTATACTTCATTAACACATGTAAATACTTTGAGAAATCATCAGTAAAAGTGATGAAATAGGAAAAACCGCTTCTTGCATGTATAGACATCGGACCACATACATCAATGTGTATAAGTTCCAAGAGCTCAGTGGCTCTTTCTCCGTGTCCAGTGAACAGAGATTTGGTCATCTTTCCTTTGATACATGATTGACAAGTTGCATAAGATACATATCCAAACGGATCTAAGTATCCATCTTTATACAACTTAGTCAACCTTGTTTCAGTACTATGACCAAGTCTACAATGCCATAAGAAGGCTTGGTTTGAATCTGGAGCCTTTCTTTTAAGTGTTTTGGATATTGAAAACTTGATGTTGAGTACGAATATGCCGTTTTCCAATGTGCCAGACCTAATCAGCTCTTGATTTAGATGAATGTTCATGACATTTCTTTCAAGTGCAAAATTATATCCTTTATTAGATAATAAAGACACTGATATAATATTACATAGCATACTGGGTATACAAAAACAGCTATATAACACCAAAATGTGCCCACTAGTCAACCCCAGGTGATAATCGCCTACTGCAACCGCATCAACATTTTCTCCGTTGCCCACCCTGAGGGTCATATCACCTGCTTTCAGTGCTCTACGGTTTCTTAGAGCCTGCAAAGAATTATAGATGTGAGAACCTGAACCGGTATCTAATACCCATGATGTAGAGTTCACTGAAAAACAGTTTTCGATTACGATCACACCTGAAGCGGAAACATCAGCTTGCTTCGTGTCCTTGCCTTTTGGCTATGAAAGCCCTGCAATCCTTCTTCCAGTGCCTCTTCTTATGACAGTAGTAGCACTCATTCTTATCAGCTTTTACTCTCCCCAATTGGTTCGTTCCCTGCGCCTTTTAACACCTCCTTTCGGCTTGGTAGTGGTCATCTTCTTCTTCCCCTTAGCTTTCACTTTGAATTTAGAAAATGATGATCCGCCAACAAACAGAACAGGTGTTTTCTCCTTTTTCAAGGAGCTTTCCGCTACCCTCAACATGTTGAGGAGCTTTGGAAGATCAACTTTCATATCATGCATGTTGAAGTTCAGCACGAACTGAGAGAAGGTGTGGGAAAGGGACTGCAAAATCAAATCAATATATAACTCGTTCTCTAGCACGCATCCTAGGTTTGCGAGTTCCTCAATGAGGCTGATCATCTTTAGGACGTGCTCTCTTATAGGTGATCCTGGAGCTAACCTCATCTGGAATAACTTCCTTGAGGTTTCGTATCTGGCGATACGAGAGTGCTCTCCATACAATTCTTTGCAATGGAGAAAAATGGATTTGATATCCATATTTTCGTACTGTTTCTGGAGTTCATTATTCATGGACGCCAGCACGATGCACTTAGCTTTCTCGCAATCAGAGATCCCAAGTTTTGCGGACCTCTTTGTCCGCAACTGATGAATCTGGTCCTGGGACAGGGGGAGCAGTACTTGTAATGACATATGCCACTTTGCCATAAGTGCTATCTTGACGTTCCTCAGCCAATCTTTATAGTTTGGCCCTGTCAGTGTGTTTTTTCTAGTTTAAATCCTGTCATTTATAGCTGCCAAAGAAAGAAAAGAAACACTCAGTGTATGCTCTTGCAAGTTTAGATTGGTTATCAGTTTATCTATACATGATAGCTCCCACTGTTTTCTCGAATTCTTCTTCAAACCCTAAAAGAAGAATTAGTCAGGATTAATCGCACGACACAATACTTGCTTAACCTTTCAGCCAGGCTAGTGTCGGTACTTCGAGGGAGGTTTTCCAATGCTTTCGCGAAGTTCCTTAATTATGCAACCTCTTTTCCCTGGAGGCATAGCCACGCTAACACCGTTCTAGACACCTACTTGGTTTATAGCAATGATTGTTAAGTGAAATAATCTCCCAAGAGTAATTCTACTCATCAGTGGGATCGGGATCTACTATCATCGTGTGATGACCTAGATGGAAGCCACTCTAGTCACCACTCCAGAAGGTATGTTAAATATGCAAGTTTCCTGTATGTTTGAAACTCCCAATGTGATTTTTGCCTTAAGCTCTTATGACCTTGACGAAGGCCAATAAATCATAAGATGCAAGTAAAGTTCTTCCCGTCGTTATTCTGATTAATTTAGACCCATCCGTACTCGCCCTTGACGAAGGCCAACAAGGCTGTACGATTGTCCTAAACTAATGCATCTATCTATGCTACAAACAATCAACATACCGCTACCATTCACTATGTCTTGACGAAGGCCAACAAACATAGCATGAATACGATGTGTTGTTCATTTGAAACGACGGAGGGTTGCGGCTGATTTTTGGCGAAAACCGTGAGAACGTAATGAACTTGATATAATCAAAGGAACCATGATAGCTTTTTAAAATGAGTGGTTTAGGTTCAGCATTTAAAAGTTGCTTTTTGAAAAAACCGAGTGGTTTTGAAACTGTTCCAATGATTTAGTTTTGGTTTGTTTTCTTTGCATTAATCAATTAATGATGTCCTACCTATCATTTAATCCTATCATTACAGAGAGAAACTAAAATACAACGTACGCTTATGCCATCCGCATTCGCCACGAGGCCCCGTCTTACACCGTTAGGTTACTTAACTAACGCCAGAGCTTGGGGGCTGGGACTAGCGCGGATGCAAAATATAAGCAACGTCTTTTATATAACATATATATAATATATCCATTCGTCTCACGCAATAATAAGCATTCCAGATCACAGATGAACATATTGAATATACTTGGAATTCCGTGTTTCGTTTAAGCCTGTAACGAAAGACGGATTCCACGGTCGCGATGAATAGCCAAAACCCCACCCTAGACCCCTACGGATGCAGCAAACTACTCGCCAAATTCCCGCAGTGAAGCAGCCTCCCTCGGTAAAATGAGTAGGCCACTCGGCACTTCAAGAACCCGGTAGTTTGTGCACCCCATCTTGGGTCTATCCTAGAAGCAAAATCAGTAAAATGAAATAATACAATGGTGGCTACAACCTCAACCCGGATGTGCCCCGCAAAATAATATTACATCAAGATTACATCTTTACATGAATGAAAGAATAACACTCTTCTCACATCCCCGGCTATTCATCACGACGATCCAATAAAGTTCATATACACAAATCAACATCACAGATATGTACAACCCCAACTAACCGATGTATAGCAATTAGCGGAAGTTTACGAACACATATAACAAACACAGGATAATATTAGCCAAAAACTTTTAGAAGTCCGATCGAAACATATTTTTCGTGTCTACCCCAAATGCAAACCAGCACACAAACAATACCGGGTAGAAACCAAATATACCAAAAGTCACAACACCACAGATAAGAACCACAGAATAAAAACGAGTCGACTCGGTCTCGACTCGGCCGCGGAACCGCAGCGAAACACACCATTTCGCCGCACTTCCGCGGTCATCTTGGCGAGTTGATGGCTCGTTTTTCTTAGTTGTTTTTATAATTACCTGCTTGTAATTTTAAGGCTTCTAAAATAATTTTTAGATCGGATTTTAAAAAGGACAGCAAGCAAGGTTTTTGAGTTATGATTTCGGGGTTTTCCGACGATCGAAGTTCTAACTACTTGCTAACTAGCTAGTTAAGGTTTACTAGTCTCTGATACCACTGTAAGTCGATGTCGCGTGCCCCACGGGTCCGCAGGGAGGCGAAATTTTCAAAAAAACGAATTTAGAACTTCGCAACAACGATTTGAACCAGCTGGATCTTTAGATAAACCTTAACTAACACAAAAGCTATGAGGTTCTAACTACTGTAAAATAAGTTTATACCTCCTTGAATCAAAAGACCTTCGTCTTTCGCTGTCCTCCTCTTCTTATGCTCCTAAAAGAGAGTACGAATCGCTTGATCGTAAGCCTCCTTGGGTGTACGAATCGCTTGATCGTAAGCCTCCTTGGGTCAAAGATGATCCACCCGAGAGTGACTATTTTGAGCTCCTACCTATAATATGAGGTAACTAAACAACCTAGTGTGCTAAACTTGGTTACTTAGATGATGTAGAGAGTGATTAGGGATGGTTTAGTCTCTTGAACCCTAGGAGTCTCAACTCATGAGACAAGTTAGGGTTAGAGGAAGAAAAGAGAGCTTGGAGGAAAGGGAGTGTTTGTGATAGAATGAATAAAGAATGGCTAAATGTGATAAATATTGAGCCAAGATATTTTCCACAAAATATCTAGACATTACACTTGCCTCAATAGTAATCCATGACTCACTACATGAGTCACCAAGTAGCCATGCTTCATTAATTGCAAGTTAACACCTCATACCTCCAACTCATTTAACATTTAACCAAAAAGATTAAATAACAAATGAGGTGTCTTCTTCTAGAAGCATTCTTGCCAAAATTACAAGAATACCCCTCATCCGTATATACATACCCGTATCTATATTCCGAAAAACACGAATACCCAGAGACTAAATAATCCGATAATCTAATACCAGGATCCAACTTAAACCAAAACCCACTAATATTATCCATCCGAATCATGATACGTGCACAAGTGCACGTATATGATCGAACCCTGTCGTAAGATCATACGGCATCTACATCGTTTCGCCCGAAGCAGGGAAACCCTCTGTATGGCTCTAAAGACTCGTACGCTGCAGTAGATTCAACCACAAGCACGTCAGCGGTACTAGTTGCACGTAACGGCTATCAAGATACATGTCGAAAAGAAGGCCGACGAGCAAACTCATCCGAACTCCTAGTGAGCCTGTCCGTGACAATGTCTGTGCAGTCCGGTCTGTTCGTCTGAGAGTATCACATGTAAGGTCTAGGGGGTGAAAAAAGTCTAACCAGTCAAGTCGTGTCGGTGTGGCTTAAGACCATCCGAGAATCTACTAGTCCAATCACCAGTAATTCTCAATCCGCCCTGACCAGGGACTTATGGTGTTGACCAACCGATCACAGTGCGACATCGACTCCCTATATCGGGGGTGACGAATCCCCAACAGTCGCTCACTGCCTCCATGTGGCTCGGGACTGAACCCAACTAAAACTTGTTTGCACGACTCGGTAGAGCCGTGGTAGGGTAGTAGTCAAAACACAGTAGGAACTCACACGAGACAAATGATGACCTCAGGTCGTCAGACTATCTGCACACAAGTCACCTGAGAACTGTTATCCGACGTTAGGTATAATACCATCTAGCCAGTCCTCGATGAGTCATGTCCGGTGTAAACACATCCTGTGAGCACCTGTATACAATCTTAGGTGCGTCTCACCAATGGTTGCGGGACCAATCCATCGCCCCTCGTCAGGGTCTAGATATGTATACACTAGTCTACTCTGGTGTATCGATGTCCAGTCTCGATACTCCTACGACTATAAACACTTTAAGGATGTGCCTATCGACCACCCAACTCCCACAAGTATGACCGTTATCACAACGCTGGTAGTAAGGCAAAGATCCTACGGGTTTTATCAACATGTATACAAGATATGAAATACAAAGTAAAACACATCTTATGTTAAGATAAATACAAACCAAATAGCGTACTATCATATCAAGCAAAATTGTCCTGTACATACATATCCCTAGTATCCTATACAATGAAGGCCTGTAGGGCATAAATATCCAACAAAAGGTAAACTAAAAACAATAATATGAAAGTTAGCCCAAAATCCAGTAAATAACAAAGAAAAGTTATCAGGAACCTAGTGATTTCAAATAAACAAAAAAAAATGGATTTCTTTTTTGTTTTGTGTGTGGGGGGGATCAATGACCAAGACACTAGCACAAAAAGCATAAAATCCAAGGCTAAAGACCTCTCTCCTGAAAATTAATGTTCTAGAAAGGATATTTGCCAAAATACCTTGATTTGCTGAGCTTTGACAGCAGTCACAGTATCAATAGGTTGTAGGCCACTGTTTTCTGCCAAAGCCATTGGAACCGCATCTAAAGCTTCAGCAAAGGACCTGATAGCATACTGCAGGAAAAGGTAGAAAATCTTGATGACTAGTTCAATTTCAGCATTTCATTTGACGAGAGACTAGAGAAATATGCAAAAGATGTTCACCTGCTCAACTCCAGGGTACCTATCTGCAGCAGCTTCTACAGCAATCGAGGAGGAGATCTCAGCTGAACCCCCACCATATACGATTGAACTGTTGCGGATTAAATTCCTTGCCACGCATAGTTCATCATGTATGCTCCGTTTGGTTTCCTCAATCATCATTTTGTTACCTGAATCATTAAGGGAAGATGTGCAGAAAATCACAATATTGGATATAATAACCAAAAGATTACTACTTTAGCAAATACCA
Organism: Agapanthus africanus; assembly: GCA_030015575.1. Lineage (NCBI taxonomy): Eukaryota > Viridiplantae > Streptophyta > Magnoliopsida > Asparagales > Amaryllidaceae > Agapanthus > Agapanthus africanus. The sequence goes on from JASDDO010000019.1 coordinate 610,944,690, forward strand.
TAAATGCATCTACGAATCGAATTAAATTATTAGCTATTGAAGCATAGCTTGTCCATATCTTGGTCATTGATACTAGCTTTGATAAATCTATAACACAATATAAATAATACGATGTGCCAAAAAAAATCAACAAGTATCCTCAAGACCTTGACAACTCCTCGATAAATTATACAATACAGTTACTTCTTTCTTTGATTGAAGAATCTATGTGGCATTGTTTATGGCTGCTCGGCTACACAAGCACAGTACCTTGCTTTAATTAAATACTTGTTTTCTTGATTATTCTTTTCAGAATCTTGTTTTCCTTCAACGGAACTTTGTTAAAACACTGAAATTTCTCTATCAATGTGTGGGTGCATGCGTGTGTCAGTCAGTAAGATTGGTCTCATGGCATTCGGAGCCTGCTGGTTTAAGGAGATCAGAGGTTCACGCTTCACAGGCAATTATCTAACCTTAATTAGAGGAAAAGAATAGGAGCATCTTGCTGCTAGTGAAATATAGAGAGTTGAAGGCAGTGATTAAAAAACGGTAAAAAAAAGCAGTGTGGCCAAAGGGCCTGGACGCATAGGCGCCGACTAGGTGCCTCGACGGCCACCCACGCTGCATTGACATCTAGGTGTATTTTGAGTTAATTTTGTTAGTTTCTTAAACTTAATCGTTAAACATTGATTCTAATTTAATTGTTAACTACTTTGGTTTATTTTTTACTTGTAGAAACTGCCTAAATAAACATTCTCAAAGACGTTAACAATTAAATGCAAGCTGGTAAGGAAGTAAATTCAGCCAATTTTTCAAAAATCCAAAAAAAAAATTATTAATTAATTAATTGTCTAAGCTAAATCTCGTCAAAGGCTCGAAACTCGAAGACGGTGTTGGCGTTGTTGAAGGCTTGAAATCGAAGGTGGGTTCAAAGTTGGAGATCAAAGGTGAAGACAAGATTGAAATGGAGATCAAAATGGGAATCTTGGTCAAGTTCGATTTGAAGAATTTCGAAGTCGAGGACAGTCGCCGGCTCTCATGGCCCTCGAAATCCACGGCGGCTCTCGAAATCGGCGATGGAAGGCCCTCATGGTGCCCCTCGGTGTTTAATGGTGCTAAAACAACTCCAATTTATTATATATTACACTCCGATTAACAAATAAAGAAGTATACCCACAAGAATACAAGTGCAAGCATAATTCCCAACTACGCAGTCGCGTCTAGATGGCCGCCTTTTACAAGAACCTCCCAAACCTTGTCTAAACAGTTAAGCAGTATAGATCACTGTACAGACTCTACAGCTGCTGCTCCTTGTTTTGATAGTGGTTCTGTACTTACTGAAGACAAAATCCAGCTATTGGTCTAATGGATGAAGATAACTAGATCGAAGGTCGGGTTTATTCCAGCAACAGGAAAACATATAGCCTTGCTGATTAAATTTTCTAGCAGAATTACTGATGATTGAGATTCCACTGAGGGAAGTAACCCATTAAATAATAAGTTGTTTCATTTATTTGGAACAGATATAGCAGAAAACTTATTAACCCCTACGTTTTCCATTTTGAATCTTTTGATTTCAAAAATGTAACTGTTTCGTTCCAATACCGTAACTTCGGCATTCTGGAACAATTACAACATGGACATAGTTCCTAGTAGTTTGAAAGATAGATTTATAATTTCTTTAACAGCTATTTCACAGCTCATTGCATAATAACAAAAAATGGTTGTTAAAGTATACAAAATAGCTATAATATTTGAGAATAAATATTTGCTTCATTCCATAAGCTATTTAGTTCCACCAAACAGTTCCAAAGGGGTCTACCCCCATCGTATCTCATTTCATACCGATTAGCGTACCGCATTTAGCACATTCCAATTTCATTACCTGTGTTACTTTTTAGGTTACTAGGTAACTTTGGTTTGGAACCCAACTGAGCATCCGGAGCCTTACTATCAAAAAATATTAAATCATATGAAGCATATTTATCTGTTTCATTAACAAAGTATATTGAATCAAGACTTATCTATACGCGGCATAGCAAGATAATGTAATAAAGCCATGGAGGAAATGCTGCAAAGAAAATGAACTTAAACAAAGAAAAAAATTGAAAAAATAAATAGCTATACAAACTTACCGCCGCGAATAAAAATTGTCACTGCCCTTGAATTTGCGCATTGCTCGATATACAACATCCTATCTTTTGTAGTTCCAAATGATTTCTCTCTAACCAGACCCGCCTGTTTAGATGCAATAAGCAATTTGTAAAAACAAATATACATGGTCTCTTGATGAACAAAGCTGCTAACTTTCCGTATCTCTAAACGTACATGTATAAATCTGCATGCTTGACTAGAACAATACGCATGAAAATTGGAAACCCATAGCAGACATTTTGGAATTAAAAACCGAAAAATGGGACACCGAAAATTCTGTTCAAACTCTCTGATAGCCAAAATCAATTGAAACTATGCTCAGAGATAAGGAAAAAATTCAGTACTAAGAGCCAGGGAACCACCACAAGAACACCAAGCAAGGCTTCAAAAGGAACACTGAACTTTCTAGAGGAAGTTTTGTCTAAGAAACAGGGAAAGGAACATGCTATATGCAGCATCAAGATTCATGGAAAGCTAACATTATGGAGATGAAATCTTTTCATATACTGATGCTTACTGCTCTCTCAGAAGAAATTGTCTAAGGTGATCATTGAATCCGACTCTCTTGTCCTCGTCCCAGTGATCAACAATAAAATGCATCTTCTTTGGTATTACGACAAATAAGGGATTAACTACATTCCTAAGCTCCTAAATCAATTTCAGGGTTCTGGGACTCAAATTCCCCGAAAAAGAATAGATAATTGATGACTTATTGGTAGGGGCCTAAATAAACGAATAGGATAATGATCGCATATAGGCATATTACCACATCCGTTTCAGACACCTATTTACAAATACGAACACGGATTCAGATAGTTGTCAGTAACAAAAATTTACTATCCATGTCCGCTACAAATCGAATACGGATACAGATCAGATATTGAAAAAACCATATCCGCTAAAATCGGATACGGATACTATTCGGATAAATATAAAAAATCATGATTCATAACTACAACTAATAAAATGTTTAAATAGGCTGACCAATATTTTTAGATTCACACAATCACATCAAGTCCAAAAGCCTCAATAGTTTTAAATTAGGCCTTTCTCATGTAACATCAAGTCCACCGGCCATTCACAAGCAAGGTTCAAGAACTCGGTTTCGGTTTCGGTCTCTCATAATTTTATTAGTTTCGCTGGGTTTCAGCTAGTTTCGCTAATCTCGGTTCGGATTTCGTACGGTAATACAACATACACAAATGTAGATATATTAAATACTTAAATTTATGGTTCTATATTACAAAACAACGATCCTGGTGTTCAAAAATCTAGCCGTGATGCAAAATATATTGAAAAGTGTACTTAGATAAGTATTAATATAGGTTTTGAGTTCACTTTTTGCAGTTTTCTAACAACGAAAGCCTATAATGATCACAATGACGGTAAAAATGGTATAAAAAATTAAGTTTTTAGAGGTTTCAGCCGAAACGATATTGTATGAATGGTTTCGTATCGGTCTTCACCGAAACCGATACGAAACCACCACGCATCAGTGGTTTCGGCCGAAATCTTGAACCTTGTTCACAAGTCTATCTATAACTAATAGTAGTTTGTAGTTGGATGATGGATACCATTAGTTCGGATATCCGAATCCAAATCTAAAAATTTTGTCAGTATTCAAATTCGGCTTGGATATAAATTTCCTATCCGAATCCATCCAGATATGGATTTTTAGTATCCATATCCGCAAGTTGTCGGATTCGAAAACAAAACTAGATCAGATTATCAGGGTCCATCTCATAAGTTTGGAGATAAGGATATTCCATTTATTTATAACCAGTTTCCTCTATCAGATACCCTTATTCTCCCTAGACTTTGTACCTGATAAAGTTGGTGTATTCAACAAATTGTCATGTTTTCCCTTTTAGTTCATAAAAGCAATAGTCCTTCAGTTTTCCAGGAACAGCTCTTTCTTGTTTCAATATCTTGCTATCGGGTTGATTGGGGTCCAAATATAAGATCCAATATTAAAAAGGAACTCTCCATCGCCAACAAATAAATTAAATCAGCCAATTCTACTCGGCAATAGTTTTATCACATAACTGATAGGAATATATATGCCCTAGAGGCCATTATTATATGATACAGTGGATGCTTGGATATATATATATATAGGACTTTCCTGCTCGACATGATAGTATGATATCGGATTGCTCTTTATCTTAACATGTATACTAGTATTATTATTGTCTCTCTGATACATGTTGATAAAGTCCTTAGGATGTAGCTTGACTACCGGGACTATAATGGAGATCATACTACTGGGACTTGTGTAGTCTACAAGCACAACCTTTAATTGTTCCTAGTCGAGAGAATATCGAGACAGGGCATCGATATTCCAGAGTAGACTGGTGTGTACGTTTCTTGACCCTGTATAGGACGATGGTTGATGCCATAGCCATTGGTGTTTCATATCAAAGATTGTACACAGGTGCTCATTAGAGAATGGGTACACCGAACAGGACTCGCCGAGAACTCCTAGTTGGTAGTATACCTATCGTCGGATAGCAGTTCTCAGGTGACACTGGTACATGTTAGTCTGTAAACCCGAGATCGTCATATAGTCTTGTGTGGCTCCCACTGTGCTTTGATTTTCTCCCTACCACGGCTCAAAGGAGTCGTGCAAACAGGTGGATTTTAGATACAGTCCTGAGTCACATGGAGACAATGAGCGATAGAAAGGGTTTCGTATCTCCCGATATTTGGAGTTGGTGTTGCGCTATACTCGATTGGCTATAACTGGAAGTCCCTGTCCAGGGCTACTGTTGAGATTTACTGATAAAAATTATCAGTAGTTTCTCGAACCGTTATAGGCCAGACATCGGCATGACTTATCACGTTACTGAGGTATGACAATTCCACCCCTAGACATGATATGCAACGTATCAAACAAAGAGACCAGACTGTACGGTAAGTGTTACTTGTAGGCTTCATAGGAGTTTGGACAAGCTTGCTTGTTGATTTTCTAATCGTTCAATACCTGGGTAGTCGTTACGTCCAGCTGGTACCGCTGACGGCTTGTAGGTGACTGATGTGATCATCACCTACTGCCGGCGTATTGACGAGTCTTTAGAGTCCCACATAGATGTTTCATACTTCAGGCGAAACGAAGTATGGCATATATGATAATATGTGCGGGGGGCTTATTAAATACATGTATGTGATACCGTATTGTAATCTTGCGGTTGTCTGATATCGATCAGGTTATATGTGATATAACCAGATTATCGAATCAAGTGTTGATTTGATAATGTGATACAGATAAATGATATTAGTCGGTTATATTTGATATAATCGGATTATTAAATCAAGTGTTGATTTAATAATATGATATATATTATATTTGATATAATTATATCTTAACTAATATTATTGCTCACTAATTATTTGCTTAACTTTATATATATAAATATGTGTGTGTGTGATATATATATATATATGAAGCATGGTTCATTTTCTATTTTTGGAAAATAGAAACAAATGAGGTGGAAAATGGAAGGAATGGTGAAGCATGGCATTGGATATTTGTTTATTAGCCTTGACTCACTATTCAAGCATGGTTGCAATTTATTATTGCAATTTATTCCATACTTGAATGAGTGAGGTCAAGAGTGAGCCATTCATTCTACACTTGTGAGATTTTTTCTTCACTTGAGCTCATCTCCTTCTAGCTCTCACGATCTTCTTCTTCCTCCACTTCAAAGCTAAAAACCCTCACATGTGATGTGAAACATATGGCTTTGAACAAACCCTAGTGAGCTTAAAACCCCTACTTCACCATCCTAAACTAGATTAGCACTTTGACTTGGGGTGTTTTCATTCACTTATAGGATATAAGTGAAGAGGTAGCTTGAGATATAGAAACTTCGGGTGGATCATCTTCGACTTGGGGGATCAAGGAGCTAGCTCGATCATTCGTCAAGTGGAGCTACGAGGAGTCGTAGAGACTACTGCCCGGAGCATAAGAAGAGGACACGGTCATCAAAGGTTGTAGCTTTCTTCCCTTCTCTCTAGTTAAGATCTAGGTTAGTCTTCGTTAGCACCCGAAATTTTTGAAAATAGCATGCTCGATGCCTGTTTTAACCCCGTCACGGTGCTAGCAAACACTTTCATGGTATCAGAACCAAGCTAAAACATTTGGGTAGGTCTTTACGATGTTAAAATGTTCGATCGAATTTTTAAGACCCGATTTTGTGAATTTTCTGTCGATTTTTTCAAAAGTTGAAATTTTCGTGATTAAAAATATGCAGAAAATTGTGCATGGTTTTCTATGGAGCCCCAAGAAATTTGAAGCTTCAATTCCTTTAAAGCGCCGCGGAACCGCGGCCTAAACCCTTGTTTGGCCGTGGTTCCGCCGCCGTTTTGGGGTATTATGGGTCATGTTTCTTGTGATGCTCCATGGTTACATTTGGCACTTTCTGATGTTTTTAATGATTCTCAAGTTGTTGAGGTCTCTGGAATTTGTGGGTGTTTGTTAAATCGATCGAAATGTTTAACGTCGTATAGATCTTGATGATATGTGATACAATATTTAGAATCCGGAATAATTAGTTTTGTGAAAACTAGTTAGTATATTGTAAATCTAGTGTTTTAGTCTCGATTAATCGGTTGCCACGGAGTTTTGATTCAGTCGCGTATTGTACGCGAACACTCGCCGGGTAACTCAAGTGGACAGCCATGTCCCATAGCCCCACCAAGTGACTGTAGGAGAACCCCATTGCCAAAAGCATCCACTCGGGTGCTCGCGGCCACGGTGTTCCGCCTCAGTGCACTTCATCGACGGCATCGGGAGTACGGCCATCTGCTAAAGTTTCCGACGAGTATTCAATAAAATAGTCGGGAATCCTGTTGAATTACCCGACTAAAGTAATTGAAAAGTGTTTTCAATTTGAGACTAAAATACAAGGTTTATAGGTTAGGCATGAAATCCGGAATATGAGATATTCTGGGTTTATGATATCTAAGGATATTGCGGATTCTAATTATTGTAGTTTTTCATTTCTTTTCTGCGACCGTAAGTGTAATATGTGGGGTATCCCGATCTCGTTGCTATATGTCAACGAAATTTGGGATACGCGTATTTACTTACATTGATGACATGAGATGTTATGTGTTGCTATGATATGTTTATTGGATCATCGTGATTGAATAGCCGGGGGTTTTATGTGAGATGAGAGTTTTACATTTTCATTCATGTAAAATCTGTATGTATAATTCTTTTATTGGGACACTTCCGGGTTGAGGATGATGATGTCACCATTCTTGTATATTATTTACTTTTCCGCATTATGATAGACCCAAGGCGGGGAGCACAAGTTGCCGGGTTCTAGAGTCTAGTGGGAGACCATCTCAAGGAGTTGAGACCGGGTCTCGTAACTTTAGAATTGGTAGGGTTACTTGCCGCTCTTGTAGGGGTCTAGGGATGTGGGTTAGGCTATTCATCATGGCCGTGGAATCCGTGTTACATTACTGGCTAAATTTAAAACACAGACATCATGGTATATCTAATATTTCATATGTTGCTTATGCTGCTTGATTCTGTGATGTGATCATATAACTGCGTGAAACGAATGTTATATTATATATATGATATATAATAAACGTTGCTTATGTTTTGCACCCGCGCTAGTCCAGCCCCCGCTCTGCCGTTAGTTAAGTAACCCAACGGTGTATGACGGAGCCCCGTGGCGAATGCCGATGGCATAAGCGTACGTTCTATTTTCGTTTCATTTTTCTGTGATATTTAGAAAACATTAAATGATGGGATTTCATTAATGAGATTAATAAAAAGATAAGAAACCTAAAGATGTTGTAGAATCGGTTTTTTAAAAACGGGTAGCTCTAGTTCTTGCTTTGCATAGTGGTATTCCTTGATGAAAATCCAGCACCTCATTCGATGAGGAAAAAGCCGAGATCCCTTCACCGGGAGTGACCTCTTTAGCGAAACCAGCAAATGCTACAACCCACTCGAATTGTTTTGATAGCTGCTCTAGTTCTTGTTTTGCATAATGGTATTCCTTGTAGAATATCCAGCACCTCATTCGATGAGGAAAGAGCCGAGATCCCTTCACCGGGAGTGACCTCTTTAGCAAAACTACCAAACGCTACAAAACTATTCGATTTTTAAAACGGGGCTTAAAACACTGCAAATCACTAGATTTTACAACGATATCAAGTTCATTACGCTAAGGGTTTTCTTAAAAACCAGCGTAGCCCTCTGTCATTTCAGATAAGTACTATTTAGTATTCGTGCTACTTTTGTCGGCATTCGTCAAGACGTAGTGTGCGGTAGCTGATTAGTGCTTATATCCCAGCATGTGATGCGATTGAGTTAGGGTGGTCATGCGACTTTGTTGGCCTTCGTCAAGGGTCGTGCGAGTAGGCTGAATTCAATCAAGAAATGGCGGGTTGAACTTGACTAGCGGCCTATGATTTGTTGGCCTTCGTCAAGGGCATAGGACGTTAAGGGTAAAAACAGATATCGGGAATTTCAAGTATTGAAATTTGCAATGAGATTGCACACCTTCTATGAGATAATTGGATCCCGATACCCACTGCGGGTAAGAGTTACTCCTGGGAGAGTTTTCCACTTTACAATTAGCTGATCAAGTAGGTGTCTAAAAAAGGTGTTAACGGGATTACACCCCTATGGAAACGAGGTTATTTAATTAGTTCCATGCGAAAGCATAGGGAGACCCCCTCAGAGTACCAATATCTGCGTCGCCGAACGATTAGCGAACTTGTAGGGTGTAATTAATCCCAGCTAATCTTACCGTTTAGGATTTGAAGGAAGATTTGATAAAAACAGTGGAAGCCATCCTGATTAGATAAGATAATAACCAATCTAATCTTACAAGAGCACACGCTAAAGTGTTTTGTTCTCTCCAAACAGCAACCAATGACACGTCTTAATCAAGATATTAATATTGATGTATTGACCGAACCCGTCTTTTATACTATGCTGGGAAACGTTGGTCCCGCTTTATCTTATGACTGTCATAAGTCTGAGCAAGGATAGGGGAATACCCGGATTCCCACGCCACCCAGACGACAGAGCATGCCTATGCATCTTCTTCGCTGTGTTCGTTACCGAGAACTGTTTCTCAGTTTTCTCTACGTCCTGAGTATTGGATACCGGATCAGATCCCACGTATGTAATTTGTTACATGAGCTAAGGAAAGATAGAGAACTGGGAAAGGATGATAAGTCTCTACAAGTAGGGAACGGAGCAATTGTTGCAGCCAAACAGTTGGCGAATATCACCTTGTATTACCAACTGGTAATACATTGTTTCTGAACGGCTGTTACTACGTATCGAACATGATGTGTAATATTATATCGGTTTCTTTGCTAACTAAAGAAAGATATAATATCACATTAGATAATAATGTTATGAACATTTTTCTAAATCAAGTGCTAATTGGGTTTGGTACGTTGTGTAACGGTATATACGTTCTGAATCAAAGTACAGTTGTAAACATGAAAGGTTCCTAAGCACCCTAATGAGGTCTCACAAGGCATCGAACATGCCAATTTCAAAAATTCTAGGTGCCGAGAGACCCGACTACGGATCGTCGGCTAGAAATCTAGGCGAAAAACCAAACTAGTTAACACTTAACTAAGAGATACGGAAATACAACCTTTGTAGATCCGGTCATCCACCTCCACGGCTCCGAGATGAGGTCCTCTCCGCTGTCCAAATCAAATCTGGGCTCTAGTTTCGGCTTCGTCGGAGAATGGACGGGCTAGGTCGTCGACGACGTGCCGAAGATGATCTACGTCGAAGCATCACTAGATCGAGCTCCACCTTCACCAAGCCATGAAAACTTGTGAAGGAAACACACTCTACTACTTGGCAAGAGGTAGAGGATGAAGAAATAGGAAGTGGGTAGACTTTAGTTTTGGATTTCTCACTCATTTCATCAATCCACCATTGATGAAGTGAAGGTTTCTTCTTGAGTTCAAGGAAGAAGAAGAAGAAATGATATGATAAGTTGATTAAAAAAGAAAAGAATATCAATTCTTATCATAACTTTAACCATGGTAAAGTGTAGAGAATTAACTTGAGTTGGGTTGAATGGTTAGGGTTAGAGAAGAAGACAAAAATGGTTGCTTTGGTCAAAGTTAGATGAAGCTTGAAGAAGCTTCCAAGAAAGCAACCATTTGTTTTCTTTTCTCATTCTTTTCATCCAAAAAGAAATAGATAAAAGAATGAATAAATAAATAAAACCCTAACCATTTACTTAACCAAGGATTAATTCTTTACACTTAACCAAACTAGCATGTATCATCAAACATGATACAAACAAGTGCACAAAAGTATATCGCATATACAATGCGCACATCCGAGTGAGAAAATCCATCTTAAGTGAACCGATACTAGTTAATGCAAAGTAATATATCAAATATATAATTATGCATTAAATCATTAAATCAACACTTGATTTAATGATCCGGTCATATCGCATATAACCGACTAATATCAACAGTAACATCTGATCGAATCAACACTTGATCCGATAACCCGGCTATATCGCATATAACCGATCAATATCACAAATCGCGAGAATCAAATACAGTATCACATACTGGTATCATTCTCAGTCCCGCACATATCTCATATGCGCTCCTATTTCGTTTCGCTTGAGCCAGGAAACCTCTGTGTAGGACTCTAAAGACTCGTCAATACGCCGGCAGCAGGTGATGATCATATCAAACACCCACAAGCCGCAAGCGGTCTGCTAAACGTAACGGCCACCCGGGTATTGAGCGATCTGAAGATCGACGAGCAAGCCCGCTCACACTCCAGTGAATCCAACCAGTAACACTACCGTACAGTCCGGTCTGATCGTCTGATATGTCGCATATCTCGCCTAGGGTGGTAAACGTCAGACCCCAATAGCTCGATAAGTCGTGTCGATATGAGGTCTATAACAATTCGAGAAACTACTGGTAACACTTACCAGTAAATCTGAGCAACCCTGGCCAGGGATTTCCTGTTATAGCCAATCGAACACAGCGCAACATCAACCCCCTATACCGGGAGAGACGAATCCCCTCCTATCGCTCATTGCCTCCATGTGACTCGGGACTGTACCCAAAAACCACCGTTTTGCACGTCCTCTTGGACGTGGTAAGATGGAAATCAAAGCACAGTGGGAACCACACAAGACTCTATGACGATCTCGGGTCAACAGACTACTCTGTACCAGTGTCACCAGAGAACTGCCATCTGACGTGAGGTATAATCCCATCTGGGAGTTCTCGGCGAGTCCGTCCAGTGTACCCAGTCTCTACTGAGCACCCGTATATCATCTCTGATGTCAAACACCAATGGATATGGGATCATCTATCGCCCATCTGTATGGGTCGAGAAGGTACACGCTAGTCTACTCTGGTATATCGATGCCCCGTCTCGATACACCCACGACTAGGGACTTTGAAGGATGTACTTATGGACTACCATGTCTCCACTAGTATGATCCGCATCATAGTCCAGGTAGTCAAGTACACATCCTAAGGGCTTTACCAACATGTATCAGAGAGACATCAATGTACACGTTAAGGTAAAGATTAACCAGATAGCATACTATCATGTCGAGCAAGAAAGTCCTCCCTATATATGTCCCAGCATCCACTACAATATACATCCAATGTACAGTAATGGCCTCTAGGGCATACATATAACTAACAATCTCCCACTTGCACTAGGACCATCTGTAGCAGTGGTTGTAGTATCTCATACTCAACCATCCCATAAAAGTCTCTCTCTGGGAATAGGCCTTCGTGAGTGGATCCGCCGTGTTGTCCTCTGAGTCTACTCTCCTAACCTTGATCACCATGGAGATCAACGATCTCCATCTCCACGATCAGGTGATACTGCCTTAGAATATGTCTGGATCACTGATGGGACCTGCGTTCCTTGGCATAAGCCACAACTCCATTGTCACACAATGGGAGGAACATAGTTCATCTCATGAACCAATATACACCCAAACAGCCTCTTTGGTAGCATCTTTAGTAGCGATGTATCCTGCCTTTATCGTCTAGTATGCCAGGGTATCTAGCTTGGAACTCTTCCAACATACCGTCCCTTTACTGAGGGTAAAGGCAATGCCTGCGACTGACATTCAGTCGTCTTTATCACCCTGGAACCCTTCCAGTGATTCTCCCCAGGATCATGTGATACCATCTCACTTCGACAAGTGAGAATCCTAACATCCATTTAGATCTATCTCATAGATCCAAAATCCAGGAGTTAGTAGGTATCAATATGATCCTATATGGAGAATCATAGTGATAAGCGGAGATTGATCGAGCGTAGCATAGGAAACTCCTTCCCTATCAAGAGTATGTCATCCACGTACTCTACGAGGATCGTCACCATACTCCCTACTACCCTTTTTGTTTATACAAGGTTCATCTACCATTTTGATGATGTCAGCTTCTTTGACTAATCCATCAAAACAGATGTTCCAACTCCGCGATGCCTGCTTTATCCTATAAAGCATCTTGCACACGTTTCCGCTGCTCCCACTGTCTACGAAGCCCTCTGACTGTGTACTTATAGACGCACTCTTCTAAAACATCATTTAGAAAGGAGTCATGACACCCAACCATCAGATATCGTAGTCATGGTATGTAGCCGTGACAAGTAGGATCTGGATGGACTTAAGCATAGCTGCTTGAAAAGGTTTCATCATTATCCACACCTGGTCAATGATGCAAACTTTAACAAGTCTAGCTTTGAAAGTCTCTACCTTTCCATTTACACCAAGTAATCTTCTCAAGATATACTTGCTCCTGATGGGGATTTAACCCTTCAGATATAGCAACTAAAGTCCATACTTTGTTGGTGTATAAGGATTCCATCTCAGATCGATAAACATCCAGCCATTCTTACAGAGTCCCACTCTTGATGGCCAGTTCGAAACTAGTTGGGTCATCATCTCATGATGCAATCCTCGCTCCCACTGTCATAGAGAAACCGAAGTATCTCTCAGGTGGGTGAGGAACCCTACTAGATCGTCGGAGAGGCTGAGGTTCGTTGGAATCTACTGAATCCTTTGGTTCTACCAAATCATCCGCTGTAATTTGTATAGCTGGAACCTTTCCAGTTCTACATTACAGACTTTGCCTCGAGCTTGTCCAGATTTTGCTTTTAGACATAGGCCGGACAACCCCAAATCTTAACTAGCTTAAGACATGGGCTCTTCCCTTTCCATATCACATATGAAATGGTAGGCAACTGATTTGATTCGAACCCTATTCAATAGGTATGCAGCTTCATAAGTGCATAACTCCCAAAAAGGAAATAGGTAACTCAGTAGTACTCATCATAAAGCACACCTTATCATATAGGGTGTGATTGCTCCGCCCCGATATACCATCGTGTTATGGTGTATACAGAGGAGTAATGCTGAGAGAGAATCTCATTCTCCTTTAGAATAGTCCAGTATTTCCGTGCTCAAGTATTCTCCTCCTTGATCACATCAAAGGACATAATACTTATACCCGTATTTTGGTTCTCTACTTCTAACTTATATTCTGTGATTATCTCAAAAGGTTCGGACTTGTGTTTCAACAGGAACATATGTCTGAATCTGAAGAGATCATCAGAGAACGTAATGAAGTATAAAGAACCAGTCCTGGCATGTGTAGACAGGGGACCTACATACATCAACATGTATCAATCCCAAGAGTTCATTAACTCTTTCTCTGTTTCCAATAAACAAAGTTGTGGTCATCTTATCTTTATGACATGACTGGCGAGTTACACAAGATGTAAATTCAAACTAATTTAAATATGCATCTTTATGTAACTCTAGCTAGTCGGGTCGCATTGACCTGACCTAGTCTACAATACCTCAAGAAAGATTCGTTCATTTCTGAACTCTTCCTCTTGTGTGTGTTCTGTATACTAAGAACTGTAGTTTGATTTAAAACATCAATGCTTTTAGATAACGTGCCTGAACCGATCAACTTTTGATATAGGAAATGTTCAAAACATTATCCAACAATACAAAATTTTATCATTTCTTTACTAATAAGAGACTGATATGATTTTGTATATCAGGTTCGGTATCTAATAACATTCGTTCAGAATCAATGTATTGGTAATACAGGGTGACAGTGACCAACAGACTTGGCTGCAACACTTGCCCCGTTTTCTGCCTCATGAAACTTATCACCCGTTCTCAGTTTTTCTACCCTTTTGTAGCCCTATGTAACATCTTACATATCTGGGATCCTGATCCGGTGTCATATACCAGGATGCGGAGGATACTGAGAAACAGTTCTTTGTAATTAACACACCCGAAGATGATGCATCAGCATGCACTCTCTTCGTTTGGGCGGCACGGGAAATCTGGTAATTCCCAATTTCCTGCTCTGTCTTATAACAATTATAAGGTGGAGCGGGACCAACGTTCCCCAGCTCAGTATAACAAGCGGGTTCGGTCAAAATTCCGTTTTATTATCTTGATTAAGGCGTGATATGGTCGCTACCAGGAGAGAGAGAGAAAAAAACACTCAGCGTGCGCTCTGTCAAGAATAGATTGGTTATTATTTTATCTAATCAGGATGGCTCCCACTGCATTTTATCAAATCTTCCTTCAAACCCTAAAAGGAAAGACTAGCCGGGATTAATTACACACTACAAGTTCGCCAATCTTTCAGCCAGGCCAGTGTCGGTACTTTGAGGGAGGTCCCCCGTGCTTTCGTACAAACCTAATTAATGTAAACCTCGTTTTCCTAGAGGCGTAACCTCGTTAACACCTTTCTAGACACCTACTTGATCGGCTAATTGTAATGTATAAAACTCTCCCAGGAGTAACTCTTACTCGCAGCGGGTATCGGGATCCAACTATCTCATAGAAGGTATGCAATCTCATTGCAAATTTCAACACTTGAAATTCCCGATAATATTTTGCCCCTAACCTCCTATGACCTTGACAAAGGCCAACAAACCATAGGATGCTAGTCAAGTTCAACCCGTCATTTCCTGATTGAATTAAACCCACCCGCACGGCCCTTGACAAAGGCCAACAAGGTCGCACGACTACCCTAACTCAATCTGCATCATATGCATAAGCAGATAAGCACCAGTTAGCTACCGCACACTGCGCCTTGACAAAGGCCAACAAACGCAGCACGAATACTAACTACTACTTATCTGAAATGACGGAGGGCTACGACAGGTTTTTCTGAAAACCTATTGCGTAATGAACTTGATATCGTTGTAGAATCAAATGATTTTAAAATGGAGTGCTTTTGAGGCTTTTCTAGTTTTGCTAAAGGAGTCACTCCCGGTGAAGGGATCGTCGGTCCTTTCCTCGTCGAATGAGGTGCGGGATATATCACATATATCACTGTGCAAAGCAAAAACTCTTAAAAGCAATCAAAAGACAAACCGAGTGTGTAGCATCTGCCAGTTATTGCTAAAGGAGTCACTCCCGGTGAAGGGATCTCGATCCTTTCCTCATCGAATAAGGTGCAGGATATATCACATATACCGCTGTGCAAAAGCAAGAACTGTAGCTACCTGTTTTATTTTGAAATTCGATTCTACAACATCTTAGGTTTCTTTTACTTTCATTAATCACATTAATGAAGTCCCATCAATTAAGTACCTAATCATCACAAATAAATACGACGTACACTTATGCCATCCGCATTCGCCTCGATGTCCCCTCGTGCACCGTTAGGTTAGGTAACTAACGGCAGAGCGGGGCAGGACTAGCGCGGGTGTAAAACATAAGTAACGTCTATATAATATATCATATATACTATATACTGTATCTATCATAGAACATCACATGATTACATCACAGATATCGCAGCAGAAGAAACATATGAAATATTGGATATACTAGGACGTCCGTGTTTTCAATACGAGCCAGTATAAAACACGGATTCCACGGTCGTGATGAATAGCCAAACCCACACCCCTAGACCCCTACGAGAGCGGCAAGCAACCCTACCAATTCTGGAGTTAGGAGACCCGGACCCGACTCCTCGAGTTGGTCTCCCACTGGACTCCAGAACCCGGTTACTTGTGCTCCCCTCCTTGGGTCTATCCTAGTGCAGAAAAGTAAATAATATACAAACGGTGACAACTTCCGCAACCTGGAAGCGCCCCAATAAAAAGAATATTACATACAAGTTTTTACATGAATGAAAATGAAAAACACTCATCTCACATAAAAACCCCCGGCTATTCAAACACGACGATCCAATATAACATATCCAGCAACACATAACATCACATGTCATCAACGTAAGTAAATATGCGCATCCCAATTGTCGTTGACATATAGCAACGAAACCGGCGATATCACATATTACACTTACGGTCACAGAATAGAAAGTGTAAAACTACAACAGTTGGAATCCGCAACCACCTCAGACATCGCATGCCTGACCAAATGAATTTCTTAGACATCGCATGCCTAACAATTATAAACCCCGCATTTTAGTCTCAAAATCAAAAACACTTTTCAATATCAAGTCGGGCAATTCAACAAGATTCCCGACATCCTGATCGAATGCTCGTCGCAAACTTCAGTAGACGGCCGCACCCCCGATACCGTCGACGAAGTGCACCAAGACGGAACACCGCTGCTGCGAGCACCCGAACGGATGCTTTCGGCGACGGGGTTCTCCTACAGTCACTTGGTCGGGGCTATGGAGTGAGGCTGTCTATTAAGTTTACCCGGCGAGTATCCGCGTACGCTACGTGATTGCGACGGACTTTTGATCACATCAAAATTCCGTGGCAACCAATCAAGTGAGACTAAATTGCTATGTTTATAACATTCATTCAGTTATCTCATAACTTCTTGTGAATTCCAATTATTGTATCACATTCCAGATAATTAGAAAATGTTAAACTTTCCGATTGAACATTCGAACACCCAAGTTTTCCCGATACAGATCAACACATGAAATAAGTCTAACAACATTCAGTTCGTGCCTCAGTACCAACGGTCCAGCCGTAGAAGGGTCAAGCCAACGCCTCACATGTGGCACGCCGTACTGCCCCAAACCCGAAGGTTCAAAGGGCAGTTCAAGACGGTCACATAATCGAGTTAAGGTTTGTTGTCTTCTAGAGGGTCCATCGCGTTACTTGCACTACTTAGAACGTCGTTAAACTTCGGAAAAATCCAACACTTGGAAATTTCCCGACAGGGGAAAAATTGGGTATTTATATCCGGTCGAACTTTTTAACATAATCATAAAATTATCCGGAAAGCCACACAGACAAAATTTGATACTCCGATCGAAACACCGAATCCCCAAAATAATCCCAGAAAATACAACTCTGGAATAAATTTTAAAAATACCCAGAAAATCCAGCATAAAATAATAGGAGTTACTGTGCAAACAGTGTACGATGACGTCATCATTCCGCCGCGGAACCGCCGCAGAAGGCATGCTTCTGCCGCGGTTCCGCCGCGGTTTGTACTGTTCATCGAAAAAAAATTGCATCATAATTCTTATTTTTTCCTGCTGAATTTTTTAGCAATTTTTAATTTGAAAAAATCCACGTTTTCAGAAAACGTCCAGAGAGCATTTTCCGGTTGGGGTTTCGGGTCGTTCGGACTTCAAAATCCGTCTAGACTTCGCCTAAGGCTCTAGCTAGGCTCTGATACCACTGAAAGGTTCCTAGGCACCCTAATGAGGTCTCACAAGGCATCGAACATGCCAATTTCAAAAATTCTAGGTACCGAGAGACCCGACTACGGATCGTCGGCTAGAAATCTAGGCGAAAAACCAAACTAGTTAACACTTAACTAAGAGATACGGAAATACAACCTTTGTAGATCCGGTCATCCACCTCCACGGCTCCGAGATGAGGTCCTCTCCGCTGTCCAAATCAAATCTGGGCTCTAGTGTCGGCTTCGTCGGAGAATGGACGGGCTAGGTCGTCGACGACGTGCCGAAGATGATCTACGTCGAAGCATCACTAGATCGAGCTCCACCTTCACCAAGCCATGAAAACTTGTGAAGGAAACACACTCTACTACTTGGCAAGAGGTAGAGGATGAAGAAATAGGAAGTGGGTAGACTTTAGTTTTGGATTTCTCACTCATTTCATCAATCCACCATTGATGAAGTGAAGGTTTCTTCTTGAGTTCAAGGAAGAAGAAGAAGAAGAAATGATATGATAAGTTGATTAAAAAAGAAAAGAATATCAATTCTTATCATAACTTTAACCATGGTAAAGTGTAGAGAATTAACTTGAGTTGGGTTGAATGGTTAGGGTTAGAGAAGAAGACAAAAATGGTTGCTTTGGTCAAAGTTACATGAAGCTTGAAGAAGCTTCCAAGAAAGCAACCATTTGTTTTCTTTTCTCATTCTTTTCATCCAAAAAGAAATAGATAAAAGAATGAATAAATAAATAAAACCCTAACCATTTACTTAACCAAGGATTAATTCTTTACACTTAACCAAACTAGCATGTATCATCAAACATGATACAAACAAGTGCACAAAAGTATATCGCATATACAATGCGCACATCCGAGTGAGAAAATCCATCTTAAATGAACCGATACTAGTTAATGCAAAGTAATATATCAAATATATAATTATGCATTAAATCATTAAATCAACACTTGATTTAATGATCCGGTCATATCGCATATAACCGACTAATATCAACAGTAACATCTGATCGAATCAACACTTGATCCGATAACCCGGCTATATCGCATATAACCGATCAATGTCACAAATCGCGAGAATCAAATACAGTATCACATACTGGTATCATTCTCAGTCCCGCACATATCTCATATGCGCTCCTATTTCGTTTCGCTTGAGCCAGGAAACCTCTGTGTAGGACTCTAAAGACTCGTCAATACGCCGGCAGCAGATGATGATCATATCAAACACCCACAAGCCGCAAGCGGTCTGCTAAACGTAACGGCCACCCGGGTATTGAGCGATCTGAAGATCGACGAGCAAGCCCGTTCACACCCCAGTGAATCCAACCAGTAACACTACCGTACAGTCCGGTCTGATCGTCTGATATGTCGCATATCTCGCCTAGGGGTGGTAAACGTCAGACCCCAATAGCTCGATAAATCGTGTCGATATGAGGTCTATAACAATTCGAGAAACTACTGGTAACACTTACCAGTAAATCTGAGCAACCCTGGCCAGGGATTTCCTGTTATAGCCAATCGAACACAGCACAACATCAACCCCCTATACCGGGAGAGACGAATCCCCTCCTATCGCTCATTGCCTCCATGTGACTCGGGACTGTACCCAAAAACCACCGTTTTGCACGCCCTCTTGGACGTGGTAAGATGGAAATCAAAGCACAGTGGGAACCACACAAGACTCTATGACGATCTCGGGTCAACAGACTACTCTGTACCAGTGTCACCAGAGAACTGCCATCTGACGTGAGGTATAATCCCATCTGGGAGTTCTCGGCGAGTCCGTCCAGTGTACCCAGTCTCTACTGAGCACCCGTATATCATCTCTGATGTCAAACACCAATGGATATGGGATCATCCATCGCCCATCTGTATGGGTCGAGAAGGTACACGCTAGTCTACTCTGGTATATCGATGCCCCGTCTCGATACACCCACGACTAGGGACTTTGAAGGATGTACTTATAGACTACCATGTCCCCACTAGTATGATCTGCATCATAGTCCAGGTAGTCAGGTACACATCCTAAGGGCTTTACCAACATGTATCAGAGA
Organism: Agapanthus africanus; assembly: GCA_030015575.1. NCBI lineage: Eukaryota > Viridiplantae > Streptophyta > Magnoliopsida > Asparagales > Amaryllidaceae > Agapanthus > Agapanthus africanus. The sequence goes on from JASDDO010000019.1 coordinate 610,964,551, forward strand.
GACATCAATGTACACGTTAAGGTAAAGATTAACCAGATAGCATACTATCATGTCGAGCAAGAAAGTCCTCCCTATATATGTCCCAGCATCCACTACAATATACATCCAATGTACAGTAATGGCCTCTAGGGCATACATATAACTAACAAAACATATAGAACACACACAAGAGGAAAAGTTCAGAAATGAACGAAGCCTTCTTGTGGCACTGTAAACTAGGTCATATCAATGCGACAAGACTAACTAAGTTGCATAAAGATGGATATTTGAATCCGTTCGAATTTTCATCTTATAAAACTTGTCAGTCGTGTCTCAAAGGCAAGATGATCAAAACTCTGTTTACTGGACACGGAGAAAGAGCTACTCAACTCTTGGGACTGATACATAGTGATGTATGTGGTCCTATGTCTACACATGTCAGGAATGATTCCTCATACTTTATTACATTCACCGATGATTTCTCAAGATTCGGATATGTGTTCCTGTTGAAACACAAATCTGAAGCTTTTGAAAAATTCAAGGAATATAAGTGCGAAGTAAAGAACCAGACGGGTAAAACTATTAAAATCCTTCGATCTGATCGGAGAGGAGAATACTTAAACACGGAGTTCCTGGACTATTTAAAAGAGAATGGGACTCTCTCTCAGCTTACTCCTTCGTATACACCACAGCACAACGGTGTATCGGCGTGGAGGAATCGCACCCTATTAGATATGGTGCGCTCTATGATGGGTAATGTTGAGTTATCTATTTCCTTTTAGGGTTATTCACTTGAGACAGTTGCATACCTATTGAATAGGGTTCCGACCAAATCAGTACCTACCACTCCATATGAGATATGGGAGGGAAAGAGACCATCTCTTAATTTCATTAAGATTTGGGGTTGTCCGGCTTATGTTAAAAAGCAAAATCAAGACAAGCTTGAGGTAAGGTCGGTTCTATGTAAGTTTATTGGATATTCTAAACATTCGCGAGGGTATATCTTCTACCACGCCGAGAAACAAAAGGTGTTTGTTTCTCGAAATGCCACCTTTTTAGAAAAGGAATTTATTGTGAGAGAAATCAGTGGTAATGAGATAGAACTGGAAGAAGTTCCAGCTGAACAAACTACAACTGACAATTTGATAGAACCGAAGGATCCAATAGTACCCAACGAACCCCAACCACTCTGCAAATCCAGTAGGGTTCCTTATCCACCTGAGAGATACTACAGTTTTCTCGTAGACGGTGGAAGCGGGGATTGCATCATGGAAGATGATGACCCAACTAGTTTCGAGCAGGCCATCACAAGTGGAGACTCTGTGAAATGGCTGGATGCTATGCGATCTGAGATAGAATCCATGTACACCAACAAAGTATGGACTTTGGAAGTTGCTCCTGAAGGGGTAAAACCTATCAAGAGCAAATGGATCTTTAAGAAGAAACTTGGTGTAGATGGAAAAGTTAAGACTTTCAAAGCTAGACTTGTAGCAAAAGATTTTCGTCAAAGACCTGGTGTCGATTATGATGAAACATTTTCTCATGTCGCTATGCTTAAGTCCATCAGGATCCTACTTGCCATTGCTGTATACCATGACTACGAAATCTGCCAGATGGACGTCAAAACCGCTTTTATAAATGGTGATTTAGAAGAGAGCGTGTACATGACACAGCCAGAAGGCTTCGTAGATAGTGGGAGCAGCGGAAAGGTGTGCAAACTGCTTAAATCCATCTACGGATTAAAACAGGCATCGCGGAGCTGGAACATCTATTTTAACGAAGCTATTAAAGAGTTTAACTTCATCAAAAATGTAGATGAACCTTGTATATACAAGAAGGTTGTAGAGAGTAAGGTTGTCTTCCTCGTATTGTACGTGGATGACATACTCTTGATAGCAAACGATGTTCCTATGCTACACTCGGTCAAGCTTTTCTTATCACATAAGTTCTTCATGAAAGATCTAGGTGATGCCTCCTATATCCTGGGGATTAAGATCTATGGAGATAGATCTACACGGATGTTGGGATTGTCACAATCCAGGTATATTGACATCATGCTAAAGAGGTTTTGTATGGAAGATTCCAAGCGAGGTACTCTACCCGCTTGATCAGGAATCACTCTCTCCAAAGAGATGTTTCCCAATACTGATTTGGAGAGGGTTCGCATGCAAGGGAAACCCTATACTTCTGCAGTCGGGTCTATCATGTATGTGATGTTATGTACTAGACCGGATTAGCTTATTCACTAGGTGTAGTGAGTAGGTATCAATCAGATCCTGGGAAAAAGCACTGGACAGCTGTGGAGAACATTCTTAAGTACTTGAGAAGGACTAAAGATATGGTGTATGGTAACGGGGAACTCCAGGTGGAGTTCTTTACCGATTCGAGCTTCAAGAGTGATAAGGAAAACAGTAAGTCGGTCTCGGGTTTTGTCTTCACCATCAACGGAGGGACGGTGTGTTGGAAGAGTTCCAAGCAAGACACCGTAGCAGACTCGGCGATGGAGGCTGAATACATCGCTGCCAACGATACTGCTAAAGAGGCTATCTGGATGAAGAAGTTCATAACTGAACTTGGTGTGGTTCCATCCATTAAACATCCAATACCTGTGTATTATGATAACAATGGAGCTGTGGCTTTGGCCAAGGAACCCCGGTCCCATAAGCGATCCAGACATATTCTTAGACGGTATCACCTGATCCGGGAGATAGTTGATCGACGGAAGATCGAGGTCAGGAGAGTTGATACGAAGAATAACACGGCGGATCCACTCACGAAGGCCCTCCCCCAGACGCAATTTGAGAGATTATTTGGTATGTTGGGTATGAGATACTACAACAACTGGCCTTAGTGCAAGTGGGAGATTGTTAGGAATATGTATGCCCTAAAGGCCATTATTGTATGATATAGTGGATGCTTAGACATATATATATAGGACTTTCTTGCTCGACATAATAGTATGGTATCTGGTTGCTCTTTATCGTAACATGTATACTAGTATTATTATACTGTCTCTCTGATACATGTTGACACAGCCCTTAGGATGCAGCTTGACTACGAGGACTGTGATGGAGATCATACTACTGGGACTTATGTAGTCTACAAGCACATCCTTTAATTGTTCCTAGTCGAGAGAATATCGAGACAGGATATCGATATTTCAGAGTAGACTAGTGTGTAAGTTTCTTAATCCTGTATAGGGCGAGGGTTGGTCCCATAGCCATTGGTGTTTCACATCAAAGATTGTACACAGATGCTCATTAGAGAATGGGTACACCGAACAGGACTCGCCGAGAACTCCTAATTGGCAGTATACCTATCGTCAGATAGCAGTTCTCAGGTGACACCGGTACAGATTAGTCTGTAGACCCGAGATCGTCATAGAGTCTTGTGTGGCTCCCACTGTTCTTTGATTTCTTCCCTACCACGGCTCAAAGGAGGCGTGCAAACAGGTGGATTTTAAGTACAGTCCCGAGTCACACGGAGGAAATGAGCGATAGGAGGGGTTTCGTCTCTCCCGATATTAGGAGTTAATGTTTGCGGTATGCTCGATTGGCTATAACTGGAAGTCCCTGGCCAAGGCTGCTGCTGAGATTTACTGATAAGAGTTATCATTAGTTTCTCGAACCGTTATAGACCAGACATTGGCATGACTTATCACGTTACTGAGGTCCGACAATTCCACCCCTAAACATGATATGTGACATATCAGACGAGGAGTCTGGACTGTACGGTAAGTGTTACTTATAGGCTTCATAGGAGTTTGGACAAGCTTGCTTGTTGATCTTGTAATCGCTCAATACCTAGATAGCCATTACGTCCAGCTAGTACCGCTGACGGCTTGTGGGTGACTGATGTGATCATCACCTACTGCTGGCGTATTGACGAGTCTTTAGAGTCCCACACAGATGTTTCATACTTCAGAAGAAACGAAGTAGGGCACATATGATGATATGTGCTGGGGTCCTGATTAAATACGTGTATGTGATACCGTATTGTAATCTGGCGGTTTTCTGATATCGATCAGGTTATATGTGATATAACCAGATTATTGAATCATGTGTTGCTTTGATAATATGATATACAGATAAATGATATTAGTCGGTTATATGTGATATAACCGGATTATTAAATCAAGTGTTGATTTAATAATATGATATATATTATATTTGATATAATTATATCTTAACTAATATTATTGCTCACTAATTATTTTCTTACCTTTATATATGTGTGTGTGTGATATATATATATATATATATGAAGCATGGTTCATTTTCTAATTTTAGAAAATAGAAACAAATGAGGTGGAAATGGAAGGAATGGTGAAGCATGGCATTGGATATTTTTTTATTAGTCTTGACTCACTATTCAAGCATGGTTGCAATTTATTATTGCAATTTATTCCATGCTTGAATGAGTGAGGTCAAGAGTGAGCCATTCATTCTACACTTGGTGAGATTTTTTCTTCACTTGAGCTCATCTCCTTCTAGCTCTCACCATCTTATTCTTCCTCCACTTTAAAACCATAAACCTTCCCATGTGATGTGAAACATATGGCTTTGAACAAACCCTAGCGAGCTTAAAACCCCTACTTCACTATCCTAAACTAGATTAGCACTTTGGTTTAGGACGTTTCATTCACTTATCGGATATAAGTAAAGAGGTAGCTTGAGATATAGAAACATCGGACGGATCATCTTCGACTTGGGGGATCAAGGAACTAGCTCGATCATTCTTCAAGTGGAGCTACGAGGAGTCATAGGGACTACTGCCCGGAGCATAAGAAGAGAAGGACAAGGTCATCAAAGGTTGTAGCCTCCTTTGCTTATCTTAGTTTTATGATATCATAGGAAACCCTAATATTCTAGTTAATATCTAGGTTAGTGTTCGTTAGCACCCGAAATTTTTGAAAATGGCATGCTCGATGCCCATTTTAACCCCGTCACGGTGCGAGCAAACACTTTCAATAACCAGCTCCAGCTCTATAATCCGATAACTACTAGCAACACAAGAATCTCCTGAATTCATTATGTCGAGTGTTCCATTTCTTCTCACTTTGAATTTCACAAGGTAACCGATGACCTCAGAAAGAAACTTGGATATAAGTACCAGATATCCCCTAATTCTACACCCAAGTAATTGTATAATGGATTATTAATTTTTATTTTCATGGAAGCCACGTCGTCGAAAAAGTATGGATAGTATTGCCTGTCATTTACATGATTTCACATAAATCTTTTATCTATGTGAATATAGAGATGAATTGATGGAGGTCTGTAGAGGAGTAAAGTAGAAACTGTAGAATACAATTTATGAGGAAAAAACCATTAAATAAAACAGAACATTCACATTATGTACCCAACAAATATATAAAATTCCAGCATACCTTTCCAAGTTTTTCAGGTGTGAGTTCTTGAAATCTTGGAACAATACGTCCACCTGTAGACAAAGCCAGATCATAAGTAATAACTTAGCTAGAATAAGCTCACTGGAGGAAGTAAGACTTGGGAAGACCTGTGGCTATAGCAATCAGTTCCAATTCCACACCACCAACCCATCTAACAGCAGGCAAATTCCGATGCATCAATAGATGATTGGCTTCATCGTCAAAACCCCACTGACAAATAACTAGAGTTGCACCAACATCCTAACAACCAATATAGAAAACTGATAAGTTAAATTATAGTCAAATAATAAAGACTTACAAACTTAGTTAAGAATAAGATATGTTGTTCAGCTTATATATGACAAAATTTGAGAATCATCGTCATAATCATCATTTGCGCTTTCTCCTAAAAGGAATACAAGGCCCCACGAAGGCAAGCTTCTAGCTAATGTCAAATTCATGGCCCATGAAACAATGGATAAAATAGGAACCTCAGTAACATCATAGAAGGCCAGTTGTTGCGTAAAATACACTTTGATGGTTATGATGATCAACACTTAAAACATACCATCATCCACAAAGGATTTTAGAAGGGTTAGAGCTTAGAAGAGTAAAGTTGATATATTTGCTATATGGAATTGCCTTCAACATTTCAAATAATCTAAAGAAGTTATAGACAGATAAATGAGAACAATTCGAAGAATACAAGACATTATTATTTTCATGATTTTAAGTATAAAAACAATTTTGAAGACTTGCACGTTGCATTTCACATAAATAGGTTGCTTTCACATGGAAAAATCCATGCGATTTATAGCAAAATTAATATGCTAAAGCACCACTCTCTATGACATGAAATTAGAAGCACAAATAGGCAGCTGGTCAAAAGTTTGCATCAATCAGTTAGGATTATATATAAAAATAAAAATTAGGCCACAATAGTTTAGTACATAAGAGCGGTTTACATTAACAAGTTAGATCCTTCACCATAAAGAAGTATTGTGAGAAGTTTCAGTATTAATGCTAGAACTCCAATGTCCAAACAGCTGGAAACTGGTGCAATTTATACATGTGGTTCACTTGAGATGTTAAAAAAGTACAAGACTCTAGGGTAAACAATAGGTTTCAGCTTTCGAGGAGGCACATGAAACTAAGAAATAAGAATTTTTTTTATGCTTTTTGTTAACAATTACTAATGTCGACTCATCTACAGATTACTTACCTTGCATTTCTGAACCATGTCATCAAAATATTTCTGCTCCTGCTGACGTAGAGTCTGGAACTTCTCCACAGTGTCAATGTCAACCTTATGCTTTGTCTTTGGCTTGGGTGGCTCAAATGGGCAAGTCAAGATAGCAATTTTTGCATTTTCAATTTGTTTCGGCATCTGCGGATGGCTCATATCCTTGTCAACAACAATTCCGTAAATGAGCTCTGTATCTTCCAATTTCCCTCCAACCTTTCCCTCTACTTTAATCAAATCCAAGTTCACATCTTTCCTCTCTAAATCTGCAACAGCTAGAACTGCTTTAACAGCAATCTCAGCTAGAGAGCGCTTGCAACGGTTAACACTGCATTTACCAACCAAAACAATTTTCTCTTATCCAATATTAGACAAAATTACAGCTATGATTTAGAAAACAGAATGAAAAGAGAATTAAAGATTTTCTTTAAGCAGTCATTGTCCTTGAAGAATCAGTATGTATCTTAAGATGCATTTATGATAAATTGGTTCTTGGGTGGATAGTTATGTACTGGAGCTATATACCATATATACATAGCAAATTAATTGCATAGCAATTTCTAACCCAGAAAAAAGCTAAATAAGTAACCGATGAAAAGCCGATAAAACACTGAATCCATTAGTTTACCGCAAATCACGAGATTAACAAGTGATTATAAATGTTGGCCTCTTAACCTAAACATAAAGATATGAGAGTGCATGGATTATTACTATGGTCAACTTCCTCAAAGAGCTCTAATATAAAAGAACTAAGAGCATAATCAGCAAAAAGAAAATAAACAGGTTGGAAATATAGATTCCCATTGGCACGGTTGCTCTGCTAATAAGGGAAATCTGACATTCGGACCACAGCAAAAATATAACGAAAGGATGTAGTCAGAATGGAAAAACTGTAGTGCGGTCAGAAATGATTAACATAACAGCAAACTTACATCTTCGATGACAATGTGGTCATGCAAGTCTGCACCAAGGGCTCAATATCATTGTCACTAAACTCAAATTTCTGAGAAATATGCTCGAGATGGTCAACAGCTATCCTAGATGCCATCTCATACCCTTCAGCAATCCTAATAGGGTGTATGCCACGTTCTAGAAGCTTCTCCGCCTGATCTAGAAGTGAGCCAGCCAGAACAACCACCCCAGTTGTACCGTCACCAATCTCATAGTCCTGACTCCGAGATAGTTCGACCATCAGCTTAGCAATCTGATTGTCTACATCCATCTGTTCCAAGATAGTGGCTCCATCATTGGCTGCAAGTAAAGTATTTCGCATATAACAATGTGCAGGAATTAAGAAACCGGCAAACAGCAGCAGAATATTGATATCCAATTATCATCAAAGGCCTAATAATAACTATATAAAACATCATGGGGAATCAACAAAAAGAATAACTAATACATGATCAAGCATCGGTGCAGTGATCCAGTTCTGAATTTCACACATTTGAGAAACATGCTTTCCAGAATTCATGACAAACTTGCATAATATGCGCCCAAAAGCATGAGAAGGCTAAGCTCTTCATTAAGAGGTTCACAGATCCAACCGTTCAAAACGTATGAATTAAAAGGGGGGGATTTCCCATTTAGTCCTCTAACTTTTCTGAAATAATAGTTGGTCTCAAGTAGCCACAGACTCCATCCTTGACTAACCTTGCTCAACACCAATTTACCTGTTACCTTCTCAACCTTCACCTATTTTGATTCCCCGATATCTCAAAAGAACAAACAAAAAAGCCTGTTCTTTCCTTATGCAAACCATGTATAAGTTCTTAGTTTAAAAATTCTTTCCGTTGAGTGTTATTTAACTTTCAAAGTTTAAGCAGATAAAAGATGGTCAATATCAGATTAAGCACACTTCTAATTTTTATTCGCATAAGGCATAACAATAGGAAAAGAAATGTAAATATCCATGTCTCGATAATGTACCTCAACTATTACTAAATATACTCAAACCCTATAAGGCTATAACCAAGTCCATAAAACTACTATCTGCTTTTAGTTCTCCACTTATATTAAAAAATAGGAATTGGACTCACGACCATCATCATAATGTTAATACTATCATCTTTTCTTTTATTTAACTTTCTTGGTTTTTGTATGTTGGCACACCAATCTGCCTGCTTTCCCAATTAATCGACAGAATAAACCATCAGACCATCTCCCACCACATACCATAACAAACCAAAACAGCATTGCACCTTCTTTCATTTTCTAAAGACAAAGTAACCATCCTTTAGATCCTAACTTAATTGCACAAAGTCAACCAATTCTTACCACCCAAACTCATCCAATTTTCAATTTGCCACCAAGACAAAAGTTCATCAAAATCCCATATGTTCTTAATTCAAAGTTTCAAACTGCTCATGTATAGAAAACTATATTTCCTACATTATCCAGGAAACTATGACTATTTGGACTGCTTAGGGTTTTAGTCCCATATCTGCTTATCATCTAAGTAGAGCAAAGACACGATATATTAATCTATCTATACATAAGCAAATGACAGGTTCATACCAAACCAACTTTAACTCAAACCCACAAATTAAAAGATCAGCTCTCTAATTGACAGAAAATAAGTGTTGAGTCATCAAAATATCACTTCTTTTTTATACATGTAAGAGAAAACCATATTTCCTACATTTATTAGCAAATATCAGCTTTGTTGCTTGGAATAGTATCTTGATATTTGAGTTAATAGGAACCTTTCTTCCTCCATGATAGCAAATAAAACCACAAATTTTAGTACATCTTCCAGAATCAACAGATAGAGAATTAGGGTTTAAAAAATCATAAGTATTCCAAATACTCAATATTAAAACAGATCTTTAGCAACTGAACGCTTAAGATTAATTACTCCCAAATCAGAAAAAGTGAAATAAAACCCTAGCTCAAACCAACAAATTATGTGATTAGTCATCAAAATCTCATCCTCTATCTTGCAGACTAAGCATGTAAAGCAGAAGATGGACAAAACCCTAACTCAAAACCACAAATTAAAAAATTCAAAGTAAATCGGCGTAAGAACTAGGGTTAGTCATCAAAATTCCATCTTTTTCCCACAGAAACTACGCACGTAAAAGGAAAACTACATTTCCAACATTTATTCGTTAGTGATCCATCCTTAAAAAGTGAATTCGTAAATAAATTCCTAGCTAATGCATCAACCATTTTCAAATCAGCAAGAGCTATAAAAAAAACCTAACTAAACCCCACAAGAACACAAAACCCTAAGTAAAAGGAGACGGCGGCAACAACAGCAACTTACTGATGATGACATCGCCATCAGGGCTCTGAAGCATCTTGTCCATGCCCTTAGGCCCCAGCGAAGTGCGCAGGATCCTGGCAACAGCGACGCCAGCGGCGATGTTGGACTTTTGGGCGTCCAGGCCTCGGAGCCTCGTCTTTTGATCTTGCTCTTTGAGTATGATGAAGGGACGCCCGTACTCATCGAAGGCCAACGCCATTCTTCTCCTCTTCTTCGATAAGAGATCAAGTGTAGGAATCAGAAGAAAATGAGCCGCAATCGATGTGGAGAAAAAAAAAATAAGATGGAGTGAGCAGCAAAGGGTAACGGGCTTCGTTAGGGTGGTACTTTCTGGAAAAGACCAGGCCTTGGCTGAATTGATTACACTGAAATACCATGAGGTTTGAGCCTTTTACAAATAAATACCACATACTTTATAAATTGCAAACTTTTTTTTAAAATTTTTATCAACGGGAAGGTTAACACCACCGCGTTTCATTAAAAGATATGATTGTTAGATATAGGTGCCGTGAAGGCAATTATTGTAATTGTATATAGACCTATATCGATAAAACAATTTTGTTTAAAATGATAGTATGCTATCTGATTTACTTTATCATTTATGTGCATATGTTTTAATTATTATTATGTATCGCTAATAGATGATGATAAAGTCCTTAGAATATTGCGGGACTACTAGGATTATAATGAGATCATAATAGTGGAGCTTGGTTAGTCACCAAACGCATTCTTAAAGTGTTTCTAGTCGAGACTGGATATCGGCTGTAACATTTCAGAAAAATAAAATATTATTTTTGGAATTTAAATAAATAAAATAAGAAATTTTATGAATATTATAAAGATATAGAAATTGGTTTTAATGAAGTAGTATGGTTATATACTTATAGTTTGGAAAATAATTGGAAAATTAATATGAATTATTGATTTTGAGTGTATTTACGTGATTTTGACATTTAATAAATTATTATACAATTAATTATATACAAGTTTATGCTAAACTTGATTAATATTTTACTAATTATGCATTAATCTTATTTAGGATACATGACATGTTGCAAACATTTGTTACATATTTTTGAACCATGCTTCATTTCATTATTTGGGTTTTTATGCTTTTGTTTTAAAAAAAAAAAGATAAAACAAAAAGAAAAATAAATGGAAGGATATTTAGTGGCATGGGAGATATGTACGTATGGGAAGAGAGAGGGGGGGGATTTATTCTTACCATGGCTCATTTGTTCCTCCATCTTCATTTCCTTCTCCTCCTCCTTCTCCTCTTCCTCCACCTCCTCTACCACCCTCTAACACCCACAAATCCGCACCAAAATACCATGTCACCTTCACTGAAAATGATCCTAAACCCATCCTAAACCCCTTGGAGGAATCAAGTTGCAACTTTGAACATTTTGGGCAACCTTAGAATTTTCTCTAGTTGCTTCCATGAGTTAAACATTTGAACATTTCTAGCTTAGTTATCAGTTTTCTTTATATCTTATAGCAGTTTAGAGCCAAACTAATGAGGTTTAGTGATCTTGGAAAATTCCAAGATGAGCTTCAGGGTATATTATGAATTGTGAAAGTATAATTGAGCTTTAGTAGTGGCCACAAACCCTTCTAGTCTTAGAATTCTTGGATAAGTTGAGTTTAGAATTTTCCGATGTCGGTTTTGTGGAGTTTTTTGACGATCAAATGAATTCTGGAGCAACATGGGGTATTTATAAGAAAAACAAATATCTACATTGACTTAATTAGACCACTAGAAGACCACCACAGAAGAACGTTACCCAAATTCCAAAATTTGGCCATCGCCACCGATTACTGTAGCACCTTCTGGCGGCCAAATTTTGGAATTTGATATTAGGGTTTGGCCTGTAGCTCACACTACTTATAACTTAGCCACTGTATTGTTTGTTTTGTCCCAAACTACCTGTGCAAAAATCTGGAGCATTTTGAGTTGGTTCTGACAATGTTTTCCGATATTTGAATATTGGATTTTTGGATTTCATGATGTAACTTGGTCGTTCGACGTTCGCACGTTGTCACGACCTGAAATGGCACGTGACTGGCACTTGCACTACTACAAATAAGGGTTGCCCCTACGGATTTATCGGTAGGGGCAACCCACTACCCCTACGGATATATACGTAGGGGCGAAAAAAGACCCCGTAGGTGCAAAGGCCGCAGGTGCAAGTTGAGGTCCTGAACTTGGCCCTACGGATAAATTGAAGCCCCTACGGATAACTCTGTAGGTGCTATAGCCCCTACGGAGTACCCCGTAGGGGTAATAAAATCATATATTTAAATTTTTTTTTTGAATATATTGTATATACCTACGGATATATCCGTAGGTCCTATTTCGTCCCCTACGGATACAGCCGTAGGGGATATAAAGTAGCCCCTACGGCTGTTTCCGTAGGGGCCACTCACAACACAATGCACTGAGATCGGGGGGAAAATATCAGGGAACCTGATATTTTGCCCCTACGGATATATACGTAGGGGATAAATATTGGCCCCTACGTATATATCCGTAGGGGCACCCCCAACACCCTGCACTGATATCAGGTGGGAAAATATCAGGTTTCCTGATAGTTTGCCCCTACGGATAACTCCGTAGGGGCAATATATATACCTACGGAGTAATCCGTAGGTACATGTTTTCTGTATTTTTTTTTAAAAAAGGGCTGCTAGATTTTTTCCCGCCCTGTGCACAATACTATATACATCAATCAAATCATATATTGCAGTATTCATAATCACATCCCACGCATATATATAATATACAAAAGAAACCCAAAAACTGAATATGATATAAATTCAAACCAATATCAATATCGTTTCAAAATGTAGTACAATGTGATATAAATAAATACATGTTTCAAAAAATAAGAACCAAAAAGCTACCCTAGTTCGGTCCAGCTCCACCTCCGAGTAACGTTCGAATAACGCGCGCCTGCTCCTCGGTAAATACACTATCCAATACTGCAAATAAAGAAGTCTGAGCGGCATGTGGAGCTGGCGTCGTGGTCTGCGCAGCCGCCGTCGAGGTAGTCGCTTGCGGAGCCGCGGCTGCGGGAGTCTGAGTGGGCGGTGGAGCTACAGGAGCTGTCTGCGGAACCGCAGCCGATGTAGTGGCTTGCGGAGCCGCAGCCGAAGGAGATGCATGTGGAGGCTCGGCCGATCTACCCTGTCGCGTCTGGACATAACGTGTGTAAGAAGCGTCTAAGAACTGTGTATTATTCGAATTCGTTTCATTATTAAGTTATTTCGAAACCCTGTTTGGATATCTAGTTTGGAAAAGCGTTGTTTATTTTAATTACATATGTATGTATGATTAATCAGACTTGCGTACTAATAAGGGTTGTGTTGATATGTATATAATATGAAATGATATTTTACTATAAAGTAGTATACATACCAGCATCTCCTTCAACTCCTGAACGGTGGCCCTCAAGCTATCCAGTTCCTGATGGACATGCCGGCCACTGGAGACGGAGGAAGTAACCGCCGGGGTGGAGTCCAACCTCATATGGGCCCTGCTAGGGCCCAATCCCCGGCCTCTCTCCCAACCTCCGTGGTGCCCTCCGTGTGCGGCGTCCAGAACTGGGGTCAGCAGCCTCGGATCGTTCTGTCCGGTAAAATCGATCCCCGAGGCCTGGGCCTGCTCAACCACCCGCTCCTACACCCACATTAAGCAGTAAAGTATAAGTATAAAATTTAAACTTGAACCTTCCAAAACTAAAATTTCAAATTTGGGTAGAAAAAATATTAACACTTACACAGTACTCCTGGGTAGCGACGTCGGGACATCGAAGCTCGCCCGTGGCGGGATCTGTCGAGGTGCCGTGGACGGCAAGATATGCGGACAGCACGCTCGGTGTACCACCTGACGCCACGGTCCGAGATGTCTGCAATATTAGAAAGTAACTCTTAATATTAGAAATATTAGAGAATAACTCTTAATATTGCAGAATATTAGAGAATAACACTTAATTTACCGATAACTCCATGGCTCGAGTAATGTTCCTCGAGCCACCTGTGTAAGTGGGGCGACCCCTCTTCGCCGACTTCCTGTTCTCCGTATTCTGAGCGGCCTGTTTCTGCACAACGCATTAACATTTAGTTTTCTAATTAAGAAACACAAAGAAATAAATTATATCATAAATAATGAATTAAATTTAAAATACATACTTGTTTGCGTTCGGAGTCGAAATAAGCGCACAATAGAGGCCATGTCTCTACGTCGACTCTCGCAAACGCCGGAGTAGATAGGAGGGCCGCTCTCTCTGCCTCGGGGGTCGCTATCCACAGGGAGTAGCAGTCGGCCTTCAGCTCATTCCTGTTGTATCGGACCTTGGCCTGCATGTTCTTCATCAGGCCATTGTACAGAGCATGAAGGTCGAGCACCCTCCCCGAGTGATCAGGGTCGGCTACAGGCTGAAAATCGTAATCCAACTGAAAATACAAAAAAAAACATTGTTATTAGATTGCAAGTGTTAATAATAAATATATTGGATAGATCAAATGAAAATATATATTAATACATACCCGAGCCTGTTCAAAGAAGAGGGCGAATGAGCGCTGGTGCTGCTCGCCCCACTCAACGTGAAGTGGATAGTTCTTCACGATCCGGCTCTCGTCCCCCAAATACCGGCCGAACCTCTCGGCATGAGGACCGGTATAGCGATAGTCAAGGGTAAAAAATAGGGGGAATGCTGCCTCCCCCCTAGCTCTATTAGGCCTCAGCCTATGGGACTGATTCGGGCCTCGAGTCCCCCTCTGGGGATGGAGAGGCCCTGCGTCTGCACGAAATATCAAGACAATCAATAATAATACAAAGTTGTATTAAGAAATCAAGGTTAAACAAAAATTCAAGTGTGATATATACCTCCGGTGAATAACGCACGAGCCTGGGCCCGAGCAGCAGCACGAGCGGGACGATAGTTCCTCCGGTGAGGAACAACCGGGGTCCCGGACCCGGACGCATCCCCTCCAACTATAAAATAAACATCGACGCTAAATCTCCATGAAGTTCATATTTATTCTATAGAGCATATGTAAAATAAATAAATATTTTAAATTTATTCATACTAACCTGCAGACGATGCGGAGGGTACGGAAGCGGCAGGAGTGGCCCCTGTGGAAGGTGTGGACGCACCACCTATAATTAGACAATTAAAAATAGATTTTATAAGTAATTGCAAAAAGAATGTGTAGATCAATAATATAACGTTCTAAATCAATATGCATGAACTATAGGACATATAAACATACCCGCAGGTGCGGTGGTGTCACCACCTACAGCTAGACAATAATAAAAATTGCTAAGTAAGAGCAAAAGGAATGTGTATATTTATGATATAGCATTCTAAATCAATATACATACACTATATGATATATGAACATACCTGGAGGAGCGGGGGTGGCCTCTGTCCCAGATGTGGACGCAGGACCAACAACTAGACAATTAAAAATAGATTTGATAAGTAATTGCAAAAAGAATGTGTAGATCAATAATATAACGTTCTAAATCATTATGCATGCACTATATGATATATAAACATACCTGGAGGAGCGGGGGTGGCCTCTGTCCCAGATGTGGACGCAGGACCAACAACTAGACAATCAAACATTGACAATATAAGTAATTTTGACATAAATAGGCATGAATATCTGTAATATTAAATTGAAAATGGATATGCGTGCAGTATACCTGGAGGTGTGGCAAAATCCACACGGAAGGAGGCATCCGAAGGGGTCTCCGATCTGGGTGCAAGATCGGCCCTCTGAAGCTCCCTACGGAGCTCTCCGGGCGGCAGAACCGCTCTGCCTCTGCCTCTGCCTCTGCCGCGGCTGGAGCTCCTGCCGCCCCTCGCTGCTCCCGACATCGTCATCCAATCTAGATAAACGGTTCGTGGACGCATTAGACAATCATTAAAAGTATTGACTATATATGATCTAGAGCGTAAAATGTGAAGTAATAATATAACATTACTGATAACCTTTTTCGTTTCGTGGGCGCATCATACATATCTACTTGGATTTCATCGTCGATGTCATTTCTAACCCACGTAACTTCATGATCGGTCGAAGACAACCCGTCCTTCGAAACAGACGGTCGGAGCACTTTAAGCCTTCTCTCTTCTTCGTCCTCATCGCTGTCCTCGTATTCTGGGACATCGTAGACATCTCTAGGTTTCCATCTGCATACAACACTCCACCCCGGATGCTTCAAACACTGTGAGTAGTATACTTGGAACGCTTGGTTCGGAAAGATAAACGGATCGTCTTGACCGTAAAATCGAAGTGTGTTCACACTGGTCAATCCATATTCATCTTTCCAAGTCCCAAGACTGCTTCTCCACCTGTCTGTATCGGTTCGCGGATCGTACCAAGTACAGTGGAATATATAAAAGGGTTCTGATCGTCCGGGATAGTGGATGCCGAGTATACAATTTAAGTACCCATAGTAAATCACACCGTCCGATCCTACCGTCGCAATACCACTATTCTGAGTGATTCTAGATGTTTCTATGTCCTTAATTTCGAATTTGTATCCAAGGACACCAAATCCTTTGTAATGTGCAACCTCCATACTAGGAAATTGAGCTAAACATCTTGAATCACTCTCAAATGATGCAGACAAGTTCGGATCGTGGATCTAACAAAACAAATTTTACGATAAATACATAACGATACAAGTTTAGATTAAAACTGATAGCAATAAAATGTAATTCGAATAACTTACATGCTCTGTGACCCAATCACAAAAATTATCCTGATGGTATTTTTCCAAACGCTCTTCGTTCCAATCAGGATGCCCCTCACGTACCTCGTTAAAATGAGTTCTGTTTTCGACAAATAATTGTGACATTAATATTATGTCATTTCATACACACACAAACACAGATATAACAATTAATCCAAAAGAACTTACTCTCTAATTTGTTCAAGACATTCGCAATTAAGCAAGATAAACCGGTATATCTTGTTGATAAACATAGTGTCTACCCTCTTATACTCGGCTTTACCATATGGCCCGTCTTGAATTCTTCGAGGTCGGTTAAGCCTTGTCTCAATGTTCTCGTCCAGATAGCGGGAACAAAATGTGGTTGCTTCATCAAGAAGATAACCTTGCATGATAGAACCCTCTGGTCGATTTTTATTGCGTATATACTTCTTAAGAGTGTAAAGGTACCTAATGAGAATATATTGAATAAATAAACACGGGCATACATGACAAAAATAAATTTATAAATTGCGCGAAACGAAAAATTACACGTACCTCTCGACGGGATACATCCATCGATATTGTACCGGTCCGGCTAACTTCGCCTCAGTTGCAAGATGAACCGTCAAGTGTATTATGATATCGAAGAATGACGGTGGGAAAATACGCTCAAACTTGCAAAGTATCAACGCAATAGAATTTTCTAGTTTATCCAGCGTCGCAACCTCCAGCGTTTTAGCACACAACTCCCTGAAAAAACAACATAGGTCGTTGATTACTAGACCAACCGAGTCGGGGAGAGAAGTCCTGAGGGCTAATGGAAGAAGGTGCTCCACGATAACATGGTGGTCATGACTTTTCAGCCCATCGATCTTGCCCTTCACAATTTTTATTTTCTTGCTGAATGATCCTGAGAAACCTGTGGGGACTTTCAAATCATGCAACACCTGCAGGAATCTTTTCTTCTCCGGTTGTGACATATGATAAGCGGCATTGGGAAGTACAAACTTGTCCGGTTTACCCGCTACCGGTTTAGGGTGCAGTTCACTTCTTATTCCCCACTCTTGTAGATCCATCCGGGCATTCATGTTGTCTTTCGATTTCCCGTCTTTACACAGAAGCAAGTTAAGTATGTGCTCTGATACTCCCTTTTCTATATGCATGACGTCCAGACAATGACGCACTGAATTTGTAGACCAGTACGGAAGCTCGAAGAAAATGCTTAACTTGTTCCAATATTGTGGTTTGACCTGTCTCGTCGGATCCATCCCGAAGGTCACGTTATTGTAACCATCCCATTTAGCAGTCACGTCCTCTCCGGACAATGGGGATGGAGGCCCAAGAAGCTCCTGATGACCATCAAAGTGAACCGTGTCTAACCTGTAGGGGTGGTTTGGAGGCAGAAAACGTCGATGGCCGCAATAACAAACCTTCCTGCTAAAATTCAAAAATTTTGATGTTGTGTGTTCATGGCAATGAGGACATGCTTTGTGACCATGTACGGACCAACCTGAAAGCATTCCATATGCAGGAAAGTCATTAATTGTCCACATTAAAGCCGCACGCAGTATGAAGGTTGTATTTGTGTTTGAATCATATGTCTCTACACCATCAATAAACAAAGTTTTCAGCTCCTCAATCAGAGGTCGGAGATAGACGTCGATATTGTTCCCCGGTGAGTTTGGTCCGTCGATAAGAAGAGGCATCATAAAGTATGATTGGTCCATAGCCAACCAAGGCGACAGATTATAAATTATCATTACAACGGGCCATGTACTGTGACTTCCAGCCATATAGTTGAATGGGCAGAAGCCATCGGCAGCCAGTCCGAGCCGGACATTGCGGGGATCGCTACTGAATATTGTGTGCCTCCTATCGAAATCCTTCCATGCCGGTGAATCTCTTGGATGGCTCATTTTTCCATTTTCGCTTGGAGGAGCACGATGATGCCAAATCATTGCCTCGGCTGTTTTCTTGCACCTGAATAGCCTCTGTAGCCTCTGTGTTATGGGAAAATATCGTGCTATCTTCACAGGTATATCAGGCTTCTTATCAGAATCTTTCGGCTTATACCTTGCCTCTCCGCATGTTGGACACTCTTTCAAATCTGAATTCTCTTTCCGGTACAACACGCAATTTTTAGGACATGCTTGAATCTTCTCGCACTTTAGACCCAAATCAGACATCATTTTCTGGGCTTCGTACCAGCTTTCGGGCACATTATTTCCCGGAGGCATAGAATCTTTCAAGAACGAAAGAAGCATTGTGAATGACTTGTTGCTCCATCCATTTAGGCACTTAATTTGGAAAAGTTGGACGAACCATGAGAGGGTGGAATACTTCGCATTCTCATAAATTGGTTTCCTAGCATCATTCATGAAATTTTCATATTTATCCGCACGCGGTCCTTGACCGGAAGGAATGTCATCTTCGGTACGAATAGATTCACCTAGGGCAGCCTCTACCATATCCTCCATTTCTTCTGATGGAAATAAATTTCCGTATCCTGCCGTATTACCGAATTCTTCTTCTTCTCCTGCCGCATTATCGTGTTCTCCTTCTTCTACCGCAGTACTGCATTCTTCTCCTTCCCCGTGATATTTCCAAATTGAATAAAGTCTAGTAAACCCATGTTTTACAATATGAAGCTCTGCTAATTCTACCTTCTGCCAGTACTTATTGCCACATCTATCGCACGGACAGAGAATCTTCTCTATTATGATCTTATTATGTGCTCGTGCAAATTCAAGGAAAGCAGCAACCCCTGCGACAAACTTAGGTTGCATACGTTGTTTCCAATCCACATACATCCAGTCCTTAACTCTGACGTACTCATGGGCCATGTTAGACTGAATAACATATAAATTGTAGGTTATGCTGACTATATTGAGAAATATAAGAACGGGATAGTTACTGACAAAGGAGAAAATCCATGTATATGCTTTGTGTGTGCGTTTGTCGTTGAAAAGAATAAATTATCGCACGTTATGTTGACCGATAGACGGTGACTAAGTGGCGCTTTTAATTAGTTTCATATATGGGTATCGATGGGAATATGAAGGTTTCATATTATCATATATTGGTTTTAACCCGAACATCTCGAGTCGCTCTCTGATTATGCGTTTGTATGTATGTGTTCCGGCTGTCGGGGGTAGGCTTCTATCCCATTAAGAATGTATAGAGCGAACGCCCATCACTTGTGCTTTCAACCGTTTCAAGTAAATTTCGGCAGCACCTCCCCGCTGTTCTCCGAGTACACTGTAATAGAATAGATAATCATTTCAAAGCTGTGAAACAACGTTGAAATGAACATCTAATCTATCTTTGTACACGGAGAACCAGCGGAAAGGTACCGACGAAATATCTCGAAACGGATGAAAACACAAGTGAATGAAGGCGTTTGCTTTATACATTCTTAATTTGTCCACACGGGACAAATCTATGGGTTACCATACGATTGAATTTTCTCGTCGCGCAGACTATACGACGGTTGTTAGTATCGAGCTATACTGTCCGATATTTAACAACCTTCGTATAGTTCTAGGTCACGACGAGCATCGCACGTATGTTAACCGATAGACGGGGACTAAGTGGCGCTTTTAGTTTCATATACGGGTATCGATGGGAATATGAAGGTTTCATATCATCATCGAGTATCATATATTGGTTTTAACCCGAACATCTCGAGTCGCTCTCTAATTATGCGTTTGTATGTATGTGTTCCGGCTGTCGAGGGTAGGCTTCTATCCCATTAAGAATGTATAGAGCGAACGCCCATCACTTGTGCTTTCAACCGTTTCGAGTAAATTTCGGCAGCACCTCCCCGCTGTTCTCCGAGTACACTGTAATAGAATAGATAATCATTTCAAAGCTGTGAAACAACGTTGAAATGAACATCTAATCTATCTTTGTACACGGAGAACCAGCGGAAAGGTACCGACGAAATATCTCGAAACGGATGAAAACACAAGTGAATGAAGGCGTTTGCTTTATACATTCTTAACTTGTCCACACGGGACAAATCTATGGGTTACCATATGATTGAATTTTCTCGTCGCGTAGACTATACGACGGTTGTTAGTATCGAGCTATACTGTCCGATATTTAACAACCTTCGTATAGTTCTAGGTCACGACGAGCATCGCACGTATGTTAACCGATAGACGGGGACTAAGTGGCGCTTTTAGTTTCATATACGGGTATCGATGGGAATATGAAGGTTTCATATCATCATCGAGTATCATATATTGGTTTTAACCCGAACATCTCGAGTCGCTCTCTAATTATGCGTTTGTATGTATGTGTTCCGGCTGTCGAGGGTAGGCTTCTATCCCATTAAGAATGTATAGAGCGAACGCCCATCACTTGTGCTTTCAACCGTTTCGAGTAAATTTCGGCAGCACTTCCCCGCTGTTCTCCGAGTACACTGTAATAGAATAGATAATCATTTCAAAGCTGTGAAACAACGTTGAAATGAACATCTAATCTATCTTTGTACACGGAGAACCAGCGGAAAGGTACCGACGAAATATCTCGAAACGGATGAAAACACAAGTGAATGAAGGCGTTTGCTTTATACATTCTTAACTTGTCCACACGGGACAAATCTATGGGTTACCATATGATTTAATTTTCTCGTCGCGTAGACTATACGACGGTTGTTAGTATCGAGCTATACTGTCCGATATTTAACAACCTTCGTATAGTTCTAGGTCACGACGAGCATCGCACGTATGTTAACCGATAGACGGGGACTAAGTGGCGCTTTTAGTTTCATATACGGGTATCGATGGGAATATGAAGGTTTCATATCATCATCGAGTATCATATATTGGTTTTAACTTGAACATTTAACGTGAATAAGTTTTACGTTTACGTTTCGTTATTAAGAGTTCGAAATTTCATGTTTAGGGTAAATTTTTCTTGCGTTTGTGGTAAAGTTGTACGTTTATGTTGTCATCGAGTATCCTATTGTAATGAACTAGTGTATCCTACTAAATAAATTAGTGCACCATAAACCTAAATAACCCAAATTAACCTAATTAACCACAATTAACCATAATTGTTACCCTAACACAAATTATCACTAATTAACCCAATTTACCCAAATTAACCTAATTAACCCTAATCAACCCAAACTTAACCAAATTTACCCAAATTAACCAAATTAAGCCTAATCAACACCCTAACCTTTTCAAATTATCACTAATTAACCCAAATTAACCCTACACTGCAATTAACCCAAATTAACCATAGCCTCTAACCCTAAACATGACCCTAACCCTAACACTAACCCTAACCCTAAATACCATAACCCTAACCCTAACCCTTAACCCTAACCACAACCCGGCCAACACCAATCCCAACCCCAACCGAACCCTAATCCCAACCCCAACCCCAACCGGCCCCAACCAAACCCTTACCCTAACCCCAACCCCAACCCCAATCGAACCCTAACCCTAACCACAACCCGGCCAACACCAATCCCAACCCCAACCGAACCCTAATCCCAACCCCAACCCCAACCGGCCCCAACCAAACCCTTACCCTAACCCCAACCCCAACCCCAATCGAACCCTAACCCTAACTGACCCGATGCCACCCCTACCCGAACCCAGATCCCTGAACCCTACCCCTAACATCATCAAAAGAGGGAAATAAAAGTATTAAATTAGAAGTAAAAATTGGAAATTTACTAACCGCGGTGGAGGAGACGACGGAGGAGGCCAGTAGTCGACGATGCGATCGGCGACGAGTCAAGCACGGTTGCGACGTGGAAGTCGACGAGTCAAGCACGGTTGCGGTGGCGAGGTCAGGATGAGGACGTCGATGGCCGACGAGATCGGGATCGAGACGCGGGAAGAATAAGAGAGAAGAAAAATTTGGGAACGGTGAGGGATTTTCTGTGCCTTTTTTTTTTATTATTAACCCGTATACATGCCCCTACGTACTTAGCCGTAGGTTCTTTGTTTGCGCCACCGTAGGGCCAAACAACAAATTATGATTAAATATTTTTAAATTAAAATATAGAAAACCGTAGGGACAACAGTGGGCACCTACGGATTAATCCGTAGGGGCAATAAAACGTTGCCCCTACGGATTCCTTTATCCGTAGGGGCAACCCCTATTTGTAGTAGTGTTGAATCATATGAAATTTATAGGACCCCACCTAATTCAAGTAAGTCAAAGCTCAGAAATCTAAACCATTTAAAAAGAGAGTGAAGGAATACTTTTTTTTTGAAAGTTAACATATAAAATCACTTGAAAGTCGTAGTAAGCATTTTAAAAGCATCAATTCTTTTCCAAAAATTTCGGCAGAGTTTCCTTTGTAAATACTGGCCCCAAACGGGTACAAACAGAAATATACATAAATAATGAATAAGGCATCCCCAAGCGGGAGCTAGTGTAGGGTTAGCTTAGCACCTTAGCAGGGTTTTGGCAGGTATCAATCATGCTACTATAAAACTTTTGAGGTGATAAACAAATCCTAACCAAGATCTTAACTAGAGAATTAGGGTAAACTAGCATGTAAACAACTTTACATCTAAGAGAGAGGGATTACAACCTTTGTAGTCCGTTCCTTCGCTTCATAACCTCCGTGTTGAGGTCCCTTCGTTGCGATCATCAAGTACCCGGACTCTAGAGAGACTCCATAAAGAGAAAGATGCAACATTGCTTCCAATCTTCAAAAACTAAGATGATCTACCTTGAAGAATCTCAAACCAAAGCTCTTGCTTCACTAATCAAGTATTAGCAAAGCAAACACCCTAATCTAAGTGGCTAGAATAGATGGGGATGATGAAGTAGGAATTTAGCTATCTTTTGTTTTCAATTTCTCACATTATTTCATCACAATACAAAAAGCTAGAAAGCTTTTTTCAAGAGGAAGAAGAAGAAGAAAGCTTTTGTGATGAATAATGAATTATTGTATGAGGTTAGAATTGCAACCATGGGTTAAAAATCATATCCTTAACCTTTGTAGAGAATAAACCATGGGTTGAGGTTTGGGTTGGGTTAACAAAATATCTTCACAAAATATCAAAGAATAAAGTCAAAGTCAAAGTTTCATGAAGCTTCATCTAAGCTTAACGCTAACCATGTTTAAACTCCACAAAACATGTTGCATTTGTAATCCTAACTTGTTACAATATTATATATCACATATATAATATATTTTACAACAAAAGAAAATAATACAATTAACATATATCGTATATATATCAATGTATTATCCCGTGAGAAAATGAATCAATAAAGCGAGCTTATATTAGTTAACGTAAAGTAATATATCTCATATATAATTATACATTAAATTATCGAATCAACACTTGATCCGATAACCCGGCTATATATATATAACCGACTAATATAACATGTACCAATTCATCAAATCAACACTTGATCCGATGACCCGGCTATATCACATATACCCGGCCGATATCTCATATCGCGAGAATAGAATACGGTATCTCATATCGTATCATTCTCGGTCCCGCACATATCACATATGTGCTCCTACTCCGTTTTGCCTGAGCCAGGAAACCTCTGTGTAGGACTCTAAAGAATCGTCAATACGCCGGCAGTAGGTGATGATCATATCAAACACCCACAAGCTGCAAGCGGCCAGCTAAACGAAACAGCCACCCGGGTATTGAGCAATCGGAAGATCAACAAGCAAGCCTGTAACCCATGAAAAAATGAATCAATAAAACGAGCTTATATTAGTTAACGTAAAGTAATATATCTCATATATAATTATACATTAAATTATCGAATCAACACTTGATCTGATAACCCGGCTATATATATATATATATATATAATAATAATAATAATAATAATAACCGACTAATATAATATGTACCAATTCATCGAATCAACACTTGATCCGATGACCTGGCTATATCACATATACCCGGCCGATATCTCATATCGCGAGAATAGAATACGGTATCTCATATCGTATCATTCTCGGTCCCGCACATATCACATATGTGCTCCTACGTCGTTTTGCCTGAGCCAGGAAACCTCTGTGTAGGACTCTAAAGAATCGTCAATACGCTTGCAGTAGGTGATGATCATATCAAACACCCACAAGCTGCAAGCGGTCAGCTAAACGAAACAGCCACCCGGGTATTGAGCAATCAGAAGATCAACAAGCAAGCCTGTACATTCTCCTACGAATCCAATCAGTAACATTCCCGTACAGTCCGGTCTCTTCGTCTGATATGTCGCATATACAGTCTAGGGGTGGTAAACGTCAGACCCCAGTAACCGATAAGTCGTGTCGATATGAGGTCCATAACAGTTCGAAAAACTATTGATAACTCTTACCAGTAAATCTCAGCAACCCTGGCCAGGGATTTCCAGCTATAGCCAATCGAACACAGCGCAACATCAACCCCCAATACCGGGAGAGACGAAACCCCTCATATCGCTCATTGCCTCCATGTGATTCGAGAATGTACCCAAAAGCCGCCGTTTTGCACGCCCTCTTGGACGTGGTATGATGGAAATTAAAGCACAGTGGCAATCACACAAGACTCTATGACGATCTCGGGTCTACAGACTAACCTGTACCAGTGTCACCAGAGAACTGCCATCTGACGTGAGGTATAATACCATCTGGGAGTTCCCGGCGAGTCCGTCCAGTGTACCCAGGCTCCACTGAGCACCCGTATACTATCTCTGATGTCAAACACCAATGGATATGGGATCATCCATCGCCCATCTACATGGGTCAAGAAGCATACGCTAGTCTACTCTGGTATATCGATGCCCTGTCTCGATACACCTACGACTAGGAACATTTGAAGGATGTACTTAGTGACTACTCTGCCCCCACTAGTATGATCTGCATCATAGTCCTGGTAGTCAAGTACTCATCCTAATGGCTTTATCAACATGTAACATAGAGACAATCAGAGTACATGTTAAGATAAAGAGCAACCAGATATCATACTATCATGTCGAGCAAGAAAGTCCTCCATATATATGTCCAACCATCCACTACAATATACATCGTATGTACAGTAATGGCCTCTAGGGCATGCATATCACTAAAAATCTCCCACTTGCACTAGGGTCATCTGTTGTAGTATCTCATACCCAACAATCAGTTGTGGTTGAAGTATCTCATACTCAACCATCCCATAAAAGTCTCTACTGGAAAATAGGCCTTTGTGAGTGGATCCGCGCTGTTGTCCTCTGTATCTACTCTCCTATCCTCGATCTCCCTGGAGATCATCCATCTCCATGATCAGGTGAAACTGCCTAAGAATATGTCTGGATCTCATATGAGACGGGGGTTCCTAGGGATAAACCACAACTCCATTGTCACACAATGGTAGGAACGAAGTTCATCTCATGAACTTATATATATCCAGACTGGCTCTTTGGTAGTATCTCTGGCAACGATGTATCTTGCTTTTAATCATCTAGTATGTCACGGTATCTAGCTTGGAACTCTTACAACATACCGTCCCTCTACTGAGGGTAAAGACAATGCCTGTAACTGACAATCAGTCGACCTTACCACCCTGGAAGCTTTCCAGTGATTCTCCCCAGGATCGATTGATACCATCTCACTACACCAAGTGAGAATCCTAATATCCAATTAGATCTATCTCATAGATCCAAAATCCAGGATTGAGGAGGTATCATCTTGATCCTATATGGAGAATCTTTGTGATAAGAGTTGACTGACCGAGCGTAGCATAGGAAACTCCTTCCCTATCAAGAGTATGTCATCCACGTACAATACGAGGATCACCACCATACTCCCTACTACCTTTTTGTATATACTAAGTTCATCTACAATTTTGATGAAGTCAAACTCTTTGACTATTACATCAAAACAGACGTTCCTACTCCGCGATGCCTGATTTATCTCATAAAACAACCTGCACACGTTCCGCTGCTCCCACTGTCTACGAAGCCCTCTGGCCGTGTACTTATAGACGCTCTCTTCTAAATCATTATTTCGAAAAGCAGTCCTTACACCCTTCCGCCAGATATCGTAGTCATGGTATGTAGCAGTGGCAAGTAAGATCTGGATGGATTTAAGCATTGCTTTGAAAGTCTCAACTTTTCCATGTACACCTAGTAATCTTCTCAAGATATACTTGCTCCTGATGGGGATTTAACCCTTCAGATAAAGCAACCAAAGTCCATACTTTGTTGGTGTATATAGATTCCATCTCAGATCGCATAGCATCCAGCCATTCTTACAGAGTCCCCACTCCTGATGGCCTGCTCGAAACTAGTTAGGTCATCATCTCATGATGCAATCTTCGCTCCCACTGTCATAGAGAAAAACCGAAGTATCTCTCAGGTGGATGAGGAACTTTACCAGATCGTCGGAGAGGCTGAGGTTCGTTGGAAACTATTGAATCCTTCGGTTCTACCAAATCATCAGTTGCAGTTTGTATAGCTGGAACTTCTTCCAGTTCTACCTCATGACCATTAATTTCTTCACAAGAAATTCCCTTTTTCTCAAAAAGGTGGCATGCCGAGTAATAAAACACCTTTTGTTCCTCGGTTCGGTAGAAGATATTCCCTTACGAATGCTTGGGATATCCAACAAACTTCCACAGAACTGACCTTGCTTCGAGCTTGTCCGGATCATGATTTTAGACATAGACCGGACAACCCTAAATCTTAACATCCTTAAGAGATGGGCTCTTCCCATACCATATCACATATGGAGTGGTAGGCACCTGATTTGATTGGAACCCTATTCAATAGGTATGCAGCTTCACAAGTGCATAACCCCTAAAAGGAAATAGGCAACTCAGTACTACTCATCATAGAGCACACCATATCACATAGGGTGCGATTGCTCTGCCCCGATGCACCATCGTGCTGTTGTGTATACGGAGAAGTAATGCTGAGAGAGAATTTCATTCTCCTTTAGAATAGTCCAGCATCTCCGTGCTCAAGTATTCTCCTCCCTGATCTTATCAAAGGACATAATACTTATACCCGTTTTGGTTCTCTACTTCTGACTTATATTCATTGAATTTCTCAAAAGGTTCAGACTTGTGTTTCAACAGGAACATATGTCCGAATCTTGAGAGATAATCAGTGAATGTAATGAAGTATAAAGAACCGGTCCTGGTATGTGTATACTGGGGACCTTACATACATCATTATGTATCAATCCCAAAAGTTCACTAACTATTTCTCTGTTTCCAATAAACAGAACTGTGGTCATTTTATCTTTGTGAGATGACTGGCAAGTTTCACAAGATGTAAATATGCATCTTTATGTAACTTCAATTAGTCGGGTCGCATTGATATGACCTAGTCTACAATACCATAAGAAGGATTCGTTCATTTCTGAACTCTTCCCCTTATGTGTGTTCTGTACGTTAAGAATTGTAGTTTGATTTAGAACGTCTATGCTTTTAGATTACGTGCCTGAACCGATCAACTCTTGATCTAGGAAATGTTCAAAACATTATCCAACAATACAAAATTATATCCTTCTTTAATAAATAAAGAGACTGATATGATGTTGTATATCAGGTTCGGTATCTAATAACATTCGTTCAGAATCAATGTATTTGGTAATACAGGGTGATAACTGCCAACATACTTGGTTACAACACTTGCACCATTTTTAACTCTTAAAACTTATCACTCTTTCTCAGTTCTCTACCTTTCAGTAGCCCATGTAATCATATTACATATGTGGGATCCTGATCCGGTATCTCATACCCAGGACGTAAAGGATATTGGGAAACAGTTCTCTGTAATGAACACACCCGAAGATGATGCATCGACATGCACTTTCTTCGTTTGGGCGGCACGGGAATTCTGGTAATCCCCAATTTCCTGCTCGATCTTATAACAATTATAAGTTGGAGCGGGACCAACGTTCCCTAGCGCAGTATAACAAGCGGGTTCGGTCAATACATCCGTATTATTATCTTGATTAAGGCGTGACATGGTCGCTACCTGGAGAGAGAGAGAAGAAAACACTCAGCGTATGCTCTTGCAAGATTAGATTGGTTATTAATATATCTAATCATGATGGCTCCCACTGTTTTAATCAAATTTTCCTTCAAACCCTAAAAGGAAAGACTAGCCGGGATTAATTACACCCTACAAGTTCGCCAATCTTTCAGCCAGGCCAGTGCCGGTACTTTGAGGGAGGTTTCCCGTGCTTTCGCACGGACCTAATTAAAATAAACCTCGTTTTCCCAGGGGCGTAACCCCGTTGACACCTTAAAAGACACCTACTTGATCGGCTATTTGTAATGTGTAAAACTCTCCCAGGAGTAACTCTTACTCGCAGTGGGTATCGGGATCCAACTATCTCATAGATAAGCAATCTCATTGCAAATTTCAACACTTGAAATTCCCGATAATGTTTTGCCCCAAGCATCCTATGACCTTGACAGAGGTCAACAAACCATAGGCAGCTAGTCAATTTCAACCCGTCATTTCCTGATTGAAGTAAACCCACCCGCACGACCCTTGACAGAGGTCAACAAGGTCACACGACTACCCTAAATCAATCGCATCATATGCTTATGCAGATAAGTAGTAATCAGCTACCGCACATTACGCCTTGACAGAGGTCAACAAACGCAGCACGAATACTAACTATTACTTATCTGAAAAGACGAAGGGCTACGACAGGTTTTAATGAAAACCTTTTGCGTAATGAACTTGATATCGTTGTAGAATCGAGTGATTTTGAAAAGGAGTGTTTTTAGGCTTTTTCAAGTTTTGCTAAAGAGGTCACTCTTGGTGAAGGGATCTCGACTCTTTCCTTATCGAATAAGGTGCAGGATATTTCATAAATACCGCTTTGCAAAGCAAGAACTATAGAAGCAATCAAAAACTAGACCGCAAGTCTGTAGCATCTGCCAGTTTTGCTAAAGAGGTCACCCCGGTGAAGGGATCTCGGCTCTTTCCTTATCGAATAAGGCGCTGGATATTCTACGAGGAATACCGCTATGCAAAGTAAGAACTAGAGCTACCAGTTTTTAAAACAAGTTTCTACAACATCTTTATGTTTCTTTTAGTTTCATTAATCTCATTAATGAAGTCCCATTTAATTATGCTTCATAAGCATCACATTAGAAACGAAATCAACAATATATAATATATATCTCATATATATAATATAAACATTCGTCTCAGGCAGTAATATGATCTCATCACAGAATATTGCAGCAGAAGAACATATATGAAATATTGGATATATTAGGAGGTCCGTGTTTTATTGCGAGCCTGTATAAAACACGGATTCCACAGTCGTGATGAATAGCCAATCCCACACCCCTAGACCCCTACGAGAGCGGCAAGCAACCCTACCAATTCTAGAGTTAGGAGACCCGGTCTCGACTCCTCGAGATAGTCTCCCACTGGACCCTAGAACCCGGTTA
Source organism: Agapanthus africanus (assembly GCA_030015575.1). Classification (NCBI taxonomy): domain Eukaryota; kingdom Viridiplantae; phylum Streptophyta; class Magnoliopsida; order Asparagales; family Amaryllidaceae; genus Agapanthus; species Agapanthus africanus. The sequence continues at coordinate 610,994,557 of JASDDO010000019.1, forward strand.
CTTGTGCTCCCCGCCTTGGGTCTATCATAATGCGGAAAAGTAAATAATATACAATGGTGACATCATCCTCAACCCGGAAGTGCCCCAAAAAAAGAATATTACATACAATGAATTTTACATAAATGAAAATAAAACTCTCATCTCACAATAAAAAACCCGGCTATTCAAAACACGACGATCCAATATAATATATCACAGCAACACATAACATCACATATCATCAACGTAAGTAAATATGCGTATCCCAGTTGTCGTTGACATATAGCACCGAAATCGGCGATACACCACATATTACACTTACGGTCGTAGAAAAGAAAGTGAAAAACTACAACATTTGGAATCCAAAACCACCTTAGACATCTTAAATCCGAAATATCACATACTTCGCATTTCATGCCTAACTATATGAATTCCACATATTGTATCACATTCCAGATAAATAAACAATGTTAAACTTTCCGATCGAATAAACAAACACCCAAGATTTCCCAAATAGCTCAACACTTGAGCGGAGTTCAAAAAATCCCAGAACATGTCACAGCCGCTATGAACCAGCCGTAGAAGGGTCAAACCAATGCCTCACATGTGGCAACGCTAAACTACAACAAACCATATGGTTCAGTGGCGGTTTTGACGGTCACATAATCGAGTTAAGGTTACGTTCTTCTAGAGGGTCCACATATTCGCTTGCATGATTTTCTGAAAGTTTTAAACTCAGGAAAAATCCAACACTTGAAAGTTTTCCGACAAGGGGAAAAGTGAGTTATTGATATCCATTCAAACTTTTTCACACGTCTAAATTACCCGGAAAAACTTAAACGAAGTTAAATTCTCCGATCGAATCAACGAGTTCCCAATAAATCCCAGAAAGCTTAACACTTGAGTAGAATTAAAAATTCCCAGAAGCATGAAAAAGTACCCAAGAATAAAGCCCTAAAGTATTAGCCCCTAACTCCTAAAGTTGGCCGCGGAACCGCCGCCAAACGCATGGTTTGGCCGCGGTTCCGCGGTCTCTTGAGCGAGTTATGGCTTCGTACTTCACAGTAATTCTTAGAATTCCCTGCATGATTTTCTGAGTATTTTTAATATGAAAATTTTCAACTTTTGAAAAAATTTCTAGAATGTGGGATTTTTTGGGGTTTCGGAGTTCGATCGGACTTTAAACTTCGCCTACACGACGCCTAATGCTCTAGTTTGGCTCTGATACCACTGTAGGGTTAGTTTAGCACCTTAGCAAGGTTTTGGTAAGTATCAATCATGCTACTATAAATTTTTTGGGGTGCTAAACAAACCCTAACCAAGATCTTAACTAGAGAATTAGGGTAAACTAGCATGTAAACAACTTTACATCTAAGAGGGAGGGATTACAACATTTGTAGTCCGTTCCTTTGCTTCATAAGCTCCATGTTGAGGTCCCTTCGCTGCGATCATCAAGTACCCGAACTCTAGAGAGGCTCCATGAAGAGAAAGATGCAACCTTGCTTCCAATCTTCAAAAACTAAGATGATCTACCTTGAAGAATCTCAAACCCAAGCTCTTGCTTCACTAATCAAGTATTAGCAAAGAAAACATCCTAATCTAAGTGGCTAGAATAGATGAGGATAATGAATTAGGAATTTAGCTCTCTTTTGTTTTCAATTTCTCACATTATTTCATCACAACACAAAAAGCTAGAAAGCTTTTTTCAAGAGGAAGAAGAAGAAGAAAGCTTTTGTGATGAATAATGAATTATTGTATGAGGTTAGAATTGCAACCATGGGTTAAACATCATATCCTTAACCCTTCTAGAGAATAAACCATGGGTTGAGATTTGGGTTGGGTTAACAAATATCTTCACAAAATATCAAAGAATAAAGTCAAAGTCAAAGCTTCATGAAGCTTCATGGAAGCTTCATCTAAGCTTAACCCTAACCATGTTTAAACTCCACAAAACATGTTGCATTTGTAACCCTAACTTGTTACAATATTATATATCACATATATAATATATTTTGCAACAAAAGAAAATAATACAATTAAAATATATCGCATATATATCAATGTATTATCCCGTGAGAAAATGAATCAATAAAGAGAGCTTATATTAGTTAACGTAAAGTAATATATCTCATATATAATTATACATTAAATTATCGAATCAACACTTGATCCGATAACCCGGCTATATATATATATATATATAACCGACTAATATAACATGTACCAATTCATCGAAACAACATTTGATCCGATGACCCGGCTATATCACATATACCCGGCCGATATCTCATATCGCGAGAATAGAATACGGTATCTCATATCGTATCATTCTCGGTCCCGCACATATCACATATGTGCTCCTACTCCGTTTTGCCTGAGCCAGGAAACCTCTGTGTAGGACTCTAAAGAATCGTCAATACGCCGGCAGTAGGTGATGATCATATCAAACACCCACAAGCTGCAAGCGGTCAGGTAAACGTAACAGCCACCCAGGTATTGAGCAATTGATTGAAAGAATTAAAGGTAACCGCAATCAAGACGGTGTCGCTATGCAGCTAGCCGGTTGAGCACGGGTCGATCCACAGGGAGATGGTTGTATGTCCGTTCTTGTCTTAGACGAGTCAATAAAGAATTTGTGTATGTTTGTTCGAGACTATCCTATGTGTATTATTTGCAAGTATAAAGTTGTTAAGAAAAAGATACGAAATTGTAAGCTAAAGAAATCCGTATTCAAAACCTTTGAGCCGAGTCTTGACAAATTGAAGCTAGAGCAATCGGCAACAACGTGGATTAGGGGATTTAAGCGCGGTATTCGTGGAATACGGCTTATTTACCCTTGTCCTTCCGTTCTTGTCTCTTGCTTTCGCCTCCGGCCAAACCGAACGCAACCGGTCGCGGTTAGGAATCACCGTTACCTTGTTAGGGTAGGGTGCCTAACGGAGCGCTTGCGTATGGTTTGGGCGGAGTTCAATGGAAAATAACGGGAAAAGGAAATGAGAAAAGAAAATCTTAACTTACAATACCGTATTTATTCTTAACAACAACAATAATTACAACCAATCATAAAAACGAACCAAAAAGAGAGAACAAAAAGAAAAGAACAAAGAAAAGAAAAGATTACAAACAAGTAATTAAAGTGCATGGAATTAAATTGCAAGTAATTAAAGACAAGAATGAAAAATGCAAGAAAGTAATTACAAGATAATAAAAAGCAAGAAAGGAAACTAGAAACTAGTACTCAAGACAAGTATGGGATCAATAGCCAACCCTTAAACTTGCAAGCTCAATCAAGAGGTTGCAAGATCAAGGGAAGGGTAAAGAACGCATGTGAAATGAAGCACTAATTCCATAAGAAAATACAACCCTTGAGATCAATAACTAACCCTTAACCTTTCAAGCTCAATGAAGAGGTTGAAAGATCAAGAGGAAGCAAAAATCTCAAGGGGAAACTAAACAAAAGAGAATGATACAAAAACCCTCATCTTCATTGATCTTCCACTCAAAAAGCTCTCACTACAATCTTCATGGAGGAAAGAATGAAGAAGAAGAAGAAAAAGACTAAATCCTAACAAAAAGAGAAACAAAGAATTGACCCTTGGCTTGGCTCAGTTCTGGAGTATTTATAGGCGGGTAAATGGAAACCTAGGGCAATAATCTGGCATAAGATGAAAGTACCAAACTGCCCACAAAAATTGACCCAGCAAGGAGCCTACATGGCCGCGGATCCGCGGCCTAGACCCCCTATTGGCCGCGGATCCGCGGCCGTATAGAGGATTTGGGCCCTCCGTTTTTCTGTGCTTCCCTGGTCCTTTTTTGTCTGTAGTTTGGCACATGTCTTTTCTGATAATCTTTCCACATTTCTTCCAGAATTTCTGTTGATCAAAAAGATGATTTGATGTGGATCTTTTGCCATGATTGTCTCGAGCTCCGCGTAGATTTCTTGGATCTTGTGTTGCCATTGAGCCTTGTGCATGAAAATGACATTGATTTGCCATTTTGTCTCCTAAACTGGTGTGTGGCAACAGACGGATAAAGAGCGGAGATCCGTGTTTTATCTGTGAATGGCAGGAACCCGGATTTTGTCGTGTTTTTTCATGAATTTCACCGTTTAGAGCCGAGAACCTGTATCCTGCAATTACTAGCAAACACGGCTCAAGAGTACCTACCGATAAACAACCGAGCGTAAGAATGGGCGATATAAAATGCAATATTCTGGTATGAACAAATACCCCCAAACTTAACTTTTGCTCGTCCCGAGCAAAACCAATTATTCACAAAAATATAATGATAACCGCACTTTCGCAGGGAACGCGATTGCACTGAGCGCATGCAACAAGCCGTTAAACCTCTAGGTGTCCCTAGTAGGAGGAGTGCTGTCTCCTGAGGGTTTTCAGCGGATACTACCCACAAAATCCCGTCAAGCTGGTGTCATAAGTTAACGTCGATTCTACTCCTACAGTTTAGTATTTACGTTAGAAACTCTATCATCCTAAGTTAGAAATATTCAACCATTATTTTTCACACCTCCTATCTATTTAACCTTAGATCATATACATTCCAAAAAAGTTTAAAAAGATATTGGTTCTCCTGAGTTTTCCTTCTAAAAGTGTGATCTCAAATCAGGGATTTTTATCAACTTTACAGAAAACACAAGTCTTATTCTTTATTTCTATCTTTTATCCAAATATCGATTGTATACCCCTACGTGTGTGTATCTTTGCACCCCTACACTCAAGAATTCAATTCAAGCTATAATACCCTTGCCCTAATACCTAATACTACTTCTTTTCATTAAGGATGGACGGATTTGCTCATACACTTTTCATGCGACTATTAATGCTTCTTGAGGCACTAACGACCGATTACTGAATGTGTGAACTTTAAAGCGTAAATAGCAGTTTCCGGGTCTTGACTTTATTCTATTTTTTTCTTTTTTTTTCTTTTTCTTTTTCTTTTTCAAGACCGGATATATTTTTCAATATGCTCTTTTGGTGTTTAGCTTTAAATACCGTTTTTTCTTTCATACTAGGCTTTCAGGCAAAAGTATTTCAAGATATCCTCTACTATCCCAAGTTTCAAGATGCGTGTAAGTGCAGTTTGTAGGGTATATACTTTCTAAATTTGAACTTGAGAAAAGAAACTATTTTTCAGACTTATCCTTCAGTAAAGCATCAATACTTTCCCTTCATTTTGACTTAACTCAAGAACTGACTCAAGATTACCTATTTCTCAAAAAAAACTGTAAGGACGTATACTTACCAAAGTTAGACAGAATGAGGGTTATTTTTAGGGTTTTCAATCCCTAAGCCTAGAATTTAGTTATTTCTATCATATCAACTAAACTTTCGGAATAAAGATCTAAGTTACCCTATTAGCTAACTTGACGACAAAGTTTTTATATTTTTTGGAAAATTTTCAATTTTTGTGGGTTTTTAATAAGGTATGCAAATGCAAAATATACAAATGAATGCGAAGGAAGAAAGCTTACCGAGCACACCCCCAAACTTAAACTTGACAGTGCCCTCACTGTCAGGCTACACCAAGAGGGTCAAAATTGTCGGCGCTCCCTAGAAACAAATTATATACAAAACAAAAAGGAAAACAAAAATATATACAAAAAAAAGAGTCCCCCCCAAACTTAAGTAAAACAGTGTTTCCACTGTTAAGCGTTGACGTTCAGGATTAGAGGGGAAAGAACAATATCTATCTATACAAAGCCTTACACAGGCCAAAGGTGAGCACCAACCATTCAAAGATCTTATCGTGATAAAGCAGTGGCTGGTGAAAGAAGGCGTAGAGAAAAGAGATGGAGAATACGCGAGACCGTATGCGAAGAGAAGCGGGATACGGTCTCGGTATATGAGAGGAAGAAGAATGGCGGAAGGGAAAAAGAAGTGGAATACGAACTTGAGGGTGCAAATGGAGTAAATAGATTAGCACAATTTGTGATGAGCGATGTGTAAAAAGCGATTGTGCTAATATATTTACCCGTCGAGAAATGGGGTCAAATCCCTCAAGATTCGTGAGAAACCATGGGTACGCCGAACTTGGTAAACCAGACACAGTAAATGAAAGTGAGACGGGTTCTTGCAAGGTCGGAACGATGGAAAGGATGGAGGGAAGTGGTTGAGGAAGGGTATCGGTTAAAGGTTCAGGAGGGTGTACACAGTCAGTGGAAGGAACAGGATGAATTGGAAAATCCGACTCATCAAGCAAAACTGGTTCATCCTCAAAACTATCCTCAATATTCTCCTCAAAATTTAGCACATCCATGCTCTTCTCTTCAAAGTCCAGACGCATATGGGGTTCGGGAAAAACATTTAATGACTCGGGATGATGATTTGAAGAGACAAACTCAGCCAAATCTACGGGTTCATCATCCAAAATATCCCCAGCGTCAATATCCCCAATCAAGTGAAAATCAAAACTCTCTGACACCTCATCAAAAGCATGGATATTAATCGATTCTGGTTCTAAGATATAGGTGTAGAGGTCAAAAGGATTAGGTATGGTTTCACTTGGAAGGGACCCTTCACAATTGGGCAAATCAAACACTACGAAGTCGCATAACTCATTCATCATTCTATCTTCAATTGATAAATCATGTCGGATACTTGATAGACTTTCAAAACAGGAGTTGTGGGATTCAATTTGGGACGGGTAGGTTTGATTTGGAAGGGTATACAGCTCACTTTCTCCACTCAAATTCTCAGCCTGTCCTACCGCCTCATCATACATTGGAAAATTTGGAGCTAGCTGGAAACTAGCTACCGGGTCAGTAGGTTGTATGAGAGTGGCCATGGACGCATTCAAATCCATCATCTGTTGGCTTGACGCTACCCTAAAGTCTTCCAAGGACTGTTCTAGACTAGACATTGGTTGTGAAGGGGTTTCCGGAAAAGATTCAAAGTTGTTTGGATACAGAAAACTCCCAAATGGCGGTTCTGATGCAATGTCTAGGGAAGGTGCGAAAGTAGGGTAGGATTGGTAGGAATTGAATGGCTGGACAGGAGCAGGATCAACATTTGGATAAGAATGTGAATGGAATTGTTGATCCCCAGAATTTGAAGTGGTGAAAGGAGTGAAAGATCGGCTACGGGATTGTTCAATACGTTCAGCAAGAGACATAGGTCTTGTGGCTACAACTGGACTTTCAAAAGGGGTATCAACGCAAGAAGGGGTGAATGTTTGAAATGGTTGATATGAAGTGGATTGCGGGGTCCAGTTGTTCGTCCTAGACGCGTCTATCCGATCTTTCAAAGAAATTTTGGGCATGGAGGGGTCGTTCGAAGTTCGGCCAAAGCAAGAACTGTAAGAAGTAATTTCTGGTTGTGGGTACCAAAGTTCGGCAAGAGTTTTGCGAGGTGGAGTACCCATGATATGAAAAGAGAAAGAAAGAAAGGCAGAGAAAAGGAGGGGAAAAAGAATGTGATATTTTTTTAGTTTATATATTAACAGAAGAATGAAATATACACACAAAAAGAATATTGACAAAAACAATCACGACACAAAAATACCACACACCTAATCGTTCTAGGGTTCACCTAGGTCAACTAGACCTGCTCCAGAACTTGATTGTTGAAGTAAAACTGTGTCGAGAAACAGGCTCAAGATACACTGATCACGAGGCCAGGTAAGTGCAGAGATAAGGGGAGGTTTTCCAACGCTTTCGCGAAGTTCCTTAATTAAATAACCCTTTCTCTTTTGGCGGTTGCGCCTTTAACACTTTCCCAGACACCCCGTAAACAATATACCGTTAAGCGAGGTTCTAAACACGGTTTATCTTCTCCTAATGAGCGCGAAGTCCTTAGGGCTGAAGTCTAGTATTTTTTAATTTACAATGGACAATGCATATGCTTTAGTGATTTTTGGGGTCCTGGGAAGGGTGATGATATCCCTACCCAATCTGGATTGGTTTCAAGCCCCTTAAGTCCGTATTAAAGAAATGCAATGCAGTAACAAATCAACTGCAAACAATTTTTTTTTTTTTGCGGCGCAAAGAATCCTGCACAAGAACAGTTTATTGAAAGGGGGAGAAGAGTTTGCGCAAAGAAATCTGCAGAAAACACAATTCAGTGGAGTCCAGAGGAGTGGGAGAGAGGAGAGAGACTCACCAGAAATTTTGGGACCCTGAAGCCACTAAATGGCCGCGGTTCCGCGGCCAAACATGTGCTAAGGCCGCGGTTCCGCGGCAAGATGGTGGGCTTGGGCTTTGAAATTTTGTGGAGATGCTGGTCTGTGTCTCCTCTGGTTGTCTGGATGTGTGGAATTCTGATTTGCTCACTGTATCTGCTCCAGATTTTTACAGTAGACCGGATGATTCGTTTTGTCCGTCGCGGTGTAGCCGCAAAATGTGGGTTTATCTTCCCACGTCTTTGGCACTGTACTTGAACTCCGTATTTTCAACGTCTTTGGCGTCGATCTTGAACTTCGTATTTTCCTGCACACTTGCACAAAAGCTAATCAAAAAACAACAAGATGGTTTTTTACAAAGTATATATTTTTTTCGTTTTTTGGTTATATTTATACTTACAAATTAACCCGAAATTACACAAGGAAATAAACTACCGAATCCCCGGCAACGGCGCCATTTGATTGAAAGAATTAAAGTTAACCGCAATCAAGACGGTGTCGCTATGCAGCTAGCCGGTTGAGCACGGGTCGATCCACAGGGAGATGGTTGTATGTCCGTTCTTGTCTTAGACGAGTCAATAAAGAATTTGTGTATGTTTGTTCGAGACTATCCTATGTGTATTATTTGCAAGTATAAAGTTGTTAAGAAAAAGATACGAAATTGTAAGCTAAAGAAATCCGTACTCAAAACCTTTGAGCCGAGTCTTGACCAATTGAAGCAAGAGCAATCGGCAACAACGTGGATTAAGGGATTTAAGCGCGGTATTCGTAGAATACGGCTTATTTACCCTTGTCCTTCCGTTCTTGTCTCTTGCTTTCGTCTCCGGCCAAACCTAACGCAACCGGTCGCGGTTAGGAATCACCGTTACCTTGTTAGGGTAGGGTGCCTAACGGAGCGCTTGCGTATGGTTTGGGCGGAGTTCAATGGAAAATAACGGGAAAAGGAAATGAGAAAAGAAAATCTTAACTTACAATACCGTATTTATTCTTAACAACAACAATAATTACAACCAATCATAAAAACGAACCAAAAAGAGAGAACAAAAAGAAAAGAACAAAGAAAAGAAAAGATTACAAACAAGTAATTAAAGTGCATGGAATTAAATTGCAAGTAATTAAAGACAAGAATGAAAAATGCAAGAAAGTAATTACAAGATAATAAAAAGCAAGAAAGGAAACTAGAAACTAGAACTCAAGACAAGTATGGGATCAATAGCCAACCCTTAAACTTGCAAGCTCAATCAAGAGGTTGCAAGATCAAGGGAAGGGTAAAGAACGCATGTGAAATGAAGCACTAATTCCATAAGAAAATACAACCCTTGAGATCAATAACTAACCCTTAACCTTTCAAGCTCAATGAAGAGGTTGAAAGATCAAGAGGAAGCAAAAATCTCAAGGGGAAACTAAACAAAAGAGAATGATACAAAAACCCTCATCTTCATTGATCTTCCACTCAAAAAGCTCTCACTACAATCTTCATGGAGGAAAGAATGAAGAAGAAGAAGAAAAAGACTAAATCCTAACAAAAAGAGAAACAAAGAATTGACCCTTGGCTTGGCTCAGTTCTGGAGTATTTATAGGCGGGTAAATGGAAACCTAGGGCAATAATCTGGCATAAGATGAAAGTACCAAACTGCCCAAAAAAATTGACCCAGCAAGGAGCCTACATGGCCGCGGATCCGCGGCCTAGACCCCCTATTGGCCGCGGATCCGCGGCCGTATAGAGGATTTGGGCCCTCCGTTTTTCTGTGCTTCCCTGGTCCTTTTTTGTCTGTAGTTTGGCACATGTCTTTTCTGATAATCTTTCCACATTTCTTCCAGAATTTCTGTTGATCAAAAAGATGATTTGATGTGGATCTTTTGCCATGATTGTCTCGAGCTCCGCGTAGATTTCTTGGATCTTGTGTTGCCATTGAGCCTTGTGCATGAAAATGACATTGATTTGCCATTTTGTCTCCTAAACTGGTGTGTGGCAACAGACGGATAAAGAGCGGAGATCCGTGTTTTATCTGTGAATGGCAGGAACCCGGATTTTGTCGTGTTTTTTCATGAATTTCACCGTTTAGAGCCGAGAACCTGTATCCTGCAATTACTAGCAAACACGGCTCAAGAGTACCTACCGATAAACAACCGAGCGTAAGAATGGGCGATATAAAATGCAATATTCTGGTATGAACAGCAATCAGAAGATCAACAAGCAAGTCTGTACATTCTCTTGCGAATCCAATCTATAGCACTCCCGTACAGTCCGGTCTCTTCGTTTGATATGTCGCATATACAGTCTAAGGGTGGTAAACGTCAGACCCCAGTAACCGATAAGTCGTGTCGATATAAGGTCCATAACAGTTCGAGAAACTACTGATAACTCTTACTAGTAAATCTCAGCAACCCTGGCTAGGGATTTCCAGCTATAGCCAATCGAACACAGCGCAACTTCAACCCCCAATACCGGGAGAGAGGAAACCCCTCCTATCGCTCATTGCCTCCATGTGATTCGGGACTGTACCCAAAAGCCACCGTTTTTCACGCCCTCTTGAACGTGGTATGATGGAAATCAAAGTACAGTGGGAATCACACAAGACTCTATGACGATCTCGGGTCTACAGACTAACTTGTACCAGTGTCACCAGAGAACTGCCATCTGACGTGAGGTATAATACCATCTGGGAGTTCTCGGCGAGTCCGTACAGTGTACCCAGTCTCCACTGAGCACCCGTATACTATCTCTGATGTCAAACACCAATGGATATGGGATCATCCATCGCCTATCCACATGGGTCAAGAAGCATACGCTAGTCTACTCTGGTATATCGATGCCCTATCTCGATACATCTACGACTAGGAACATTTGAAGGATGTGCTTAGCGACTACTCTGTTCCCACTAGTATGATCTGCATCATAGTCCTGGTAGTCAAGTACTCATCCTAAGGGCTTTATCAACATGTAACATAGAGATAATCAGAGTACATGTTAAGATAAAGAGCAACCGGATATCATACTATCATGTCGAGCAAGAAAGTCCTCCACATATATGTCCAAGCATCCACTACAATATATATCGTATGTACAGTAATGGCCTCTAGGGCATACATATCACTAACAGCTAGCTCTTGGCCAATTGGCGGAAACAACCACGCAAGCAATACCAATATACAATGCCGAAGGGCGAGGATCAAAACTCAGAAAGAAAACCAACATCCGAAAGAAAACCAGAAAAGAACCATAATAATACAAGTGCGCAACTCTAAGGTTGAAAGAATATACAACAGGTTTTCTATGTCTACAAAATTGTCACGACCCGAAATTGGCACGTGATGGCCCTTAAACTACGCAACATCTACAGGCGTAACGCAATTTAAGTAAGCCGAAAACCCAGCAATCTAAACCATCAAAAGTAGTAAGAAATAATAGCAAATTTTAAAAGTTTGTAATCTCAACCCAAATTCTTTAAAGTCCCAAATTTTATTTCCTTTAAAATTTTGGCAGCACCTCCTTTGTAAAAACCAGCCCCAAAAATGGATACAACATAAATATAAGTAAAGCATCCCTAAACGGGAGCAAAAACACGCCCAAAGGCGGAAAACAACCACCACAACAGATATACAACGCCGTAGCGAAGAAATAAAAGACGATATAAATAAAACTGCATAAAAGACCTCCAAGTCACAAAATAATATACAATATCATTCTCACATCAAGTCTCTAAGTCATACATGAAGGTGATAGATGAAGTGTACAGGATACAACGAATATACAATGAACATAAACGGATAACCACAAAACCCACCTAAAGCAAAACTGCACACTGTGAGCCGAAGCGGTATCCGCAGCAAAAGATGATAAGATAGATGAATAGCCATCCTCGACTACTCTGGGGAACAACCTGCAAAAAAACACCGTGGCACAACGGGGGTGAGTTGCCAACTCGTGAATAGTAAATAACGTATGCAGGTAATCGCAAGTATGCACGTACAGCGCGAATCTAACATATGTAAGCTAATAGCAATAAAGGGTCATATGAAATGCAACAGTTATGAAAGGTACTCTAGCGGGTACAACTAATACACGAAGCAATGATATGAAAATGTATATATGCAACAATCATGAAAGGTACTCTAGCAGGTACAACTAATACATGAAGCAATGCATATAAAATAAAAGTATGTAAATGCAACAGTCATGGAAGGTACTCTATCAGGTACTACTAATACATGAAGCAGTGCATAAATAATAAATGCGAAGTATGGGATAAAACATGTCATTCCCACGGAATACTGACCTCGTGGTAGGACCAAAATCCATCAAGACAATCCAAATCCCAATTTCCTCAAATCAACCCCCAAATTGCCTCTCATATCATGTAAGTCTCATAAATCCTGAATGTACAATCTCAAGTAAATCTCATATATCATGAATGTACAAAATCAAGTAAATCTCATATATCCTGAATGTACAAAATCAAGTAAATCTCATATATCATGAATGTACAAAATCAAGTAAATCTCATATATCATGTATCCAATATCAAATGAATCTTATATATCCTGAATCCAATATCAAATGAATCTCATGTATCCTAAGTACATTTGCATGAATAATTATGATGATGCATATAAATTGATATGTATGCATATATATTAGCGTCCCATTCCACTAATATATATACATATGCATATATAACAGCGTTGTAACATTTCAAAAAAATATAATATTATTTTTGGGAATTTTTATAATTTAATATTATTTTATGGAATATTTTAATATTTCGGTATAATTAAATACCGATAAATGGGGAAAATTCTGAAGAACAATTATGGAAATTCTAAAATATGTTATTTAGTGGTAATTATGTTTAATGTAGGGTTTTTGGTAAAAAGTTTACCAAAACGGCTTTTAAATATTTTATCTGGTTTTATGAATATTTTATCGGAATTTTATCTAGACTGCACACACTTGTGCATGTTAACTTGGTTTAAGTCTAGGGTTACCATGTTTAGATGAGCATGGTGGGTTAACTATGTTTGGCCAACCATGATGGGTTAACCCTTTGGTTAAGCTAATTGGGGTTAATCAAGGGTGTGGTTTTGTTTACATTGGATTAAGATTGGGGGTTGACTTGTGTTAATGAGAGAGAGAGGTTATGGTGGCTTGAGCAAGTAAGCATTTATTAAGAGAGAGAGAAAGGTGGCTCTAGGATGTGTCATGGTCCATCTCATTTCAAATCTTTTGCTTTCCCTCACATCTCTCCCTCTCACTCACATCCTTCCCTCACATCTCCCACTCTCCCACTCCACCATACAACAACACTTCACAACACCTATATCACCACACCATAACAATTACAACTACAGAAGCAGCTGCAGCAGCAACCCTTCCCACAACACCTGCTGCTGCAGTTGCAGCAACAAAAATAACAGCAGCAGCAGCAGCAGCCAGGATCAACAGCAAAAGAAAACAGCAACAACATCAGATGTAGTAGCAGCTCAGCAGCAGCAGCAACAAGACCCTCTTCTTCTTCTTCTTCTTCTCCTCTTCTCCTACATCCTAGGATCCCTTGAGGTATAATCTTGCAACCTAACTTCTTTCTTGAATGATTATGGTTATGTAGCTGAAATTTAGTGTTATTTTTGTGATCTAGTGCTAGTTTTAGTGATTTTGAGTGAGATGTGGCCAAGTGATGGTTTTGATCATTAGGGTAACCTTATTAGGTGTATTTGAGACCATTTTGACCAAGATTATCCCAGATTCCTAGTTAGTTAACTGAATGTTTCGACTTGGCGTATTTTATCGATTTTGTCGACTTTGTGGCCTTTCTGGAAACTGCTATCAACCCGGACTCCTAAAATAATTTTGACTTGGCAGTAGGATGTGCAGGCAGATAGGAACCAACACCCAAAACCCTTGCTCCAACCCCCATTTTCAGGCCGCCATTTAATTCCTTTGCGGCCAGACCAGGGTGAAACGGCCTCTTTTTTGTGCACGACTCTTTTACCTGTAAACTTGACCCTGGGTATGTCTAGTTTTGTCTGGTTCCAATCAGGGTAGAATCTGGGTTGATTTTCTTGAGTTGGCGCATGATTTACGACTTGTTTTCGTATGGATTTTGGGTATTCGATGATTCGTTTCTGTCGGGTGGCGTTTGAACGCCAACGGCAGAGGGATATTGGCGGTGTTTGCACGCAAGGCCACAGGTTTTTACCTATGGGCGTAGCGTGCACCATTTTGGCTTCCGACATGGTTTTCATGTGTTTTAGCATGTGATATCCTTGTAGGTATCCCACGTGGCTTCGAAGCATTGGAGATGCAAATGACGACATCGGCACCGACACACATAAGAAAGGTGAGTAGATTTATATCTACGGGGAGAAGTCGAGTGGATGGCGTATAGCACCCCCAGTCCGATATCTAGTATACCATATATATTATACTTATATATATGATAGCTTATGCGTGACTTGGTTGTTTAGGATGTGTTAGGTGTACTATGCATAGATTAGGGTTAGAAGTAACTAGTGTAGTTCCTAGTCGCGAACCCTAGAATAAGTTTACACCCACACGCACATACGTGCACATTTGCTATATTTATACTGTGATGATGAGGATATTGGAGGACATTGGAGGTGAGTCGATGAGATTGGGCATAGTGCCATGATATCGGTGATGTGATGTGACTCGTATTTGGGATACGATATGTGATTTTAGCGGGCCTTTGGACGTGTCTTCGCACACGCATTCATACTTATATAGATGGTATCGATTCGTACTAGACTTAGATCAGTACCCTAGATTATGTGATATGATGATAAGGATACCAGATAATTGATGTGATGATTGTGATATTTACCCGCACCCAGCTATTGGGATGCCGTACGACGATTTACCGTACGAGCTTTATATTGTTGATTGATCCGCACTCATGACTTGAAAATGTCAGATGATATACGGTATCGTATGCAATACTATTGAGGCGGGATCACCGACTACTATCTTTATATTTATATATATCGACTCAGATTTAGGTGGTTTCCATACCCTTCCATATTGACTTGATAGTTAGATCGGTAGTTAGTATAGTAGATGTTAGACTAGATCCGAGTCATACCTATTTCAAAACTAACGAATCGGGAGTATTTTAAAGACAGGCAAAAAGGGATTCTATGAATAATTTCAAAAGGCGCATCTTTTCTTAAAAACACCGTAGCCCTTATTTTACTAAAAAACCCCGATTCGTCTTATTTCAAAAAGGCAAAACTGCATGACACTTACATATTGATGTAGATTCTGCACTATTGCGTTGATTATTTGATTCCGCATATTCATATTATTTGCATCACATTACTTGTGTTTATTGAAATATTACAATCATGCTGTTAGGACACCGGGGCCATTATCGATGATGCGTATGTTCCACGTACACTATTTGCCGGCTCACACACTTCATCATCGATAATTGCCATGCCACTACACTGTAGTACTGTTGCATTCATGATGTGATTCTTGCATGATATATTGTACACTTATACCTGTACACATACATAGATGATTCTGGCCTGATTAGAGATTTAGGAACCACAAAATATTCTTTAAAACCGATTCATTTTAAAAGAGCGGTTTCCCTCGACATGTGCACATTACTATTCCATGTTGCATGACTTACTGATATGCTTACCTTTCTTTACATGTCGCATACATCATGTTTTGATTATACGAATTGAGATATGTTGTTTCCATGATATTTCTGGATTTGGGGACCGTGGATATTTCAAAAGAAAATATGTAATCATTTAAAAAACCCGGTTACCCTTGATATGATATTTCAGTGCGTCCACCATGAGTTTTCTCGGTTCCAGAGAGCTTGTGTGGGTATACCCGATTCGAGGAGCGGTAGGCACCGATTGTGGGTACATGGTGGACCCGGTGAGGTATCCCGGGGCAAGAAGACTCGTATATGCTAGACGGTGAGCCCGGCAGGGGAGTACTACCTACTGGTGATAGTATTTGGGATCCGTCGGTTATCCGGAGGATACCGACTGGAGTCATGAGATGGATATGATGGCCGACCAGGGTGCGCGGCGCCTGTGATACATGAGGATTTACGTGTCGATGCTAGGCATAGGTGTTCATGATGTTTTCGAGTGTCGATGCTTGGCACTCAGGTTCCATGATTTGATTATATCCTCATATTTCCATGCATATGCTTTACGATATTTACATGCATGATGCTTATTGTCATTGGATGGCACGTGGACGGGATCCACCTATTTACAGACATTGATTACCTAGTTGGAAGATATCCACATACTACTAGACTTCATGTTATAGCTGCCATTGATTCATATTGATTACATCGATCATACCTCATTTGTATATATAACAGTGGATGAGGACGTTGTTATATATACCCTTACACCAATATTAGTGGAATGGGACGCTAATATATGTGTGTTGATATCAATTTAGATACTTCATCATATTAATTCATGCAGACATACCTCATATTTATGACATGTTATTACCTGAGGCACTGGCACGAGTACTTAGCATTACATACATGTATAGATGTTACATTGCCACCTTAGCATGCTTCAGACTTATTCATTTGAGATTTATATATGTTGATCGTATGACCTAGGATTGCGTCATACATGCGATTTTGTATTCATAGATATTTTTCTATTCACGAGTTGGCAACTCACCCCCGTTGTGCCCCAGTTCTTGCAGGTTTTGCCGTACAGGTTTCATTACGGCTTGCGGCACTGCTTCTTTCGGGTGACTTGCTAGTAGGTGGGTTTATTTGTATCGTACCCATCATTATACATTGTATATTATATTTCAGTTGTATCTAGAAGTTCCATCAACTAAACATGTACTTATTTGAGATAGAGACCAGTGATGTTTATTCTTCGGCCTTAGAGTCGCACGTTATATTTCTCTGGGTTTCATGCTGTTTGGAGTTTCATTTCCTGTTGTGGTCCTCGCCTTTAGGCGTTGTATATTATGTTGCAAACTGGTTGATTTACATATGGTTTTCCTTCACTCCATTACTTTTCTTGGTTTGGATTTCTGGGCTCGGCTTACTTAGAGCACGTACGCCTTGAGACGTTCGTAGCCTAAGTGTCGGTCATGTTCCGTACTTTCGGGTCGTGACAAGCGTCCCATTCCACTATTATATATACTTAGGAGTAAAATATTATGAAACCAATGTGTCAAGTATCGACACAAAAATACTGATCTATCAGGTGTTATCACCACGAATGGCCCCCTGATAGGTATGTATCATACGCTATCCCAAAAAACCCGAGTGCCCAGCTTCGAACCTCGTCTTTTCACGTATTCATACGTACATGACTCCCGTCGGTATCTCCATGACAACCGACGAGTCATAGGTACTGTCACCGGTAGGTATGGTTCCCCCACTAACTCATCGTCTAGCTCCACGAAAATCTTGCCCCGGGGTACCTCCAGGCCCCACCAAGTACTCGCACACGGCTCCCTCCGTTACTCGCATGGGGTATATATATATCAGAACCGATAAATCTCATGGTGGATACTGAAATATCATATCAAGAGAAACCGGGTTTTTCAAATAATTCATAATTTCATGAAACTACCACGGTCCTCAAATCTAGAAAATATCATGAAAAATCCATATCTCAATACGAAAATCCATGAATATAATATATGCAACATAAAACTGTAATGCGAGCATATAAAGGAAAAGCCACTATTTAACTGCAACAACTTAATATATAAATCATGCGGTTCCTAATTTCTCCAAGTCTAATATATCATCAAATAAAGGTGAACATGTAGTTATAACCAAATATATGTGTAAACATGTAGGTATAGCATGGTATATGTATCTACCTATCAGTAAAGATGTAATATACCCTCCGGGTATAAGTGTAAGTATGCATGCGAGGTATACATGTAGCTATATCTCATATGTGTATATACCTATCACAAATGGTACAATACCATATAGGTATATGGGTAACTAGTATGTAAGTATGTCAAGGCATATGTGTAAGCATGTAGATATACAGGTATGTTATATGTCATATGCACGAACGAAAATAAGGAATATGAATCAATGTCTCAATGTCCCTAACCAAACAATATCATATATGTGTGTGTATTGTACGTGTCATGGCAATTATTGACGGTGTGTGTGGCATACAATCAGTGCTCGTGCAACATGAGCCGTCAATAATAGTGCAGTATCCTAAGGGTACAAGTCCAAGCTCAACTAGTAACTAAGCAATAAGGTGTATGCGCAACTCTTTATATGCAATAGAATATGCGACAAAATCATGTTATCTCTAGCCCATACGCACAACGCCATGCGGGCGATTCCCCTGTAGATGTTAAATCTACTCACCAATGCTCCTGGCTAAGTAAAGCCTACCACCTGTTTCCCCTTCTTCGCAGCGTCCGAAGTCCCCACCTGCGAACCTATAACATAAAACAATATAACATGTACATATTAGCAATAGACCCAAAACACTTACAAACTACGTTTGATCGACGCGCCAACACAAAACTTACTCTCAAGTGTTCGTATTATGGCTAACGTGTATAGAGACACTACGAAACTGTCACGACCCGCAGGGTATGGAACGTGACTGGCACTTAAGTTTACGAAACGTCTCAAGACGTCCGTAAAATAAGTAAGCCAAAGCCCAGAAAAAAACCAAAACCAAATAAGCAAAAGAGTGAAGAGAACCCAGTCAATTGAAAACGAGTTTATCAAATAAGTCATATAAAACCTTTTTAAAAATAATATCAATTTTTCCGAAAATTTCGGCAGAGTCTCCTTTGTAAATACTGGCCCCCAAAATGGGTACAACAAGAATATATATGAATCCAACAAATAAGGCATCCCCAAGCGGGAGCTAGCTCTTCGCCACAAGGCGGTCACAAATCCCACGCAATATAAAGTAACAACATGCGAAATAATCATAAGGAAGCATGAGAAAAACAGCATGTCGACTCAAGTGAGCTCGACCCCAAAATACAGCATAAAAAATCCACAAATCTCACAGTCTCATCTCTAGGTCAATATACAATAATACTGGTAGATACAGCAGATGGAGTGCACTAGATACAAAGAATATACAAGGTGGTACAAAAATAATAATATAACCCACCTAAGAGCAAAACCTCGAGTCCAGGCAAAGGAGGCAAAAGAAGCAAGTGCGCCCGCCGCTACTGTACTGACGGAGCGGACCTGCAAAAGGCTGTGGCACAACGGGGGTGAGTTGCCAACTCGTGAGTAATAAATAACATCTACACAGGCTATCGAATGCATGCACACAAGCATCCTAGCATCTAAAATACAGGTAAGGCAGGACATAATAGCAGGTAGGTATGCAATATGAATATACTAGCAGGTATTAATGCAATGCGAATCAACTCATGATCTGAATGTGTAAGTATAAGAATCATGTTTTTTCCTTTTAGGAACCTCTTTTGAAATACCAGCACAATACCAATAGAATCAACAAGAACCTGTGTCCAGCAACGACACCTCAAAACTATCACAAATCTCATATATCCATGTCATAGTATCTCTGGCCTCAGCCATCCGGCTGACCCATCTCAATATCAATATCTCATCAACTCGCGGCCACGGTCGGTATCCTCTGGATATCCGCCATCCCAAACAGTCACCGGTAGGTAATCCGCCCCCTGCCAGGCTCATCGTCAGCACCACGAGTTTCTTGCCCCGGGGTACCTTACCGGGCCCACCATGTACTCGAGACGGTTCATCCAACTCCTCGAAACGGGTCTCGAAAACCACAGCAAACTCATGGTGGACGACACTTACATCACTAGAAAACCGCAATTTACATATTTTAAAAATATAATAAGTTTAGAAATTTTGCGGCCTTCCCCCGAAATCCAGAAATATCATAAAATCTCAAGAAATCCTCATAAGTGCATATGTCAATGATAATGAATGCATATGGTATCAATAATCAAGTTGCGATGTGTGATTAATAGATTAGGCATGAATAAATAATATGATGAAGTACATGCACATGAATATCAATCCTACGATTTCATTTTAAGGAATTAAAGCAATAGTGCAAGTTTAAGTATCAATTATAGTAAAAGGTTTCAATTTAAAGGTTACCTAGTGTGGTGGCATGGCAATTACCAGGGTGTGTGTGTAAGCATGAATAGTGCTCGTGCTGCATATAAAAACCCTGGCAATGGTGCAGGTGTCCTATAGAATGGGTTCGTATATGTATGTCAATATAAGGCATGGATGTAGCAAATAATCATACAAGTATTACACCCCTAATTACTAACATTACTAAGGATCTTTTAAAACTACTAAAACTATCGGGCGACTTGCGCCATCCAACGATAGTCCCCCGTAGATGTTACATCTACTCACCGGAATCTCTAGCTAGTCACGTCCAATCACCGCTTTCCCCCTTCGTGCCGCGTCTGACGTCTCCGCGACCGAACCTGGAATTTACATCAACACCAAACATAAGGTCACATACCAAGAACGACGCAAATCCCTAACGAAAATACTAACGTTCACAAGCTAGGTACAACGTGCACAAGGTGCGCGGAATACACGCGAAAATCGCAAAAACTAACTAAAACGTCGACTTGGTCGCCCGGAAAAACTAAAACCCGAACACTCAAAAATCCGCACTCACACATCCTAAAAGTCATAGGATATGCCAAAAATATAACATCACGATGTCGCACATACATCACCACAAAATTTTAGTAAGACAAGCAAGCACCAACATTCCACAAATCGGCGCAACATCGCCGTTTTGCGACAAAAGGGATTACAACCTAGCATAACAAGTAACCGCATAACTAGTTAACCACAGTCACTTTAAATATAACACATTACAATGCTTCAAATCATATTTTTCCATAAACAATCCTTTCTTGATTTTTTTGTAATTAGCAATTAAATCCAATTTCACACTTGAACAACATAAATTAACACATATCGATGCCCACATAAGCAAAGTAATCTCTTAAATTAGGTTTGTATAATAACTAGATAACAAAATAACTTAATTAATCTCATAATGGTGTTCTAAACCCTAATTTAATTTCAAACCAAGAACTAGAAAAAACTAGATTAGGATTTAGCTATAATTTAAATAATAACACAACATGCAAGTCCTAAATTAGCACCCTTTAACTACAAATAACAATTAGATTAGAATTTTCACCTCACATGCTTTGAACCTCTTGCACTTAGCCTCCAAAGTTGTCTCTTTTCTCCAAAATTTAAACCAATTTGGGCTTGAGAAGGGATAGTGTCACGACCCGAAACTACGGAACATGACCGGCACTTAAACTACGAACGTCTCGAGGCGTACGTAATCTAAGTAAACCGAAAAACCCAGAAATCCAAACCAAGAAAAGTAGTAGAGTGCAGGAAAAACCAACTTAAAGCAAGTAGTTTCAATAGCATAAGCCGTATTATGCGGTTTTTAAAAAAACATCAAAAAATTTACTGAAAATTTCGGCAGAGTCTCCTTTGTAAATACTGGCTCCCAAACGGGATACAACATGAATAGTATACGAAATCAAGAAAAAGGCATCCCCAAGCGGGAGCTAGCTCTTCGTCAATCGACGGTCACAACCACACAAGCAATATAATATACAACGCCAACGGCGAGGATCAAAACTCAAAAGGAAACTCAAAACCACCAGAAATCCACAGAAATATAACGCGCGACTCTAAGGTCGAAAGAATAACATCACTGGTCTCTATCTCAAAAATAAATACATGTTTGGTTGATGGAACTTCTAGATACAACAGAATAATGATATACAAGATATATAATGGGGGTACGATACAAGTAAACCCACCTACTAGCAAATCACCCGAAGGAAACTATGCCCGCAAAGCCGTAATGAAACATGTACGGCAAACCTGCAAGAAACTGGGGCACAACGGGGGTGAGTTGCCAACTCGTGAATAGAAAAATATCTACGCACAGAAATCGCATAAATAACGCAACCTAGGTCAATGATCATAATATATCCTCAAATATATGAATAACACGTAGCCTATAGCAAGGCTAGGGTAAATATCTAACCCGAGTGTAATCTCATGTGCCCGTGTCAGTGCCTCAAGTAGCAACATATCATATGAATGAGGTATGAATGCATGAAAATAGAATACATGTAAATGAAGAACTGTTTTCATAGTTTAGTGAGATTTCCTTTGTATTTTTAAAATGAGGTATCATAATGAAATCAGCATAAAACAGTTCCTAGCATCGGCACAAAACGTAATCCCAATATCTCGATATCTCTGTATCACAGTCTCTGTACCTCAATATCTCGAAATCTCAATGTCTCAATCACAATATCTAGGGCGCCGTCAGTCCAGACCGGCCCCTACCATCCATCTCAAGACCACGACGGTATCCTCCGGATATCCGACGCGTCGGGTAAAATCACCGGTAGATAGTGCTCCCCTGCCAGGCTCACATCGTCATCATCACGCGCTTCTTGCCCCGGGGTACCTTACCGGGTCCACCATATACCCGAAACGGTTCATCCGTCTCCTCGAATCGGGTCTCGAAATCCATCAGCAAACTCATGGTGGACGACTCATACATCATGGGAAAAACCGCACTTTTTTTTTTAAAAGAGAGGGTAGAAGCTTATACAAGTTTTGCGGTTTTCCCCCAAATCCAGAAAATCTCATAGAAATCCGAATCATCAAAAGCATGTAAAACCATGAATATAAGCATGAGCATCCATGAATACGGCATATAATGAATAACAGTATGCACGAAGTGACAAGTAACGACTACAATATTTAAACTAGCATATAATGCAAGCAACTAATCATCATGTCAAAACTACTAGTTAACAAGCTACATTAGGCGATAATATTTTCTAAGGTGTGCGTGACATGGCAATTACCGATGAAGATGTGTGTGAGCCGGCAAGCAAGTGTACGTGGTACATACGCATCATCGGTAATGGTGCTGGTGTCCTAACAGTATGATATCAACAATGCAATAAGAAATTATAATATAAGTATGCGATGCGGAGCGAACAGTAATAATGAGCGGGAGCTAAATACTAAACACAACGATAACTAATCTGCATTACCCTAATATAAATCCTACAAATGGTGCATTTTGAAATAACACGAATCATGGGGTTTTGAAAATAGGGGCTACGGTGTTTTTATGAAAAGATACGTCATTTTGAAATATCCGTAGGATCCCTTGGGCTGTCTTTTAAAATACCCACGATTCGTTAGTTTTTGAAATAGGTAAGAATCGAATCTAATCTAACAACTAAACTAAACTAAAGGACAAAGTTAACAAGCTGGACCGCAGGTAAGGAACCCGCCTAACATCTGAGTCGATACATATACATACCTGTATATATATATTAGTCGGTGATCCCGCCTCAATAATATCATACCCGATACCATATCTATAACCAGACATCCCAAGTCAAGAGTGCGGATCAATCATCAAAATATAGCTCGTACATAAATCCGTCGTACGGCATCCCCAAATCTGGGTACGGGTCAATATCATATTCCTCACACCATTCCTCTGGTATCCTCTTTATTCAAGATCATAGTCTAGGGTACTGACCTATGTCTAGTACAATACTAATATCCTCAATATACTCATGATCTGACTACAGATCGACAATCTCGTACAAACCGATACCGTCAGCACATAGCATCATCAAGGGTATACATCGCCCGATACGGCCTAATATCAATATCCTAGCATATCATGCCTCATATCACGATCACATGTCGACCATTTTATTTATAACACTATTCACCCGTATCGCCGCCCCAAGATCCGCTATAACACCAGGACGTACCTCAAGTACGAATCCTGTCACAACCACAAAACAAATCTCATCGACTCAGCTCAATCCCAAGTATCATCCTCAAATCCGTATGTGAACACATAGTCCCATACCCATGTGAACACATAACTATAAAGAATCTCATGAGCACATATAAAAAGGAATGTATGCAAGTATGTATGTGTGTATGTGTAGTGCAACACTACCCTAGGGTTCGCAACACTAAAGTAATCCAACACACCAATATCCATCCTAACATCGTTATTAATCCCAAATAATATATACTAATTGTTGGTGTGTATACGCATCCGTATACACCACCACGGACTGCGGGGGTGCTATACGCCATCCACCCGACTTCTCCCCGTAGATATAAATCTACTCACCTGGTCCTCGTTCGCCGGTGCCGACGTCTCCACGCGCTTGCTTGTCGTCTCGAAGTCCACATGGGGTACCTACATATCATAACGCACCATACCGCATTAAAATCCGACTCATGACCACAACGACGCACGAATCCCACATAGGTCAAAACCTATGGTTGCTTCACAAATCGACCCAAAAACCCTCGATGTCGGCGTACAAACGCCAAACCATCGAGAAAGCTCCCAACACACTCATTTGTACAATTAAAAGCACTAATTATAATATAAAATAGCTTAAAATTCACAAAAACCCCAATTTCACTTAAAAGGTCATTTTTCCGAAAATCTAGCAAGCACAAATCACCGTTTTTGTACAAAACTCGATGTATAGACGAATCTAGAGGCCACAATATCCACCAATTATCATAACCAAGTTATAGAAACCATATCAATAATTTATTCTCATCAACTTGTATAAATTCCAAAATTCTAGTTTTGCAAAAATATCCAATTTAACACTTTTTAACGCAAAATTTCACAATTTAACAATTTAGCTTGGCTTTGCATATTTTAAATGGTTAAACCACTCATGGAAACCTTAATGAAGTGCTAAAAACCCTAACTAGATTTTAATCCCACATTTTAATAAAATTTCTAAAACCTAGTTAGCAAATTAGCATAATTATCTCAATTTGGGCAAATTAAATATAACAATATGCAAATTAGCTACAAGATTTGGTTTTGCATAACTTAAGATGCTAAAATACATCACACTACCATGAACAAATTATCACAACCATAACTTTAATTCAAACCCTTCTCTTGAATTTAAACTTGCAATTTAAAACCTAAATTAAACACCCAATTAAGTTGATTTAAAGTATTTAACATCAAATTAAGCACAAGGGTTAGAGTTATACCTTCACAAACCATGAGATCAAATATGGAACTTGACCTCCAAATTGAGATCTTTGCACCAAGATCCATGCTATAAGGGCTAAGGAAAAATGGGTAGGGAATGGATTTGGGATTTGTGAGGTTTTGTGTTGATTTGTGAGGCAATTTTGATGAGTTTTTTGAAGAGAAATGTGATGAGAAAAGAGGAGGGGCTGTTGTGTGCAGGAATTGGGAGGGTCGGCCACTAGTGGGTGATTGGAGAGAGAGTGAGGTGAGAAAAGTCTTGCCAAGTCAAAAAGGTCCAAAGTCAACACAACCCATACCTCTTTTCTTATACTTTTCTTTATGTTTTCTTTCCTTTTATCAAAAGAAGGGAAAACTTTGGAGAGGGGCTGCTGAAAATGGGGAGGAAAATGGGTGTGTGTGAGTGTGTGTGTGTGTGGGGGGTGAGGGAAAATGATAAATGTTATACCCCAATATCTATTTACACTAATTTCACCGAAAAAAGCCTTTTTCTTCGATATTTTCTAAACCGTTTTGGCAAACCATTTCATTTCAAAAACCACATGATAAAATTTTGTTTAATGTGTTATGATGCACAAAATTTGTTTCAACTCATTCCAATTTGTAATTTTTCCTAATTAAATGTATTAGTGACGGCTTAAAATAATATTAAAATAATATTTTTTTCCAGAAAATTTGAAATTTCACCAGTGGCTCAATAAACACCAAATACTAGCAATTACATAGCTAGAATATGTATATTTAATTTTATAATAAAGATATTTGTATTTTGACTTTTTACAGAAAACCCCCTTATTTTACCGATTTTCCGAAATTTCACCGAAACGATTTTCAAAACGTTACAATCTTCCCCCCTTAAAGAAATTCGGTCCCCGAATTTAAATTAAAACTCCCCCCCAAATACTAAAACATCTAAGCAAAACCATCAAGTCGTCGGGCTCTGAAATCATAAATACATAAAATAAATCGTAGCGCAGCGCATGCGCATGAAAAATAAGCATATAACTCAAATCAAAACTCCATCCATTATCCCGTAATCATTGGAGTCATGGTGAAGACACAATGTCCAAATCAAAAATGAAAATCAGTATGATATACATCATTAAAACATCTGGAAGCAATGCATGCCAAATCTTCTTCAAATCGTTGTGCGATGCTCGCAGCACTGCACAGTGGCGGACGTTTATTGTAAAAAAAAAAAACTACATATATATATATATATATATATATATATCCTTTGTTTAATATGCACGTCCCTCCATTTTGGAAGCAATTTCACAAGGGTTTCCTTTATAAAATATTTCGTGTCATCTCAGACACGTAGGTAAATACTGAGACTATAGCTCGCTTTTTGGAAATCCTTTTGATAACTATCAATGCATGCAAAATATATTCAGGTACTGTCCTCTGACTAGTCCTGCTCAGTACGAGAACACATAGCGAATATCATAAAAACGTACTGCTCCATAAGAAATCAATCACGAATATATATGAATACTACGTGCGTCAGGTGCGCACGGAAATCAAAATCTATAAATGTGCCATACATGTGCACAGAAACAACATCTAGGTACAACAGGTGTGCACACAACATCAGTCATAGGCAACGTGTGTGCCTGACAGCAAAATCAGGTGCATCTGACATGCACGAAAAATCCCGATTCAGTGCATCTGGTGTGCACCAAATCGCATCTCATAACAGGCGCCCAACATGCGCTAAAAATCCAAATCTGGTGCATTCATCATGCACAAAATCAAATCAACTGTATGAAACCCATAAAATCATAAACATGAGAAACCAAGGCACGAAAACGATGTCAAGTGCAACAACTGTGCAAAATCGTAAATACTCAGTAGGTGCAACCATGGTCCATGAAAACAAATATCATGAAACTCAATCATCAAAATCAATCATGCGAATAGATCGCCCAAAATACCCAAAATCAAGTATGGCGGAATAGTCCCGCTCAAGCACATACTCAAGAATCTCTGGCCAACTGTCGTGGTCACTCATAGCATGTCTCGTCGACGATCCTGAACTCTGGCCTGCCGGTGTGCATAACATGACCACTCTTGGGTCCTAGTCTTCTCGTAATTCATTCCAGAAAGGTCCTATCGAGATCTCTCCCAAATCTCGTCTCTGCCGAACTGTCCGGAAGTCATCATCCCTTACTAGATCTATTCTCGTTCCCGAACGGCTGCATACTCATCGCGACTCCTTCTGGAAGGTATATCCAAGTACAATGCCTCGACATGCGTACCGCATCTCTGATGTCGGCTGAGTGGAACGTCGTCTTATCAAGATCTCGTACGAACCTCTTACTCCACTTTTCTCTAATGTCGACTGCTCCGGACTCGTCTCGTCGTGGCTGCATGGACTGAGCTCCAACGGCTATCCTCGTATCTGGAGTCTCCCAAGAAATGCATCTCATCACCTAGCATCCGAATTAAGTTGAGCCATCCGATCAAGTCGTCAAAACCTCATAATCCCCCAAGAGCTCAACCTCTCGGGCACGGTTTAATAGTATCGAGTACATACCACAGTATCGGTGGTCCAGCCGTAGAAGGGCAAACCCAAGCCTCATTAATGGCGCCGTAGAACTGCCGCAAACCCGAAGGTTCAAAGGCTTTCACACGGTCATTAAGTCGAGTTAGGGTTTCATTCTTCTAGAGGGACCATAGAATTGCCTGCATGTCTTTCCGACTACTTTAAACTTGGAATAATAGGTTTCTGACATTCGATCGTCTCTGTCGACTCCCAACGTCTCCGCGTGAAGTCGTCTCTAGCTGGAATCAATCTATCTGATGACCTCGCATCGGGGTAGGCGAACGATCCACATGTCCTAGTCATTCATCCTCGATGACTAGCGACCTTCTATCATCTCTTAGTACAACTCGTTCTGCACTAACTCCAGCATCTGGGGCAATATCTCGTCGTTCGCAGCAATAGCTGGCTCGCTCGTCTGCACGCTGAACAGTGCCTCAACCATCATGAATAAGCAATACACCAACGGTCATCAAAATCTGGTTGGCCTCTATCATTGGCTCGATCCTCTGGTACTGATCGGCATGTCCGAGAAATCTCGTACAGCGATCCATCCAAACGCTCGTGGCGTGAAAACACAATAAAAAGACACATCTCTGCAATCGTGTGTCGCCGGAATTACGCCCTGGTCTGTCCTCGTTCGTAACGAGCTCGTGCTGACCGCAACTCGTAGCTCTCCCTGCCCGTAATCGTGGCAGCAAAACCATAACTGGTACCTATGAGGCTAGATCAGGAATGAATATAATACTGAACAAAGAAATGTACATCCTAAGGCTTCTTAAGTGGAGTGGCGTATCGTAAATATGCCGCGGAACATACCAACGGTACGTCACTCTACTTTAGTCATCTATTCCATCAACCAAGGGTCATCCTATGCTCCGAAGGTAAAACCTAACGCTCTGATACCAACTTTGTCACGACCCGAAACTACGGAACATGACCGGCACTTAAACTACGAACGTCTCGAGGCGTACGTAATCTAAGTAAACCGAAAACCCAGAAATCCAAACCAAGAAAAGTAGTAGAGTCCAGGAAAAACCAACTTAAAGCAAGTAGTTTCAATAGCATAAGCCGTATTATGCGGTTTTTAAAAAAACATCAAAAAATTTACTGAAAATTTCGGCAGAGTCTCCTTTGTAAATACTGGCTCCCAAACGGGATACAACATGAATAGTATACGAAATCAAGAAAAAGGCATCCCCAAACGGGAGCTAGCTCTTTGTCAATCGACGGTCACAACCACACAAGCAATATAATATACAACACCAACGGCGAGGATCAAAACTCAAAAGGAAACTCAAAACCACCAGAAATCCACAGAAATATAACGCGCGACTCTAAGGTCGAAAGAATAACATCACTGGTCTCTATCTCAAAAATAAATACATGTTTGGTTGATGGAACTTCTAGATACAACAGAATAATGATATACAAGATATATAATGGGGGTACGATACAAGTAAAGCTACCTACTAGCAAATCACCCGAAGGAAACTATGCCCGCAAAGCCGTAATGAAACCTGTACGGCAAACCTGCAAGAAACTGGGGCACAACGGGGGTGAGTTGCCAACTCGTGAATAGAAAAATATCTACGCACAGAAATCGCATAAATAACGCAACCTAGGTCAATGATCATAATATATCCTCAAATATATGAATAACACGTAGCCTATAACAAGGCTAGGGTAAATATCTAACCCGAGTGTAATCTCATGTGCCCGTGTCAGTGCCTCAAGTAGCAACATATCATATGAATGAGGTATGAATGCATGAAAATAGAATACATGTAAATGAAGAACTGTTTTCATAGTTTAGTGAGATTTCCTTTGTATTTTTAAAATGAGGTATCATAATGAAATCAGCATAAAACAGTTCCTAGCATCGGCACAAAACGTAATCCCAATATCTCGATATCTCTGTATCACAGTCTCTGTACCTCAATATCTCGAAATCTCAATGTCTCAATCACAATATCTAGGGCGCCGTCAGTCCAGACCGGCCCCTACCATCCATCTCAAGACCACGACGGTATCCTCCGGATATCCGACGCGTCGGGTAAAATCACCGGTAGATAGTACTCCCCTGCCAGGCTCACATCGTCATCATCACGCGCTTCTTGCCCCGGGGTACCTTACCGGGTCCACCATGTACTCGAAACGGTTCATCCGTCTCCTCGAATCGGGTCTCGAAATCCATCAGCAAACTCATGGTGGACGACTCATACATCATGGGAAAAACCGCACTTTTTTTTTTAAAAGAGAGGGAAGAAGCTTATACAAGTTTTGCGGTTTTCCCCCAAATCCAGAAAATCTCATAGAAATCCGAATCATCAAAAGCATGTAAAACCATGAATATAAGCATGAGCATCCATGAATACGGCATATAATGAATAACAGTATGCACGAAGTGACAAGTAACAACTACAATATTTAAACTAGCATATAATGCAAGCAACTAATCATCATGTCAAAACTACTAGTTAACAAGCTACATTAGGCGATAATATTTTCTAAGGTGTGCGTGACATGGCAATTACCGATGAAGATGTGTGTGAGCCGGCAAGCAAGTGTACGTGGTATATACGCATCATCGGTAATGGTGCTGGTGTCCTAACAGTATGATATCAACTATGCAATAAGAAATTATAATATAAGTATGCGATGCGGAGCGAACAGTAATAATGAGCGGGAGCTAAATACTAAACACAACGATAACTAATCTGCATTACCCTAATATAAATCCTACAAATGGTGCCTTTTGAAATAACACGAATCATGGGGTTTTGAAAATAGGGGCTACGGTGTTTTTATGAAAAGATACGTCATTTTGAAATATCCGTAGGATCCCTTGGGCTGTCTTTTAAAATACCCACGATTCGTTAGTTTTTGAAATAGGTAAGAATCGAATCTAATCTAACAACTAAACTAAACTAAAGGACAAAGTTAACAAGCTGGACCGCAGGTAAGGAACCCGCCTAACATCTGAGTCGATACATATACATACCTATATATATATATTAGTCGGTGATCCCGCCTCAATAATATCATACCCGATACCATATCTATAACCAGACATCCCAAGTCAAGAGTGCGGATCAATCATCAAAATATAGCTCGTACATAAATCCGTCGTACGGCATCCCCAAATCTGGGTACGGGTCAATATCATATTCCTCACACCATTCCTCTGGTATCCTCTTTATTCAAGATCATAGTCTAGGGTACTGACCTATGTCTAGTACAATACTAATATCCTCAATATACTTATGATCTGACTACAGATCGACAATCTCGTACAAACCGATACCGTCAGCACATAGCATCATCAAGAGTATACATCGCCCGATACGGCCTAATATCAATATCCTAGCATATCATGCCTCATATCACGATCACATGTCGACCATTTTATTTATAACACTATTCACCCGTATCGCCGCCCCAAGATCCGCTATAACACCAGGACGTACCTCAAGTACGAATCCTGTCACAACCACAAAACAAATCTCATCGACTCAGCTCAATCCCAAGTATCATCCTCAAATCCGTATGTGAACACATAGTCCCATACCCATATGAACACATAACTATAAAGAATCTCATGAGCACATATAAAAAGGAATGTATGCAAGTATGTATGTGTGTATGTGTAGTGCAACACTACCCTAGGGTTCGCAACACTAAAGTAATCCAACACACCAATATCCATCCTAACATCGTTATTAATCCCAAATAACATATACTAATTGTTGGTGTGTATACGCATCCGTATACACCACCACGGACTGCGGGGGTGCTATACGCCATCTACCCGACTTCTCCCCGTAGATATAAATCTACTCACCTGGTCCTCGTTCGCCGGTGCCGACGTCTCCACGCGCTTGCTTGTCGTCTCGAAGTCCACATGGGGTACCTACATATCATAACGCACCATACCGCATTAAAATCTGACTCATGACCACAACGACGCACGAATCCCACATAGGTCAAAACCTATGGTTGCTTCACAAATCGACCCAAAAACCCTCGATGTCGGCGTACAAACGCCAAACCATCGAGAAAGCTCCCAACACACTCATTTGTACAATTAAAAGCACTAATTATAATATAAAATAGCTTAAAATTCACAAAAACCCCAATTTCACTTAAAAGGTCATTTTTCCGAAAATCTAGCAAGCACAAATCACCGTTTTTGTACAAAACTCGATGTATAGACGAATCTAGAGGCCACAATATCCACCAATTATCATAACCAAGTTATAGAAACCATATCAATAATTTATTCTCATCAACTTGTATAAATTCCAAAATTCTAGTTTTGCAAAAATATCCAATTTAACACTTTTTAACGCAAAATTTCACAATTTAACAATTTAGCTTGGCTTTGCATATTTTAAATGGTTAAACCACTCATGGAAACCTTAATGATGTGCTAAAAACCCTAACTAGATTTTAATCCCACATTTTAATAAAATTTCTAAAACCTAGTTAGCAAATTAGCATAATTATCACAATTTGGGCAAATTAAATATAACAATATGCAAATTAGCTACAAGATTTGGTTTTGCATAACTTAAGATGCTAAAATACATCACACTACCATGAACAAATTATCACAACCATAACTTTAATTCAAACCCTTCTCTTGAATTTAAACTTGCAATTTAAAACCTTAATTAAACACCTAATTAAGTTGATTTAAAGTATTTAACATCAAATTAAGCACAAGGGTTAGAGTTATACCTTCACAAACCATGAGATCAAATATGGAACTTGACCTCCAAATTGAGATCTTTGCACCAAGATCCATGCTATAAGGGCTAAGGAAAAATGGGTAGGGAATGGATTTGGGATTTGTGAGGTTTTGTGTTGATTTGTGAGGCAATTTTGATGAGTTTTTTGAAGAGAAATGTGATGAGAAAAGAGGAGGGGCTGTTGTGTGCAGGAATTGGGAGGGTCGGCCACTAGTGGGTGATTGGAGAGAGAGTGAGGTGAGAAAAGTCTTGCCAAGTCAAAAAGGTCCAAAGTCAACACAACCCATACCTCTTTTCTTATACTTTTCTTTATTTTTTCTTTCCTTTTATCAAAAGAAGGGAAAACTTTAGAGAGGGGCTGCTGAAAATGGGGAGGAAAATGGGTGTGTGTGAGTGTGGGTGTGTGTGTGGGGTGAGGGAAAATGATAAATGTTATACCCCAATATCTATTTACACTAATTTCACCGAAAAAAGCCTTTTTCTTCGATATTTTCTAAACCGTTTTGGCAAACCATTTCATTTCAAAAACCACATGATAAAATTTTGTTTAATGTGTTATGATGCACAAAATTTGTTTCAACTCATTCCAATTTGTAATTTTTCCTAATTAAATGTATTAGTGACGGCTTAAAATAATATTAAAATAATATTTTTTTCCAGAAAATTTGAAATTTCACCAGTGGCTCAATAAACACCAAATACTAGCAATTACATAGCTAGAATATGTATATTTAATTTTATAATAAAGATATTTGTATTTTGACTTTTTACAGAAAACCCCCTTATTTTACCGATTTTCCGAAATTTCACCGAAACGATTTTCAAAACGTTACAGATAGAATAGGGTTTTGTGTTGAATTGGTGAAGAAATCTTTGGATTTTTGTTGAATTTTGATGGAATTGTGATGAATTTTGGAAGGAAAAAGAGAAGGGAAATTGGGGACAGCACCTGGGAAGCTCTCGGCCAGAGGAGAGAAGTGGGGAGTTGTGAGGAAATTGTGAGAGAAAAATCCAAAGTCAAAACCCTCATATCTCATTAAAAACCCATACCCAAATTACTATATTTTAATCCTATTCAAAACCATTCAATCACAATAGTTAAAGTCAAAAAGAGGGGGGGGGGGGGGAATGGGCTGCTGCCAAGGTGGGGCCGGCCATGATGGAGTGAGGATGAGTGTGAGAGGTTACAAAAAGAATCCCATGCAAAAAGACCCCCTACAAGTCCAAAATTGCAAGTTTAAGCTTAAATTCAATAAATTCCGTTTTCCAATATAAAAATTAGTTAAAACTTGAAATAAAATACTAAAAATTTATGTTACAACTAGATTTTAATTAACATGATTTTAAAGCTTAAATTTAGCCCATTTAAATTTGTATTTATCGCTAATTTAATGTATTTTCTTACCGGCTTAAAATAATATTAAAAATTGAAAAAATTAGGGAAAAATTTTAAACGACCAGAATTTCATAATTAACTCATTTGCTACTAAAAACTAGCAATTACCTATCCAGATTAGGTATAATTAGTCCTAAACTGCAAAATAACAAAAAGGACGGTTTTCGGAAAAATACCGAATTTTCACCGATTTTTAGGAAAACACCAAAACGACTTTTCAAGGCATTACAGAAACTAACTCGAGAGCAACAGCAACACAGAACACGAACCGTATCGGATAACGTAACGCTTGAAATGAAACGCAAGAAAACAAGCAAGTGATCCTAGATTTTGCTATACCAACAAACTGTAAAAGTTGCAAGTACCACGAGACCACATACAACCCCAGAGACCCCTACACCAAAACCCAAACCCTAACTCCCTAGTCTGGCCGCAATTTGCGGCCAGAAGCAATTTATTTGCGGCCATAACATGAGGGACTGGGCTCGTATTTTGAGGGTAGGTTCTAGATCACTACACTAGGTCACTGTGATGGGAACTTTTGCATCAAATACCCGGTTTGATTGCAGATTATCCGAGACCCAAAACAACACTAAAAAAATACGATATTTACCCGAAACGAAACTATACGCGTTCTAAACTGAAACTAATAAGCTACGCTACACAATAACCACTTAACTAACAGAAAGAGATCATTACCTAACCAAAAGAACTTAAAGATCCTAGCTTCCCAAGCTCCAAGGCATCTGATTAGTCGAAAATATTGCATTTTTAACACGACAATTTCCCTACCATTTGCACTCATCTAGAGGTGTTCGGTATTAATATAGCACATATTAGCAAAACAGCCGTAAAATACCAAATTACATGTGTTATACCTTAAAACCGACATTTTGAGGGAAATTGAGTGTTTATCATTGCATCGCATCATCTTTGCATAGCGCGACACTTGTTTCGAGAATCTGTGCAGGAAATTCCAGGAACAGAGCCAAAATTGTCAAAAGTACTGATCAAAATTACGCCAACTCCAAGACTTGAGATCTGGCAATGAACTGAAGATAAATAAAAGATTCCACACATCAGAAGATACACCTAAACAGCACAAAGCACTACAGAAAGTTTCATGCCCCAAGGACATAAATGAGCCGCGGATCCGCGGCCAGACCCCCTTGGCGCCGTGGATCCGCGACCATCTAGTGGCGACGTCATCTCATTTCTTCGTTAGGTTTCTCCGTTCAATTGGTACACCTATTCAAGCCAGTGCAAACTCCAGAGAACTCCAGAATCTTCTGCCAGATCAGCAATGCTCCTTGATCTAGCTAAAAAATGTCTAAGCTTCTAAAGCAAGCTACTTAACTACCTTAAAACCTAGAAGCTTTTTCCTAACCTCCAAGCTTATGAAGGAAGCTAAAGCCTAACTAACTACCTCTAGAAGGTTCTACCTAACTACCTAGCTTACAAGGGAAGCCAAACTAAACCTAGCTTCTAAAGGAAGTCAAAGCTAGTGAAGGTTATAAAAGGAACCCTAAAGCTTCTTCTCAAAGGTTGTTCTTTAGTTCAATAATTGGTTCTTCAATCCCCAATACAAGTTGAGTGACACAACTTGTAACCCTAATCCCCAATTCAAATTCCAAAGCCAAAAATCAAGAACTTCGAGTACCAAATCAAGCATAAAGCCTTCGATCCTTTAGAAAGCGACGCCGGACTTCATCGGAGTAAGTGATCCAAGGAGATTCGCGACTCAAGAAGACGAGCGAAGCCGAAATCGACGATCAAGTTCTTTCCTCTTGTAGATCTCGAGTGAATTGTAACAAAATTGTTGATAAATAAAGGTGAAATTTCTATATCTTACTTTCTTTACATTCTTGCATCATGACTAGATCTCAATTTGTGATTGTGTTTCGTGTTGTGATGTTTGAGTAAAACTCCGCTCGTAGAGGAATCGAGACGATCAATAGACGATGATGTTACAAATCTTGAAATGATTCTTAATTCTTATAAGTTTTGTAAACTCTTGTAAATTGAAGAATCGGCAACTTAGTTTCGAGCGATACTTTCTTGATTGTGTTCGCTCTTAATTAGAGATCCACGATCGATTATTGAATTTACTAGAGGCTAGTTTTGTTGAATGAGATTCATCGAAAGGATAAAGGATGAGATGAAGAAACCCTAGTTTCTTTAAAAGATCCTTAAACCTCGATTAATCGTCATCGATCTAGTATCAAATCATTAATGGATAAGAAAACATAATCAATAGATTTCATCACGTCTATAGATTCGATCGATTCCTACGAGCCTCACTTCGATTCTTGATTATTTGGATTAGATATCATCACTTCTTGATTCTTGATTTTTAATGTTTTCTTGTTAATTAGATTTAGATCTAGATGATTCTTGAATTCATTTTATAAATCATAAATTGAATTGTCTTTTCTTTCTTTTCTTTAATTTTCAGTTCATCTAATTCGAAATTCGAACGGATCTCACTTTCCCTATGGACGATCCGCACTCGCTAACGCGCTACAATCGACACCGTTATTGATTGCGGTCAAAATATTTTTGGTTATGATTTCTATACATTTTCTAAAACTACACACCGAGAAAAGTATCAATTAAATGGCGCCGTTGCCGGGGATCGTGTGCTAATTTGTTCGTTTTTTGAAATTTGAGTTGAAAAGTTTATTCCATCATAATTTTGAGATCAAAATTCGCGCAAACACTAAACGATTCATTGTGATTTGTTGCAAGGAAATCTGGAGTCTTCTGTGCAATTGGAAAAATATTTGGAATATTCCCGAGGACTCAGGGGGTGAACAGGAGCTGCTGCAAGAATTTTTGTGCAGGTATCTTGCTACCAGACCACGGAACCGCGGCCTAAGTATGCTCCCGCGGCGGAATTGCGGCGGCCTTGGCTCTTCGCTGCACGAAACGTTCTCGGTGAAATCGTATCTTTCTTATCTCCTCCTCTGTCTGCTCCAATAACAATTTACTGCAGGTTTCTTTGCAAATAATTCGCAGCGCCGCAAAAAGCAATAAAAATTGTGCGTGTTTTGATCTTGGTTGTTTGCATATTAATACGGAATTTAAGGGGCACGGCCAAATCCAGATTAGGTGGGGATTTCATTACCCTTCCTAAGCCCCGAAAATCACAAACTTGCATCCGCATTACCCTTATTAACTAAAAGAAATCTAGACTTGACTCTAAGGACCGTCGTGTTCACTTAGGACAAGAGAAGGCCGTGGGTAATTCATTGCTTATCCGCGTTTCTTTTGTGGTGTCTAAGGCAAGTGTGTCTAAGGCAAGTGGTTACTTAATTAGGCCTACTATTTACGTAGTCGTAACACCTTAGGTTGTGTTTAGGGGTTAATTATATTTTAATATATAGTTTTTAGTAAAAAGTTTACCAAATCGAGTTCCAAATATTTTATCCTATTTAATGAATATTTTATTAGAATTTTTCTAGGCGCACACACACTTGTGCATGCAAACTAGAGTTAAGAGATGGGGTTAAACCATGATTAGCAACCATGGTAGGTTAACCTATTTGTATTAAGTATTTGGACTTTAAATTGGGTTTTATTTATTTGAGTGTTGTTTTGTTATTTGAATTTCTTTTTCTTTTGTTGACCTTGGTGTGAGAGAGGGAGTATGGGCATGGCATGAGCCATGCTCATTAAATGAAGAGAGAGGGAGAGAGGGAGGGGGATGTTTGACTTGGATTCTCTCCTTCTCACTCTCACTTCTCACTCTCACTCTCACTCTCATACACACACACACACTCACTCACCTAGCAGCAGCAGCAGCAGCAGCACTTAGCAGTAGCAGAAGAAGCTCCAGCAGCAGCAACTAGCAGCAGCAGCAACATCATCATCAGCAGCATCAGCAGCAGCAAGCAGTGGCAGCAGCAACATCAGCAGCAGCCCCCAGCAGCTGCAGCAACACTTCCCATCTTCTCCTCCTCCTTTCTCCTTGCATCTAGGGTTTAGTAAGGTATAGAATCTGAGTCCAACTTCATGTTTGCTTAACGTATGTGTAGTTTAACTTCGGTTTGTGTAAAAAGTGAGATTTTGTGCTTGTAATGGTAATTTGTGTAGACTTTTGGTTAAGTGCTGTTAGTGTTGGTTAACCTAGCCTAATTAGGCGTTGTTAGGACCACTTAAACCTAGTTAAACCCTATATTACACCAAAATACCATAGGGTTTCAAATTTTGCAGAATTTAGTGTTTTTAAGTGGAATTTTGGTTCTCTGTGATCTGCTATAGGCCCGAGTAGTTCAGGTTAAAATTGAGTTAACTGGAGCTTGTATACAAGTCATAGACCACACCACCTGAACATGAAGCCCCTATTCTACTTTGAGGCTGCCGGTTTATTCATTCTGGCCGCAATTTGCGGCCAGATGAGGGAATTTTTGGGTGTAGTTTGCATGGGTAGGAGTCTGCTGTTATTTTAGGGCCAGTGGTATGTGCAATTTTGTGAGTTTCTCTCTGTAGGAAAATCTGGGACGTTATATCGTATTTTATGAAATTTTAGTCTGCGCGATACGCGCGATACGCGAGTGGGTTCTGTGATTCAGTGTATCGCGGCGTGTTGGGGTTAGTTTTAGACGCGTACACACGTTTTAGCGTATCGTTCACACGCGCGTTTAGTTCGCGATGTGAGCGTATCGTTTGGCTTAGATATCGCGTCTTGCGAGGTGGTTGCTTATATATGGATTCTTGAGTAAATTCCAGGTTCGCGGGCAGGTACGTCGGACGGAGCTAAGAAAGGGAAGCAGGTGGTCGGGTATGAGTAGCGCACGACCAGGTGAGTAGATTTAACATCTACGGGGAAATCGCCCGTATGGCGTTAAGTGTTAGGGTGTGTTAGGATATTTAGTTGTAGATGTTCATATATATATACTAGTAGCATACTCTCTTGTTATATATATATATAGAACTGGTAGTATAGAACACTGCACTGTCACTAACGGTTCAAGTTGCACGAGCACGATTTATATGCTACACTCACACCGTTAGTGATTGCCATGACACTCACCTTATAAGATTGCTAGAAACCATATATCATATTGATTCCGCTTTATTGACGTTGTCATGATTTGCCGCATATTTGTTAGTTATATGTATGCCCTAGAGGCCATTACTGTACATACGATGTATATTGTAATGGATGCTTGGAAATATATAGGGAGGACTTTCTTGCTCGACATGATAGTATGCTATCTGGTTGTACTTTATCTTAACATGTACTCTGATTGTCTCTATATTACATGTTGATAAAGCCCTTAGGATATGTACTCGACTACTGGGACTATGATGAGATCATACTAGTGGGGCCACGGTAGTCGACGAGTACATCCTATAACTGTTCCTAGTCGAGGGTGTATCGAGACAGGACATCGATACACCAGAGTAGACTAGCATATATGCATCTTGACCCATATGATGGGCGATGGATGATCCCATATCCATCGGTGTTTGACATCAAGGATGGTGTACGGGTGCTCAGTAGAGACTGGGTACACTGGACGGACTCGCCGAGAACTCCCAGATGGTATTATACCTCACGTCAGATGGCAGTTCTCCGGTGATACTGGTATAGAGTAGTCTGTTGACCCGAGATCGTCATAGAGTCTTGTGTGATTCCCCATGTTCTTTGATTTCCATTATACCACGTCCAAGAGGGCATGCAAAAAGGTGGCTTTTGGGTACAGTCCCGAATCACATGGAGGCAATGAGCGATAGGAGTGGATTCGTCTCTCCCGGTATAGGGAGTTGATGTTGTGCTGTGCTCGATTGGCTATAACTGGAAATCCCTGGCCAGGGTTGCTGAGATTTATTGGTAAGTGTTATCAGTAGTTTCTCGAACTGTTATAGACCTCATATCGACACGACTTATCGAGCTACTGGGGTCTGACGTTTACCACCCCTAGGCGAGATATGCGACATATCAGACGACGAGACCAGACTGTACGGGAGTGTTACTGATTGGACTCACAGGAGAATGTACAGGCTTGCTTATTGATCTTCTGAGCGCTCAATACCTGGGTGGCTGTTACGTTTAGCTGACCGCTTGCAGCTTATGGGCGTTTGATATGATCATCACCTACTGCCGGTGTATTGACGATTCTTTAGAGTCCTACACAGAGGTTTCTTGACTCAGGCAAAACGAAGTAGGAGCACATATGTGATATGTGCGGGACCGAGGATAATGCGGTATGTGATACCGTATTGGATTCTCGCGATATGAGATATCGGCCGGGTATATGTGATATAGCCGGGTCATCGTATTAGTCGGTTATATGCGATAGCCGGATTGTCGGATCAAGTGTTGATTCGATAATTTAATGTATAATAATATATATGATATATTAAATTACATTAACTAATATTAGCTCACTAAAAGATTCTTTTTCTCACTCGGGTAATACATTGATATATATGCGATATATGTTAATTGTATTATTTTATTTTGTTATGATAAATATTATATATGTGATATATAATATTGTAACATGATATGGTTATTAATGCAACATGTTTTGTGGAGTTTAAACATGATTAGGGATTGGATTAGGATTAAGACTTCTAGTAGATTCTAGAAGCTTTTCTTTTGTCTTGGAAAAGATATTATGCTTGATATTTTCAAGTGACTCACTTTTAACCCAACCTAAACCCTAGCCCTAGTGAATTCTCTACATGGGTTTAGTTGACCATGGTTGCATTATTCATCATATTTATCTTTTCATTATTCATCACAAAAGACTTCTAATGATTATTCATCTTCTTTTTCCTTCCTTCTTTCTTTCATGGAAAAAGCTTTCTAGCTTTTTCTAAGTGATGATTATGTGTGAGAAAAAGATTATAAATGAGAGCAAAAATCCTACTTCATCATTCTCATCTACCCTTGCTCTTTAGATGAGAGTGTTTACTTCATTTAGTGAGTGTTAGCTTGTGTTAATGAAACTTCAAGATAGATCATCTTTGTTATCGAAGATCGGAAGCAAGTCTGCATCTTTCTCTTCGTGAAGCCTCTCGAGAGTCCGGAACACGATGATCGCAGCGAAGGGACCTCAACACGGAGCTTAAGAAGTGAAGGACCGGATCTACAAAGGTTGTAATACCTCTCACTTAGTGTTAAAGTGTTTAACATACTTGTTTTCGTCTAAACTCTAGTTTAAAGATCTGGTTTTGGGTTATTCGGCACGGCTAAATTTTTAATCGGGCATGGTTGATGCCTCGTAGAACCTTGTGAGTGTGCCTAGCAACCCTACAGTGGTATCAGAGCCAAGCTAGAGCTTTAGGCGAAGTCTAGACGAAGTTTAAATTCCGATCGAACACCGAACCCCTAATTTGAATTCCTCTCTGGATATTTTTCAAAAATGTGATTTTTTATGAATTAAAAATGCTTTGAAAATTAAGCAAGAAAAACGAAGAATTACTGTGAAGTACGGACCTGTAATGCGCTTATTTGACCGCGGAACCGCGGCCATACCAAGTGTTTGGCGGCGGTTCCGCGGCCAAAATTTTGAATTAGTCCCTGGAACTTCACATATTTATTCTTAGGTCCTTTCTTGTCATTTTTTTCTGGGAATTTTTTAATTCCACTCAAGTGTTGAGTTTTCTAGGGTTGTATTGGGGACTCGTTGATTCGATCAGATAATTTAACTTTGTTTAGTTTGTCCGGGTAATTTTTAGATCGTGTTAAAAAGTTCGACCGGATATCAATAACTCACTTTTTCCACTACCGGAAAATTTCCAAGCGTTGGATTTTTTCGTAGTTTAGGAACGTTCTAAGTCGTGCAAGTAACACGGTGGACCCTCTAGAAGACAAAAAACCTTAACTCGATTATGTGACCGTCTTGAACTGCCTCTGAACCTTAGGGTTTATGGCAGTACGGCGTGCCACATGTGAGGCGTTGGCTTGACCCTTCTACGGCTGGACCATTGGTACTGTGGCATGTGATGGATGTTTTAAAACTAATTTCAAGTGTTGAGAACTATTTGGGAAATCTTGGGTGCTTGATCATTCGATAGGAAAGTTTAACATTGTCTATTTATCTGGAATGTGATATAATATTTGGAATTCACAAATAGTTATGAGATAACTGATTTGAATGTTATAAATCTAGCAGTTCAGTCTCAGATGATCGGTTGCCTCGGAATTTTGATGTGATCAAAAGTCCGTCACAATCACGTAGCGTACGCGGATACTCGCCGGGTAAACTTAATAGACAGCCACGCCCCATAGCCTCGACCAACTGACTGTAGGAGAACCTCGTCACCGAAAGCATCCATTCGGGTGCTCGCGGCAGCGGTGTTCCGCCTTAGTGCACTTCGTCGACGGCATCGGGGGTGTGGCCGTCTACTGTAGTTTGCGACGAGCATTCGATCTGGATGTCGGGAATCTTGTTGAATTGCCCGACTTAATATTGAAAAGAGTTTTCGATAATGAGACTAAAATGCGGGGTTTATAATTGTTAGGCATGCGATGTCTAAGGAATTCATTTGGTTAGGCATGCGATGTCTAAGGAGGTTGCGGATTCTAACTGTTGTAGTTTTACACTTTCTTTTCTGTGGCCGTAAGCATAGTATGTGGTGTATCGCCGGCTTCGTTGCTATACATCAACGACAATCGGGATACGCATACTTGCTTACGTTGATGATATGAGATATTGTGTGTTGCTGTGATATGTTGTATTGGATCGTCGCGTTTTGAATAGCCGGGGGTTTTATGTGAGATGGGAGTTTTTATTTTTCATTCATGTAAAATTCATTTGTATGTAATATTCTTTTATTGGGGCACTTCCGGGCTGAGGATGATGTCACCATTGTATATTATTTACTTTTCCACATTAGGTAGACCCAAGTCGGGGAGCACAAGTAACCGGGTTCTAGGGTCCAGTGGGAGACCATCTCGAGGAGTCGAGACCGGGTCTCCTAACCCTAGAATTGGCAGTGTTACTTGCCGCTCTCGTAGGGGTCCGGGGATGTGGGTTTGGCTATTCATCGCGACCGTGGAATCCGTGTTTTATACAGGCTCGTATTGAAAACACGGACGTCTTAGTATATCCAATATTTCATATATGTTCTTCTGCTGCAATGTTCTGTGATGAGATCATATTACTTCCTGAGATGAATGTTTATATTATATATATGAGATATATATTATATATTGTTGATTTCGTTTCATATCTGATGCTTGTGAAGCATATTAAAATGGGACTTCATTAATGAGATTAATCAAATAAAAGAAACCTAAAGATATTG
Source organism: Agapanthus africanus (assembly GCA_030015575.1). Lineage (NCBI taxonomy): Eukaryota > Viridiplantae > Streptophyta > Magnoliopsida > Asparagales > Amaryllidaceae > Agapanthus > Agapanthus africanus. The sequence goes on from JASDDO010000019.1 coordinate 611,037,770, forward strand.
TAGAAACTTGTTTAAAAACTGGTAGCTCTAGTTCTTTCTTTGCATAGCGGTGTTCCTTATAGAACATCCAGCACCTTATTCAATAAGGAAAGAGCCGAGATCCCTTCATCGGGAGTGACCTCTTTAGTGAAACTAGCAGATGCTATAAACTCGGTTTGTCTTTTGATTGCTTATATAGTTCTTGCTTTGCATAGTGATATTTGTGAAATATCCTGCACCTTATTCGATGAGGAAAGGGTCGACGATCCCTTCACCGGGAGTGACCCTTTTAGCAAAACTAGAAAAGCCTCAAAAACACTCCATTTAAAATCACTCGATTCTACAACGATATCAAGTTCATTACGCAAAAGGTTTTCTTAAAAAACCTGTCGTAGCCCTCCGTCATTTCAGATAAGGACTGTTTAGTATTCGTGCTGCGTTTGTTGGCCTTTGTCAAGGCGTAGTGTGCGGTAGCTGAATAGTACTTATCTGCTTATGCATATGATGCAGATTGGATTAGGGTAGTCGTGCGACCTTGTTGGCCTTTGTCAAGGGCCGTGCGGGTGGGTTTACTTCAATCAAGAAATGACGGGTTGAACTTGACTAGCAGCCTATGGTTTGTTGGCCTTTGTCAAGGTCATAGGAGGCTTGGGGCAAAATATTATCGGGAATTTCAAGTGTTGAAATTTGCAATGAGATTGCATACCTTCTATGAGATAGTTGGATCCCGATACCCGCTGCGAGTAAGAGTTACTCCTGGAAGAGTTTTACACATTACAATTAGCCGATCAAGTAGGTGTCTAGAAAGGTGTCAACGGGGTTACGCCCCTGGGAAAACAAGGTTTACTTTAATTAGGTTCGTGCGAAAGCACGGGGGACCTCCCTCAAAGTACCGACACTGGCCTGGCTGAAAGATTGGCAAACTTGTAGCGTGTAATTAATCCCGGCTAGTCTTTCCTTTTAGGGTTTGAAGGAAGATTTGACTAAAACAGTGGGAGACATCCTGATTAGATATATTAGATAACCAATCTAATCTTGCAAGAGCATACGATGAGTGTTTTCTTCTCTCTCTCTCCAGGTAGCGACCATATCACGCCTTAATCAAGATAATAATATGGATATATTGACCGAACCCGCTTGTTATACTGAGCTGGGGAACGTTGGTCCCGCTCCAACTTATAATTGTTATAAGACATAGCAGGAAATTGGGGAATACCAGATTTCCCATGCCGCCCAAACGAAGAAAGTGCATGTGATGCATCATCTTCGGGTGTGTTCATTACAGAGAACTGTTTCTCAGTATCCTTTACGTCCTGGGTATGAGATACCGGATCAGGATCCCGCATATGTAATTTGTTACATGGGCTACAGAAAGGTAGAGAACTGAGAACGGGTGATAAGTTTCATCAGACAGAAAATCGTGCAAGTGTTGTAGCCAAGTCTGTTGGTCACTATCACTCTGTATTACCAGAATACATTGATTCTGAATGAATGTTATTAGATACCGAACCTGATATACAACATCATATCAGTCTCTTTATTAGTAAAGAAGGATATAATTTTGTATTGTTGGATAATGTTTTGAACATTTCCTATATCAAGAGTTGATCGGTTCAGGCACGTTATCTAAAAGCATTGACGTTTTAAATCAAACTACAGTTCTTAGTATATGGAACACACACAAGAGGAAGAGTTCAGAAATGAACGAATCCTTCTTGAGGCATTGTAGACTAGGTCATATCAATGCGACCCGACTAGCTGAAGTTACATCTAGATGCATATTTAAATTAGTTTGAATTTACATCTTATGAAACTTACCAGTCATGTCACTAAGATACAATGACCATAGCTCTGTTTATTGCAAACAGAGAAAGAGTTAGTGAACTCTTGGGATTGATACATGCTGATGTATGAAGGTCCCCTGTCTACACATGCCAGGACTGGTTCTTTGTACTTCATTACATTCACTGATTATCTCTCAAGATTCGGACATATGTTCCTGTTGAAACACAAGTCTGAACCTTTTGAGATATTCACAGAAAATAAGTAAGAAGTAGAGAACCAAAAACGGGTATAAGTATTATGTCCTTTGATGAGATCAAGGAGGAGAATACTTGAGCACGTAATTCCTGGACTTTTCTAAAGGAGAATGAAATTCTCTCTCAGCATTACTCCTCCGTATACACCATGGCATGATGGTATATCGGGACGGAGCAATAGCACCCTATGTGATATGGTGTGCTCTATGATGAGTACTACTGAGTTTCCTATTTCCTTTTGGGAGTTATGCACTTGAGAAGCTGCATACCTATTGAATAGGGATCAAATCAAATCAGTTGCCTACCACTTCATATATGATATGGAATGGGAAGAGCCCATATCTTAAGTTTGTTAAGATTTGGGGTTGTCCGGCCTATGTCTAAAAAGAGAAATCCGGACAAACTCGAAGCAAAGTAAGATCTGTGGAAGTTTGTTGGATATCCCAAGCATACACAAGGGTATATCTTCTACCTAACCGAGGAACAAAAGATGTTTTGTTTCTCAGCATGCCACCTTTGTGAAAGAGAATTTCTTGTGAAGAAATTAGTGGTCATGAGGTAGAACTGGAAGGAGTTCCAGCTATACAAACTACAACAGATGATTTGGTAGAACCAAAGGATTCAATAGTTTCCAACGAACCTCAGCCTCTCCGCCGATCTAGTAGGGTTCCTCACCCACCTGAGAGATACTTCGGTTTCTCTATGACAGTGGGAGCGAGGATTGCATCATGAGATGATGACCCAACTAGTTTCGAGCAGGCCATCAGGAGTGGGACTCTGTAAGAATGGCTGGATGCTTATCGATCTAAGATGGAATCCTTATACACCAACAAAGTATGGACTTTGGTTGCTTTATCTGAAGGGTTAAATCCCCATCAGGAGCAAGTATATCTTGAGAAGATTACTTGGTGTACATGGAAAAGTTAAGACTTTCAAAGCTATGCTTAAGTCCATCCAGATCCTACTTGCCACGGCTACATACCATGACTACGATATCTGGCGGTTGGGTGTCATGACTGCTTTTCTAAATGTTGATTTGGAAAAGAGCGTCTATAAGTACACAGCCAGAGGGCTTCGTAGACAGTGGGAGCAGCGGAAACGTGTGCAAGATGTTTTATGTGATAAAGCAGGCATCGCGGAGTTGGAACGTCTGTTTTGATGTGGTAGTCAAAGAGTTTGACTTCATCAAAATGGTAGATGAACCTTGTATATACAAAAAGGTAGTAGAGAGTATGGTGTTGATCCTCGTAGAGTATGTGGATGACATAATCTTGATAGGGAAGGAGTTTCCTATGCTACGATCGGTCAATCTCCGCTTATCACAAGGATTCTCCATATAGGATCAAAATGATTCCTCCTAAATCCTGGGTTTTGGATCTATGAGATAGTTCTAATTGGATGTTAGGATTCTTACTAGTTGTAGTGAGATAGTATCAATCGATCCTGGGGAGAATCATTGGAAAAGTTCCAGGGTGATAAGGATGACTGAATGTCAGTCGCAGGCATTGTCTTTACCCTCAGTGGATGGATGGTATGTTGGAAGAGTTCCAAGCTAGATACCGTGACATACTAGACGATTAAAGGCAAGATACATCGTTACCAAGGATGCTACTGTTGGAGGTAGTGCCCTCAGAATCAATTATTGGATCACAGGTACGTGATTGCAATGATTGAGGGAGGACCTATCCCGGTAGGACAGTCTTACTCGAGATGATAGTATGCTATCTGGTTTACCTTTATCATCGTGTACTGCTTTAAGTGACCTGACATGTCGCTATTACACGTTGATAGAGCCCCTAGGATTCTTGCTTGACCACCAGCAGTATGAGGGCGATCATATAAGTGGGAGCTGGGGGTCTACAAGCATATCCTTAAAAGGTCCCTAGTCGTGGGAGTTTCGAGACCGGGCATCGATACTCCATTAGTAGACTAGTGTATACAGTCGAGACCCCGACGAGGGGCGGTGGCCGGTCTCACAAGCCACTGGTGTCAGTTGGATCACCTAAGATGTATACAGGTGCTCATTGGGTTATGAGTACACCGGACAGGACTCGCCGGGAACATGCTAGTTGGTCATATACCAGACGTCAGATGGCAGTTCCCTGGTGACATGTGTGCAGGTTAGTTCATCGACCTGGGGATCGTCATTTGTCTCGTGTGAGTTCCCACTGTACTTTGATTACTACCCTACCACGGCTCAAAGGAGTCGTGCAAACAGGTTTTAGTTGGGTACAGTCCCGAGCCACATGGAGGCAGTGAGCGTATCTTCAGGGGTTCGTCTCTCCCGGTATTGGGGGTGAGGTCGTGCTGTGTCTAGGAGAGCCATTACACAAAGTCCTTGGCCAAGGCAAGGAGATTTACTGGTAGGTATTCCAGTAGTATCTCAGGGTGTTCTGGGCTACACTCCGACACGACTTGTACCGCTTTTGGGGGTCTGACTTTTACCAACCCCCTAGGCCCGCCATGCGATGCTCATAGACGAACGGACCGGACTGCACGGATATTGTCACTGACAGGCTCAGTAGGGTGTCAGGATGAGTTCGCTCATCGACGTCCCTTTTAGTCAATAGCTGGTGGCCCGTTACGTATTGGCTTATACCTCTGACGGGCTAGTGGTTAAATCCACAGCCATAGTATTGACGAGTCTTTAGAGTCTACCACACTTTCAGTTACTCAAGTTTCGGGCGAAACGCTGTAGAGGCCGTATGGAGATATGGCAGGGTCCGATCAGATACGTGCGGTATTGCACGGATCAGGATCGGACGGTTTGTACTAGTAGCCGTATAGGTATATGGCAGGGTTCGATCAGATACGTGCGGTATTGCACGGATCAGGATCGAACGGATATTACTAGCCGGCTTTGGTTTAAGCCGGTCCTAGTTTAGTACAGTGTAGATTTTGTCTTTTTGCATTTGTATCCGGACGGAATACAGATGCGGGTGTGTATGCACAGTATCGGGGTTTTCCTGTAATTTATTACGGGACCAGTTTTCTGGAGTTGCCAGTTTGCATTCCGTTCCGGCCGGTTTTCCTTTGTTCTTTCCCGGCCGGACTTTTCCGATGGAGGGGGTTATTTGCAATTGTGCAAATAACATTTGTGGAGGGGGTTTCTTGTAAAAGTTTGATTATGATAGCTATCATTATCTTTTCCACCATGCTTTTGTTTTTATTGTGACATGAAAGGGTATGGTTTGAAAAAGGTAAAGCATGGTTGTATGTTTTCTTGTCTCTTGATGTGGTCACCTCTTTCATCTCCTACACTCACCTCCCTTCATGCTTCATAACCTTTGCTCCACCATTTTCTAAGGATGAGAGTTTTCATTTTTGAAGAGAGAAAAGAAAAGTGAGAAGAAGAAAAGAGAAGGAGAGAGCTTCATCTTTGAGAATGATTCATTTTGTGTATATCATTCTTCATCTCATTCCATTGCTAGAAAATTGAAAGCACTAATTTTCTATACACCATTCCTCCATCTATGGCAACCAACCCCAAAGTGAGACATACACTCTACACTATATTCCTACAGCAAATCTTGGACGCGTCGATTCGCCAGCTTCGTGCCCGAGTTGCCTCGGTATTGAGGTGGGAGCCCGTAAAAGCTACAGGCGATGTGGTGCCCTTTCCGACGAGGAGGAGACGGACGGAGATCCCGCAAGGAGATCGGAGTGGAGATGAAGACCGGAGGACTCAGATCAGTCGGTACATCTCTTCCCTTACTTGTTAGTAGCTTAGACTTGTTAATGGTTACGATCCGGAGTTTAGTGCGCGGTGGTGCCGGTTTGCAAAGTCCGCAAAATTTAAGTTTTTCACCGCTTCCGCATTCCGGCGTCGGATTGACGGCCGGGGCGCCGCCGTGCACTTACAGTGGTATCAGAGCCTCGCCATTAACTTCGTCTAGCTTTGTGTAATGTGTTTTACGTTTCCGATCGAACAAAATCCCGAAAACACGTATTTCAACCACATCAGTTTCTGTCGAATTTTTTTTGAGTCCAAAAATTTTTCAGGTTGTCTCAGAGTGATGTGCAGGGAATTATAAGCATACTGCAAAAATCTGGTACCATAAACTCACTATACCGCCGCGGAAGGGCTGCCAAAACCCTGCTTTGGCCGCGCTTCAGCCGCGGTTGTAACTGTTCACACTCCCAAATTTTTGCAGTATGTTCCTGGGCTTAGAATTTGGGTTTTGGGATATTAAAATTGGGCCCAGGTTTTCTGTGAGTGCTACAGTTTTGATTGGGGGCCCACTTGTTAATTGTTTGATCAATCGGAAAATTTTAAAACACATTTTTCACAGTATTTACATTATATCTGCGACCGTGAATGTCACTCGATCGGTAAATCCGGTCTAACTGCTATAGCCCGGTTAGACGGATTTGCGAACGTGACTTTCACGTTGATGTTCTATGTATTTGCTGTGTTGTTGCGGATCGGTCGTGGGGGTAGCCTGGATGCAATGCTAGTACAGTGCTGTCGTATTATGTACATTTGATATTGCGGGGCGAGCGTCCGACATGTGGACTGCCGTCACTGCCTGTTTGTATTATTCTTTTGGGGCACGACCTGGTTGCGGTCGATGTACCCGGTGAATGTATATTTTACTTTCTGTACTAGGGTTACCCCGCGGAGGGGTGCACGGATAGCCGGGTTCTAGAGGGCAACGGGCCCGTATCTCAGGGCATTGAGACGGAGGGGCTTCAGTCTGGAATTGGCGGGCTATTCGCCGCACTCGTAGGGGGTACAGGTTGACCCAGGAGGGGTGCCCAAGTTGCCGGATTCCGTGAAGTGCTGGGTGGTCCATTCACGGTGCTGGAGGGGGCTGCCTCGCTTCAGGTTTTGGCAGGTGACTTGCCGCGCCCGTAGGGGTCTAGGTTTTCATTGCACAGGCTATCCACACGACCAGGGGAACGTCGGGTTTCAGCGGCTCTGTGAAACCCGGGGATCCCAGATATCTGTATTGTTCTGTGATGCTGTACATTTCTGTGATGTTGCATTTTATTCACGCCTTGAGCGAATATAATATATTGGTATATATATTAGTAGATGTTGTATATGTTTTTCATCCGCGCTAGTCCAGTCCCCGCTCTGCCGTTAGTTAGCTAACCTAACGGGTGATGACGGGACCCAGTGGCGAATGCGGATGGCATATACGTACGTCAGTATATTTTCGTTCTTTGTGGTGTGATCAATTGATGGGACTGCATTGATTCGGATCAATGCAAGTTAAACAAACCTAATCTGATGTTGTTGGAACACTTTTCAAAAAGCTGTTATTGCAAGGACGTTCACTTTTGTTTTGCATCGTGGTATTCATTTGGAATATCCTGCTCCTCAGTCGACGAGGCAAGGGCCGAGATCCCTTCACCGGGAGTGACCCCTTGGACAGAAGTTTGCGTCAGGGCATTAACTTCACTATAGCCGATTACTTTTGCTTTGCATCGCGGTATTCATTTGGAATATCCTGCACCTCATTCTACGGGGAAAGAGCCGAGATCCCTTCACCGGGAGTGACCTCTTTAGTAAAGGTTTTCGTCACTATATTTTCTAAAAAGCTATCCGTTCCTTCAACGATATCAAGTTCATTACGTTAAAGGTTTTCGCCAGAAACCATTCGTAACCCTCCGTCGTTTCATATGGATAGTCAATAGTATTCAAGCTGTGTATGTTGGCCAAAGTCAAGGCACAGTGATTGGTAGCTATTGGGTATTCATATGCAGCATAGATAGATGCGTTGGTTTGGGACAGCCGTACTGCCATTTTGGCCAAAGTCAAGGGTATGTACGGGTGGACTCAAATTAACCTGGAGAATGACGGGTTGAACTTGACATGTGACTTATGATATGTTGGCCAAAGTCAAGGTCATAAGAGCATGGGGTAAAAATCACATCGGGAGTTTCAAAAGTACTGAAACTTGCCAGATATGCGCATACCTTCTGGAGTGTGATACCGTGAGCGGATTCCGTCACGTTGTCATGCGATGAGAGTTGGATCCCGATTCCCACTGATGAGTTAGTTTACTCCTCGGGTGACCCCAACTAATTCTTCTTTCAGGTTTGGAGGAGAATTTGAGGTACAGTGGGAGGTTTCCAGATTAGATAAATTGGTAACCATTCTGATCTAGGATAGAGTGCACGCTGAGTGTTTCTTCTCTCTCTCTCTCTGGCAGCGACCATTGACCCGACCCTAAGACTTTGACTCAGTGACCAAGTTGACCGAACCTTCTTAACACTGGCTTTTGGATTGTCAGAGTTGCAGACCTTATTGCCACTCCTACTTTTACCCTTTTCTCCGGGACACCCCGTATTGCTACGAACGTCCACTTCCATTGGACAAAACCATCGTATGGTTAGATACGAACTCGAAGGGATTTATTCGAGGATGGTTTCCGGTTCTGGAGAAAACGGATAGGATTATTCAGTTGTCTTTTCTTTTTACCCTCTCTCAGGTTACGAGTACTCCTTGGTTTAGGGGTAGTACACCTATTACGCAAATTGGATTGTCTTCTTCCAAACCTTAGGCTGGTGCCGACCGGTAGGGAATGAAGAAAACCAATTAGCATAACGATGGTGTGCAGAAGGTATTAAGTTCAGACAAAGCAAGGGATTAGTAAGAGGGCAAAGTAAATTGCGACTGATATTCACGACCAAACCAAGTATTTCTTCGCCAATCCCAAATCACCTTTGTATTTCTCCAGGACACTCCGTATCACTACGAAGATCCACAGTTTATTGGATACTCCATCATATGGTTATATACGAACTCGAAAGGAACTTATTCCAGTTCGGGGATGGATTCTGGTCCAGGAGGAATAAGGTTTATTCGGTTGTCTTTTATCTTCACCTTCTCTCGCATTGCGAGTGCTCCTAGGACTAGGACAGTACACCCATTATGCTTATTGGATAGTCTTCTTCCAAACCATAGGCTGGTGCCGAACGGTAGGGAAGGAAGAAAACCAATTGGCCTAAAGGAGTGTGCAGAAGGTAATGACTAAAGACATATAAAGAGATTTGGAGAGGTGGCAAAGAGATATACGGTTATAGTTGTGAATCTGGAAGAGGCATTACTAGGAATACCAAGATACCCCAACGAAACATTTCAATGTTTCAGTTTCACTGTGTACTGTTAAAAGAAAACTGATTTCCCGATTGGACACTTGCTCCAGGGTATGTATTTACCAAGTTTGATTCTCACATCTGTATAGTTTTACAGATGATGAGTGGGAGTAAGTTATTGGGAATTGGGTGATCATCCTCATTATATCGGGATTCGTTGTAATCGGTGATATTTGAGGAGATCATCTGGGCTGTTTGCCGGTCGGCAAATATTTGGTTTTGAATATCCGCTGTTATGCACCAATTTCAAATTGATATATCTGTACGTCTATTTCCATAGAGTGAGATATACCTTTTGATATTATGTCGATGACATTTACCTATATCAGTGGATGGTTAGGTAAGGAGCATTAAACAGCGGTGTAACTCTTCTTAACCATAAGTACAGTTTTCAACCTACGACACACAGTGAAAGAGTTGTCAGACTCAAGGGACTTATACAGAGTATTGTATGTTGTCCAGGGTCCATCAGGACAGAGGGGTTGGTCCTCGTAGTACATTCAGTTTACTTATGACTTCTCTAGTTTTTAGACAGGTGTTTCGTGGAAACGCAGGGTCCGAATTTGGAGAAGTTACAGGTATTTGAATAGAGTAGAGAACCAGGTGTAGCAAGTATCGGGATTCTTCAAAGAGATCGAAGATGTAGATACTTGTGGTATTCAGTTGAAAGTGATGATTAAGAGAACTTGCTTCTCTTTCAGGTTACTCATAATTGGAAGTGTTCCTAAGTTGAGTAACGCTGATCCGCCTCCTTCCATTTAGTTGACATGCGCTGGGGACAGCTGCATGATTTGAATCTGGTTCAATTAAATCTGTGCCTCTGTTTCTATATTGGATATAGAACAGTTCATATCTTAACGATGTTAAGGTACGGGGAGTTGTCCGGTTTATGATTAAAACCAGACACTGGACAACTCAAGGCACGTTTCTGTAATGGCTGTTTGTGGGTTGACCCAGGCTATGACGAGGGTTGACTTTCTACCATCTGGATGAACAATAGCAATATTGTTCTAGACTCGCCACAGTTTTATTAAAAATGGATTTTTTCAGAAAACAGTAGTGGGAGTATGGTAGAACTGGAAGTGATTCCAGAACCACAAACGATTACTGAAGATTTGATAAGGAACCTAAAGATTCAATCTGGATTGACATTCCATTGGCCACTCCGCAGATAAGGTGGGTAACTTCAGGCACCCGAGAGGTACTCCGGTAGCCTCAAGGACGGTGACAGGGAAGTTCTTGTTTACCCAAAATTACCATTGCTGTTGTTCCAGGTTGCGAGACCCGGCGGGAGGATGAGTATAGCGTCGTTCTAAACTAGCTTTAGAAGTACGTGTATATGACTCTGCCAGAGGGTTGTCGTAGTCAGTGGGAGCAGCGGAAGCATTGGTGGACAGGTAGCTTATGTCTATTTATAGACTGGAGCACCAGTAGCGGAGATAGATCATCTATTTCTGACGTGACAGTCATGGGTTTGACTTCATCAGAAAAGGGGATGGATCTGTTGAGAAGGTAGTAGGGTGTGATGTCCTGGTATCTGGATGACATACACAGAATAGGAAAAGAAACTCCTATACTACAATCGGTTATACTTTGGTCGTCACACATTGTTTTCTCCATAAAGGAAATGGATTTTATATCTGACATACTGGTTACTGGATCTATGGTTTTAGATCTAGATTTGGGTGGTTTCCCAATCAGGGTACTTGACAGCATTCTAAGAGTATTTAGGATGGACGACTCCTGGCACGGTAGTGTACCTGCAGGTAATGGAGTCACCCTCTCCAAAGGTGTCTTACAGACTAAAGGGGAGAGGGACGTGCATGATTGGCGGATCACTTGCTTAGGCAATTGAGTCAATCATGAGATGTCAAGTACCACACCAGATGTTGTTCTTGCACTAGATGCAATAAGTTGACATTAATCCAATCCTGGAGAAACAGTCGGAAGCAGTTTTAGAACATAAGTGGATGTTCTAGGGATATGATAACGACAGCCTCATTCAGGAGACGGTTATCATTCCAGGCTTCCAAGGTGACATGGACGACAAGGAAGTTGTCAGAGTTATAGTTTTCCCTCTGACGAGGGGCTGTATTTTGGACAGGTGATCCAAAGCAATACTGAGGGAGGCATGGCGCGCAGGATACTGATTAAGTTCAGTTGACGATACAGTCTAAGAAGTTTGGATTTGGAGTTCATTTATGAGCTATGTCCCATCAGACATCCAGACACATTCTAAGACAGGTATTGCTCATTTCGGGAGATGGGTTTCTCCGCGAACATGAGATATAGAGAGACATAGAAAGAAACATCAAGGCGGATCCACTCACTAAGGCTATTCCTCGAACGCAATAGTTTCGCAAACGAGCTTTGTGAGACTGACTAGTAGAGGAGTTGGGTGTTCGGTATCACACGGGCTGTGAGTATGCGACATCGCAATAATTAGCCTTGAGTGCAAGTGGGAGATTGTTGGAGGTAGTGCCCTCAGAGTCAATTATTGGATCACAGGTACGTGATTGCAATGATTGAGGGAGGACCTATCCCGGTAGGACAGTCTTACTCGAGATGATAGTATGCTATCTGGTTTACCTTTATCATCGTGTACTGCTTTAAGTGACCTGACATGTCGCTATTACACGTTGATAGAGCCCCTAGGATTCTTGCTTGACCACCAGCAGTATGAGGGCGATCATATAAGTGGGAGCTGGGGGTCTACAAACATATCCTTAAAAGGTCCCTAGTCGTGGGAGTTTCGAGACCGGGCATCGATACTCCATTAGTAGACTAGTGTATACAGTCGAGACCCCGACGAGGGGCGGTGGCCGGTCTCACAAGCCACTGGTGTCAGTTGGATCACCTAAGATGTATACAAGTGCTCATTGGGTTATGAGTACACCGGACAGGACTCGCCGGGAACATGCTAGTTGGTCATATACCAGACGTCAGATGGCAGTTCCCCGGTGACATGTGTGCAGGTTAGTTCATCGACCTGGGGATCGTCATTTGTCTCGTGTGAGTTCCCACTGTACTTTGATTACTACCCTACCACGGCTCAAAGGAGTCGTGCAAACAGGTTTTAGTTGGGTACAGTCCCGAGCCACATGGAGGCAGTGAGCGTATCTTCAGGGGTTCGTCTCTCCCGGTATTGGGGGTGAGGTCGTGCTGTGTCTAGGAGAGCCATTACACAAAGTCCTTGGCCAAGGCAAGGAGATTTACTGGTAGGTATTCCAGTAGTATCTCAGGGTGTTCTGGGCTACACTCCGACACGACTTGTACCGCTTTTGGGGGTCTGACTTTTACCAACCCCCTAGGCCCGCCATGCGATGCTCATAGACGAACGGACCGGACTGCACGGATATTGTCACTGACAGGCTCAGTAGGGTGTCAGGATGAGTTCGCTCATCGACGTCCCTTTTAGTCAATAGCTGGTGGCCCGTTACGTATTGGCTTATACCTCTGACGGGCTAGTGGTTAAATCCACAGCCATAGTATTGACGAGTCTTTAGAGTCTACCACACTTTCAGTTACTCAAGTTTCGGGCGAAACGCTGTAGAGGCCGTATGGAGATATGGCAGGGTTCGATCAGATACGTGCGGTATTGCACGGATCAGGATCGGACGGTTTGTACTAGTAGCCGTATAGGTATATGGCAGGGTTCGATCAGATACGTGCGGTATTGCACGGATCAGGATCGAACGGATATTACTAGCCGGCTTTGGTTTAAGCCGGTCCTAGTTTAGTACAGTGTAGATTTTGTCTTTTTGCATTTGTATCCGGACGGAATACAGATGCGGGTGTGTATGCACAGTATCGAGGTTTTCCTGTAATTTATTACGGGACCAGTTTTCTGGAGTTGCCAGTTTGCATTCCGTTCCGGCCGGTTTTCCTTTGTTCTTTCCCTGCCGGACTTTTCCGATGGAGGGGGTTATTTGCAATTGTGCAAATAACATTTGTGGAGGGGGTTTCTTGTAAAAGTTTGATTATGATAGCTATCATTATCTTTTCCACCATGCTTTTGTTTTTATTGTGACATGAAAGGGTATGGTTTGAAAAAGGTAAAGCATGGTTGTATGTTTTCTTGTCTCTTGATGTGGTCACCTCTTTCATCTCCTACACTCACCTCCCTTCATGCTTCATAACCTTTGCTCCACCATTTTCTAAGGATGAGAGTTTTCATTTTTGAAGAGAGAAAAGAAAAGTGAGAAGAAGAAAAGAGAAGGAGAGAGCTTCATCTTTGAGAATGATTCATTTTGTGTATATCATTCTTCATCTCATTCCATTGCTAGAAAATTGAAAGCACCAATTTTCTATACACCATTCCTCCATCTATGGCAACCAACCCCAAAGTGAGACATACACTCTACACTATATTCCTACAGCAAATCTTGGACGCGTCGATTCGCCAGCTTCGCGCCCGAGTTGCCTCGGTATTGAGGTGGGAGCCCGTAAAAGCTACAGGCGATGTGGTGCCCTTTCCGACGAGGAGGAGACGGACGGAGATCCCGCAAGGAGATCGGAGTGGAGATGAAGACCGGAGGACTCAGATCAGTCGGTACATCTCTTCCCTTACTTGTTAGTAGCTTAGACTTGTTAATGGTTACGATCCGGAGTTTAGTGCGCGGTGGTGCCGGTTTGCAAAGTCCGCAAAATTTAAGTTTTTCACCGCTTCCGCATTCCGGCGTCGGATTGACGGCCGGGGCGCCGCCGTGCACTTACAGCTACCAAAGAGGCAGTCTGGATATATAAGTTCATGAGATGAACTTCGTTCCAACCATTGTGTGACAATGGAGTAAAGGCTTTGGCCTAGGAACCCCCGTCCCATCAGAAATACAGATATAATTCTTAGGCAGTATCACCTGATCATGGAGATGGTTGATCTCCAGGGAGATCGAGGTTAGGAGAGTAGACACAGAGGACAACAGCGTGGATCCACTCACAATGGCCTTTTTCCCAGTAGAGACTTTTATGGGATGGTTGAGTATGAGATACTTCAACCGCAGCTAATTGTTGGTTATGTGATACCACAACAGATGGCCCTAGTGCAAGTGGGAGATTGTTAGTTATATCTATGCCCTAGAGGCCATTACTGTACATACGATGTATATTGTAATGGATGCTTAGACATATATAGGGAGAACTTTCTTGCTCGACATGATAGTATGCTATCTGTTTGTACTTTATCTTAACATGTACTCTGATTGTCTCTATATTACATGTTGATAAAGCCCTTAGGATATGTACTCGACTACTGGGACTATGATGAGATCATACTAGTGGGGCCACGGTAGTCGACGAGTACATCCTATAACTGTTCCTAGTAGAGGGTGTATCGAGACAGGGCATCGATACACCAGAGTAGACTAGCGTATACGCATCTTGACCCATATGATGGGCGATGGATGATCCCATATCCATCGGTGTTTGACATCAAGGATGGTGTACGGGTGCTCAGTAGAGACTGGGTATACTGGAAGGACTCGCCGAGAACTCCCAGATGGTATTATACTTCATGTCAGATGGCAGTTCTCCGGTGACACTGGTACAGAGTAGTCTGTTGATCCGAGATCGTCATAGAGTCTTGTGTGATTCCTACTGTGTTTTGATTTCCATCATACCACGTCCAAGAGGGCGTGCAAAAAGGTGGCTTCTGGGTACAGTCCCGAATCACATGGTAGCAATGAGCGATAGGAGGGGATTCGTCTTTCCCGGTATAGGGAGTTGATGTTGTGTTGTGCTCGATTGGCTATAACTGGAAATCCCTGGCCAGGGTTGCTGAGATTTATTGGTAAGTGTTATCAGTAGTTTCTCGGACTGTTATAGACCTCATATCGACACGACTTATCGAGCTACTGGGGTCTGACGTTTACCACCCCTAGGCGAGATTTGCGACATATCAGACGACGAGACCGGACTGTACGGGAGTGTTACTGATTGGATTCACAGGCGAATGTACAGGCTTTCTTGTTGATCTTCTGAGCGCTCAATACCTGGGTGGCTGTTACGTTTAGCTGACCGCATGCAGCTTGTGGGTGTTTGATATGATCATCACCTACTGCCGGCGTATTGACGATTTTTTAGAGTCCTACACAGAGGTTTCTTGACTCAGGCAAAACGAAGTAGGAGCACATATGTGATATGTGCGGGACCGAGGATAATGCGGTATGTGATACCGTATTGGATTCTCGC
The DNA here is from genome assembly GCA_030015575.1 of Agapanthus africanus. Taxonomy (NCBI): domain Eukaryota; kingdom Viridiplantae; phylum Streptophyta; class Magnoliopsida; order Asparagales; family Amaryllidaceae; genus Agapanthus; species Agapanthus africanus. The sequence continues at coordinate 611,053,081 of JASDDO010000019.1, forward strand.
GATATGAGATATCGGCCGGGTAAATGTGATATAGCCGGGTCATCGTATTAGTCGGTTATATGCGATATAGCCGGATTGTCGGATCAAGTGTTGATTCGATAATTTAATGTATAATAATATATATGATATATTAAATTATATTAACTAATATTAGCTCACTAAAAGATTCTTTTTCTCACTCGGGTAATACATTGATATATATGCGATATATGTTAATTGTATTATTTTATTTTGTTATGATAAATATTATATATGTGATATATAATATTATAACATGATATGGTTATTAATGCAACATGTTTTGTAGAGTTTAAACATGATTAGGGTTTGGATTAGGGTTAAGACTTCTAGTAGATTCTAGAAGCTTTTCTTTTGTCTTGGAAAAGATATTATGCTTGATATTTTCAAGTGACTCACTTTTAACCCAACCCAAACCCTAGCCCAAGTGAATTCTCTACATGGGTTTAATTGACCATGGTTGCATTATTCATCATATTTATCTTTTCATTATTCATTACAAAAGACTTCTAATGATTATTCATCTTTTTCTTCCTTCTTCCTTTCATGGAAAAAGCTTTCTAGCTTTTTCTAAGTGATGATTATGTGTGAGAAAAAGATTATAAATGAGAGCAAAAATCCTACTTCATCATTCTCATCTATCCTTGCCCTTTAGATGAGAGTGTTCACTTCATTTAGTGAGTGTTAGCTTGTGTTAATGAAACTTCAAGGTAGATCATCTTTGTTATCGAAGATCGGAAGCAAGACATCATCTTTCTCTTCGTGAAGCCTTTTGAGAGTCCGGAACATGATGATCACAGCGAAGGGACCTCAACACGGAGCTTAAGAAGTGAAGGACCCGATCTACATGTTAGTTATATGTATGCCCTAGAGGCCATTACTGTACATTGGATGTATATTGTAATGGATGCTGGGACATATATAGGTAGGACTTTCTTGCTCGACATGATAGCACGCTATCTGGTTGCTCTTTATCTTAACATGTATACTTTCTGTCTCTCTGTTACATGTTGATAAAGCCCTTAGGATGTGTACTCGACTTCCAGGACTATGATGAAGATCATACTAGTAGGGCCTGGGTAGTCTATGAGTACATCCTTCAATGTTCCCAGTCGTGGGAATATCGAGACGGGGCATCGATATTCCAGAGTAGACTAGCGTATATCTTCTCGACCCATGTGATGGGCGATGGATGATCCCATATCCATTGGTGTTTGACATCAGAGATGGTATGCGGGTGCTCAGTGGATGGTATGCGGGTGCTCAGTGGAGACTGGGTACACTGAACGGACTCGCCGAGAACTCCCAGTTGGTATTATACCTCACGTCAGATGGCAGTTCTCTGGTGACACTGGTACAGCTTAGTCTGTTGACCCGAGATCGTCATAGAGTCTTGTGTGTCTCCCACTGTGCTTTGATTTCCACCCTACCACGGCTCTACCGAGTCTTGCAAACAGGTGTTTTTTGGGTACAGTCCCGATTCACATGGAGGCAATGAGCGATAGGAGGGGATTCGTCTCTCCCGGTATTGGAGGTTGATGTTGCGCTATGCTCGACTGGCCATAACAGGAAATCCCTGGCCAAGGTTGCAGTGATATACTGGTAAGAGTTATCAGTAGTCTCACGAATGTTATGGACCTCACGTCGGTGTTCATACCAGAATACTGCATTTTATACCGCCCATGCTTATGCTCGTGTGTTTATAGGTAGGTGCTTTTAATTCGTGTTTGTTACATATTTACAGATTACAGGTTTCCAGTACAAATATTGCAAATCAAGACAAAAATCTCCACAGTTACACCAAATACAGAACATCTGTTGACAACAGATAAAAGCCGGGTTCCGGTCATCCATATCCGTCCAGTGCTGCGTACCGGTTCCAGAGACAAGACATATGACAGCGGTCATTCGTGTCTCGGACAAGCAGAGCACGAAAGGGGCAGCACAAGAATCAATGGGTGCGCGGAGCTCGAGGGAGATAAAGTCAAAAGTTAAGAAAAGATAGCAATCTTGGACTAAGAATTCTGAAGATATTCTGGAAAGATTATCAGAAAATATATGTACCAGACAACAGGGGACAGCAGACCAGGGACCTACAGAAAAGCCCATGCCCTGAACCCTCTATAGTGCGGCGGATCCGCGGCCAATAGGGGGTATTGGCGGCGGATCCGCGGCCTTACTGACTCCTTGTCATGTCGTTTTTTGGGGGTAGTTTGGGGACTTCATATTGTGGCAGATTCTTGCCCTAGGTCTTCAACCCTCTGCCTATAAATACTCCAGAATTGAGCTAAGCCAAGGGTCCAATTCTAAGTCATTCTTTGTTCTTCTTTCTTTTTAGGATTTAGTCTTTTTCTTCTTCTTCTTCATTTCTTTTTCCATGAAAATTGTAGTGAGAGCTTTTTGAGTGGGAGATCAATGAAGATGAGGGCTTTTTGTATCATTCTCTTTTGTTTCTTCTTCCCCTTGAGATTCTTGCTTTCTCTTGATCATTCAACCTGTTCATTGAGCTTGAATGGTTAAGGGTTAGTTATTGATCTCAAGGGTCGTATTTTCTTATGGAATTAGCGCTTCATTTCACATGCGTTCTCTACCCTTCTCTTGATCTTGCAACCTCTTGATTGAGCTTGCAAGTTTAAGGGTTGGCTATTGATCACATGCTTGTCTTGAGTTCTAGTTTCTTGTTCTTTTTATTTGCTTATTTATTACTTGCTTTTTATTACCTTGCTTTACTTTCTTGCAATTTATATTCATGCACTTAATTACTTGTAATCTTTTCTTTTCTTTGTTCTTTTCTTTTTGTTCTTTCTTTTTGGTTCTTTTTTGTGAATGAATGTAATTATCGTTGTTAAGAATAAATACGGTATTGTAAGTTAAGATTCTCTTTTCTCATTTCCTTTTCCCGTTATTTTCCATTGAACTCCGCCCAAACCATACGCAAGCGCTCCTTTAGGCACCCTACCCTAACAAGGTAACGGTGATTCCTAACCGCGACCGGTTGCGTTCGGTTTGGCCGGAGGCGAAAGCAAGAGACAAGAACGGAAGGACAAGGGTAAATAAGCCGGATTCCACGAATACCGCGCTTAAATCCCCTAATCCACGTTGTTGCCGATTGCTCTAGCTTCAATTGGTCAAGACTCGGCTCAAAGGTTTTGAGTACGGATTTCTTTAGCTTACATTATCGTATCTTTTCTTAACAACTTTATACTTGCAAATAATACACATAGGTTAGATTGAACAAACATACACTCATTCTTTATTGACTCGTCTAAAACAAGAAAGGACATACAACCATCTCCCTGTGGATCGACCCGTGCTCAACCGGCTAGCTGCATAGCGACACCGTCTTGATTGCGGTTAACTTTAATTCTTTCAATCAAATGGCGCCGTTGCCGGGGAGACGGTAACGTATTTCTTTTCTTGTTATTCGGGTTAATATTCTTTTTGTATATATATAAAAAAAAATATTCTTTTTTTTAATCATTTTTTGTGGGCAAGAGTGCAGATTTTTGCAGATTTGCAAACTGCGATTGTGGGGAGCAAAGTGTACATTCAAGGCTAAGGTGATTGCAAAGTACAGTGCCAAAGATCCGGGAAGTTTGACCCGCGCAAGCGAACTTTTCAAGCTTACCGGATTTGATTCAACGGGGGTTTCCTAACCCAAAACTTAACGGTACGTACTTTACTAACACCTTCTTCTCAAATCCGACGCATCCAATATACTATTCTTTGCAGGATTCTTTGCAAGTTCGCTAGCAAACGCTAAAAATTGACTAACCCGTATTTGTTGCAGTGCCGCGCTTAAAATAAAAAACAATTGTTTGATTCTTTATAGAATTTTTATTGAATTGCGCATTGCATACATTAATACGGATTTAAGGGCAAGCGAACCCCACAACATACGGTAAAGGATTTCATCACCTTTTCCGTGGCCCACAAATCACGAACTTGAGCATAACGTTTACCCGCACAAAATTTAAAAGAAACTAGACTTTAAGCCTTCAGGATTTCGCGCTCACTAGGAGAAGTTAACTGTGTTTAGAACCTCGCTTAACGGTATATTGTTTACGGGGTGTCTAGGAAAGTGTTAACGGCGAAACCGCCAAAAGAGAAAGGGTTATTTAATTAAGGAACTTCGCGAAAGCGTTGGAAAACCTCCCCTTATCTCTGCACTTACCTGGCCTCGTGATCAGTGTATCTTGAGCCCGTTTCTCGACACAGTTTTACTTCGACAATCAAGTTCTGGAGCAGGTCTAGTTGACCTAGGTGAACCCTAGAACGATTAGGTGTGTGGTATTTTTGTGTCGTGATTGTTTTTGTCCATATTCTTTTTGTGTGTATATTTCCTTCTTCTGTTAATATATAAACAAAAAAAAAAAATCACATTCTTTCTCCCCTCCTTTTCTCTGCCTTTCTTTCTTTCTCTTTTCATATCATGGGTACTCCACCTCGCAAAACTCTTGCCGAACTTTGGTACCCACAACCAGACATTACTTCTTACGGTTCTTGCTTTGGCCGAACTTCGAACGACCCCTCCATGCCCAAAATTTCATTGAGAGATCGGATAGACGCGTCTAGGACAAACAATTTGACTCCGCAATCCACTTCGTATCAACCATTTCATACATTCACCCCTTCTTACGTTGATACCCCTTCTTCGAGTCATGTTGCAACTCCAAGACCTATGTCTATTGCATAACGTATTGAACAATCTCGTAGCCGATTTTTCACTCCTTTCACCACTTCAAATTCTTGGGATCAACAAGTCCATTCACCTTCTTATCCAAATGTTGATCCTACCCCTGTCCAACCATTCAATTCCTACCAATCCTACCCTACCTTTGCACCTTCCCTAGACATTGCTTCAGAACCGCCATTTGGGAGTTTTCAGTATCCAAACAACTTTGAATATTTTACTGAAACCCATTCACAACCCATGTCTAGTCTGGAACAGTCGTTGGAAGACTTTAGGGTAGCATCAAGCCAACAAATGATGGATTTGAATGCGTCCATGGCCGCTCTCGTACAACATACTGACCCGGTAGCTAGTTTTCAACTAGCTCCTAATTTTTCAATGTATGATGAGGCGGTCGGAAAGGCTGTGAATTTGAGTGGAGAGAGTGAGCTGTACCCCCTTCCAAATCAAACCTACCCGTTTCAAATTGAATCCCACAACTCCTGTGTTGAAAGTCTATCAAGTGTCCCAACTGAATTATCAATTGAAGATAGAATGTTTAATGAGTTGTGCGACTTCGTAGTGTTTGATTTACCTGATTGTGAAGGGTCCCTTCCAAGTGAAACCAATCCAGATCCTTTTGACCTCTACACCTCCATCTTAGAACCAAAATCGATTGAAATCCATGCTTTTGATGAGGTGTCTGAGAATATTGATTTTCACTTGATTGAGGATATTGACGCTGGGGATTTTTTGGATGATGAACCCATAGATTTGGCTGAGTTTGTCTCTTCAAATCATCATCCTGAGTCATTAATTGTTTTTCCCGAACTTCATATGCGTCTTGATATTGATGATAAAGGCATGGATGAGATAAATTTTGAGGAGAATTTTGAGGATAGCTTTGAGGATGAACCAGTTTTAATTGATGAGTCGGATTTTCTAATTCATCCTGTTCCTTTCATTGACTGTGTGCACCCTCCCGAAATCTTAACCGATACCCCTCCTCGATCACTTTCCTCCATCCTTTCCATCGTTCCGACCTTGCAAGAACCCGTCTCACTTACACTTCATATGTCTGGTTTACCAAGTTCGGCGTACCCATGGCTTCTTACGAATCTTGAGGGATTTGACCCCATTTCTCGACGGGTAAATATATTAGCACAATCACGTTTTACACATCGCTCATCACAAATTGTGCTAATCTATTTACTCCATTTGCACCCTCAAGTTCGTATTCCACTTCTTTTTCCCTTCCGCCATTCTTCTTCTTCTTATATACCGAGACCGTATACCACTTCTATCTCCATACGGTCTCGCGTATTCTCCAATTCTTTTCTCTACGCCTTCTTTTACCAACCACTGTTTTATCATGATAAGATCTTTGAATGGTTGGTGCTCACTTTTGGCCTGTGTAAGGCCTTGTATAGCTTGACACTGTTCTCTTTCCCCCCTAATCCTGAACTTCAACGCTTAACAGTGGAAACACTGTTTTACTTAAGTTTGGGGGGGACTCCTTTTTTGTATTTTTTTTTGTTTTCCTTTTTTGTTTGTATATAATTTGTTTCTAGGGAGCGCCGACAATTTTGACCCTCTTGGTATAGCCTGACAGTGAGGGCACTGTCAAGTTTAAGTTTGGGGGTGTGCTCGGTAAGCTTTCTTCCTTCGCATTCATTTGTATATTTTGCATTTGCATACCTTATTAAAAACCCACAAAAATTGAAAATTTTCCAAAAAAATATAAAAACTTTGTCGTCAAGTTAGCTAATAGGGTAACTTAGATCTTTATTCCGAAAGTTTAGTTGATATGATAGAAATAACTAAATTCTAGGTTTAGGGATTGAAAACCCTAAAAATAACCCTTATTCTGTCTAACTTTGGTAAGTATACGTCCTTACAGTTTTTTTTTGAGAAATAGGTAATCTTGAGTTCAGTTCTTGAGTTAAGTCAAGATAAAGGGAAAGTATTGATGCTTTACTGAAAGATAAGTCTGAAAAATAGTTTCTTTTCTTGAGTTCAAATTTAGAAAGTATATACCCTACAAACTGCACTTACACGCACCTTGAAACTTGGGATAGTAGAAGATACCTAGAAATACTCTTGCCTAAAAGCCTAGTATGAAAGAAAAAACGGTATTTAAAGCTAAACACCAAAAGAGCATGTTGAAAAATATATCCGGTCTTGAAAAAGAAAAAGAAAAAGAAAAAAAAAAGAAAAAAAAAAGAAAAATAGAATAAAGTCAAGACCTGGAAACTGCTATTTACGCTTTAAGTTCACACATTCAGTAATCGGCCGTTAGTGCCTCAGGAAGCATTAATAGTCGCATAAAAGGTGTGTGAGCAAATCCGTCCATCCTTAATGAAAAGAAGTAGTATTAGGTATTAGGGCAAGGGTATTATAGCTTGAATTGAATTCTTGAGTGTAGGGGTGCAAATATACACACACGTAGGGGTATACAATTGATGTTTGGATAAGAGATAGAAATAAAGAATAAGACTTATGTTTTCTGTAAAGTTGATAAAAATCCCTGATTTAAGGCCACACTTTTAGAAGGAAAACTCAGGAGATACCAACATCTTTCTAAACTTTTTTGGAACGTATATGATCTAAAGTTAAATAGATAGGAGGTGTGAAGCATTAGGGTTGGATATTTCCAACTTAGGATGATAGAGTTTCTAACGTAAATACTAAACTGTAGGAGTAGAATCGATGTTAACTTATGACACAAGCTTGACGGGATTTTGTGGGTGTAATCCGCTAAAAACCCTCAGGAGACAACACCCCTCCTACTAGGGACACCTAGAGGTTTAACGGCTTGTTGCACGCGCTCAGTGCAATCGCGTTCCCTGCGAAAGTGCGGTTAGGACTTTTTTGTGAATAATTGGTTTTGCTCGGGACGAGCAAAAGTTAAGTTTGGGGGTATTTGTTCATACCAGAATACTGCATTTTATACCGCCCATTCTTATGCTCGTGTGTTTATAGGTAGGTGCTTTTAATTCGTGTTTGTTACATATTTACAGATTACAGGTTTCCAGTACAAATATTGCAAATCAAGACAAAAATCTCCACAGTTACACCAAATACAGAACATCTGTTGACAACAGATAAAAGCCGGGTTCCGGTCATCCATATCCGTCCAGTGCTGCGTACCGGTTCCAGAGACAAGACATATGACAGCGGTCATTCGTGTCTCGGACAAGCAGAGCACGAAAGGGGCAGCACAAGAATCAATGGGTGCGCGGAGCTCGAGGGAGATAAAGTCAAAAGTTAAGAAAAGATAGCAATCTTGGACTAAGAATTCTGAAGATATTCTGGAAAGATTATCAGAAAATATATGTACCAGACAACAGGGGACAGCAGACCAGGGACCTACAGAAAAGCCCATGCCCTGAACCCTCTATAGTGCGGCGGATCCGCGGCCAATAGGGGGTATTGGCGGCGGATCCGCGGCCTTACTGACTCCTTGTCATGTCGTTTTTTGGGGGTAGTTTGGGGACTTCATATTGTGGCAGATTCTTGCCCTAGGTCTTCAACCCTCTGCCTATAAATACTCCAGAATTGAGCTAAGCCAAGGGTCCAATTCTAAGTCATTCTTTGTTCTTCTTTCTTTTTAGGATTTAGTCTTTTTCTTCTTCTTCTTCATTTCTTTTTCCATGAAAATTGTAGTGAGAGCTTTTTGAGTGGGAGATCAATGAAGATGAGGGCTTTTTGTATCATTCTCTTTTGTTTCTTCTTCCCCTTGAGATTCTTGCTTTCTCTTGATCATTCAACCTGTTCATTGAGCTTGAATGGTTAAGGGTTAGTTATTGATCTCAAGGGTCGTATTTTCTTATGGAATTAGCGCTTCATTTCACATGCGTTCTCTACCCTTCTCTTGATCTTGCAACCTCTTGATTGAGCTTGCAAGTTTAAGGGTTGGCTATTGATCACATGCTTGTCTTGAGTTCTAGTTTCTTGTTCTTTTTATTTGCTTATTTATTACTTGCTTTTTATTACCTTGCTTTACTTTCTTGCAATTTATATTCATGCACTTAATTACTTGTAATCTTTTCTTTTCTTTGTTCTTTTCTTTTTGTTCTTTCTTTTTGGTTCTTTTTTGTGAATGAATGTAATTATCGTTGTTAAGAATAAATACGGTATTGTAAGTTAAGATTCTCTTTTCTCATTTCCTTTTCCCGTTATTTTCCATTGAACTCCGCCCAAACCATACGCAAGCGCTCCTTTAGGCACCCTACCCTAACAAGGTAACGGTGATTCCTAACCGCGACCGGTTGCGTTCGGTTTGGCCGGAGGCGAAAGCAAGAGACAAGAACGGAAGGACAAGGGTAAATAAGCCGGATTCCACGAATACCGCGCTTAAATCCCCTAATCCACGTTGTTGCCGATTGCTCTAGCTTCAATTGGTCAAGACTCGGCTCAAAGGTTTTGAGTACGGATTTCTTTAGCTTACATTATCGTATCTTTTCTTAACAACTTTATACTTGCAAATAATACACATAGGTTAGATTGAACAAACATACACTCATTCTTTATTGACTCGTCTAAAACAAGAAAGGACATACAACCATCTCCCTGTGGATCGACCCGTGCTCAACCGGCTAGCTGCATAGCGACACCGTCTTGATTGCGGTTAACTTTAATTCTTTCAATCAGTCGGCATGATTTATCGAGCTATTAGGGTCTGACGTTTATCACCCCTAGGCGAGATATGCGACATATCAGACGAACAGACCGGACTGTACGGTAAGTGTTACTGGTTGGATTCACAAGAGTGTGAGCGGGCTTGCTCGTCGATCTTCTGATCGCTCAATACCCGGGTGGCCGTTACGTTTAGCAGACCGCTTGCGGCTTGTGGGTGGTTGATATGATCATCATCTGCTGCCGGCGTATTGACGAGTCTTTAGAGTCCTACACAGAGGTTTCCTGGCTCAAGCGAAACGAAATGGGAGCGCATATGAGATATGTGCAGGACTGAGAATAATGCGTGTATGTGATACCGTATTACATTCTCGCGATGAATGTATCGATTGGTTGTATGCGATATAACCTAGTTATCGAATCGAAGATTGATTCGATAAGCCGATACATTGGATACTAGTCGGTTATATGTGATATGACCGGATCGATTAAATCAAGTATTGATTTAATGATTTAATGTATAATTATATATTTGATATATTACTTTGCATTAACTAGTATTGGTTCACTTTAAAAGGATTTTCTCACTTGAAATACACAAGTTGTATATGTGATATACTTTTGTGCACAAGATTGTATCATGTTTGATGATACATGCTAGTTTGGGTGTATGTTTAGTTTAAATCATGTTTAAGTGAATGGTTAGGGTTTTATAATCTTCTCTTGATTATTTAGTTTATTTATTTATTCATTTATTTGTTTATTTCCTTTTAAGGCAAGAAAAGAAATGGTTGCTTTTTGGATTTACTTGAAGCTTCATGAAGCTTTGAAAAAGTTCAACCATTTTTGTTTCTTTGCCTAACCTAACCATTCACCTAACCTTGGTTTATTCTCTACACATAACCATGGTTGGTATATGATAAGTATTGATATTATTGTCTATTTGGAAAGAACTTATCATATTCTTTCTTCATCTTCATCATCTTCAACAATGAAGAAAGTTTGCCTCCATCAATGGTAACTTGTGAAAATGAGTGAGAAATCCGATTCTAAAGTGAACCCACTTCCTATTTCTTCATCCTCTACCTCTTGCCAAGTAGTATAGGGTGTTTTCTTCACAAGTTTCATGGCTTGGTGAAGTTGGAGCTTGATCTTGAGTTGCCTCGACGTAGATCATCTTCGGCATCGAAGTCGACGACCTAGCCCGCCCATTTCTCCGATGAAGCCGATGCTAGAGTCATGAATTCGACTTGGACAGCGAGGGGACTTCATCACGGAGCCATGGAGATGGAGGACCGGATCTACAAAGGTTGTAGCCCCTTCCCTTTAGCTATAAATTCGTTTATCTGCATCGCATCACCTATACATCTAGTTAATGATCCGTATTAGGATTTCTCGGCACTTGTAATATTTGAATTGGCCATGTTTGATGCCTTGTGAGACTTCATTAGTGTGCCTAGGAACCCTACAGTGGTATCAGAGCCTAGCTAGAGCCTTAGGCGATGCGTAGACGGAATTAGAAGTCCGATCGAATCAAAACCCAAACCCAAAAATGCTCTCTGTACATTTTTGAAATTCGTGGTTTTTTGAGAATTAAAAATATGCAGAAAACCCAGCAGGAGATTCTAAGAATTACTGAGAAGCCCGTACTCTTGAGTCCATCAAAGCACGGCGGAACCGCGGCATTAGCATGCTAATGCGGCGGTTCCGCGGCCCTTTAATCTCCTCATGCATTGTATTTTGCACAGTAACTCCTAGTTTACAGTGCTGGTTTTCCTGGGAATTTTTAATATTTATTCAAGAGTTGAATTTTCTGGGTTGTATTGGGGACTCGGTGTTTCGATCGGATTGTCTAATTTTGTCTGTATGTTTTTCCGGATAATTTTAGAATATGTTAAAATGTTCGGCCGGATATAAATACCCACTTTTTCCCTTGCCGGGAAATTTCCAATTGTTGGATTTTTCTGTCGTTTAATCACGTTCTAAGTAGTGCAAGTAATGCGATGGTCCCTCTAGAAGACAACAAACCTTAACTCGATTATGTGACCGTCTTGAACTGCCCTTTGAACCTTCGGGTTTGGGGCAGTACGGCGTGCCACATGTGAGGCGTTGGCTTGACCCTTCTACGGCTAGACCGTTGGTACTGAGGCATGAACTGAATGTTTTTAGACTTATTTCATGTGTTGAGCTGTATCGGGAAAACTTGGGTGTTCGATTGTTCGATCGAAAAGTTTAACATTTTCTGTTTATTCGGAATGTGATACAACATTTGGAATTCACAAGTAGTTATGAGATAACTGAATGAATGTTATAAATCTAGTAGTTTAGTCTCACTTGATCGGTTGCCACGGAATTTTGATGTGATCAAAAGTCCGTCGCAATCACGTAGCGTACGCGGATACTTGCCGGGTAAACTTAATAGACAGCCTCGCCCCATAGCCTCGACCAAGTGACTGTAGGAGAACCCCGTCGCCGAAAGCATCCGTTCGGGTGCTCGCGGTAGCGGTGTTCCGCCTTGGTGCACTTCGTCGACGGTATCGGGGGTGCGGCCGCCTACTAAAGTTTGCGATGAGCATTCGATCATGATGTCGGGAATCTTGTTGAATTGCCCGACTTGATGTTGAAAAGAGTTTTCGATTTTGAGACTAAAATGCGGGGTTTATAATGTCTAAGGAATTCATTGGTTTAGGTATGCGATGTCTAAGGAATTCATTGGTTTAGGCATGCGATGTCTAAGGCGGTTGCGGATTCCAACTGTTGTAGTTTTACACTTTCTTTTCTGTGACCGTAAGTGTAATATGTGATATCGCCGGTTTCGTTGCTATATGTCAACGACAATTGGGATGCGCATATTTACTTACGTTGATGACATGTGATATTATGTGTTGCTGGATATGTTATATTGGATCGTCGTGTTCGAATAGCCGGGGTTTTTTATGTGAGATGAGTGTTTTTCATTTTCATTCATGTAAAAACTTGTATGTAATATTTTTTTATTGGGGCACTTCCAGGTTGCGGATGATGTCACCTTTTGTATATTATTTACTTTTCTGCACTAGGATAGACCCAAGGAGGAGGGCACAAGTAACCGGGTTCTAGGGTCCAGTGGGAGACCAACTCGAGGAGTCGAGTCCGGGTCTCCTAACCCTAGAATTGGTAGGGTTGCTTGCCGCTCTCGTAGGGGTCTAGGATGTGGGTTTGGCTATTCATCGCGACCGTGGAATCCGTGTTTTATACTGGCTCGTATTGAAAACACGGACGTCCTAGTATATCCAATATTTCATATGATATTTTCTGCTGCGTTATCTGTGATGTGATCATGTGATGTGTTCAGATAGATATTATATATAGTATATATGATATATTATATAGACATTGCTTATGTTTTACACCCGCACTAGCCCTGCCTCGCTCTGGCATTAGTTACCTAACCTAACGGTGCAGACGGGACATTGAGGCGAATGCGGATGGCAAAAGCATACGTTATATTTATCTGTGATGTTTAGGTGGACTTAAATGATGGGATATTCATTAATGAGATTAATGAAAGAAAATAAACCTAATTGATGTTGTGGAATCGAATTTCAAAATAAAACAGGTAGCTACAGTTCTTGCTTTGCATCGCGGTGTTCCTTGTAGAACATCCTGCACCTTATTCGATGAGGAAATGACCGAGATCCCTTCACCGGGAGTGACTCCTTTAGCAATAACTGGCAGATGCTACACACTCGGTTTGTCTTTTGATTGCTTCTATAGTTTCTGCTTTGCACAGTGATATATATGATATATCCCGCACCTCATTCGACGAGGAAAGGGCCGACGATCCCCTCATCGGGAGTGACCCCTTTAGCAAAACTAGAAAATCCTAAAAAAAAAACATTCCATTTAAAAACCATTTGATTCCGCAACGAGTTCAAGTTCAAAGCGTTAAAGGTTTTCTTAGAAACCATTCGCAACCCTCCGTCATTTTAGGAAGTAGAGTACTTAGTATTCGTGCTACGTTTGTCGACCATAGCCGAGGCGTAGTGTACGGTAGCTAAGTGATGTCTTCCTACACCGCATATGATGCGATTAGTTAGGACAGTCATGTGGCTTTGTTGACCTTAGCCAAGGGTCATGTGGGTGGGTCTAACTAATCACGAAATGATGGGTAGAACTTGACTAGTACTTATGATTTGTTGACCTTAGCCAAGGTCATAGGTGCTAGGGGTAAAAACCATTATCGGGAGTTTCAAGTGTTGAAACTTGCAATGAGATTGCATACCTTCTATATGATAGTTGGATCCCGATACCCACTGCGAGTAATTGTTACTCCTGGGAGAGTTTTGCACTTTGCAATTAGCCGATCAAGTAGGTGTCTAGAAAGGTGTCAATGGGGTTACGCCTCTGGGAAAACGAGGTTTACTGTAATTAGGTCCGTGCGAAAGCACGGGAAACCTCCCTCAAAGTACCGACACTGGCCTGGCTGAAAGATTGGCGAACTTGTAGAGTGTAATTAATCCCGGCTAGTCTTTCCTTTTAAGGTTTGAAGGAAGATTTGATAAAAACAGTGGGAGCCATCCTGATTAGATAAAATATATAACCAATCTGATCTTGCAAGAGCGCACGCAGAGTGTTTTCTTCTTTCTCTCTCCAGGTAGCGACCATATCACGCCTTAATCAAGATAATAATATGGATGTATTGACCGAACCCGCTTGTTATACTGAGCTGGGGAACGTTGGTCCCGCTCCATCTTATAATAGTTATAAGACCGAGCATGAATTAGGGGAATACCAGAATTCCTATGCCGCCCAAACGAAGAAAGTGCATATGATGCATCTCCTTCGGGTGTGTTCATTACAAAGAACTGTTTTCTCAGTATCCTCTGCATCCTGGGTATTTGATACCGGATCAGGATCCCAGATATGTAATCTGTTACATAGGGCTACAAAAGGGTAGAAAAACTGAGAACGGGTGATAAGTTTCATGAGACAGAAAACGGGGCAAGTGTTGCAGCCAAGTCTGTTGGTCACTGTCACCCTGTATTACCAATACATTGATTCTGAACAAATGCTATTAGATACCGAACCTGATATACAAAATCATATCAGTCTCTTTATGAGTAAAGAAATGATAAAATTTTGTATTGTTGGATAATGTTTTGAACATTTCCTATATCAAAAGTTGATCGGTTCAGGCACGTTATCTAAAAGCATTGGCGTTCTAAATCAAACTACAGTTCTTAGTATACGGAACACACACAAGAAGAAGAGTTCAGAATTGAACGATTCCTTCTTGAGGTATTGTAGACTAGGTCAGATCAATGTGACCCGACTAGCTAGAGTTACATAAAGATGCATATTTAAATTAGTTTGAATTTACATCTTGTGAAACTCGCCAGTCATGTCACAAAGATAAGATGACCATAGCTCCGTTTACTGGAAACAGAGAAAGAGATAATGAACTCTTGGGATGATACATGTTGATGTATGTAGGTCCCTTGTCTACACATGCCAAGACCGGTTCTTTGTACTTCATTACGTTCTCTGATAATCTCTCAAGATTCAGACATATGTTCCTGTTGAAAGACAAGTCCGAACCTTTTGAGATATTCACAGAATATAAGTTAGAAGTAGAGAACCAAAAACCGGGTATAAGTATTATGTCCTATGATAAGATCAGGGAGGAGAATACTTGTGCATGGCATTCCTGGACTATTCTAAAGGAGAATGAGATTCTCTCTCAGTGTTACTCCTCTGAATACATCACAGCACAACGGTGTATCGGGGTGGAGCAATCGCACAATATTAGATATGGTGTGCTCCATGATGAGTACTACTGAGTTTCCTATTTCCTTTTAGGGAGTTATGCACTTATGAAGTTGCATACCTATTGAATAGGGTTCGAATCAAATCAGTGCCTACCACTCCATATAAGATATGGTATGGGAAGAGCCTATCTCTTAAATAAGTTAAGATTTGGGATTGTCCGGCCTATGTCAAAAGCAAAATCCGGACAAAATCGAGGCAAGGTCAGTTCTGTAGAAATGGAAAAGTTCCAGCTATACAAAACTGCAGCTGATTTGACTGGACCAAAGGATTCTATAGTCCCTGACGAACCTCAGCCTCTCCGCCGAACTAGCAGGGTTCTTCATCCGCTTGAGAGATACTTCGGTTTCTCGATGACAGTGGGAGCGAGGATTGCATCATGAGATGATGACCCAACTAGTTTCGAGCAGGTCATCAAGAGTAGGGACTCTGTAAGAATGGCTGGATGCTTAGCGATCTGAGATGGAATCCTTATACACCAACAAAGTATGGACTTTGGTTGCTATATCTGAAGGGTTAAATCCCCATCAGGAGCAAGTATATCTTGAGAAGATTACTTGGTGTAGATGGAAAAGTTGAGACTTTCAAAGCTAGACTTGTTAAAGGTTTTAGTCATCAACCAGGTGTGGATAATGATGAAACCTTTTCTAGGGACTATGCTTAAGTCCATCCAGATCCTACTTGCCATTGCTACATACCATGAATACGATATCTGGTGGTTGGGTGCTATGACTACTTTTCTAAATAATGATTTAGAAGAGAACGTCTATAAGAACACAGCCAGAAGGCTTCGTAAATAGTGGGAGCAGCGGAAACGTGTGCAAGTTGCTTTACATAATAAAGCAGGCATCGCGGAGTTGGAACGTCTGTTTTGATGTGGCAGTCAAAGAGTTTGACTTCATCAAAATGGTAGATGAACCTTGTATATACAAAAAGGTAGTAGAGAGTAAGGTGGTCATCCTCGTAGAGTATGTACATGACATACTCTTGATAGGAAAAGAGTTTCCTATGCTACGCACGGTCAATCTCCGCTTATCACAAGGATTCTCCAATAGGATCAAAGTGATACCTCCTAAA
This sequence comes from Agapanthus africanus, assembly GCA_030015575.1. NCBI lineage: Eukaryota > Viridiplantae > Streptophyta > Magnoliopsida > Asparagales > Amaryllidaceae > Agapanthus > Agapanthus africanus. The sequence goes on from JASDDO010000019.1 coordinate 611,069,294, forward strand.
TCCTGAGTTTTCATCTATGAGATAGATGTAATTGGATGCTAGGATTCCCACTAGATGTAGTGAGATGGTATCAACCGATCCTGGGGAGAATCACTGGAAGGGTTCCAGGGTGATAAAGACGACTGAATGTCAGTCACATGCATTGTCTTCACCCTCATTGGAGGGACGGTATGTTGGAAGAGTTCCAAGCTAGATACCGTGACAAACTAGACGATAAAGGCTGGTAACATCGCTATTATAGATACTACCAAAGAGCCAGTTTGGGTGTATATTGGTTCATAAGATGAACTAGGTTCCTACCATTGTATGACAATGGAAGTGTGGCTTTGGCCAAAGAACCCCGATCCCATCAGTGACCCAGACATATTCTGAGGCAGTATCACCTGATCATGGAGATAGATGATCTCCAGGATGATCAAGGATAGGAGAGTAGACTCAGAGGACAACACGGCGGATCCACTCACGAAGGCCTTTTCCCAAAGAGAGACTTTTAGGGGATGGTTGAGTATTAGATACTACAACTACTGCTACAGATGGCCCTAGTGCAAGTGGGAGATTGTTAGTTATATGTATGCCCTAGAGGCCATTACTGTACATTGGATGTATATTGTAATGGATGCTGGGACATATATAGGTAGGACTTTCTTGCTCGACATGATAGTACGCTATCTGGTTGCTCTTTATCTTAACATGTATACTTTCTGTCTCTCTGTTACATGTTGATAAAGCCCTTAGGATGTGTACTCGACTTCCAGGACTATGATGAAGATCATACTAGTAGGGCCTGGGTAGTCTATGAGTACATCCTTCAATATTCCTAGTCGTGGGAATATCGAGACGGGGCATCGATATTCCAGAGTAGGCTAGCGTATATCTTCTCGACCCATGTGATGGGCGATGGATGATCCCATATCCATTGGTATTTGACATTAGAGATGGTATGCGGGTGCTCAGTGGAGACTGGGTACACTGAACGGACTCGCCGAGAACTCCCAGCTGGTATTATACCTCACGTCAGATGGCAGTTCTCTGGTGACACTGGTACAGCTTAGTCTGTTGACCCGAGATCGTCATAGAGTCTTGTGTGTCTCCCACTGTGCTTTGATTTCCACCCTACAACGGCTCTACTGAGTCGTGCAAACAGGTGGTTTTTGGGTACAGTCCCGATTCACATGGAGGCAATGAGCGATAGGAGGGGATTCGTCTCTCCCGGTATTGGGGGTTGATGTTGCGCTATGCTCGACTGGCCATAACAGGAAATCCCTGGCCAGGGTTGCAGTGATATACTGGTAAGAGTTATCAGTAGTCTCATGAATGTTATGGACCTTACGTCGGCATGACTTATCAAGCCATTGGGGTCTGACGTTTACCACCCCTAGGCGAGATATGCGACATATCAGACGAACAGACCGGACTGTACGGTAAGTGTTACTGGTTGGATTCACAGGAGTGTGAGCGGGCTTGCTCGTCGATCTTCTGATCGCTCAATACCCGGGTGGCCGTTACGTTTAGCAGACCGCTTGCGGCTTGTGGGTGGTTGATATGATCATCATCTGCTGTCGGCGTATTGACGAGTCTTTAGAGTCCTACACAGAGGTTTCCTGGCTCAAGCGAAACGAAATGGGAGCGCATATGAGATATGTGCAGGACCGAGAATAATGCGTGTATGTGATACCGTATTACATTCTCGCGATGAATGTATCGATTGGTTGTATGCGATATAACCTAGTTATCGAATCGAAGATTGATTCGATAAGCCGATACATTGGATACTAGTCGGTTATATGCGATATGACCGGATCGATTAAATCAAGTATTGATTTAATGATTTAATGTATAATTATATATTTGATATATTACTTTGCATTAACTAGTATTGGTTCACTTTAAAAGGATTTTCTCACTTGAAATACACAAGTTGTATATGTGACATACTTTTGTGCACAAGATTGTATCATGTTTGATGATACATGCTAGTTTGGGTGTATGTTTAGTTTAAATCATGTTTAAGTGAATGGTTAGGGTTTTATAATCTTCTCTTGATTATTTAGTTTATTTATTTATTCATTTATTTGTTTATTTCCTTTTAAGGTAAGAAAAGAAATGGTTGCTTTTTGGATTTACTTGAAGCTTCATGAAGCTTTGAAAAAGTTCAACCATTTTTGTTTCTTTGCCTAACCTAACTATTTACCTAACCTTGGTTTATTCTCTACACATAACCATGGTTGGTATATGATAAGTATTGATATTATTTTCTATTTGGAAAGAACTTATCATATTCTTTCTTCATCTTCATCATCTTCAACAATGAAGAAAGTTTGCCTCCATCAATGGCAACTTGTGAAAATTAGTGAGAAATCCAATTCTAAAGTGAACCCACTTCCTATTTCTTCATCCTCTACCTCTTGCCAAGTAGTATAGGGTGTTTTCTTCACAAGTTTATGGCTTGGTGAAGTTGGAGCTTGATCTTGAGTTGCCTCGACGTAGATCATCTTCGGCATCGAAGTCGACGACCTAGCCCGCCCATTTCTCCGATGAAGCCGATGCTAGAGTCATGGATTCGACTTGGACAGCGAGGGGACTTCATCACGGAGCCATGGAGATGGAGGACCGGATCTACAAAGGTTGTAGCCCCTTCCCTTCAGTTATAAATTCGTTTATCTGCATCGCATCACCTATACATCTAGTTAACGATCCGTATTAGGGTTTCTCGGCACTTGTAAAATTTGAATTGGCCATGTTTGATGCCTTGTGAGACTTCATTAGTGTGCCTAGGAACCCTACACTACAAAGGTTGTAATTGTAAGTCCACGGTAGCGCCCTGGCCGTCTAACAGACGTCAAATGCGGAACAAAAACTTTTTACAACTGGCGCTATCGCGTACTATAACCCGGATCTGCCATTAAAGCTAAACTAACAAACTACAAAGTGGGTAGAAAGGTTATACCGAACGATCCGAGTCCTTCGGTCTTCAACCATCATGCCACGCTTGTTGCGGCTGCTCCGATCTCCTGAATCTCCAGTCTTCTCGTCCAGGTGGCACCACGTCGACGGATCTTTAAACGGGCTCCCGCCTCTGAACCGAGGCAACTCGATCGTCAAGTTTGCTAGAAGAGACGACCAAGATGAAGTAGAGAATGAGTAGAACACTTTGTATCGTTACGTCCAAGGCTATGGACGAACGGTTAATGAATTTGCCTTTTGGATCGATATGAAATGAGAAATGGAGTATACTAATTTCCATGAACCAAAATCCTTAATCTTCTTTAAATGAACAACCATACCATTCACCAAGTGAATGGCCGGCCACTTAAGGAGAGGGGGGAGGTGAGTGTAGGAGGGGGATGACTACAACCATTAATGAAGAGAAGAGTCATCAAAACACCTAGTATGAACACATTAATGAAAGTGATGATTCATAACCCTTAGTCACCCTTTCATTAATGCACCATTAATGAACAAATGAGTCACAAGCCACCTCATCATCCTAGTCACCATCTAGAAGCTTCCACACTCATCTCAAGAAAAGATAAATCTGTATTTAACCGAACGTTAAATACGGCTGATAGAAAACTGGAAACTGGCAACTTCCAAAAGTATCCTGATACGAATTTCAGGATAACCCCGTAATGGTATAAACATACCCGCATTTGTATTACGACCGAATACAAATGCATCTGAGACAAAGATATTATATCTACACATTATAATACTGGGATCCGGCTTAAACCAAAGCCGACCAGTATTATCTGCCCGAAAAATGGCACGTGCGAAAACGCACGTGCATTTTCCGAACCCTGCCATAAACCAATACAGCCTCTACAACGTTTCGCCCGAACTTGGGAAAGTATCTTTGGGGGACTCTAATGACTCATCAACACACTGGCACTGGGTATAACCACTAGCACGTCAGAGGTACAAGTTGTACGTAACGGTTTGCCTATGTTTTGATTGGAAGGGAAGCTGACGAGCGAACTCATCCATAAACCTTACTGAGCCTAACAGTGACAATATACATACAGTCCGGTTCGTTCGTCTATGAGTATCGCATATCTTCCTAAGGGCTGGTAACGTCAGACCCCCAATAGCAGTATAAGTCGTGTCAGAGAGTGGCTCAGAACACCTTGAGATACTACTGGAGTACCTACCAGTAAATCTCCTGTCTCGGCCGAGGGCTTTGTGTAATGGCTCTCCTAGACACAGCGCGATCTCACCCCTAATACCGGGAGAGACGAATCCCCTGCCGATCCGCTCACTTGCCTCCATGTGGCTCGGGACTGTACCCAACTAAAACCTGTTTGCACAACTCTTTTGAGCGTGGTAGTGTAGTAATCTAAGCACAGTGGGAACTCACACGAGACAAATGACGATCTCAGGTCGATGAACTAACCTGTACACATGTCACCAGGGAACTGCTATCTGACGATATGTATAATACCAATTAGCAGGTTCCCGGCGAGTCCTGTCCGGTGTACTCATAACCCAATGAGCACCTGTATACATCTTAGGTGAACTGTCTGACACCAATGGCTTGTGAGACCGGCCATTGCCCCTCGTCGGGGTCTCGACTGTATACACTAGTCTACTCTGGAGTATCGATGCCCTGTCTCGAAACTCCCACGACTAGGGACACTTTAAGGATGTGCTTACAGACCCCAGCTCCCACGTATATGATCGCCATCATACTGCTGGTAGTCAAGCAAGAATCCTATGGGCTCTATCAATATGCAATAGCGAACTAAAGTATGTATACGATGATAAAGACAAACCAGATAGCAAACTATTTTCTCGAGCAAGACTGTCATATCGGTATAGGTCCTACCTCAATCATTGCATTCACGTACCTGCGATCCAATAATTGACTTTGAGGGCACTATCTCCAACAATCTCCCACTTGCACTTAAGGCTAATTATTGCGATGTCGCATACTCACAGCCTGTGTGATACCGAACATCCAACTCCTCTACTAATCAGTTTCACAAAGCTAGTTTGTAAAACTCTTGTGTTCGAGAAATAGCCTCAGTGAGTGGATCCGCCTTGATGTTTCTTTCTATGTCTCTCTAAATCTCAAGTTCGCGGAGAAAGCCATCTCCCGAATCGAGTAATACCTGTCTTAGAATATGTCTGAATATCTGATGGGACCTAGTTCATAAATGAACTCCAAATCCAAACTTCTTAGACATTATCGATAACTGAACCTAATCAGTATCCAGCACCATGCCTCCCACAGTATCCTCTTAGACCACCTGTCCATAATACTGTCCCTCGTCAGAGGGAAAACTATAACTCTGACAATCACTCTGTCATCCATGTCTCCTTTGAATCCTGGAATGATAACCGTCTCCCGAAGGAGGCTGCTGTCATCAAATCCGTAGAACATGCACTTATGTTCTAAAACTGCTTCCTTATATTTCTTCAGGATTGGATTAATATAAACTTACCGCATCAAGTGCAATAACAACATCTGGTGTGGTACTTAACATCTCACGATTGACTCAATTGCCTAAGCAAGTGATCTGCCAATCATGAACATCCCTCTCCCCTTTAGTCTGTAAGACACCTTTAGAGAGGGTGACTCCATCACCTGCAGGTACACCACCATGCCAGGTGTCTTCTATTCTAAAATACTATTAGAATACTGTCACTGTACCCACATTGGGAAACTACCCAAATCTAGATCTAAAACCATAGATCTAGAAACCAGAATGTCTGATATTATATCCATATCCTTTGTGGAGAAACAACTGTGTGATAACCACAGTACAACCGATCGTAGTACAAGAATTTTACTTCCTATTCTGTGTATGTCATCCAAATACTAGGACATCACACCCTACTACCTTCTTAACAGATCCATCCCCTATTATGATGAAGTCAAACCTATGACTGTCACATCAAAATTAGATGATCTTATCTCCGCTATATCTGCTTAAGTCTATAAATAGACATAAGCTACTTGCCCACTATGCTTCCGCTGCTCCCACTGACCACAACAACCCTCTGGCAGAATAATATACACGTACACTTCTAAAGCTAGTTTAGAACGACGCTATACTTATCCTCTTGCCGGGTCTCATAGTCTGGAACAACAGTAGTGTTAAGTCTGGGTAAACAAGAACCTCCCTGTCACCGTCCTCGAGGCTACCGGAGTACCTCTCGGGTGTCTGAGGTTACCCACCATATCTGCGGAGTGGCTAATGGAATGTCAAACCTGATTGAATATATTGGTCCTATTAAATTTTCCGTAATCGTTTGCGGTTCTGGAATCACTTCCAGTTCTACCATACTCCCACTACTGTTTTATGAAAAAGACCATTTTACTAAAACTGTGGCGAGTCTAGAACAATATCACTATTGATCTTCCAGATGGTAGAAATGTCAACTCTCGTCAAAGCCAGGGTCAACCCACGAACCGCCATTACAGAAACGTGCCTTGATTTATCCAGTGTCTGGTTTTAAGCATAAGCTGGACAACTCCCCGTATCTTTAACATTGTTAAGATATGAATCATTCTATATACAATATAGAAATAGATGCACTAATTTAATTGGAACCAGATTCAACTCATGCAGCTGTCTCCAGTGCATATCAACTTAATGGAGAGAGGCTAATCAGCATTACTCAACTTAGGAATCCATCCAATTATGAGTAACCTGAAAGAGAAACAAGTTTCTCAAAACCATTACTATCATCTGAATACCAATCAAAAGAATCATATCTTCAATCTCTTTGAAGAATCCCGATACTTGTGACACCTGGTTCTCTACTTTATTCTTATACCCACAACTTCTCAAAACTTAGACATTGTATTTCTGCGAAACACTTGTTTAAAAACTAGAGAAGTCATAAGTAAATAGAACATAGTACGGGGACCTACCCTTTTGTCCTGACGGACACTGGACAACATACAATACTCTGTATAAGTCCGCTGAGTTGAATAACTCAAAAACCTGTGCATCGTAGGTTAAAAACTGTACCCAGGCGATTTCCTCAAATATCACCAATTACAACGAATTCCGATATAATGAGGATGATCACCAAATTCCCAATAACTTACTCCCACTCATCATCTGTAAAACTATATAGATATGAGAATAAAACTTGGTAAATACATACCTTGGAGTAAGTATCTAATCAGGAAATCAGTTTTCCTTTAACAATGCACTGAAACATAAAATTTTTTCGTAGGGGTATCCTGGTATTCCTCGTAATGCCTCTTCCATAATCCAATTCATGACTTTAACCGTATATTTCTTTGCCTTCTCTTCAAATCCCTTTATTTGTCTTTAGTCGTTACCTTCTGTACACCATCATTAGGCTAAATGGTTTTCTTCCTTCCCTACCGTTCGGCACCAGCCTATGGTTTGGAAGAAGACTATCCAGTAAGCATAATAGGTGTACTCTCCTAATCCTAGGAGTACTCGCAACTTGAGAGAAGGTGATGATAAAAGACTACTGAATTATACCTTATTCTATTTCTCCCGAACTGGGGAAAAAGGCAAAGGTGAAATAGGAGTGGAGATGAAGTACGCGGTTTGGTCGTGAATGTTAACAGTCACAATTTACTTTGCTCTCTTTCTAATCCCTTTATTTTGTCTTTAGCTATTACCTTCTATACACCCTACTTAGGCTAATTGGTTTTCTTCATTCCCTACTTTTCGGCACCAGCCTATGGTTTGGAAGAAGACTATCCAATAAGCGTAATAGGTGTACTCTCCTAAACCAAGGAGCCCTCGCAACCTGAGAGAAGGTGATAATAAAAGACAACTGAATAAACTAATTCTATTTCTCATGAACCTGGATCCATCCTCGAAGAAGTCCCTTCAAGTTCGTATATAACCATACGATGGATCTATCCAATGGAAGTGGATATCCGTAGTAATACGGGGTGTTCTGAGAAATACAAAGGGTAAAAGAAGGAGTGTCAATGATTTATGCAACATAGACAATCCAAAAGCCAGTATTTTAAGAAGGTTTGGTCAACTTGGTCACTGAGTCATAGTCTAGGGTCGGTCAAAGGTCGCTGCCAACGAGAGAGAGAAGAAACACTCTGCGTGCACTCTAAACTAGATCAGAATGGTTATTACTTTATCTAATCAGGAAACCTCCCACTGTAATCTCAAATTCTCCTCCAAACCTGAAAGAAGAATTAGTCGGGATCACCCGAAGAGTAAACCAACTCATCAGTGAGAATCGGGATCCAACTATCATCGCATGATAACTTGATGGAAGCCACTCAAATTATCACACTCCAGAAGGTATGCGCATGTCTGGAAAGTTTCTAGTATGTTTGAAACTCCCGATGTGATTTTTGCCCTATGCTCTTATGACCTTGGCGTTGGTCAAAATATCATAAGTCACATGCCAAGTTCTACCCGTCATTGTCCAGGTCAATTTGAACCCACCCGCACATGCCCCTGACGTTGGCCAGGTATGACAGAACGACTATCCCAAACCAACTCATCTATCTATGCAACAGATGAATACCCAGCAGCTACCAAACACTATGCCTTGGCGTTGGTCAAAATACATAGCTTGAATACTACTGAATACCCCAAAGAAATGACGGAGGGCTACGGCTGGTTTTTGGCGAAAAACCTTTAACGTAATGAACTTGATCTCGTTGAAGGAACCTGATAGCTTTTTATAAAGATATAGTGACGAAAAACCTTTGCTAAAGAGGTCACTCCCGGTGAAGGGATCTCGGCTCTTTTCTCGTGGAATGAGGTGCAGGATATTCCAACTGAATACCGCGATGCAAAGCAACTTGTAATCGACTATATTGAAGTTATTACCCTGACGTAAACTTCTGCCCAAGGGGTCACTCCCGGTGAAGGGATCTCAGCCCTTGCCTCGTCGAATGAGGTGCATGATATTCTAACTGAATATCACTATGCAAAACAAAAGGAAACATCTTTGTAATAACACTTTTAAAATTTATTCCAACAACATCAAATATAGGTTTGTTTTATCCTTGCATTGATAAGAATCAATGCAGTCCCATCAATCAATCACACCAGAAAAGAACGAAAATAAAATGTACGTATATGCCATCCGCATTTGTCACTGGGTTCTGTCATCACCCGTTAGGTTACTTAACTAACGACAGAGCGGGGGCTGGACTAGCGCGGGTGTAAAACATATACAACATCTAATAGTATATATACCAATATACAATAATCGCTCCAGGCGTGATAATATGCGACATTACAGAAAAGTAATAAGCATCACAGAACAATACAGATAATCTGGGATCCCCGGGTTTCACAGAGCCGCTGCTGAAACCCGACGTTCCCCTGGTCGCGTGGATAGCCTGTGCAATGAAACCTAGACCCTTACGGGTGCGGCAAGTTACCCGCCAAAACCTGAAGCGAGGTAGTCCCCACAACATAGTGAATGGAACACCCGGCACTTCACGGAATCCGGTAAAATGAGCACCCCTCCTTGGGTCAACTTGTACCCCCTACGAGTGCGGCGAATAGTCTGCCAATTCTAGAGTGAGGTCCCTTTGCCTCTCAAAGCCATGAGATACGGACCCGTTGCCCTCCAGAACCCGGCTATCCATGCACTCTTTCGTGGGATAAACCTAGTACAGAAATAAAAATATGTACAACGGGTACATCGACCTCAACCCGGTCGTGCCCCAAAAGAATATTATACAACAGGCAGTGACGGCAGTCCACATGTTGGACGCTCGCCCCGCAATATCAAATGTACAAATAAATCAAAACTGCACTATCATTGCACCCTGCTATCCACCACGACATATCCGCAACATCAAAGCACAACATAGAACATCAACGCGAATGTCACGTTCGCAAACCCGTCTAAAAGAACTATAGCAATCAGACGTAGTTTACCGATCAAATGACATTCCCGATCGGAGATATAATGTAAATACTGTAAACTAACAAATTTAAAATTTCGATCGACCAAATTTCCCGAAGTGGGCCCCACGTACATCTGCTGTACAGTAACAAAATCTGGGCCCAAACAAATATTACCAAAAGCCACAATTTCCAGAATTAGGCTCTCTGGAAAAATTTGGTTCACTGTTCCTACTAAAGCGCCGCGTTTCCGCGGTGGCTTTGTGGGATCACATGCCCAAATTTTTCCACAAAGCTTAAAAAACCCTGCACAGTTTTCTGCTATATGTAAAATAATTTTTCGAACCTTTTAAAAATCGACAGAAACCTGTGTGCCAGAAAATTGCGATTTCGGAAATTCGTTCGATCGATATTTTAAACGCGTTAGCACAAGTTAGTATAGCTTAATGGTGAGGCTCTGATACTACTGTAAGTCCACGGTAGCGCCCTGGCCGTCTAACAGACGTCAAATGCGGAACAAAAACTTTTTACAACTGGCGCTATCGCGTACTATAACCCGGATCTGCCATTAAAGCTAAACTAACAAACTACAAAGTGGGTAGAAAGGTTATACCGAACGATCCGAGTCCTTCGGTCTTCAACCATCATCCCACGCTTGTTGCGGCTGCTCCGATCTCCTGAATCTCCAGTCTTCTCGTCCAGGTGGCACCACGTCGACGGATCTTTAAACGGGCTCCCGCCTCTGAACCGAGGCAACTCGATCGTCAAGTTTGCTAGAAGAGAAGACCAAGATGAAGTAGAGAATGAGTAGAACACTTTGTCTCGTTATGTCCAAGGCTATGGACGAACGGTTAATGAAGTTGCCTTTTGGATCGATATTAAATGAGAAATGGAGTATACTAATTTCCATGAACCAAAATCCTTAATCTTCTTCAAATGAACAACCATACCATTCACCAAGTGAATGGCCGGAGACTTAAGGAGAGGGGGGAGGTGAGTGTAGGAGAGGGAGGGGGGGTGACTACAACCATTAATGAAGAGAAGAGTCATCAAAACACCTAGTATGAACACATTAATGAAAGTGATGATTCATAACCCTTAGTCACCCTTTCATTAATGCACCATTAATGAACAAATGAGTCGCAAGCCACCTCATCATCCTAGTCACCATCTAGAAGCTTCCACACTCATCTCAAGAAAAGATAAATCCGTATTTAACCGAACGTTAAATACAGCTGATAGAAAACTGGAAACTGGCAACTTCCAAAAGTGATCCTGAAACGAATTTCAGGATAACCCCGTAATGGTATAAATATACCCGCATTTGTATTACGACCGAATACAAATGCATCTGAGACAAAGATATTATATCTACACAGTATAATACTGGGATCCGGCTTAAACCAAAGCCGACCAGTATTATCTGCCCGAAAAATGGCACGTGCGAAAACGCACGTGCATTTTCCGAACCCTGCCATAAACCCATACGGCCTCTACAACGTTTCGCCCGAACTTGGGAAAGTGTCTGTGGGGGACTCTAATGACTCATCAACACACTGGCACTGGGTATAACCACTAGCACGCCAGAGGTACAAGTTGTACGTAACGGTTTGCCTATGTGTTGATTGGAAGGGAAGCTGACGAGCGAACTCATCCATAAACCCTACTGAGCCTAACAGTGACAATATACATACAGTCCGGTTCGTTCGTCTATGAGTATCGCATATCTGCCTAGGGGCTGGTAATGTCAGACCCCCAATAGCAGTATAAGTCATGTCAGAGAGTGGCTCAGAACACCCTGAGATACTACTGGAGTACCTACCAGTAAATCTCCTGCCTCGGCCGAGGGATTTGTGTAATGGCTCTCCTAGACACAGCGCGATCTCACCCCCAATACCGGGAGAGACGAATCCCCTGCCGATCCGCTCACTTGCCTCCATGTGGCTTGGGACTGTACCCAACTAAAACCTGTTTGCACAACTCTTTTGAGCGTGGTAGGGTAGTAATCTAAGCACAGTGGGAACTCACACGAGACAAATGACGATCTCAGGTTGATGAACTAACCTGTACACATGTCACCAGGGAACTGCTATCTGACGATATGTATAATACCAATTAGCAGGTTCCCGGCGAGTCCTGTCCGGTGTACTCATAACCCAATGAGCACCTGTATACATCTTAGGTGAACTGTCTGACACCAATGGCTTGTAAGACCGGCCATTGCCCCTCGTCGGGGTCTCGACTGTATACACTAGTCTACTCTGGAGTATCGATGCCCTGTCTCGAAACTCCCACGACTAGGGACACTTTAAGGATGTGCTTACAGACCCCAGCTCCCACGTATATGATCGCCATCATACTGCTGGTAGTCAAGCAAGAATCCTATGGGCTCTATCAATATGCAATAGCGAACTAAAGCATGTATACGATGATAAAGACAAACCAGATAGCAAACTATCATCTCGAGCAAGACTGTCATATCGGTATAGGTCCTACCTCACTCATTGCAATCACGTACCTGCGATCCAATAATTGACTTTGAGGGCACTATCTCCAACAGTAATCCCTCTCACTTAGTGTTAAAGTGTTTAACATAGTTGTTTTCGCCTAAACTCTAGTTTAAAGATTCGGCTTTGGGTTGTTCGGCACGACTAAATTTTTAATCGGGCATGGTTGATGCTTCGTAGAACCTTGTGAGCGTGCCTAGCAACCCTACAATATTAGCATATGTTATATTCATACCATGCACACTGTATACGCACTTTAGTACGTACCTCCATTGATATATCACTACCTTTGCACTTGTACCCTCTATATTCGTATTAATGCATACATATCTTAATATGTTTACCCTTGTGCCCTATACATCACATATTCATACTTGGGCACATATACATCACACACCCATACTGGTGCCTATATATTGATATCTTCATACCTGTGCACATGCACACTATATACTCATACCAGTGCACACATATATTGATATCTTCATACCTGCGCACATGCACACTATATACTCATACTAGTGCACACATATATTGATATCTTCATACCTGCGCACATGCACACTATATACTCATACTAGTGCACACATATATTGCTATCTTCATACTTGCTTAGATTTACGCATTGAGATATGTTGTTTCCATGTTATTTCTGGATTTGGGAACCGTGGATATTTCAAAAGAGAATAGTTAATTATTTAAAAACCCGGTTTTCCTTGATATGATATTTCAGTGTGTCCACCATGTGTTTTCTCTGTGCTAGAGTGATATATGAAACCCGATTCGAGAAGTGGACGAGGCCGATTTCGGGTACATGGTGGACCCGGTATGGTACCCCGGGGCGAGAACGGATCGCTGTGCAGTAGACGGTGGGCCTGGCAGAGGGACTACTACCTACCGGTGATTGGTTGGACCTGGCGTTTATCCGGAGGATACTGACCAGAGTCGATAGATGGATGCGGGATGACCCGTACTGCCGGGGCCGAGGGCCGATACCGCAGACGGAGCCCGTGGGCTGACTCGGACTGACGGATGCCCGATATATTAGAATTTACGTGTCGATGCTAGACACGAGTATTTGTTGATATTTTGGGTGCCGATGTTGGGCACTCACGATGTTATGAGATTTACAGGATTTGAGGACCGATGAGGATGACGGCGCCTGGGTAGTATTGGGATTTGGGTGCATTGATGGGTATCGATTATACTTTCCACGATGACATTCCGTGTAGATGTTATATTTCCCATGCTCAGTATTTAGCAATTGATATCTCATCCTGTATCTATTGTACCTGATATAGTACGCATGCTTGCACGATCATTGCATACCCTGCTCATTCTATATAGGGTTGTTAGAATGCATTGCCATACCTGATTATCACATATCTTGCTCATCATATGGAGATGTTATTAGATAGCACTTGTTGCATGAATTGAGCATCCAGTTCATCATATAGATGTTATCTGTTGGCATAGGTTAGAGTATCGCAGCACGTGCATACTCGCGATTACCTTGATATGTTATCTACTATTCATGAGTTGGCAACTCACCCCCGTTGTGCCACAGTGTTTGCAGGTTGCCCTTCGGAGTAGTCGCGGCAGGCTGCTTTCTTGCATCTTTTGACACAGATACCCCTACAGTTGGCATACTAGCTCTTTTGCGGATATGTGGGTTTTGTGTGGTATCTGTTTATCTTTCAGTTATGTACATTGTTGTATCTAGTACTCTCCATCTACCACTTATGTATTGACTTAGAGACCGGTTGTGAGGCGATGTATATTATTTGTATTTTGGTGTCGAGCTCGTTGTGAGCCGACTTTACTTATGCAGTTTATTCTATCTGTGATGTTTCCCACTTATTGCGCATTTTCTTCGCTACGGCGTCGTATATTGTTATTGTGGTGATGGTCTACTTAGGGTTTTCTTATCAGTTTAACAAATGTTTCTATTAGATATTCTAACACTCTATACTTTTACTGGTTTGATTTCTGGGTTTTCGGCTTACTTAGCCGCGTTACGCCTGTAGACGTTACGTGGTTAAGTGCCGGTCACGGGCCAAACTTTGGGTCGTGACAAAGATGGTATCAGAGCGTAGGTTTTACCTTCGGAGTATAGGATGACCCTGGTATGGTGGAGTAGGTAGCTGCAGCAGAGTGGCGTAGCATGCGTATGTTCCATGGCATACTCACGACACGGTACTCTGCCTAAGCGATCTTAGGACTTATTGATTGAATTTCCTTCATGATTGTATACATCCTTCTGATTCGATTTTCGTATCCTCATCGAATCTTAATTTCTTTCATCCATTATGCCGCCAAGGACTACGAGGGCGCAGAGAGCGGCCGCGGGAGATGAGATTCGAGTTGATTCGTCGGAGACGAGGACTGATCCGGGAAGTACACCCGTTGTACCGGTGCAGATTGTTCATCCTACGACAGACCAGATCGCTAGACTAGTGGCAGAGATGCAGGGCTTGCGCCAGGCGATCAGCTTATTGGTGGAGGTCGTTCAAGCGCAGCGACAGGTGGTTGTCACCCCTGTTACCCAGTTGTTCCTTGCGGTTATCATGCAGTATTCCGTTCTCTACATAGCACCGGTGGAGGTAGCCCCAGTTTACGAGACACGTCTTCCAGAGACCGTGAGAGTTCCAGAACAGTTGATGAATCGTACTGGTGTACCCGCCCAAAGTAGAGGCTTGGGACGAGGACAGTCGTGTGGCTCTCATCCCCAGGAAGGACAGCAGTCAGCGCGTAGATGTTTGCGATGCGGAAGCCTTCAACACCTTATCAGGCAGTGTTCTTTCACACCACGTCAGGGTCGTATTCTGAGACGTCATGGACACGGAGGGTTCACGCAGAGGGGTCAGGCTAGTAGAGGAGGAGTTCGGTCAGTCGCAGATGGAGGGCAGGCCCAAGTTTTTGCTTCGACTCATCAGGATGCTCAGGCGTCCAATGCTGTGGTTTCAGGTACTCTTTCAGTATGTCCTTTTGTTGCACACGTATTGTTTGATCCGGGTTCATGCACTCGTATGTTTCCACACTTCGTGCCGAGTTTAGGACGAGAGTCGTGCTAGGTAGATCAGCCGTTTGTTGTGTTAACTTCTGTCAGCGATTCTTTTGTTGCGCGACACGTCATTCGGTTGTGTGCCACTCGGATAGGAGATAGAGTTTCGTCGGTTGTTTTGATCCTTCTAGAGATGTTGGTTTTGGCGTTCTCCTGGGCACGGAATGGCTAGCTATGTGCTAGGAGTTGTGGACTACCGTGAGGAAACAGTTAGGTTTTGTTTTCCCCGGCGAGTCAGTTCTTGTTGTGCAGGCGGATAGTTGTGCCGCCTCTCCCAGCTTGAATTTAGCCTTTTCGCTAGTCGGCCTTTGAGGAGATGTCGTGGATTCTTGGCGTTCATTCGTGATGCCGTAGCCACAGTTGGTTTGTTGGACCGGTTTTCTTTCATGCGAGAGTTTTCCGACGTCGTTCCAGACGAGCCGGCGAAGCTTAAGGAGCTAAGGATCTGTTGCAGAGTTGTTAGTTTGGGGGAGTTTCGTGTGTCTGAGTGTTTCGCATTAGGAAGCTCCCATTTCTGTTCGTCAAGGAGAAAGACGATAGATTGAGGTTGTGTATTGATGGATCGTCAATTGAACAGGCTTACGGTGCGGATGGGTATCCTTTACCTCGCCTTGACGATTTCTTCGATAAGTGTCAGAGTGCGAGACTTTGTCTAAGTTGTTTAGGATTAGGTCATCCTTGTTGCGGGTTCGGAGTGATGACATTCCGAAGACTGCCTTGTGCGTGCTACAGGCTTTGTGTGTTTTGGGTGTGTCACTGGACTCACCAATGCTCTAGCAGCATTCGTAGGTGGGATGAACCGGATTTCTTCGGGCCGTTTCTCGACCAGTTATTGTTGTGTTATTTACGACATCCTGGTCTATTTAGTGTGCCTTGAGGGATAGGGTAGCACTTGAGGATCTGTTTTACAGATACTGGGAGAACCCCAGCGGTTTGCTAGATTCTCGGAGTGTTCCTTCAGGCTTGTTTATGTTGACTCCTAGGTCTTGTAGTTACGGAAGACGGTTTTGTATGGTTCCGGGGATGAACGTGGCCGTACAGCTTAGGCCCAGACTTGTGAGCAGGACGGAGGTCCGCAGATTTTGGCTTAGCACGTTTTACCGCCGTCTCATGCAGGATTGCTAGTGTAATGCTGCACCGTTGACTAAATTGACTGGAATGGAGGTTTCTTTTCTTTGGACTGAGGCTTGTGTACGGAGTTTCGGCAGTTGAAGATTCGGTTAACAACTGCATCAGTTCTTTCTTTGCTTTTTGGTTCGGGCGACTTTGTGGTTTAACTATGGTGTTTCGTGAGTAGGGCTCGAATGTGTACTGAGGTGACATAATGGAGTTATCTCTTTTACTTCCCTACATTAGAGGAAGTACGAGAAGCATATCCCACTTATGATCTGGAGATGTCCGAGGTGGTTTTGCGTTGGAGGTTTAGAGACACTACTTGTTTGAGAGTCGTGTCAGGTTTTCACGGACCACCAGAGTTAAACGTACATCTTCCTGCAGTGGATTTGATTGTTGTGATAGTCCTCTGCAGATTTACAGTTCTTGTGCGATCGTAGAGTACAGCTTAAGTTCGTCTCTACGGAGGGGACAACTTGCTCATGTCTGCGCCCGGCCACTTTTCTTAAATCGCTTTCGCGAGACACTGCCCGCCGACGCTCGTTCATCAGAGATACTTGAGCCTATTCGGCTAGGTAATGATTTGGAATCCTTGATTGTGACAAGAGTGTGCTAGGTTTCGGAATGCGTTTGTGTACTTGACATTATTGGGTAAAAACGTGGAATCCTAGGGTAGGCACTGTTGGAGATAGTGCCCTCAGAGTCAATTATTGGATCACAGGCACGTGATTGCAATGATTGAGGGAGGACCTATCCCGGTAGGACAGTCTTACTCGAGATGATAGTATGCTATCTGGTTTATCTTTATCATCGTGTACTGCTTTAGGTGACCTGACATGTCGCTATTACACGTTGATAGAGCC
This sequence comes from Agapanthus africanus, assembly GCA_030015575.1. Classification (NCBI taxonomy): domain Eukaryota; kingdom Viridiplantae; phylum Streptophyta; class Magnoliopsida; order Asparagales; family Amaryllidaceae; genus Agapanthus; species Agapanthus africanus. Next base: position 611,086,668 of record JASDDO010000019.1, read on the forward strand.
CCTAGGATTCTTGCTTGACTACCAGCAGTATGATGGCGATCATATACGTGATAGCTGGTGGTCTATAAGCACATCCTTAAATGGTCCCTAGTCGTGGGAGTTTCGAGACTGGGCATCGATACTCCATTAGTAGACTAGTGTATACAGTCGAGACCCCGACAAGGGGCGGTGGCCGGTCTCACAAGCCACTGGTGTCAGTTGGTTCACCTAAGATGTATACAGGTGCTCATTGGGTTATGAGTACACCGGACAGGACTCGCCGGGAACCTGCTAGTTGGGATTATACCATACGTCAGATAGCAGTTCCCAGGTGACATGTGTACAGGTTAGTTCATCGACCTGAGATCGTCATTTGTCTCGTGTGAGTTCCCACTGTGCTTTGATTACTACCCTACCACGGCTCAAAGGAGTCGTGCAAACAGGTTTTAGTTGGGTACAGTCCCGAGCCACATGGAGGCAGTGAGCGGATCTGCAGGGGTTCGTCTCTCCCGGTATTGGGGGTGAGGTCGCGCTGTGTCTAGGAGAGCCATTACGCAAAGCCCTCGGCCGAGGCAGGAGATTTACTGGTAGGTATTCCAGTAGTATCTCAGGGCGTTCTGGGCTACACTCCGACACGACTTGTACCGCTTTTGGGGGTCTGACTTTTACCAACCCCCTAGGCCCACCATGCGATACTCATAGACGAACGGACCGGACTGTACGGATATTGTCACTGACAGGCTCAGTAGGGTGTCAGGATGAGTTCGCTCATCGACGTCCCTTTTGGTCAATAGCTGGTGGCCCATCACGTATTGGCTAATACCTCTGACGTGCTAGTGGTTAAATCCACAGCCATAGTATTGACGAGTCTTTAGAGTCCACCACACTTTCAGTTACTCAAGCTTTCGGGCGAAACGCTGTAGAGGCCGTATGGAGATATGGCAGGGTCCGATCAGATACGTGCGGTATTGCACGGATCAGGATCGGACGGTTTGTACTAGTGGCTGTATGGATATATGGCAGGGTTCGATCAGATACGTGCGGTATTGCACGGATCAGAATCGAACGGATAATACTAGCCGGCTTTGGTTTAAGCCGGATCCTAGTTTAGTACAGTGTAGATTTTGTCTCTTTGCATTTGTATCCGGACGGAATACAGATGCGGGTGTATGCACAGTATAGGGGTTTTCCTGTAATTTATTACGGGACCAGTTTTCTGGAGTTGCCAGTTTGCATTCCGTTCCGGCCGGTTTTCCTTTGTTCTTTCCCGGCCGGACTTTTCTGATGGAGGGGGTAATTTGCAGTTTTGCAAATTACATTTGAGGAGGGGGTTTCTTGCATATGTATTTATTATGATAGCATCTTTAGATACCATTCTTTTCCTTCATCATTTCATGCTTTATTAAGATTAGAAATGAGTTGAAAGATGATGTGAGATTGTTATGATGAGGTTTAGGATATGGTTACCACTTGCTTTTACTACCCTCACCTCCCTCTTGCTTATGTTGGTTTTTCCTCCACCATTTTCTCACTAGATGAAAAGAAGCCACACTTGAGAGAAGAAGAGAGAAGAAGAAGAGAGAGTTTCATTTTGAGCTTGAGGGATTTTTCTTGATCTCATTTTCATGCTAGGAAAAATGCAAGCACCATTTTTCCTTATCTAGTTTCCTCCATCAAGGCAACATAACCCCAAAGAGACAAGCATCATCTACACTACATTCTACAGCACACCTTGGGCACGTCGACTAGCCAGCTTCGTGCCCGAGTTGCCTCGGTATTGAGGTGGGAGCCCGTAAAAGACGCAGGCGATGTGGTGCCCTTTCCGGCGAGGAGGCGACGATATGGAGACAAGACTTTCCGCGGGAGATCGGGACGATGAAGAGAAGACCGGAGGACTCGGATCACTTGGTATACTTCTCTTCCCATCTCTTGTTAGCTAGCATTAGGTTAATGGTTACGATCCGGGTTTTCATTGTCCGCGGTAGCGCCGGTTTCCAAGTAAGGAAAAATTTTGATTCCGCATTTTGGCCTCGGATAGACGGCCGGGGCGCTGCCGTGGCGCAACATGGTATCAGAGCCACGCCATTAACCTTGTCTAGCTTTGTCTAATTTGTTTTACATTTCCGATCGACCAAAATTCCAAAAATACACGTTTTCTGTACATCAGTTTTCTGTTGATTTTTTTCTTGCTCAAATTTTTTTTCAGGTTGCATAAAAGTGATGTACTGGAAAATATAAGGCTACTGTAGAAATTCGACAGAGTGATTCCATTTTGTGAGCGCGGAACCGCGGCAAAACCCCCCTTTGTGCCGCGGTTCCGCCGCACTATGGTTAGATCACTGTGTCGTTTTTCTTCAGTTGCTTTATGGGATGATTTTAGGGGTTTTGGAACATTAATTTTGGGCCCAGAATTTCTTGATGTGCTACAGTAGTACTTGGGGGCCCACTTGTTAAAATTTAATCGATCGGATATTTTAAACACATTGGTTCACAGTATTTACATTATATCTGCGACCGTGAATGTCACTTGATCGGTAAATCCTGTCTAACTGCTATAGCCCGGTTAGACGGATTTGCGAACGTGACTTTTCACGTTGATGTTCTATGTTTATGCTGTGTTGTTGCGGATCGGTCGTGGGGGATAGCCTGGATGCAATGCTAGTACAGCTTTGTTTTATATGTACATTTGATATTGCGGGGCGAGCGTCCGACATGTGGACTGCCGTCACTGCCTGTTTGTATTATTCTTTTGGGGCACGACCTGGTTGCGGTCGATGTACCCGTTGTATGTATATTTTACTTTCTGTACTAGGATTACCCCGCGGAGGGGTGCACGAATAGCCGGGTTCTAGAGGGCAACGGGCCCGCATCTCATGGCTTTGAGACGGAGGGGGCTTCACTCTGGGATTGGCGGGCTATTCGCCGCACTCGTAGGGGGTACAGGTTGACCCAGGAGGGGTGCCCGAGTTACCGGATTCCGTGAAGTGCTGGGTGGTCCATTCACGTTGCTGAAGGGGGCTGCCTCGCTTCAGGTTTTGGCGGGTGACTTGCCGCGCCCGTAGGGGTCTAGGGTTTCATTGCACAGGCTATCCACACGACCAGGGGAACGTCGGGTTTCAGCAGCGGCTCTGTGAAACCCGGGGCTTCCAGATATCTGTATTGTTCTGTGATGCTGTACATTTCTGTGATGTTGCATTTTATTCACGCCTTGAGCGAAATACAATATATTGGTATATATATTAGTAGATGTTGTATATGTTTTTCATCCGCGCTAGTCCAGTCCCCGCTCTGCCGTTAGTTAGCTAACCTAACGGGTGATGACGGGACCCAGTGGCGAATGCGGATGGCATATACGTACGTCAGTATATTTTCGTTCTTTGTGGTGTGATCAATTGATGGGACTGCGTTGATTCGGATCAATGCATGATAAATAAACCTATTCTGATGTTGTTGGAACACTTTTCAAAAAGCTGTTATTGCAAGGACGTTCACTTTTGTTTTGCATCGTGGTATTCATTTGGAATATCCTGCTCCTCAGTCGACGAGGCAAGGGCCGAGATCCCTTCACCGGGAGTGACCCCTTGGACAGAAGTTTGCGTCAGGGCATTAACTTCACTATAGCCGATTACTTTTGCTTTGCATCGTGGTATTCAGTTGGAATATCCTGCACCTCATTCTACGGGGAAAGAGCCGAGATCCCTTCACCGGGAGTGACCTCTTTAGTAAAGGTTTTCGTCACTATATTTTATAAAAGGCTATGCAGTTCCTTCAACGATATCAAGTTCATTACGTTAAAGGTTTTTCGCCAAAAACCAGCCGTAGCCCTCCGTCATTTCCTACAGGTATTATTTAGTATTCGTGCTGCGTTTGTTGACCTAGTCAAGACGTAGTGTTCGGTAGCTAAGTGGTACTTGTTTGTTGCATAAGTGGGATTGGTTAAGACAGTCGTGCGGCCTTGTTGACCTAGTCAAGGGCACGTACGGGTGGGTTTAATGCACTCCAGAATAATGACGGGTTGAACTTGACTGGCGGTTTATGGTTTGTTGACCTAGTCAAGGTCATAAACCGCTTGGGGTAAAATCACACATCGGGAGTTTCAAAAGAACTGAAACTTGCCAGGCATGCGCATACCTTCTGGAGTGTGATACCGTGAGCGGATTCCGTCACGTTATCATGCGATGATAGTTGGATCCCGATTCCCACTGATGAGTTGGTTTACTCCTCGGGTGACCCCGACTAATTCTTCTTTCAGGTTTGGAGGAGAATTTGAGGTACAGTGGGAGGTTTCCAGATTAGACAAAGTGATAACCATTCTGATCTAGGTTAGAGTGCACGCTGAGTGTTTCTTTTCTCTCTCTCTTTGGCAGCGACCATTGACCCGACCCTGGACTATGACTCAGTGACCAAGTTGACCGAACCTTCTTAACACTGGCTTTTGGATTGTCAGAGTTGCAAACCTCATTGCCACTCCTACTTTTACCCTTTTCTCCAGGACACCCCGTATTACTACGAACGTCCACTTCCATTGGACAAAACCATCGTATGGTTATATACGAACTCGAAGGACTTCGAGGATGGTTTCTGGTTCTGGAGAAAACGGATAGGACTATTCAGTTGTCTTTTCTTTTCACCTTCTCTCAGGTTGCGAGTACTCCTTGGCTTAGGAGTAGTACACCTATTACGCAGATTGGATAGTCTTCTTCCAAACCTTAGGCTGGTGCCGAACGGTGGGGAATGAAGAAAACCAATTAGCATAACGATGGTGTGCAGAAGGTATTAAGTTAAGACAAAGCAAGGGATTAGTAGGAGGGCAAAGTAAATTGCGACTGATATTCACGACCAAACCAAGTATTTCTTCGCCAATCCTAAATCACCTTTGTATTTCTCCAGGACACTCCGTATTACTATGAAGATCCCAGTTTATTGGATAATCCATCGTATGGTTATATACGAACTCGAAAGGAACTTGTTCCAGTTCAGGGATGGATCCTAGTTCAGGAGAAATAGGAATAAAGTACATTCAGGTGTCTTTTATCTTCACCTTCTCTCGCGTTGCGAGTGCTCCTAGGATTAGGACAGTACACCCTTTATGCTTTTTGGATAGTCTTCTTCCAAACCATAGGCTGGTGCCGAACGGTAGGGAGGGAAGAAAACCAATTGGCCTAAAGGGGTGTACAGAAGGTAATGACTAAAGACATATAAAGGGATTTGGAGAGGTGGCAAAGAATTATACGGTTATAGTTGTGAATCTGGATAATGGAAGAGGCATTACTAGGAATACCAGGATACCCCACCGAAACATTTCAATGTTTCAGTTTCACTGTGTAATGTTAAAAGAAAACTGATTTCCCGATTAGATACTTACTCCAGGGTATGTATTTACCAGGTATGATTCTCACATCTGTATGGTTTTACAGATGATGAGTGGGAGTAAATTATTGGGAATTAGGTGACCATCCTCATTATATCGGGATTCGTTGTAATTGGTGATATTTGAGGAAGCCACCTGGGTTGTTTGCCGGTCGGCAAATATTTGGTTTTGAATATCCGTTGTTATGCACCAATTTCAAATTGATATATCTGTACGTCTATTTTTATAGAGTGAGATGTACCTTTTGAAATTATGTCTATGACATTTACCTATATCAGTGGATGGTTAGGTAAGGAGCATTGAACAGCGGTGTAATTCTTCTTAACCATAAGTACAGTTTTCAACCTACGACGCACAGTGAAAGAGTTGTTAGACTCAGCGGACTTATACAGAGTATTGTATGTTGTCCAGTGTCCATTAGGACAGAGGGGTTGGTCCTCATACTATATTCTGTTTACTTTTAACTTCTCTAGTTCTTAGACATGTGTTTCGTAGAAACACAGGGTCTAAGTTTTGAGGAGTTATAGGTATTTGAATAGAGTAGAGAACCAAGTATTGCAAGTATCGGGATTCTTCAAAGTGATCGAAGATGTAGATACTTGTGTATGGTATTCAGTTGATAGTAATGATAAAGAGAAATTGCTTCTCTTTCAGGTTACTCATAATTGGAAGCATTCCTAAGTTGAGTAACGCTGATCGGCCTCCTTCCATTTAGTTGACATGCACTGGAGATAGCTGCATGATTTGAATCTGGTTCATTTAAATCAGTGCCTCTGGTTCTTGGATATAGAACAGTTCATATCTTAACATTGTTAAGGTACGGGGAGTTGTCTGGCTTATGATTAAAACCAGACACTGGACAACTCAAGGCACGGTTCTGTAATGGCTGTTTGTGGGTTGACCCAGGCTATGACGAGGGTTGACTTTCTACCATCTGGAAGATCAATAGTGATATTGTTCTTAACTCGCCACATTTTAAAAGGAAATGGTTATTTTTCAGAAAACAGTAGTGGGAGTATGGTAGAACTGGAAGTGATTCCAGAACCGCAAACGATTACTGAAGATTTGATAAGGAACCTAAAGATTCAATCTGATTTGACATTCCATTAGCCACTCCGCAGATATGGTGGGTAACCTCAGGCACTCGAGAGGTACTTCGGTATGCTCAAGGACGGTGGCAGGGAGGTTCTTGTTTACCCAGACTTACCATTGCTGTTGTTCCAGACTGTGAGACCCGGCAGGAGGATGAGTATAGCGTCGTTCTAAACTAGCTTTAGAAGTGTACGTCTATATGACTCTGCCAGAGGGTTGTCGTAGTCAGTGGGAGCAGCGGAAGCATTGGTGGACAGGTGGCTTATGTCTATTTATAGACTAAAGCAGATACAGCGGAGATAGATCATCTATTTCTGATGTGACAGTCATAGGTTTGACTTCATCAGAATAGGGGATGGATCTGTTGAGAAGGTAGTAGGGTGTGATGTCAGGTATTTGGATGACATACACAGAGTAGGAAGTGATATTCCTATACTACGATCGGTTATACTTTGGATGTCACACAGTAGTTTCTCCACACAGGACTTGGATATTATATCAGACATTCTGGTTACTAGATCTATAGTTTTAGATCTAGATTTGGGTGGTTTCCTAATCTGGGTACCTTGACAGCATTCTATGAGTATTTAGAATGGACGACTCCTGGCACGGTAGTACACCTGCAAGTAATGGAGTCACCCTCTCTAAAGGTGTCTTACAGACTAAAGGGGAGAGGGATACGCATGATTGACAGATCACTTGCTTAGGCAATTGAGTCAGTCATGAGATGTCAAGTACCACACCAGATGTTGTTCTTGCAGTAGATGCAATAAGTTGATATTAATCCAATCCTGGAGAAACAATCGGAATCAGTTTTAGAACATAAGTTGATGTTCTAGGGATGTGATAACGACAGTCTCTTTTAGGAGACGGTTGTCACTCCAGGCTTCCAAGGTGACGTAGATGGCAGAGTGGCTGTCAGAGTTATATTTTTCTCCTTCTGACGAGGGGGCAGTATTTTGGACAGGTGGTCCAAGGCAATACTGAGGGAGGCATGGCGCTGGGTACTGATTAAGTTCAGTTATCGATACAGTCTAAGAAGTTTGGATTTAGAGTTCATTTATGAGCTAGGTCCCATCAGATATCCAAACATACTCTAAGACAGGTATTGCTCATTTCGGGAGATGATTTTCTCTGCGAACTTGAGATATAGAGAGACATAGAAAGAAACATCACAGCGGATTCACTCACTGAGGCTATTCCTCGAACGCAATAGTTTCGCAAACGAGCTTTGTGAGACTGACTAGTAGAGGAATTGGGTGTTCGGTATCACACGGGCTGTGAGTATGCGACATCGCAATAATTAGCCTTGAGTGCAAGTGGGAGATTGTTGGAGATAGTGCCCTCAGAGTCAATTATTGGATCACAGGCACGTGATTGCAATGATTGAGGGATGACCTATCCCGGTAGGACAATCTTACTCGAGATGATAGTATGCTATCTGGTTTATCTTTATCATCGTGTACTGCTTTAGGTGACCTGACATGTCGCTATTACACGTTGATAGAGCCCCTAGGATTCTTGCTTGACTACCAGCAGTATGATGGCGATCATATACGTGAGAGCTGGTGGTCTATAAGCACATCCTTAAATGGTCCCTAGTCGTGGGAGTTTCGAGACTGGGCATCGATACTCCATTAGTAGACTAGTGTATACAGTCGAGACCCCGACGAGGGGCGGTGGCCGGTCTCACAAGCCACTGGTGTCAGTTGGTTCACCTAAGATGTATACAGGTGCTGTAACGTTTTGAAAATCGTTTCGGTGAAATTTCAAAAAAATCGGTAAAATAAGGGGGTTTTCTGTAAAAAGTCAAAATACAAATATCTTATTATAAAAATTAAATATATATATTCTAGCTATGTAATTGCTATTATTTGGTGTTTATTGAGCCGCTGGTGAAATTTCAAATTTTCTGAAAAAAAATATTATTTTATTATTATTTTAAGCCGTCACTAATACATTTAATTAGGGAAAATTACAAATTGGAATGAGTTGAAACAAATTTTGTGCATCATAAAACATTAAATAAAATTTTATCATGTGGTTTTTGGAACGAAATCATTTGCCAAAACGGTTTAGAAATTATTGAAGAAAAAAGGCTTTTTTTAGCGTAAATGGATGTTTGGGGTATTGTATTTATCATTTTTCATCACCCCACACCCGTACCCACACCCACACACCCCCATTCACTTATCCCCTTGAAGAATTCAGCAGCCCCCATTTATTTTCCCCACTTGAATTTCGAAGGAAAGAAATGAAAGAAAAGAAAAGAAAATGGAGAAATGAGGTAGACCTTTGACCTTGAATTGACTTTGACTTCTTCCCCCACTTTCTCTACCTCCCTCTCTCTCCTCTCCCACTCCAATTCCAGCAGCCCTCCCCTCTCCTACTGCAGCAACAGCCCCCCCATTTCCCTTCTCTTTTCTCTTCAAAACTTCATCAAAAATTGCCCCAAAATCCATCAAAAAAATCCCAAAACCCAAATCCGACTCCTACCCATTTTAGCTTAGCCCGTATAGCATGGATTTTGGTGACAAGGGAGCATTTTGGAGGGCTATGTGTGCTTGTGGGATCTTCAATTTGTTTGGGTAAATTCTAACCCTTTTGCTTGATTTGTTGTTAATTGCTTGTAGTTAGCTTAATTAAGTGTTAAATTGGTTTTATGTGGGTTCAATTGTATGATTAAGGAATTCTAGTTAGGGTTTTGTTTTGAAATTGGGTTGTGATCACTTGTGCATGGTTTGTGATGTGAGCTAACATCTTGAAAATTGTTAAAATTTATCTAGTTGCATATTACAAGTTGTTACTTGAAAAATGTCCAATTAAGCTTTTTTGTGCAAACTAGGGTTTTATGAAATGCATTTATATGTGAGATTAAAAATATGGTTAGGATTTTTATCATATTATTAACTTTATTAAGTGTAGTTTAACACTTTAGTTCATGGAAATCCAACCTAAATTGTAGTTTGTGTATTTTTGCTATGAAATTGTTAAAAAGGGTATTTTTGTAAACTAGAATATTAGGGTTTTTGGAATTTAATGAGATTAAATTCCGGAAATGGTTTATATGACTTAGTTATGATATTTAGTGGATATTGTGGTCGCTAAATTTGTTTAAACATCGTGTTTTGTACAAAAACGGCGAATTGTGCTTGCTAGATTTTCGGAAAAATGACTTTTTAAGTGAAATTGGCGTTTTTGTGAGTTTTAACCTAGTTTATATTAAAATTAGTGTTCGTGAATGTGCAAATGAGTGTGATTGGATTTTCTCGATGGTTTGACGTTCGTACATCGACATCGAGGGTTGGTTTGACTATTCCTGCATGCGTGGGCGATAGGTTTGGACCTATGCGTGATACGCGTGCCGATTTGATTTTCGTATGCCGTTTCGATTTTGAATTTAGTTTTAATGCGATATGGTACGTTATGATATGTAGGTACCCCCATGTGGACTTCGAGACGACAAGCAAGAGCGTGGCGATGTCGGCACCGGCTAGCGAGGACCAGGTGAGTAGATTTATATCTACGGGGAGAAGTCGGGTGGATGGCGTATAGCACCCCCGCAGTCCGTGGTGGTGTATACGGATGCGTATACACACCAACAATTATTATATGTTATTTGGGAATAATGACGATGCTTAGGATGGATATTGGTGTGTTGGATTATTTTAGCGTTGCGAACCCTAGGGTAGTGTTGCACTACACATACACACACACATACACACAAACATACTTGCATACATTCCTATTGATATGTGCTCATGGGATTCTTTATAGTTATGGGTTCACATGGGTATGGGACTATGTGTTCACATACGGATTTGAGGATGATACTTGGGGTTGAGCTGAGTCGATGAGATTTGATTGAGGCCGTAAGATCGGTGATATAGCAGGACTCGTATTTGAGATACGACATGACGTTGTAGTGGGTCCTTGACGTAGTGTTTCACACACGTCCATGCATACGTAGGCGGTATCAATATGGTACTAGACGTAGATCAGTACCCCGATCATGATATTTGATAAAGAGGATACCAGGTGAATAGTATGATGAATGTGATATTGAACCGTACCCAGATTGGGATGCCGTACGACGGATTTACGTACGAGCTATATTGATGATTGATCCGCACTCTTGACTTGGGATGCCTGATTATAGATATGGTATCGGATATGATATTATTGAGGCGGGATCACCGACTATACATATACAGGTATGTATATGTATCGACTCAGATGATAGGCGGTTTCCTTACCTGTAGTTCAGCTTGTTAGTTCAGCCGTATAGTTTAGTGTAGTTGTTAGATTAGATTAGACTTCTTACCTATTTCAAAAACTAACGAATCGTTGGCATTTTTAAAGACAGCTCAAGGTAATCTACGGATATTTCAAAAACGACGTATCTTTTCATAAAAACACCGTAGCCCCTATTTTCAAAACCCCATGATTCGTGTTATTTCAAAAGGCACCATTTGTAGGACTTATATTAGATTATTGCAGATTAGTTATCGTTGTGTCTAGTATTCAGCTCCCGCACATTATTGTTGTTCGCTCTGCCTCGCATATTTATTTTGCTGCATATTCCATTATTGAAATCATGTTGTTAGGACACCAGCACCATTACCGATGATGCGTATGTACCACGTACACCTACTTGCCGGCTCACACACATCTTCATCGGTAATTGCCATGTCACGTACACTTTAGAGAATATAATTGCTTAACTTAGATTGTTAGCTAGTAGTGTTGACATGATATTAGTGTACTTCCCTTATATGTCATATTAGACATTGTAGTTATTACCTACCACTTCATGCATACTGTTATTCAGTTGTTCATGCCTAGTTCATTATCATTGACATATGCACTTGTGATGATTTCTTGAGATTTATGATATTTCTGGATTTCGGGGAAAGCCGCAAAATTTACAACTTATGATCTTTTAAAATATAAAATGTTGCGGTTTTCTAGTGATGTAAAGTGTCGTCCACCATGAGTTTGCTGTGGTTTTGGAGATCCGTGTCGAGGAGTGGAGGAACCGTCACGGGTACATGGTGGGCCCGGTATGGTACCCCGGGGCAAGAGGAATGTGGTGTTGACGTTGAGCCTGGCTGGGGAGCACTACCTACCGGTGATATTACCCGACGCGTCGGATATCCGGAGGATACCGTCGTGCTCTTGAGATGGATGGTAGGGGCCGGTCTGGACTGACGGCGCCCTAGATATTGAGATTGAGACATTGATATTTCGAGACAGTGAGATTTATGTTTTGTGTCGATGCTAGACACTGTTGATACTGATTTCATTATGATACCTCAGATTAAAAATACGAAGGAAATCTCACTAATTTATGAAAACAGTTTCTTCATTTACATGTATTCTGTTTTCATGCATTCATACCTCATTCATATGATATATTGCTACCTGAGGCACTGACACGGGCACATGAGATTACACTCGGGTTAGATATTTACCCTAGCCTTGTTATAGGCTACGTGTTATATACATTTTTGAGGATATATTATGATCATTGACCTAGGATTGCGTTATTTATGCGATTTCTGTGCGTAGATTTTTTCTATTCACGAGTTGGCAACTCACCCCCGTTGTGCCCCAGTTTCTTGCAGGTTGCCGTACAGGTTTCATTACGGTTTTGCGGGCTCAGTTTCATTCGGGTGACTTGCTAGTAGGTGGGTTTTTCTTGTATCGTACCCATCATATTATCTTGTATATCATTATTCTGTTGTATCTAGAAGTTCCATCAACCAAACATGTATTTTTGAGATAGAGACCAGTGTTGTTTATTCTTTCGACCTTAGAGTCGCTCGTTATGTTTCTGGTGGTTTTGAGTTTCCTTTTGAGTTTTGATCCTCGCCGTTGGCGTTGTATATTATATTGCTTGTGTGGTTGTGACCGTCGATTGACGAAGAGCTAGCTCCCGCTTGGGGATGCCTTTTTCTTGATTTCGTATACTATTCATGTTGTATCCCGTTTGGGAGCCAGTATTTACAAAGGAGACTCTGCCGAAATTTTCAGTAAATTTTTGATGTTTTTAGAAACCCGCATAATTCGGCTTATGCTATTAAAACTACTTGATTTAAATTGGTTTTTCCTACTCTCTACTACTCTTCTTGGTTTGGATTTCTGGGTTTTCGGTTTACTTAGATTACGTACGTCTCGAGACGTTCGTAGTTTAAGTGCCGGTCATGTTCCGTACTTTCGGCTCGTGACAGGTGCTCATTGGGTTATGAGTACACCGGACAGGACTTGCCGGGAACCTGCTAGTTAGGATTATACCATACGTCAGATAGCAGTTCCCAGGTGACATGTGTACAGGTTAGTTCATCGACCTGAGATCGTCATTTGTCTCGTGTGAGTTCCCACTGTGCTTTGATTACTACCCTACCACGGCTCAAAGGAGTCGTGCAAACAGGTTTTAGTTGGGTACAGTCCCGAGCCACATGGAAGCAGTGAGCGGATCTGCAGGGGTTCGTCTCTCCCGGTATTGGGGGTGAGGTCGCGCTGTGTCTAGGAGAGCCATTACGCAAAGCCCTCGGCCGAGGCAGGAGATTTACTGGTAGGTATTCCAGTAATATCTCAGGGCGTTCTGGGCTACACTCCGACACGACTTGTACCGCTTTTGGGGGTCTGACTTTTACCAACCCCCTAGGCCCGCCATGCGATACTCATAGACGAACGGACCGGACTGTACGGATATTGTCACTGACAGGCTCAGTAGGGTGTCAGGATGAGTTCGCTCATCGACGTCCCTTTTGGTCAATAGCTGGTGGCCCGTCACGTATTGGCTAATACCTCTGACGTGCTAGTGGTTAAATCCACAGCCATAGTATTGACGAGTCTTTAGAGTCCACCACACTTTCAGTTACTCAAGCTTTCGGGCGAAACGCTGTAGAGGCCGTATGGAGATATGGCAGGGTCCGATCAGATACGTGCGGTATTGCACGGATCAGGATCGGACGGTTTGTACTAGTGGCTGTATGGATATATGGCAGGGTTCGATCAGATACGTGCGGTATTGCACGGATCAGAATCGAACGGATATTACTAGCCGGCTTTGGTTTAAGCCGGATCCTAGTTTAGTACAGTGTAGATTTTGTCTCTTTGCATTTGTATCCGGACGGAATACAGATGCGGGTGTGTATGCACAGTATAGGGGTTTTCCTGTAATTTATTACGGGACCAGTTTTCTGGAGTTGCCAGTTTGCATTCCGTTCCGGCCGGTTTTCCTTTGTTCTTTCCCGGCCGGACTTTTCTGATGGAGGGGGTAATTTGCAGTTTTGCAAATTACATTTGAGGAGGGGGTTTCTTGCATATGTATTTATTATGATAGCATCTTTAGATACCATTCTTTTCCTTCATCATTTCATGCTTTATTAAGATTAGAAATGAGTTGAAAGATGATGTGAGATTGTTATGATGAGGTTTAGGATATGGTTACCACTTGCTTTTACTACCCTCACCTCCCTCTTGCTTATGTTGGTTTTTCCTCCACCATTTTCTCACTAGATGAAAAGAAGCCACACTTGAGAGAAGAAGAGAGAAGAAGAAGAGAGAGTTTCATTTTGAGCTTGAGGGATTTTTCTTGATCTCGTTTTCATGCTAGGAAAAATGCAAACACCATTTTTCCTTATCTAGTTTCCTCCATCAAGGCAACATAACCCCAAAGAGACAAGCATCATCTACACTACATTCTACAGCACACCTTGGGCGCGTCGACTAGCCAGCTTCGTGCCCGAGTTGCCTCGGTATTGAGGTGGGAGCCCGTAAAAGACGCAGGCGATGTGGTGCCCTTTCCGGCGAGGAGGCGACGATATGGAGACAAGACTTTCCGCGGGAGATCGGGACGATGAAGAGAAGACCGGAGGACTCGGATCACTTGGTATACTTCTCTTCCCATCTCTTGTTAGCTAGCATTAGGTTAATGGTTACGATCCGGGTTTTCATTGTCCGCGGTAGCGCCGGTTTCCAAGTAAGGAAAAATTTTGATTCTGCATTTTGGCCTCGGATAGACGGCCGTGGCGCTGCCGTGGCGCAACAGGCACATCGGTCAACTCTCTGTACTCATTCAAGTCCCACCAACATTTAACGTGACTTGTGAGATAGTTACGGGTGGGCAGAGACGCAAAGAGAAGTCTCGGGATTCGTTTCAAGGTGTCTGTCTTGTTGTGTGCTTGGGTTGAGCAACTGAGACCGGCGAGAGAGTTGTAACCTTTAACCGTTCTGAAGAGGGAACGAGAGCAGGTCTCCCCGAATTTCGTTATGGTGTCTACCCAGGGTTAGTCAGGGTGTGACTCCATTCAGATGGTTATTGTCCGGTTATACTCAGGTTGCTCAGTTGTTCTTTGCTAAGTTTGGGCGTACATAGTAATCGTTGTCGGCAGTTGGGGATCGTCACTCGCCATTGTTAGGGTTCTCCTTCGATAGCTGTTATCAGGAGACACTCCAATTGGCAACCTTTAGGTTTAGGGGTTAGGTCGTGCCGATCACCAGTCTGTTTTTCTAACTCTGTGTTGTAGGATTTTTGGACCTCAGCTAGTCTAGAGGCTTCGGAGATGATCCAGTTATTTTAGGTCAGGATGAGAATTGTCCATTTCGGATAGAGGTCATATGCTGACCAAGATGGTCGCAGATTCGAGTTCGCAATGGCAGATCATGTGTTCTTACGGAAATTTTCCGATCAATGACATGTTGAGTTTTAGGAAGCTTATTCCAGGATAGTAAGTCCTTTTAGGATCCTTAAGGCGAGTTAGTTTCGTTGCCTTTAATTCGGCACTTTCACCCAGATTATTGAGTATCCACCCCGTATTTTCATGTTGATACTTTGCAATTACCTTCATGACCTTTCTCACTTATTTCAGCATCAGACCTTTAAGTTCGAGTGTGATCTTCGTTCACCGAGCAGCCAGTCGTAATTTTGGACTGACAGGGGAAGAAAACTACGGTCGAAGGTCTTGCCATCAGTAAAGGTGTTTTGACGCAGCCCAAATGGTGAAGAGATCACTTGGGAGGCCGAGGCCGAGATGCGGAAGAAGTTCCCTCATCTCTCTGAAGGTATGCGTAGCTTTGTATTTTTTTAAATTCGGGGACGAATTTCTTTAAGAGGGGAAGATTGTAACACCTTAGGTTGTGTTTAGGGGTTAATTATATTTTAATATATAGTTTTTAGTAAAAAGTTTACCAAATCGAGTTCCAAATATTTTATCCTATTTAATGAATATTTTATTAGAATTTTTCTAGGCACACACACTTGTGCATGTAAACTAGGGTTAAGAGATAGGGTTAAACCATGATTAGCAACCATGGTGGGTTAACCTATTTGTATTAAGTATTTGGACTTTAAATTGGGTTTTATTTATTTGGGTGTTGTTTTTTTATTTGAATTTCTTTTTCTTTTGTTGACCTTGGTGTGAGAGAGGGAGTATGGGCATGGCATGAGCCATGCTCATTAAATGAAGAGAGAGGGAGAGAGGGAGGGGGGTGTTTGACTTGGATTCTCTCCTTCTCACTCTCACTTCTCACTCTCTCACACACACACACACTCACCTAGCAGCAGCAGCAGCAGAAGCTCCAGCAGCAGCAACTAGCAGCAGCAACAACATCATCATCAGCAGCATCAGCAACAGCAGCAGCAAGCAGTGGCAGCATCAACATCATCAGCAGCCCCCAGCAGCTACAGCAGCACTTCCCATCTTCTCCTCCTCCTTTCTCCTTGCACCTAGGGTTTAGTAAGGTATAGAATCTTGTTAGTTATATGTATGCCCTAGAGGCCATTACTGTACATTGGATGTATATTGTAGTGGATGCTGGGACATATATTGGTAGGACTTTCTTGCTCGACATGATAGTATGCTATCTGGTTGCTCTTTATCTTAACATGTATACTCTCTGTCTCTCTGATTAAATGTTGATAAAGCCCTTAGGATGTGTACTCGACTTCCAGGACTATGATGGACTCAGGAGTACGAGCTTCTCAGTAATTCTTAGAATCTCCTGCTGGGTTTTCTGCATATTTTTAATTCTAAAAAATCCACGATTTCAGAAAATGTACAGAGAGCAAATTTGTGTTAGGGTTTCGGTTCGATCGGACTTCTAACTCCGTCTATGCATCGTCTAAGGCTCTAGCTAGGCTCTGATACCACTGTAGGGTTCCTAGGCACACTAATGAAGTCTCACAAGGCATCAAACATGGCCAATTCAAGTTTTACAAGTGCCGAGAAACCCTAATACGGATCGTTAACTAGATGTGTAGGCTATGCGATGCAAGTAAACAACTTTAACTTAAAAGGAAAGGGGATACAACCTTTGTAGATCCGGTCCACCACTTCCTAAGCTCCGCGATGATGTCCCTCCGCTGTCCAAATCGGATCCCAGACTCTAGCATCGGCTTCATCGGAGAAATGGGCGGACTTGGTCGTCGGCTTCGATGCCGAAGATGATCTACGTCGAGGCATCACAAGATCAAGCTCCCACTTCACCAAGTCATGAAACTTGTGAAGAAAACACCCTATACTACTTGGCAAGAGGTAGAGGATGAAGAAATAGGAAGTGGGTTCACTTTAGAATTGGATTTCTCACTCATTTTCACAAGATGCCATTGTTGGTAGCAAGCTTTTCTTCATGTGAAGAAGAAGAAGAAGAAGAAGATAATGATATCATAAGTTATTTTCAAAATAGAAAATAATATGATAAGTATCATATTGCAACCATGGTTATGTGTAGAGAATAAACCAAGGTTAGGTGAATGGTTAGGTTAGGCAAAGAAACAAAAATGGTTGAACTTTTTCAAAGCTTCATGAAGCTTCAAGTAAATCCAAAAAGCAACCATTTCTTTTCTTGCCTTAAAAGGAAATAAACAAATAAATGAATAAATAAATAAACTAAATAATCAAGAGAAGATTATAAAACCCTAACCATTCACTTAAACATGATTTAAACTAAACATACACCCAAACTAGCATGTATCATCAAACATGATACAATCTTGTGCACAAAAGTATATCACATATACAACTTGTGAATTTCAAGTGAGAAAATCCTTTCAAAGTGAACCAATACTAGTTAATGCAAAGTAATATATCAAATATATAATTATACATTAAATCATTAAATCAATACTTGATTTAACGATCCGGTCATATCGCATATAACCGACTAGTATCCAATGTATCGGCTTATCGAATCAATCTTCGATTCGATAACTAGGTTATATCGCATACAACCAATCGATACATTCATCGCGAGAATGTAATACGGTATCACATACACGCATTATTCTCGGTCCTGCACATATCTCATATGCGCTCCTATTTCGTTTCGCTTGAGCCAGGAAACCTCTGTGTAGGACTCTAAAGACTCGTCAAGTGTAGAGAATAAACTAAGGTTAGGTGAATGGTTAGGTTAGGCAAAGAAACAAAAATGGTTGAACTTTTTCAAAGCTTCATGAAGCTTCAAGTAAATCCATTTTTGTTTCTTTGCCTAACCTAACCATTCACCTAACCTTGGTTTATTCTCTACACTTGACGAGTCTTTAGAGTCCTACACAGAGGTTTCCTGGCTCAAGCGAAATGAAATAGGAGCGCATATGAGATATGTGCAGGATCGAGAATAATGCGTGTATGTGATACCGTATTACATTCTCGCGATGAATGTATCGATTGGTTGTATGCGATATAACCTAGTTATCGAATCGAAGATTGATTCGATAAGCCGATACATTGGATACTAGTCGGTTATATGCGATATGACCGGATCGTTAAATCAAGTATTGTAACGTTTTGAAAATCGTTTCGGTGAAATTTCGAAAAAACGGTAAAATAAGGGGGTTTTCGGTAAAAAGTCAAATTACAAATATCTTTATTATAAAATTAAATATACATATTCTAACTATGTAATTGCTAGTATTTGGTGTTTATTGACCCACTGGTGAAATTTCAAATTTTCTGAAAAATTTTCCGAAATTAATTATTTTAATATTATTTTAAGCCGTCACTAATATATTTAATTAGGGAAAATTACAAATTGGAATGAGTTGAAACAAATTTTGTGCATCATAAAACATTAAATAAAATTTTATCACGTGGTTTTTGAAATGAAATCGTTTGCCAAAACGGTTTAGAAAATATCGAAGAAAAAGGCTTTTTTCGGTGAAATTAGTGTTAATGGGAATTTGGGTAATACATTATCATTTTTTTTCCCTCACCCACACTCACCCACACCCTCTCTCCCCTCTCCAAATCAGCAGCCCCAAGTGCCCTCTCATTCTCCCACTTGAATGGCTAAAAGAAAAGAAATGAAAAGAAATGAGAAGAAAAGAGTAAATATATATAAGTATTGGTTGGGTTGACTTGGACTTTTTTTGACTTGGACTTTTCTCCCCACACCTCACACTCTCCCACACCTCCCACATCTGCACTTGGCCGAGCCCCCCCTTTTCTTCAGCCCCCTTCATTTCTTCACCTCTTTTCTCATAAAAAATCCACCATTTTTGCCTCAAAATCCCTACAAAAAAATCCCAAAATCCAAATCAAGCCCCTACCCATTTTTCCTTAGCCCCTATAGCATGGATCTTGGTGCAAAGATTTCAATTTGGAGGTCATGTTCTATGTTTGATCCATGGTTCTTGAGGTATAATAAATCTTGGGTTTTTGCTAAATTGTTTGATTATTTCTTCAAATTAAGTTAATGAGTGGTTTAAATTATGTTTTATTGCAAGTTTGGAAAATTCAAGAGTATGGTTTGAATTAAAAAGTAAGGGTTTGTGATTTGCAATTAGGGTTCTTATCATGTAATCATGGTTGCAAAGTGGAGATTATCATCTTAAGGAAATGAAAACTTAATCTTTTTGATAATATGTAAATTGTTGGATGTAAATTGTCCAAATTAAGGTTTTTTTTATATCTAAACTAGGTTTTTAGAAATTATTGAAAATGTGAAATTTAAAATCTAGTTAGGGTTTTTATAAATTGATTATGGTTTTAATATGGAGATTAACATGTTAATGGAATGCTAAAACTAATTTAGTTGCTAGTTTACAAATCGTTGCTTTTAAAGTGTTAAAATTGGATAAAATTGTAAACTAGAATTTCGGGTTAATAAAAGTTAGTGAGATTAAAAATCTACTTAGGGTTTGTATGACTTATTTAAGATATTTAGTGAATATTGTGGCTGCTAGATTCGTTCATACATCGAGTTTTGTAATAAAACGGTGATTTGTGCTTGCTAGATTTTCGGAAAAATAACTTTTTAAGTGAAATTGGGGTTTTTGTGAGTTTTAACCTATTTTATATTAAAATTAGTGTTCGTGAATGTGAAAATGAGTGTATTTGGGTTTTTCTCGATGGTCTGGCGTTTGTACGCCGATGTCGAGGGTTTTTGGGTTGATTTGGGAAAGCAAACCATAGGTTTTGACCTATGTGGGATTTGTGTGTCGTTTTGGTCATGAGTCGGATTTTAATGCGATACGGTGCGTTATGATATGTAGGTACCCTATGTGGACTTCGAGACGACAAGCAAGCGCGTGGCGACGTCGGCACCGGCAAGCGAGGACCAGGTGAGTAGATTTATATCTACGGGGAGAAGTCGGGTGGATGGCGTATAGCACCCCCGCAGTTCGTGGTGATGTATACGAATACGTATACACACATATATATATTGTTTATATATTGTTTCAGTATATTGATGATAATATGGATATTTGGTGTCCTTGGATGATTTAGTGTCCCGAAACCCTAGAGTAGTGGTCGCACTACACATGCACACACCAACCCATACTTGCATACTTTCTTCTTTCATTTGTGCTTATACGGGAATATATAGTTATGTGTTCACATGGGTATGGGACTATGTGTTCACATACGGATTTGAGGCTTGGGTTTGAGATGAGTCGATGAGATTTGTATTGAGGTTGTGACTTCGGTGATATGGCAGGATTCGTATTTGAGATACGACATGACGTTGTAGCGGGTCCTTGACGTAGTGTTTCACACACGTCCATGCATACTTAGGCGGTATCAGTATTGTACTAGACGTAGATCAGTACCCCGATCATGATATTTGATAAAGAGGATACCAGGTGAATAGTATGATGAATGTGATATTGACCCGTACTGTCACGACCCGAAAGTACGGAACGTGACCGGCACTTAGATTACGAAACGTCTAGAGGCGCCACGTAACCTAAGTAAGCCGAAGCCCAGAAATCTAAACCATAGAAGAAGAAGAAGAAGAAGAAGAAGAAGAAAAAGAAAACAAGTTTAAAAGCATCAGCAATTTTCCCAAAAATTTCGGCAGAGTCTCCTCTGTAAAAACTGACCCCCAAACGGGTACAACAAGTATAATATACATAAACAATAAAAAGCATCCCCAAACGGGAGCTAGCATCAACGCCAACAGGCGGAAACAACCACAGCAAGCACAATAATATACAACGCCAATAGGCGAGGCTCAAAACTCAAAAGAAAACAAAACCACCAGATCTGAATAACACATGCGCGACTCTAAGGTCGAAATAAACAACTGGTCTAATAAACTTATCAAGTAATACAAATATGGTTGATGGAGCTTACTGGATACAAATGAATGAATAAAAGTACAATGGTGGTTCGGATACAAGTGAACCAACCTACCGTGCAAATCACCCTGAAGAAAAGATGTGCCAACAAGCTGCCACGGAAACCTGTACATCGAACCTGTAAAGAATTTGGCACAACGGGGGTGAGTTGCCAACTCGTGAGTAGAAGACATCTACGAAAAGAAATCGAATGCACGACGCTATCCTAGGTCATAATAATAATACACTATAATATCCCAATCATCTAGTAATAGCAGGGTAATACTACGTGTAAGTGCAAATACTCCGTGTCGTGTCAGTGCCTCATATAATACTATGTCATATGAATGAAATGCATGCACCATGAAGGTAAAGTAACAAATCCTGAAATCCAGATATATATGTATAAGAAATCTTTAGCTATTATCATAGTAGAATGTGTATAAGAATCTGAAATCTGAATAATGAAACCCATGGAAATCCGTGTCAAACATCGACACAACACATGTAATCTCAAGTCTCAATATCTCGGGCTCCGTCAGTCCGGATCGGCCCATATCATCAAATCTCACGACAACGGTCGGTATCCTCCGGATATCCGCCGCGCCAGACATCACCGGTAGGTAGCCTTCCCCTGACAGGCTCATCGTCTACAACTCGATCTTCTTGCCCCGGGGTACCATACCGGGCCCACCATGTACCCGAGACGGTTCATCCACTCCTCGAATCGGGTCTCGAAATCCAACAGAAAACATGAAATACTCATGGTGGACGACTCATACATCACGAGAAAACCGCATCTTATTTAAAAAGAGAAGAGGAGAGAGAGAGAAGTTTTTATATATTGTTGCGGTTTTCCCCAAAAATCCAGAAATCTCATAGAAATCCAAATCTCAAAATCATGAGTAAGTATATGATAAGTGTCAGCATATGCCCATACTACTGTGCGATAACATGAAATATGAATGCATCAATGTCTAAGTAATAAATATCATGTCTTATACTAATGTCAGAAAATAATCACAATATTATATCTGTCTAGTTGCTAACTGATTCTATCCATAAAAGACAATATGATCTAAAGTGTACGTGACATAGCAATTACCGATGATGATGTGTGTGAGCCGGCAAATAAGTGTGCGTGGAACATGCGCATCATCGGTAATAGTGCTGGTGTCCTAACAGGTAAAGTTTATACTGATTATAGCAACATATAAAAGAACATGCACCATGATGATTACAGTATGAATGTAAATACAGATGTGCATTATCCACTCCTCTGCGAGATACGAGTACAACTACCACTATGTGAGTCGAACCTAAACCAGTGTCCATCTAACATCCTAAGGAATTAAACCTAATAGACTAGTCAGTAAGAAACTAGAGTCTACCTAAGGTCTTAATCAATATCTCTAATAGTCGGCGATCCCGCCTCAATAGCGTCACGTACGTAGTACGGCTTCCTCGAATCAAGAGTGCGGATCAATCATCAAATCTAAGCCTCGTACGGTAAAATCCATCGTACGGCATCCCAATATCGGGGTACGGTCAAGTATCTCCTAGGTGTCTCCTCATTCGTATAATGTCATCATCAGCACATCTCATGATCAAGGTGTTAAACTGTGATCGCATACATCAATCATATATCATTGCCATCATGATAAGCATCATTAGTTTATCCTCAAAAATATCATGTCGTAATCAAGTTATACATATATCATATCGTGATCAGTCACCAGTTACAGTCCGGGTACTATTCTAGCGTCCCATGTACATCAATATCACCACCACTCTTTATAATTTATATATGCATGTTCATTATCTCATTCTCTAATGATCCGCTAACACTTTATTACGACTGTATAGTCAAGAATCACGGCATCAAGCCCAGTTATACTGTTTCATCATACCTCGGATATCATATCACATCAATGAATCCCATATACGTGTGGTGTATATATATACACCTATACCTAGTTTTATATATATACGCACATATACGTATACGCCAAGTCAAGTTTTAGTGTGTGCGTGTATGTTTCTATCAGAAACCTACGAACCTTTCCCAAAGTATTCATCCTCAGGTATGGTTTTCCTAAATCAGTCTAGTCCCGCCTAGGGTCATTACTAGGGTCCTGCTCGGTAAGAATCTAGGGTCACATCGGGTTTCCTAATGTCACTAAGTACTATTCCTATTCTACGTTGCGGGGGTGCTAAACGCCATCCACCCGACTTCCCCCCGTAGATATACATCTACTCACCTGGTCCATGTCTGCCGAAGACAGTGTCGCCATCCTCCTCTTCATCGCCCGCAGTCCACGTGAGGGGTACCTAGACGCAAACATTTAAATAGCATCGTAAACTGAATCACATACAAAAGTCAAACGATACAAAGAACAAGCATAGGTTAAAACCTATGTCCCGTCCACGCAAAAGAACCAAATACCGCTCGATATCGGCGTACAAACTCTGATGGATCGAGATAACATCATCAAACAACTTGTAGTTTAAAAACACATTACTTATACCATAAAACACGATTAAATCCATCGAAACCCTAAAATCTATCAAACTGTCCAATTTCGCAAAAACCCGAAAATGCCAATATACCGTTTTTCATCAAAACTTGACATTTAAATGAAACTAATGGTCATAAAACTCATTAAATAGCATTACTAGACTATACAAACCATTACTATATTTTT
Source organism: Agapanthus africanus (assembly GCA_030015575.1). NCBI lineage: Eukaryota > Viridiplantae > Streptophyta > Magnoliopsida > Asparagales > Amaryllidaceae > Agapanthus > Agapanthus africanus. Next base: position 611,110,384 of record JASDDO010000019.1, read on the forward strand.
ATTACACAAATTTATATAAATTTGAAATTTCTAGTTTACAACATTTAACAATTTTCAACATTTTCCAAGCAAAATACCACAATTCCACCTCAAAACATGATTTTGCATAAATTAATGACTTAAACCACAATTTATGATGATAATGATATAATGAAACCAATATTATATTTTAAATCCCTTTTATTTAGAATTTTCCAAAATCTAGTTAACAAAATAATAGCATTTTATTACTATTTTCCAATTATCAATTGAATCTAGTGATCAAACTAAGTTTTTCTTTCCATTAACATGTTAATATGCTCACTAAAACTACAATCTAATGATATAAATCTTAATTGGAATTTTATATTACCCATAAACCTATTTTATAAAAACTAGTTAGCTAAAAAGTATAATTAAATCAATTTTAGGTTAACAATTTACAACATATCATCCCTATAAGAATTTCCACTTCTAAATATGTTAAACTAGTGATTATAACCCTCATTAATTAATAAAAATCACAACTTGATTTTTCAAACCCTAACTTGAATTTTAAAAGTAGTAAATAGAATTAATAGATTAAATCTAATTAAACTTTAAAAGAAATATCTAATAGAAATAAAATAAAAGAGAAGGATTTATACCTCCACAACCTCATGTCCAAACTTGAAAATGAGCCTCAAAAATACATGCTTTCCCACTCCAAATTCCATGTAAAGAAGAGTAGAGAATAAAGGGTATGAAAATATATATGATTTTGTGGAATTTTAATTGAATTTTTGATGTATTTTTGATGATTTTTGAATAAAAATGAGGTGGAAAATGGGGGGGCTGCCATGGATGAGTGGTGGCCGGCCATGGGGAGGGAGAAAGAGAAAAGAGTGAAGAAAAGTGTGGAAGTTTCAAGAAAGAATCATCATTTAAAGTCTTTTCATGGTTTAATTAATTATTTATTTATTTATTTACTATAGCAACTCAAGAAAGCTCTAGAAATTAGGAAAAATTTGCAAATAATTTTTGCATGATACACACTAAATTCTAATATGCCATGGTTCATTTTTACAAATTAAAACCATTTAAATTTGTAATTTACACTAATTTAGTGTAAAAATAAAGTTTATGTTAATATTTAAAATAATTAATTTAGGAAATTTTTTTAATTAAACTAAAAATTTATAAGTGGCTAAATAAACACTATTTACTAGTAATTACATAATTAAATAGGTATTTTTGAATTTATAATGAAAAACAATCACGGTTTGGTTTTACGAAAAATACGTTTTACTTTACCGAAAATCCTAAAATTCACTTAAACACTTTTATTCATTTAATTATTTATTTAATTATTTTTAAAACGTTACAATCTTCCCCCCTTTAAGAAATTCGGTCCCCGAATTTAAATTAAAACTCCCCCTCCAAATACTAAAACATTTAGCAAAACACTCAAATCATCGGGGCTCCGAAATCATCAATACATAACAAAAATCAACTCCGTCAAGCATAACGAAATCATCGGAGTTATGGCGAGAATAAAATATCAAAACCCAATATGAAAACCAACATAATATACATCAATCTACAACTTATATATAGTGTGCATCATAGTGAAACTGTACAAATATCTGGATAAGGAAATATACAAAAACCCCTTTTGAAAATTGCCGTGTGATGCACGTGTCACGGCATAAGTAGCGGACGTTTATTTTAAAAAAAATAACTATATATATATATATCGTTTATTTAACATACACGTCCCGCCTGGTTACTAAATCAATAATAATAATTAGGAAAACATACTGCTCAAACTAAAATCAATCCCAATCACATTAATAAATGTCATGTGCGTCCGGTGCGCACTGAAATCGAAACCAATTACAGATACCATGAATACCTACAAAACAAAACTAAGTGCAACAGGTGTGCACCAAAAATATCTGTCAAGTGCAACGGGCGTGCACGACACAATATCAGGTGCATCTAATCTGCACAAAACCCCGATTTAGTGCATCTGGTGTGCACAAAATCGCATCAAGTGCGCCAAGTATGCGCAAGAATCCTAATCAGGTGCACATGGTGCACGAAAACATACATCGAATATCAAAATCGAAATCACAGCACAAAAATGCATGAAAACTAGGTCGAAACATATGTCAAAATCACGTGTAAACGAAATCAAATCAAAAATCCCAAATATATAAAACCAAATCAAGTGTACTGGTTGTGTACTAAACAACATCAATACAACTGATATATGAAACACAAATAGAATGAAGGTACACACATGAAATACCAATCGTAGAACAAAGTCCTCAAAATACCAAAATCCAATCAATGAAAATATGAAATTCAAATCACTAAATCACAATCGTAAACACTATCGTCAATGTGCGCCTCTTTCCTCTGATGTCGGCTGCTTTAAACTCGCCTCTTCGTAGCTATGCAGACTGCGCTACCAACGGCAACACTCATATCTAGAGTCTCCCATGTAATCGATCCCTTCACCTGATATCCGGACTACATTAAACTTTTCGATCGATCCATCAAAATCCCATAATTCCCCGAGAGCTCAACACTCAAGTACAGTTTAAAAATATCCGGTACATACCCCAGCATCGATGATCCAGCTGTAGAAGGGTAAACCCAAGCCTCACTAATGGCACAGCGGAACTGCCGTAAACCCTAAGGTTCAAGGGCGTTCTCGTGGTCATTATGTCGAGTTAGGGTTTCATTCTTCTAGAGGGTCCATCGAAATACCTGCATGTTCTTCCGAATACTTTAAACTTAGGAAAATGGTTTTCTGATAATCGTTCGAACCCTTTAACTTCATCCGGACAGCATGTGAATACCCTTCATCCGCATGCTAAGCAATGCTTCAATCCTCAAGAATAACCAATACTCTAATGGTTATCGCATTCGAGCCACAGCTCCCTCTGCCCGTGGTAACAGAAACCACCATCCGACATCGATGAAGATAGATCAAAGGAACGAATGAAATACGGTGCAAACAATGTACATCCTAAGGCTCCTTAAGCAGAGTAGCGTATCGTAAGTATGCCGCGGACCATACCCACGGTACGTTACTCTACCTAAATCGCCTACTCCATCAACCAAGGGTCACCTAGACTTATACAGGGTTAAACCTAGCGCTCTGATACCAACTTTGTCACGACCCGAAAGTACGGAACGTGACCGGCACTTAGATTACGAAACGTCTAGAGGCGCCACGTAACCTAAGTAAGCCGAAGCCCAGAAATCTAAACCATAGAAGAAGAAGAAGAAGAAGAAGAAGAAAAAGAAAACAAGTTTAAAAGCATCAGCAATTTTCCCAAAAATTTCGGCAGAGTCTCCTCTGTAAAAACTGACCCCCAAACGGGTACAACAAGTATAATATACATAAACAATAAAAAGCATCCCCAAACGGGAGCTAGCATCAACGCCAACAGGCGGAAACAACCACAGCAAGCACAATAATATACAACGCCAATAGGCGAGGCTCAAAACTCAAAAGAAAACAAAACCACCAGATCTGAATAACACATGCGCGACTCTAAGGTCGAAATAAACAACTGGTCTAATAAACTTATCAAGTAATACAAATATGGTTGATGGAGCTTACTGGATACAAATGAATGAATAAAAGTACAATGGTGGTTCGGATACAAGTGAACCAACCTACCGTGCAAATCACCCTGAAGAAAAGATGTGCCAACAAGCTGCCACGGAAACCTGTACATCGAACCTGTAAAGAATTTGGCACAACGGGGGTGAGTTGCCAACTCGTGAGTAGAAGACATCTACGAAAAGAAATCGAATGCACGACGCTATCCTAGGTCATAATAATAATACACTATAATATCCCAATCATCTAGTAATAGCAGGGTAATACTACGTGTAAGTGCAAATACTCCGTGTCGTGTCAGTGCCTCATATAATACTATGTCATATGAATGAAATGCATGCACCATGAAGGTAAAGTAACAAATCCTGAAATCCAGATATATATGTATAAGAAATCTTTAGCTATTATCATAGTAGAATGTGTATAAGAATCTGAAATCTGAATAATGAAACCCATGGAAATCCGTGTCAAACATCGACACAACACATGTAATCTCAAGTCTCAATATCTCGGGCTCCGTCAGTCCGGATCGGCCCATATCATCAAATCTCACGACAACGGTCGGTATCCTCCGGATATCCGCCGCGCCAGACATCACCGGTAGGTAGCCTTCCCCTGACAGGCTCATCGTCTACAACTCGATCTTCTTGCCCCGGGGTACCATACCGGGCCCACCATGTACCCGAGACGGTTCATCCACTCCTCGAATCGGGTCTCGAAATCCAACAGAAAACATGAAATACTCATGGTGGACGACTCATACATCACGAGAAAACCGCATCTTATTTAAAAAGAGAAGAGGAGAGAGAGAGAAGTTTTTATATATTGTTGCGGTTTTCCCCAAAAATCCAGAAATCTCATAGAAATCCAAATCTCAAAATCATGAGTAAGTATATGATAAGTGTCAGCATATGCCCATACTACTGTGCGATAACATGAAATATGAATGCATCAATGTCTAAGTAATAAATATCATGTCTTATACTAATGTCAGAAAATAATCACAATATTATATCTGTCTAGTTGCTAACTGATTCTATCCATAAAAGACAATATGATCTAAAGTGTACGTGACATAGCAATTACCGATGATGATGTGTGTGAGCCGGCAAATAAGTGTGCGTGGAACATGCGCATCATCGGTAATAGTGCTGGTGTCCTAACAGGTAAAGTTTATACTGATTATAGCAACATATAAAAGAACATGCACCATGATGATTACAGTATGAATGTAAATACAGATGTGCATTATCCACTCCTCTGCGAGATACGAGTACAACTACCACTATGTGAGTCGAACCTAAACCAGTGTCCATCTAACATCCTAAGGAATTAAACCTAATAGACTAGTCAGTAAGAAACTAGAGTCTACCTAAGGTCTTAATCAATATCTCTAATAGTCGGCGATCCCGCCTCAATAGCGTCACGTACGTAGTACGGCTTCCTCGAATCAAGAGTGCGGATCAATCATCAAATCTAAGCCTCGTACGGTAAAATCCATCGTACGGCATCCCAATATCGGGGTACGGTCAAGTATCTCCTAGGTGTCTCCTCATTCGTATAATGTCATCATCAGCACATCTCATGATCAAGGTGTTAAACTGTGATCGCATACATCAATCATATATCATTGCCATCATGATAAGCATCATTAGTTTATCCTCAAAAATATCATGTCGTAATCAAGTTATACATATATCATATCGTGATCAGTCACCAGTTACAGTCCGGGTACTATTCTAGCGTCCCATGTACATCAATATCACCACCACTCTTTATAATTTATATATGCATGTTCATTATCTCATTCTCTAATGATCCGCTAACACTTTATTACGACTGTATAGTCAAGAATCACGGCATCAAGCCCAGTTATACTGTTTCATCATACCTCGGATATCATATCACATCAATGAATCCCATATACGTGTGGTGTATATATATACACCTATACCTAGTTTTATATATATACGCACATATACGTATACGCCAAGTCAAGTTTTAGTGTGTGCGTGTATGTTTCTATCAGAAACCTACGAACCTTTCCCAAAGTATTCATCCTCAGGTATGGTTTTCCTAAATCAGTCTAGTCCCGCCTAGGGTCATTACTAGGGTCCTGCTCGGTAAGAATCTAGGGTCACATCGGGTTTCCTAATGTCACTAAGTACTATTCCTATTCTACGTTGCGGGGGTGCTAAACGCCATCCACCCGACTTCCCCCCGTAGATATACATCTACTCACCTGGTCCATGTCTGCCGAAGACAGTGTCGCCATCCTCCTCTTCATCGCCCGCAGTCCACGTGAGGGGTACCTAGACGCAAACATTTAAATAGCATCGTAAACTGAATCACATACAAAAGTCAAACGATACAAAGAACAAGCATAGGTTAAAACCTATGTCCCGTCCACGCAAAAGAACCAAATACCGCTCGATATCGGCGTACAAACTCTGATGGATCGAGATAACATCATCAAACAACTTGTAGTTTAAAAACACATTACTTATACCATAAAACACGATTAAATCCATCGAAACCCTAAAATCTATCAAACTGTCCAATTTCGCAAAAACCCGAAAATGCCAATATACCGTTTTTCATCAAAACTTGACATTTAAATGAAACTAATGGTCATAAAACTCATTAAATAGCATTACTAGACTATACAAACCATTACTATATTTTTATTACACAAATTTATATAAATTTGAAATTTCTAGTTTACAACATTTAACAATTTTCAACATTTTCCAAGCAAAATACCACAATTCCACCTCAAAACATGATTTTGCATAAATTAATGACTTAAACCACAATTTATGATGATAATGATATAATGAAACCAATATTATATTTTAAATCCCTTTTATTTAGAATTTTCCAAAATCTAGTTAACAAAATAATAGCATTTTATTACTATTTTCCAATTATCAATTGAATCTAGTGATCAAACTAAGTTTTTCTTTCCATTAACATGTTAATATGCTCACTAAAACTACAATCTAATGATATAAATCTTAATTGGAATTTTATATTACCCATAAACCTATTTTATAAAAACTAGTTAGCTAAAAAGTATAATTAAATCAATTTTAGGTTAACAATTTACAACATATCATCCCTATAAGAATTTCCACTTCTAAATATGTTAAACTAGTGATTATAACCCTCATTAATTAATAAAAATCACAACTTGATTTTTCAAACCCTAACTTGAATTTTAAAAGTAGTAAATAGAATTAATAGATTAAATCTAATTAAACTTTAAAAGAAATATCTAATAGAAATAAAATAAAAGAGAAGGATTTATACCTCCACAACCTCATGTCCAAACTTGAAAATGAGCCTCAAAAATACATGCTTTCCCACTCCAAATTCCATGTAAAGAAGAGTAGAGAATAAAGGGTATGAAAATATATATGATTTTGTGGAATTTTAATTGAATTTTTGATGTATTTTTGATGATTTTTGAATAAAAATGAGGTGGAAAATGGGGGGGCTGCCATGGATGAGTGGTGGCCGGCCATGGGGAGGGAGAAAGAGAAAAGAGTGAAGAAAAGTGTGGAAGTTTCAAGAAAGAATCATCATTTAAAGTCTTTTCATGGTTTAATTAATTAATTATTTATTTATTTACTATAGCAACTCAAGAAAGCTCTAGAAATTAGGAAAAATTTGCAAATAATTTTTGCATGATACACACTAAATTCTAATATGCCATGGTTCATTTTTACAAATTAAAACCATTTAAATTTGTAATTTACACTAATTTAGTGTAAAAATAAAGTTTATGTTAATATTTAAAATAATTAATTTAGGAAATTTTTTTAATTAAACTAAAAATTTATAAGTGGCTAAATAAACACTATTTACTAGTAATTACATAATTAAATAGGTATTTTTGAATTTATAATGAAAAACAATCACGGTTTGGTTTTACGAAAAATACGTTTTACTTTACCGAAAATCCTAAAATTCACTTAAACACTTTTATTCATTTAATTATTTATTTAATTATTTTTAAAACGTTACACGTACCCAGATTTGGGGATGCCGTACGACGGATTTATGTACGAGCTATATTTTGATGATTGATCCGCACTCTTGACTTGGGATGTCTGGTTATGGATATGATATTATTGAGACGGGATCACCGACTATACATATACAGGTATGTATATGTTGGAGATAGTGCCCTCAGAGTCAATTATTGGATCACAGGTACGTGATTGCAATGATTGAGGGAGGACCTATCCCGGTAGGACAGTCTTACTCGAGATGATAGTATGCTATCTGGTTTACCTTTATCATCGTGTACTGTTTTAGGTGACCTGACACGTCGCTATTACACGTTGATAGAGCCCCTAGGATTCTTGCTTGACCACCAGCAGTATGAGGGCGATCATATAAGTGGGAGCTGGGGGGTCTATAAGCTTATCCTTAAAAGGTCCCTAGTCGTGGGAGTTTCGAGACTGGGCATCGATACTCCATTAGTAGACTAGTGTATACAGTCGAGACCCCGACGAGGGGCGGTGGCCGGTCTCACAAGCCACTGGTGTCAGTTGGATCACCTAAGATGTATACAGGTGCTCATTGGGTTATGAGTACACCGGACAGGACTCGCCGGGAACATGCTAGTTGGTCATATACCAGACGTCAGATGGCAGTTCCCTGGTGACATGTGTGCAGGTTAGTTCATCGACCTGGGGATCGTCATTTGTCTCGTGTGAGTTCCCACTGTACTTTGATTACTACCCTACCACGGCTCAAAGGAGTCGTGCAAACAGGTTTTAGTTGGGTACAGTCCCGAGCCACATGGAGGCAGTGAGCGTATCTTCAGGGGTTCGTCTCTCTCGGTATTGGGGGTGAGGTCGTGCTGTGTCTAAGAGAGCCATTACACAAAGTCCTTGGCCAAGACAAGGAGATTTACTGGTAGGTATTCCAGTAGTATCTCAGGGTGTTCTGGGCTACACTCCGACACGACTTGTACCGCTTTTGGGGGTCTGACTTTTACCAACCCCCTAGGCCCGCCATGCGATGCTCATAGACGAACGGACCGGACTGCACGGATATTGTCACTGACAGGCTCAGTTGGGTGTCGGGGTGAGCTTCCTCATCGACGTCCCATTTGGTCAGTACCTGGTAGCCCGTCACGTATTGGCTTATACCTCTGACGTGCTAGTGGTTAAATCCACAACCGAGGTGTTGACGAGTCTTTAGAGTCCCCCACATTCAGTTACTCAGCTTTCGGGCGAAAGGTTGTAGAGGCCGTATGGAGATATGGCAGGGTCCGATCAGATACGTGCGGTATTGCACGGATCAGGATCGGACAGTTTGTACTATAGGCCGTATGGTTATATGGCAGGGTTCGATCAGATACGTGCGGTATTGCACGGATCAGGATCGAACAGATATTACTAGCCGGTTTTGGTATAAGCCGGATCCTAGTATAGTACAGTGGAGATTTTGTCTCATTGCATTTGTATTTCGGTCGGAATACAAATGCGGGTGTGTATGCACAGTATCGGGGTTTTCCTGTAATTTATTACGGGACCAGTTTTTGGAGTTGCCAGTTTGCTTTCCGTTTCGGCCAATTTCCATTGTTCCGTTCATTGGCCGAAGATTGGTGGAGGAGGGCTTATTTGCATTGTTGCAAATAAGCATTTGTGGAGGAGGTCTTTGCATATTATCATGTCATGATACTTGTCCCATCATTTGACTTCATAAACTCATGATTGCTTGACTTTCTTTATCATCATGGTTTTGATGATGGTTGTTGATGATGAGAGATGGTTGTTAGTTGAGTGTTGGTTTTGCTTTGTTATCATTTGGTTCATATGATAACCATTCCTCTCTCTCTCTTGTTTGATATGAGAATGGCTCCCATTATTTTTGAGACTCCTCTCTCCATTCTCACTCTACTTCTCCTCTAGTGATGGCCGGCCACCATGAGGGTGGGTTGCCCATTTTTGTAGTGGGGATTTTTGCTCTCTTGATGTTAGAAAAATCCCCAAGTTCCTCCACATTGTTCTTGTATCATCCCTCCACCTAAAATGGCATCTCCATGAACCCCAAAGTGAGACTTGAGGACTACGTATTCTACAGCGAACCTTGGGCACGTCGAGTAGCCGGCTTCGTGCCCGAGTTGCCTCGGCATAGAGGTGGGAGCCCGTAAACGAAGAAGGCGATGTGGTGCACTTCCGGCGACGAGGAGGAGACGGGACTTTTCCGCAGGAGATCGGGACCATGACGAGAAGACCGGAGGACTTGGATCGTCGGTATATCTCTAACCCATCTTCTAGTTAGCTTAGACTTGTTAATGGTTACGATCCGGGTGTTTAGTGCGCGGTGGTGCCGGTTTGCTAAGTCCGCAAAATTTAAAGTTATTCACCGCTTCCGCATTCCGGCGTCGGATCGACGGCCGGGGCGCCGCCGTGCACTTACATTGGTATCAGAGCCTCGCCATTAACTTCGTCTAGCTTCGTTTGATGTGTTTTGCATTTCCGATCGACCAAAATTCCAAAACTGGCATTTCTAGTTCACATCAGTTTCTGTTGAAATATTTTGGTCTCGAAAAATTTTTCAGGTTGTAAAATATTGATGTACTGGAAATTCTAAGAACTCTGTAAAATTTCGATGAAATGATTCTACAGTGGGAGCGCGGAAGCGCCGCATGAACCCCCATTACGCCGCCCTTCCGCCGCGCACTGTGGAGTTCACTGCACCAATTTTTTACAGAGGCTTTCTGGGATTATTTTGTGGGTTTTGGAATATTAAAATTGGGCCAATTATTTCTGTGAGTGCTACAGTATTAGTTTGGGGCCCACTTGTTAATTTTTGGTCAATCGGAAAATCTTAAACACATTTTTCACAGTATTTACATTATATCTGCGACCGTGAATGTCACTCGATCGGTAAATCCGGTCTAACTGCTATAGCCCGGTTAGACGGATTTGCGAACGTGACTTTCACATTGATGTTCTATGTATTTGCTGTGATGTTGCGGATCGGTCGTGGGGATAGCCTGGATGCAATGCTAGTACAGTTTTGTTGTATTATGTACATTTGATATTGTGGGGCGAGCGTCCGACATGTGGACTGCCGTCACTGCCTGTTTGTATTATTATTTTGGGGCACGGCCTGGTTGCGGTCGATGTACCCGGTGTATGTATATTTTACTTTCTGTACTAGGATTGCCCCGCGGAGGGGTGCACGGATAGCCGGGTTCTGGAGGGCAACAAGCCCGCATCTCATGGCATTGAGACAGAGGGGGCTTCACTCTAGGATTGGCGGGCTATTCGCCGCACTCGTAGGGGGTACAGGTTGACCCAGGAGGGGTGCCCAAGTTACCGGATTCCGTGAAGTGCTGGGTGGTCCATTCACGGCGCTGAAGGGGGCTGCCTCGCTTCAGGTTTTGGCGGGTGACTTGCCGCGCCCGTAGGGGTCTAGGATTTCATTGCACAGGCTATCCACACGACCAGGGGAACGTCGGGTTTCAGCGGCTCTGTGAAACCCGGGGATCCCATATATCTGTATTGTTTCTGTGATGCTGTTCATTTTCTGTGATGTTGCATTTTATTCACGCCTTGAGCGAATATAATATATTGGTATATATATTATTAGATGTTGTATATGTTTTGCATCCGCGCTAGTCCAGTCCCCGCTCTGTCGTTAGTAAGCTAACCTAACGGGTAATGACGGGACCCAGTGGCGAATGCGGATGGCATATACGTACATCAGTATATTTTCGTTCTTTTTGGTGTGATCAATTGATGGGACTGCATTGATTCGGATCAATGCAAGTTAAAACAAACCTAATCTGATGTTGTTGGAACACTTTTCAAAAAGCTGTTATTGTAAGGACGTTTACTTTTGTTTTGCATCGTGGTATTCATTGGAATATCCTGCTCCTCAGTCGACGAGGCAAGGGCCGAGATCCCTTCACCGGGAGTGACCCCTTGGACAGAAGTTTGCGTCAGGGCATTAACTTCACTATAGCCGATTACTTTTGCTTTGCATCGCGGTATTCATTTGGAATATCCTGCACCCCATTCTACGGGGAAAGAGCCGAGATCCCTTCACCGGGAGTGACCTCTTTAGCGAAGGTTTTCGTCACTATATTTTTTAAAAGCTATCCGTTCCTTCGACGATATCAAGTTCATTACGTTAAAGGTTTTCGCCAGAAACCATTCGTAGCCCTCCGTCATTTCAGTTAAATATTCGGTAGTATTCAAGCTATGTATTTTGACCTCACGCCAAGGCATAGTGATTGGTAGCTGCCGGGTATTTATCTGTTGCATAGATAGATGCGTTGGTTTGGGACAGTCGTACTACTATTTTGGCCTACGTCAAGGGTATGTACGGGTGGGTTCAGATTAACCTGGATAATGACGGGCAGAACTTGACATGTGACTTATGATATTTTGACCTCACGCCAAGGTCATAAGAGCATGGGGCAGAAATCACATCGGGAGTTTCAAAAGAACTGAAACATGCCAGATATGCGCATACCTTCTGGAGTGTGATGACGTGAGCGGATTCCGTCACGTTATCATGCGATGAGAGTTGGATCCCGATTCCCACTGATGAGTTAGTTTACTCCTCGGGTGACCCCGACTAATTCTTCTTTCAGGTTTGGAGGAGAATTTGAGGTACAGTGGGAGGATTCCAGATTAGATAAATTGGTGACCATTCTGATCTAGGTTAGAGTGCACGCTGAGTGTTTTCTTTTCTCTCTCTCTTTGGCAGCGACCATTGACCCGACCCTAAGACTATGACTCAGTGACCAAGTTGACCGAACCTTCTTAAACACTGACTTTTGGATTGTCAGAATTGCAAACCTCATTGCCACTCCTACTTTTACCCTTTTCTCCAGGACACCCCGTTTTACTACGAACGTCCACTTCCATTGGACAAAACCATCGTATGGTTAGATACGAACTCGAAAGAATTTATTCGAGGATGGTTTCCGGTTCTGGAGAAAACGGATAGGATTATTCAGTTGTCTTTTCCTTTTACCCTCTCTCAGGTTATGAGTACTCCTTGGTTTAGGGGTAGTACACCTATTATGCAAATTGGATTGTCTTCTTCCAAACCTTAGGCTGGTGCCGACCGGTAGGGAATGAAGAAAACCAATTAGCATAACGATGGTGTGCAGAAGGTATTAAGTTCAGACAAAGCGAGGGATTAGTAAGAGGGCAAAGTAAATTGCAACAGATATTCACGACCAAACCAAATATTTCGTTACCACTCCCACATCACCTTTGTATTTCTCCAGGACACTCCGTATCACTACGAAGATCCACAGTTTATTGGATACTCCATCGTATGGTTATATACGAACTCGAAAGGAACTTGTTCCAGTTCGGGGATGGATTCTGGTTCAGGAGAAATAAGAATTAAGTTCATTCGGTTGTCTTTTATCCTCACCTTCTCTCGCATTGCGAGTGTTCCTAGGATTAGGACAGTACACCCATTATGCTTATTGGATAGTCTTCTTCCAAACCATAGGATGGTGCCGAACGGTGGGGAAGGAAGAAAACCATTTGGCCTAAAGGGGTGTACAGAAGGTAAAGACTAAAGACATATGAAGGGATTTGGAGAGGTGGCAAAGAACTATACGGTTACAGTCGTGAATCTGGAAGAGGCATTACTAGGAATACCAGAATACCCCATCGGAACATTTCAATGTTTCAGTTTCACTGTGTAATGTTAAAGGAAAACTGATTTCCCGATTAGATACTTACTCCAGGGTATGTATTTACCAGGTACGATTCTCACATCTGTATGGTTTTACAGATGATGAGTGGGAGTAAGTTATTGGGAATTGGGTGATCATCCTCATTATATCGGGATTCGTTGTAATCGGTGATATTTGAGGAGATCACCTGGGCTATTTGCCGGTCGGCAAATATTTGGTTTTGAATATCCGCTGTTGTGCACCAATTTCAAATTGATATATCTGTACGTCTATTTTCATAGAGTGAGATATACCTTTTGATATTATGTCGATGACATTTACCTATATCAGTGGATGGTTAGGTAAGGAGCATTAAACAGCGGTGTAATTCTTCTTAACCATAAGTACAGTTTTCAACCTACGACACACAGTGAATGAGTTATTAGACTCAAAGGGACTTATACAGAGTATTGTATGTTGTCCAGGGTCCATCAGGACAGAGGGGTTGGTCCTCGTACTATATTCGGTTTACTTATGACTCCTCTAGTTTTTAGACAAGTGTTTCGTGGAAACACAGGGTCCGAATTTGGAGAAGTTATAGGTATTTGAATACAGTAGAGAACCAGGTGTAGCAAGTATCGGGATTCTTCAAAGTGATCGAAGATGTAGATACTTGTATGTGGTATTCAGTTGATAGTAGTGATTAAGAGAAATTGCTTCTCTTTCAGGTTACTCATAATTGGAAGCATTCCTAAGTTGAGTAACGCTGATCAGCCTCCTTCCATTTAGTTGACATGCGCTGGGGACAGCTGCATGATTTGAATCTGGTTCAATTAAATCAGTGCCTCTGGTCCTATATGGGATATAGAACAGTTCGTATCTTAACGATGTTAAGGTACGGGGAGTTGTCCGGTTTATGATTAAAACCAGACACTGGACAACTCAAGGTACGTTTCTGTAATGGCTGTTTGTGGGTTGACCCAGGCTATGACGAGGGTTGACTTTCTACCATCTGGATGAACGATAGCAATATTGTTCTAGACTCGCCACAGTTTTATTAAAAATGGATTTTTTCAGAAAAACAGTAGTGGGAGTATGGTAGAACTGGAAGTAATTCCAGAACCACAAACGATTACTGAAGATTTGATAAGGAACCTAAAGATTCAATCTGGATTGACATTCCATTGGCCACTCCGCAGATAAGGTGGGTAACTTCAGGCACCCGAGAGGCACTACGGTAGCCTCAAGGACGGTGACAGGGAAGTTCTAGTTTACCCACAATTGCCATTGCTGTTGTTCCAGGTTACGAGACCCGGCGGGAGGATGAGTATAGCGTCGTTCTAAATCAGTTTTAGAAGTGTACGTCTATATGACTCTGCCAGAGAGTTGTCGTAGTCAGTGGGAGCAGCGGAAGCATTGGTGGACAGGTTGCTTATGTCTATTTATAGACTAGAGCAGATGTAGCGGAGAAAGATCATCTATTTCTGACGTGACAGTCATGGGTTTGACTTCATCAGAATAGGGGATGGATCTGTTGAGAAGGTAGTAGGGTGTGATATCCTGGTATTTGGATGATATACACAGAGTAGGAAAAGAAACTCCTACACTACGATCGGTTATACTTTGGTCGTCACACAGTTGTTTCTCCACAAAGGAAATGGATTTTATATCAGACATACTGGTTACTAGATCTATGGTCTTAGATCTAGATTTGGGTGGTTTCCCAATCAGGGTACTTGACAGCGTTCTAAGAGTATTTAGGATGGACGACTCCTGGCACGGTAGTGTACCTGCAGGTAATGGAGTCACCCTCTCCAAAGGTGTCTTACAGACTAAAGGGGAGAGGGACGGGCATGATTGGCAGATCACTTGCTCAGGCAATTGAGTCAATCGTGAGATGTCAAGTACCACACCAGATGTTGTTCTTGCACTAGATGCAATAAGTTGACATTAATCCAATCCTGGAGAAACAGTCGGAAGCAGTTTTAGAACATAAGTGGATGTTCTAGGGAGATGATAACGACAGCCTCATTCAGGAGACAGTTATCATTCCAGGCTTCCAAGGTGACATGGACGACAAGAAGGTTGTCAGAGTTATAGTTTTCCTTCTGATGAGGGGCAGTATTTTGGACAGGTGGTCCAAGGCAATACTGAGGGATGCATGGCGCGCAGGATACTGATTAAGTTCAGTTGACGATACAGTCTAAGAAGTTTGGATTTGGAGTTCAGTTATGAGCTATGTCCCATCAGACATCCAGACACATTCTAAGACAGGTATTGCTCATTTCGGGAGATGGGTTTCTCCGCGAACTTGAGATTTAGAGAGACATGGAAAGAGACAACAAGGCGGATCCACTCACTGAGGCTATTCCTCGACCGCAATAGTTTCGCAAACGAGCTTTGTGAAACTGACTAGTAGAGGAGTTGGGTGTTCGGTATCACACGGGCTGTGAGTATGCGACATCGCAATAATTAGCCTTGAGTGCAAGTGGGAGATTGTTGGAGATAGTGCCCTCAGAGTCAATTATTGGATCACAGGTACGTGATTGCAATGATTGAGGGAGGACCTATCCCGGTAGGACAGTCTTACTCGAGATGATAGTATGCTATCTGGTTTACCTTTATCATCGTGTACTGTTTTAGGTGACCTGACACGTCGCTATTACACGTTGATAGAGCCCCTAGGATTCTTGCTTGACCACCAGCAGTATGAGGGCGATCATATAAGTGGGAGCTGGGGGGTCTATAAGCTTATCCTTAAAAGGTCCCTAGTCGTGGGAGTTTCGAGACTGGGCATCGATACTCCATTAGTAGACTAGTGTATACAGTCGAGACCCCGACGAGGGGCGGTGGCCGGTCTCACAAGCCACTGGTGTCAGTTGGATCACCTAAGATGTATACAGGTGCTCATTGGGTTATGAGTACACTGGACAGGACTCGCCGGGAACATGCTAGTTGGTCATATACCAGACGTCAGATGGCAGTTCCCTGGTGACATGTGTGCAGGTTAGTTCATCGACCTGGGGATCGTCATTTGTCTCGTGTGAGTTCCCACTGTACTTTGATTACTACCCTACCACGGCTCAAAGGAGTCGTGCAAACAGGTTTTAGTTGGGTACAGTCCCGAGCCACATGGAGGCAGTGAGCGTATCTTCAGGGGTTCGTCTCTCTCGGTATTGGGGGTGAGGTCGTGCTGTGTCTAGGAGAGCCATTACACAAAGTCCTTGGCCAAGGCAAGGAGATTTACTGGTAGGTATTCCAGTAGTATCTCAGGGTGTTCTGGGCTACACTCCGACACGACTTGTACCGCTTTTGGGGGTCTGACTTTTACCAACCCCCTAGGCCCGCCATGCGATGCTCATAGACGAACGGACCGGACTGCACGGATATTGTCACTGACAGGCTCAGTTGGGTGTCGGGGTGAGCTTCCTCATCGACGTCCCATTTGGTCAGTACCTGGTAGCCCGTCACGTATTGGCTTATACCTCTGACGTGCTAGTGGTTAAATCCACAACCGAGGTGTTGACGAGTCTTTAGAGTCCCCCACATTCAGTTACTCAGCTTTCGGGCGAAAGGTTGTAGAGGCCGTATGGAGATATGGCAGGGTCCGATCAGATACGTGCGGTATTGCACGGATCAGGATCGGACAGTTTGTACTATAGGCCGTATGGTTATATGGCAGGGTTCGATCAGATACGTGCGGTATTGCACGGATCAGGATCGAACAGATATTACTAGCCGGTTTTGGTATAAGCCGGATCCTAGTATAGTACAGTGGAGATTTTGTCTCATTGCATTTGTATTTCGGTCGGAATACAAATGCGGGTGTGTATGCACAGTATCGGGGTTTTCCTGTAATTTATTACGGGACCAGTTTTTGGAGTTGCCAGTTTGCTTTCCGTTTCGGCCAATTTCCATTGTTCCGTTCATTGGCCGAAGATTGGTGGAGGAGGGCTTATTTGCATTGTTGCAAATAAGCATTTGTGGAGGAGGTCTTTGCATATTATCATGTCATGATACTTGTCCCATCATTTGACTTCATAAACTCATGATTGCTTGACTTTCTTTATCATCATGGTTTTGATGATGGTTGTTGATGATGAGAGATGGTTGTTAGTTGAGTGTTGGTTTTGCTTTGTTATCATTTGGTTCATATGATAACCATTCCTCTCTCTCTCTTGTTTGATATGAGAATGGCTCCCATTATTTTTGAGACTCCTCTCTCCATTCTCACTCTACTTCTCCTCTAGTGATGGCCGGCCACCATGAGGGTGGGTTGCCCATTTTTGTAGTGGGGATTTTTGCTCTCTTGATGTTAGAAAAATCCCCAAGTTCCTCCACATTGTTCTTGTATCATCCCTCCACCTAAAATGGCATCTCCATGAACCCCAAAGTGAGACTTGAGGACTACGTATTCTACAGCGAACCTTGGGCACGTCGAGTAGCCGGCTTCGTGCCCGAGTTGCCTCGGCATAGAGGTGGGAGCCCGTAAACGAAGAAGGCGATGTGGTGCACTTCCGGCGACGAGGAGGAGACGGGACTTTTCCGCAGGAGATCGGGACCATGACGAGAAGACCGGAGGACTTGGATCGTCGGTATATCTCTAACCCATCTTCTAGTTAGCTTAGACTTGTTAATGGTTACGATCCGGGTGTTTAGTGCGCGGTGGTGCCGGTTTGCTAAGTCCGCAAAATTTAAAGTTATTCACCGCTTCCGCATTCCGGCGTCGGATCGACGGCCGGGGCGCCGCCGTGCACTTACAGTATATGTATCGACTCAGATGATAGGCGGTTTCCTTACCTGTAGTCCAGCTTGTTAGCTTAGCCCTTTAGTTTAGTTTAGTTGTTAGATTAGATTCGATTCTTACCTATTTCAAAACTAACGAATCGTGGGTATTTTAAAAGACAGCCCAAGGGATCCTACGGATATTTCAAAAGACGTATCTTTTCATAAAAACACCGTGGCCCCTATTTTCAAAACCCCATGATTCGTGTTATTTCAAAAGGCACCATTTGTATGACTTATATTAGATTAATGCAGATTAGTTATAGTTGCGTCTAGTATTCAGCTCCCGCTCATTATTGTGGTTCGCTTCGCATCGCATGCTTATATTATGTTTCATACTCCATTATTGATATCATGCTGTTAGGACACCAGCACCATTACCGATGATGCGTATGTACCACGTACACTTACTTGCCGGCTCACACACATCTTCATCGGTAATTGCCATGTCACGTACACCTTAGAAAATATTATTGCTTGACATAGCATGTTAGCTAATAGTTTAGACATGATATTAGCGTACTTGCCTTATATGTTAGTTTAGACATTGTAGTTATTACTTGCTACTTCATGCATACTGTTATTCATTGTTATGCCGCATTCATGGATTCTTATGCATATATTCATTATTTTACGTGTTATTGAGGTTTCAGATTCGGATTTCCATGAGATTTTCTGGATTTGGAGGAAAACCGCAAAAACATAAATAAACCTTTTCTCTCTTTTAAAATAAAAAGTGCGGTTTTCCCAGGATGTATGAGTCGTCCACCATGAGTTTGCTGATGGATTTCGAGACCCGATTCGAGGAGACAGATGAACCGTTTCGGGTACATGGTGGACCCGGTAAGGTACCCCGGGGCAAGAAGCGCGTGATGATGACGATGTGAGCTTGGCAGGGGAGCACTACCTACCGGTGATATTACCCGACGCGTCGGATATCCGGAGGATACCGTCGTGGTCTTGAGATGGATGGTAGGGGCCGGTCTGGACTGACGGCGTCCTAGATATTGTGATTGAGACATTGAGATTGAGACTTGAGGTACATAGATTGTGACACAGAGATATCGAGGTATTTGGACACTTGTTTTGTGTCGATGCTGGGCACTGTTTTATGCTGATTTCATATATGGTACCTCATTTCTTTTAAAATACAGAAATCTCACTGATTTATGAAAACAGTTATATTCAGTACATGCATTCTGTTTCATGCATTCATACATCATCCATATGATATATTGCTACCTGAGGCACTGACACGGGCACATGAGATCACACTCGGTTAGATATTACCCTAGCCATTGTTATAGGCTGCATGTTATACATATATTTGAGGATATATTATGATCATTGACCCAGGTTGAGTTATTTATGCGATTTCTTTCCGTAGATGTTTTTTTATTCACGAGTTGGAAACTCACCCCCGTGGTGCCCCAGTTTCTTGCAGGTTTGCCGTACAGGTTTCTTTACGGCTTTGCGGGCATAGTTTCCTTCGGGTGATTTGCTAGTAGGTGGGTTTACTTGTATCGTACCCCCATTATATATCTTGTATATCATTATTCTGTTGTATCTAGAAGTTCCATCAACCAAACATGTATTTATTTTTGAGATAGAGACCAGTGATGTTATTCTTTTGACCTTAGAGTCGCGCGTTTTATTTCTTGTGGTTTTGAGTTTCCTTTTGAGTTTTGTTCCTCGCCCTTGGCGTTGTATATTATATTGCTTGTGTGGTTGTGACCGTCGATTGACGAAGAGCTAGCTCCCGCTTGGGGATGCCTTTTTTTTGATTTCGTATACTATTCATGTTGTATCCCGTTTGGGGGCCAGTATTTACAAAGGAGACTCTGCCGAAATTTTCAGAAAATACTTGATGTTTTTTTAAAAACGCATAATTCGGCTTATGCTATTAAAACTACTTGCTTTTAGTTGGTTTTCCTTCACTCTACTGCTTCTTTGGTTTTGATTTCTGGGTTTTCGGCTTACTTAGATTACGTACGCCTCGAGACATTTCGTAGTCTAAGTGCCGGTCAGGTTCCGTACTTTCGGGCCGTGACAAGTATTGATTTAATGATTTAATGTATAATTATATATTTGATATATTACTTTGCATTAACTAGTATTGGTTCACTTTGAAAGGATTTTCTCACTTGAAATTCACAAGTTGTATATGTGATATACTTTTGTGCACAAGATTGTATCATGTTTGATGATACATGCTAGTTTGGGTGTATGTTTAGTTTAAATCATGTTTAAGTCAATGGTTAGGGTTTTATAATCTTCTAACCATTCACTTAAACATGATTTAAACTAAACATACACCCAAACTAGCATGTATCATCAAACATGATACAATCTTGTGCACAAAAGTATATCACATATACAACTTGTGAATTTCAAGTGAGAAAGTCCTTTCAAAGTGAACCAATACTAGTTAATGCAAATTAATATATCAAATATATAATTATACATTAAATCATTAAATCAATACTTGATTTAACGATCCGGTCATATCGCATATAACCGACTAGTATCCATTGTATCGGCTTATCGAATCAATCTTCGATTCGATAACTAGGTTATATCGCATACAACCAATCGATACATTCATCGCGAGAATGTAATACGGTATCACATACACGCATTATTCTCGGTCCTGCACATATCTCATATGCGCTCCTATTTCGTTTCGCTTGAGCCAGGAAACCTCTGTGTAGGACTCTAAAGACTCGTCAATACGCCGGCAGCAGATGATGATCATATCAAACACCCACAAGCCGCAAGCGGTCTGCTAAACGTAACGGCCACCCGGGTATTGAGCGATCAGAAGATCGACGACCAAGCCCGCTCACACTCCTGCGAATCCAACCAGTAACACTTACCGTACAGTCCGGTCTGTTCGTCTGATATGTCGCATATCTCTCCTAGGGGTGGTAAACGTCAGACCCAGTAGCTCGATAAGTCATGCCGACTTGATGTCCATAACATTCGTGAAACTACTGATAACTCTTACCAGTATATCACTGCAACCCTGGCCAGGGATTTCCTGTCATGGCCAGTCGAGCATAGCGCAACATCAACCCCCAATACCGGGAGAGACGAATCCCCTCCTATCGCTCATTGCCTCCATGTGAATCGGGACTGTACCCAAAAACCACCTGTTTGCACGACTCAGTAGAGCCGTGGTAGGGTGGAAATCAAAGCACAGTGGGAGACACATAAGACTCTATGACGATCTCGGGTCTACAGACTAAGCTGCACCAGTGTCACCAGAGAACTGCCATCTGACGTGAGGTATAATACCAGCTGGGAGTTCTCGTCGAGTCCGTTCAGTGTACCCAGTCTCTACTGAGCACCCGCATACCTGGAGTTAGAAGTCCGATCGAACCGAAACCCTAACACAAATTTGCTCTCTGTACATTTTCTGAAATCGTGGATTTTTGAGAATTAAAAATATGCAGAAAACCCAGCAGGAGATTCTAAGAATTACTGAGAAGCTCGTACTCCTGAGTCCATCAAAGCGCGGCGGAACCGCGGCATTAGCATGCTAATGCGGCGGTTCCGCGGCCCTTTAGTCTCTTCTTTCTTTGAATTTTACACAGTAATTCTTAATTTGCAGTGCTGGTTTTCCTGGGAATTTTTAATATGAACTCAAGAGTTGAGTTTTCTGGGTTGTATTGGGGACTCGGTGTTTCGATCGGATTGTCTAATTTTGTCTGTGTGTTTTTCCGGGTAATTTTAGAATATGTTAAAAAGTTCGACCGGATATAAATACCCACTTTTTCCCCTGCCGGGAAATTTCCAATTGTTGGATTTTTCTGTAGTTTAACGACGTTCTAAGTAGTGCAAGTAACGCGATGGTCCCTCTAGAAGACAACAAACCTTAACTCGATTATGTGACCGTCTTGAACTGCCCTTTGAACCTTCGGGTTTGGGGCAGTACGGTGTGCCACATGTGAGGCGTTGGCTTGACCCTTCTACGGCTGGACCGTTGGTACTGAGGCATGAACTGAATGTTTTTAGACTTATTACATGTGTTGAGCTGTATTGGGAAAACCTGGGTGTTCGATTGTTCGATCGGAAAGTTTAACATTTTCTGTTTATCCGGAATGTGATACAACAATTGGAATTCACAAGAAGTTATAAGATAACTGTATGAATGTTATAAACACAGCACTTTAGTCTCACTTGATCGGTTTCCACGGAATTTTGATGTGATCAAAAGTCCGTCGCAATCACGTAGTGTACGAGGATACTCGCCGGGTAAACTTAATAGACAGCCTCGCTCCATAGCCCCGACCAAGTGACTGTAGGAGAACCCCGTCGCCGAAAGCATCTGTTCGGGTGCTCGCGGCAGCGGTGTTCCGCCTTGGTGCACTTCGTCGACGGCATCGGGGGTGCGGCCGCCTACTAAAGTTTGTGACGAGCATTCGATCAGGATGTCGGGAATCTTGTTGAATTACCCGACTTGATATTGAAAAGAGTTTTCGATAATGAGACTAAAATGCGGGGTTTATAATTGTTAGGCATGCGATGTCTAAGTAATTCATTTGATTAGGCATGTGATGTCTAAGGAGGTTGCGGATTCCAACTGTTGTAGTTTTACACTTTCTTTTCTGTGACCGTGAGTGTAATATGTGATATCGCCGGTTTCGTTGCTATATGTCAACGAAAATTGGGATGCGCATATTTACTTATGTTGATGACATGTGATGTTATATGTTGCTGGATATGTTATATTGGATCGTCGTGTTTGAATAGCCGGGTGGTTTTTATGTGAGATGAGTGTTTTTCATTTTCATTCATGTAAAAACTTGTATGTAATATTCTTTTATTGGGGCACTTCCAGGTTGCGGATGATGTCACCATTTGTATATTATTTACTTTTCTGCACTAGGATAGACCCAAGGAGGAGGGCACAAGTAACCGGGTTCTAGGGTCCAGTAGGAGACCGTCTCGAGGAGATGAGTCCGGGTCTCCTAACCCTAGAATTGGTAGGGTTGCTTGCCGCTCTCGTAGGGGTCTAGGGGTGTGGGATTGGCTATTCATCACGACCGTGAAATCCGTGTTTTGTACTGGCTCGTATCGAAAACACGGACGTCCTAGTATATCCAATATTTCATATGATATTTTCTGCTGCGTTATCTGTGATGTGATCATGTGATTTGTTCAGATAGATATAGTATATAGTATATATGATATATTATATAGAAGTTGCTTATGTTTTACACCTGTGCTAGCCCTGCCTCGCTCTGGCGTTAGTTACTTAACCTAACGGTGCAGACGGGACATCGAGGCGAATGCGGATGGCATAAGCGTACATTATATTTATCTGTGATGTTTAGGTGGACTTAAATGATGGGATATTCATTAATGAGATTAATGAAAGAAAATAAACCTAATTGATGTTGTGGAATCGAATTTCAAAATAAAACAGGTAGCTACAGTTCTTGCTTTGCATTGCGGTGTTCATTATAGAACATCCTGCACCTTATTCGATGAGGAAAGGACCGAGATCCCTTCACCGGGAGCGACTCCTTTAGCAATAACTGGCAGATGCTACAACCCTCGGTTTGTTATTTGATTGCTTCTATAGTTTCTGCTTTGCACAGTGATATATATGATATATCCCGCACCTCATTCGACGAGGAAAGGGCCGACGATCCCTTCACCGGGAGTGACCCCTTTAGCAAAACTAGAAAAGCTTCAAAAACATTCCATTTAAAAACCATTTGATTCCGCAACGAGATCAAGTTCAAAGCGTTAAAGGTTTTCATAAAAACTATTCGCAACCCTCCGTCATTTTAGGAAGTAGAGTACGTAGTATTCGTGCTGTGTTTGTTGACCTTAGTTAAGGCACAGTGTACGGTAGCTAAGTGATGTCTTCCTACACCGCATATGATGCGATTAGTTAAGACAGTCGCGTGACTTTGTTGACCTTAGTTAAGGGTCATGTGGGTGGGTCTAATTAATCACGAAATGACGGGTAGAACTTAACTAGTACTTATGATTTGTTGACCATAGTTAAGGTCATAAGTGCTAGGGGTAAAAATCTTTATCGGGAGTTTCAAGTGTTGAAATTTGCAATGAGATTGCATACCTTCTATGTGATAGTTGGATTCCGATACCCACTGCGAGTAATTGTTACTCCTGGGAGAGTTTTGCACTTTACAATTAGCCGGTCAAGTAGGTGTCTAGAAAGGTGTCAACGGGGTTACGCTCTGGGAAAACGAGGTTTACTGTAATTAGGTTCGTGCGAAAGCACGGGGGACCTCCCTCAAAGTACCGACACTGGCCTGGCTGAAAGATTGGCGAACTTGTAGTGTGTAATTAATCCCGGCTAGTCTTTCCTTATAGGGTTTGAAGGAAGATTTGATAAAAACAGTGGGAGACATCCTGATTAGATAAAATAATAACCAATCTATTCTTGCAAGAGCGCACGCTGAGTGTTTTCTTCTCTCTCTCTCCAGGTAGCGACCATATCACGCCTTAATCAAGATAATAATACGGAATATTGACCGAACCTACTTGTTATACTGAGCTGGGGAACGTTGGTCCCGCTCCAACTTGTAATTGTTATAAGACAGAGCAGGAAATTGGGGATTACCAGAATTCCCGTGCCACCCAAACGAAGAAAGTGCATATGATGCATCTCCTTCGGGTGTGTTCATTACAAAGAACTGTTTCTCAGTATCCTCCGCATCCTGGGTATATGATACCGGATCAGGATCCCAGATATGTAATCTGTTACATAGGGCTGCAAAAAGGTAGAAAAACTGAGAACGGGTGATAAGTTTCATGAGACAGAAAACGGGGCAAGTGTTGCAGCCAAGTCTGTTGGTCACTGTCACCCTGTATTCCCAATACATTGATTCTGAACGAATGTTATTAGATACCGAACCTGATATACAAAATCATATCAGTTTCTTTATTAGTAAAGAAAGGATATAATTTTTTATTGTCGGATAATGTTTTGAACATTTCCTATATCAAAAGTTGATCGGTTCAGGCACGTTATCTAAAAGCATTGATGTTCTAAATCAAACTACAGTTCTTAGTA
Source organism: Agapanthus africanus (assembly GCA_030015575.1). Classification (NCBI taxonomy): domain Eukaryota; kingdom Viridiplantae; phylum Streptophyta; class Magnoliopsida; order Asparagales; family Amaryllidaceae; genus Agapanthus; species Agapanthus africanus. The sequence continues at coordinate 611,135,500 of JASDDO010000019.1, forward strand.
CACGGAACACACACAAGAGGAAGAGTTCAGAAATGAACGAATCCTTCTTGAGGTATTGTAGACTAGGTCATATCAATGCGACCCGACTAGCAGAAGTTACTTGTAGATGCATATTTAAATCAGTTTGAATTTACATCTTATGAAACTTGCCAGTCATGTCACAAAGATATAATGACACCAGCTCTATTTATTTGAAGCAGAGAAAGAGTTAGTGAACTCTTGGGATGATACATGTTGATGTATATAGGTCCCCTGTCTACACATGCCAAGACCGGTTCTTTGTACTTCATTACATTCTCTGATAATCTCTCAAGATTCAGACATATGTTCCTGTTGAAACACAAGTCCGAACCTTTTGAGATATTCACAGAATATGATTTGGAAGTAGAAAACCAAAACACGGGTATAAGTATTATGTCCTTTGATGAGATCGAGGAGGAGAATACTTGAGCACGGAAATCCTGGATTATTCAAAAGGAGAATGGGATTCTCTCTCAGCATTACTCCTCCGTATACACCATAGCACGATGGTATATCGGGGCGGAGCAATAGCACCCTATGTGATATGGTGTGCTCTATGATGAGTACTACTGTGTTTCCTATTTCCTTTTGGGAGTTATGCACTTGAGAAGCTGCATACCAATTGAATTGGGTTCCAATCAAATCAGTTGCCTACCGCTTCATATGTGATATGGAAAGGGAAGAGCCCATATCTTAAGTTGGTTAAGATTTGGGGTTGTCCGGGCTATGTCTAAAAGCATAATCCGGACAAGCTCGAGGCAAGTTCTGTTATGTACAACTGGAATGGTTCCAGCTATACAAACTACAGCAGATGATTTGTTAGAACCAAAGAATTCAGTAGATTACCAACGAACCTCAGCCTCTCCGCCGATCTAGTAAGGTTCCTCACCCGCCTGAGAGATACTTCGGTTACTCTATGACAGTGGGAGCGAGGATTGCATCATGAGATGATGACCCAACTAGTTTCGAGCTGGCCATCAGGAGTAAGACTCTGTAAGAATGGCTGGATGCTTAGCGATCTGAGATGGAATCCATATACACCAACAAAGTATGGACTTTGGTTGCGATATCTGAAGGGTTAAATCCCCATCAGGAGCAAGTATATCTTGAGAAGATTACTTGGTATAGATGGAAAAATTGAGACTTTCAAAGATAGACTTGTTGAAGGTTTTCGTCATCGACCAGGCATGGATAATGATGAAACCTTTTTCCAGGGACTATGCTTAAGACCATCCAGATCCTACTTGCCATTGCTACATACCATGATTACGATATCTGGTGGTTGTGTGCCATGACTAATTTTCTAAATAATGATTTAGAAAAGAACGTCTATAAGAACACAGCCAGAGGGCTTCGTAAACAGTGGGAGCAGCGGAAACGTGTGCAAGTTGCTTTACATAATAAAGCAGGCATCGCGGAGTTGGAACATCTGTTTTGATGTGATAGTCAAAGTGTTTGACTTCATCAAAATGGTAGATGAACCTTGTATATACAAAAAGGGTAGTAGGGAGTATGGTGGTGATCCTCGTAGAGTACGTAGATGACATACTCTAGATAGGAAAAGAGTTTCCTATACTACGATCGGTCAATCTCCTATTATCACAAGGATTCTCCAAATAGGATAAAGGTGATACCTTCTTGGTCCTGGGGAGAATCACTGGAAAAGTTCCAGAGTGATAAGGACGACTGAATGTCAGTCGCAGGCATTGTCTTTACCCTCAGTAAATGGATGGTATGTTGGAAGAGTTCCAAGCTAGATACCGTGGCAAAAGACTATAACGGCTGGTAACATCGCTATTAAAGATACTACCAAAGAGGCAGTTTGGGTGTATATTGGTTCATGAGATGAACTAGGTTCCTACCATTGTATGACAATGGAAGTGAGGCTTCGGCCCAGGAACCCTCATCCCATAAGTGACCCAGACATATTCTGAGGCAGCATCACCTGATTATGGAGATAGTTGATCTCCAGGGTGATCGAGGTTAGGAGAGTAGACACAGAGGACAACACGGCGGATCCACTCACAAAGGCCTTTTCCCAAAGAGAGACTTTTAGGGGATGGTTGAGTATTAGATACTACAACTACTGCTACAGATGGCCCTAGTGCAAGTGGGAGATTGTTAGTTATATGTATGCCCTAGAGGCCATTACTGTACATTGGATGTATATTGTAGTGGATGCTGGGACATATATAGGTAGGACTTTCTTGCTCGACATGATAGTATGCTATCTGGTTGCTCTTTATCTTAACATGTATACTCTCTGTCTCTCTGATTACATGTTGATAAAGCCCTTAGGATGTGTACTCGACTTCCAGGACTATGATGCAGATCATACTAGTGGGGCCTGGGTAGTCCATGAGTACATCCTTCAATGTTCCTAGTCGTGGGAATATCGAGACGGGGCATCGATATTCCAGAGTAGACTAGCGTATATCTTCTCGACCCATGTGATAGGCGATGGATGATCCCATATCCATTGGTGTTTGACATTAGAGATGGTATGCGGGTGCTCAGTGGAGACTGGGTACACTGAACGGACTCGCCGAGAACTCCCAACTGGTATTATACCTCACGTCAGATGGCAGTTCTCTGGTGACACTGGTGCAGCTTAGTCTGTAGACCCGAGATCGTCATAGAGTCTTATGTGTCTCCCACTGTGCTTTGATTTCCACCCTACCACGGCTCTACTGAGTCGTGCAAACAGGTGGTTTTTGGGTACAGTCCCGATTCACATGGAGGCAATGAGTGATAGGAGGGGATTCGTCTCTCCCGGTATTGGGGGTTGATGTTGCGCTATGCTCGACTGACCATGACAGGAAATCCCAGGCCAGGGTTGCAGTGATATACTGGTAAGAGTTATCAGTAGTTTCAAGAATGTTATGGACCTCAAGTCGGCATGACTTATCGAGCTACTGGGGTCTGACGTTTACCACCCCTAGGCGAGATATGCGACATATCAGACGAACAGACCGGACTGTACGGTAAGTGTTACTGGTTGGATTCGCAGGAGTGTGAGCGGGCTTGCTTGTCGATCTTCTGATCGCTCAATACCCGGGTGGCCGTTACGTTTAGCAGACCGCTTGCGGCTTGTGGGTGTTTGATATGATCATCATCTGCTGCCGGCGTATTGACGAGTCTTTAGAGTCCTACACAGAGGTTTCCTGGCTCAAGCGAAACGAAATAGGAGCGCATATGAGATATGTGCAGGACCGAGAATAATGCGTGTATGTGATACCGTATTACATTCTCGCGATGAATGTATCGATTGGTTGTATGCGATATAACCTAGTTATCGAATCGAAGATTGATTCGATAAGCCGATACATTGGATACTAGTCGGTTATATGCGATATGACCGGATCGTTAAATCAAGTATTGATTTAATGATTTAATGTATAATTATATATTTGATATATTACTTTGCATTAACTAGTATTGGTTCACTTTGAAAGGATTTTCTCACTTGAAATTCACAAGTTGTATATGTGATATACTTTTGTGCACAAGATTGTATCATGTTTGATGATACATGCTAGTTTGGGTGTATGTTTAGTTTAAATCATGTTTAAGTGAATGGTTAGGGTTTTATAATCTTCTCTTGATTATTTAGTTTATTTATTTATTCATTTATTTGTTTATTTCCTTTTAAGGCAAGAAAAGAAATGGTTGCTTTTTGGATTTACTTGAAGCTTCATGAAGCTTTGAAAAAGTTCAACCATTTTTGTTTCTTTGCCTAACCTAACCATTCACCTAACCTTGGTTTATTCTCTACACATAACCATGGTTGCAATATGATACTTATCATATTATTTTCTATTTTGAAAATAACTTATGATATCATTATCTTCTTCTTCTTCTTCTTCACATGAATAAAAGCTTGCTACCAACAATGGCATCTTGTGAAAATGAGTGAGAAATCCAATTCTAAATTGAACCCACTTCCTATTTCTTCATCCTCTACCTCTTGCCAAGTAGTATAGGGTGTTTTCTTCACAAGTTTCATGACTTGGTGAAGTGGGAGCTTGATCTTGTGATGCCTCGACGTAGATCATCTTCGGCATCGAAGCCGACGACCAAGTCCGCCCATTTCTCCGATGAAGCCGATGCTAGAGTCTGGGATCCGATTTGGACAGTGGAGGGACATCATCGCGGAGCTTAGGAAGTGGTGGACCGGATCTACAAAGGTTGTATCCCCTTTCCTTTTAAGTTAAAGTTGTTTACTTGCATCGCATAGCCTACACATCTAGTTAACGATCCGTATTAGGGTTTCTCGGCACTTGTAAAACTTGAATTGGCCATGTTTGATGCCCTGTGAGACTTCATTAGTGTGCCTAGGAACCCTACAGTGGTATCAGATCTGAGCCCAACTTCATGTTTGCTTAACATATGTGTAGTTTAGCTTCGGTTTGTGTAAAAAGTGAGATTTTGTGCTTGTAATGGTAATTTGTGTAGACTTTTGGTTAAGTGCTGTTAGTGTTGGTTAACCTAGCCTAATTAGGCGTTGTTAGGACCACTTAAACCTAGTTAAACCCCAGATTACACTAAAATACCATAGGGTTTCAAATTTTGCAGAATTTAGTGTTTTTAAGTGGAATTTTGGTTCTCTGTGATCTGCTATAGGCCCGAGTAGTTCAGGTTAAAATTGAGTTAACTGGAGCTTGTATACAAGTCATAGACCACACCACCTGAACACGAAGCCCCCATTCTACTTTGAGGCCGCCGGTTTATTCATTCTGGCCGCAATTTGCTGCCAGATGAGGGAATTTTTGGGTGTAGTTTGCATGGGTAGGAGTCTGCTGTTATTTTAGGGCTAGTGGTATGTGCAATTTTGTGAGTTTCTCTCTGTAGGAAAATCTGGGATGTTATATCGTATTTTAGGAAATTTTAGTCTGCGCGATACGCGAGTGGGTTCTGTGATTCAGCGTATCGCGGCGTGTCGGGGTTAGTTTTAGACGCGTACAGACGTTTTAGCGTATCGTTCACACGCGCGTTTAGTTCGCGACGCGAGCGTATCGTTTGGCTTAGATATCGCGTCTTGCGAGGTGGTTGCTTATATATGGATTCTTATGTAAATTCCAGATTCGCAGGCGGGTACGTCGGACGGAACTAAGAAAGGGAAGCAGGTGGTCGGCTACGAGTAGCGCACGACCAGGTGAGTAGATTTAACATCTACGGGGAAATCACCCGTATGGCGTTAAGCGTCAGGGCGTGTTAGGATATTTAGTTGTAGATGTTTATATAGATATACTAGTAGCATACACTGTTGTTATATATATATAGAACTGGTAGTATAGAACACTGCACTGTCACTAACGGTTCAAGTTGCACGAGCACGATTTATATGCTATACTCACACCGTTAGTGATTGTCATGACACTCACCTTATAAGATTGCTAGAAACCATATATCATATTGATTCCGCTTTATTGATGTTGTCATGATTTGCCGCATATTAGCATATGTTATATTTATACCATGCACACTGTATACGCACTTTAGTGCGTACCTCCATTGATATATCACTACCTGTGCACTTGTACCCTCTATATTCGTCTTATTGCATACATATCTTAATATGTTTACCCTTGTGCCTTATACATCACATATTCATACTTGGGCACATATACATCATACACCCATACTGGTGCCTATATATTGATATCTTCATACCTGCGCACATGCACACTATATACTCATACCAGTGCACACATATATTGATATCTTCATACCTGTGCACATGCACACTATATACTCATACTAGTGCACACATATATTGCTATCTTCATACTTGCTTAGATTTACGCATTGAGATATATTGTTTCCATGTTATTTCTGGATTTGGGAACCGTGGATATTTCAAAAGAGAATAGTTAATTATTTAAAAACCCGGTTTCCCTTGATATGATATTTCAGTGTGTCCACCATGTGTTTTCTCGGTGCTAGAGTGATATATGAAATCCGATTCGAGGAGTGGACGAGACCGATTTCGGGTACATGGTGGACCCGGTATGGTACCCCGGGACGAGAACGGATCGCTGTGCAGTAGACGGTGAGCCTGGCAGAGGGACTACTACCTACCGGTGATTGGTTGGACCCGGCGGTTATCCGGAGGATACTGACCAGAGTCGATAGATAGATATGGGACGACCCGTACTGCCGGGGCCGAGGGCCGATACCGCAGACGGAGCCCGTGGGCTGACCCGGACTGACGGATGCCCGATATATGAGGATTTGCGTGTCGATGCTAGACACGGGTATTTGTTGATATTTTGGGTGCCGATGTTGGGCACTCACGATGTTATGAGATTTACAGGATTTGAGGACCGATGAGGATGACGGCGCCTGGGTAGTATTGGAATTTGGGTGCATTGATGGGTACCGATTATACTTTCCACGATGACATTCCGTGTAGATGTTATATTTCCCATGCTCAGTATTTAGCAATTGATATCTCATCCTGTATCTATTGTACCTGATATAGTATGCATGCTTGCACGATCATTGTATACCCTGCTCATTCTATATAGGGTTGTTAGTGTTGGAGATAGTGCCCTCAGAGTCAATTATTAGGTCACAGGTACGTGATTGCAATGATTGATGGAGGACCTATCCCGGTAGGACAGTCTTACTCGAGATGATAGTATGCTATCTGGTTTACCTTTATCATCGTGTACTGCTTTAGGTGACCTGACAAGTCGCTATTACACGTTGATAGAGCCCCTAGGATTCTTGCTTGACCACCAGCAGTATGAGGGCGATCATATAAGTGGGAGCTGGGGTCTATAAGCATATCCTTAAATGGTCCCTAGTCGTGTGAGTTTCGAGACAGGGCATCGATACTCCAGAGTAGACTAGTGTATACAGTCGAGACCCCGACGAGGGGCGGTGGTCGGTCTCACAAACCACCGGTGTCAGTTGGATCACCTAAGATGTATACAGGTGCTCATTGGGTTATGAGTACACCGGACAGGACTCGCCGGGAACATGCCAGTTGGTCATATACCAGACGTCAGATGGCAGTTCCCTGGTGACATGTGTACAGGTTAGTTCATTGACCTGGGGATCGTCATTTGTCTTGTGTGAGTTCCCACTGTACTTTGATTACTACCTTACCACGGCTCAAAGGAGTCGTGCAAACAGGTTTTAGTTGGGTACAGTCCCGAGCCACATGGAGGTAGTGAGCGCATCTTCAGGGGTTCGTCTCTCCCGGTATTGGGGGTGAGGTCGCGCTGTGTCTAGGAGAGCCATTACACGAAGCCCTCGGCCGAGGCAAGGAGATTTACTGGTAGGTATTCCAGTAGTATCTCAGGGTGTTCTAGGCTACACTCCGACACGACTTGTACCGCTTTTGGGGGTCTGACTTTTACCAACCCCCTAGGCCCGCCATGCGATACTCATAGACGAACGGACCGGACTGTACGGATATTGTCACTGACAGGCTCAGTAGGGTGTCAGGATGAGTTCGCTCATCGATGTCCCTTTTAGTCAATACCTGGTAGCCCGTTACGTATTGGCTTATACCTCTGACGTGCTAGTGGTTAAATCCACAACCAAGGTGTTGACGAGTCTTTAGAGTCCCCCACATTCAGTTACTCAGCTTTCGGGCGAAAAGTTGCAGAGGCCGTATGGAGATATGGCAAGGTCCGATCAGAAACGTGCGGTATTGCACGGATCAGGATCGGACAGTTTGTACTACAGGCCGTATGGTTATATGGCAGGGTTCGATCAGATACGTGCGGTATTGCACGGATCAGGATCGAACGGATATTACTAGCCGGCTTTGGTTTAAGCCGGATCCTAGTATAGTACAGTGTAGATTTTGTCTCATTGCATTTGTATTTCAGTCGGAATACAAATGCGGGTGTGTATGCACAGTATCGGGGTTTTCCTGTAATTTATTACGGGACTAGTTTTCTGGAGTTGCCAGTTTGCTTTCCGTTTCGGCCAATTTCCTTTGTATCGTTGCATTGGCCGAAGTTTGGTGGAGGAGGGCTTATTTGCATTTGTGCAAATAAGCTTTTGTGGAGGGGGTCTTTGCATATTGTTTGTATCATGATGGTTTCATGATGGAGCCCCATCCATTGACCTTGCTTGACTTTTATCTTCATGATGGCATGACTTTTTGAGTCATCATGGTTGTTGATTTGGCTTTGGATTTGAAATGGAAGTGGTTTTTGATCATTATCTTTTCTTTTTCTCCATGAATTATTCATTCCAATTTTTCTCCACCCATTTCTTGAGTGGGCCGGCCACTGTTCTAGGAAGAGAGGTTTATTTTTGAGTGAGAAATTTTCTTCATGCAATTTGGTGGACCCCTCCCATTGTGTGTGTGCTGTGAAGTGGTTATTTCCTTTTGCATGATTTTTGTTTATGCACTCTTCATACATATTTCCAGTGAGCACACATTGCTTTGGCCGAGCTCAATTTTTTTCATGGGATGCTCCATTTTTCCTAGCAAGCATCCATGAAATTCCAGTGTACAAATTCCTCCAAAAATGGCAACCTTATAAACCCCAAAGAGACAACTATTCTACACTATTCTACAGCACATCTTGGGCACGTCGACTAGCCAGCTTCGTGCCCGAGTTGCCTCGGCATTGAGGTGGGAGCCCGTAAAAGAAGTAGGCGATGTGGTGCACTTCCGGCGACGAGGTGGAGACCGGAGCTTCCGCAAGAGATCGGGACGACGACGAGAAGACCGGAGGACTCGGATCAGTCGGTATATCTCTCTTCCCCATCTTGTAGTTAGCTAGGACTAATTAATGGTTCGATCCGGGTATTAGTGCGCGGCGGTTTGCCAGTTCAAGTAAAAATTAAAGTTTATCACCGCTTCCGCATTTGGCCGTCAGATTGACGACCGGGGAGCCGCCGTGCACTTACAGTGGTATCAGAGCCTCGCCATTAACTTAGTCTAGCTTTGTGCAATGTGTTTACATTTCCGATCGACCAAAATTCCAAAATCTGCATTTTAGTTCACATCAGTTTTCTGTTGAAAATTTTTGGTCTCAAATTTTTTTTCAGGTTACAGAAAAGTAATGTGCTAGAAGAAATAAGAGTTCTGTAGAAATTCGATGGACCAATTCCACTACGGGAGCGCGGAACCGCGGCCAAACACCCCTTTGGGCCGCGGTTCCGCCGCACTATGTTGGGTTTGCTGCATCAATTTTCTACAGTCTCTTTCTGGGCTAAAAATAGGGGTTTTGGAATATTAATATTGGGCCCAGAATTTCTTGATCTGCTGCAGTAATGCTTTGGGGCCCACTTGTTAAAATTTGATTGATCGGATATTTAAAACACATTATTTCACAGTATTTACATTATATCTGCGACCGTGAATGTCACTCGATCGGTAAATCCGGTCTAACTGCTATAGCCCGGTTAGACGGATTTGCGAACGTGACTTTCACGTTGATGTTCTGTTTTTGCTGTGATGTTGCGGATCGGTCGTGGGGGATAGCCTCGATGCAATGCTAGTACAGTTGTGGTTGTATTATGTACATTTGATATTGCGGGGCGAGCGTCCGACATGTGGACTGCCGTCACTGCCTGTTTGTATTATTATTTTGGGGCACGACCAGGTTGCGGTCGATGTACCCGTTGTATGTATATTTTACTTTCTGTACTAGGCTTACCCCGCGGAGGGGTGCACGGATAGCCGGGTTCTAGAGGGCAACAAGCCCGCATCTCATGGCATTGAGACGGAGGGGGCTTCACTCTAGGATTGGCGGGCTATTCGCCGCACTCGTAGGGGGTACAGGTTGACCCAGGAGGGGTGCCCAAGTTACCGGATTCCGTGAAGTTTTGGGTGGTCCATTCACGGAGCTGAAGGGGGCTGCCTCGCTTCAGGTTTTGGCGGGTGACTTGCCGCGCCCGTAGGGGTCTAGGTTCTCATTGCACAGGCTATCCACACGACCAGGGGAACGTCGGGTTTCAGTAGTGGCTCTGTGAAACCCGGGGATCCCAGATATCTGTATTGTTTCTGTGATGCTGTACATTTCTGTGATGTTGCATTTTATTCACGCCTTGAGCGAAATATAATATATTGGTATATATATTAGTAGATGTTATATATGTTTTGCATCCGCGCTAGTCCAGTCCCCGCTCTGTCGTTAGTTAGCTAACCTAACGGGTAATGACGGGACCCAGTGGCGAATGCGGATGGCATATACGTACATCAGTATATTTTCGTTCTTTTTGGTGTGATCAATTGATGGGACTGCGTTGATTCGGATCAATGCAAGTTAAAAACAAACCTAATCTGATGTTGTTGGAACACTTTTCAAAAAGCTGTTATTGCAAGAACGTTCTCTTTTGTTTTGCATCGTGGTATTCAGTTGGAATATCCTGCTCCTCAGTCGACGAGGCAAGGGCCGAGATCCCTTCACCGGGAGTGACCCCTTGGACAAAAAGTTTGTGTCAGGGCAATAACTTCACTATAGCCGATTACTTTTGCTTTGCATCGCGGTATTCATTTGGAATATCCTGCACCCCATTCTACGGGGAAAGAGCCGAGATCCCTTCACCGGGAGTGACCTCTTTAGTAAAGGTTTTCGTCACTATATTTTTAAAAAGCTATCCGTTCCTTCAACGATATCAAGTTCATTACGTTAAAAGTTTTCGCCAGAAACCATTCGTAGCCCTCCGTCATTTCAGTTAAATATTCGGTAGTATTCAAGCTATGTATTTTGACCTCACGCCAAGGCATAGTGTTTGGTAGCTGCCGGGTATTTATCTGTTGCATAGATAGATGCGTTGGTTTGGGACAGTCGTACTACTATTTTGGCCTACGTCAAGGGTATGTACGGATGGGTTCAAATTAACCTGGATAATGACGGGTAGAACTTGACATGTGACTTATGATATTTTGACCTCACGCCAAGGTCATAAGAGCATGGGGCAGAAATCACATCGGGAGTTTCAAAAGAACTGAAACTTGCCAGATATGCGCATACCTTCTGGAGTGTGATGACGTGAGCGGATTCCGTCACGTTATCATGCGATGAGAGTTGGATCCCGATTCCTACTGATGAGTTAGTTTACTCCTCGGGTGACCCCGACTAATTCTTCTTTCAGGTTTGGAGAAGAATTTGACGGTACAGTGGGAGGTTTCCAGATTAGATAAATTGATAACCATTCTGATCTAGGTTAGAGTGCACGCTGAGTGTTTCTTTTCTCTCTCTCTTTGGCAGCAACCATTGACCCGACCCTAAGACTATGACTCAGTGACCAAGTTGACCGAACCTTCTTAAACACTGGCTTTTGGATTGTCAGAGTTGCGAACCTCATTGCCACTCCTACTTTTACCCTTTTCTCCAGGACACCCCGTATTACTAGGAACGTCCACTTCCATTAGACAAAACCATCGTATGGTTAGATACGAACTCGAAGGAATTTATTCGAGGATGGTTTCAGGTTCTGGAGGAAACGGATAGGATTATTCAGTTGTCTTTTCCTTTTACCCTCTCTCAGGTTACGAGTACTCCTTGGTTTAGGGGTAGTACACCTATTATGCAAATTGGATAGTCTTCTTCCAAACCATAGGCAGGTGCCGACCGGTAGGGAATGAGGAAAACCAATTAGCCTAAACGATGGTGTACAGAAGGTATTAAGTTAAGACAAAGCAAGGGATTAGTAAGAGGGCAAAGTAAATTGCGACTGCTATTCACGACCATACCAAGTATTCCTTTACCACTCCCAAATCACCTTTGTATTTCTCCAGGACACTCCGTATCACTACGAAGATCCACAGTTTATTGGATACTCCATCGTATGGTTATATACGAACTCGAAAGGAACTTGTTCCAGTTCGGGGATGGATTCTGGTCCAGGAGAAATAGGAATAAGGTTTATTCGGTTGTCTTTTATCCTCACCTTCTCTCGCATTGCGAGTGCTCCTAGGATTAGGACAGTACACCCATTATGCTTACTGGATAGTCTTCTTCCAAACCATAGGCTGGTGCCGAACGGTAGGGAAGGAAGAAAACCATTTGGCCTAAAAGGGTGTGCAGAAGGTAATGACTAAAGACATATGAAGGGATTTGGTGGCAAAGAATTATACGGTTACAGTCGTGAATATGGAAGAGGCATTACTAGGAATACCGAGATACCCCATCGAAACATTTCAATGTTTCAGTCTCACTGTGTACTGTTAAAGGAAAACTGATTTCCCGATTAGATACTTACTCCAGGGTATGTATTTACCAAGTACGATTCTTACATCTGTATGGTTTTACAGATGATGAGTGGGAGTAGGTTATTGGGAATTGGGTGATCATCCTCATTATATCGGGATTCGTTGTAATCGGTGATATTTGAGGAAGTCACCTGGGTTGGTTGCCGGACGGCAAATATTTGGTTTTGAATATCCTCTGTTATGCACCAATTTCAAATTGATATATCTGTACGTCTATTTTCATAGAGTGAGATATACCTTTATGAAATTATGTCTACGACATTTACCTATATCAGTGGATGGTTAGGTAAGGAGCATTAAGCAGCGGTGTAATTCTTCTTAACCATAAGTACAGTTTTCAACCTACGACACACAGTGAATGAGTTATCAGACTCAAGGGACTTATACAGAGTATTGTATGTTGTCCGGGGTCCATCAGGACAGAGGGGTTGGTCCTCGTACTATATTCGGTTTACTTATGACTTCTCTAGTTTTTAGACAGGTGTTTCGTGGAAACACAGGGTCCGAATTTTGAGAAGTTATAGGTATTTGAATAAAGTAGAGAATCAGGTATTGCAAGTATCGGGATTCTTCTAAGTGATCGAAGATGTAGATACTTGTGTATGGTATTCAATCGATAGTAATGATTAAGAGAACTTGCTTCTCTTTCAGGTTACTCATAATTGGAAATGCTCCTAAGTTGTGTAACGCTGATCGGCCTCCTTCCATTTAGTTGACATGCACTGGAGACAGCTGCATGATTTGAATCTGGTTCAATTAAATCAGTGCCTCTGTTTCTACATTGGATATAGAACAGTTCATATCTTAACGATGTTAAGGTACGGGGAGTTGTCCGGCTTATGATTAAAACCAGACACTGGACAACTCAAAGCACGTTTTTGTAATGGCTGTTTGTGGGTTGACCCAGGCTATGACGAGGGTTGACTTTCTACCATCTGGATGAACAATAGCAATATTGTTCTAGACTCGCCACAGTTTTATTAAAAATGGATTTTTTCAGAAAACAGTAGTGGGAGTATGGTAGAACTGGAAGTGATTCCAGAACCACAAACGATTACTGAAGATTTGATAAGGAACCTAAAGATTCAATCTGGATTGACATTCCATTGGCCACTCCGCAGATAAGGTGGGTAACTTCAGGCACCCGAGAGGTACTACGGTAGCCTCAAGGACGGTGACAGGGAAGTTCTTGTTTACCCACAATTACCATTGCTGTTGTTCCAGGCTGCGAGACCCGGAGGGAGGATGAGTATAGCGTCGTTCTAAACTAGTTTTATAAGTGTACGTCTATATATAACTCTGCCAGAGGGTTGTCGTAGTCAGTGGGAGCAGCGGAAGCATTGGTGGACAAGTAGCTTATGTCTATTTATAGACTAAAGCAGAAGTAGCGGAGATAGATCATCTATTTCTGACGTGACAGTCATGGGTTTGACTTCATCAGAATAGGGGATGGATCTGTTGAGAAGGTAGTAGGGTGTGATATCCTGGTATTTGGATGACATACACAGAGTAGGAAAAGAAACTCCTATACTACAGTCGGTTATACTTTGGTCGTCACACAGTGGTTTCTCCACAAAGGAATTGGATTTTATATCTGACATACTGGTTACTGGATCTATGGTTTTAGATCTAGATTTGGGTGGTTTCCCAATTAAGGGTACTTAGACAGCATTCTAAGAGTATTTAGAATGGACGACTCCTGGCACGGTAGTATACCTGCAGGTAATGGAGTCACCCTCTCTAAAGGTGTCTTATAGACTAAAGTAGAGAGGGATGTGCATGATTGGCAGATCACTTGCTCAGGCAATTGAGTCAATCATGAGATGTCAAGTACCACACCAGATATTGTTCTTGCACCAGATGCAATAAGTTGACATTGATCCAATCCTGGAGAAACAGTCGGAAGCAGTTTTAGAACATAAGTGGATGTTCTAGGGATATGATAACGATAGCCTCATGCAGGAGACATTTATCATTCCAGGCTTCCAAGGTGACCTGGACGACAAGGACATTGTCAGAGTTATAGTTTTCCTTCTGATGAAGGGCAGTATTTTGGACAGGTGGTCCAAGGCAATACTGAGGGAGGCTTGGCGCAGGGTACTGATTAAGTTCAGTTGACGATACAGTCTAAGAAGTTTGGATTTGGAGTTCATTTATGAGCTAGGTCCCATCAGACATCCAAACACATTCTAAGACAGGTATTGCTCACTTCGGGAGATGGCTTTCTCCGCGAACTTGAGATTTAGAGAGACATGGAAAGAGACAACAAAGCGGATCCACTCACTAAGGCTATTCCTCGAACGCAATAGTTTCGCAAACGAGCTTTGTGAGACTGACTAGTAGAGGAGTTGGGTGTTCGGTATCACACGGGCTGTGAGTATGCGACATCGCAATAATTAGCCTTGAGTGCAAGTGGGAGATTGTTGGAGATAGTGCCCTCAGAGTCAATTATTAGGTCACAGGTACGTGATTGCAATGATTGATGGAGGACCTATCCCGGTAGGACAGTCTTACTCGAGATGATAGTATGCTATCTGGTTTACCTTTATCATCGTGTACTGCTTTAGGTGACCTGACAAGTCGCTATTACACGTTGATAGAGCCCCTAGGATTCTTGCTTGACCACCAGCAGTATGAGGGCGATCATATAAGTGGGAGCTGGGGTCTATAAGCATATCCTTAAATGGTCCCTAGTCGTGTGAGTTTCGAGACAGGGCATCGATACTCCAGAGTAGACTAGTGTATACAGTCGGACCCCGACGAGGGGCGGTGGCCGGTCTCACAAGCCACTGGTGTCAGTTGGATCACCTAAGATGTATACAGGTGCTCATTGGGTTATGAGTACACCGGACAGGACTCGCCGGGAACATGCCAGTTGGTCATATACCAGACGTCAGATGGCAGTTCCCTGGTGACATGTGTACAGGTTAGTTCATCGACCTGAGATCGTCATTTGTCTTGTGTGAGTTCCCACTGTGCTTTGATTACTACCCTACCACGGCTCAAAGGAGTCGTGCAAACAGGTTTTAGTTGGGTACAGTCCCGAGCCACATGGAGGCAGTGAGCGGATCTGCAGGGGTTCGTCTCTCCCGGTATTGGGGGTGAGGTCGCGCTGTGTCTAGGAGAGCCATTACACGAAGCCCTCGGCCGAGGCAAGGAGATTTACTGGTAGGTATTCCAGTAGTATCTCAGGGTGTTCTAGGCTACACTCCGACACGACTTGTACCGCTTTTGGGGGTCTGACTTTTACCAACCCCCTAGGCCCGCCATGCGATACTCATAGACGAACGGACCGGACTGTACGGATATTGTCACTGACAGGCTCAGTAGGGTGTCAGGATGAGTTCGCTCATCGATGTCCCTTTTAGTCAATACCTGGTAGCCCGTTACGTATTGGCTTATACCTCTGACGTGCTAGTGGTTAAATCCACAACTTAGGTGTTGACGAGTCTTTAGAGTCCCCCACATTCAGTTACTCAGCTTTCGGGCGAAAAGTTGTAGAGGCCGTATGGAGATATGGCAAGGTCCGATCAGAAACGTGCGGTATTGCACGGATCAGGATCGGACAGTTTGTACTACAGGCCGTATGGTTATATGGAAGGGTTCGATCAGATACGTGCGGTATTGCACGGATCAGGATCGAACGGATATTAATAGCCGGTTTTGGTTTAAGCCGGATCCTAGTATAGTACAGTGTAGATTTTGTCTCATTGCATTTGTATTTCAGTCGGAATACAAATGCGGGTGTGTATGCACAGTATCGGGGTTTTCCTGTAATTTATTACGGGACTAGTTTTCTGGAGTTGCCAGTTTGCTTTCCGTTTCGGCCAATTTCCTTTGTATCGTTGCATTGGCCGAAGTTTGGTGGAGGAGGGCTTATTTGCATTTGTGTAAATAAGCTTTTGTGGAGGGGGTCTTTGCATATTGTTTGTATCATGATGGTTTCATGATGGAGCCCCATCCATTGACCTTGCTTGACTTTTATCTTCATGATGGCATGACTTTTTGAGTCATCATGGTTGTTGATTTGGCTTTGGATTTGAAATGGAAGTGGTTTTTGATCATTATCTTTTCTTTTTCTCCATGAATTATTCATTCCAATTTTTCTCTACCCATTTCTTGATTGGGCCAGCTACTGTTCTAGGAAGAGAGGTTTATTTTTGAGTGAGAAATTTTCTTCATGCAATTTGGTGGACCCCTCCCATTGTGTGTGTGCTGTGAAGTGGTTATTTCCTTTTGCATGATTTTTGTTTATGCACTCTTCATACATATTTCCAGTGAGCACACATTGCTTTGGCCGAGCTCAATTTTTTTTCATGGGATGCTCCATTTTTCCTAGCAAGCATCCATGAAATTCCAGTGTACAAATTCCTCCAAAAATGGCAACCTTATAAACCCCAAAGAGACAACTATTCTACACTATTCTACAGCACATCTTGGACACGTCGACTAGCCAGCTTCGTGCCCGAGTTGCCTCGGCATTGAGGTGGGAGCCCGTAAAAGAAGTAGGCGATGTGGTGCACTTCCGGCGACGAGGTGGAGACCGGAGCTTCCGCAAGAGATCAGGACGACGACGAGAAGACCGGAGGACTCGGATCAGTCGGTATATCTCTCTTCCCCATCTTGTAGTTAGCTAGGACTAATTAATGGTTCGATCCGGGTATTAGTGCGCGGCGGTTTGCCAGTTCAAGTAAAAATTAAAGTTTATCACCGCTTCCGCATTTGGCCGTCAGATTGACGACCGGGGCGCCGCCGTGCACTTACAGTTAGAATGCATTGCCATACCTGATTATCACATATCTTGCTCATCATATGGAGATGTTATTAAATAGCACTTGTTGCATGAATTGAGCATCCAGTTCATCATATATATGTTATCTGTTGGCATAGGTTAGAGTATCGCAGCACGTGCATACTCGCGATTACCTTTATATATTTCCACTATTCATGAGTTGGCAACTCACCCCCGTTGTGCCACAGTGTTTGCAGGTTGCCCTTCGGAGTAGTCGCGGCAGGCTGCTTTCTTGCATCTTTTGACACAGATACCTCTACAGTTGGCATACTAGCTCTTTTGCGGATATGTAGGTTTTGTGTGGTATCTGTTTATCTTTCAGTTATGTACATTGTTGTATCTAGTACTCTCCATCTACCACTTATGTATTGACTTAGAGACCAGTTGTGAGGGCGATATATATTATTTGTATTCTGGTGTCGAGCTCTTTGTGAGCCGACTTTACTTATGCAGTTTATTCTATCTGTGATGTTTCCCACTTATTGCTCATTTTCTTCGCTACGGCGTCGTATATTGTTATTGTGGTGATGGTCTACTTAGGGTTTTCTTATCAGTTTAACAAATGTTTCTATTAGATGTTCTAACACTCTATACTTTTACTGGTTTGATTTCTGGGTTTTCGGCTTACTTAGCCGCGTTACGCCTGTAGACGTTACGTGGTTAAGTGCCGGTCACGGGCCAAACTTTGGGTTGGAGGAATCACCCTAACTTTGCTTGGAACCAACAACAAAATCAAAACACGGTTCCAAACCAAAACAATTTCCAAAGGGCTCTTCCACCACAACAGCAACCACTTCAACTCACTCAGCACCCCTACCAATCACAAAACTTCCAAAATCCGGCCAACACTTTTTCACCATATGAAAACTCTTTGCAATTGACCGGTACAGATAATACCTCTGCACTAGCACAAACCTTGGATATTTTCATGAAACAATCCATCCAAGGGACGGAAAAAATGCAATCTTCCTTCGATAATGTGATGAAGATCGTTGTCTCTCAAAATGAGAATATTAAATCGATGGAAGAACAAATTGCACGACTAAAAGCAGAAATGAGTGCGAGAGAAAAAGGGAAACTTCCGTCTCAACCCCTACCGAATCCTGGGCATTACAATATAAATGCCATCACAACGTTGAGATCAGGAAGAGTGCTGAATAATCACGATGGGGAAGAGTTTGATGATACTGAGAGATCTATCAATAACAACCCGGCTGAGACCTTTCCTCACACACACACTTCTACTTCTGATCCTTGTTCTTCTACCCCACCGCCTTCTCACGAGCCTATTCTCCGTTTCCCACAAGGCTCGTTACCTCAGCAATCCTCTTCTAGTCCACCACAGACGATCCCTACTCCTATTCTGGGATCACGTCTACATACACCACCTTCTCCTATGATGGACCCAGCGCTTATTGCTAAAGCTCCTTATCCGAATCGGTTAAGGGGTAACAAATCGAGTCCACATATGGAGAAGATTATGGAAATGTTCAAACATGTTAACATCAACATCCCTCTCCTAGATGCTATTCAACAAGTCTTCGCTTATGCAAAAATTCTTAAAAACTTGTGCACTAGGAAGAGGAAGACGCAAGTGCCAAAGAAGGTCTTCATGTCTAATAATATTAGCACTGCTTTTATCCCACAGCTACCAAAGAAACGTAAGGACCCAGGATGTCTTACGATATCGATTTCTATTGGGGGTAAAAACATCAACCGTGCTCTTCTTGACCTGGGCGCTAGTGTTAACCTGCTTCTATACTCTGTTTATGAGCAGCTAGGGATTGGAGAGTTGAAACCAGCTCACTGCACTCTCCAAATGGCAGACCGTTCAATCACCAAACCTAGGGGTGAACTAGAGGATGTGTTGATAAAAGTCGAAGAATTTGTATTCCCTGTGGACTTCATTGTTCTCGATACACAACCTGTAGCAAACCCACGGAGTCAAATTCCGGTGATTTTGGGTCGACCATTCCTTGCCACTTCCAATGCTGTCATTAACTGTAGAAACGGTTCAATGAACTTATCATTTGGAAATATGACAATTGAACCGAACATCTACAAAATTGGAAGTCAGCCATCTGAACCCTCTGCTCATATACTTGATGTGTGCTCTGTACACGAGATTGCTCCCGAAAGTTGCGGAGTTGATGAACTTTGTTTTGAAGATCTCGACGACACTACCACATCAATGTTTGATCTTGCACATCTTAGCGAGGACACATTTTCCACGTTTGAGTCCGACACTCCTGACTCATCATCATCCGAGTCTGTATCTTATGCAGGCTATGTGCTTCTTTGTGACTCCGAAAATCATTCGATGATCCCACCTTCTATTATTTCTCCGCCAGCATTAGATCTCAAACTTTTACCTTCTCATCTTAAATATGCATATTTAGGTGAGAATGAGTCTTTACCGGTTATCATATCCACTTCTCTAGCATCAGAGCAAGAGAATGCACTTTTGACGGTATTGAGATCTAATAGGCAGGCGTTTGGTTGGACCATGGCAAACATCAAAAGGATTAGTCCCTTGATTGTAGAACATCATATACACTTGATGGATGATGCCAAATCAACCCGAGAACCACAGAGACGGTTGAACCCCGTCATGAAGGATGCGGTGAAGAAAGAGATCGTCAAATGCCCTCCGTCATTTCAGATAAGTACTACTTAGTATTCGTGCTGCGGTAGTTTGGCATGCGTCAAGGCGTAGTGTACGGTAGCTAACTAGTGCTTATCTGCTTGCATACGATGCGATTGGATTATGTTATTCGTACTGCGTTATTTGGCATGCGTCAAGGGTCGTACGGGTGGGTTTAATTCAATCAGGAAATGCACGGGTTGAATTTGACTAGCGGACTATGGGTTGTTTGGCATGCGTCAAGGTCATAGCACGCTAGGGGTAAAATATTATCGGGAATTTAAAGTGTTGAAATTTGCAATGAGATTGCATACCTTCTATGAGATAGTTGGATCCCGATACCCACTGCGAGTAAGAGTTACTCCTGGGAGAGTTTTACACATTACAATTAGCCGATCAAGTAGGTGTCTAGAAAGGTGTTAACGGGGTTACGACCCTGGGAAAACGAGGTTTATTTTAATTAGGTCCGTGCGAAAGCACGGGGAACCTCCCTCAAAGTACCGGCACTGGCCTGGCTGAAAGATTGGCGAACTTATAGGATGTAATTAATCCCGGCTAGTATTTCCTTTTAGGGTTTGAAGGAAGATTTGACTAAAACAGTGGGAGACATCCTGATTAGATATATTAATAACCAATCTAATCTTTCAAGAGTATACGCTGAGTGTTTTCTTCTCTCTCTCTACAGGTAGCGACCATGTCACGCCTTAATCAAGATAATAATACGGATGTATTGACTGAACCCGCTTGTTATACTGCGCTAGGGAACGTTGTTCCCGCTCCAACTTATAATTGTTATAAGACAGAGCAGGAAATTGGGGATTACCAGAATTCCCGTGCCACCCAAACGAAGAAAGTGCAT